>JAPFRF010000002.1:84358968-85655468 GCA_029282475.1 Phrynocephalus forsythii
GCCAGGGTTGTGAAAAGGCAGCTATCAAATTTGGTTTGAATTTCATGACTGCGACCTGTAACATGTAATAAGTCGGCTTAATCAGTGAGCAACAATTTGGGATTAATGAAACAATCGTTGAGCCAAAAGGTATGATGTCCAAATAATTCTGACTCATGACACCTTTAATTTTACAAATCAAACATTTTAAGTGTGCCAAAAGCAACCTGAAACTTGGCAAAAGCTAGGTTCCTATTTAACGGCTAATGTTTGTAAATATGTCTTAGCCTATAATATTCTAATCAAGAAATATTTTGTATGGATTGTATTTGAAGATAATTCTATACTATGATAGTGCGGAAAGACATGCAAGAAAATGACTGGGGCAGGCCCTAACACCACTCATTTTGCTTTTTGTCTTATACTTAAAAAGCCTGAGATCTTGAATGTGCTATCACTTCACATGGCAATTGCTCCCCATGGCTGTAACTGGAAGTTATGTCCCGTAGTATCAAAATCATTTGAACATGTTGAAAATTACATTTAAAGTGATGATATGAATGGCAATATTTTCATTTCCTTTCAGAGTTGTCTATATTTTCGCAGTCAGTAAACATGTTTGTCACAACTCCATAAATATTTGTCGTACATACTTCAATTTGTTCCCATGAGTTTTCTAGTGGAGAGATGCCCATATGTATTTATAGTGACATTACTGATGGAACAAGGGCGTGGTGGCACAGCGGACTAAGGTGCTGAAACAGTCAGTTGCAAAGTTGGCAGCTCCGTGGTTCGAATCCTGGGTGCCACACAGTGGAGTGAGCCCCCTCTGTTAACCCCAGCACCTGCCAACCTAGCAGCTTGAAAGCATGTAAAAATGCAAATAGATAAATAGGTACCGCCGTAAAAATTGGGAAGTTAAAACAGTGTTTCTATGCAGCCATGCCAGCCATGTGGCCACAGACTTGCAGAACACTGGCTCTTCGGCTTGAATACGGAGATGAGCACCACCCTTAGAGTCAGACACGACTAGCACACATGTGCGGGGGGAACCTTTACCTTTTTTAAGAGCATTGTGGTAATCTAATAAATCCTACACAGGAACAAGCAGGAAAGGAATTTAGTTTTAGAAATAAAGCAAGCATGTTAATTGAACAATAGTAAAGAGAACAGACAGCAAAGTGATTTCCTCTCATAAGTCTTATCCAAAGGCCCTACTGAAACTGACCAATGCTAGTGCTGCCAGGGATGTTCTGTCATCCCCTCTAATTTTCTAATGGATTTTTCAGATTTTCATTTTCAGGGACATTTTCTTAAAAGAAAAAAACAAGGTATTTTTACATAATTTGAGGTTGTGTGACTCAACCTGGAATACCAAGTTGACATAGCAGTTAGAGATTTAGATACAGGAGTGTTTGCTATATACATACATCCTTAGGAATATTCTGAGTATTGGCTATATATCTGTGAAGACTTTCAGTCATCCAGGTGAGGTTATCTAGAAGTTGAGTCATGGCAACTTGACTTCTTTTCTTGAGAAATTGAAATGTTTTGTTGCTCATCCAAGCATCTTCATCAGTCTGAGGAAAGTTAATAGCCATTTTTATAGTTCACTGTGAACTAGAGATGGACACTAAATGAAAAACAGAACACAGTTTTAGTTGTTTTGTTTGGAAACACATCAATTTGTTACAAAATGAAATGGTAGAAGGCATTTCATGATGAAATGAAATGAACTGTCATTTTTTTGCTCTAAAAATGAAATGATTCATCCTAGAGGCACCAAATGTGGTGGGTAACTTCCTTGGACACTTCCCTTTAAGCCCTCCAAATTTAGAGAGGTTTGGGGTTCAGGGAGCCAAGTTTAGATTACAGCGGAGCTTCCTCAAGCTCTTGCCTGTAAGCCCCGCAAAATTGGAGGGATTTAGGGTTCAGGGAGCCATGTAATTCAACCCAGGGGATCCATTTTATAGAATAACAAATCATTTCATTTTGGTTCATTTCTTTTCAAAAATTCTTTAAAATTTTTAATAATGAAACAAAACACTGTATTTTCATTTCATGCCCATCTCTTCCGTGAACTATAAAAATGGAGGACTCACCACTAACCTTCCTCAGACTGACAAAACTGCTTGGATGAGCAGCAAAATGTTTTAATCTCTCAAGAAAAGAATTCCAGTTGCCATGGCTCAGCTTCCAGATATTGGCTATGTTGTGCAATTATTATTTTTCTCTGTAGCTCCCTTTATGAGCTGTAATTGTAGTGATATATGACCAAAGACATATAGCAATATGTCAAGGAGTCTGTCATTTGGGTCATTCCCTGCCTGGGGTGGTACCAGTGTAATTCACTAGTGGTATGAATAAGCCTGTGCTATGTTTCCCTATGAAGGCAGTGTTCCCCACCCCACCCCCTTCGCACTGCAGATGAGGAAATACTGTGCCAGGTCTCTGGATGATGTAAGGTTGTGTTACTGAAGGCACAGCTTTGAATTGAGGGAGTATAGGACATGTCTTAAGCTTAGGAATTATTTAACTTTATATCATGTTGCCTGATGACGTGTTCTGGACAATATGACAGTGTGCACATTTCTGTGTCTTTTGAGTGATTCTAATAAAGTTAGTATCCAGTTTGGGATATATTGTTTTTTCTCTTGGACCAGCAAGCCTAGGTCTATATGTTGCACTTACTATAGGCAGTAAATAAAGGTAGCAAATGCACAATACAGAGTAAACAAAGACAACACACTGAATACAGTATACCCTTTTAAAATAATGGTATAGGTGCAGCTGATTATAGAAACTCATGGAAATTTTTTCTTTCAGATTTACTGAAACCACCTATGAAACACTGATTCTCAGACTGGAGTATATTTAATATGCTTTTTCACACAGCTCTCTACTGGAATATGTGCAATAAATATGGCTAGCAAGCCTGTTTGAACTCATTAAAATATGAAAATATTCATCAAGCAAAATTGATGGTTATAAGTGGTGCTTTTGCCTTTTGAGACAGCTCATGTCCTGTAATTTAATGTATTATTTGATAGTTATAGAATAAAAATGGCTCAGGACATGTAGCCACATCACATTATGCTTTTGACTAAACACATTAGTGCCAGTCTGTTTAACAGAATGTGTTAGTCTTCTCTAGAAAGAGCAGGGAGAATTTGTTATTAAGCACTGTTGTTATTGTTGTAGAGATGCCTTCAAATCACATCTGATGTATGGTAACCCTTTGAATTAATGGCCTGCAAAATATCCTATCACTAATATCTCCGCTCCAATCTTTCAAATAAAGGCTGTGGTTTCATTTTGCATGTTGACTGTGGTTTCATGTTGCAGTCCATCTCATGATGTTTTCTACCGATTTCAACTTTTCCAAGCATTTTTGTCTTTTTCACTGATTTAGTCATTTAAGTTACTAGTAAGAATTTGATAGGTAAAATTTTCGGAATGTTTGAAGCAATTTTGAACAGGACCCCGTGATCAGAGTCTGGGGGGGGGAAGGGGTTTCCCTGAGAGCAAGAGGGCAGCAGAGGCCCTTTTGCAAAGAACCAACCCCAGACCATGAGTGGCAGTAACTTTTGCCACATGGAACTGGAGCTTCCGCCTCCTTCCCCAGGTCAACATCCCAAGGGTGGAGGCCACAGAATTGGAGGTGGCCTAGCTTCTCCATCTGCCCGTCCAGCAGCTCTTTCCCAGGTGGGATGGCCTCAGCGGTATGAGAGGCTGGCTGACTGCCATGCGGCACCCCCACATTCACCCTCATCTCCCCGCCACCGCTGTCGCCACCTCCCTCTCACCACCAGCACCACCCTCCATGCTGCTCGGTGATGATTGGGTGCTGGGGGCAAAAGTGCCACCCAGTCAGTACAGTGCAGCTTTTGCCCCCAGCACCACCACCCCGCCGTCGGCTGATTGGCCAACCCCAGATAACTGAATCCATGGATGGTGAATCAGCAGATATGGGGGTGGTACTATACTACATTTTCCAAAATAGTTTATATAAAAAATAAGATGGAAAGGTACTCAACAGTCTTAAGAGCCCAGAACATCAAATATTTGAACAGTAATTTTGCAAAATACAAATTCCACATGTGATAATGATTCCATAATTGGGTTCACCACCGTCTCATTGCCATCTATTATCATACTTTCAAATAGTTCATGCAGGGATTACTTCATCTCTGGTCACATGTAGTTTTAAATTACTGATGTGATAAACCTTATAAATCCACTGTTAGACATGTCAGTTAAATAATGAACATCACTAAGTTTTGATTCACAACAAAAGGGGCTTCTTAAATAATCTGAAGCTTAATGTGTTTGACAGGACTCAGAACATTTGCATGGATTTTCAGAGACTGCTGATCTGGAAATTCTATCCCTATCAAGCTTATGAAATTAATTATAAAGCTCTTCAGCTTTACCACCCAGTCCCACTAATGTTACTTGTGAGTTGTGACTAATGCTGCAATCCTAATTTAACCTTGCCGGAAGCAGGCAAAGACCTTCCTCTTTAGGCAAGGTTTCCCGGAATGAGGGACTTCCTACTATATAACTTTATATGGATTACCATACATGATTGCATTGATTGGATTCATAAGAACACCAGTGTTTTCCATGTTACTTTCCCTTTTCTTTTCTTTCCTTTTTGTGTGCTCTTCGTAGCCCTACTGTTACCTTTTAGTGTTCTAAGATGGTTCCTCTAATTCCCTGTTTTTAACTTGAATATGTCTTATATGTTCTGGGCTGTATATTGTCCCTCATTACGGTAAGCCACCCTGGGTCCTTTTCCAAGGAGAAACGTGGGGTAAAAATATTCAAAACAAACAAACAAACAAAACCTTCTTCAAAATTGCAGTGAATAGAAAACAAATCAAACAAAACCTTCTTGCTCGTTGGAAAAATTGAAAAACGAAAGATTTCATTGCAGGTGGGCGCCGGACTGTGTCCTGGGTATGAAAGTGGGTTTTTGACCCCACCCTCGGCCAGCAGGGGCGCCGATTGGCGCTCCTCAGGGGGACACCCTCCACTTTTCTGATGTCTGGGCTGTGATTGGTCAAGACTCCAGCCTGGACCTATCACAGTAGGACATCAGACTTCCTTCCCGCCCGAGCAATATTCGCAGCAGCGGAGAGAAAGACGTCGCGACTCGAGTCACCAAAAGGCACAGAGTTAAATTTTTTAACTTTCTAATGGTGGTGTGCCTCGTGATTTTTTTCATGAAACAAGTGTGCCTTTGCCCAAAAAAGGTTGAAAAACACTGGTATAGATTTAATATTCCCAAGGAGTCAGCTGAAACATTTACTGTAGTTACATCCAATATCCCTAAGCTGTGTGGCTGTGCAGCACTGGATCAAGGCTAGCCATCTGCTTCCAGTTGCAGCTGGAATTCCATGTATACAGGGTGGACCCGCCACGCATCATTGTAGAAAATTAGAGGAAACCTTGGTTGTATCCATTAGAACATGCAACACAATAATAAAGTTTATTCAGCCGTGTTTTCCATGGGATTTACTCTAAAACAAGGTTGCATAGAACTCCAACCAAACCATGACACTATTTAGCTAGATTATGGCCAATGATCATACAATTATTAAGGATAATCTAATTTAATTCATTGAGTTAGAGTAGACCCGTGGGACTTCCTTGATTAGTAGAAAATCATATCTATTAATTATTCATAATACACTTACTATGTTCTATAGACATATTTTAAACTATAAATTTAGGTAAAATAAATAATTTTTTTAAAAAAACCTGCAAACCAATACCAAGATCCAGTTTAACAATGCTGAATGGGCGGAGCTCCACAGTGCAACCTGGATGGCATTTAATTCTTTGGGGGCAATTAAAATTTCCTAAACATCAGCTCAACGGTGGCTGATGATATCACACAAGTTAGACTACATAACAGGGAACAATGGATCTTTGGCCAGCCTGGGCACCTTCCAAGTAGCACTGGCTGACTGAAGTTAAGTGAATCTCTGCTGTGACCACTGCCCACCAAATTGGTGGGCAGAGCAGGGACCCATTGATCCTCACCCAACCTGGGCTGTTCCCTTGCAAACAGTCCAGGCTGGGTGAGGATCAACGGTACCTTGTATGATGGATGTAAACGGGAAGGAAAAATTCATCTTACGAGTTTCCTATCCCTGGAAATTACATTCGTCTTAAAGGGGCATTCGTCTTACGAGGTATTACTGTAATGTTCGTTGTGACAGGACATACAAACTGATAATATTTAGTTGAGAAAAATGTTGTGCTGAGAGTGAAGACAAAGATCTGTGTGAATAAAAATCAGTGGTATGCATGATGGTTCAGGAAAATATGAAGGAATTTTCAGATTGCAGGCTTCAAAATCTCATTGTTAACTCATTTTGCTGAAGTGTTTCTTTTGAAGTCAGGGAGAAATAGAAGAGAAGTGGGTAGGACTATTTAATGTACTATGTTCTCACTACTAAATGTGGTTTTATCTCCAAGATACAGAAGCAAGAATGCTTGTTATCTATAAGGCGTTACCAAAAAAGAATGTAGGAGATCTAGCCTGAAAGATGCATCACACTGTAGGAATCCATAGAGGAAATGAGCCTTGGTGAGACTTGGTTGCTTGACAGTTCTTCACATGAGCAAAATGGGAACACAGTATTTCAGCTATTTAGGTTATTAAGAAATACCTATAGTTTCAACCTGATTAATTGTTAGGTTTCATTCCAGAGCTTTCAGTTGACGAGCAACTTTACACCCATTAGTTCCAGATGGCTATTATTTTATAATTTATCTGCTTCCTTGTACTTACTCCAGTGTTTCTGATGGAGAGATTAATACATAGCCTAAAATTCAGTGCTATGTTCCAACTAGAGTAGACCTATTAAATCAAAAGGTATCAGGTGAGTCAGTACCTGTGCACACTGCATTGATTTAATGAGCATACTGTAGTTGCAACTTACAAACAATTAAACTTACACATAGCTTATATCTGATGGATATCATTTTCATTTGACATCTGCATATTAAATAACTGGTTCCTGAAATTATTAAGTATGTTTTAAAAATAATCTCTGCTTTTTGAATATGTATCAACTGCCTACAAACTAAAATCCAGAAATTACAGCTTTAATACTGAATGTTTATATCAGCACTATAGAATGAAAAGTATACCATTTTAGTTTCTTAAATATCTCAATAAATCATTAACTTCATTAGCAATGAGTTCCTTGATATGAACATATTTTTCATTAATGTTTTTAAATTCTTGTCCCTGTGTTGTTACTACTACTACAACTACTATTGTTGTTATTATTGTTGTTATTTGTAGGTGAAAGGTCCCCCAGCCGCAGGAGCCTTTAAGGAAAGACCAACAAAGCCTACAGCCTTTCGCAAGTTTTATGAGCGAGGTGACTTCCCAATTGCCCTTGAGCATGATACAAGGGGAAACAAAATAGCTTGGAAGGTAAGTCAGAGCACAGCTGTGACTGTCAGTTGTGCTTATTGAAGTGACATCTCTCATTGTCAAAAAAAAGGGTGACTTTTAAGTAAATAAAGTGGAGTAATTTCTTAGCAAATAGAAGCTGGTGGGGGTGTAGTTAGTGTGTGGCCTCCTGAGTCAGCCCTCTGCCTTGGCTAACAATTAAATTATATGCGGCAAAAAGGAAGATGACAGAGTTGCTTTGCCTTAGAGAATTGTCTCCTGCTCAATTCATCTCTATTTTTATGAGGACCTGGCAACCCAGCCTATTTCAGGCAGTCCATCAAATGATGGAAGTGGCTGGATACACTGAGCAGCAGCCATTTATCTCCCCCCCAAATTTCACCTTCCTGCAGGACAGTTCCAAATGGAAGGTTTAATTACCTAAATGGATAGGTCAAGATTATCTGCTCCCTTGAAATGCAGAGCAGAATACCAACGGAGGCAGATTCTCATTCCAGGGCTGCGCTCCCAGTCTGCAGCATATGTCAGACAGCGTAATCACTGTCATACGTGCCCCTGTTAGAGGCTGACCTCCACTGCTGAAACCATTATGGTTCCGACATCTCTGACAAAAGGTTAATTGGCTTCAAAATAAATGTATTGCCTAATGACTTCATTCTAATGCAGCAGTGTTTCTCTCTAAAAGGCTCAGTGATGTTATTTGTAATACTTGCCAATCTTTTAAGTAGCTAGAGCAGGCTTTTAATTCTAATTTGAAAAATGAATGCTGATCTTTAACCTGTTTTTTCCATTTAATTATTTTTATTATTAAAGCTTGATGGTCTTTGTGTGTGTAAGTTGTTTGTATGGCTGAATTTGAAAACTGGAGGTGGGTGGGTAGGATACCAAGAATTGAGCATTGGGCAGTGGTTCATACTGAGTTCCTTGAATATTTGAGTGAGTTATGTTGAAAACATAATATTTATTTGAACTACCATGGTTTCATTTATTAAAATAAGAATGAGCACAATACTCTAGGCAATGAAGATTATTCCTTACTGTTGTTACTTTCATTTATTGTGTATGAAATAATTCAGTAATGATGCAGAATAGAAAATACATCAGTCAGCATCCCATTTTTAATTTACATGTATAAAACTGCAACCATTGGAACTGCCATAGTGATGTGATGAGCTGCTGGTCATGTGCTGTTATTGCCTTTGGCCACCTTGGTAGCTTCTGCAATTGGAACTGTGCATGTGTAAATATTGAACACTAACAGCATGCTGGCCTTTATATCAAACAAACAAACCTCCCTACATGTTTCTAATCAAAATTATCAGTTCTGTTTAGCTACGTCTTTACTTGGACCTGACAAGTGAAATTCTGAATAATTTATAGAACTATGATTTGCTGTTTGACATTAGTAATAGGGAAGAAGGATAAGATACACTGTACTTGCTTTCATGGTGGTTTCTATGAAAACCCATGCTGTTGGTGGTTTGGGTTTTGAATTTTTTGAGGCTAAACCTTTGTAGCAAACTTTAGCTTAAGCTTTCTATTTCTGCTTATATTTAGAAATCTGTGTTTAATGAGCCTCATGGCTCTGTAATTAAACTACAGTACTGCAGTCAAGATATTTGCTCACAACCTGAGTTCAGTCCTAATGGCCTCAGGTAATGGCTCAAAGCTTTTCATCTTTCTGAGTTCAGTAAACTGAGTTCTGACATGCTGGGGTGGCAGTGTGTGCCTCTAGTTAAAATTGTGAACCACCCAGAGAGTGCTTTAAGGACTATGGGGGCAATATCTAAAGAGAACATTTTTTGCTTCACTAATGGCAAAGTCTATCATATGTCTGATTTAGTAAATCAAAGAAAGGAAGCGCAGAGGGAAACTAAAAAGTCAAGAACCAGCAACCCAAGAACAAATAGTGTAAAACTGTAAGCAGTTAGCTGTGATGAAAAAGATAAAGAGTGGGCAGGTTTTTCTGCTAGAAAGGGAGAATCAGAGCCTGTGCAGACTTGGCTGGTTTGGGTGTGGAGTGGATCATTCTACAAAGGATCTGTTGAGGTCTGGGGGAGGAGCGGTGTGCCATTTGGTGTGCCCCTCCCATCCAAACAGCAAACAAACCCGTGAAGCTCCATCAGCTGTCAACTAAGCACTTCTTTTCAATGTCTGTGGAGGGTCAGGAAGAGTAAAAAACAAAACAAAACAAAAAACCCTCCTCTTGCCCTCTGTCGGGGCCATTCCATCTTCTCCCCTACTCCCTCCCTGTTTCCCTTCCCTTGTTCTACACCCATTTCTCTCCATCCATTTTCTTTCTCATGATAGCAGTCGGACGCTCCCAACTAAACACAAACGGCTGTGCAAAAAAAAAAAAAAGGAGCTGTAATAACCAGTTACTTGCTTTTCCAACCCTTTATTGAAGGGTGTGACCAACTGTAGTGGTTGCAGTAAGATTTTTGAGCTCTTGTTTTGTCCCACTATGTTAGGTGATGGCAGGACTCTCTCTAGGAAATCTATACTGCATGTAAATTATATTTCTATATGAACATTTATGGGAAGTTCTGTACAGATTGTAACAGGGGTGATTGTATTTGCCTTGTTGTCAACATAATTCTTCTGATTTCTGTATAGGAAAGTTGTCATAAATAAAGCAGCTCAAAATGGTCTAAAACGTTTTCATTCAGACAAGCATTTAAACATTTCTTTTCAAACTGTTCAGGTTTTAACTTACCAGTAATTTTAAAATGTGTAATATACTTAGGCATTGGTCTCATCCCAGAGTGCCTGAAGTTGATCAGACACCATCCTCTCCACAGGCTTGCTTAAGAATGAATACTGTTGACAGGTCCATAGCTGTTAAAATCATCATCTGCCAGCTAAAGTTTTTTTTTCTGGATGGGTCTTGGGGGTTGGGGGAACCTGGCCTTCAAAAGAAACACATTAATGATGGTTGGGGCCCATTCCATAGTTATTGACCTGGCATTTTTAAAAGCTAGGCTTGGCTAAGAACTAGGGAGGTTGAAGTGGTCCTACAAGGATCAAGCACATTGGCAAGCTCTGCTGGAAATACAGCCTGAAATTGGTTTTACATGGGAGAGGGCGGTGCAGTGGACATCTCAGTCTGACCAATTGCCACAATCGGCCCTCCAGTTTGTTCTCTAGAAATGTTGCAGACTGGTCACAGGAGATGGTAGAAGGAGACCTATCACCTTGATCAGTACTCGGTTAGTCATGTGCATTGCAGAATTATTTTGCTTGATGGTTTGGTGACTCACTTACCTGGTAACCATAGAGTGTTCTTCTAGCTATTTTTATAGTTGATAAATAAGCCCTGAACACAATTTGAGCGGCTATGATTTTGGTTTCTGTCTGAGCCCACCTCCAAATACACCCTAGAATTATACATAGCTTCATTTATAAATATATAAACTTAATATGTTTAAACTATAAAAATAAAATAAAGCCATCTGTAGCCTTAATTAGAAACATAAGAAGAGCAATGCTGGATCAGACCAAAAGACCCATCTACTCCAGCTTCCAGGATCTCACAGTGGCCCCACCAAATGCGTCTGGGAGTGCACGGGACTAGATATCTGTCTCCTGATACCACTCCCCTGCCACTTACCTCGATTTACCTCGCACAGGGGGATACTCCAACCAGGAAGTAGCCTCTGACACGTTATCATTCCTTCTCCCTGCTGCTGGCCAATCAGACAGGGAGGTGGGATGATGCGTGTCTCTGCCAGCTCCTGATTGGCCAGTGCCAGGGAGAAGGAACAATGACACGTTGGAGGCTACTTCCTGGTTGGAGTATTGCCTTGTGTGAGTTAAACCAAGGTAAGTCAATGGGTGTTTTTGTTTGGGAGGGTGGGTCCAAGTTCTGAACAGCACCTGTGCTGCCAAGATTCATTTTGGAACCAGACCCATTCCGAAATGAAAGGCCCATGCCTAGTGGAGAGTACAAATCATAAGTGCTTTGCTTAAGAGAAAATTGTAATGTGACAGTACAGTAATTCTTTTTTGTTGTTTTATTGTTTGGAAGAGGGAGCTAAGTGTTGTGGCAGAGAATTGGTTCTTACTCATTAAAATAAATTTGCCCTATTATTAAGGTTGCTCTCCATCTGTTCATCCTCCTGTCTTTGCCCGTCCCCTCCCCATGCCTAAAAGTTTGAGAAATTAGCTCATTGTGTCTCTCTGTTCTTCTCACTGGCTGTGCAACCAGATTGTAGCGTTGCTTGGGGGAGCATGCTGGTTGGCATGAGGGTGGGTCAAAGAAGCTGCCACTGTAGCTACTACTGGGTCATAATTGCCCTCATCAGCAGTAGCTTCCTATAGTTTCAGAAGCCATTTCAAACTCTAGTAGCTGGAGATACCTGAGATGAAATTGAGAACTTGTGCTTGTGTTTCTTGCTCTCTAAAGTCAGACAGGAGCAGTGACGGGTGTTGCTCTCTCGCTCAGGAAACACTAGCCCAGACAATTTAGATGAAAATCCTGGCATGTCCTACACTTATTTAACTGACTGACAAGAATGAACTGGGGGAAGGAAGAAGGAACTTTTTTCCATGTTTAGAAGAATCCTTTCTTAAGCATATATTTCAAAACTGTTTTCACAGCAATGTACAAGAAAAGGGCCCTCGTAAAGCCATTAGGTCAGTCTGTCAGTCACTATTTAGGACAAATATTTAGGACAAATATGGTCTTGCTGCCAGATGGGCGGTATAAAAATCTAATGAATACAATACAATACAATACAATACAATACAATACAATACAATACAATACAATACCCTGAGAGGTAGTATTAAGACCTACTGAACTCTTTGTATATATTTTTTATTTTTATTTTATTTTTATTTTTATTTTATTTTATTTTATATTTTTATTTTTACTAAACTCTTTTTAGTTAAACAGGCATAGGATTGTTTTCACACCCACACTGATTTAGGCCCAGTCAGAGGAATTGCTTGGATAGAAGAAGTGAATAAATCAACTCATGTCTTAACTGTGGATAATTTGTTTATTTGTTTATTAAAATATTTTTACCTCAGCTTTTCCTTACAAGTGCCCAATGTGGCTTACATTATTAAAAGACAATATTAAAGCTAACAACAATGAGTATGCAAACACTGTCTGGAAAGGATCAAACAAATGCCATGCTAGAAAATATAAGCAACATCAAAACACATTCAAAGCAATAAAGTACAACAATCCCTTTAAAAACTCCACTCAAGGAACGTTTACCTGAAGAGGACAGCCTTGCCTCTTGTGGAAGAGAGTTCAAAGGCAGGGAGCAAGAACCGAGAAGGCCCTCTCCCTTCTGTCCACCAAATGCACTTGTAGCGGGACAGAGAGAAAGGGCTCTACTGGTCATCCTAACACTTGAGCAGAACTCATGAGGGGGATGTGGTCCTTAAGACAACTTTGGTTCATCTTTGGTGTAGAAAGCCCATTTAGGGCTTTCTACACATTACAACCAACATCTTGAATTCAGAAATGGATTCTCAGCCATCAGAGCTGCTGAAAAAGGAGAGCTTTGTGATTCCTCTCACCAGCTCCAGTTAGCAATTTGGCTGTTGCACTTTGAAGCCACTGAGGTTTCCTGACACTTTCCATAGGCAGCACCATAGCATTAACAATAATCCAGGTGGAATGCAACTAAGGCATGCATTTCCATGGACAAATCAGACCACTGCAGGAATGGGTGCAGCTGGCACACTAGTTTAAATTGTGCAAAGGCATTTCTGACTACAGTGGTACCTTGTATAAAGGAATTAATTTGTTCCAAATGAAATTATGTTAAGCAAGTTTTCCTTTATACAAATTCCCATAGGAATGCATTGAAAGTGGAGGAATCCCATTTTTATGTTGTATGGATTCGCTCCATAGGCGATTCTGTTAAGCAAATTTCCCCTATCTCCAGAATTTTTTATGTTGTACAGATTTTATGTTATACAAACTGTCTGTTATACAAGGGTCCACTGTACTGCCAAAACCTAGGTATTCAGGCTCAGAGAAAAGTCCAGCAGCACCCCCAAGCTGCACAACTCTGTTTCAGAGAAGTGTAACCCCATCCATCACAGCTACGTCCCTATTCCTTTACTTGCTTTCTGACTGACCAGGAACACTTCTGTATTGTCTGAAATATTTTTAAGTTAATTCACCCTTGTCTAATCCATTTCTGACTCACTTGATTCATAGGATCAGAAAAATGATATTCAGAAATCCCGTGTCAAAAATTCATGTTTACACTTAGGTTTTCCATCCCCATTTCTCATGAGCTCATGTTGCTTTGGACAAACATGTCAAATATAAATTTTCAAATCCCTCCCCTCAGTTCTGTAAATTTGCACTGTAAATTTGGTACTCAAGACATTTAGTGAGACAGCAATAGAGAGTAGCTATATAGACGGTATCCGCTCATATTGACTGTTTAATGCATAAAGTTATCAAGGTTGCTTATTTCCTCTTAAATAATGTTATGAAAGGACTGTGTTCCTTGTTTTGACTCTACTATTATTTATTGAATAAAGGATGAAACAATCCATAGAAATGTAACATATTTCTGACATAACAGAAAAAGTTTTATAATAACCAACCAGAGAAGGCAAAGTAGTTAGTTACCTTCCTGAACTTGGCACTAATGAACATGATATATTTTTTAAAAAAACTATTTTTATTCACTATGCCATCAATATTTTTTCCTATGTGAGATACACCTCTTTTAATGGTGTCTGTTGATTACAATTTCTTTTAAATGCTTTCATATTTATAAATCAAAGCATTTAATGAAATGATTCCCGCCATGGTCCTACCATCTGAAATTCTTTGCTGAGCGAGCTACGGCAGGCTCCGTCGTTGGCGTCGTTCAAGAAAGCCCTAAAGACCTTGCTTTTCAGGGACGCCTTCGACAATGACTAGGGATGCGGGCTTCTTTTTCTCTTTCCTTCCCTCCCCCCCCCTCGCCCCTGCTAAGTCTGTTTGCCTGCTCGGATGCCATTGTTATTGTGATTGTTTTTAGCCTTTTAACATTTTTGTGTAAACCACCCTGGGTTCTCGCTCGGGAAATAGGAGCGGTATATAAATCTGAAAATAATAATAATATTTAAGTAAAGGATCATAATTATTAAAATAGTGACATGTGCATTGATTTAACAGCTGAGTAATTTGTTTCCTCTAGGATAAAGGTTGTTGCCTTGGAAATGCCATAGATTTCTTTCTTTCTTTCTTTCTTTCTTTCTTTCTTTCTTTCTTTCTTTCTTTCTTTCTTTCTTTCTTTCTTTCTTTCTTTCTTTCTTTCTTTTTAAATAACATACCTGCTACAATTTAAATTTGGGACATTAAGAGAAGTTGAGAACAGATCTATGAGAAGAAATTGTATCTAGTTTTATAGTAGAGAGCTCTATTATTAATTTGACTTTGTTATTGTTGCTTATTCTAGGATTCTAGAGACATGTAGTTTTTAAACATCTAATTTTCTAATTACCTTTCTTGCCTTCAAAACTAAAAGCTGTTGCTTTATTGGATGCAAATTGTTACTTCTTGAAACTATGTGGACTGAAAACTCACTCATGTATCAGAAACAACTTTGATTTAAATTTGTTAAATGACCTCTGAAAACTAGATGAAAGTTTTTGTTTTCAGCAGAAGGGGCTGGTACTCTCTGCCTGTATAATTTATGTGAGAAATTAGTGTGAATAGTTCACTTTTATGGAGCTGTGCTGCTTGTAGCAAGCCTGCAGAAACAATTTCCCCACCAAGCCTCCATCTGTTCTTCAAACCAGGGCATATGCCATCTTATCGAGCTTGAAAGTCAACTGATTTATAACTCCTGAAAAGTGCATAGATTGAAAAGAAAGGTCAGCTGCTGCATGGTGACAATGATTTGTTAGGCACTTGGATAAAGACAATTCACATTTCTATGGACCCAAGGGGAAACACGCAGTGTTATACGCTTCAAAATGGGGTAGATTGGCAGCCAGGAGGAAAACAAACGGCCCCTCCTTCTTCTGTTAAAACAGTTGCTTCTTCTCAAAAAAAAAAAAAAAAAAAAACCCGAAGCATGCCTAGCAGGTATATGGTAACACAGGGGAGACACCTTGTTATCACAGTATCAAACCTGATAACTCCTCTTCCAGCATCAAAGGTTGCCATCTACAAGTGTTTGTTCCTGTTGCACTCTAATGTTTAGATTGCACACAGAAGCATCAGTCTTAACAATTCCACTCCAGCAGCAGGGAACAAGTGATGAGAAGAGGTAAAACAAAGCTGTTTTGTTTCAAGTGAGCAAGTAAAACAAAATGGAGATACAGCAGAAGGACACCAAGCAAACTCTCCCAGACAGCAACCAATACCAGAAACTTCTACTGAGCCAGTCTTATCATAGTTGGTTGCTTCTTGTCATGAAGCTGATTTCTGTTCAGCTGCACCTATGGGGTTCTGATGATTTTTAAAATTCTATCTTGGAGGTGAATCCAAAGTCCTTTCGCAGTTAAAAGAATAATAAATGGTTTATACTCTCTTATAACACCAATCATTGTTCTTCCTTTTACTGAAGGGCTACAAAGACAGAAAATGGTTAGGCAGGTAAACCTGAAGATGTCGTACTCAAGAGAGTGTATCATTGCGTCTAGCCATTTAATTTAAAACTGATGCTGCAAGGAGGATGAATAAATTATTGCTGTTTCTGTCTGGAAGAGACAGTGTGTGCAGTTTGAGATTGGAGTGAAACTGATTCTGCCTTCCTAAACAGGGTCATATTTGAGAGATGTGTCTCCCCCCCCCGCCAAAAGGAGTATCATTTATATTCTACTGCACAAAAATTGGGGTAGTTTATACTCGACAGTATTTTCCACCTGGGAACAAGCAAAATGAAATGACAGGAGCTTGCTCACCGTTGAAGAAGCAACGTGAGCAATTCTGAAGTGAAATGCTTCAACTAAATACATTATAGCTACATTAAGCTATTGCTGTTCAAAAAGATAATGCCACTCACTTCTAGATTTCTAGCAATGTAGAAAATGAAGCAAAAAGTTAATTGGTGCAGTGCATGCTTGCGGTGCAGCAATTTGCTGGGCCAGCTATCACAGCGTAAACACTGCCTTGCTAAATCATGCCAATAGTATAGTGTTCTATTTCCACTAGTGGCCA
This sequence comes from Phrynocephalus forsythii, assembly GCA_029282475.1. NCBI lineage: Eukaryota > Metazoa > Chordata > Lepidosauria > Squamata > Agamidae > Phrynocephalus > Phrynocephalus forsythii. The sequence goes on from JAPFRF010000002.1 coordinate 84,375,519, forward strand.
GCCAGATGAACCAGACATAAAGCAAATGAACATATCCCATATTATATTTATTCCTTGCATATGGTTTGTGCAAATAAATCACCCATGAATGTCATGGTTCCAGCTAGTAATCAGTGGCTGAAATCACATAAATATTGACTTGAGTAGGGTTATTGAATCAATTGTGATTTTTGTCAACGTCCTTAGTTGTAACTTACTATGCAATTTACTAGATTGTAATTTACTATGTAAAACAAGGAAAACCAGTGGCTGGTGTTACATAAAGTTAAAATGCTAGTTAAAAATAGTAAGTAGACAATGCTCATGATTACAGGAGAACTACACAGCCTTAACATTGATATAGTTTGCAGTTTTATATAGCATGGCTCAGTCATCAATCACAAAGGAGACTGTAGGTAAGAACTCAGAATAAGACCAAGACTCAGAAGGACAGTGATGAAGGAACTAGAAAAGATCACCAAGTGTAAGAATGTGTCATGTCATGAAGAGCAAGATCATCCACACTCATGTATTCCCAATCATCACGTATAGGTATGAAAGCTGGACTGATACGATTGCTGACAGAGGGAAAAACTTATTCATTCACCAAAAAAGTGCTGTAAGAGAACTGTGTAGATATCTGGGACTGCCAGAAAGATGAACAAGTGGATTCTAAATCAAATCCAGCCTAAACTATCTCTTGAGGCAAAAATGTTGAAGATTGATTGATTGATTGATTGATTGATTGATTGATTTTGAATATTTTACCCCACCTTTCTCCTTGGAAAAGGACCCAAGGTGGCTTACAATAATGAGGGACAATATAAAGTCCAGAACATTTAAGGCATATTCGAGTTAAGAACATGGAGTTTGAAGAGGTCTCTTACAACTTTAAAAGGTAACATTAGAGCTACAAAGAGCGTGCAAGAAGAAAAGAAAAATCCATTATGAGGGGTGAAAAGCAACATAGAAAACACTAGTGATTTTATGAAATCAGTCAATGCAATCATGCATGGTAGTCAATCTAAAAGTCACATAATAGGTAGTCCCTCATTCAGGGAAAGCTTGCCTGAAGAGGAAGTTCTTTGCCTGCTTCCTGAAAGACAGCAGGGACGGGGCAGTCCTGGCCTCCAGCGGGAGGGAGTTCCAAAGTCTGGGAGCAGCAACAGAAAAAGCCCTTTCATGTGTTCTTCTGAGTGGCATGATGGAGAGAAAGGCCTCTCCTGATGACCTTAGCACCCAAGCTGGTTCATACTGCGATATTCAATCTTTGAGGTAGCTTGGACCCAGGCCATTTTGTGCTTTGTAGGTTAAGGTCAGCATCTTGAATTGTGCCCAATAGGTTATTGGCAGCCAGTGGTGCTGCTTTAGTAGGGGTGTAATGTGATCTCTGTAACCTGCCCAGTCAGCAATCTGGCAGCTGTGTTCTGGACCCGTTGAAGTTTTCTGAGACTTTCCATCGGTAGCCTCACATAGAGCACATTACACTAGTCCAACCGGGAGGTCACTAGGGCATGTATCACCGTGGCCAGAGCTGGTTTCACAAGAAACAGGTGTAACTGGCATCCTAGCTTTAATTGTGTAAATGTGCTTCTGGCCACCACTGTGACTTGGGCATCTAGGCTCAAGAAAGAGTCCAGGAGCACCCCCAAGCTGTGCACCCCTTTTTTCAATTGAAGGGTGATCTCATCCAGTACAGGTTGCATCCCTATCATTTGTTCTCCCTTTCAATTGACCAGAAGCACGTCTGTCTTGTCTGAGTTTAGTTTAAATTCATTCATCCTCATCCAGTTAATTACTGCAGCTAAACACTCATGTAGAGTTGAAATAGCAGCTCCCTTAGAATCTGGAGGTGATGAGAGGTAGAGTTGGATGTCATCAGCCTAACCCCAAAACTACTGATAATCTTACCCAATGGTTTCATATACAGTAAATGTTAAATAACATAGGAGACAGAACAGAATCCTGAAGGACTCCACAGGTCAGCTGCCGTGGTGCCGAATATGAATCACCTAACACCACTTTCTGTGTTCTCTCCTGCCGGAAGGACTGGAGCCACTTTAATGCAGTGCCCCCAATTCCTATTTTAGGGAGACAAGTCCGGAGGATGCTGTGGTCTATAGTGTCAAATGCAGCTGAGAGGTCTAATAAAACCAAAAGTGACATAGATCCTCCATCCAAATCCCTGTGTAGGTTATCTACCAATGCAACCAGTGCCATCTCAGTCCCATAGCCGGGCATGAAGCCAGATTGAAATGGATCCAGGTAGTTTATGTCATCCATTCAGTATCATTGGATCTAGTGGAGTGTTCACTGGACTAAGGCTTCCAAAAACTGTCGGCAGCTCGGCAGTTCGAATCCCGGGTGCCACGCAGCGGAGCGAGCTTCTGCTGATAATCCCAGCTCCTGCCAACCTAGCAGTTCAAAAGCACGTAAATGCAAGTAGATAAATAGGTACCGCCTTAAAAGGCGGGAAGGTAAAGCAGTGTTTCCTTGCAGCCATGCTGGCCACATTGCCATGGACTTGCACAACACTGGCTCTTCGGCTGGAATACAGAGATGAGCACCGCCCCTAGAGTCGGACACAACTAGCATCCTTGGATATAAGGAGGGCTTTTTTAACAGTGGTTTTACTATTGCCTCCTTTAAACATGCTGAAATCCTGCCCATTTGCAAGGAGGCATTCGCTACTCTTCTTAACCAGTCTGAAATACCTTCTTTGGAAGCTTTTATTATCCATGAGGTTCAAGGATCCAACAGACATGTGGTGGCCCTCATCTCCCCAGTGGTCCTGACCACATCATCCTGCTGTAGGAGCTGAAACTCATCCTCTCATCATTCTCATGGCAGAAATTTATTTATTTATTCTTGGACTTATAGAAAAGGAGGAATATCAATTATGAGATGCACTGAGTGCCTAAAGGAACCCATGGAGTTGTTTACAAGAGCTGAGCGGTTAGTTGAGGACAGGACATTTTGGAGACCAATCATTCATTAGGTTAACATTAAGTCAGTAGCAACTTGATAGCACATGACAAGGAGAAATGTTGCTTACATTCACTATTCCCAGATGGCTAATAATCTTTATCAATATTTGTTTCCTTTTTTCTTTCTCAAAAGGAAAAAAAAATGAAGTACATTAGCTCTTCTCCATAAGGAACGTGCTTCCCTCATAATTTTCCAGGCCCTTTTGTGAACTACTTCCAAATTTAAAATATATTTTAGGTGAGGCAGCCAAGTGTCTGTATTCAAAATTCCTAAAATGTCTGTGGCAGTCCTTTACCCCACCCTGATGCCCTCCAGATATTTTAGATATGGCCAACCATGCTGTTGGTTGAAGTCCAAAACATCAGATGGCATCAGGATGAGAAAGGCTGTAATGGTGTTATGATGCTTGCCATTTTGTTTTTGTTTTTTGTTTTACTTCCTTTTTCTTAACTGGCCAGGTAGAATGATTGCTCTGTGTTAATGCATGCCTCTTCCAGATTCCTCTGGCACTTCTGCAGATCTCAAAAATCCCTTGGCTTGCTGACATCTATCTTCAGTGTGAGGGGCTCTGGCTACATAAGCACACTCTCAGCATACTAGTTTGCTATTACTATATAGGGTTTTTGTGTGACATTAAATATAACATTTTTAAATTTATTTATTAAAAACATTTCTATCCTGACTTTCTCACTGAATGGATCCACATGCAAAACAACAGCAGCACTTTCAGGGAAAACCTCCTCATTTAAAGCTATGTAATATTGCTTGACAAGAACTGCATGCCCACCTTTAAATGCTCCTTAAATAGCAGAAGCTTTGAATTCCCAGGATCCCCCCCTCATTTTTTGGCAGCATCAACCAACAAAATGTTTTTGCAATAATTTTAAGGCATAATCATTGAAAACTGCTTCAGTGTTATGAAATAAATTATATGCTGGAGGACATATTAGAGGCTTGAAAATTGGTATCACAGTTATAACCTAAGGCTAATAAATTAACAAGCTATACTTTAATTAAGTACATATTAAAATTAAATGCTGTAATTAAAGAATCACAAGTCAACTCTGTGTGAATTTTTTATCATTATTCATAAGCAGAAAATTATACCTTATTTAAGACATTTTTATCATGCATTTAAAAGTTCACAAAATATTTCAAAATGGGCAGTTAATGTAAATATAAAATGACAGAAGCAATAATAATTATTAATGATATGCAAGCATTTCCACTCAAAATATTACTGATTCTTATTAAACCAGTGATGATCACACAAGTCAACTAGTCACAGCCTTCTTCCCTCTAGTGATGGGATTTTCATATCTGGCAATGAGAGAGAAAGAGAGAGAGAGAGAGAGAGAGAAAGGGAAAGATTACGTTTTGGCATTGGTTCATATAAATTAGTCCATTCAATTTACTATATATTTACTAAGGTCCTATTAGTTGCACTTGCTGGTATAATGCATCTTATTAAATCTTATTCACAAATGGTCACAAGAAGTTAGCAGTCAGAGTCATATGACTGAATCTGCAGCCACAAATGGCTATCCTAACTTTTCATTTTGTGGCACCCAGCCAAAATGATGTATGCTAGCTGTGTTGCCGTCACCACAACAACTCAGTAGTAATTTGGCCTTTGGTATCTTTTTTGGCCTCTTTTTTAGTAATATGTAAACAGGCACCAAAAATGTGCACTGCTTTAATCAAAACCTGTGAAAATGGCTGCAGCCAGACACTGTCCTGCACAACCAGTGACAACACCTTTACTGGATATTTATTTATTTATTTATTTATTTATTTATTTATTTATTTATTTAATGGATTTCTATACCACACCATCTGGCAGAAATGCCACTCTGTGCGGTTTACAAAATTTTAAGATAAATACAGCAAACATATTATAAAACATAAAACCAATCATGAAACAAACATACTAGTCCATAGGTAAAATAAAAATTATAAGCAATAGTTGAATCCAAGATGCCCTAAAAGAGAGGACAAAGGTAAATAATGTTTACAGAAACAGATCAGCGGCAGTGGTGGTCAATAACCAGGGAAAGCCATTTTGAATAGCCAGGTCTTCAGGAGTTTTTTTAAAAAATCTGCAGTGTGGGAGCCAGGTGGATCTCTGCAGGAAGTTGATTCCAGAGACAGGGTGCTGCCACTGAGAAAGCTCGGTTCCTAGTAGTTGTTTTACGGGTTTCCCTCAGCATCGACACCCTGAGATCACCCGCCTGGGAGAAATGAGTGTTATGGGTAGTATTGTGAGGTAGAAACTAGTAATCTGAGTTACCATATTTTTGCTCCATAAGACTCACCTAGTTTTAGAGGTATGTATGTGTGAAAAAATATTCACACATTCATACTGTGGTCCTGGTACATCTTCAGCCCCAGTTTACTCTCCAGCCATGCTGCTCTTGGGAAGCCCGGAGTGGCATGGCTGGAGAGTAAAATGCAGATAAGCCGCTGCCCCTGCCTGGGTCTCCATGCTGGGACGCCTCCAGCACCTGTAGAGGCCTCCTGACCCGGTGCAGGTCCCAGCCCCAGCTGCAGCGCCAGTGGAGGCTTCCCAACCCAGCTGTTTAAAAAAATTGCCTTGCATGATTGATTTGTTCCATAGAGTAGAAGAAAGAGAGTAAACAGCCCGATCAGAGACCAAAGAGATGAGAAACGGGTTAGAGACTAACCATCCACTATGAAGACCATAGAACTGCTCTTCAAGATGGGCTGAATGGGAAAGCTTCTTCCCCTCAATTCACATTCTGCCTGTCTTGAAGAGTGGCTCTATGGTCATCATGGTGGGTGGTTACTCTCTAGCCTGTTTCTCATCTCTTTGGTATTCAGTAGGAGTGTTTACTCTTCCTCTTCTATTCTATTGGGGGGGATCAATCATGCAAGGTAATTTTTTTAACAGCCAGGTTGGGGAATCCTCTGCTGGTGCTGCAGCTGGGGATGGGCCCTTCACTGGGTCCGGAGGCCTCTGCAGCAGCCACTCTAGAGGCTCCTGGTGGGGTTGTATTCACCCTATAAGACAAACAGACATTCCTCCTTACTGTTGAGGGGGGTGCATCTTGTAGAGCGAAAAATATGGTGATCTGAGTTAAAACTGTTTCCTAAAATAAGTACAATTTTAGGACACTATGTTTTCAAAATAAAGATGAGAAAATAGAACGAGTATCTATCTATCTATCTATCTATCTATCTATCTATCTATCTATCTATCTATCTATCTATCTATCTCATCTATCTATCTATCTATCTATCCTAACAACCTACTCCCATAGTGACTACAAAAATTTTAAAAATTATAAGCAGCGTGGTCCCATAGCTCCTAGTGTATATTAATTATGTTGCTATTATTAGGCCTGTTGGCTACTATCTGTATCATTTACTTGGGTCTTTTAGACTGTGAGCTTTGAATCTGAGTTCCAGTGCTAGCTGCACTGCTCATGTTATGCCCAGCAGTTACTGCTATCTGGCAATGCATCCAAGTAACTTCTCCAGATTGTTGTTGGAGTTCAACAACAGTGCAGACAGGCATATGCTATATTTCTGTTTCTCTGAACCATGAACGAATTTAACCCATTGAAAACTGTGATACCTTCAGCTGAAGTTAGTTGTTTAGTTTTGCTACAACATCCACTAGGCAATCCAGAGACACAGGAACCCCATGGGATTTACAACAGATCTCCTTCATGCTTTCATTGAGTGCCTTCTTTTGAGGGTAGGGTGGTTGTGATCTTTGTATTCCAATGTGCGTTGCAGCTAAAACAAGAATATAATATGCAACTAAAGAATTTCATTGTGGTTAGCAGTGGTCTGGACCCACAGTGTGTGTCTGTAACATGAACTAGGAGGAAGTTTCTCTGACTTTAACTTCTTTTCTGGATGTAAGAAGCCTAGCCGCTGCCACCCCCAAAATACATTAAGCAAAATACAGTTACGAAATTGAATTGTGCCATGATCATACTTTTGTTTCAGAAAAGGATCAAAAGTCACTTTCAGAACTTTCAATCAATAAGTCATTTACCAGTTATATATAAGATTTTTGCAAAAATACTAACCAACACACTTCAAACAATTCAGATACAATCCACTAAGGGAATAGTAGGCTTAGAAGCAATTACAGAACTTTCATCCATTTATGAGATGCCCATTCATTATTCCCAAGATTCAATGAAAATATATCACCAATATATTTACAGTTCATCCATTACAATGTAAAGAGTGCAATGTCTTTTGTGGGAAAAGAAGTTGAGAAAATCTACCTTGATATTGTTTATAACATGCACCAAAAATACACCTAAACACACAGGGAAAATAATATACAACAGGGATTATTTCGAGAGGATAACACAGCTCTAAAATCCTTCACAACAGTATCAAATGGAGATGAATTATTCCACTTTAGTAAAAATAAATCCTTCCCCTATGAATCAGCCCAGTATTTGAGACTCTTCCAATTCATTAATTCACATTTCAATAGTTTACAAGTTTTACATCAATGTTAATTCTCTGTTTAACAAATATTAATTAGACATTAGAGAATACCCACAAGTCAGGTGGCATGTTGCATTGATGTTTATACTTTGATGAATGTAGATTGTTTTCACACTTGCAAAACAATTCATAATCAGTGACAAAGTAAACAAGTGGAAGATAGCATTTATTCACATTGCACTTTCATTGATGTTGTGTTCTTTAAAAAGTGATACATTTAACAATGGTATCTTCTTAAAACAGCTATACTTCAAGAACTTGTACCATGTGTTGAGCGCATGTAGGGATTAAAGGACATGAAACATGAAATATGAACTTTAGTAAATAAAACAATTTCAGTAAGCTTGCTGTAGAGCATGGGTGGTCAGAGTGTGGCTTCCTTGGCAGCAGCCTCCTGTTTTTGTCTACCCCCTTCTTACTAACTTACTAACTTAGTAACTTTCCATGAGTGATGTAACTACTGTGTTTATGGTAATTTCCATCCAAGTTACAGAGACTCCCTTTTAACCTCTGTTCCTCTGGCAATTCCATTGGAAACAGGATCCAGTGTCTTGGGAGCCTTTTGCTGGATTAGGCTGGGAAGATTGCAGGTAAGGATAACTCAGTTTTTGTCAGGCACAGTTTATATGCTTATGTCTGATCCAACTTCAAATATTTTTGAAATATCCTAGAAAACATTAGAGCAAGGCCATCTTTCTTGAAAGTCATTATGACATCTGGCAATTAGGGGACAATACAATTTCAATAATTCCGCCTCTGCACACAGAGATATGAAAAGATATGTTGTTATTATATGCTGTTAAGTCATCTTCAAATTACAGCAAAACCGAGAATAAACAGTCTCCAAATTATCCTGTACTCATCTGCTCTGCTCAGTTCCTGTAAACTCAAACAAGTACCTTTCTTACTTCGTCATATCTGGCCTTCTTTCCCTGCTGTCTTCCATGTTCCCCATTATTATCTTTGGCAGAGAAACTTGCCCAAAATAGGATAGTCTCAGTTTCATTGTTTTTGCCCCAAGAGATAGTTTAGCCTTGATTTGATCTAGGACCGACTTCTTCATCTTTGCAGCAATCTTAAGATATCTGCAAAGTTCTCATCCAGCACCATCTATCAAACAAATGATTTTTTTCCTGTCAGCTTTTTTACTGTTCAGCTTTCACCCCAATTCCTGGTGATTGGAAGTAAAAGAGTGTGGATGAACCTGATCTTTGTCCGTAGATGTAAGATCAGCTACCACATGGGCAGTTGTGTCAGTTCAAAGGCAGTTGAACTGGTATAAGAGGCTTCTGCCCATTTGAGACCCATCACAGCTAGCGTATCTTTGAATTTCGATTGTACTTTAAGAAAACAGAATATCTATCTATCTATCTATCTATCTATCTATCTATCTATCTATCTATCTATCTATCTATCTATCTATCTATCTATCTATCTATAATGTGTGTGTGTGCGCGCGCGCATGCGCACTTGTTTGGCCATCTTAATTTTTTTTTCAACAGCAATTACAAGGAGTTCAATCTTTTATCTTCTGCATTTTCTTAGATCCTAATCCTTTGATCCATTAAAAATGTGAGTTTTATGTCACAGGAGTTGCTGAGGCCAGATTGGGAAAACTGCCAAATTCAGTCACCCAGTAGAAACCTACTAAGAGGATGTTCAGTGATCAAGATAGTTCTTTAGACAATTTGAATCCAATTGTCTAAATTAATAATCTTAATGAGCCCAAAGAGACATTTTTCTTTATTCCAGTTTTTAAATAAGGTCGTATTCCTTCCTTGTAAAAATTAAAGTAGACTGAAATAGTGAATAATACCACTTAAATAACAGGAGTTTCAAGTGATGTCTCTAATATCTGTTGGATGGAAGGTATTACATGTTCTAGATTTTGTAGAATAATAGCTGAAATAAGAAAGTACTTTTTCATGGTAAAGATCAGAGTTACTCGTTGGTTGTAGTCCAGGTCAAAGAAGAGGAGTGTATGACCATTAGCATTTCTTCCACCGTTACACAGCAAAGCATCAGATTTCTTTGTTGTTCAGTAGAAACTGGTTATAACGTAAGGGTGCATCTGTGTTAGATCCTTTTGCACTTGTTGACCTGGGTCAATCTAGGTCCCCTAAGCCTGACAAATAAATGCACAGTAATGGCGGGGAGGGAGGGGGGAGGGGTGGCAGGGGTGGGACAGTGGGGCGGTGGGGGTGCAGCGACGGGCATGGGGGTGGGCGGGCGGTGGCAGGCAACGATGGGCGGCTGGCGATGGGCAGCTGGCAGGCGGTGGGGGACGGACGGCGGTGGCCAGCGGCAGGACGGCGGCAGGGGTGGGAGAGGCTGTCCAGCGCCCTCTCTCCATTTTGGTGCCCTAGGCAACTGCCTAGTTCACCTTAATGGAAGCACCGGCCCTGGATGCAGCATTCCTACAAATTTAATTTTATTTGTAAACTATTTGATGTGTGTTAACTTGTTGTTAAAATGGTTCATAACTATCATGGAAAAATATTCCGACCAAAATCCTGCTGGGGAAATGTGAAGATCAAGAGCCACCTTGCAATTCACTCCTTCACTTATGGAAACTCCATGCACCCAGTTGTGCACCAGCTGTGAAATCACAAAGGGCAGCCCTTTGGAAGGGGGAACCACTGTGCAATTGCTCTTGTGTATAAGTGGTTTTTTTAAAAAGCAGAACACTTTTTTTTTTTTTTTTTTTTTTTTTTTTTTTTGGAAGATAATTTTGACCATTACCTTTAAGGTAATTGGTAAAGAAATTACAAACATTCTAGCTAATAGGGAGAGTTAGCTAAAAGGGAGAGTTGTTTGAGGATGATATATAGCTCAGTTGTTGATCTTTTTAAACAAAAGCCAGGTGTTGAATTATACACATTCCAAACATATTTTCATATTTTTGGTGTTCTTTTGTATTATAGTTACCACTTCTGAAAATGTTATTTTTTCTGATAATTTCACTTTAGTATGCCTAAGTGCAATTCAAAAAAAGTCTTATGTTATTTTATTTAAATTATTCAGAATTAAGTCTTATTAAGTTAATTTGCTTCGAAAGTTGGTAAAGATGAAATTATTTAAACTTTCCTTTAATAACTGAATTTCCTGGATGCTTTTAATCTTTAAATTAAATATAGATTTTATAGGATTATTTATATTTATACTTTCTTTGCTGTCTGTTCTGTTGCCTATTGTTTTTAAATGTATTTTTGTTATTGAGATTTCAGGGCTTATAATGAAGATATTCTCAAAGTTGCACTAGAGTCAGGACAGTTACATTGTTAGATACACTGGCTAGGATTATTTGTGTACTTCCCATTAAAAAGTTTATGATTTATACATAGTTTACTGTTCTACATTGAGAACATATGAATAGCCAGTAATGTATTGAGCTGCACTATATACAGTATTTGTATTTTTTAAAAGAGGGCTACAATATTTATCCTAATCTAAGCATGACTCATTGTGTGGTATAGGCTTCCCCAATTTCCATATTTAAAATATTTCTAAGTATCAGGTTTTTAAAAAAATCAGTACTCCTCTGTGTTTGGTTTATACTGTATGTGCAATATTTTTTCTTTCTTAAGGGAAATATGCTTATTTTTTCCCTTTTCTATATGATATGGTGATGATTTAAATAGTAATTATCCATACATGACATTTAATGTGTCATGTGGCTTATTATTCTGAGTGTAAAAGATTGTGAGACATATTCTGATATATATAACTGGGACCCAGAAGCAGACGTGTTCCTCAGACTTTTTAATTTCTCACCTTAAAGTTCTCTGCTTTGACAGGGGATGCATCTGGTTTCCTTCCAGTGTCGCCCACCCCCACCGCACCCGGGCTTTGATACCAGAGCTTGGATCAGCAATTAAAAGTGTGTGTGTGGGGAGAGAGACTTGGTGACCATTAGATGGCTCACTGCGAATGTGCCTCTGAGGATGACACCACAATGTCACCCTTCCTCCCCTTTGCTTTGGCTTTGAAATCCCAGCTACAAGGATAGTTTCGACAATACATGAGTCATTTGCAGGAAAAATGCCCATGTTCTAGAATAGGGGAAAAAAAACACCCAGATCCTGCTCAAGTTAGAGCCAGCATTCCCAAAATTGAGCCGAAGCAAAGTGTTCTATTGGCCTGCCACAACTGCTGGCTCTTTTGTTTCCTGTGTCCTTGGCAGAGGCTGAAAGAACTAGGCTTGTAAGACTTGGGCCCTGTTGTGCCACTTAACTAAAGAATAAGCCATTGTATTCATTAAGCAACCCTTGTTTTAGCAAACCTAGTCCAAAGGCTGTTTGAAATGGGGACTTTAGAAAAGGAAAACAAGAAAAAGAATTAAAGAAGGGTTTTGCTTTGCAAAAGTCCCCCGCCCCCAGAAACCACTTTTTGTTTCCCTTTCTTAAATTGCTGCTTAGCAAGAAGATTCATATTCAAATAAGATGGGGTTGTGAATTGGTCCTTTGCACATTCTCATGCACCCAGGAAGTCTATGATTATGGCTAATTACAATGAAGAATGAAATACTAAAAAGAGGGCTCAATCAAATTGTTGCTCATGCATGAGGTAACATAGGCCAGCCAATGGAGGTGTGATTTTTGGTAATTACAAACAGTGTGGTGAGTAGAAAATAGCTTACTAAAACCATTCAAGACAAAAAGAAGAAGCCCTAATTAATCACTCTAGGTTCTGAATTCCTCAGATGATCAGCATGCTCTATTCATTTTTTGTGCTGCTTTAACAGAACCATCCAGGGGATGTAAATGCTTCTCTCCCTGCTCCCACACTTTTGCTTGCCAGGATAATGACACTGTTTCAAAGGTTTCACAGTTTTATTTGTAGCGCAAACTGTTTTTACTGTTTGCTGATGGAAAGCTAGAAAAATAAACACAGTGATGTTTGTCATGTATCGGAGGTGATGTTATGTGAAGTTATCTGACATTTAGTTTAATGGAAGCTGTAGAAGATGTTTGGAAACTTCAGAATTCTGTTCAAGTACTGCTGAAGCCTTTTACTGCTTCTCAGCTTTAAGAGACGCCACAGCACTGGTGCTTCCAGTTTGATACAAGGGGTCTGATACCATTTTGCTTAAGTACCTTGCTAATGTTAATGCTGGAAAATGTATGGCTAATATGACATACACGCACAAAAAGACCACCTCTATGTAGATGGACATGGAGTCACGAAGAGTCAGTCATGACTGTAACGACACAACACACACACACACACACACACACACACACACACACACACACACACACACACACACACACACACACACACACACACACACACAAGCACGCACACACACACACACACACACACACACACACAGAGAGATTAGACAACACTGTTTTGATAATCTGATATTCTAAGAGCATACTATTGTGAGTGTAATTTTTCTATCAGGTGAAAATATTTTAAACCCTATAATGTGCTAGCATTTGAACTGAAGGTAGGATACGTGATAAGGGATATAAAGCATTTAATGGGCTTCATAGGTAGTTATGTGAATTTTTTTTTTGGGGGGAGCATATTCTAATAGGATATATCTTAGCATTACTGTCTTGGGAGGCAAAATAGTAAAAGTCCCATAAACCCTCTCATGTTATGAAAAAAAAAGTTTCAGATTTTAAAATTTGTAAAATTTACAAATGTTATGTTTCTTAACACAATATTCTTAATAATATCTTAATATAATATTATTTTTAAATGACTAAAATAATATTGATAAACAAAGATTTTTAAATTGTTTTGTACAGAGGTTTATTTAAAAACGAAGTATATAAAGCTTTAGAGAAGATATATACTAACCTTCCAGGTTTGTTTGTTCTTCAGTCTGATATGAGTAGTATTGTCACTGGTACCTAGTGATTTCGAGAATAGTGGTACAGCTTCCTTACTTACAATAACAAGAAAGCCAATTTTTAAGCAAAATGTTCTGCAACATTGTGTGGTTCACTTTGGGGAGACATGAACTGGTGAGACATGTTATCTGCACATACCAGATCTCCAGTAGAACATTGCAGTGCAGATTGGAGCAACTTTTAAAAATTACTTACCTGATTTATAGTCCTGGTTAAATTCTTATAGTTGATTCTTATGTTAAATAATAATAATAATAATAATAATAATAATAATAATAATAATAATAATAATAATAATATAAAATAATTTTATTGTTTTTATTAATTGCATATCATTTTAACACAATATGCAATTATTTTAAAATAATTTTTAAATCTCACACTTGCTCATCTTTAATTCGGATCTCATTCTCTGATACTTCTGTAAGAGTGGGTGATAACTTTTATTTGACCACTAAAAATTAAAACAAGTTGCAAGCTTTCATGTAGAAAAGTCTACTTCGTCATGCTTAGCACAACCCTTTCATAGAGAAGGCAGAAAAACTGTACCCAAGAGTCCAAAAATTGGTGATATATATCTGTGAGAGTTGATGTAATTCTTCTGAGGCTATGGTCTCAAGCCTCTTTGTAGCATGGTCTGGAATTTTTACACCCCTCTCTTAGAACCAAAAGGCTGCCAGTTACTCTGTGATGCCTTCCCCAAACACCCACATTGTCTGCTTTGAAACTTCCATTTCTTTTCGGGTGTGAGGAAAGGGAAAACGGTGCAAAGACACAGCAGCCTCTAGCATTGCCCACCTTCAACTCAAAGAAGGAAAGCTCAATGAATGCATAGTGTTTGGGAAGATGCAAGCTAGCTACAGTCAGGGCAGCACATCCACCAGGGTGAGCCTGCTTCCACAACTCGATGCTAAAGCTTCAAAACCTTGTTTGGAAAGATAATATATTAACCTTTGTTGAAATTGGTCTGTTGTTACACATTACTCATCAGTAGAAGTCAATACACTGTGATCCTCATTAATGGCTAGCAAGTTAAAGGTAAAGGCTTCCCCCACACATGCGTGCTAGTCATGTCCGAATCTACAGGTGCTGCCCATCTCTGTTTTCAAGCCAAAGAACCAGTGTTGTGTAAGTTTGTGGCTATGTGGCTGGCATGGCTGCACCTAACTTTGTTTACCTTCCCACTTTTTTACAGCGGTACCTATTAATCTACTTGCATTTTTACATGCTTTCAAACTGCTAGTTTGGCAGGAGCTTGGGTTAACACAGGGAGCTCACTCCGCTGCGTGGCACCCAGGATTCGAACCGCTGAGCTGCCGACTTTGCAGCCGACTGTTTCAGTAATCTAGTCCGCTGAGCCACCATGCCCAGCAAGTTACTTTTCCTTTATTTATTTATTTATTTATTTATTTATTTATTTATTTATTTATTTATTTATTTATAATCATTTTAAATGTCTAAAAATTAAAGTCACTTGTAACTTGAAATAATTGCAATGCTAACATCAGTGATATGGGGACAATTTAACAATGCTATCTCTATTTACCAAAATGAAAAAATTAAAGAATGAGAAGTAATGAATAGCATTATTCTTAACATGTTACTTCCTAGTTCTATGCTACATTCTTCATGAGCATCAAGTAATAACTCAGGCTAAGATTCACACATGCTTTTAAGGCATACTAAAAATGAACCAATTTTCCACATAATCGCAATGCAGCTGCACCAGCTCTTCCTGAGTCTCTTAATGGATTGTAGTATTTAAGTACAGGTATATGATTTGTTTATAAAATGTATCTTTTTTATAGTTTTCATTTTTGAAAAAAAGGAGGTGTTTGTTGCCATTAGTGGTTCTCGCTATCATATAGGATATGAGAGATTTCTGATTTATATTTACCAATCTCTATTTCTCTTGTTTCATAAGGTCTACATCAGGCCTACCCAACAGGTAGAACGCGGGCTACTGGTAGCCCACAAAGGGTTCATAAGTAACCGGCCAGCCATCAATTAAAAAAGTGAGGGGATAAGTTCTCCACCCCTCCCTCCCTCCCCCATCCCAAGGACCACCATTGCCCCAGCAAAGTTCTGGGTCTGCCAGCCCACTGTCTCAGCCAAGCAGGGCAGTTTCAAGGGCCACAGCACATTGAAATCTGTTTCCTCCATACTGGATTAATTCATTTTCAATGCATTCCTATGGGAAACCGCTGCTCTACTTACAAAAGTTTTTACTTATGAGCATGTGCTCGGAACGGATAAAATTTGTAAGTAGAGGTTTTAGTGTAGGAGCCCTCAGGCACTTTGTGCCAGAAAAAGTAGACCTCGGCCTGTTTAAAGTTGAATAGCCCTGGTCTACATAATGTAACAATACATAATCTCCCAATAAGGTGCCAGTTACTGTTGCCTAATTTATTTTGTTTGTAACAAAATTGTAAAACTTTCCAATACAACCTGTTCAACATACAATGCCATCAGTAATTTGTTAAATAAATCTGATCAGTTAATTTCATTTATAAGCATCAAAAATGGATTAGGAAACCTGAATCTTTGTCTCCTATGGTGCCATGAAGAAGCTAAAGTGGTTAGAAATACTGTGGAGGAATACTCTGGACCTGGTCAGGGATGTGAATGTCACCGAGCCTCTGGGGAACAGTGACCATGCTGCAATCTCCTTTCCCATGCATGTCGGAGGAAGAGTGTCAACCAAATCAGACATAAAAACCCTTGATTTTCGAAGGGCAAACTTCCCTCAGATGAGGAAACTAGTTAGAGAGAAATTGAAGGGGAATGTTAGAAGAATCCAATCTCTTCAGAGTGCATGGAGCCTGTTTAAAACAACAATAATAGAGGCCCAGCACAAGTGCATACCACAATGAAAGAAGAGCTCATTTAAGTCCAAGAGGACACCGGCATGGTTAACGAGTGGAGTTGGAGAGGCTCTAAAACGCAAGGAGAGGTCTTTCTGTAAATGGAAATCCTCCCCAAATGAGGAAAATAAAAAGGAACACAAACTCTGGCAAAAGAAATGTAAGAAGATGATAAGGGAGGCAAAGAAAGATTTTGAGGAACGCATGGCTAGCAATATAAAGGTAATAATAAAAGCTTCTTTAAATATGTTAGAAGTAGAAAACCTGCCAGAGAACCAGTTGGCCCTCTGGATGGTGAGGGAGGAAAAGGGGAGGTTAAGGAGGACTTGGACATTGCAGAGAAATTGAATGACTTCTTTGCGTCTGTCTTCACGACAGAGGACCTTGAGCGGATTTCGCTGCCTGAGCTAAAGAATTAAATCAAATACAGGTTAAAAGAGAGGAGGTTTTAGGACTAATCGATAAATTGAGGATTAACAAGTCACCGGGCCCAGATGGCATCCACCCAAGGGTTATTAGGGAACTGAGAAATGAAATTGCAGATCTCTTAACGGTTATATGCTACTTGTCTCTTAAAACGGCCACAGTGCCGTAGGACTGGAGGATGGCAGATGTCACACAAATTTTTAAAAAAGGAAGGAGGGGGGACCCAGGAAACTACAGGCCAGTTAACTTTACATCTGTCCCAGGGAAGATGGTGGAAACCCTCATCCAAGAGAAAATCTTAAAACACATAAAAGAACAAACCTTGCTGAGAGAAAATCAGCATGGCTTCTGTAAGGGTAAATCTTGTCTGACAAACCTTTTAGAATTTTTTGAAAAGGTCAACAGGCACGTGGATTTGGGTGAACCGGTGGATATAGTCTATCTGGATTTTCAAAAGGCTTTTGACACAGTCCCTCACCAGAGGCTGCTGAGAAAATTGCACAGTCAGGGGATAAGAGGACAGGTCCTGTTATGGATTGAGAACTGGTTGAGATCCCGGAAACAAAGAGTAGGTGTCAATGGGAAATTTTCACAATGGAGAGAAGTGAAAAGCGGTGTGCCCCAGGGCTCTGTCCTGGGACCGGTGCTTTTCAATCTGTTCATAAATGACCTGGAGACAGGGATAAACAGTGAGGTGGCCAGGTTTGCAGATGACACAAAACTTTTCCGTGTGGTGAAAACCAGAGAAGATTGTGAAGAGCTCCAGAAGGATCTCTCCAAACTGGGGGAATGGGCTGAGAAATGGCAAATGTGTTTTAATGTAACCAAATGTAAAGTAATGCATATTGGGGCAAAAAATCCAAACTTCATCTATCAACTCATGGGCTCTGAGTTATCCGTGACGGATCAGCAAAGAGACCTTGGTGTGTTGGTGGACAGCTCCATGAAGGTGTCTCCCCAATGTGTGGCAGCAGTGAAGAAGGCCAATTCCATGCTAGGGATTATCAAAAAGGGGATTGAAAATAAAACAGCCAACATTATAATGCCATTATACAAAACAATAGTAAGGCCGCACCTGGAGTATTGTGTACAATTCTGGTCACCGCATCTCAAGAAAGACATAGTGGAACTGGAAAAGGTGCAGAAGAGAGCGACTAAAATAATTACTGGGCTGGGGCACTTCCCTTATGAAGAAAGGCTAAAATATTTGGGCCTCTTTAGTCTGGAAAAAAGGCGCTTAAGGGGGGATATGATTGAGACATACAAAATAATGCAGGGTATGAGTAAAGTGGATAGAGGGAAGCTCTTCTCTCTCTCCCAAAATACCAGAACTAGGGGACATACACTCAAATTGAAGGCTGGGAGAGTAAGAACTGACAAAAGAAAATATTTTTTCACCCAGCGCGTTGTAAGTCTATGGAACTCCCTGCCACAGGATGTGGTGATGGCATCTGGCCTGGATGCCTTCAAAAGGGGATTGGACAGATTCCTGGAGGAAAAGTCCATCACAGGTTACAAACCATGATGGAGAAACCAGGGTAGTTCAAGGGCCAGATGCAGGGGAGTGGTATCAGGAGACAGACATCTAGTCTCATGCGCTCCCAAACACATCTGTTGGGGCCGCTGTGAGATACAGGAAGCTGGACTAGATGGGCCTTTGGCCTGATCCAGCATGGCTCTTCTTATGTTCTTATGTTCTTATGTACAGAATCTTAGGGCAAACAATCAATAATGCAGATAGTGCTTGCAATACATACAGCCTGATGTTTACTTTTGCTACTCTTTTATAAAAAAAAACCTGGAGATAATAGTCCATAACTTGTGATTCAGTCGCTGATAGTCCAAGGCATTTCAGTACCTGAGGGGAATTTTCCATATACCAACCATTAGGTGGTAATTTATTTATTTATTGGATTTTTATACCATCCATCTGGTCACTCCAGGCGGTAAAAGGATAATAAATTAAACCATTGACTTTTAAAGTACAGTGGACCCTCCTATAACAAACGGTTTGTATAACATAAAATCTGTACAACAAAAAATTCTGGAGATAGGCGAAATTTGCTTAACAGAATTGCCTATAGGCGAATCCGTATAACATAAAAATGGTCGCAATTAGGGATTACTCTGTTTTAAATGCATTCCTATGGGAAATTTGTATAAAGGAAAATTTGCTTAACAGAGTTTCATTTGGAATGAATTAATTCCTTTATACAAGGTACAACTGTACTTGGGATTTGCTCTTCATCCTGTCTAATGCAAGGCAAGCCCATAGTCAAGTGGTTGATATAGGGAGACTTAAGAGGAACGACCAAATATTACAAGTAGTGATTGAAAACTGATTTATCTGGTCCCTGAAAAGGAAAAAACAGGAATAGAAAATAAACCTTCCTGGACAAAAACGCACAGAATCAGAATCTCAGACACCATGGACTAAATTTGATGCTATGGTGATTGTGGCCTCAAGATTTTTAGCCCCTCTTCCTCTTCTGCAGGGCTGAAAACCTGGTCTAGAGATGTTTGGAACTCTCCAGAACAGGTTTTCGGGGCATATGGCAGGGCTGCAGAAAGGACAGGACAGCCTCTTGCCTGCTTCCACTGGCAGAAGTAACTTCTGCTTCTGAGACTGCACCTCTGGATCCTGGCTCACCTTGTTGCAAACTTGCATTATGTAGCATATATCTTTTTTATTAGTTTACTACCCTGAGCAGATCAACAGGAGTCAGCAGCATAATTGATGTTTTATCGCTTGCAAGCCTGTTTCCCCCCCTTGTTCACAAATAATAATTGTTACTTAGTTAAGTTTTCTCCATGCCTTTGAAATGAACTATTTCTTAAAAAGACCAGTTTAAGCATAAGCTGCTTTTCTGTCCAGCTATGTAAAAGATTATACAGCATAATAAATGGCATTTATTCTTGACCTTTAACCTTTATAACAAGAAACTGTTTATTAATCTCCAATTCGGACTGTGTCTAACATTCCATATGTATTAGCAGTGGCACTCAGGTCTCTGCTGTGACATGGAGGGGGTGTTCTTTAGCTAATATGTACATCTGATAAAAACTGATTGAAATTTTATACCTTTGCTATCTTTTTTTATTTTTTATTTTGGAGAAATGTTACCACTTTTTAAAATAATCTCTGCTATCATGAACTACGTATCAGGGTCAGAAACGAGAAGGCTATAGACTCAGGAGAGGCAAGGATATATTTAAAAAATGCAATGCCAACATTTTTGAAATGATTCTCTTTGTTTCCTCATCCCTCAAGATATGTTATGATTTACGAACCCACTTATAGTCTCTTGCCTCTGTAAAGCTGCTGCCTTCTGATCTTTCTAGCTGAAAAACAATCTGAACAGTGTTGTCTCCTTATGTGTCTGCATAATAGCCCTCTTTTAAATTGTTGTTTATTGCAGCCTTGCAGTAGTGATTTTTTAATTCCAGCTTAAAGTAATAGACATACTTTCATGGAATGAGGTGTA
Organism: Phrynocephalus forsythii; assembly: GCA_029282475.1. Classification (NCBI taxonomy): domain Eukaryota; kingdom Metazoa; phylum Chordata; class Lepidosauria; order Squamata; family Agamidae; genus Phrynocephalus; species Phrynocephalus forsythii. The sequence continues at coordinate 84,395,625 of JAPFRF010000002.1, forward strand.
GGGTATAGCGAATGGTTGACGTAAGTTTGGTAGATACTGTAGTATCTACTGCCATGCTACTTTAGTAAATTTTGTTTGTTTCCGGTATGAGCCTGCTGAGATTTTAAAATACTGTATTCAGGAGAGGCCTTTCTCTGTGTTCCAACCTTTTAAATCACAATATACTGTGGAGCTTTCCCAGTCAAAATGCCAAGTCTTTGTTAAGCCTTTCTTCGTGGAATCCAGCAGAGGGTGTCTTAGTACAGTACAGCCCCCCTGACAGTCTAGAAAGGTAGGAAAAGGCAGAACAGGGGGTCACAGTTGGGGAAATTGTGTACTGAATTGTTGAGGAAAACATAAATGTTATATACTCTTATTTACAGGGAAATTGATAAATACCCCTTAGTTTATTACGACTGTAAACACTATTTATGGCCAGGCAAAATCAAACAAAACAAAACAAAACATGTGGCACCTTAAAGACTAACTTTCATATTTTAATGTAGCATTTTGTGGACTACACGTCCACTTCTTCAGACATATAGCAACAGAATGAGGGGTGCAATATAATATGTGATGGGATATACATTTCATACCAAATATTCATTGGCTGTGGAATCTGCATTTGCATGTCAGCCCAGTTTTAAGTTCCTATAGACAGTGGATAGGGGAGGGAGAAGAGGAGGAGAGGGTTGTAAAGGTGATAAAGGTGATGGGGAGGAGGATTGCAAATCATAATTATAAACCTATATTACCATATATATTGTTTATTTGTTTAATTTGTATTATACCTTTCTCTCAATGTTGGGGACTCATTTTGGCTTACAGAATTGATTTTTTAAAAAGCTACACTACCAAACTTAATTTTGAAAGTAAATTGTGTGTTACAGAGCACAGATACTTTAAAATAACTGTGATTGAATGCACTTTCTATGAACCTGGAAACTATTTCAAGTATTTGATGTTTTTAAAAACCTTTTCCTCCTCACCACACCCTTCCTGCCGCCACCACAGTAGCAGTCAAAAACAATAAGTATAAATTCCACTAAATCCAAAGATGCTAAGTTGAGGATATAAGTACTGTGCTGTAATGATGCAAAGTTATACAATAGTCCTCAGAAGATACAGATTAAAAATAGTTTTTCAAATCATAAAATTAGAAACATAAAAAGAAGCCTTGACAGTATGAAGAAATGAAGAGAAACTGGGAGGGAGCTACTCATAAAAACAGATACATATTTAAAGCATTTTACAGAGAGAGAGAGAGAGAGAGAGAGAGAGAGAGAGAGAGAGAGAGAGAGAGAGAGAGAGAGAGAGAGAGAGAGAGAGAGAGCAGGCCATCCCTCATGCCAATAGGAAAGTGATTGTGAGTTTATAGTACAAAATATTCTCAAACTTGAGAGCCATCTTGCTCTTCATAAATGTAACAGAAAACAGGTAGAAAGCATACCATATCTGCTTAAAGTCTACCAAAAACAGAGGCAGATCTCAAACAGCAGGATTGTGCATGAGCCAAACTTTATTTTACAGAAATCCAATTAAAAAGAGGTAATTCCTTAAGTGCTGTAAATATCTGGTTGTCAGGCCAGAATTACATTGTTGTGTATTGATCTGTAATTGCTTATGTGAAGTAACTGCCTTCCTGTTCCCAAAGGTTAGCCTATTGGTTATTTGTAGTTGCTGCATTTGGATCCTCAATCCTATTGGTTTCCGCCAAAAGGCAGCTTTGTGATTGCTTGTAATTGTTCCCTCCAAAATGTATCTTTTCCTAGCCTGTCCTCGTTCCTATAAATGTAGCTCCCTCACCCCAGTCCCCAGCCTTGTTCTCTCCCTGAATAAAGAGTTGTTACCATAGAAGCTGTCTCCAGCCTACTATGTCACAGAGCTGAACTCACTTGCTGAAATCACTAAACCCCACACTTTCACATACATCTTCTGTAATTTGCAGATTAGATTGTTTGTTTGTGATTAGCCTTTGGGAGGCCTTAATTTGCAAGTAAAACTGTTGAATGATGCAAATCTATTGAATCATACATTTGGAACGTGAATGAAGTTCACATTCTATTGTTGTACAAAATATTCTCAAACTTGAGAGCCATCTTGCTCTTCATAAATGTACCAGAAAACAGGTAGAAAGCATACCATATCTGCTTAAAGTCTACCAAAAACTGAGGCAGATCTCAAACAGCAGGATCGTGCATGAGCCAAACTTTATTTTACAGAAATCCCATTAAAAAGAGGTAATTCCTTAAGTGCTGTAAATATCTGGTCAGGCAAGAATTACATCTTCTGTAATTTGCAGATTAGATTGCTTGTTTGTGATTAGCCTTTGGGAGGCCTTAATTTGCAAGTAAAACTGTTGAATGATGCAAATCTATTGAATCATACCTGTGGAGAACAGGCAATATAAATGTAGTCAGTCGTATTATGTTAAGAGAAGATGCTCTCAACGGCTTCAATTAAGCAGCCTTATCTTATGCTCCTAAAGGAAGTAAGGGAGGAGGCCAGGCATAGTTCCACTGGGAAGCCATTCCAAAGGGATGAGGCCATGACTAAGAAGGCCCTATGACTTCCTGGTATCCTTTGGTGTGGCAAGTTCCTGGGCAACTCTTGGCATATTATAATTTGATATTTTGCAATAGCCTCCAGCATCGTGATAGCATTTAACACATATTACAGATAATATGAGAGAAAGCTGGCTTCCCTGGTATGGACATATCCCCACAGCAGAATCTTCCACCACTCTCAAAACTGTTTACCACCTGCAAACTGATGGCTGTGTGGGTAACCAAAACAGAGATGGCAGCACACTGTAAATAAAGACATCCAAATTGTTGGCCTGTGGGCCAACAGTCTGTTTTGCATTGATTTATCTAATGTTTTATTGATTATATGCTGTGGTTTCTCAGTATATTCATGATTTTTTTGTTTATTCAAACTCTGGCTATAAACCACCTAGAGTAGTGTTTATCATTATTCTGTACTCTTTATAAGTTAAATAATTCAATAATTCAATAAAATGGATGAATTACTTTTAAACAGCAATTTTCAAAGAAGCAGAAGATAGAAATGCTATGGTATCTTAAAGAATAACAAACATTTGCTAATTTCTGACAGGTCTGAGGATCTCGACTTGATCCACAAAAGCTCAAGTTTAAATATATCATTTAACCTTGAACACTGTATTTTGTTTTTAAATTTTGAATTCCTTCCTTCCTTCCTTCCTTCCTTCCTTCCTTCCTTCCTTCCTTCCTTCCTTCCTTCCTTCCTTCCTTCCTTTAAGAAAGTATGTTGCCAACCTCTCCTTCTAGGGCAGTACATGCTATTAGGATTCAAACAGGCAAATTCCTTGTTCTCTTTCCATTATCTTCTCAACTTTTCATATTGTAGTTTGAAGATTCCATGACTCAGGGTTCCTAGATGTAGCCTTAATTCTCACATTTAGACATCAACTCAGTTTATCTTCCAAAGAGTAAGAGAAAGTTATTGAAAATTATTTATTTATTATATTTATATACCACAGACATATAACCCATACTCTGGATGGTTTACAAAGTAGAAAATACAAATTATAAAACACATACATTAAATATATACAAATACTATAAAATTATATCAAAGTCATTACAAAAAATAACTGTTATTTATTTATTAGATTAGATTAGATTAGATTAGATTGAACAAGACATCTAGATTAAGTAAGGTTAGACAAGATCTATTAGATGAGACAAGAGGGTCAGGAAGAAAAACTTCCAGAATACGGCCAATCAGCCTGAAAAACTCACAACTATCAGATCCTGTCCGTGAAAGCCTTCGATAATACATTGACCTTTCTTTATGTAAACACATATACAATATTTAATTATGTAAATGGTTACATGTCACAAGAATTATCTAAATACCAAGTGAATCCTGAGGTATAATAGGTAGAAAGTGCTCTATTGAATATCTAACCTTGACCACTCATGTTTTCTATTTGTGAGAATGATGTTTAAATATGTCAAGAGATTACAGCTATATGGAGGTAATTATTGTTCAATAGTCTTAGTTATGTATTTTATGACATGCTTGCTGGATAGCTCAGTTTTTTAGGTGTCTGGCTGCACAGCCAAAGGTTAGGAGTTCGATTCCCCACTGTGCCTTCTATGAAAACAGCCATCATGTGTAGACTTGAGCAAGCTGCACAGTCCCAGGATACCCCCAGAATAAGACAGCAGTAAACCACTTCTGAATATTCTCTATCTGAAAAACTGTGGAAAAGGATAGTCTTAAGTCAAAACTTGTTGATTTTGCTGTTGTCTTATACATTTAAACATGAAAATAATTTTTAGCTGTGGCCATTTTGGCATGGAAAGTTTGAAGAACAAGTATTTGCAAATATGAATGCATATTCTGTTTAAAGCATATTTCTTTCGGGCGGCCAAGTCGGAAAATGTGCTATATAATATTTTTTTAAAAAAAAAATTGATACAGGGCTTAAAAAGAAATAAAAAATATCATCCTAAAAGTTATGAAATGTGCTTCAAACATACATTCATAAATACAGTGGTATCCCGACTTAAGAGCAGCTCGACTTAAGAGCAGCTCGACTTAAGAGCAGAAAACTGTTGGCATTTTAACTGCCACCTTACAAATTTTAGATACGGTCTGCTCAACTTACAAATCTCTTTTTCATTTTTAAAATTTTTTTAACTTACTTTTTAATTTTTTTAGATAGGTACCCGGACCTAAGAGTAGTTCGACTTAAGAGTATGCATTCAGAATGGATTAAATTTGTAAGTCGAGGTACCAGTGTATACATATAATTTTAACTTCTGCTGCACCATCAGTTATAATTATTTTCTCTCTTTCCCCCACTATTTCCATCTTTTGTGGTGGTGGGTTTTTTTATTAGTTTGTTTTGTTTTGTTTTGTTTTGTTTTGCAAATAAAGGCTGAAATGCAGCATACTGTGTTTAACTTGTTCCACTATTTAAAAATAGAAGTTTGTTACATCAAACAATTCTCAGCTGTGACTTTAAACAAAATAAAAGTGATTTATAACTTGTTAACCTAGATCTCATGGAAATACTTCAGTAATAATGTGTGTACACTGTTTATTGTCTAAATCAGACTTGTCAGAGAAATACTCTCTAGTGATTTTTTAACATTGCACTTAAAGTGATGTATTCTGTTGTGCTGTCTGATTATGCAGTCCTGAATGGTTGTTGCCTTTCATATAACTGCACGTTGTAGAGGAACAAAGCTTACACGGATCAGAGTTTCTATAAAGATTTTCTACTATTCCTATGATTTGATCGACATAGCTCTATATTTTGATGGAGCTTTATCTGGGTTATTTCTTCTTCCCAAGAGACTTCTGGGCTTCCTTTTCTAAAGTACAGTACATTATTGTCCTATCATTTTGTTACATTGTGAAGAGTTAATCCTTGTTAGGTTACTACTTAAACTAACATAAACTGATCAACTGTTAGTATACATACATTGGGGGTGGGGGGGGTAAGGAGAAAACCACATCAGCAAAAAGCTTAAGATCAGCACACAATTTTATTGCCCCAAATAAAAGTCATAAAGCCCTATTAAAGAGACTTCTGCAAATGCTGAAGAATTGGCATAGTTTTCAAAACAAGATTGCTTAGATAGCAAACTAAATTAGAAGATTAAAATGCATATTACTTTGAGGAAGAGTGGTCATAAGCATTACATATATGATGTTTGGCAGAAAGCAAAGATTAAATAACTTTTCTTAAAACACAAATGAGTAGTACGGCTTTACCACCCTATTTTGTTCCACTGGAAAGCCCCAGAGTTCCAGTTCTTGTTAAGCATCCTTTCCCTTGATTATTACTGTGCTACTTATCTGCACCAAACAGCAGGGCCAAATCCAGACATCCATATTTGGAAGTGCTATTCAAAAGACTCAAAAAGCAAGGAAGAAATAAATACATCAGGGTTTTGTTCACTAAAAATGCTTTTCCCAGTACATAGAAGATAGAAGAAATATATACAACATCAAAGGCAGAACAAGAAATGCACATTACGAAAAATGGCTTAAATGGGAGTATTGTTGTCAGTGGGGAAGAATATGCTTTGAAATCACATTCACTAAGAATATAAAACTACGGCTGCCAAAACAGGCAGAAAATTGAATCCACCAGATGCAAAAGATGACAAGTCCTCTGTTTGGGTTTTTCTTAAGTCACCTTTCACTTTTTTAAATCCGATCTTATAAAAATATTATGCAGAGGCATTCCATTTTTTTCCACATTTGATGCACAGTTCTGAGTAGAGCTTGGCAGCCTAGATATGATTCATTATTTCTTGGCCAGCAATGGAAAGTTTCAAGACAGTGAAAAGAGACTGAATGTATATGCATGTAGCAGGCTAAACACACTGATAAAAATATCTTGCCAACAGGCTTCAAAAGTGATAGTTGGTACAATAATTATTTTATTAAGGAACGCATCACAGGCAGCAAAATGTGAAAGGAATTGTATTTCCTTTCTATTATTGTTTTGAAGTTGGTTCCCTGTAACCAAATTATGTCTGAAACCAGCCATCCTTCACCATATACCTCTTTTAAAAAAAATAAATCAGAACACAGTTAAATGGGAAACAAATGATAACAGTTCCACATTAACCATTAAGCAAAATAAGCACATGCTTTGGGCATCAACAAGGGAAGGAGGCACCACAGTATTTTTTTTCCAATGCCAGATTTACCATGGACTGTGGTGCAAATGGTGCATCCTCCTTAACAAACCACATCCCTCTCCACCTCAAGAGATCCAAGAAAACTGTTTTGAGTGAAATGATCGATCACCATCATTGGTGTGTGTTTGTATTTTTATTTTTATTTCTGTATTTTGAGAGGTTGGGTGGGGATAAAGATGAAAAGGGCTTCTGATCTTTTAAACCCATGGCCTCTGTACCATATGTGCAAGCCAAAGAAGTAACACTCTGTGTTAAAAATGCCCCAAAATAGGTTTTAAGCTCATGTTTGAGCTTTTCAGTTTACAGATTCTGACAAAATCTGTCTATGTTAATCAAAACCATGAAAACACAAGATTTGGCTAGAAGCTGGTAATTTGATTATAAATATGATTTTGCATACAATATGTGGTTCTCTTGAGCCACATGCTATACAATTAAATTACTGCATTTTCATCCACATAATGTGCTTTATGGAGGCTTTTTTTAAATCCATGGAACCTGTTGTATGCTATATTCATAGGGAGTACTATAATCATTTCAGTGCTTAGGGCTTCTAAATGTCTTAATTGAACCCTGTATGAAAAGCCCTGCTTGGTCAAATAAAAGCTCTTTAAAATTCAGTTTTGGCCATCCAGATGCACCAGGAAGTTCACCTGCACAACCATTCCATGCCAGGAATAAAATCCAGTAGTCAGGGGTATAAGGCTTTTGAACATGGAAGTACAGTACACTTCTCATGACTAATAGCTCTTAGCTGTGCTTACTCTTTATGATTTTCTTTTACCATTGTAAAGTCAGTAATCTGAAAGCCATCAGATGTTACTGGAGTAGATTCTATGAATCAGCTGTTCCAGACTGAGTTAATTATATTAAGTGATAACATGATGTCCAAGTAAAATCAGAGAAGCAAATGGCAAATGAGTATCATTAACATTTAACACTGATTTCTCTAGATGCTAACATAGCTGTTCTAGGTACTGTGCCCAAAATCCTTTTGCTTGATCTACTAATTGCTTTAAATTAGGCCCATTAAATCAATGGGAATTTGGTGAGTCAACACCTCCATAAGTTCCATTGGTTACAACAGATGTGTTGTAACTGAAATTTATTTTAGCACAGTAGGAATTAGCCCATTTGAATCAATGGAATTTATAGGGGAGTTGACTCACCAAATCAATGGGCCCAACTATAGTGCAATTTACAACAATAAGCAACAGGATTTTGCCCATTGTGTTGTTAAAAATCTTCATGTTCTGTAATATATCCTGATCTACAAGCTACTTGAACTTGACATGGACAATAGAAATGATATTTGGATTCTGGACAATCTTCCAGAAAGAACAGTGCACCACCTGACCATAAGATACCCAGTTACCACATAGAGCATTTCAGAATTTTAAGAGTGCCTTCTTTGTACTTAATTTGTTACAGCATACTGTAGTTTGGGGTTATCAGACCAGTTAGTTTTAAGTTGTTTGGGAGAATGAAGGTTTTTAGATAACCTAAAGAAGGGATATCCAAACTTTTTGCAAGGAGGGCCAGATTTGGTGAGGTGAAAATGGGGGGTGGACCACTCAGCCACATTTGGCCCCTGGGGCGGACTTTAGACAAGCCTCTAGGGCATGCAAGGCGGCAGGGAGGACGCTTCAGCAATGGAGCCGGGGGCAGGTAGGCCGGGCAGGTGGCTGGGGGGGGGAACGGACAGAGAGAGGCAGGGAGAGCAGGCAAACTGTAAAACTGCAAGCTGATGTCTCCATCTGGTACGGGGAGGGGCCAGCTGGCAGAGATGCAGGACAAGCTAAGCTAGTGGGGAGAAGAGGCTGTGGGCCACTCGAAATTTGAAAATGGACCACATTTGGGCCTCGGGCCTGACTTTGGACATACCTGACCTAAAGGAAGTCTTTGAGTGTATGTGAATGGATACAAATTCATCTCCCGCTGAAATGGGAGATCAGAAAATGATCTTACCCAGTTTGTCATAAAGAGCAGTGTTCCCCAACCCCCGGGCCGCGGGCCGGTGCCGGTCCGTGGATCAATTGGCACCGGGCCACCGCCACCGCGACCCCCTGCAATCGCCCCCGCCCCGCCATCGCCGCCGCCGCCGCAACCCCCCGCCATCGCCGCCCCCGCAGTCGCCCCGCCATCGCCGCCGCCGCTGCCACGACCCCCCTGCAATCGCCCCTGCCCCACCATTGCTGCTGCCGCCGCGACCCCCTGCCATTGCCGCCCCGCAATCGCCCCGCCATCGCCGCCTCCGCTGCCGCGGACCCCCGCCATTGCTGCCCCCGCATCGCCCCGCCGCCACCGCCACCACCGTGACCCCCGCATCGCCCACACCCGCCATCACCCCCCGCCGCCCCGTGACCCCCGCCATCGCTGCCCCCACCATCGCCCCGCCATTGCTGCCCCACCCCACGAACCCCCTGCAATCACCCCGCCCCACCATCGCTGCCGCCGCCGCCACCGTGACCCCCACCATCGCCGCCCCCCCGCCATCGCCCCGCCATCGCCGCCCGCCGTGACCCCCCGCAATCGCCGCCCCGCATCGCCCCCACCATCGCCGCCGCCGTGGACCCCCCCGCCATCCCCGCCCCCCCGCAATCGCCACCGCCACCGCCGCCACCACCACCACCGTGGACCCCCCGCCATCGCCAATCGCCATCGCCCCACCACCACCGCGACCACCCCCGCTGCCGCCCGCCCCGCAATCGCCCCTGCCCCCCCGCCGCCGCCGCCGTGACCCCCCGCCATCGCCCCGCCCCGCCATCGCCCCCCGCCGCCGCCGCGACACCCCCGCACCATCGCCGAGGGAGGAAGGAAGGAAAGAGGACTGGGCAGAAAGAAAGAAAGAAAGAAAGAAAGAAAGAAAGAAAGAAAGAAAGAAAGAAAGAAAGAAAGAAAATGAGGAAGGAAAGGAGAAAGAAAGGAGGAAAAAAGAAAGAAAGAAAGAAAGAAAGAAAGAAAGAAAGAAAGAAAGAAAGAAAGAAAGAAAGAAAGAAAGAAAGACAGAAGAAGGAGGAAGGGAGAGAAAGAAAAAGAAGGAAAAGAGGAAAAAGAAGGGAGAAGGAAGGAAGGAAGGAAGGAAGGAAGGAAGGAAGGAAGGAGAGGAAGAGGCAGGAACAAAGAAAGAAAGAAAGAAGGAGGGAGAAGGAGGAAGGGAGGAAGAAAGTAAGTAAGTAAAGGAAGGAGGGAGGGAAAGAAAAAGAAAGGGAGAGAAGGAGTGAGGGAGAGAGAGAAAGGAAGAACGAAAGAAGGGGAGGAAGGAAGGAAGAAACAAAATGAGGAAGAAAGGAAGAAAAAGAAAGGGAGGGAGGGAGGGAAGGAAATAAAGAAAGAAAGAAGGGAGAGGAGAGGAGAGAGGAAGAAAGAAAAAAGAAAAGGGGGAAAGAAAGAAGAAGAAGGAGAGTGGGAGGGAAGGAAGGAGAGGAGGAGGGAGGGAGAAAGAAAGAAAGAAAGAAAGAAAGAAAGAGAAAGAAAGAAAGAAAATGAGGAAGGAAGGAAAGAAAGAAGGGAAGCAAGAAAGGAGGTAGAGTGGGAGGGAAGGAAGGAAGGAAAGAGGGGGGGAGAGTGAGAGAAATAAAGAAAAAAGAAAGAAGGGAGAGGGAGGGAGGGAGAGAAAGAAAGAAAGAAAGAAGGGAGAGAAAGAGGAAGGAAGGAAGGAAGGAAGGAGAGTGGGAGGAAAGAAAGAAAGAGGGAGGAAGGGAGAGAGAGAAAAAGAAAAAAGAAAGAAGGGAGAGAGGGAGGGAGGGAGAAAGAAAAGGGAAAGAAAGAAAGAAAGTAAGGAGGGAGGGAGGGAGGCCTCATGTCAAGGAAGGGCGAATGGTCCCAAGACCTCACGGCGGCTGGGTAGCCCCCGGGGAAAAAAATGTGAGGAAGTAAAAACAGTGTTTCCTTGCAGCGATGCCAAGGACTCGCACAACGCTGGCTCTTCGGCTTGAGAACGGAGATGAGCACCGCCCCCTAGAGTGGGAAACGACTAGCACGCATGTGCGTCAGTGGCCGGGGGGGCATTTACCTTTTTTATCTTATTAAATCAAAACAAGCGGGCCAGGGAAAAAATATCAAACATTTACCGGTCCACTGTGATAAAAAGGTTGGGGAGCACTGATTAAAGAGGACATGCTGAGAATAACAGAATTCAAGCCTCTGAGCCTCCTACAGGGGACATTGACCCAGTTTTCTAGGATTTGGGAAGCATGCCACTGAATATTGTTGGTAACAACATTAAAAAGTCAAGAATATTAAAACATACGTTCCAATAAATGAACATTATATTCTGGGCCTCATCTCCCCATCCCATCACTGTCAAAGAATAACATTTTTGTCAAAGAAGTGATGGGAAGTGATGGTGGAATTGTTATTGTCTTTTCTGCTTTTCATCAACATTAGTGTTCAGTAAGGCAAGTCATTGGGCCTTTTCACACGACCCCTAAGATCCGCTGGTCCCTTAAATTCGGACCAGAGATCTTGGGGGTTCGTTTTTGTTCCTGCGTCCCCACCCCTCAGCACTTCCTGCTCCTGTCGGCGTGAGGGGGGGGAGGCAAAAAAAGGACAAAAGAAGCCTTTACTAACCTGCCGGTGCCGGTCGAAGTTGCCACGAGCCCCGTTACTTCCTGGTTCCGTCTCAAGGAGCTCTTAAAGGGGCGGGAGGCAAAAAAACAACAGACAAGCCAGGAGAGCCCGGCACTCTTATCCGCATCAAATTTTTTTCACCTGCAGAGAGCAGGTACATGAAAAATGCGCTGGGTCACGCTAAAGTGGGCGGGGTCGCACTTAATTGTCTCCAAACTCCAGAGCTGGTGGGAAAACATTTCTAAGCTCCGGAGCTGGGAGCCATTTGCAGCGCAGCTTAGGGGTCCTGTATAAACACCCTTTGTTTTTTAAAAAGCAACACTAATATTGCCAGTACATATGTCAATTAGGTTGGTTTTACTACTTCTGCAAATTATGTGAAGATATGAACACCACAATATTTGTTTTTCTCTAATCTCATATTAGACTTACATACTCAGTCCTGGTTTTCTTCCCTCATAATATTTTCTATGCCTGATGAAACCAGCCAACCTGTAATACAGATAAGGGTTGAGATCAATATTTCCCCTGTCATTGATTTTGTTGCTACAACATCTGGAGTTATTTCTACACAGTTATCACTTCCAATTCTATTCTTCATTAGAGTTCACACTTCCAGTTTAACACACCCACACTATCAATTGATTTCTGTGGGCTGTTATGATCTTTTAGTCCCTTTCACAGCCATTTGAAAGCCTGGAGTTGATATAATGCCACACATTTTTGTTAAGTCTGCAAGATGTAGATGAAATAAAAATAGGCACATGCTGTTTGTTTTCAGTTACAAATTCCATAATTTTCCTTTCTGGGATTACCATGTGCCAGACCCTGATACCTCAATTGTGCTCACCTAGAAACAAGTCCCATCTTGCAGGCTTCGAGCCTAACTTCCTGTTTGTAAAAGAAACTTCCCAGCTACCATAGGGACAACTTGCTTTTCAAACAAAAAGTTAGGTCTGTGCAAAGTATGAAGCCTGTTAGCTGACCCTTTCAATCCAAAATGTTCATCTTTAGTAAAAAGCTGCAAAAGGGGACCCTTGCAAACAAGGTGATTGGGTCTATGGAATCCAGGCTGCAAAAGTCAAGGCTTGCAAATTAGGTGATTGGGACTGTGGAATCCAAGTTGCAAAAGGGGAGGCTTGCAAACGAGGTGATTGGGATTGGGGAATCCAGGCTGCAAAAGGGGAGAGCAGAGGCTCCATGGAGGAGACCTCTTTGAAAATGAGGTGATTTTTGACAGGGGAGTCTTGGCTGCAGAAGGTGGGGGGAGAGAGGCTCCCTGGAGGAAGCCTCTTTGCAAATGAGGTGATTGGAACTGCAGAATCTCAGCTGCTGCCAGGGACCAGAGAGGTTCTGTGCAGGTAACTTCTCTCTAAATGAAAACCTGTGATATATATGTAGCAAGGACTACTGTATTCACTCTATAAGATGCACAGACATCTCCCTTTACTTTTGAGGGGGGAAGTGTGTCTTATAGAGTGAAAAAAATTCAGATGAATTAATAACAGGAGAAAGCACTGGGGAGCATATTGCAAATACACTTTATACTAGAATGTGCAAAGCATTTCAGAAGTTAATCAATTTGTGTTTAATAGATTACAATAAAACCTTTGATTGTGGATTATGAGGAGCTGTAGATTGTTCTAAAAGTAATGGGTGTGACTTGACATCTGATTGTCCTGATATAACCTGTACTCTTGACAAGAAGTTTCTCCTAAGGCCAAATGTGGAGAGCAGAGGATGCATTTTATCTTTCTGTCATTCAGTTTATATGCATACTTTAGGAAAATATATACTTTATTATCAATTCAGATGAAGGAGTGAAAGTGTTGCAAGAAATAATAATGATTCAAAGACACACAAATTACTGTTCGAAACTACCCACAACTTGAAATGGCTAGAGATGAAGGCAAAAGAAGTTGTAAAAGCAAGATTACAGCAGTGACTATTAAGAACATTTTTAAAAGACTACTGTACTGATCTTCATCATGATAAATATGAAAAGCAATTCAGTGGTGCTGTGAAGGCTGCCCTTACCATGTCCCTCCCACGATGACTCCAGTGACACTGGCAGAGAGGGTTCAGAGGTGGTTGCAAACTTTGAACTTTTATTAACAGAGTCAACAGGCTTATTGCCGTCGCTAGCAGAATAGTCTTTTTCCTTGATAAGCGGTTCTGCCTCAGACCAAACGTCCTCTATCTGCCTGATGGTTATATCAGGCTCTGCAGCCCAACAAGTAACAGCAGACAAAGTTCCTTCTAGCCCATGGCCTGGGCACAACAAAAGTCTAGTCATACCTTCCACGAGAGGTACGCCTCCAGTTGTCATCCCATATATGCAATCCCAGGACATTCTATGTTTGAAATGTCAATCACTTCTCCCTCTGCTTCTCCCCAGGGGGAGAGCGACATCTTTCCCACTCCTGTCTCAATGCTAGTTGATTTTCCCTTCATCTCGCCTCCCTCTCAAAGAAAGCCATGCTTGCTTCATCTCCTCTTTCCATGCAGTCTGTCCCCAATATGGCGATTTTACCGCTTTTCTCTCCCTCCACTCCCGCTCAGCCACCTCTTGCGGGAATTTGAAAGTCTACCAGTACCTCCTTTTCCTTTTCCTTTTCCACACATTTCACCTCCCAGCCACCCAATGCTGAGTCATCCTCTCCTTCAGCTTCCTTCTCTACTTTCAACTCATTCTCCTGAGTTTTTTTATCCTCCTCCCAGGTACCCCACCCCAATAAAGATTAATTATGCTCCCCTTTTAGTTCAGTATCCTTTTTGCAGGGTGACCCTCTTCAAGAGGATGTTGCACCTCTTTTCTCACAGGTGCTCCCCGAATACAAGAATGAGTTGATAGGGTGTTGTCATTTGAGTGATGCACAAGTCTGTTTACAGTTCTCATATTCTTCAGTTTTCTGTGTTCCCCAGACTATCAATGAATTAGATAACTTAAAGATTAACCATAAAGAAATCAAACCTGTTTTAAATTGTATAAATTGTTTCGATCATCCACTCAAGTGGAGGCACAAAATCAGGGGTGAATGAATTAATTCCTCAGTAGTAAGGATGTTGACTCCAGACACTCAAATATAATGGTGCTGTCATTATAAAGATAATATTTCAGAAAGCCCAAGCACAAAACTTGTACTAAGGGTTCACTGATAAAATTATAATTCAAGCATGATATTTCATTTGAGTATCAAATGGAAGGGCTCACCAAAGCTCCATGGATTCACTCAGTCTACTCTGGTTACTACTGGATATCACCCATTGGTTAAAATCTTATTGTAGCAAGTGACAGACTTAATAGATCCAGTGAATCAGTGGGGATTTCGTGAGGCAACACTTCTGTACATTCTGTTCCATTGATTAAGTCCACCTACTGTAGTTGTTGCCTATGACACTAAGCAGCAATATTTCATTCATTGTGTAATAACAGTGAATGTTTCAAGTTACAAAATAGGATAAGTGTATTATTGCAATGAGATACAATACACTTTTTGTTTAGTTGTTAGAATCAATATACTGTACATGTGTGTTAATTTCAAGAGTGGTAAGAGTGAGTTACATACAGTATTTATTTATTTTATTTATTTATTGGATTTCTATCCCACCAATCTTCCCGTAGGAACTCTGGGCGGTTAACAGTGGGCTGAACAATTCAGCCCGATAATACAAATAACATAACACAAACCACACACAATTTAAAGCATAATGTGCACCCTTGGCGTAAGCAGCTAAACAGCTAAACAGATGGCGGGGGGAAAAACTAACCTAGGTCACCAAAGGCCTCGCAAAAGAGCAAGGATTTTAATGCTCTGCGAAAGGCCGTCAGGGACTCTGCAGAGAGCACTTCGCTAGGTAGGCGGTATATAATCCAAATATATTTCAAAGCATTATCAGTAGATTTTTTGTTAAAAAAATAAATAATTTTTATTTAGTTTCCTTTTTAAAAACCTGGATAATCTTAGATTGATCTGTTTCTGTTGAATTTCTAACACTATATTATAATGCTATTTTGTTTGGTAAAATGTGTTCTATTTTCTCTAGATTGCAGAATGTTAGTTATGCTATGCTAGCATAGTTAGCAATGCAAGTAAACCTAAAGTGTTAATGAACCTTTGCCCTAAATTTAGGAAAAGTTTATTTTCACACCATTTTTCTCTTTCAAGGGAAGCATTTCTCTTCGCTTCTTCTTTCTGAAGACTGCCTGAAATTCCAGACATGATTGCATACTTGAGGGATTTCTTGTTTCCCCAAAGCCCTACACAGTCTACTTGCAATTAAGGATAATTTAGCCTATGCCAAGTAGTCCTCTTGGAGATGACACCTATCCTTTTTTCTTCACTTTTCAATCCATCCTGACTAATGGCTAATGCATATGACCCTTGTGGAAAACTCTGGCTTGCCTTATGCTCATGGGAATAGTTAACTACAAACATATTTAGGAATTCAACTGAAAACAAGTCAACTCAAAATTCAACAGGATAAATTCTACATCTGAAATGGTCTACGCTTTGTACTTGGTGGTGATACAGGAGAGGGTAGAGACATGAGAATGTGGGAGACCAGTATCACCCCTTTCTCTTTCATATGCCTCATCATTACCTTAAATGGGAATGAAGTGGTCAGAATTTGGGACTTATTGTTAGGTGTGTTATGTGCACTCAAGTTGCTTCTGCTTAAAGCTGCTATACTTTTACTAATACTAATGTGAGATATTTAAGGAGTGATCGTTACCATTGCCACAAACTGCTAAGCTTCTGTGGCCAAGTGGGGATTTGAAACTAGGTCTCCCGAGTCTGGTCCAGTACTCTATCCACTGCACAACACTGGTCAAAACAACTAGTATATCACATATATTTAATAAAAAGGTATAACTTTTTAAATAGCAATTGTAACTTAACAAGGGATGACTTCACTATTTTTGCAACATCACTACATTTCAGTTACCTTTGTTATTACACAGATATGCTTTACTGGTTGGTAGAAGAGAAACAGCACATGTACAGGTGCACACTATGCTGCTGCTTTGTGCTCTTATTGACATGTTAGATGGGGTGCAAATGCTGATGGCTTATAGCAGTGGTTCAACCCCGGTTTTCGGAAAAGTAATCCGTGGACCGGTTGGCACCGGGCCGCCTGGGGAGGCCAGGAGGCTCCTCCCCTTTTCCTCCGCCGCCCTCCTCCTCCTCCTCTTTTCTCCCGCGGGCAAAAGTCGCCGCCGCCGGGCACGGCGCACGGGCAGGGTCGGGGGAACCCGGGGCTCCTGGGCGGGCGGGCCCCGCCTCCTCCTCCTGGCGGCGGCCGCGGCGGCCATGGCAGCCGCCCGGGTTCGGCCGCGACTCCGCGGCCGGCAGCGGGGCGCCCTCGGGCCGGAGACACCACCCCCACCGGCCTCCCTCCCTCCCCTCCCGCTCGCCTGCCCGAAGGCCGCAGCCAGAGGTGTGCGCAGAGGTGCCCCACCGAGGCGGGCGCCCCGCCGCCGGCCGCGGAGCCACAGCCGAACCCGGGCGGCAAGGAGGCCCGCCTATGAAATGTCTTGCCTCCGCCACCGCCACTGGAGGAGGAGGCGGGGGCCCGCCCGCCCAGGAGCCCCGGGCTTTCTGCCACCCCCGCCACCCCCAGCCAGCAAGCGCCGCACCGCCGCTGAGGATGGCCCCCATTGCCTGCCCCCCACCTCCCCCTCCCCCTCCTCCCTCCCCCCCCCCTGGGCATCGCCCCCGCCCCACACACCTCGTCGCACCCTCCCCCCCCCAAGTGGGCCAGGAAAAATTATCAAACGGTCGCCCCCGGTGATAAAAAGGTTAGGGGAGCCTGGCTTATAGCATTTCATTTTCTGAAAAGTAATTAGACCAGATTTGAAACTACAGATTTAAAACACACAGATGAGCCTAGCCTTATTCTGAGCTTGTGCGTTGGAGCCTCTGTTAGCCACCCACATTCAGCCACAGCACCTGCATATATATATATAATGATGTAATTTTCTATCCCACCAGCATTATGTAATATCTTGGCTTATATCTGTAACAGACTGCATTTTTTAAAATGTCACTCCAAGCTCCAGGAGTGGTACGTCAGTTTTCTTCTCACACACATTCCTAATCTGAGTTCCCAAGAGAGTTGCGGGATTTCTTATTTAGCTAACATTTACTTCATTGCTCACATGCAGAGGCCTCCCAGCTTCATCAGGATTTCATTCCTTATCTGAGCCGCTATCTTATTCCTTCACATGGCACTATATTCCATGTATGGCCTTTTCCTCTGTGAAGACATAACAAGATTTATGTTTAGTTTCACTTGTATACATTCTGGTAGAGCTTCCTGATTGCTAAAGCTGTTTCTGTTTTGTAGTTAAGAGTTCTGTTCAGCTGCTGTGATACCAGTCTTCTATCTCCTAAATTGTCTTGATTCCACACATTATACCTGTAACTATCTTCTCTTGTTTTACCATTGTGACCTATCCTAAATCAAGCTAGTTAAAATGAGAGATAGTTTTTTTGTTGCAACAGTTCAAAAATTTGAATTTATTAGCTTGAAATGGATGTTATCATGATGCTTCATATTTTCTTCTTAGCTCCCCCACCTACATATAGCAAGAGAGATATTAGTGATATTTTCAATGTTTAGAACTCAATGGCTGAGGAAGTGTACTTGTCCATGAAAGCTGACATTAAAATATAGCAGTTAGTCTTTAAGGTCCCACAACATTTTTGTCTTATTTCTTTTTCTTTTTCTTCTTTTTCTGAACATGGCAGGTGAACAGTGTAGCTGGAAATTTATACGCATAACACTCAAGCAGTCAAAATGGGAGTTTGCCTTACTTAAATACATTCTTAGGGCCCAGTTCATGGGTTCTGGGAACTTCTGAGACTGTAAAACTATTGCCGCAAAATGGGTGTGGCCAGCACTGGCTGGGTGACAACTGAATATATTTGTGCTTCCACACTTAAGAATTACAGATGGTCAGGTATTCAAACAATTTGGAAAAAATTATCAAAATTTGCTAATTTGTCAGTTTGTGTTCATTGAATGTAACAACCCGACAAGAATGAATCAATGAATTTTTAGCAATATTTGATTCATCAATTTGTTGATTCCTTTTTGGCCCTTTTGGGGGTCTGAACCCTCTCTCACTTTCCTGATTTGGGGCGGGGGGGATGTCTTTGAGGTATAACTTGGATGTCCAAAACCCAAACTTCATCAAACTTGCAGGGATTGTCAGTTTGTGAAAACTTTCAACAATTCAGTGTCTGGGACCAAAGAAAGGGGAAATTTTGGAATTATGGTGATTTTAGCAAATATTTTATCTCCCAGGAAGACAATTCTGACACACATTTTTTCACAGGGAACGTTTGAAGAGAGTTTTCCCTCACCCTGCTCAAAGTTACTATTTTCAGATGCAGGCTGAGGAAGAACTTGCAATTACTTCTAGGCATCATTTCTGTGCTGTGGTTTGGGCAGCAGCCGGAAGACAGCTAGAAACTAGGACTTAATGAAACAATACTGTAATTAGGAGCAAACTATAAATCTGGAGCACAAACCAGAAAGCAGATAAAAAAAGGCAAGGAGGAGTGAAGAAAAGATCAGGCCCAAAGAAGAAGACAGGACTAGAAGAACATGTAAGAGAACATGTAAGAAATCACTACCATGAAACTACCAGGGATACAGGAATACACAAAGCACAGGATGTGTCTGTCTGGAGCAAACCTTTAAGTCGGTTATCATAAAAGCATTGTGGAGGTTGAACTAATATATAGCCTAACTTGCCAATTCAACTCTGTCTTAGATTGCAAAGGTATTCCTTCCTTCTCCGTTGCAGGTCTTTGAAAACCTTACATTAAATTCAAAGGAAGCCATTCTTTTCTATGGGGAAAAAAACAGGACAGCTAATAGAACATATCTGATTCACAGATAAGACCTGATTCCGTACTGCATATATCAGTGGCCAGGAATCAGAGAGCAGATTACGTGTATGCCTTAATTCATTGACGCCTCTGAGCTTCTTAATTTTGTTCCTGGTAGTCAGTGAATCAATTTACTTTTATATGAGAAAAAGTGTAAAATTCATCCGACTTAAATATATGTTATTTTAGCCCGAATTCTATTGCTAGTTCTCACTAGATACATTTCATCAACTACTGAATGGTAAGTCAACACTTACAATATAAATCCAATTGAATCAATAGATCTGCTATATATGTGACAACCAGTAGGGTTCTGGCATTGTAGTTTATAAATAACTAAAAAGACGGTAGGTAAAATATTTAAAGTGAAATATTTTAAAATGCTAAGAAAATTAAATTTATGCAAAACTATGAACCCATTTCTATTCTACCCATTACAAATTCTATGTTGGAAATTGGATGTCCATTTACTATTTTTTCATCAAACTTGAAGGGAATTCTCATTTGCCTCAAAATATTTCAAGCAGTGTAAGATTTACCATTAGACCCAGAAGGAAAGATCATTTTGGAACTTTATTCCTGATTTTAGCAAATATTTTATCTCCCTGGAAAACAAGTCTGATGGACAAAAATTTTTCATTTGGAATACTGTGCTGGAGGAGAACATTGTGTATACCTCGAACAAGCGGCTTCTAGAGCAAATCAAGTCTGAACTATTTCTTAGGGCCAAAAATGTTGAATCTGAGGCTGTCCTACTTTGAGCACATTTATTTTATTTATTTTATTTATTTTGAATAATTTTACCTCACCTTTCTTCTTGGAAAAGGACCCAAGGTGGCTTAGAAACTAGGACTTAATGAAACAATAAGACATATTTAGGTTAAAACTATAAATCTGAGAGGCATCTTGGAACCAGAAAGCAGATTAAAAAGGCATGCAAGAAGAAAAGAAAAATCCATTATGAGGGGTAAAAAGCAACATCACGAGAAGACAATATTCTCTACAAAAAAAATAGTACATGGAAAAGTCGGAATCATCAGGAAAATAGTCCAAGGATAGAGGAATATACAAAGCAGTGATTGTGTCTGTCTTAATGCCAAACCTTTGGGTTGGTTATCATGGCCCTCCCCCCTCAGCCTCAACCCCGGATCAAAAACATTGTGGAGGTTAACTGGCCTGCCCACCCCCACCTCAGCTGCCTAAAAGATGCCTGCCCTCTCTGCCTTGCCCAATGAGCCTGGGCCAGGTGGGCCTGCCACCAGCACCCTGCTTCTCCGTGCGTGCTCCCAGGGGCCCCCATGGCTGCCCGACATGCCGCTCGAGCAGCCCGGCACGACCAGCTGCCTGCAGCCAGCTGGGCAAGAGGCGACCACTCCACTGTGCGGCCAGTATTGGTGAGGATCACCATAAGACAGAGTTGACTTGATGACATATAACAACAGCAACAAGAACAGAATGTTTTTTTTTGGGGGCAAAGTACTGAGTGATTCAGAAGACAACATGCCCTGCCTCCACTTAATTTAATTATCACACTTGTAATCTTTTAATTGTCTTCAATTAGGTTTCCTTTAAGAGGAAACTGTTAAAAGATTTTTATAACATCTTTGATTAAGTGTCCATTAATGAAATCTTTACTGAGCTATTAATGCTTTTACAGTTACTTGCATTTCATGGCTTCCTTTTTGTGATACCTTTCACTGCTTTCAAATTATAATGGATGGGGAGGTTAATCAGCGGGGGGGGGACCTTTCACCCTTTGACTCTGAGCCTAGTGTGCTTCTTCCCTCACTTTGGATTGCCTGTGTGATCTTTTGACTCAACCAAATCTGGTAAGCTTCACAGTATTTCAGAATTGTCTTATTTCCTGTATGATTTACAGCCATAGAAAACATTTTTTTTTTTTTGCTTTTGCATGTTGTTGGTACAGAATCTAGTAGAGCTATGAAAATATTTGGCAGTAAGGCAGATCATTCCTCCTGAAGTAATCTTAGAAGTAACCTTAGAACTGTAGAGCTGGAAGGGATCCTTTCTTGTTGATCATCAAATCCAGTCTGTGTCAATGAGACACAGTGGAGAATCAAAACTCCCCGATTCAGGCTCCACAGCCAGAGACCTAAACCACTGAACTACCCAGCAATTTTGAACACCACCATTTTGATGTCTAACTCAGAAAACCAATGGGGAAAGTACTGATGTACTCTCAACAAGCATATTTATTATTATGTCAAGAAGCCACAGAGCTTTTAAGACTCAAAAACTAACTAAGGAAGCACTAAGCCGGTGTTTCAAAATAAACACACCTACAGTAATTTTGTATATATTGTCTCAGTCATCAACCCATATGGTAACTGCCACCAAGAAATGAGAAGACTGAGATTCAGAGAAGAAATAATAAAGGAATTTGTAAAAATCATCAAGTGTAAGGATGTGCCATGGGACATGAGGACTAAGATCCATACTCTTGTATTCCCAGTAATCATGTATGGGTGCAAAAGCTGGATTGTAAAGAAAGCTGCCAAAAATGATTTGTTCGAAATGTACTGCTGATGAAGAGAACTTTGTGGATACTTTGGACTGTCCGAAATATAAGCAAACGAGTCCTAGATCAAATCGAACCTGAACTATTTCTGGAGGCATAAATGTTCAAACTGAGGCTGTTCTATTCTGGGCCCATCATGGGAAGACAGATACATGGGAAGACAGACATTGCAAAGGCAGCAGAAAAAGAGGAAGAGCGAATAGGAGATGGATCAACTCCTTAAACTAAAGGAACCCACAGGCTTCATTCGGCAGGAGCTGAGCAAGGCAGTTGTGGAGAGGACATTTTGAAGATCGCTCATTCATAGTGTTACCACAAGTTGGTGACGTGATGGCAAATAACAAAACAATAATTACTAGTTTGGGTAAGGAGAAAAGGGCAGGGCTTTCCATGAATAAGATGCAAGTGATATGTTCTGGCAATGCCTCTGAAAGAGATCAAGTACTAATAGGTTTATTGTATTATACAAAAAAAAAAAGCATTTGCACTTTCAGTGGGGCATTTTCCTTAACAAAGGTGGGCAGAGAAATTCCAGACTATTTGATGAATTCTTTTGAATGGATGAACATACAGAGTTATTAAATCATGCTTGTTCAGCTATGTTTGCCTCTACGTATGGTTTGAATTAGTACAAGCTTTAAAGTGAAGTGGAAAATCTACACATGTCTCTCACTTCAAGTATAAGCTCATTTCTTACTGGTGCCAAGTGAGTTAGCCACCCAGTGCCAAACTGTTGAGGTGTGGATTGATAGGTCTGCAGTAGCTATCGTCATAGAAGATAACCAACTTGTTGCCAAGGCAATATAGGAAGTTATAGAGGAAGCCCCATAGAACCACAGCAAGAGATTGTACATATTTTAAACTTAAAATACTTTCAAAACTAAATGAGAAGCAAGGGAGCCACCAGAGCAAAGACCAGTTATGGAGAAGAGGACAATGATAATAATTAATGGTTCTGGAAGTTAAATGTCTCCCTCCTATTCTGAATAGTTAGTAGTAGTAGTAGTAGTAGTAGTAGTAGTAGTAGTAGTAGTAGTAGTAGTAGTAGTAGTAATTTATTGTCATTGTGTGTATATACACAGTATACACATACAACAAAATTCAGACACACAGAGAGCAGATTCAACACACACACACAAACACACACACACAAAATCCCTGAACACTCTCACACATATTTAAAAAATCCCCTCAACACACGCACATTAAAAAATACCCAAACACTCCCCCAACCACCACCACCCCCCAAAAAAAAAACACAAGCATCTACACAGCAGGCTGGGTAATACTGTCCACGTGGTGGTCCTTAAATTCATTGTTAAGTGTAATTATAGCTCTGGGATAAAAACTGTTCAGAAGACGTGTGGCCCAAGTTTTAATTGTTCTGTATCTTCTGCCAGAAGGCAACAGTTTGAAGAAATTATGAGCAGGATGAGTAGAGTCTCTCAGAATGTTGTGTGACTTTCTCAAACAGCAAAATGTGAAGATGTCATCCAGGGTTGGTAGCTGGAGCCTGGTAATATTCTGGGCAATTTTAATTTTCTGTAGAGCTTTTTTGTCCACTACAGAGCTGCTCCCATACTATGAAAGCATGCCATATATTAGGACACTCTCAATGGTGCTGTGATAGTAGGACAGAAGTAGATGCTGAGATAAATTCATCTTCCTGAGCATTCTCAGGAAATACAGCCTCTTCTGTGCCTTCTTCACAACCATGTTGGTGTTTGCAGTCCATGAGAGGTCCTCTTAGTTATAAGTGCCCAGATATTTAAAGCTACCAGCCCTCTCCACCTCATCACCATTTATGTACATTGGTAGATGTACATCTCTCTTCCTCCTAAAATCAATTATAAATTCTTCAGGGTTTTTTTGGTGTATGTGAGTGATTGCCGAGTGCATGACGGTATGTGGTTAGTTGGTTTGTATTGTCTGTCCCAGCCTTTTCTTGTATTTATCGGTATGGGTGTTGTTGTTGTGTTTTATCTTTTTTATTATTTATTTTGCTGGTGGGTTGTTCTCTTTTGGGCAAGTTGTCTTTTCACAATTTGTTGTACACCACGCAGAGTTCCTGAGGGAAAATCGGGTGGTTAATAAGTACAAATATAAATAAATAAATATAAATACATATGAGCATGTGTAGGCAAGGGAAAGGTGTAATGTTTTATACCTGCTTCTACAGTAGCAATTTCTTTGGTATCCCTGTAATGTGATCTCTATCTATGACTTTTATTTTTAAATATAAAATTGTACATTTAGAGTGGCTTGCCATATTTTTACAAAGTGAGTGAGTGAAATCTATATTATGCAGGTCCCTAAAATATTGGGAAAGAGATACAATCATACTCAGGATGTCTAATTCTTAAAGGGCGAACAAGGGACTGAGAAAACAGTTTGTCATATTTTTTATGCTTGGCCATTAACAAGTTGACAGGCTACATAAAGGCACAGTGCATAATCACAACACATAGGCCACAGTCTAACTGCATATTCATTTTTGTAGCATGTATGCCAAAATATTTGTGGATTCCTCACCCTCCACCCCAAGGAACTTCTGGCAGAGTTAATGTTGGGGGGGGGTGTCTGCTGTGTGTCTAAACTCTGGCTACTGTTTTAAAATCAGGAGAAGGGGATGGGGCAAAAAACTACAGTAACAGAAACAACAAAACCAGAAGTCAGGATGGATAGGCGCTGCAACATTTTTATATCAGCAGATGTAACTGGAATCCAATAGTTCCTCACCTAGGTTACTTTTATGTTGAGGGAGAGGCTGGATAGGAATTTCTCTCTATGCCAGTAACCTACTCTCTTCCATTGCACCCTGGCTAGTGCTTATCCCTAATAACCTATTATTAAGTGGCAGGCAGATGATTTTTCTGCCTCCAACACTACTGTTATGGAGTTCCAGGTTATATTCCTGAACATGTAGTTTCTCCATATTTATTATACCACACCATCCACAATGTACTTGTCATACCAGGCCAATGAAATTAAAGAAGTGAGATTGAAGAACTGGGGCACATAAGCCTGGAACTCTCCCTGGCACTACAGCATGTCTGTTCATCTCATTCAAGATCCGCAATCTCCATGACCCAGCAACATAGAGGGCAGTGGCTACTGTCTTGGCGTTTGCCCAAACATTGTATGTTGTTTGCTGTTATTGCACCTCCCCAATTCCTCTGTTTATTCAAGGCCATTGGATCTCCTTGCATAGCTGCCAAGTTGATAACAACCATCTGCTCATATCAGCCAGCTTTATGTCTTACTTACTCTAGACATTTAACTTGCATCCAGCAATAAGGACTGTATTTTCTTCTAATGAGTTCTTGGGCAGGACTGATTTAGTTTTCAGGCACTACTAAGTTGTGTCCCCAGATCAGCAGTAAGGAAGACTGTAACAAACTCTGCTTATTAATGCAAAGGTTCATTGGTTGATTGATTGATTGATTGATTGATTTATATGCCTCTGACTTAGTGCAAAGCGCTACTCTAAGCAGTGTACAACAGAACAATAAAACAACCAACATGAAACATCTCTAGATGAAAGTGTACGGTAATTAAAGGGAACAAAGAAGAATTAACTTAAGGCAAGATGCTCCATTCTCTTAATGGATGAGAGGGAGGAGGCCTGACACACTTCTGCTCGGAGCCCATTCCATATGGATGAGATCCCAGCTGAGAAAGCATGATTTCTGGTCACACTTTCCTTTGCTTCTCTCAGCATGTTGAGCCAGAGAAGCAAGGCCTGTGAAGAATGGCCTTGCTAAAATCCAACAAGAGTCAATAAATGCAGAAATGAAATGCTACAGAATTTTGCCCAGTAGGACCAAGTCCGTTCATGGATGCATCAGAGGGGGCATTTGACTGTTTCATTATAATCTCATATATAATTTAAACCTTCTATTGAGACTATTTGGATATGGAAACCTGACTGATGTTGAAAAGGCAACCCAACATTTTCATGGTCTTTGCTGAAAATGTTTTGTACTCCATGTGATTTAAATTTCCTAAGTGGTGCATGATTATGCCAAACTTGTAGTTGATGGCCAAGGGTTCTTTACACAGTCTCCATCAGGAGAAAAGGCTATATTGCTTGCCAGGGTAACACCTAGTAGCTATAATTTATGATTTCATAAATAGCTCAGTAACTGCTAAATCAGAAGTTCATGATAGAGAGGGAGGAACCAGGAGAAAACAACAGGAAGCTTTAGATAGGATTAGTGGAAGATAGCACTGTTCTGAGTTCTGTTTGTTCAGTACTATGAATTTATTTTTCCTAGCTCTGTATGCTATGGCACACAATTTCTGGGGAAAGGTCTTCTGCTCCTTGAGATATGCTTCTCAAGCAGTTGATGGTGGGGGCTATAACTAGGATGTGTAACAGCCCAGGCCCATATGTATTCTGAGACAATGAACAAACTGTGCAGTCATGGGATAAAGACATGAGATAAGGTTAAGGAAGAAGATAATAGGAATGAGTGGTCAGTTCAGACAATGGTGGGATGTAAACAGTGGGCCCCCACAAGAAATATATTAGTACTGCGGGTTTAAAACTTATTCATAAATGATCTGGAGTTTGGGGTATGTTGATGGGTATAAATAAGTTAGGTCTGTTTAAAAGAAGAAGAAGAAGAAGAAGAATCCTTCAAAATAATGCTTTCAAACAGAGGGAGTGGGCCTCAAAATGGCAAATACAGCTGTAATTATATACAACAGGGCAAAAAGGTAAAATAAAATTACAAACTTTACTGTGGATTTGGAGCTTTTAAGATTGTGGTAGATAACTTGATAAAATGTTGACTCAGTATGCCTCTGCTGTTAAAAAAGTAAGTGTCATTTGGAGGAGCATTATGAAAGGGAATGAAAACCATACTGGCCACTATCATACTGCCCAAATACAAGTCAATGGTATGGCCACAAAATATTATGTATCATTCAGAATTCTTATTATTGTGCACCCAAAAGTATATAATAAAAAAGAGAAACTACGATTATAATGGAGAGCTGCCCTAGAAGGAAAAGCTATAATGTTTAGGACATTTTAATTTCAAAAAGTCAGGTAATAGTGAAGAATTATAATGGAGGTGTATAAAACAATTCATAGTGTGGAAGAAGAGAAATGTTTTTTCCAACCCTCATTAATGCTAAAATCTGGGTTTGAAACTACTGAAGTTGGATGGTACAGATAATTCTTTATAGTGTTTAATTAAATTGTGGCATTCACTGCCACGGGAGATAGTGATTAAGGATGGGTCTTTCCTGTTTTAACAAAATATCCCAAACACAAAAGTGGCAATCTTATTCATATTTCCTGGTGTTTTTTTAATCAATTGCTGGAAGAAAACCTCTTAAACCAGAATGTGTTATGTTTATGGGAGACGGATACAAAAACATTTAATTTTTCCTTTATGTTTCCCTCTTTTGACTATTGTTTTATCATTTGCTCTGTCAAATAACCTTAGAAATCTTTCATCCAGTAGCATACTGATGGCTGCTGTCAGCAACCCGTCACAACACCAAGGAAGGGGGAGTGGGAATTCTGAATTTGTAAAAGGCAATGGAAACTAATGAGGGTGCTCTTTTACCTTCAGTCATTTCTTGTGGGTAGGATTATTGTGTCCCAAACTCCCCTCCACCTTGGATTAGTTTTTATGCCTGCCTGCACCTCCCATCATGGATCCTTTTCATTTTCTCTTTATTTTATTTTTTTGTGGGATGCTTCCCTTCTCACCACTTCCTTAGACTATTTCTGGTACTGCCATAGGCCACCTACTTCTTGGGATCCTTTGAATTCTTACTTGGACACCCAACCCTCAATTTCTTTGGGGATTTTTCCTCCCCCCCTTCTCTTTTCTTGGATAATTTACTTCTACCTGGCTTGCCTGCTGGACACAAATAAGAAAACAGAAGGTGTTGGGTGGTAAGAGGGAAAGAAATCTCATATTCTAGTAGTTTTGTGTGGGAGGAAGGGCTTTGATTGCATTTTCTTTATTTACTTGCTTGTTTGGGTGAGTTGTTCTTTTTGGCATTACCTTTTGCTTCTTGGATGGCATGTGGGCTAGACTTTGTGACTGTGCCAGTATGCCATTGGGCCCTGTGGGTGATTCTTGTGGTTGATTGGATAGAACTTTGGGGAATATCTCTCTCCTTGAGCTTGGAGCTTTAATGTTGTTGCTTTCTTTGTTGGGTTCATGACTCCGTATGCCAATCAGCTAGTGCCTGGCTGGTTGGCTACTTCTCTGCCTGTTGTCCTGCCCAAGAATAGGAATAGGAATCTGTGTTTTGCTGTGTGGATGGCACCAAAATGATACAAAACAAGGAGGAGGAGGATACTGTTGTTTGAATGTTATAGTGCCTGCTGTGCATATCCCTATTGTTAATTGATGTTAGATTAGGGAGGGAATCAGAACACGAGGAATAAGGCCAGAAGTGGATTTCAATCACTATGGTCTATAGCAGGGATGGGGAATCTTCAACCCCCTTCCCCAGATGTTTTGGACTGCAATTCCCAGAATTCTGAGCCTATGCCAGTGATCAAGGGCTGTGGGAGTTGTGGTTCAAAACATATGGAGGGCCCAAGGTTCCCCACTCTTGCTCAATATTGTTTCCAGTGCCAGAGTTCTCTGCCTCTGAATTACAGCTACTGGAGAAAATGAGTGGGTGTATGTTCTTGCATGCAAGTTCTGCTTAGATTTCTTACAAGTGCATGGCTGACCACAATGTAAGCAGAATGCTGAATAAGATAGAACTTTGTTCGAATCTTGCATGGCTCTTCTGTTTTTGTAAGTCCTGAAATATAGAGGTCCCTGAGGTGATATATCAGAAGCCTCATCTACATCAGAATGTGGCTACCTGCCTCCATGCAGGGTGAACACTAATTAATTATTTAAACAAACATTTATAGTGTACCCTATATCACAGGATCTCAAGGTGGATTGCAAAGCTGTATAAAACAATTATAAGATAATTAAAACAAATTAAAATCCAACACCAAGCATTAAAACATTCCAAGATTAAAAACATTAAAGCAATTAGACTAAAACCTATATACACTATGTTCCTCAATCCCCAAGTTTCTAATAAATAAGTACCATATGTCTTGACTTAGCACCAAACTGGTGCCAATGTTGAACCTAATTGAGTCTCCATGGGGAAGGCATTCCACCATTTGGGTGCTGGGGCGGAAAAGGCCCTTCCCATGTTTCCACATAATGAACTGTTCTCAGTGGAGAGCCTCTGACAGATCTTAGTGTTTGTATAGGGAGTAGTGCCCCTTCAAATATCCAGGTCCCAAACCATTTAGGGCTTTATGGAGATAGTGTACTGCCTATTACTTTGCTGCAAGGCCTTTGGGCTATCTTCATGATTTGAAGCTTTCGTTTCTGTGGCATCTAGAGCCCTCAGGTATTTAGAGCCAGTGTACTAGAGATATATCCTTTTATATAAAAAGCGTCTTATAATACATAACATGTACCAGATGTATCCCATAACATATCATCAGCTGTGTCATTTTAGTCTAGTGTTCATTACCTGCACTGTAAGCCAAGTTCTTCCCTAGAATTATTCTTGGTCTGGCAAAATTAGCACAGCCTACGTAGGTAGTTTAATAGCAGACTATTTCACAGAAGAAAACTGCTTGAAGTTCAGGAAAAACAGGAAGACCCAGTGTTCTATTTTAGACTTTTTGAGTCTTTATATACTTAATGAAACTGACTAATTGCAGCTGCTGTTGGAGTTTTGATAACCTTGAGGGTGTTTTTCTTTTAACAGCTGACAGTTAAAATAACCTATCAGCTTGTGTTGATTTGTTTCATAGTCTGCCTGGAACTGTAAGGGTATGTGACTGACAACATGCCTTCTCTCCCTCTTCTGCTGTTATCCCACCAGTGAATGTCAGTCACTTACGTATGTCTAAAAGGGAAAAGAATGACAGCACTCTCTATACTTAAATCTTACTGCAGATTCTTAAATCTATTCTGAGGGCTACAGTACTCACTATATTAAACACATAGCATGCAGTTTATTATTCTTTTCACTTTTTTCAAAACAACAACAACAACAACAAGAACTTTCCGGTAAACAGGTGTGCCATTGATCCATTGATCTTAGAGGAGTCAAACAAGTCTGCATTTTGGCTCCTTCGTTATTTAACTTTTATATTAATGATATTGTAGATAACTTATCAAACCCAGATTTTTATCCACTCAAAATGTCCTCCTGTCCCATTTCAATCTTTTTATATGCAGACAATGCAGTTCTGCTGTCTCTATCTTGTGTCAGTTTACGCCTTCGCCTTTCGAGGGCTCTCTCTTCCTACTGCACCAGTGAGCAGTTAATTATTAACTATTCTAAAACTAAGGTGCTGGTAACAAGTAGAAGGGGAATTAAGCATAATTGGTCCATCAGTGGAAATCCCGGTCCATCAGTGGAAATCCCATAGAGCGGGTGATCTGCTATAAATACCTTGGCATTGTTTTTCATTTGTCTGGTACTTCCTCATATTAAGTATGTAGTAACAAATGCTAGGAAAAGTACTACTGCTTTAACCAGATTTTTAATACTAAATTTGGGCAACATGTGCCATCAGCTCTCTGGGTATTCAAGGCTAAAGTTATTGCCCAAATGTTGTATGGCTCCCAACTGTTTGCATATTCTAATCTGCACCCCTTAGAGATAACCCAGACCAAATTTCTGAGAGCCATGTTTGTGGTGCCCTCATGTGTTTCCAACATAGCTTTATGTCTAGAGGCTAGCCTAGTACCCATAAGAGCCCATGTCAAGGTCTATTTTTTCAGTCTTTGGCTAAAGCTTCTTTTTCATCCTGAGGGCTTAGCCCCATTGGTTCTTTTGAACTCTTTTCAATCAAATTAGAAGTGTTTTCTGATAAAT
Source organism: Phrynocephalus forsythii (assembly GCA_029282475.1). Lineage (NCBI taxonomy): Eukaryota > Metazoa > Chordata > Lepidosauria > Squamata > Agamidae > Phrynocephalus > Phrynocephalus forsythii. The sequence continues at coordinate 84,426,218 of JAPFRF010000002.1, forward strand.
GAGGCTCTGAAAATTGGTCTCTCCATAAAACCACCTTATATTGTTGGGCTATAACAGTGCTAAATCAGCCATCAAACAAAGGATTTGGGATGTTGAACTCCAAGAGCATTGGGGCTTGCTGGACAGCTCCAGTGTTGTTAGAACCAATGTTTTAACACCTCCTTCCTCTTTGAATACTATATCCCTTCCTAAACATAGAAGAGCATTCACTTTAGCAAGACTGAATGTGTTACCCTCCAAGCTATTGGATGGAAGATTTCAAGGTACAGTGGTACTTTGTATAAAGGAATTAATTCGTTCCAAATGAAATTATGTTAAGCAAATTTTCCTTTATACAAATTCCCATAGGAATGCATTGAAAATGGAGTGATCCCATTTTTATGTTGTACAGATTCTCCCCATAGGCGATTATGTTAAGCAAATTTCCCCTATCTCCAGAATTTTTATGTTGTACAAATTTTATGTTACACAAGCTGTTTGTTATACAAGGGTCCGCTGTATACCCTGTTCTCACCATCTGTGCCCCTGTGACTATGGTGAAGTGAAAACTACAGGACATGTTCTTTTACACTGCCTGTTTTACAGGAATTTACGTAAGGATATCCTGTATCCATTCCTTCAAAAGCTCCCTGTTACTTTTGGACAGGGACCCTCATGTTACGACTGCAGTGGCCAAGTTCTGTGCAGCTATAGCTTGCCACAGGGCACTGACCATGTATGGCCTTTCAAACGTGCCCACTCCTGTTTCCACTTCAGTCCATGCCATACAGTGTTAAATTTAATGTTCCTATTAGGAGTATCACTATGATGGATGTACGCTGGGATTTTAATATCTTCATATTTTGTTGCATATATCCTACACTTTGTTAATGGTTTATATAGAATTGTAATATTTAAATGGCCCTGCCCAGATGGCCTTGATATTTTACGATTTAAAATTTTAAATCCAAATCAATGCACCCATTGTCCTCCCCTGGCCCCCAGGGCTAAAGGAGAAAAGAAAAACTCAAATTCTACCACTGTAGGCTCTTCTATTCTTTTCTTTTTGGTAGCTCCCATGTATGGTAGTGGTGAGAATGGTGAAATAAACAGCACAGGGGAAAGTTCAAACCCACCTCTACTGGCCCTGGTCCTAATCCCGATTATGATTTTGCATGCTTACTCAAAAGTAAAACAAAACTTCAATTTTGTGCAAATGTTGATAATCTACAAAGGGAAATTGTATTAATTGATGACAATAGTCTGGAAAACAAGAACATTTAAATGCATTAAATTAAAGACTGAAATGCAGTTGTTCTAGCTAGCTAAGATAGTTTGTCTAGCACCTTAGGATGCAATTGCTTTTACTTGGATTTAGACTTTGCAATAATTTGCAAAATGTGGAATATCTTTAACATTTTTCATGATTTAGTTTTACCTGGTGATCCAGTGTGGTGTAGTAGATAGAGTGTTGGTGTAAGATCCGGTTCAAATTCCCATCTGGCTGTGGAAACCAACTAGAGGTTATAAAGGTAAGCTGAACATCTCATGTTAGGCTTGCCATAAATCAGAAGTAATTTAGCAGCATGTAATAGCAGTAAAGCTCACTTGAGATTATTTGGATTATAAATAGAGTATTTTCAAATGAAACAGTATAGCATTTTAAAAGCATCTGCCACTTCAGTAACAGCTCAGCATAATAACATTTCAGAATACATTTCTGTAAAAAATTACCTCCATACTAATAGTCAGATCTCTACTACCTTCGTTCTAAACAGTATTGTGCTGCTTTTGTCTTCAGTGTCAATTTAATGTCATAGTCTGTGTAGTTGATGAAGTAGGTTGTATTCCCAATACAGCTCGTAACATTTCATTTGTTGGCACAGGGAATTCTTAGGAAAATCAAAGTGAGGGAGCATAGCCCATCTTGCTGTTTGAGACTTCATTTTAGTTTGCAAGAGTTACCTGTTCTGAAAAAGAATACTCATGTGATCAGACGTATCTCATCCTTTTGATATACAGTGGTAGAAAACAGAATTCATGACATGCCAATTTAATTCAGCTCTCATAACAACTTGTAAGAGATAAGGAGGTTGTCAGAAAGACACCACTGAATGTTCAGGGACTGCTTTGAAGTTTCTCTGAACTGACAGTTAATAAGACGGTCTCTTTGATAAGTTATTTTTGAATTACACAAATTCAACTCTTACGTTTGATTTTTGTCTATAAGATGTTTTAAATATGTGCTTTGTTTGTTGTCTCTGTAATGTAAAACCAGCCACCTAGCTCAAACTTTGTTAATTTCTTTACATATTTTCCTAGTGGGATTCTCGATCAAGCTGTAACTCAATGTCTTTCCACGTAGAAGATGACAGGAATTCTGCATTAAAGGCTCAGCTACACTGACTGATATTGTTTAATATGGTAGCTAGATATGCATTCACTAAAATATATTTAGAAATACACAGAAGGTGATACACCAGTTATTTAATTTTGTGGTTAGTCAGATAATGTTGATTTTGCTAATAAATGAACTTATTGTTGAAAGTCCTCTTTAAACACTTAAATGAAGAGGTGATGACAACAGTGATGGTGGCAGTATCTCTAAGAGGATAGGACATAGTAAACAGCTGGAAGTAAAAGTCTTGTACTTATTTATTCATTGAGATCTGTAGAAAAAAAACACAGCACTGATTGTAATTTGTTCAGATTATATTCTTGGAACATAGATTCCTTATTGATGTTTGATAATTCCATGCCCATGCAAATAAAAGCTCCGCCCATTTATCATGATGAAAAAGAAGCCCTAAAATAATATAGAGATCCCACTTGAACATAAATGTCGGTTTCAAAACTTTCTTTTAAACATTTGCATTATTTTTTGTCCCATATTAATACCTTTACCTCTCGTTTCTCTTATGTGATAAAGCAAATGTTCGGAAAGTTAACATGATGACTGTTAATTGCAGTGAATATGCCTGCAGGATAAAATTTAATGTATTGAAACAATTTATCTTTCCAAACAGGCACATAAGAAAGCAATATAAATGATGTATGTATAGATGAAAAAATACAATAAAAATAAAGAAAAGACACAATAAAATAATAAAACAATGCTTAAAAGCAGGAACTATTGCTGAAAACCTTAATGATTGTAGTATTTTTAACATATGTACATTCTATTAGCATAGGCACCACCCTCATTCCTTGCCTAATATGCTTCATTTTTCTAGACATCTGCACAGGTTTGTCAAGTTGAAGTGCATTTAACTTATTTAAAACTGTGTACTATGTTATATTGCAGTACTATGGTATATTACCCAGGCATTAATAGCAGTGAAAAACCATTTCAAATTCAAAATTATAATGGTAAACCCCCACTTCCACTCCAAAAATACCCAGGCATTAATAGCACTTCAAAAGCATTGCAATTTTAAAATTAAAAAAAAAAATCAAAGAAATTGAATGTTTTTGAATGAATTGATTGAAATTGAATGTTGTTATTTACCCCCTCCCTCTTGTGAAAACATAATTACATAATTAAGTTAATATTAAAGCTAAGTACAATAAGTAAACAAATATAGGGGGAAATGCCATTTTGAGAAATGAAAAACACAAAAATTAGAAAACACAAGTACCACTGCAAATCCCGTCCAAGCAGTAATGCGTAAAAATTAATTCAAAAATCACCCAGCAGGTAGCTAGATACAGAGGGAAGGCTTGTCTGAAGAGAAAAGCCTTCACCTGCTTGCAGAAGGAGAGCAAATATTGGGCAAATTTGGAACAGACCTAACGGGGATGGGGGGAGGAAAGGAAGAGAGGCTCCTGTGGGCAAAATTGATCCCAACTTATTCCGCCTGGCAGGCAAGAAGTGATGCTGCTCACAAAAGATGGAGGGACAGAGGGATATGGGGAATGGAGGGGAATCTTTTTGGTGCCTGCTTTTTAGAGAAGAGGCAGCCTGGCAGAGATGGGAGCCCTCGTCATCCTTGCTCTCTCTCTCCCCCTCCTTCCCATCATGAAACTTTCTCCTCCCCTATTCCAGACCCTCAGTGTCCTCTCCCTCTTGCACCCGAGATGCCCCAAGGTGTGCACTGCCTTGCTGACCAGGGTAAATACAACTCAGGCAAGGAACAGGACACTTCTCTGGTTCACCTTGCGAGCCTCAAGTGGCAGCGGCAGTGGCGGCAGCAGTGGTGGCCCTTTCCCTTGACACCTCTTGCTGCTGCTGCTGCTGCAGCTCAACAGAGCACCCCTTCCCAGCACTACATAGCACCCACATGTTGCTCCCTCACACCCATTTGGGCCATCTGCCTGGTGATGACATCACTCGGTGCTGACTCGATGGGAGGATGCAGGGAGGCAACCCCGGGTGCCCATTTGTCCTCGGGCACCTAGGGTGTGCAGCTGGCACCCCAATCATCTGGCCAGTCTGGGGAAACGGGAACCGCACCACAGCCCTCCCGGTGGCTTCTTCAGGGGTATGCAGCTGGTGCCTCATTCATCTGACCAGCAGGGGGGGACCATGCATGGCCCTTGAACTGCCCTGCTTGACTGAAGGAAGCAGGGCACAGCTGGTGCATGGATCATCTGGCTGGCTGGCTACTTTTGAACTCTTTGTGGGCTACCAGTAGCCCATGGTTGACCCATGGTAGCCCATGGTTGGCCTGGTATATTGGCTATGCCAGTGTGGTATACGGGGTAGAGTGACTGACGAGGACAGGAAGGCCGGGTTCAAATCCTTGTTTGGCCACTAGGGGTGGGGAACAGGTAAAAATACTCCTTTAACATCTCACTTACATTGAAAGCCCTATGAGAATTGCTATAAATGGTTCCTAGTTGACGGTACATAACATCATAAGTTGTATTATATTACAATGTATTGTGAACCTTGCTGTTCATTTGTGATTAAACTCACAATCTACAGAGCTCACCATCCTTGCTCTCAGGTGAGTGTATCTAGCTGTCTCCCTCCTTTACTCTGGAGCTAAACCAATTTTCTAAATACTCTTTTCCTAGCTGCTTTCCCTCTAGCCACTTTTAATGTGATTGCCCAATCTTATCCTGAAATCCTCTGCTAGTCTAAGCCTTCTTGCTTTGGGCATAAATAGCAGGACTCGAGCCACTGATCTTCTCTAAATCCCTTGGAATCTCAGAGAAAGAGACCTTGCTGTCAGAGAAAAACAGTTGACTTTAGGCAAATTAAGAATCAAGGGCACATAACACTTGCAGAAGCTTAGACCAGATGCTACTTTTCTTCCCGTGCCTCTGTTCCTTACACCTCCCTATCCTCTTCATGTTTGTCGTCTCCTTTGAGTGAGTCATAGTTCAAAGGGAGACACTTTTCCAGTATTCCATTTGGTTCTGTTTTTGAACTTCATCCCACAATTCTGCTGGGTTGTGAGGACCCTAACAACTCCTTTGCAAACTGTTGGTCTCCCAGACAGTGCCTCTACCAGCTGGGTCTCACTGACAATAAAGACCACAGTATGGAGTGGTCAGAGGTGATGACCTCATTTTTTGAACAAAAATCTCACCAGTGTTCAATTGTAAGAGACCTTGTCTTAGTTCAGAGGATGTGGTTTTTAATTGTTTCCTCTGGAGATGGGCATGAAATGATATTTTTTTTTCATTTTTCATTTTTCTGTTTGTTTCCCAATGAAACAAAAAATGAACTGCCCCTTCAAAGAAAATGAAAAGCGAAATGAAAATTTTCAATTTGTTTTGTTTCATTTTTTGTTTTCCCATAGGAACACATTGTATTCCTAAGGGAAATGACTTTTTAAAAACCCCGCCATTCCTCCCAATGTACCTGATCAGGTGGGGGAAAGTGTAGGCTTTTAAAGCTTTTTTTTAGTCCCCGAAGTAAGCGCCGATCAGCTGGTACGCAGGGCTTGCTTAGGAGACTAAAATAAAGTTCAAAAAGCCCCCACTTCCCCACGAATGCACTTGATCGGGTGGGGGAAAGCGTGGGCTTTTAAAACTTTTTTTAGTTCTTGAAGGAAGCACTGATCAGCTGGTGCATGGGGCTTGCTTCAGGGATTAATAAAAAGTTTTAAAAGTCAGTGGTTCCCCACCCCCACCCCCGAAACACATAAAACAAAGGTAAACAACATAAAAACACATAAACAAAAACTCACAGTAGTTACATGAAACAGCACATAAAAAGCATAAAATGCATAAAAATGAAAAATGAAACAAAACGAAAAATTAAATGAATTTTTATAAAATAATTATTTCAATCAAAATGAAGATAAATGAAACAAAAATAAAACAAAACACCATTTTGACTTTTCATGCCCATCTCTAGTTTCCTCCTTTGTGAAAGTTTGCATATCTTCTTGTGGCTGATTGACATGTGCCAGGTCTGCCCCCCAATTGTGTATTTAGGATATTATTGATTGATTGATTTAAAATATTTCTATCCCATTCTCTCTCAAAGGACCCACGGATGTGCACTGGTACCTCACCAATTGGCCAAAATTACCCGTGACAAGCTACAGAGCCCTTAGGTGATGAACAAGAGGATAGTGACTAGTGTATTTTCTCCTTGTTTTTACGATGGATGTCCCCTCTTTTGGGTAATACAAGTGATCCCCGTTTTGACAAGTGACAAGTAAAAGAAATGTTTTTTGCTTTAAATACTAGAATATGTTGTTCATAATAGTTCATAATTATCTGATGCTACTTAAAAATCAAAATAGATCATCAGTGATCTATTTTAATCAATACTCTGCTGTCTTGTAATTAAGGACGATGCAGTGGTCACAGTCTGAATGGCTCAGGAAGTACTTTCAATCATCTCTTATCTTATGTTTTTCATTTTATTCAGTAGGTTGTTGCCTACACATATAAAGCTATGATGGTCATAATACACTGCTATAATTGATGTGGTCATCACAGTAATAGTATTGTTCCAGAGCAAGCTCAGGTGGGCTGGAACTGTTAAACCCTTGTTTCTGTGAGATAAACAATTAGTCATTCTCTTTCGTAGACAAATCAGGAATTAGCTTTTTTTTTTGCAAGGAACCGATCTTTATTGTGTGGTAACACTGGTGTTTTAAAATGGAAGAGTGAAAGTAGTTAAAAGCATGACATAAATATATATTTCTTAAGATGCAATTGGACCTACATTTAATGTATACATTATTTAATGTTCTATGAAGATTATGTGTTGTTTTTTAAGGATCCTATTATCATCTTAATACAATTTATTTATTTATTTATTTATTTATTTATTTTTATTTGCTTGCTTGCTTGAAACATTTCACCTTGCCTTACATGATAACCCCCAGGCAACATATTATGAAAATATTAAGGGGAAAAATACAAGTAATGAATAAAATAATTCATTAAAATAGCAGTTAAAATGCAAGGTAAAATTATGTATTGGGCCAAGGAAAGAGGGAAAATTACCTTTAAAAAACTACTGAAAAAAGGAATGTCTTGAGGGAACACACTTGCTAAAGATGGAACCAAGCCAACAAAATTTGGATGGTAGGACATGTGTATATTATCTCACAAAGCAGTTACAAAGAAAATCTTATGGAACTTTTCCTAGAATTATTCTTCAGCTGTAGATATTTTTCAAGATGGGGGACTAGGAATATGCAAAAAGTCAAAAATCTGGATAGATTTCATGGTTAGTATTCTTGAAAGCAAACTGCTAGCAAAGCAAGTTGAGATAGCAGATTTATTGTTAAACAAATATGTCAGAAAATCAGTTTATAATCTCTCCGCTCTCTGTAGACAAAGGAATAAATATGGAGTTACAGTTTGGAATGAACTACAAAATGGGCACACTTTCCAGTAGCCATTTATCTCAGTTTCAAATTGGAGGCATCCACTTTTGAAAATGACTGTCACACATTCAGTTTATATGCTTTTAAAATTTTTCTGATGTTGCTTTCCATGTGTTCAGCATGAAATGCTCCGTGTGTGTGTGTGCATGTGCGTGCAGTTTCCACCTTCAGATATGTATGAGATTAATAAAACAACCACAGAATAATGAACTATTTTTAATTAGCAGGGGTTTGAAGTTCATGATTCCTTATCCAGAAAAACTCAAAGTTTTTGACTGGCTTTCTCATAGTACTCGTTGTTTCTTTTCTTTCCTTTTTTTAATAGGATAGCTCTTTCAACATTTTATTGTGCAGAATTCAAAATTGTGGTATCTGTTAGAAGTGGGTAGGAATAATAAGGAATAATCTGTCAACTATAATCTGTCAAGTGGAATAATCTGAATGGAATAATCTGTTGGATCGAATAAAATTTTGGCACAATATGTTTGTGATGAGACCAGGATCATCCAGCTGACCTGGAAGCTTTTATGGTGATGTGTTATCCCAGATACATGAGAGAGAGAGAGAGAGAGAGAAGTGCATTGCTTCGCAGCGGCATTGCCTTCGCTTTGAATTCGGTGGCGGTCACGTGCTCTCCCTTCGATCCCACCCCTGTTTCTCAGTACTCACGCGGAGCATTTCTAGGACCGAATCGATTACTACCTCACGTGCTCCCTTCGCATTAGAAAACTGCTTTGCAACGTCCGGTTCCACCCTCCTTTTATTTTAAAAAAAATATTAACTCGGCGTATTGATGCATCGATATTTCGGCGCAAAAGTAACTATAAAAAAAAACACAAGTCCACACGTGACGTTGGGAGCGAAGCGAGATGCGAAGCGAAAAGATTCCCGGCCGCTGGCAGGGGAACCACTCACCCCGCTTGGAGCACGGTAAAGGGGGCATGGTCGGGGTGGCATTGCAGCCAAAAAGGAGGAGCGTGCGGACTGAAACGATCGATTCGCACAGAAATGAGGGCTTGCCGCGAAGCGAGCGGTTCGTGAAGTAACGGCCAGAGAGAGAGAGAGAGAGAGAGAGAGAGAGAGAGAGAGAGAGAGAGAGAATGTTATACTAAACCACTGAAGTTTGTGTAAAGTTTATACTGGACTGTGTGACAAAACATATTTACTGTCAACACAAGATTTTCAAAGGGGGGAAATAAAGGTCACAACAGTTTCATGGCACACATGCCTCTCAAGGACAAGGTGGCATATATCACATCTGTCTTCCATACCATCCTAGCCTCCAACAGGTGTGTGAAATATCTTTCATTTCCGTACCACTCATGGGAATTGACACACAAATAATGCACCGAACCTCAACCAAAATAATAAGTATTTTTAAAAAGTTAATGAAATGTGATGGGGGGAAGCAATGACTTTACTGGAAATATAATTTAAAAGAAGCATATCTTCACTGATGTTTTATGTCTCCATATAAAACTCTTTAAAAGAGAGTTCTGAAGTGCTGAAGTACTCTGAGTGGATGAAATAATATCATGCTTCTCTTTCTTTTCCTAGATACTCTTCCAAAACCATCTTATATTTTTGGAGCTTGGTTTTATTGATCTTTGAACTGCTTTCTATTGCATTTTTGGCAGGAAAAGGCTGGTGTAGTCTTGCTGGTTTCTTTTGTACATGTTTGCATTGCACTGCAGGGTGTGTGTTGGGGTTGGTGGTGTTCCAGGCCTGGAAGCCTTTAAAGTGCATGTTGTAAACAGGCCGGGGGGGCAGCTTTTTGCCCTTTTCCAGACCTCTGGAATGGATTAATTATTTCCCATTCATTTCAATGGGAAACCGTGTTTCGGATAACAATTTTTTCGGTTAACAAATTTCCTCTGGGAACCAATTAAATTTGTTATCAGAGGTACCACTGTACAGTGGTAGCTTGTATAAAGGAATTAATTCGTTCCAAATGAAATTATGTTAAGCAAATTTTCCTTTATACAAATTTCCCATAGGAATGCACTGAAAACAGACTGATCCCATTTTTATGTTGTACAGATTCGCCCCATAGGGTGTACAACATATGTTAAGCAAATTTCCCCTATCTCCGGACTTGTTTATGTTGTACACATTTTATGTTATACAAACCGTTTGTTATACAAGGGTCCACTGTATATATAAATAGTACCAATTACAGCAAAACAAGGAAGAACAAGGGAGGGGGAATACCATGTAAATTGAGCCTGTCTAAACTGTGGGTGCTTGAGCAATTGTTGAAAGCTTCTGAGCATGAATTATGATTGCCCCCACACAGAATTTAGCTACATTAGACAGCATACTTGAAGTAGGACATTCTGCAATGTTTATATTTTGCCCTGACAACAGGAGGCAGGTGTAAAATGCCTCTGGCCATCTGGGGAATTGCTTTAAATAAGGAGCAATAAGTTTTTCCCTAATTCCATCATATAAGAGGCAGTGCAGGAATACATGTGCCAATGTTTCAATTCTATCCATCCTACAGAGGCACTTACAATGAGAATAATCTTGTAATACTGACGGCAGGGTGTTCTTCTGAACAAGTGTAAAAGCTCTGCACTGATTCTTTGTTAAACAGGCAAACAAATAGTTAGCAGATTTGAAGAGGATCAGTGCTCTTAGAGCTCTGTGCCGCGATCCAAAAAGAGCTTTAAAACTACTGTTTAAATGCTGTGGTGCCGTGAGTAATGCATCAATAAATTACTCGGGTGTCAGGAGAAGCAATATATGTGTTTTTCTAGACTAGATAAGCTTGATTTATAAGCTAAAGGAGCTACTTTCGGTTTTGCCTGCTTTGATTCTGCTGGCCGCTGGCTGCTTAGAAAACTGAATCCCGGCTGTTTGGAAAGTCACCAGATGATTAGTTAGACTGCTTGATACCTGCCTTTTGTCTAATTATATGCCGGCTAAGAGAGCAAAAAAGAAACTCCAGCCTATAGGTTGGACTAGGAAATTATCTGATACAGCACACAATCGCCCAGCTCTACAGCGTATCGAGCAGCCCTCAGACGACGGAGGGGTAAAAATGGCGTCAGGATCTGAGAAAGGAAAGAGGGAGACTACCCCTCCTCCCGCAGATCAAGACTTCATGAAGGAACTGCGTTTAATGAGGACGGAGCTAGCTAGCATCATGAGTGTTAATCAACAGGATGTGATCCGCAGAATGGATGGCCTTTCAAAGGATCTCCAAAGCACTAAACAAGATTTATCACATGAAATAAAGTTAAATGGCCAGCGGCTTGATAATTTGGCAGGAGAATTTAAAAATCTGGAGATACGTGTAACTGAAAACGAAACTCAAATTAACTCTCAGAAGCAGGCTTTACTGAAAATAAATAAGAAACTGACTTATATTGAAGATTATTCTCGAAGGCAGAACGTCAAACTGATTAATTTTGTTATTCCAAACAAGGGGGCATCATTAAAACAGGAAGTTTTAACCTGGTTTAACTCCTTTCTGCCCAAACAACTAGAGGGGACGACGATTTAGAGAGAGTTCACTATCTGGGCAAGTCAAGAGATGGGGCCCCAAAACCAGTGATAGTAAGATTTGCTTCTTATGTAAATAAAGAGCGTCTTATGTCTTCAATTAGAGCCAATCCTAATATTCTGAAGAGAGGAGGTGCAACTGTGCAAGTTTTTCAAGATTTTTCTAAAGGAACTGCTGATTGGCGTAAATCGATGAGACCAGTTACAATCATATTAAGGAAGAACAACTATCGCTATTCTTGGGGTCACCCCTATTTTTGAAAGTTTGGAAAGGCTCTGTTCAACACACTATCTACTCTCTAGAAGAAGGCCAACATCTTCTTGAAGCATGGAACATACAGGATGACTCAGGTTCTGCCTGTTCTCCCCCGGGAACTTCAGTGGCAACATCAGGACAGTGAATTTCTCTCTTTCCACTCCGACTCCAGGAATCTTCGATGAAGATGAAGAATATTTGAAACTCATTTAACTTACTCCTCCCTCTTTCCCCCTCTCTCACCTCCTATCATCCCCTTTGTTTTTCTTTTTTTACTCTTCTCCCCCTTTTCCCTTCCATTTCCCTTTCCCCCTCCCCCCTTTTTTCTTTTTTTTTTTTTTTTTTTTCCAATTTTAATTTTTGTTTTTGGGATGTTTCTTTTTCTTTTTCTTTTCATTATCCCTTTTCTTCCCTTTTCCCCTCCTCTCCACCCTTCCCTTTTTTGTTTTTGTTTGTTTGTTTGTTTGTTTTGAGGGGGGCGGTGGCAGTGAGAGGGTGGTTTAGAGGGGGGTAGAACAACTTATAGAATTTTCAGTAACACGCTACTTAAGAGTTAAGGAGATCTAGGCTGGCTAATGTCTGTGGACAACTTCCTCCCTCCCATCCCCTTGATGCACATGCTAAACAGTATGATAGCTGGTGGGGTGGGAGAAAAGAATAGTTTTTTAGGGTGGAGGATTAGATTTATTTTAGTTTATTTTTTATTAATTGATGGTGTTTTTACTTTTGTATGCACAACGGGACCATTCCAGAATATTGAAACCAAAAGAAATAGGTTATGGGAAAGTTTATAAAATTAGCAACGTTGAATGTGAAAGGTCTGGGGTCATTTTCGAAGAGAAATAGAATCGAAGCGATGATCAAAAGGCACAAAATAGATATTGCCTTTTTGCAAGAGACTCATCAAATAAGAGATGGTATTAATGAATTAAAAATTCCAAATGTTGATATTTATGAAAAAAGCTTTGGCACATCTAAAGCAAGAGGGGTTGCCATTATAATCTCAAGGAATTGTGAATGTGTTCTTGAAAATGTGGTAAAAGATTCAGAAGGTAGATATATAATATTGCAAGTTCTAATGGGGAAAGATCATTATACTTTGGTTAATCTGTATGCACCAAACGTTAACCAAGGCCGCTTTTACAATCTCCTTTGGGATCAGATTGAATTGGTTAAAAAGGGGTATTTAATAATGGCAGGGGATTTCAATATGGTCTTAGATAAAATTAAAGATAAATCGGTATGTAAAAAGGAAGAGTGGAGGACAAGACATACAACTCTAGCAAAGTTTATAAATACAACAGGATTGAAGGATGTCTGGAGAGAACTGAAAGGAGATGAAATAAAATACACCTTCTACTCACCAGTGCACAAAACCTATTCTAGGATAGATTTTGTGTTTGTTTCACAAAGCCTAATACCCAAGATAAATAATACCGAAATTGAGATCATAAAAACATCTGATCATGCTTTAATGTCGATTGATTTAGCAACAAATAAAAATTATAGAGAAGCTAAAAGGTGGAGAATGAATTTAAAAATATTTCAATATCCAGAAGTGCTGGAAAAGGTCAAAAAGATTGGTTGGAAACTTGGGATATAAACGAAAAGGCAGGTAGCCAAACGCCAATCATATGGGACACCCTGAAAGCGGTAGCTAGAGGCCTTATTATAAAAGAAAATATTAAAACTAAAAAACAGGAAGAACTCAATAAAAGAAAATTAGAAAAACTAATAGCAGATTTAGAATCCCAATTTTTTTCTTACTAAGGATAATAAGATATTGAGGTTGATTGAAGCAAGGAAAAAGAGTTAGAAGATCTAGATTTACAACAAACACAAAGGAATCTTCTGTACCTAAAAAGAAATTTTTTTGAATACAGCAACAAGAACTCAAAACTTTTAGCCAGATTAGCACAGAAAAGACAAGACAAGAATACAATAGGGATTATAAAAGACTCCTCAGGTAAGACATGCACACAAATGAAGGAAAAGTTGTCAGCTATACAAGAGTTTTATCAGTTGTTATATACTACAAAAAATAAACCTAAGGAGGATATAGAAAGGTATATCACTAAGAATTTAAAGAGGGTCTTGGAACAGGAAGATATGCTGGAAATGGAAAAGCCTATTACAGATCAAGAGATAAGCGAGGTAATAGACAAATTAAAGAATAATAAAACGCCCGGAGTCGACGCTCTGGGACCTGAATTTTACAAACTTTTTAAAGCAGTATTAATACCTAAATTAAAGAAGCTATATAATGAAATTTTGAATGGAGAACAAATTCCGAGATCTTGGACCCATTCTTTAACTATTTTAATTCCAAAACCTAATAAAAATTTAATGGATATTGGGTCATACAGACCAATATCCTTATTAAATCAAGATGCTAAGATTTTCACAGCAATTTTGGCTAAAAGAATGAATAAATTTATAGCTAAATATATTAAAGAGGATCAATGTGGTTTTATCAAAGGTAGACAAATGGCAAATATTATTAGAAGGAATTTGAATGTTCTTTATGAAATGAGTAAGAGTACTACTAAAGCTGGGATGTTATCTCTAGATCTTTATAAAGCTTTTGATTGTGTTCAATGGCCCACATTAAAAATATTGTTAAAAAAATGGGATTTGGGAAATCCTTTTTGGGAGTAATAAATCAACTATATTCAACGGGCACTTCCTCAATAATAGTTAATGATGGATTGACTGAACAAATCACCCTAGGCCGAGGAACTAGACAAGGATGTCCTCTTTCTCCAGTCCTTTTTGTATTGTTATAGAGCTCCTGGCAAATGCCATAAGGGACGACAAATTTATTAAAGGTATAGGGAAAGATGGGGCAACTAAAATTAGTTTATTCGCGGACGATGCTCTTTTGACTATTGTAAACCCAATAGAGAATATTCAAAGAGTAAAAACTCATTTAGAAGAATTTGGAGAAATAACAGGATTATGTGTAAACTGGCAAAAATCAGAGAGTTTATTCTTCAATTATGGAAAACATGACTTAAAGATGATTGAAAAATCTGGACTTAAACGGGAAAAAGCATTAGATATCTAGGATTAGAACTCCATAAAGAATTTACTAAAACTAAAGAAAGAAATATTTTGAAATTAGAAGAGGAGATGAAAAACAAATTAATATCCTACTCTAAACTAAAATTATCGTGGTTTGGCAGAATTGCATTGATAAAAATGAAAATACTTCCAAAAATTAACTTTATTTTTAAAATGTTACCGGTTCAGTTTTTAGAAAAGGAAATTAAAACTCTCCAAGACATGATAAATAGGTATTGTAATGCAGGGAAAAAAATCAAGAATAAATAAAAGTCTATGGTATAGATCTCAGAAAGAAGGAGGAATAGGTATACCCAATATAAAAAATTATTATATAGCCAATCAACTTAGTTCTTTGGGGGAAATTCTTTTTAAACCACAGAAGTTAATATGGTGGGAGCAAGAGTCTTTGGATATAAAGGGGAAATAAACACATTTTTATTCACGGAAGTTAAAAACAAAGTAAAGATTGACAACCCCTATTGAATAGTTTAATTGCTACATGGAGAACATATAGGAAAATCTTGTCTCCGAAGGGATCCCCACTGGCTTTAGTTACTGACTTGGAAAGCTTTCCAGACAACTTGAAGCATTATTTGGAGTTATTTAAAATTAAGAAAATAGCTAGACTAAAGGATTGGATGCTCAAGATTAAAACAATTCAGGATATAAAAAATATTTTGCAACCCAGTGATTTAACATGGTTAAATTATATTCAACTAGGAAAATGGATAAAGGACTGGGGAAAGAGAAATAATCAAATCAGAGAATGCACAAAATTTGAACATTTCCTACTATCGCTTGAGTCTGAACAGGAAAATTCAGAGAAAGGAATAACACGTAAAATATATAAAATACTAGGGAATTATCAGAAATGAAGGAGTTAAACACCTTGAGAGAAGTTTGGAACCAAGACCTTAATGTACAGATAGAGAAAGAAGACTGGAAAAAAATTTGGAATATGAGAATTTTGAGATCATTGTCAGTCAGGATAAAAGAAAACTACTTCAAATTGGTTTCCAGATGGTATTTAACCCCAGTAAGACTAAATAGAATGAATCCTGCTTACTCTAAGATATGTTGGAAATGTGAAAAGAGCTTGGTACTTACTTGCATCTTTGGTGGGAATGTGAAATAGTCCAAAGGTTCTGGAAAAAGTGTTTTTAGAGCTAAGTAATATGATTAAGATGGATATAGATTGTAATCCAGAGATAGCATTATTATCATTGTTAACAAGTAAAGATTATGTTGTTACAACAAAGGAACTAATAGCAAATTTTATGACAGCTGCTAGATTAATTATAGCAAAAATTGGAAGTCAAAACTAGAATTCAAGATGGAAGACTGGTATAATGAACTTTGGGATATAGCTATAAACGATAAACTCTCCTGCAGTTTAAAGGTTAAACGAGGAGAAATGAAAAAAGACATTTTCTACGATATCTGGGGTAAATTTTTAGATTATGTACTAGTCGAAGGAAAAGGGAAAGAGTCCACGAATATCTCACAACAATTCTGGAGAAGAGAACTTTAAGAAGACTACTAGAAGAATAGAAGATGGAGCAACGAATAAGAATGTATGGATGGCCCCGTGGGATGGGGGTGCACTTATATTGTTTGTTGTAGTTTTTTTTTACTTTCATTTTTTATGTCGTTGTATGTAGTTTAAAATTTAATAAAAAAACATTTAAAAAAAAAAAAAAGAGGATCAGTGCTGCATTGATTGATATGCTATTAGAGGTAGCCCCAAATCATGATGTCTCTCTATCTCCAAAATGTGTTGTTTTAGGATTTGTTTAGCCATCTCATAGCCTGCCGATATAAGGCACTCCTTTGAGAGACGATAAGTTTTAAGTTTAAGGGATAGGGCTGTCCTTCATGCTGAGTGGTAATTATCTGAAAATAGTAAAGAGGTTGGGGTTCTTGGGAGAAAAAATAATTTCAGCCAAAAATTAAAAACGGCAGCCAAGTCCTAACTTCAACTCTCATGAATCCCACTTCTAACCTCAGGGCTGCATTAGACACCCAATGGGGTACTTATAAGATAGCTCTCAAAATTTTTGATTGAACTACTTCCAAAGATGTAAAAGAAGGATAAGGGCCCAATTGTGCTCCGTAAAGAAGTGGACTGAGCAGTTCACCTTGAAATAGTTTCAAAGCTCCTGGAATGCTTCACCCCCCTTTGGAATAGAAGAATTGTATCATCGCAGAGGAAGCTCACTGAGCTGATTGTGTGACATGTGCTACATGCTCCTTACGGGATTCATTGCATTGAAGGACCACTCGCAGATATTTAAACATCCTTATTTGTTCAATGTTATCTATCAACCATTTATAGGTCTTTGGTCTTTTAGCAAAAAACATAACTTTTGTTTTTTCATAATTTATTAGGAGATTTTCTTTGTAGCAGTAATGTGCTAGGGCCCCTAATGCCCTCTTTTAGCCGATGGGGGTCTGATAGAGTATAACAGCATTTTCGGCATACAGTAGCACTGAAATATGTCTGCCTCCTAGGCTGGTGTGTGTGTGTTGAAAGTCTAGTTGAGTAACTGTTGTGACCATGGAGTTAATATAAAAATTAAATAAAAATGGGACAAGTATGCAGCCCTGCTTAACTTCCTTGAATGTATGTACTATCTTTGAAAGCTAACCTTCCAGATTGCTCCTTATTTTTAAAGATGTATTTTCATGCAGTTTATACATAAGCGGCAATAAGTGGCAGTTAATAGCTGAGTCCTTAAATTTGTGCTACAGTTTATCTCTAGATATTGACTCAAAGGCTGATTTGAGGTCATTGAAAGCTGCAGATAGCTGTCTTTTTGGTTTACCAGAGTATTTTTCTACCTGGTGCTGCAGAAATATTTACCTTTCTCTGGTTCCAGATGCATTTCTGTGTTGTGACGGCAAATCTCAGTTTCTTTGTGTGTAAAAATATCAAGAATTTCCTGTAATTTGTGGAGAATACACTCTTAAAATTTCTCTGTTTCCATCTTCCATGGGCATTCCATCTTCCAATTATATTACAGTCAAGTGCAGTTCAAATCAAATTAACTTGCAATTTCCCCAGGTAAATATTTCTGAATCTATTTCTCCATATTCTTCCTCCTAGCCTTTGTCCCATCACCAGCTGCTCCATATACCAAATGTCAATTTCTTCTTCTTCTTCTTCTTCTTCTTCTTTTCTTCTTCTTCTTCTTCTTCTTCTTCTTCTTCTTCTACTTCTTCTACTACTACTACTATGCTCATAACCTACTACTACTGACTCAGCCTTTTGTCTAGATTGAGTTGAATTATCATTGAGATTATGTACACTTTGTTTTTTCTTCTTCTTTCTTCTTCTTCTTCTTCTTCTTCTTCTTCTTCTTCTTCTTCTTCTTCTTCTACTACTACTACTACTACTACTATTTCCATTTTGTACTACTACTACTGTTTTGTCTGTGGTTGAATTATTTAATTATGAATTTCCATTTTTCTCATTTGATAAAGTCCCCTCATGAAACCAGTTGGAAAGCAATCTCATCTCACAGTTCAGCTAAGGTTCCCATTGTCTGGATGGGAAGAATTAAAACTACGTATTTAAAACAATAGGTAAATGGACTTTGGGAGTGATAATAGAATATGTAAAAGGTACAACAGCTTCTAATAGCTTCTAATTTATTTACTTTATAGTTGACATAAAATAAGATTTAGACCTGGAGGAACTGAAAGGGAAAGAATAATTAAATAGTACATTAGTTTACTATATTAAATCAATGTAAGAAGGCCATCAAATTAATACACAGCTTGAAGTGATAAGATATATTTGTTTGATTTGTATATATGTGTTTTTGCCATTCAACCATGATACTGTGCAGAACAGGGTTGATTTGTTTCTAAATTGGAGGGTGAAGGGATTCATCTCCTGGTCATTTAAAATGTTAATTCAGTTAAATTCATATAGCTCTAATATAATTCCATTAACTGTCATTAAAAGGTGGGAATTCTGATTTATAGCTGCTCAGGTAGCAATTCTGCTATAGTATAAATTACAATTTAAAAAGATAACATTAGAAATTAAAGTATACACAGTAGTATATTTCCAAATTTTCTGTATTTTACTTCGACTTTAGATTAATCAGTTTCTTATTCTATAGAACAAAATGTTATCATTTATTTTGATCAAGTTATTCACATAACAGGTTTTTCTTGAGAGAGAGTATAAGAAAGAAGCTGAAGTACTTGAGCAATGTAAAGATGACAAAGTAAATATCTTATACCTTTCATCAGATGATCCTGATTATTTTTAGTTTTTAAAAATGCATTTTATAATTCAGATAAAGGTGATACAATGTGAAGAACAATGATGGCATGGGCTACAAGAAGATCTGTTGAATATGGATCTACCTTCTTGATTTCAGAGCTACTATTTTCACTATTACTATTGTACTTGGAAAGAGATAGAAATATTAAACCTACAGACCTGGAAGGGGGGGGAGGAGAATCATAACTAAAAGCCATCATTTTCCCAAAAGGCAGCCATATTATTAGTTTGTTTTAAAACCTAGCATGTCTTTCAAAAATAATAAGTTACAGCAAATAAAATTTGCTTTCTCCTTTAACAGAATTGAGGGTATGGTGGGAAAAATGTTTCTTTCTTTGTCTGTATGTCTGTTTGTTTTTAGACTGTTGCTCCTGATAATGGGACTCTTTGAATATAGCTAGATTTTAATACAATTAGTTTTTATAGTAATCTTATCTAAATAAAACAGTGTTATACTGTACTGAAACAGTTGCTTTAAGAACCATATTTGGTTGGTAATAATTGTTGGAGGAACATTACAATGAAAAACAAGATGGAGTTGCTGAAGTCAAAGCTGAACCTACTTCTTGTTCAATATTTTAAATATTTTCTGTGCCTCTCCAGAGGTTCGCTGTTTGCACCCTCACACCCTTCCAAACTTTCTGCCAAAAGCCAACTTTCATTCCCCCCCATCTCCCTTAAATCATTGTTATTTGTCAACCTTTATTAACATAACTCTTCTTTTCTGTTGCCTAACAAAAGTCTGTACCTCTCTGTCTTATTCATGCAAACTATGCTTTATTGCCAGCTTTTCTGGAAATCCTAAGGGAATCTTAAAGGGAATGAAGAAGAAGAAACATAAAATGGCAGAAAGGAGTGACTTTTTCATACTATTAATTTTAACTTTATTAAAAAAGGAAGTGACAAATATAATGCAGTTTAGTAATTCACATATGAATAAGAATAAATACAATTCATGGATTTAGATATATCAGACATATCAGGTATGATGGCTGTCAAAAAAGGAAAGGAATTTTAAAATAGAGCATCATCCTGCACATTGTTAGTAGGAAAGTTTCACTGAATTTAATAGGACCTACTTCTGGGTGACTGTAGAATTGCAGTTTTAGTTCCTCTCTATCTATATATGAATACAAGTAACTGTATAACATATTTTTTCATCCAGAGGGCATGCTTTCGTAGTCCTCAAATCTAAGAGGGCTCTGCATATTTCTAGATATAGTTACATTTAAAAACACCCTGTAATATGAGCAGAAAATGTGCTTGCCTTTTCTATATCTGTACTTAGTAAAAATATTTGTTGCTGTTGTTTAGAAGAAGGTTTTCCAACCTGTGAATTGTAACCCGCAAGGGCTTCAAAGAGTGTTTTCTGGGGAGTTACATGTCATCTTATATATATATGTTATAGCCCTTGTTTAATAATTTCTTCCTTGACCTTTCAGAGCAGGTTATTAAACTTAGTGTGTGTGTGTATATGTATGGGAAACAGACCCTTTGCAGGTAGAAAGAAGGCTCTACTTTCTTAAAGAGATGGCTTTTCCCCATTAAAAATCAGTGGCATTGCTAGAGTTTGGAGCGCCGGAGGATAAAGTCAGTTTTTGCGCCCTCTCCTCCCTCCCAACCATGTCTCACTCACCCAGCAAGGGGGGGGGCAGATCCTGGAGGAACAGTGGGGGAGGGAAAGAAGGGTCTCTCCTTCCCATGCCATCTTTCTGGGTCTCCTTTCCAGTTAAAGCTCTCCTGTGCAAACCACACAGAGTGCAAATAGTGCCAAGCAGGATATTCCCCCCCCTGCATCACCTCTGTAGCATGCTTCCCCCTCCTCCTTTCCCCTAGCTAAGGCTTGGCAATTGTTAGCCCGGGGAAAGGAGGAGAGGGAAGCAGGCGATGGTGTTTTTTTTTCAAGCAGCACTTCCGTCACATACTTCCCTCTCCTCCTTTCCCTGGGCTAAAGATTGCCAAGCCTTAGTGGGGGGTTGGGGAAGGAGGAGGGTGGGAGCAATCAACGGTGGTGCTGCTTGGGAAAAAAATTGCTTGCTTCCCTCTCCTCCTTTCCCGCGAGTAAGCATTACTAAGCCTTAGTGGGGCAAAAGGAGGACTGCTGGCAGGATGGTGCATGGCTTCCTCCTCCTGCTCCCCCTCCAGGCAACCCCAGATCACACCCTGGGGCAAATGCACTCTTCTACCCCTCCCTAGTTATGCCAGTATTAAAAATGCCTTTCTATGGAAATATGATGGTGGAATCACAGTTTACTTGGCTATTATAAAAGGGGCCATGACTTGAAAAAGGTTGGGGACCCCTAGTTTAGAAGACATAGGGGGAAATACATTTTGCTTCCTGTTATGCCAAGGCAAATGACTAGGTTCAATGTCATATTTTGTATAATGGAGTGATTTTCATGCTGCATCTGTGTGAAAACAAATGAGTAATTCGCACAGTTGGATTGTAGACAGTTCCATCAATACAAGCTATCCAGGAAGCAACCTACTAGGAAGTTGCGTAAATGACCCATTCCAATGAAAACCTTTTACATGTATTGACCTGAAAGTATAACTCTGTGAAAGACTAGATTCTTGGTGCAATTGAATTCTGCTTGTAGAGTTTACCAAAATTAAAAAACTCCAAAATTATTTAAATTCACACAAATATTTTAAACCAGCACCTACTAGTGTGTATATATATATAAATAAATATGAACAGCCAAAAAAGAAACAACCATATAGCTATCTCCAGAATTTTGCTTTGAATGACTATTGAATAGTATTTAATATTTTTGATATGTTGACTAGCAGATATCTTCAGATGTTTTAAGGTGATTCCAATATTGTATAAATGTTTATGACCCATTTTCCCATCATCTTTTTATAGTGGTTCTGCTTGACCATTATACACACTTACCAAACATTTCTCAACTCATCATTTTTAGTAATCCGACCTCTGCACCAACACTGGGCAGCATTAATCTACGTTATCATCAGCAAATTGCTTACTGAATTGAGATGTCTTTTATATTCTCCCTGAGTGTATGATTCATTTTTCTTTGCTGTTTTTTCATGTTTTCCCCTTTGGGGGTACTGTGTTCATTTTCTTGCCTTCTACATTTCCTTTTTCCAATGTCTTACTTTATTGTATTTATTTCCATTTTTATTTAAATTTCTGACAGAAAAGGTCAGAAATATTTCATCTAGCCATTAAAATGTCTTTCTTTCAGACCATATTTGCTCCAGTGAATGGAGATAAACAGACATGTTTAAACAAATAATTTGCTTTCTTCCCATTACATCTCTATCTGGTTGACCTTGTAATTCTTCCTTTCACATGTTTGATCATCTATACTCACCAGTACAATGTTGGCAATTTGGGAGAAATGGAGCATTGTTTTGAATGTGGAGCCTTCAATTATAAGTGTTCAAAACCTAAAACTAGTTCCAAATGGGGCAGCCAGACTGTTTCTGATTTGTCCTCTATAAACTACATACCACCATCTTGAACTACATACACTGGTTTTCAAATTATTTCTGATGTGATCCAAGGAGCCAACCTTGACCTACAAAACCCTAAATAACTTGGGACCAAAGAGTCTGTACTCCCATATGGGTCCACCCAGAATCTGAGATTTGTAGCCGAGACCATGTTTGATATCCAGCTATGCTGGGAATAGGATGCTGAGTAGTTGAGAGAGAACTAAATTGTAGGAGCACTTCAGTTGTGGAACTTCGTCATAAGATGAACTAGGCTTACTTTTGTCAGTTGTTGGTCTGCTGCATGGTCTGTGTCATTCTGTATGGATGTTGGTCTTTGCAACTGATTTTAGGTTTGACTCTTGCAATTTTTTCAAAAAAAAAACTAGTTCTAAATTTGCCTTTGGTAATCGTTTTTAATTTGCTATTTTAAAACATTGGGATTTTTAAAAGGCAAATGTTAACTGGCAGTTAAAGATCTTCACCCAGGAAGAGCACACTCACTTTTTGTCCTCCCCTGACACAACCTCCCTGCCAAAAGTTTTAAAGTCCCTCCAAAGACACAGCCACTTCACTCATGTGAAGCAGTATGCTTGGGCCCAGGAAAGCGTATGGAAAATAAAAACTAGCTCGTTTTAAAGTGGCTAAAGGGCTTCTGGTTTCACTTGTATTACCACAGACTAACAGATCTACCAGCTAGATTAGGATCCCCTGTTAATGGAAGGCAGCTGCCCAATGAAAGCCCAATTTAGAATCACAAGTGACTAGAGAAGCAAAACAGGTTGAGGAGCCATATAGCCATTACAAAAACCAAATACAAAAGTATAACAGGTGATAGCTTTAGGCAACTAGAAAAATAACAAAAAGTTGCTAATATTTTGAGGGCAAAATTTCTCTTCTTCAGAGCTGTACCAACAGGTTAAAACATGGCAAACTATTAAGTTGCCAGGAGATATTTCTTAGATGTAAAGTCCTTGGTAAGATGGAAGAGATGCCAAGTAGTTTCTTAGTTGAGGCCCAGAGCTTAGATCAGGCATATCCAAACTTTGGCCCTCCAGATGTTTTGGACCCCCCAACTCCCACAGTCCTTTGCCATTGGAAATACAGGCTGGGAATTCTGGGAGTTGGGGTCCAAAACATCAGGAGGGCCAAAGTTTGGACATGCCTGTCTTAGATGTTCTAAGGCTGTATCTGAAGTAAAGGGTGGTGTTTTTATTGCCCCAGTCCTTCAAACAACATGTCAGGGTTCATGAACATCCTTTTACACCCCTCTCCATGTGGCTCATCAAGGCTAATTGCCCCTTCTTGGCCAGGGAAGGGGAAGGGCAATTTTGTTATTTTGTTATTAGCAACATTTTGGTTATTTTGTAAGAAACTTTTTGTTATTTTTCTAGTAGACCAAAAGTATCACCTATTCTACTTTTGTAATTGGTTTTTGTAATGGCTATACGGCTGCTCAACTTGTTTTGCTTCAATTGGAAATACCAGGAATGATCCACCACCACCCCCATACGTACCAAGAAGGAGGCAAATGGACCATCAACGGAGACACAAAACTGCACCCACTAATTAATTTCTTTTCTTTTTATTTGACACTTGGCTACACCTAGTAGACTTTTCTAAATTTTATTCCAAGCCCGAAATGAAATGCATGGGTCTTCTACACCAGCACTCAGAGTTCTCAGAGCAACTCAGAATGTTGTATGCAATAGAGATGGCAAGACGTTTCAGGGCAGCTGTTCTTAAACTGTGATCATCTGGTACCTCAGTTAATAATAGTTAATTTAAGCATTAAATTAACTGTTTTTAATTGTCCATTGCTATTTTAATGTTTTAAACTGTTTTGTTTGTTGTAATTTTGAATTGTAAGCTGCCCAGAGACCTTTGGGTATTGGGCGGCATATAAATTGTATGTATGTATGTATGTATGTATGTATGTATGTATGTATGTATGTATGTATGTATGTATGTATGTATGTATGTATGTATAATAAATAAATAAATAATGGAAATATGGGAACCACTGGAAAAATTCTACAATTACTGAAGTGTCAAATACGTTCAGTACGACTAGGATGTTTCTCCTCTGTATTTGCATTCATCTATTCAAAATAAAGGATTTTATTTAACCAAGTAACTGTATCAGAATTCATTTTCTGCTGTGTCTGGACTATCATTACAGTAATATGCTGTTTATGACTACATTTGTCACACATTTCATATTATTATAAATTCCTTGATATATCAGATCAAGGTGAATTCAGACAGGCATGTATTATTAGAGTTACAATTTGAATATTTATAGTTTGGTCTTTGGTTGCTCTGGGTTTATCACTAAGGGAGATTTCATTATTTTTTGAGCAATTACCTTACAATTGTTACACCTTACATACAATTGGTTTTATCTTCATTTTTATGTGTATAGATACTCATTACATATGAACAGACAGTTTAAATAACGTTTTAGTACAGAACTTTGATTTTCAGCTTTAGGCTTCAAAATAGTGTCAGGTTTGCATTTAATGAATTCATTTGTTAGATATAATTTATGTGTCTAACTAAATCCCATTGTGTAACTTTGTGCCCAGTTCATTTCTGGCAGGTTGTTATAAATGTTTAATTTACACACACACATACACCATTTTAAACTCTGAGGCTCCCCTGGCTTCCCCTTTGCCCTGGAGAAACCTTTAAAACCACATCTGGATTGCTGATGATAGGATAGCTGCTCCCCCTCTAGTAGCAATGTTTGGCTTTTAAAGGCTTCCCCCCCCCTTGTCCAGAGACTCCCAAAGCCTTCTCCTGGCAAAATGGAGGCCAGGAGCACCTCAAAACCTAAAATGGGGCATAGCAAGCTGTTAATTAGTACAATTTAAATATTTCTATTGTCTGACCTCAATTGCACCAGGTGCAAGGTTACACAAAAGAATTTTGTCCTATGTCTTTATACTTGGAAACCAGCAAATCAAGCAATATTGGAAAATAAAACTGTGATAAATTACAGTATTCCAGCATACTACATTTATATTATTGAAACGTCCTTATAGTTTTTTGAAGTTATCTAGGCATCTTGTGCTTAATTTAGTTTTTCCTTTTTTGGTGTCATTTTCAGGTAGAGATTGAAAAGCTGGACTATCATCACTATTTGCCACTCTTTTTCGATGGTCTGTGTGAAATGCAGTTTCCCTATGAATTCTTTGCTCGGCAAGGCATCCATGATATGCTGGAGCATGGGGGAAACAAGATCCTTCCTGTCATTCCTCAGCTCATTATCCCAATAAAAAGTAAGTGTGCATATGGGGGAAAGTTGACATTGAAGTTACATTGGATGTCATTTTGACGAGATGCTAATTAAGCAATAACCCGTGGCAGACTTTGCAGCAGAAGATGGCAACTCTGAGTCAATTGTAGAGTAGAAGACCAGAAGCCTTCTGCTGTCAGTCACACATTGGGTGGCCTACTCTCATAAAATTGTACTCTCTGGCATTTCTTGTGCTTATTATAATACTGGCCTCTCTATATAAGAAGTTAAATTAATAATTTTCTTCCAATTTTTGCTTTTCTGCTGCCAAGCTGTCATGTGAAAACCACACAGAAGAAGGGATGGAAATTTTTACAAAACAGTTTTTTGGTGGCTTCAAGTTAGGGTTTTCTTTTTGGGACATCTATTATTAAGCACTTTAGTAATTTTTCTTGCTAACCTCGTGTCTTCAGCAGCATAATAACATATACATTCAGGAATGCATGAACTCTATACCCATGGGTTTCTTTTTTGCAGCACTCTTTCCTTCCTTCTCAGTGTGCTGCTGTTCAATGTTCCTCCAGCTAACTTTAACTACAATTTCTTGTTACAGCTCAGTCTATACACTGTGGCTATCAAGCAGCACCATTTTTGAACCATGTATTTATAATTCCATACATAACATAACTCCTTTCTCTACTTTTGCATGATTCATGAAAAATTGACATTTTATTTTTTTAATTTCAGAATCTAACATTTCTGTATTAATGCAAGAATGCTGTCCCCACCAGCAGCAGATTGATACTATTTAAAAAGCACCATTTTAAATTTGGGGTGGACATAACTTCATCTCATTGATGTGAGTTGTGCTTACTCCAAAACAAATAACGGAACACCTCAATTGACAGCAATCTGTCACCAATAGAGAGGTTACCCCCTGTGTACCACAAGACCAACACAAGGAGAATCTGGCCAAGAGTTTTCTGTTATTCTTTGGCGGGGGGAACCTTCTTTTTGCTATTTTTGTACAATATACCATCATATTTTAAGCAAGTTCCTACAAGACTTGATGACTAATACATTATCTTGATGAAGTTTTAATTTTAATCTTCTCCATGCTTTCCTCCCTAATCTTTTTCATAGCACAATTATAGATGATGTCTATAGAATAAGTTTCATTTGCATCTGTACACTAATAGACAACATCTACCAGCTTAACTATTTTTGCTTCACAGTACAATGACTTCATTTTTGCTTCACAGTACAATGGAAGATTGGTGGTTTTGCATAAGCCATGAACCTGCATCTTGAAAGATTGAAAAAGATGGTGCAGTGCTACTTTTTTATTTTTCCTAAACCTTTGTTCTGCACATTATACTGTAGGCTTAACAGTGTTCTCATCTATCTTCTCCGAGCATTAAGACTGGAGTTGCATGAAAATTGTAGTTTAGATTTGGGGCCCCACTAGATAAGATAATGATGTGGTATATATGTAGAAGAAGTACACTGTTAACAGAAAATAACTTGCTGATTCTGTTAGAATTGATAATAACATGTTAGATTTGGAGATAGCATAGCTTTGTTTACATCTCAAGAATATAGCATCATAATACAGTATTTGTGTTTCCTGGAGGTGTAATGTTATAAGAAGAGTAAGTAACATTTTTGTCTTATTATTCAATCTGATCTTTAGGAGCTTCATGGCATAGTGATTAAATTGCAGTATTTCAGCCAAAACTCTCCTCATGACTCAGGTTCAATCCCAGGTAGCCAGCTCAAGTTTCACTCTGCCTCCCATTCTTCTGGTTGAGGTAAATTGAGTACTCAGCTTGGAGGGTGTGTGTGTGTGTGTGTGTGTGTGTGTGTGTGTGTGTGTGTGTGTGTGTGTGTGTGTGTGTGTGTGTGTGTGTGTGCGTGCGTGCGTGCGCGTTCTGTTGTTACAGTCATGACTGACTCTTCATGACCCCATGTCCATGGAGTTTTCTAGGCAGGAATACTGGAGTGGCTTGCCAGTTCCTACTCCAGGCACTGATATCACCTGGTGTTCTCTGGTGGTCGCCCATCCAAGTACTAATCAGGCCCAACCCTCCTTCATTTATAATTAAATTATAAACTTCCTAGAGAGTGCTTTAAGCACTAAAGCAAAAGTAGCAGATTTTTTTCATTTTTGCTTTCGTCTCTACACTGAAATATTTTTTGTCTTGATTTTGTTCACTTATTTCCTTAATTCATGTCTTCCTTGATTAAGGCTACAGAAAGGCCTTGTCAGTTTTGAAAGCAAAGGAGGTCAATTTATGCCCCTTAGGTTCTTTTCTCTTTACTTTACCTCCTTAGGCTTATGGCTTGAAATTTGTGATTACAATTAGGCATCACAATATGGTGTGTGTGTTTTGTTTTAAGGACATTAAAAATCAATTCACATTAAATTTGTGTCTGCACATTTTACTTTGCCAATGTTTCTTATGCAATTCTCACTGTATATATAACCAGTAACAAAAATATGTTTCATAGTTCATGCCTGCCCATCTGAAATTGATGACCACTAGTGCAAAAAAAAAAAAAAAAAAAAAAACAAAGCAGAAGTTAAGAGATAAGCTGTCATTAGAGCTGGAACACATTAATTTTTCAGAGAAATTGTTATGGTAGATGTTGTGTTTGTATAATCAGACTTCAAAAGTTCTAAATATCAAACACCAAACATATAAGAATATTTGCACAGCCTAAAGGTGAAAGAAACTCCTGTTGTGACATTCAGATGCTTGTGTTAGTTATTTTCCTCTACTGGCTGCAGGCTAACTATAAGCATGTCCACACTGTGGTGTTGTCTCCCTTTGTTTTAGGATTGCTGTGGTATTTTTGTTGCATATATAATAGAACATATGAGTATCTGTATTCACACATGGAAGAACATTTTCAATTTGTTGCACTGTGATGCACAGGGGTTGCCTTGGTACTGGCTGCCCGTGCACATTTGGAATTGAACTTGGAGGACTAACTCCAAGCATATACTACCCTCCTGTTTTTCTCCCCCCCCCCTTTTTTTGCCAATTGTCTCTGTCCTCTCTTAGCCTCATTCAGTCTCTCCTACCTTCCCTCCTTGTTTTACCAACCCATGGACATGAGTAATGGAGCAGGGCCAGCAAAAAAATGATGGCTTGTCAAGGCTGACAAGAGGTAATTTTGGATTCTGAAATAATCAATATACCACTGACGGAATGTTAAAAACTTAAGGAGAATGGACAGAAGAAAGCATAAGCAGTAGCAAAACAGATGGCAACCTTACAGTCCTTTGGTTGCCAGGAGTGACTGAAGAACAATGAGCAGACAAGTCCTGGAATCATTAGCTGTGCAGAGCATCTTGGAATCAAGGGCTGCACTGAAGGTTATTAAATCAAGTCATCACAGCTCTTTATATACTTCTTGACACCATAGCAGTTGGTACACCTGTTCATTCAGCATATCTTGGTGCTGTCAACTTTCTTGATGTTTTAAATTTGACTACTTGACAAAATACTGTAACAGTATTTCACTAATTAGTAAACTGATAACAAACATCAAACCAGAGCATAAATTGTTATTATGCAAGCACTCTCTAGCCTAAGTACTTCATACCGCCTGTGAACTACTCACCACATCTCACACTTTTAAGAACTCAGACTTTCCTTGGTGAACTCTGGTCACAGAACTAGCCATATTTCTAGCAAAAGTCTTAGCATGAGGAATAGGAGAAATATTAATACATATTACACTAACCATCTGCACCATGACAAAGGGTGTCCAAAATGGAATTACAAACAATTATATGAAAGTGTCATCAAATGATACACACACACACACCAACTGCATGGATCAACACAGAAGAATGCAATACTAGGTTCTGCATTAGAAGACCCAACATGGGAACAAAGCAGAACAGAAATAAATGAACACATGGCAGTGGAAAGCAATGGCTGTTATCCCATTTTGACTATTAATATTATTTTCAACTCTTTGTTGCATGGACACTGGGTTACAGTATCATGTATGCACAGAAAGCTGAACAGATCTTCATTTTGATCAGTCTCCCTAAAACGTAAATGCTGTCTGGCTTGAGTGTTGTCCCTTAGCATCCTAATATTGTGCTGTTCTTACTAAGCCTAAGGTGGAGAGTTACCAAATGCAACCCAGCATTTTCTTAACAACTTGTTTACCATCTAGATAGGGACCATTAATACCACCAAGGATGGTTTTTGCAATAGTATGATAGAAATAGGGAATGTCACTGCCTTACCCTGGAAGAATGACTAACAGTCTTAAATACAGTAGTAAAAAAAAACCCAGCCATTGAAGAGTGGTTGAGACTGAAATTGGAATCTTCTTCAACTGAATGTAATTATGGAACAAAAAGAAGAAAGGGATAACAAAAGTTGATGCAATGTTGAAGTTAACATTTGATGAGAAAATTTAACTACACCCAAACCCATTTTTGCCTTTGAGTAATTTACTTTTCATTGCTTCACTTTTCCCCCCACAATGGCACTGTCTATCTGGAGTTTCATAATGCCTTGTAGGAGTATTTTTAGAACACATGAAAACAAAACAAGAGCAGAGAAGTAATATTTTTTTTGGGGTGGGGGGAGTACTGATGACCTGGAGGGATTAATATATCAAGAAAGGTTAAAATATATAGATCACAGAGTACAGACGTTAACCGTTTGTAAATAAACTATCTAGGGGAAATGGAGATTCTGCTTTCTCTTAAGTATTTAGATCAAGACAAAATGCCTTTCTAAAAGATGCTAAATTGATCTGTGTCTTTGGGGCCTCTCTAGTTGAACATTATGTTGTACAATCAGGTGCAGCTTTAGCTGCTTTGCTGCCGCCAATAAAAATATAATTCTGCCACTCCCCTCTTCACATTCATGTTTGATGGTGAAACAGTATTCTGCTGTTGCCATCTCCTCCTGCTGGAGCCTTTCCTCTAAATCTATAACAACTGAAAGCTGCAAAATATTCATTTTCGTATTAACAGGGGAATGGTGTGTGTGTATCTGTGTGTACGTGCACGTGCTAAACACTTTGGTCCCTTCATTTGCTTGGAAAGAAGGGAAACAGATGCAGTAAAAAAAGAGTAAAAGAACAAAGATGTTTTTCTACCCCGTCCTCAGTGGTCCAAAGCACTGGTTTGTGTTTACTCTTGAGGGATTTCTTGAAAAGCCTATAATCATATTGCCCATACTCCTTGTTGATCTGAGCAGTCCATGCGTACAGTGAAAACACAGCTATCTGTAAATGTGGCTGTCTCAATATATTTCCTTCACAATATGATTTGTTGCAAGAAAACACCTACCCCAGATTTAGATGACAGGGGAAATTCAACTGGTCTTTTGCTTCTTCACTTGCTAAAAATCACTTCTTTCTAGGAAATGAAGACACTGTTTATGAAACCAGACATCCCAGCCTGGAAGTATACTACCAAGCAACAGAAATCCCAGCTAGTACTAGCTCCAGACATTTTGTATTCTAAAACTAAGGTGGGAATTGTGCAGTACATGGGTTGCAGGTGCTCTAATTTTTCCCTCAAATTTGCATTTGATTTTTTCCTTTTCTTACAGAAATAAGATTATTTTAAAATTATTTTAAAAAGAGAAAAGTGGACTCCCAGACACTCCTGGTTTCTATTTTTCCATTTTTAAAATATGCACCCCTCCCATTTCTAAGTTATATCTAACAGAATCCTACCAGGTTTTTATGTCCGATTTGTATAATTTGCTCTTCCAAGATGTTGGGGTACATCTTGCTCATTTTCCTAATTGTGCAACTGATATTTGCCATTGTACATTGTCTGTTAGCCATACACGAATGCCAACAGGGTGACAGGCATTAGTTGCTTGTGATGATCCTGTATAAACTTTCGCATATTTTAAAATCTGAGTGCCTGTCCAGATCAATATTAAGCATTTTTGTATCCCACTGATTTCAGGAGCTAGTCTTATTAAATGCAAGTGTAGCTGCCCCATTGAAACTGATAAACAAGATTTAAACATACATTTCCTTGAATAATGAATCTCTCTGATAAACACTTGTGAAAGACCCAGTCATGAAGGTTCTATAGCCAACAAGTACATTTATATTGTCCATGTCTAAATTGGATTCTGTGATTCAGGAAATGTCACTTCAATAGACCTTTGTCTTGTAGAAACTAGAATGTTCTTGCTGTCTTTCCCCATCAGGCATTGTTTTTGTAAGAAACTGCTAGTAGAAATATACTAAAAATAATGCTTTTGTACATATGCATCTAGAGCAGGCATGTCCAAAGTCCAGCCCGGGGGCCAAATCTGGCCCAATTTAAAATTTTGAGTGGCCCTCAGACTCTTCTCCCTGCCAGCTCAGCCTGTCACTCATCCCTGCCGGCTGGCCCTTCCCTGTGCTGGCTAGAGATGTCAGCTTGCAGTTTTATGTTTTCCCTTCCCTCCATCCATCCCCTCACCCACCCACCCTGCCTACCTGCTCCTGGCTCTGTTGCTGCAGCATCTTCCCCACCTCCTTGTGAGGGAGGGAAGCATATGCAAGCAGTGGTGTGTCTTGGGTGCATGTGGGCTGATTCCCAGGCCGTGCAACAGCCGCTGGGCCCTTGGGCACCTTGAAACCAGAGCATTTGTGGCTGTTGCAGATGCACATGGACCACGCCCTTTCTCCCACCTTCAGGCTGAATGGTCGGCCCCCACACATTTTCACCTCACCAAATCTGGCCCTCCTTGCAAAAAGTTTGGACACCCCTGATCTAGAGGGTCAGTAAAGCCTATTTCCTTCAATGTCAAAACAAAGTTGAAAACATAAGATTGGAGATAACTGAAAAATAATAATAATAAAATTTAGAGGAGATTGAGTAAGCTTGAAGAAACTCTAACACCGAAAGAAAAACAGAAGAAAAAACATATTTAGATCAATTATATGGCAAGCAGCTGGAGATTGAATTATTTTAAAAAGTTAAAATAGAAAACCAAGCATATGGACAAAGCCTGACATGAAAGGTAGAATAGAATAAAAAAAGGAGAAGAATTAAAGAAGTGAGAAGGAACAGAGCTGTTGCTAATCCTATATATGTATGCCACCTGCTGATTCTTCTTCTTCTTCTTCTTCTTCTTCTTCTTCTTCTTCTTCTTCTTCTTCTTCTTCAGAACATAAGAACATAAGAACAGCCTTGCTGGAACAGGCCACAGCCCATCCAGTCCAGCATTCTGTCTCTCACAGCGGCTCACAATTTGTTTCAGGATATTTCCAAGCAGATGATTCCCTGCAAATGACATTGAGAGATATCCTGCCTCTCTCTCCAACCCAAAGGTCATCCTTAGGCATCCATAATGATAGTCATTGATACACTTGTTCTCCATGAACTTGTCTAATCCTTTCTTAAAACTGTCAAGGCTAACAGCTGTCACCACTTCTTCTGGCAGGGAGATCCATAGATCAGTGATCTTCCAGGTGAAAAAAGTACTTTCTCTTATTTGTTTGAGATCTAGCACCCAAAAGTTTCATGGAATGCCCCCTAGTGATGATTCTAGTGTTGAAATCTTCATAGGAATTATCTGTTGCATGCCAGAGAGCTCAACTCAGTATGCAACAGATAAATAAAGACTATGGAGATGTCCAATCTATGCTATTTCATAACTTCACAAGAAAACTTGCCCCCAGAACCTTTTTAACCCCTATTTCACCCCATAAAAGAACACACAAAACCAAGGGTTGACTTCTGTCCACTTCCAGCTCCAATTTGTGTGGGCTCGCTTACCCTGACCAAATGAGTAAGTAGATAGAAGGCAGGACCAAATACCTGTTATCGCTTCTATAAAAATTCTCAGAACTGCAACACTAAAGGTCTCATACAGCATTTTCAGTATTTCAAGAATTGAATGCAGCAGTGCAGTACACTGTGGGATCACTGTCCACTGATTTGCTTATCTGCTGTCTGAAAATATTAAATAAGAAGCCCCCTGCATATTAATACAGTATATATTTCCATGGTGTACTTATTAGAACTGGCCACTAGAGGGAGGAAGCAATGTATCATATTCAATACTGTACTACTGCATTTTTCCGCATCCACTAGGGTGCGGCTGGAAACCCATCCACCTCAAATACAATAGTCCTGCTGTATACATCAATAAATGAAGCTCTGGTGGACAGGACGGATGCACTCCCCCATTCAGATTTCCTATTTAGCTGCCATGTGTAACACTCTGCAGCATTTTGTATCCTTGGATGTGGTATAGAACTGAGCTGTGTTTTGCCAGCAAGGGCTATTGCATTAGGGCTTACTCCTTTAAGATATGTGCCACTGGCCCTTCACAATTTTCTGCCAAAACTGTATGGTGGATGTTAAAAACTGGAAAATGAGGGGATGATGGTTTCAGTCATCTTTGAAAGTCAGGCCTGTTCGCTTATGCTGGGATGGATAGTCCAAAAGAGGGGGAAAGAAACTGCCTACTAATTGGAAAGGTTTGCCACCTGTGGCATATTTATCTATCTATCTATCTATCTATTTATTTATTTATTTATTTATCTATCTATCTTTTTATTTATATAGCTTGTATGCCACCCACTACCCAAAGGTCTCTGGGCAGCTCACAATCAAAAAAGACAATTAAAACATCACAATTACAATAAAATTAGAACAATAAAAACATGTAAATACAATAAATACAATATATTAAAAACACAACACTAAAATTGCCATCAGGACCCACAATCATCAGTTTAAAAACTTCTGGAACAGGAAGGTTTTTACCTGGTGCTGAAATGTTATCATCGTCGGTGCCAGGCAGGTCTCACTTGGGAGGGCATTCCATAGTCTGGGGGCAGTTGCTGAAAAGGCCCTATACCTGCAAGTCATCCCTTTCACCTCCTTGAGGGATGGCTCTTTCAGGAGGGCTCCCTGACTAGATCTTAATTGCCGGGTAGGTTCATATCAGCCTAAAAGGATTTTTTCAGAGATTTAACTCACTCATTCCTGGTTCCAGATGATTAAGAGAAACTGTTTTTAGCTGAAAGGAAATGGGGAGGAAGCAGCTAAATTGCTTTGGCAAAAGTTGCTTTGTTATGGAAGATCTGGGTCAATATGATGCCTGATTGATGGAATACGTAGATGATGGATATAAAAGGGCATGTGGGAGTTCTTTAGTTTAGCCTAGTTTCTCTGAAGAGAATGCTCTGCTTACCTTCTATCTTGCAACTTGGTTTATACTCTGCATATACTCTGGAACTATGTCAAAATTTACTTTGATGTAAGCAAGATAGGATAGTTATTTCCTTATTTTCTGTGGAAACCCTTCTGGAGTTGTCCACGCCCTGAACTTGAATGTGCATTTGTTTTACAGTTTTCTGGCTGCTGCCACAAGAAGGGGGTGAGGTTGGTGTGAAACTATTGAGCTCTGGAATCCCACGGATAGGAGGAACGCGTCTCGCCATGGACTGAGCGCAGCGAGAAGAAGCACGTGTGTGTAGGCATGTGTGTGTGTGTGTGAGAGAGAGAGGGTACGAGGGAGCGTGCTATTGGTTTTGGGGAAGCCTCAGGTATATGTTGACTTGCACACCTTTTTTGGAAGAGGGTGTGAGATGAACCCTTTGCCCCTCAGTTACACCACTGCCTTGGAGGGATGGAGATGGAGGGCAAGAGGGAGAGATGTGAGAGGGGAAGAGCACCACCACATGACCTGGTCATGGGGGTGCCAGGATGTGCACAAAAACTGACTTTGTCCCCTGGCACTGAAAACCCTAGCTACGCCTCTGACTGGATCCGATACATTTTGTTGGTATGTTGGTGTTCCTACTTGGCAGATTTGGAATACAGTCACCCCTGCCATTTCGCGGTTCAGGTACTGCAGTTCCACTATATCGCGGGATCGCAGTACCTGCGGGGGGCAGGGGGAGTGATCACATTGCTCTCTGCCACCCCCTCCGGGAGGCCTCAGAGCTGCGGGGGGGGCAGCGGGGAGAGATCAAATCGCTCCCCGCTGACCCCCCTGATCGCCCCACCCCCACCCCACCCGACCCACTTCCGCATATTGCAGATTTTCATGTATTGCAGGTCGGGTGGGTCCCTAACCCCCGAATACTGAGGAATCAGACTGACTCTGATACCACTCCCTCTGGTAAGGGAGTGGTAATGGGCAAGAAGATTTACCCCAGTCATCAGCAACTTGACCCCTGGAGGTTGTGAACACCAGGAAAGTCTTGGTAGTATGGGTGAGTGGTTTGTGCAGGCCTGTCTTTCTTGGGCATAATCTTGACAGTGGAGATGATTCCTTACCATGTATGCTACCCAAGACTGAATGTTCCAGTGTAGCCAGGAGACCTGGAAAGGCAAGAAGAGAAGATGAAGAAGTTGGAGGAAGAGCTGGGGGCAGTCAGTTGGCAGAGGGGAGGAGGATCAGGGTAGTAATATAGAGAAACAGGCAGATATCTCTGAGTGGAGAAATGATGAGCCAGATTCTGAAGCATAGGATAGTTTTGTGGCTATAAAACACAATGCTCCTTGGGCAGATTATATCACAGACTAACTGAACATATGGGAATGGAGGCTGAGAGTTGACAAACCATGACAGTGTTATGTAGTGTTATATAGATTGTGTGTGTGTAGATTCTCAGTCATCCAGGTGAGGTTATCTGGAAGGTGAGTCATGGCAACTGGACTTCTTTTCTTGAGAGAGAGAGAAAGGTTTCATTACTCATCCAAGCTAACAAAGCTACTTGGATGAGTAGTGAAATGTTTTGGTCTCTCAGTAGAAGAAGTCCAGTTGCTATGACTCATCTTCCAGAGTACAGTGGGTTATAGTTCATTTCCCTGCTAGTGTCTTCATCTGGGAAACTTGTTAATAGAGAAGTGTTGTAGATAGGTCATAATAAGTGGACATTGTTTGGACATTGACCCTGGGTTTTCCACTAAGTGATGGGTGACATGGGTGTTGTCTGTGATCTTCATTTCTTCAGAGGAGACATACTTTCTCACAGATATATTTAGAAGTGACCTAAGCTCTGGATGATTAATGGGAAAATATCCAAAATGTATGACTGTTACATCTGGCTCATCCCATTTTGCTCTGTCCCCCTATCCTGTATTTTTAGTCCAAGCCATTGTCTGAAAACACCAACAATCTTTCTCTAACTGGAAGTCGATGTTTGAAATGAAAAATCTTGTCCATCACAATGTATACACTGAACTCTTGACAGTTTAACAATGCAGTACTTCGTCTTATCATTTGTCCTAAAATATTCAATGTGATTTGCTCCCAGGTTTTTGTAGATAGGATGGCATCCTAAATGTGTAATCCCATACTGATTTAGTTATGGAAAAAACCCTGTTGGCCTCAGTGGATTTACTTTTGAAGGGACATAAAAAAGTCTGGATTTTTAAACGTCAAAACTAGTTTCTCTGGCTGTTTATAAAGACAATGGTAAGAATACAACAGCCATGAGCTGTTTGTGGGATCATTTTACTTAGTTTAGAGCCATTGGTGTATGAATAATGTTAGATTCTTGATATCTATATTATCTATATTCTTGAATCTCTATTGTCTTTTTCTAAAATTAAAAAATAACTTTTAAAAAATCTAGTTCTCTAATTCTGTGCAAATTTGACAATGCAATCAGAACTGCTAAAGTACATTGGAGTGTCAGAAATGTGGTTTATTTATTTATTTATTTATTTATTTTTGTGAGCTAAATTACTGACCATTTTTAATCTGAAAAAACAGAGAAATTTGAAGAAGTTGATGTTAACTGTACTTTCTGCCTTTTACTGAAGAAACTGAACATTTGATATAGACATATCCTCTGCTGGTCTATGACTGTAATAAAGATTTGAACTTGATATAGAAATATATGAAAATAAATGGGAATATAAGTTGCTGTAATAATAATAATAATAATAATAATAATAATAATAATAATAATAATAATAATAATAATAATAATAATAATAATAATAATAATAAACTTTTTTATGCTGCCTTTCTCCCTGAAGGGACCCAAGTGTTTTGGTTATATACTGCCCTATAGTGCTTCAAGGGCATTTTACAATTTAATTATGCAGGCTGCACATTGCCCACCCACCCCAGCAAGCTAGGTACTTATTTTACCGACCTTGGAAGGATGGATGGCTGAGTCAACCATGAGCTGGCTACCTGAGATTGAACCCCAGGTCATGACCAGTTTTAGCTGCAGTATAGGCATTTAACCACTGCATCATAAGACTCCCCAATCCAATATTAGCTATTCTCTTGGTTGTTCTTGGCATTAGCATTACTATTACTGCCATGCCATTTTGGTTTTTAGTAAGAACATATCTTGGAGAATACATCTCACATCCCCCTGTCTAAAGATCTTTGTATCCCAGAGAAGGTGCCATTATTATGTCTATTGCATTTGGCATCTCAGAGAAGGACAGATTCCTCCAAGCTGTCCAAGTAAAAACATCAGGTCAGATTGGTTCCTGTCTTCTTACCCAGGAGTTGTCAAAACCATTATTCAGAGGCAAGGAGGAGTTTTAAATTATCTAGAACAGCTAGTGTCAGAGAAAATAAAATAAAACAGTGAAATGTCTTTTGTTACATCTCATTCAAAAATCATTGGAATACAGAGAGTGTGTGTGTGTGTGTGTGTGTGTGTGTGTGTGTGTGTGTGTGTGTGTGTGTGTGACCAAAAAGTTAATGTCTGGTATTACATATTCTCCTTCAAAAGCCAGTGTGGTGTAGTGGACAGTGCTAACTAGGCTCAGGAGACCTGGGTTCAAATCCCCACTCGGCTATGGAATTCACTTGCAGATAGAAGTTAGCCATGCCTATTTTTTCCTAAAAAGAATGACAAAATGGGTGTAGCATCATAGCCTAGCAGAAGAGTAACCACTTTACATATGGAGCTCCTCAGTTCTGTGCTTGCCTTTTCCTGTCAAGGGTGTCCGCTTGGCAGCCTGTGAAATACTTTTTCCTTCCATTCCACATTGAATCAGCAGAACGTTCTACACAGTTGTTCTGGAATCTGAGCATTGCATGAAATGCATACGAAGTACACGTGGGACTGTGTGCAAGAAATGTTCATTGACTTAAAGAATCACTGTTTGTGTGGAGCTTCACAGAAATGTTTCTTGCCTATTGAATGCCAAGTGATACATACAAATGTTTGTTGGACTGAGAACTCGCAGTTTTGAGCTTTGGGCATTTTCTGCCTTTTCTTTCAGAAGGAAGTGCCAGTGTTTTCCCATTTTACAGAGGAAACATCTTTAGGTGTATCTAGTTGTTCTTTTATGGGCATGGCAAAATGAAGTCCAGTATTTTTCCGTGTATAAGATTATATTTTTGTTTAAAATAGTTTGCCAAAAATGTGATGGTCATCTTATACATGAGGGTGTCTTATAGACACAAAAATACAGGCCTGTTTATTTTTCAGTATATATGAGTAGGCCAAAATACCTCCTTCCCTCACTTTGTTTGCTGTTGCTGAGCTGTACATTAGGGAGATGGCAGATTTGAAGGTAGGCAGAGTTGCTCCATTAGTTGGTTGTTCTTTCCTATCCTGTTATGGCACTGATTCTTCTTTAATGAAATAAGTGTTCTAAGATGACATGAGCAGTGGCAGATCCTGACAATCTTGCATTCCATAAGTGGAGTTATAGTTCCTTAGTGATGACAGTTCAGCATAACCCGCACAGATTATACTTGCTTCAAATGGAGAACCTGCTTCATCCCATGTCCCGGTGTAACTCCAATGGGTTGATTATGCTAGAGACATCAAGAGTTGCAAGTAAAAATATTTGTGCAAGTTTCTTCATGAAGTTGATGGATCTCTATTCTATTTGGCTGAAAAAGAAATTTTGTGAACATTTTGGAATTTCATGGTGTTCTGCATGTGTCACACAATGTGATCTGATCTTCCTCTAAGTCACATATACTGACAAATATATCTAAAATAACAACACAAAAAAATCTGATCTTTTATGTCTTGAACACACTTATTCTTCTTTGCTGCATGGGAATTTTTCTTGTTTGTGCACATGACTCCCCCCATGTGGGTTCCATCACAACAACAACAAAAAGAAAAGAAAAGAAACAGTCACAATGGGTACATGGGGAAAGAAAACCCAGGGCGGGGGGGTGGAGGCATGTGTGTCACGCAAGCACATGCCTTATATAGAATTTTTGAGACATCTTATTAAGTCTCTTTTTGCCAGTCTGTGTGGTAGTGCAGCACCCCAGTTCACTGACCTTTGCCATTTGATCTCTGATGTCATCTATTTAGTGAAATTATCAATTACTTAATCACAGTTTTTGGTGCCTAATTTTTCATTCCTTTCTTGTGGCAGTTGTTCTGTGTCCTGCTTCAACATGTATTTATATTCTTTCCAGCCTCTTTCAAAACATTGAGCTTCATTATTTCCAACATGCTTCCAACATTTGAAATTCTTATAGAATAGTGCAAGTGGGCTCAGAACCTATGTTATCAGAAATATGCCATTGCTATCCATATTTGCATTAATTTGAGAGGTGTGAAGATAAAGTTGTAGTATGTAGCCTTTGCTCAATTGCATAATTTTGGAGGAGGCAGCCAATAATTTGAAGCATTTTCTATTTGAATTAATCGTTTGAAAACAATTAATTTTAAACTACAAGGAAAAATATTTCTCTGTTTTTGTGAAATCCAAAATGGCACAGGGACAAAGGTTATATTGATAGCCATGGGCATATTCGACTGCCTGGAACAACACAAAAATATCTCAAGTAGGCAAGATAGAATCTTGTTTGTCTGATTGTTTGTCTTTTAAAAGCAGCCTGCAAGCTTTATTCTGTAAACATTTGTCTCATTGTGCTCTTTCTCCGAATAGTAGGAATTGTTAATTGAATTGAACAAAACAATTGCTAAGCAAGCAAATACAAACAGGCTAATTGTTACACTAGAATGTCTCTGTTGTCGCCCTTTGTGGGTTGTTTTGGCTGTTCCATTAGTCCCAGTGGTACTTACTGATGGCTTTCTTCTGTATCTTTGCGGAGGGGGGGAACCAGTTACATAGGCAAGGAGAAGGAATAATAAGCTGCCTTCTTTAGGTTAGTGAGGAGTCAGCACAAAATATGGGAACAAATAGCATTCAGACAAGGCAGTATTTTATAACACTGGGGCTGCCATCCATCTTTGGGTTGCTTCAAAGCCTGGCTAATAAAGGCCCACTTACAATCCCCAGCAGAGTACAGTTTAATTAAATTTGTCCATTAGAGGATTCCCCCCCCCCGCGCACGCGCACTCCTTTCTACATTCCTGAAATTAATTCCTCTGTTTTCTGTTTGTCTCTTTTTGTTTGTCAAAGATGCCCTGAACCTTCGAAACCGACAGGTCATCTGCATAACGCTCAAAGTTCTTCAGCACCTGGTGGTGTCAGCTGACATGGTGGGGGAAGCCTTAGTGCCCTACTATCGACAGGTTCTCCCCATTTTAAACATCTTTAAGAATAAGAATGGTGAGTTATCCTAGCAGTTCCGTGTCTTGCAGGCTGTCTGGCAAAGAGGGGCTGAAAGCAAGGTTAATTAACAACGTAGTTAGAATTTACTGTTGCACATAAACTCAAGCATATTTGGCACCCTCTCTTCTGTTTTACCCCAGGGATGCAGCAAAATTAACAACTCTATTTATTATTCCCTACACATAGAGCTTATTCAACAAATTACAGATTCACTGGAGCAGTTCTATAATCCAATAATTAATTTGTAAAGCATCATGGCACTTTTTGAAATCCATTGCTAGATTGCATTTCTCCCCTTTTGAACAAGTAAGGATCCCCCTCTTGGTCAGACTCTGAACTTTGCTCACTGGTGAAGTTTATTATCATTGCTTTTCTCATGCATCATCAAGTCAATACCAATTTATGGAGACCTGTTTTAGGGTTTTCCAGGTAGACCATACTGTGAAGTGGTTTAACATTCCCTTTTTCTGGGGACATCCTGGGACTGTACAGCTCGCCCAAGGCCAAACAGGCTGGCTCTGCTTCACAGGAGGCACAGTGGGAAATCAAGCTCCCAACCTCTGACTCTGCATCTTGATGTTTGTTTTTGTACAATATTTAAATTCCTTTGCTTTTAACGTTTTATGAACTGCTCTGGCAAAGCAGTTTCATGCTGTTGAGCAATTCAAGATTTCACTATGGAGATATTTTTCTGTTTTGTTCAAAATTGTAGCCTACGTCATATTTGAGACCTTTAAAAGTGCTTGCTGAAATATTGTGTGAACTTTGCAAGCTTGTACTAGTTTGCTATTATGTTGACGATCCTCCTCCTATTAAAATGACAAAAATTTGGTATACTGTGTTGTCACTATTGAAGTAATTTGCTAGAAACTTTACACTTTACATGCTAATACATGTAAACTTTACATGCTATTACAGTACAGCTATATGATGAATAAGATATTCATTCATATTTCCTGGTTTCATCAACATATTCAGGAGCCCTCTTTGGTTTGTTTGTTTTACTTATATTGTTATATGTCATGTACACTATGTATTATTAATCATACAAAATCAGCAATGGTTTATGGTCCAAACAGGGACCCTGCTCTGAAATTTGGGGGGCAGGTGCCTCCCCATTTATAGAACATGGGCTATCTGTGCAACAGACTTAATGGCAGGTAGAATATACTTACGCAGTAACAAAAGTAGTTTTGAAGGAAAGGAGAAGGAGAACTTATGATTCATGCAACTTGTCTTTTGGACGGGGAACACTTAGATACTATCATCTGTTAGACAAGGAACAATTAAAAGATTATCTGACATAGTCAGAAGAGTGAACAGAGGCTGGGTCTATAACCTTTCTGAAGTGTGACATTGTTCTGATACATCTGTGGTCTTATATGGGCATGGAATTCCTACAAGAGCAAGTTGCTTCTTGTGCATGAGAATAGTTGCAATAGCTTTATATATCAATTTCCTTTCATGTGCTTCTGCTGCTGCTGCTTATGGGGGAAAATAATTTAGAACAAAGTAAAGACTTAAAATAAATCATGATCATTGCATCTTATTCTCTCTTGAATCATATTAGGAATATATTGAATTTGTTGTAACTTTTGGCACCCTAAATCATATTTGTAATGAGCCTAATTTAGGTTCCTCTGTTGGTTAGGGAATATTATAAATAAAATAAACAATATGATTTTATAATAGCTGTAGTTCTGTTGATCTTGCATTTTTTTATTTGCTGGTATGTGTTTTCTCCATTTTGTTCAGCAAGAACCTGAGAGTTAAAATTCTTTATGGCTTTTTTTACTTCCATGACATAACTATCGCGTACGATCTGATACTACTTTCATCTATTTTTTCCTTGCAGTTAGTATAGTGTTATAATGGTTATATCTTTATAAAATGCTTTTCAGAATGAAGTATGCAGTGACAGAATACATTTTTAAACATTTGGGAGTGTTGTTGTTAATGTAATGGACCCGTGTTGTGCAGTTCATATTCTTAAAAAAAGTTTCATGAAGGAGCCTGATGTAAATGAACATTTGAAAGAATTATAGTATATGTAATACTTTTTTGGAGGAAAGACAGAATTTATGATGGAGAACCAAAGGAATCTTCAAAGCTTGGTATAAAGCACTGTCATGTGTTGTGTGGATATTAAAATAAGCATAGAGCATATAAATTAGTTTGATAAGTTTCAGACAGTTGCATCAGGTGAAAGCTTTTTGCATAACATAGTTCAGTACATGAAAATGCAGTTGATCTCCTTTAACAGCTATTATGTGCTGTCAAAGAAAAGCAATCTTAATGGTTTTTATGTGTGCTACAAAGCAAAAACATTTTATGTTATCAATTTATCTTGTTTAGTGGTGATCAATAACAGCTTGTGAAATGCTTTGCAGATTAAATGATCCAGAATATTTTACAACAAAAGCTTGTCAACCTCAGCAATGTGCAGAAAGAAAGCCACAGATTAAAAAATAAACAGAAACTAGAACAAAAGCACTGTGGCACCTTTATGACTAATTTATTTCCATGGGAGGTTTAGTAAATTGCAGTCCACTTTTTCAAGCACAGGATAGTAACATGCTATGCCTAAAGAAACAGATTATATAATCCAAGAAAATTCACACTGAAATAGTTTTGGTAATAATAATAATAATAATAATAATAATAATAATAATAATAATAATAATAATAATAATAATAATAATAATAATAATAATAATAATAACTTTATTTTTATAACAACTTTATTTTTATGCCGCCTTTCTCCCCAAAGGGACACAATCTGAAAGGTGTCTTGATATTTATTTATTTATTTGCTAAAACAGACTAACTCAGCTAGCCTCTATTATTCTGGCCTACA
Organism: Phrynocephalus forsythii; assembly: GCA_029282475.1. NCBI lineage: Eukaryota > Metazoa > Chordata > Lepidosauria > Squamata > Agamidae > Phrynocephalus > Phrynocephalus forsythii. The sequence continues at coordinate 84,470,169 of JAPFRF010000002.1, forward strand.
TACATTCTGATATACTAAAAGTGAGGTCCGATAAGCTCTTATGGAAACGAAGACAATAATTCTTGGTTAGTAAAACATTGGTTGCTACTAGTCAACAGATATGGGAAACTAATTATTCCATAAAGTCAAAAGAGTTGGAGGAATTTGTGCATACCAAACATTGTAAGAGCCTAGCATCTTCTATGGAGTTTCTCACTTTGGAATCAGTACTTTTAATGCATTATTTCCTGACATTTAATCTCTTACGTGGTGGGGCGCAGAGTAATCTTCTCTGTGTTAATCAAGATTTGTAATTCTGCCAATGAAGTATAAAGTTTGTGCTTCCAGTGTGAACTGGAACATTGAGAGTTACTTGATCTAGAGTCTGTCAGCCTTACCTTAAACTCATCATATTAAAGTAGTTCATGTTGAATTCAACTAGAACTTCACAATTCAGTAAAATCCAGAGTTTAGAAGTTAGTAGCTATCAATAATGTAAATTGTAATTGCAGCTAGTTAGTTTTTTTATAAGGATAGAGAAATAGAGGGCAATCAGATGAGTATACAGTGGTACCTCTACTTACAAGCAACTCTACTTATGAGCAATTCAACTTACGAGCACTGCTCTCCACTCTGCACTACAGCTGACTTTGACAGGTCCGACCTGTTAAAGTCACTTGTCAATGCAGAGCGGAGAGCAGCATTCACTGCCCATCACCACTTTGTCCTACTCCTTGGTAGCCTCGATCTCTGCAAAAGACATTGAAGCAACCAAGAAGGATAAAGTGGCCATTGCGTCTGCCTTCCAACCCGCCCGGGCTGAACGAACGTGCACTGATCGGGTGCATTCTGGTGCAGCTCAGGTGGGTGAAAGGGAGTCGCGTGAACATGCCCCATGATGCTGATGGGGTGGGTTTCAAAGGGCTAGAGCCGATGACAGCTTGGTTCTAGCCCTTTGAAACCCACGTGCTCACCACCACAACCCCCTCGATGTGGTGGGGGTGGATTTCAAAGGGCTAGAGCCGAGCTGTCATCGGCTCTAGCCCTTTGAAGACCCTGTGCTCGGCACCACAACCCTCTCTCCTCATGCTGGCGTGGGGGCAGGTTTCAAAGAGCTTGAGCTGAGCTGTCATTGTCTCTAGCCCTTTGAAACCCGCACGCTCAGCACCGTGACCACCTTGCAGTGGTGGGGGTGGGTGGGTTTCAAAGGGCTAGAGCCGATGACAGCTCACCCTTAGCCCTTTAAAACCCTCTCGCTTGCCACCACGACCCCCTTGTGATTGGGGGGTCAGGTTTCAACGGGCTAGAGCTGAGCTGTCATTGGCTGTAGCCCTTTGAAACCTGCCCACCCGGCACTGCAAGAGGCTCCTCCTCCTCTTAACCCAAGTCTCAGTGTAGAGACCTGAGCGAAGAGGAGGTGGTTGCCCACTCAATCTATGGCAGCCAAAGGCTGCTGTCCGCAACCCCCCTGGAGATCCAATTTTGATAGGTTTGACTGTGAGTGGGTTCACTTTTGTCATCACAATCCGGCGCTCTGGATATTGACGGATCAGGAGATGGTGTGGCATTTTCCAATAAACTTTTATTTTGAACATCAACTTCAAATGGATTTGTTTTTTTTTTTTCAGAATCAATGGTAACATGTCTAATTTCCAACATAGACTTTCCTCCAGTACAAACTTGAACGTTTTCTAAAAGCGGGGTCTCCCACCCCAAGGCATAGGGATGGCTGGTTCGTAATAACTCCCGTCGCATGGCATAGGCTGTTGCAGAGTGGGTGTCTTGCCCAGCAGGGAGGCTCCATCATAGTGGGATAAGGGATATTCTCCCTCACCATCTTGGAGCTGCCCCCACTCCATGATGGGGCAACTGTCACTGACCACTCCCAACTGTCCCCTGGTCCAGCTGCCCCAACTGTCATTGCCACCATTTGAGTTCCCGCATCTCGCTTTCCTATTGGATCTTTAGTTAGCCAGTCCTGAATCACCAACACCTCCTCCTCTTCAGCATCTGCCAACAATCCCTCTGCTTCATCCCTCTTTTCCTTAACCTCTTTTCCCTTGGTTACTCCTGACTCATCCCTTTCCCTGATTCCAGCCGCATTCCCCGCATAATATCCCTCATGTCTCTTCACCTCTCCCTGTCTTTTCTCTTCCTCCAGCTGTTCGGATCGCCCACCCAAAGTATCCATCTCACACTGACCTGTCCAAGTCAGCTGTTTGGCAGGACTGTAGGAGAGCAGCCTTCAGCTGCCCTTGATTGAGGGGGGTTGGGACAGTCTTCCCATAGGAATGCATTGAAAACCTATTAATCCATTATCTCTGGAACAGATTTGATTGATTTTCAATGCATTCCTATGGGCAACCTCTACTTTACTTATGAAGTTTTCTAGTTATGAGCATGCATTTGGAACGGATTAAATTCGTAAGCAGAGGTACTACTGTATATAGCTTTTGATTTGGTTTGCTTCTGGTGCTGTCTGGCTCAATTTTATTTTTTTAGGGGGGGCACATGTTTTTAAGTAAGCCCGTTTTGCAAGTTGTTCCACTCCTTTTTGGTACAGCACTTGGACTGTAGTTTGTTAGATGTGATTGGGAACAGTTTTGATTATCCCATTCTGTGGTCCGTGTGGTTGAGGAATTTGCTCCCAAACAGAGCTATGGGTGGCTTTATTTTCAGTGCCATTCCTGTGATATATGCAATGGGTTATAACAATAAAAAGATGGCAAAGAAACCTTCTCCTCTATTTTCTTCTTTTTACCTTTTTTCTTAATATTCTCTTAATTGGTACCACACTGTTTCGGTTATAAAGGGAGGATCCATGATAAATTGATATATTGTTGTAGCGCTATGCCATTTACTAAATTAAACAGGATAAGGGAAGTTGTTGTGGCTCATAGAAAGACCACCAAGACAAAAGGAAAGGGTGCAGGGAATAAATACTGTCCTTCATTTCCTTTTCTGCCTTGAATGGAAATATCTCCTCACTTCTTCTATAAAGGTTTATCTATCTACACTAGCAGCCTACCAATGTATTAAAATATATGAAATATGTTTTCCACTCCTTAGCCATTCCAGAGCTTGCAGGTAATTACTTATGAATAATACAGTTACAGTACTTCCCAATTAAAGCAATGTTAATAAAACATCCTGGCTGTCAAGAAATCATAAGTACCACAATAAATTCCTTTTAAAATATAGCATTCCAAGCTCTCAGCCACTCTGTCAAGAGTGCTGTCCCTTATTTCTGTAAAAGTTAAAATTATATAGAAAAAATGTTACTAGGCACAAGCTTTCCTGTCAAAACAGAGTATTTGTTCCTAAAAAGAATAATCAAAGGGAAATAAATAAAAGGAACTTTTAATTGCTTATGGGGAAAATGTTTTTGTTTTTGTTGTAAGAGCTACAACAGATGTGTGAAACATGAGTGTGCAGAGTTCTTTGGTTAAGAGCAGTGTTTTTCAACCTTTTTTTGGGCAAAGGCACACTTGTTTCATGAAAAAAATCACGAGGCACACCACCATTAGAGTCCTGGTCTCCGTCCGTCTCCTCCTGCATCGGTTCCTTTTGGTGACTTTGTGCGCACACTGTGTAAGGGAAGGAAGTCGGAAGATGATGTCTTCTGTGATAGGTCCAGGCTGGAGTCTTGACCAATCACAGCCCAGACATCAGAAAAGTGGAGGGTGTCTCCCTGAGGAGCGCCAATTGGCGCCCCTGCTGGCTGAGGGTGGGGTCAAAAAACCCAATCCTTCATACCCAGGACACAGTCCAGTGCCTGCCTAGTGGGCGAAAATTCGACATTTTTTTTAAATCTTTCGAATTTTTCAATTTTTCCAACGGCACACCAGGCAACATCTCGCGGCACACTAGTGTGCCGCGGAACAGTGGTTGAAAAACACTGGTTAAGAGCATTAAAACTGTGCAAGTCACAGTATTAGAGAATTTAACTCCAGGACTGTGTAATTTTTCATATTTTAAAAATATGTTTTCTTGAAAAAGGTGGGACTAGAAAGAAACTAGGGGCACAAATTACATTTGATATTTCTTTAAATATCTGAAGGAATATCTTAATAGAGGTTTTCCTGTCACGGTGGGCTTTGACTGAACTCCATTTTCTATATACTGGTAAATTTTTCTCGTTTATCTGTTCCATTTAGCTATATATAATATGATTGCTCTGAGAAAACTGCAAGATCATTGTAGCTGTTTAAATGATAGCTTTATATATTGTAGAGTCCTATGCTTGACTATTTAGGTAAGGTGGATGAATTAAAAAAGAAGTTACTTCAAATAAACATGTATAGAATTTCAGCTTTCATCAGCTTTCCTAAACATCTCTATCCAAATTATTGCAAATACATTCTAACAAATTTGGATCTAAATCCTGCTGTAAACCCCTTGAATCATTATGGTTTCTAACATTTTGACTTAGCATTCAAGAATTCATTTGGTGGGTCTATAATGGGGACTAGTAATTGGATTTAGGCCTTGAAAATGTATAACATCTCCAATTTAAAAGTGTTGTAGAATTTGTAATTACTGACTAATTACTTAAATAGGAGTACAGTATTTGGCCATGTGAAATAGAACAGACTCAGCAGTGATTAATGTAAAATTACTCCTACTTAGCAGTTTCTTCTGATGTGTTAACAGTCTCATTTGTTCAGCATCTTAAATGACTGGAAGTCACAGGACATGCACATTTGCAAGAAGGTATGAAAATGTTAGGTATTAACCCAATGGGGTGATTATTTGCTAATGATTGAGATGCTGTTCTACTAGGAAAGAGCCCTGAATCTTCTCTCACACAAGTTGTTTTTAATAAGGATTAAATAACATTAATAAAATTGGTAATGGAACGTATGTCTTGTCTCCTCCTGCTTCTGCTATAGCATTCCTTGCCCTGTAGAGCACAAATTGGTAGATGTGCAGAGAAGTACAGAAGGATGCCTGAATTATTAGAAACTACTACTATTAGGAGCTATTCTGTTGGCAGGGTGGGCTAATCTGAAATTGATCATATAATTTCTTGTAAGAAAGTTACAGTCTTTATTGTTGCATCTTCAAGGAGCAGCTTTCTTGCAATAACCAATGGTATGTACAACAAGGCCCTCATATTCATGGGGGATTGGTTCCAAGCCCCCCCTCCCAATGGATGCTGAAAACTGCAGATATCAACAAAGGCTACATATATCACAGTAAAGGGGGGTGGAGAATGCATTATTAAAACCAGTCACTAGAAGGTGCCAGAGACCATGCTAAGTATTCCTCATCAACACGAATTCATAGCATGGTCTCTAAATTAGATCCCTCTAGTGTACCGTTCTGGTAATTCATGTATATATGCCCCACCACCACCACCATCACCCCAAAAAAACACCCTGGATTTTTCTTTCACTATATCTAATATGTTCAGACCGTGGATAAGTGAAACCATGAATAGTGGGCTTCAACAAAGAACTGAAAAATGTGCTATTTGGAGCTGCAGATCCAAGATTTCCACAGGATATATTTCTTTTTTGTTTCTGACACTTTCTGGCTATGTACCTAATGATATTACTGAAGCTCTCTCTCTCTCTCTCTCTCTCTCTCTCTCTCTCTCTCTCCCCCCATGCTCTTTAGTATCTACATGAAGCTGCTGGCTCAGGTCATCCAGAGTTTTGGAGCTTGCTGTCATCAGTACACTGATGATACACAGTTCTATCTCTCCTTTTCCACCTCTGCAGTGGAGGCTATCCAGACCCTTGACCTCTGCTTGGCTGTGATTCTGGATTGGACCAGGGCCAGCAGGCTCAAACGCAATCCCAGGAAGACTGAGGTTCTGTACTTCGGGGGTGCCCCAAATGGGTACAGTGGCCCTCTCCCCTTCTCTGTGGTTGGCCCAGCTTCCTGGAACAAATTGCCAAGCGAGCTACGACAGCTCTCATCCTTGGGTTTGTTTAAAAAGGCCATTAAAACTTGGCTTTTCAGGGATGCCTTTGGCAATTGTTAAGGTGTGTTTCTGTTTCCCCCTGTGTTTGTTGTCTGTTTTCTTTAGTTTTATGCCTCTTGCCATGTATTTATTTGTCTGGTTGCCTTGCATTATTATTTCATTATCTTTATTATTATTTGTTGTTCTTTCTTATGGTGCTCTATGTAAACCACCCAGAGTTCCCTTTGGGGAAACTTTGCAAATGCAAAAATACATAAATGCAAATGCAAAAATAAATGAATGCAAAAATAAATAAATAAATAAATACAAATGCAAATGCAAAAATAAATGAATGCAAAAATAAATAAATAAATATAATATACTTAAACATCCCAGGAAATTTAAATCTTCAAAAAACCTCCATTTTATGAATGTGCCCACTCCAAATTGTATACCATCAGAGGACAGTTCATATTAGTTGCTAAAGCTGGCTTAGAATTTACACACTTACTAAAATTAAGAGGAGCATAGCATAAATACATCAGGAACTTGGACTGAGATAATGGATTTTTGTAATAGTTTCAAGAAAGAAACTCTGGATTTTTGAATGTAAATTTGAAATTTTCACTGTATTAGAAGAAAAACAAAATATTCTGCAGAAGACGAGGTGGACACACAAGAGAGACGGAGACAGACAGACAGAGAATGGGATAACAATAAAAGAATGTCAGAATTTTCTAGTATTAGTCTTCTGAGAGAAACTGGAGGTATGGGTGGAGAATCTTCCACTCGAAATTAAAATCCAAAAGAAGCAGTGAGTGGGCATGCTCAGATCACAGTATGCTATCTATTAGACAGGCAAAGACTCCAGAGTTCAGATGTTTCTAGGCTACAAAAAGACTTCCACTGGGCAGGAATCCAGAGTGGTGAAATGTAAAAGATGCACATCTAACTCTAAATTCATGTTGTCAGAAAGCCAGCTGGACTTCTCTTATTCATACAGGGGTTTCTGTCATTATTACATTTTTAAGGGAAAAGAAAGAAACAAACATAATACATATAGTGCCTTGAATTTCCATGGCCATGGAATAATGAAGATACCAGGGTTACCTTTTGAATAGTGTAATGCTTCCCATCTTTGAGTAATCCAGGTGTTTTTGGACTGCATTTCCCCAAAATCCCAGCCACCACAACTAGTGGTGAAGACTTCTGGAAATTGTAGTGTGAGAATACCTGGGTTACCCAATACTGGGAAGCACTGGAATAGGGGATTGTAAGCAGTTCTAGGTGGAAAAACCACAACACTGTACAAGGGTCTTGCTGTAAAATTATAACTGGCAGGTTGTTACTGTGACAGTATGCATTTCTTGACAAAGAGATGCCTCCATGTTTTGGCACGACCTTGCTGCTGCTTTTTTCAGGAACAGATTTCTAAATAAATGAAACAAAATTTACTGCACTTTGAGTATGATGACACATTTCTTCCAGAACCCATCTTGGAAAACAGGTTAAATGATTTACAAGGAGTTACACTTATTTTCTGCACAGTTCTTCACTTTGCATGAATGTTTGTAAACAAATATGTTAGATTTTAAGGAGACATATGGTTTGAAATTTGTTTCACATTGCACAGTTACTTTTTAATGTAAAATGTCTACTGAGACGTCTCATTTTAATGATTCAAATGGTTTAAATGTATTTGTCACACATATTTTGAATTAATAGTCTCACTGAAAGATGGTGGAAAATGCTAGGCTCTGGGAAACTGGTGCTCCATGTGGTTTTCAGCTGTATACAGGACAAAAACACAATCGCCGAAAGAGCAGACAGGAAAAAAAATCTCAATTTTGTCCAACTCTAGTTTTATCTTAGTCTATAAACTTACTGTCTGACTGCTACATCCATGCTTAAAATAAACAGTTTAGGGCTTGTTCAGAACCCATCTGTTTTGGAAAACAGGTTAAATGGTTTACTGTAACGGATGAAGGGGCATTTTCACAGCTCAGAATAAAATAATACCAGTACATAAATCCCTTCAGAAATGCATCTCCAGATATGCTGTTGGTTTGCTTTCCCATCCTTTTTGGTTGTGTATGAAGGACAGCAATAGCATTTTGTTTATTTCTGTGGTCTTTTTCATTTAAACATTCCAACTGATATTTCAGCATAATACCACCATTCCAATTTGACCAAATCCTTTTACCAGGATTTTGATTTTTTTCTACAGATCATATATATCCTATAATTTGTCTTTGTTTTCTTCTCCTGTTGACAAGCAGACAGGACTGTTAACTCCAGTGGCTGATGTACTGCCAGGAATTGCTATATGACATATGCAGTTCTTTTATGACCTATATGTGAAAATTCTGTTTTCCCAATATGTCATAATATCAGCGATTGTGCTATATGATCCATTTGCACCTGCAACTTACCTGTTGTTCCATCTATCAAGGTATTATGGGTGAAATAAAGTGTATTTTTGGTTTGCAGACACAAGTGACAGAAAAACTACTATATAACTAGCTAATCTTATCCCATGGTCAATTATTTTTACTGTTGGGGAAAACATTTTTGGTTATATTTAATTTGTTTCATTTTCAGACACAAAATTTTGTTAGGTTCCCTCAACCATTCTAAAAGAACCACTGCTGTTTGAATTATTTTTTCCACTGAAGTCACTTAAAGGTAATAATTAAGACTTATGTTTCATAAAATAAAATTTAGTTAAAAATTGCATTCTAATTAAAGGGCTCAGACAAGTCGTAAGTCTGCATTGATATACTTTTTGAAGTGGTGGCCATGTCAGTCTACACAACCACATCAACAAGAAACAGTGGTGAAGCCCATTCTGAAAAAACCTGGCATGGCATCAGACGAATTGGCAAACTACCGTCCGATTGCCAATGTTCCCTTCATTGGCAAGGTTATCGAGAGGGTGGCTGCAGTCCAGCTTCAGTCGTTCCTGGAGGGAGAACAGGTCCTTGATCCATCCCAGTCTGGGTTCATGCCAGGTTGGGGGACTGAGACAGTCTTGGTTGCACTGCAAGATGACCTCCTCCGGGGGGCCGACAGGGGAAGCTCTACCTTGTTGGTCCTTCTGGACTTGTCAGCGGCCTTCGATACCATGGTATCCTGCTGGACTGGCTCTCCGAGATAGGTATCAGAGGCACTGTTCTCAGCTGGTTCCGGTCCTTCTTGGAGAGCCGCCCCCAGGTCTGCAACATGGGGGGGGAGTTGTCTGCCCCGTGGATACTCCCTTGTGGGGTTCCAAAGGGGTCATCCCTCTCTCCCATGCTGTTCAACATCTATGTGAGGCCACTGGCAGAGGTCATAAGGAGATTTGGAATCTGCTGTCATCAGTACGCTGATGACACGCAGCTCTATCTCTCCTTTTCCACCTCTGCAGTTGAGGCTGTCCAGGCCCTCGACCAGTGCCTAGATGCAGTTATGGCATGGACCAGGGCCAACAGATTCAAACTCAACCCCGTTCCAGTTATGAAGGCCCTATCCCCAGACTGGAGGGCGTTTCCCTCCAGCTGGTGGACAGTGTCTGGAATCTGGGCGTAGTCCTGGACCCGGCCCTTACCATGGAGGCCCAGGTGGCCGCCGTGTCCAGGACTGTTTTTTTCCACCTTCAACAGATTGCCCAGATTTGTCCATACCTCAATGGGGACTCCCTGAGAACTGTTGTGCAAGCGTTGGTGATCTCGAGAATAGATTATTGCAATGCTCTCTACATGGGGTTGCCCTTGACTCTCCTTTGGCGACTGCAGCAGGTGCAAAATGCGGCAGCCAGACTGGTGGCGGGTGTGCATCGGTACGACCACATCACCCCAGTTCTGGCTCACCTGCATTGGCTACCCGTTGCCAATCCCATCCCGAATTAGATTCAAGGTATTGGTTTTAATTTATAAAACCCTCCATGGCCTGGGACCTGACTACCTGGCAGAGCGGATCCCCCAGTGGTCAACTTCAGCCCGACCAACTAGGTTGTCGCGGGCGCACTTGCTGTGGGTGGCCATGCCCAGGGAGGCTCGAAAAACATCCACCTGGAGTTGAGCCTTCTCTGTGGCTGGCCCCATCCTATGGAACTATCTTCCTAGCGAAGTGCACCTTGCACAGTCCCTGCCAGCCTTTAGGAAAGTTCTAAAGACCTTGCTTTTCCGTGAGGCGTTTGGTGACTTTTAATTTTCTTTCCCGCCCCCCTTTTTTCCCCTTTCCCTGCCATCTGTCTTTTTGCCTTTTATATTATGGGGTTATATTGTTTAAATTGTATTAAATTATTTATTGTTTGTTTACATGATTTGTTGTTTTCTTCTGTTGTGAACCGCCCAGAGTTCCTTCGGGAAGACAGGCGGTATATAAGCCATAAAATTAAATAAATAATAAATAAATAAAACAAAGGCAAAAACTTAATAAAGAAGAAAAAATTATACAATCACAGAATCATAGAGTTGGAAGAGACCTCAAGGGCCATCCAGTCCTGGGACCCCCATCAAAGTACTCCAAAGAGATGGTCATCCAGCCTTTGCTTAAAAACCTCCAAAGAAAGAGATGCTACCACCCTCCATGGCAGCATATTCCATTGCTGAACAGCTCCAAACATCATGAAGTTCTTCCAGTGATCAACTGGAACATCTTTTCATGTAGTTTGAAACCATTGCTCTGAGTCCTAGTCTCTGAAGCCATGGAAAACAATCTGTCCCCTCTTTGATATGACACCCTTTCAGAAATTTAAACATGGCTACCATATTTCCTCTCAACCTTCTTTTTGAAAGGTTAAACATCCTTACATAGGGAATGGCTTTCAGTGTTTGAACATATTTTATATCCTGGGAATTGTGTGTGGGAACTGTTGTTATTATACACCATCAAGCCATCTCCAGCTTATGGCAGTTTTATGATTTCATGACCCTCTATCATTAATATTTTTTGGGGAGAGGGGGTCTTTGAACAGCTGTGGCTTTCTTTATTGAGCCACCATTAGATAAGCTATTTTTCTATGGGCTTCAACTTTTTTAGCACTGTTGTGTCCAACTATTTTGTTCATAAAACTAGCTGTAATAAACTTTTAAATTTGAAACTAACTCCATCCCCAGTTGTCAGACTTTCACCCAAAAACATGAGCATTATACATATTGGTTAGCATAATTAGTGAACTAGAACAGGATATTTTCTCCAGTTATTTACAGGAGTCCAAATATAATAGAGGTTTCTCCTTTAGTTCTGAATTTAATGTGTCATCAAAGTTAGAGAATAGGTAAGAGGGTAAAACTGTGCTAGATTTTACAGTTTTTATTGCAAAGTACTTGGATAACTGCAATCATACAGAGTTACTGCAATGGCTGCTTTGGTTGAAAGGATTATATCACTCCTCAGCACTTCCAGGAATTGCCGAAAAAATTCCACAGCGATTAAATTGGATTTTTACTTTGTCTTCTTTTTTGATCGCGGTAACCTCTCATATCGTGAAATCCTGTCAGTCCATTCATTTAAGCAAGTTACTCTTTTCACTGGTAGGAGTATGGAGGCTCTGTACCTTCAGCTTCTAATATTGGGCTCGGCTTTCCCTATCTATTAGATGGCTTTCTTGATCAATCCATTCTCTCTCTTTTTTTAATTTAAGTAATTTTATTGGGGTTTTGGGGGGGGACGAAGGAGGGAGGGTGTGGGGGAGGGGGAGGGAATACACTATAAAAATTTCATTAAGTATATCAAGCCAAAAATAAGGGTTTAACATATTAACAAATCACCAAATAATATCACAATACTAATAAGTTTGTTACTTCTTGCCATCTTTTCTGGGAAATCTCGTCGTAGTCTCCCTTTAGAAAACCGGAGAGTCTGTCGATTTCAATACATTATCTTATCTTTTCGTGGAAGTTTCTCTCTGTTGGCACTTCTGGTTGTTTCCAAAATTTCGCATACAGTATCCTTGCAGCAACTATTACATGATGAAGTACATATTTCTGGTCATATGAGATATTAATATCTACTATATTTAATAGAAAAAATTCTGGTCTTAGCTCTAACTTAATCTTCAAATATCTTTCTAAAAATAATTTTACCATTATCCAATATGCCTTTGCCTCTTTACAAGTCCACCACATATGGTAAAAGGTACCACTGTCATGTTTACATTTCCAACATTTGGGCGAGCAATTATACATCTTAGATAAACGGTGGGGGAGGAATGCCATCTATAAAACATCTTGTAACAATTTTCCTTAAAGGCTATAGATTTAAAGAATTTAACTGTATTCCACAAAGAGTCCCATTTGTTTAGATGAATAGAATAACCAAAATTTTCTGCCCATCTTATCATAGTATCTTTGACCAGTGTATCGATCATTTTTTCATTTAACAAAATACTATAGAATTTACTGAGAAGCTTTGAATCGCCAGAAGATAGTATTTTGTCAAGTGGAGTGTCATTAATCATAAATCCCCCCTCTTTAGTGAGATTTTTAAAGTGTGAGTATATTTGTTGGTACTTCCACCAGTCTAACTTGTAACCTTCTGATACTAATTTTTCTAGTGACTTCAAGGAGAAATCGGCATTCAGAAGTTGTCTGTAGGTTAGAGATTTAGGGCTTGCACTTGTATGGGGACTGGTAACCGCTCCTAACAGAGATAGCCACATTGGTGCTTTAGGATAAAACTGTTTTTTTATAGATAACCATATTTTAACTAAGGCATTCCTTATCCAATGCTTTTTGAAAAGGGTAGGTATATTACCCTTATACCATATGTAATGATGCCAACCCCTGTCCAAATCGTGACTCTCAAGCTGCAGTATTCTATTATTTGTTTGTCATCAAAATAGCAGCCAGTCAAAGTGTTTGAGTCTCTGGGCGGTTTACAATTTTTTAATTACCAAGTCAGCAAGCTGGGTACTCAGCCTCGGAAGGATGGAAGGCTAGTAGCCTGCACCTGGGATTGAACCCAGGTTGGCAGTACAGGCAGGCTCAGGGCAAAACCACCAGTTTTAGTTCTGTCCTGTAGATAGACATTTCTAATCCTTGCTTTTTTCTTTTGCCATATAAACACACGTATACTTATTTCCAGGTCTGAAATAATCTTAAAGTTAGGTAATATAGGTAAACATTGAAATAAAAAGAGCAATTTAGGTAAGACAGTCATTTTAACTGCAGCAATTCTGCCCATTAAAGATAACTGAAGTCTTGACCAGGTTTCCAGGTCAGCTTTGATTGCTTTTATACCATTAATGTAGTTATCTTTAAGTAAAGTGTTACAACGGTTGGACACAATAATACCCAGATATTTTGCCTTACTAGCATGTTGGAAACCTGACTGGTTAACCAATTTTCCAATCACAAGTGGGGTCATATTTTTGTGAGCAACAGTGTTTTTTCTCTATTAACCTTTAGTCCTGAAATTTTAGAGTAGGCTTCCAAGATCTTTAGTAGTTCTGGAAGGGAGGTCTGTGGGTCCTCCATAATAACCAACAGATCGTCCGCAAAGGCTTGCACCTTATAGACTTCTCCTTTGCTTTGTAGACCTTGAATACCTGGGGTATTTCTTATAACATGGAGTAGTAATTCTAAAGTTACAATACACAGCAAAGGAGAAAGAGGGCATCCTTGCCTGGTACCTTTATGTATCTTGACTGTATCTGTAAGGTAGCCATTAACTACAATCCTAGTGTTTTGGGTGGAGTAAATTTGTTCTATAGCTCTTAGCATTCTGTGGCCACACTATAAATAATCTAACTGAGTTTTGAGTAAAGACCAAGATACATTGTTGAATGCTTTCTCGGCGTCAATGAATGCGAAGGCTACTTGCTTCTCAGGGTGATATTCATAGTACTCCAACACATCAAGGAAAGTTCTAATGTTGGATTGGAGGCGTCTTTTTGGAAGAAAACCATTTTGATCGGGGGATATCAGACGGTAGAATCATCCACCATCTGTTTGTCAAGATGGTTGCAAATATTTTATAATCCACATTTAGGAGAGCAATTGGCCTGTAGTTCTGTATCAGGTCTCTGGGTTCCCTTCTTTAGGAATCAATGTTGTATGAGATGATTTCCATGAATCTGGTATATCTTCGCCCTCTAAAATAGATGTAAAGAGATTTTTCATATTTCCAGAGACTATCTCAGAATTTTTTTTTGTAAAATTGTGCCGGTATTGAATCGGGTCCGGGGGCTTTGTTCATTTTTTTGTGATTAATGGCCTCTGTTATTTCCATCATTGTAATAGGGGCATTCGTCAAAACTCTCTGTTCTTCAGTAAGTTTTGGAAAGTTGGCTTGTTCTAGGTATTGAAAGATGGCATCTTTATTTATTGTCCCCGGCTTGAACAGATTCTGGTAATATGCCTCTATGATTTTTTGAATTTGAGATTGGTCTGTCTGGTTTTCCCCAGTTTTATCTTTAAGTGTTAGAATAAGTTTTTGAGATTGTACCTTTTTTAACTTATAGGCTAACCATCTACCTGGTTTGTTTGCATTTTCGACAAAATTCAGTTTGGCCAATTTAATCTTATGGCCTATGTCTGCTCTTAAGATCAGATTAAGTTCATGCCTACAAGAGGCTAGGTCTTTATTCAGCTGCTCATTGCGCGGATCATGAATTAAGTCCTTTTCTAGCTTTTTCATCATATTGAGGATAAATCCATTCTCACTTCATAGGTCAGCTCCTGGCCTTGAAGCCTGTAGTGAAAACCCACATGTGTCAGTACAGTTCTGCCATTGTACAATCAATTTCATGAGGGAATGATCAAGCATTCAACAGAGAGATAGTAAGACAGCACACATCACTTGAGCAATTGCCCACGGATGCTCTGCAAATCCAACAAGATTCTAGCTGTTCTTTTTAAACAGCAGGTCTTTTCAGGATGAGCAGGTTGTGGGGAAGATGCTGGGCATTAATGGTCCCTACCTTCCCCACCCCTGTTCTTTGGGAGCAGTGGGTGGAGACAAAGAGATGCAGGAAGGGCATGGGAGCCATAGAGAGGAGTTCTTGGGCATGGCTGAAAGGAGAGCTTGGGGTGGTTTTGTGTGTATATATGTGGGAGAAAGCTTAGAAAGTTACTGTCTACAAATAATTAATTCCCATTACTCATTAGTGCTTGAAAAACAACCCATTGTTGTTTCTTGTTGTAGAGCTGAAAAAAGCCATTTGTTGCTTGTATTTGTTCATGACCTTGTTACCTTTTCCATTGCTTCTCATTATTAATTTTTAAATAAAAACTCAAGATTTGTATGAGAAAGAAATCTGGAAGTTGAGTCATGGCAACTGGACTTCTTGAGGCCACTTGCCATGACTCAACTTCTAGATAACTTCACCTGGATGACATGAGATCACAGCCATGAGAAAGAAATGAAATAGAAAATTTCTGTCAAAATGCCTCTGAAAACCCATGCCAAGTGACTTCATAAAGATACTAGAAAACGTTAGTCATTAACCAATACAATACAGTAATATGGTTCCTTTGCATTTTAAGTATGGCTTTACATTTTGGGTAAGCCCCTCTTTAACCAGAGAAATAATGAATTACATCTATCTGTGAAATAATGAGGTAACATTGCTCCCCAATCCCGGTTCAGGATGTGTCATCAGAGGAGGTGAGGGCAGTGGAGGAGTGCTGCAGGTGAGCTGCAGAAAGGCAGAGGAAGGGAAAGTGGGTGGAGATAAGTGATTTCCTTTCCTCTCTTGACTCTTGGGAGGGGGTGGGAGGCAGTCCTTACCTGGCATAGATGTCATGGTAATAGTCCTTACCTGACATAAATGTCATGCTGCAAACTGAACATAAACAAAGTAGAATACAACTTTGTGTTCTGTTTTGTTTATGTGCAATTTACTGCATGACACAGAAAATGTTACCTTCCCTTTTATAACCTCTTGTCATACCGATACTTAGTGGCATTAGATAATTTCCTCTATATTGTCCAGTCAAATTAAATGATGGTGTATGTAAAAGCGCACCTGGCTATCTTCTTGGTTTTCAGAAAGGTTAATGTAGTACAGTCTTTGCCGGCACAGCAGGTCATGTCGAGTTCTGTTAAGAATCTAATGCATCTTTTTATTCCCATCTGTTGTAGTCCTCTGTTCTGAAATTAAACTGATCATAAAATGGCTATTCAATATCTATTAAAACTTTCACATGCTTGTGGACTTTAGCTTATTGCCTCCCAAGGTAACCTGCATCATCATACTGTTGGCCTTCAGTTTAATGCTTTGTTAGTAAATGCTACACAAACAGTTCTTTGCTGTGATACCCTAGCCCTTTGTGACACTTAGCTTTTTCTTCTATGAAATATCATATCATAATGTGATTTATACTGTGATGCTTAAAGAACATCCTATGCCTAGCATGATTAACTATTTAAATTTGTTTGAGGACAAGTGCAGTCTTAAATGTCAAATATATAGCTATTAAGGGTGTTCATACTTCTGTAAGTATAGTTCTTGAAATAATAATAATTGCATGCTGTCAAGTTGATTCTGACATATGGCAGTCCTTTCCAGGGTTTTCTAAGTAGAGAATACTCAAAAGTAGATTACTATTTCCTTCTTTTGAGGACGCTGTGGAACTGTGCAGCTTGCCCATGGCTACACAGGTTGGCTCTTTTACTGGGAGGCATAGTGGGGAATTGAACTCCCATGTGTCCCAGTCAGATACTTAAATCACTGAGCTATCCAGCCAGCTGCAATAATTATGTCTTGACAACTCAATTCTGATTTATGGTGACCCTTTTCACAGTTCTCTAGGTAGAGAGTGTTCAGAAGTAGTTTTCAGCTCCCTTTTTCTGGAGGCGCCCTGGACCTATGCAGCTTACTGAAGGCAATGCAGGTTGTTCCTTGAAGGATGCATAATGGGGAACTAAACTCCCAAACTCTGCTTCTGTGACAAGATGCCTAACTAAGGGCGTTTATACATGACCCCTAAACTCCGGGGCAAATGGTTCCCAGCTCCGGAGCTTAAAAATGTTTACCCACCAGCTCCGGAGTTTACAGGAAATTAGGTGTGACCACGCCCACTTTAGCGCGTCCCAGCGCACCTTTCAAGTACCTGCTCTTCCGTCCTGAAAATTCCTTGATGTGGTGTAAAGATAGTGAGTGCGGGGCTCTCCTCGCTTCTGTTTGTTGTTTTTTTGGCTCCCAACCCTTTAAGAGCTACTTTACAGACACAGGAATCTTGCCAGCAAGAGCCAGAAGGAGAGCCAGAACGGAGGTGAGGCACAATCTTTTCTTCCTTTTTTTTCTCCCTCCCCTCATGCAGCCAGCAGCCAGGAAGCGCGGAGGGGTGGGGAAGCAGGAAGAGCGACAAGCCCCTAAGATCTCTGGTCCGAATTTAAGTGGCCAGCGGATCTTAGGGGTCGTGTAAAAGCACCCTAACTGAAGCTATCCAGTCACTTAAAGCTCTCTTAGTACTACTACATAAATTCTTCTGAGTTTAACTTAGAAAATCTGTCTTCTCACTTTTTCATACAACACCTGAGATCAAATATCTTAATGCTAAAAAAACATTTATATATCTCAGTTCCTTTGGATAAGTTTCTCTTTTTCTTGGACATGCACTTTAACCTTTTGCAGAATGAAACATCTTGAAATTATGGTTAATTAGAATCTACATGATAAAGCCATGGTACTGGTAAGGCATTCTACTCATCTGATGTCTTCTGGAGAACAACATACTCGTAGAACATCCACAGAAAAAGCAATCACCATTTGATTTGTGTTTTTGATAAACTAATTGCATCACAACTGCTGTAATCCCAGATGCCCAGGTACAGAAGTCTCTTCAGGCTTGATATCTGGTCTCTTCTGATATGCTGACAGAGAGCAAAACCATGGTTGCAATTCTAGAATTAGAACTGCAATTCTTGTGATAGTGCCCAACTTAATCATATGGAGGCTATTCAAACATCTCAGGCCCAACATTTAAATAACAACCAGTGCAAGTCTCACAGGTTGCGGCACCCACTGTCAAGATGGCTAACAAAAGTATTGTTCTCAAGGAGGTCAGGAACATTGTTCTTCATGACGTTTTGGTCAAGAACCTCCTCTACTACTTTTCCATAGTACCCCTACTGCACAACGCAATAGTGAAGCTTCACCAAAAGAAGTATAATGTATTCTCAATATTGGCCATGACAAGCTTGGTTAGATGCTGTAACATTGGAACTAATGTCATAAAATATTTGCCCGCTGCCATTGGTCCCTCACTTACTCACTTACTCTCTGAGAACAGAGGGACAGTTCATCATCCAGACTTAGCCAGGCTAAGGCGGATGGCATGAAGAATTTTCCAGTGCTATGGAGTATCACACATGAATCGGGAAAGCCACCCACCAGATATAGCTATGGCTATAAATGGCAGAGGTCCTCTTCCTTTGCTCATTGAATCAGAAAATCTGATTTCCTGCCCTCGCTATGTACAGTGTTGCTCTTTCTTTTGCACCTTAGGGAGAATGTTTTGTCCCATTCTTTCATAAAAATTTGTCTAGTACAGTGAACAAATAGCACTGATTCCAAAGCATCTGAGTTTTTCAACAATCCAACTCTGAAGACATTCCTTCCAGGCTTACAGAATATCTTCCTTAATGCTTGAACAAAATTATTTACCTGTCTGGAGCTGTAGGCAGAAGGGGGCTACCCCTCACTGGAGTGTTGTCTGCCCCTCCTATGGACAATTATACTTTGTGGGGATAAGCCTGTGAGGGATGAGAGAAAGATAAGCAGAAGTTACTAAAGGAAGAGGAAGGAGGGAGGAAGGACCAGAAGGAGGAGATGGTGATTGGTGGAGAGGAATAGGCAGGAAAGGAGGAAAGGGGTGACAGAAGCGGGGGAAGGATATATAAAGAGGGGGATAAGAATATTACCAGATTGGGATAAGATTGGGAATAGGTATGGACAGAAAACCCTGATACCAACAAATGGGAAAGAATGATAATGACAAAGGAGGAGGTGGAGAGTCGAATAAGAGCTTTGAGAGAGGGTTCTTATTAGGGTGAGTGTGAGGCTAGAGAGTAGAGGAAGAAGCTCAGGGAAGAAAGAGCTAAGATAGAACAAGAGAGACTAATACAAGAGAGAGTATAGAGAGAAAAGAGAAATAGGTGGAGTGTTATTGGGAGAGGAATACAAAGAGAACTGAGCAAGAAGATCGGGAGCGGATTTTTATTATTATCATTTTCAGAGTATTTTACCCCACCTTTCTCCTTGGAAAAGGACCCAAGGTGGCTTACAGTAATGAGAGATAATATACAGTCCAGTACAATTAAGACATGTTCAAGTATTGAGAACAGGGAATTGAGGGAGATTTTACCGCATTAATAGACAACTACATTAAAGCTACAAGAGAACGCGAGCAGTTAAAAGGACAGTAAAGTTCCATGTAAAGTTATGAGTGATGGAAACTCACATTGACAACATAGTGTCAATGTAATCACATAAGATTCTAAGTAGTTATAAACACAAAGTGTATGTGATCCTATAGATTCATATAAAACACACATAGTATGTAGTCCATCATTCAGGGAAAGCTTTACAAAAGAATATGGACCCCAAACCCTTTCCAAGACCCCTGGATGGACAGTGGGGAGAAATTTGAACCCCATTGGGAAGATGCCTTAAAAACTTTGTTGACAGGGTCTGATGTGGATTTAAGTTTTAGTTTGAAACAGATGAATGTTAATGCATCCATCGAATATGTTACAAATCCTTTTCTAACCCCTTTTGAACCACTACCAGTTATGGAAACAATATTGAACCCATCTCTATTTTGTGATGTAGAAACCAATAAAGACCGAACGCTTGAACAATTAATTATTAAATAATTAATTTATTGCAGGAAACTGAAGGCGACATCAGGTGCAAAGAGGAACCCTCACAATCAGTAACTGTGGTTCTTTGAGTTGTCATCAGTCAGTTCTCACAACCCACCCATTCTCCCCTCAGTCTGCCATGCTACAAGTTCGCTTCCTGCACAGCAGCAGATTAAGGGGATTGAGGAATGACTGCATGGTCAGGGGCATACATAGTTGGAAGAGCTATTTTAATAACACTTTAAGATCTAGAATAGTCCAACAACTTTCAAACAGGCACATAAATGCCCACATTTATTTATTTATATTTATTTATTTATTTATTTATTTATTTATATAGCTTGTATGTCGCCCACTACCCAAAGGTCTCTGGATGACTTACAATCAAATAAACAAATAAAACAATTAAAACATTAAAATTGCAATAAAATTAAAACAATACAAACATTTAAATGCAATAAATACAAAACATTAAAAACTACACTAAAATTGCCATCAGAATCCACAACCATCAGTTTAAAAACTTCTGCAACAGGAGGTTTTTACCTGGTGCTGAAATGTCATTAATGACGGTACCAGGCGGGCCTCACTCGGGAGGGCATTCCATAATCTTGGTGCAGCTGCTGAAAAGACCCTATACCACTGGTGGCGAACCTTTGGCACTCCAGATGTTTTGGACCACAATTCCCACAGTCCTTTGTCATGGGCAAAAACAGGCTTAGAATTCTGGGACTTGTAGTCCAAAACATCTGGAGTGCCAAAGGTTCGCCATCACTGCCCTATACCTACAAGCTATCCCTTTCACCTCCTTAAGGGATGGCTCTTTCAGGAGGGCTCCCTGGATAGATCTTAATTGCCAGGTACTTTTATAAGAAAGGAGGTGGTCCTTAGGTCCTGAGCCGTTTAGGGCTATATGACAAAACAAGCACTTTGAATTGGGCTCGGGCAGCAACTGGTAACCAATGAAGGTTATACAGAATCAGCATGATAGGTTCCTTGGCAGTCCCACCACTCACCAGCCACACAGTACGATTCTAAACCAGTTGCAATTGCTGGACTGTCTTCAACAGCTGCCCCATGTAAAGCGCATTGCGGTAATCAATACAGTATGTTACCAGTGCATGCGTAACTGTTATGAGGCTTTGTTTGTGGTCATATGTGAATTCACAGATGACCACTCAGGGAACCACAGTTAGAGGTAAGTAACCTGTTTTTCAGTGGATGAATTTTAATTTACCCAGTATGTTTGGTATATTATATAGGATGCTTCTTTCAACCTGGGAAAAAAAATCTGCTTTTACTTTGTTATATCAATCATTTTTAAAATGATTGATATAACAAAGTTTTTTTGCAAATACGGAAACCAAACCATTCTTAGCATAGCTACTGATCCTAACAATTTTTGGATTTCCAAAAGGCAGCAAAATTAACACCACTCTACAGTGGAACCTTGACTTACATATTGCTTGACTTGCATCGTATTTGACTTGCAGCAAGAAGGGGCCTGTTTGACTTGATCCTTGACTTACATCTCGGAGCCCCGGCGCAAGGCAATTGGGCGGCAGCCACAACCCAGCATCGATTTCCAAACTGCTCCTGCCTTCACCCTCCTCCAGCAGCGAAGGCTAGTTGAGGCCAGCTCAGAGCACCTGGAGCTGTTCCTCGGCCTGTATTGATCCGCCGCTGCTGCTGGAGGAGAAGAGGTCTGGTCCACAATAGAAGCATTTTAGTTGGGGAGCTGTATAGTTGTGTGACTCTAATGGTAAGCATAGAGTTGTTCAGAACTTGGAACGTCAGGTTAAAAATCAGTAAAACCTAAATGTAAGACATTGTTGCTATGAACATTAAAAAGTGGAATATAACTTGTGGACTATAATTCCACTGCCTCCTCCTCTCTTTGAAGAGACAATTTACATCCCCAGAAGGAATCTCCATCCCAGTCAAATTTGTGTTAAATTGCTGTTTTCGGGGTCTTTTTCATCATCTGGAACGGATTAACAGCTTTCCCATTAATCGTTTGTTTGACTTAAGTCATGTTTGACTTAAGTCTAGACCACTGGAACGGATTAATGACGTAAGTCAAGGTTCCACTGTATTTGAAGAAATCTAGTTGACGGTAGGGGGACTCTTCCTGATTCCTGATTCTGTATTGATCCTTTGCTCTTATTTGCTGTAAAATTCATTTTAATTTGGGAAACTCCAGAATCACATCAGTGGAGTCTGTGTATAAGAATAGAAATCTTTTAATCAGGTCTGTTGTAATAGATATATTGCAGCATTCAAGAGTAGACATGGGCACGACTCGGCGAAATCCTCGTTTCCGTTTCCGTTCCTCGTTTCCATTATGTAATGAAACGAAGAACGACAATTAATCCGCCAGAACTCGAACCGACTAAAGAAAAATTGGGTCTGATTTGTCATGGTCGTTCCTGGCGGCATCGCAGCGATCGCACGATGCCAAGTGGCACAGGAAAAAAGTTTTAAAAATAAAAAAAAACCGATTCCCGGCCAAAAAAGCAGGCGAAAATATGCCTGCCTGAGGGCACCTACCAGAGGGGTGGTTTCTGGGGGGGGTCCCCGGCCTCCCCCCCTCCTCTCCTGGGCTGTGCATCCTTGTCGTCTCGCCAACTCACCAAGCGGTGCGGCACAGAAAAAAGTTTTAAAATTAAAAAACCCAATTCCCGGCCAAAAAAAGCAGGCGAAAATATGCCTGCCTGAGTGAGGGCACCTACCAGAGGGGTGGTTTCTGGGGGGGTCCCCGGCCTCCCCCCTCTCCTCTCCTGGGCTGCACATCCATTCCTCGTCGTCTCGCCAACTCGCCATGCCATGCAGTGCGGGCGGGGGATCCAAAATGGGGCGACCGCAAGCAATATTTATTTATTTTGAAATCGTGGTGGTCCAAAAACACACCAAAGCACAACAGAAACATGCGAAAATAGCTATTTTAAAACTGCCTGAATTTTTACAGTAGCAGCAGTGGGTTTTTCTTGCAACAAAACATCTCTAATTGATTTTATTTTATTTTATTTTTATTTTATTTTTTTACACCTGTGCAATGATGGACTGGCCATGGGAGTGGACCATGCAAATTTTTGGAGCCATTCCACCAATTGCATGGCCACTTGACCAGGTTTTGACCGAGACTTCTGGGATGTGCCTGTTGGGCATAAAAAGCCCACTAACCATAGCCTGAACCCGAACCCGAACCCGAACCTGAACCCATACGCCAGTACACTGTCCTTCTTAGTGGGTCAGAGATGCACCCAGAGGTGCACCCCACGAACTCACCCTAACCTTACCCGTAACAACCCTAAGCCTAGCCCTTGCACTAACCCCCCTAACCCTAAGCCAAATCTGTACTCGCATTGCACACACGCAAGTACAGTTCCCTTCTTGGTGAACCACAGAGCGCCAAGACTGAGGAGGAGCCTTCCCCCAGTGTGCGCACTGTGACACTGCAGTTAGCAGTGGGCCTGTGGTCAACAGAGAGGCACCCAAAAAAGAGGTGCCTCAAGTCTCAACTTGGTATGCACATCCAATTGGCTATGCATGCCATTTTGTAGCGGGCCAGAGGAGGCACCCACCCCAGAGAGGTGCCTCCAGGAGCCCGCGTTCCCTTCATAGCGGGCCAGAGGAGGCACCCACCCCAGAGAGGTGCATCCAGGAGCCCGCTCCCCCCCAAACCAGTACTAACGACAGACAAAAAACGACAAACGAAATGACAAATTTTTGGAAAATTTCGTAAAAAACGGAAACAAGCCGAAACGGGCCGGCTCCGACACACGACAACTCGAAAACGTCATTTTCCCTGGTCGTGCCCATCTCTATTCAAGAGACAGGTACAGGAAATGAAATGCAATCTTGAAAGATATTGCCTTTTTTCCAAGTAGCAACCCCATTTCTAGCCTCTTTGTTCTTCCTGGACTTTTATATACTTAACTTGTAATAGATCACTGTATACAAACTATTGTTGTAATACTATATGAACCATGCCATTTCTTACAATACTGCTGAGAACTTTTAAGAAATATTGAAAGCACTAAAAAGAAGGCTCCTGTTTTACCTTTGGTTCTTACAGTATGCAGGAAAGAATAGCATTTGTTTTGCAATAGAAAGGACCTTCCTCCTCCCTTAATGTCCCATTAATCATTTTCAGGTTTTCCTCTTATTAAAATATATCTTGTTTCGTTCAAGTTTTAACTCTTCCACCTTACTGAATGTGAAAGTTTATCTCCTCCTTGAACTATAAATAGGATTCCAACTGGCTAGAAGAATCCTGCTTTCTCTATTATTTGCTTCTAAATGCAGCTTGATCTTCCAAAACCAGAAAGTTAGGATTTTCAGGACAAGGTAGATATATATTTAAAGATGCCAGGAGAGGGGAGGGAGGGCTGAAGTGTGTATATGCTTAGGCCTCTCATGTCATGTGGAACAAGGGAGGGGGTATGGGCCAATTTAATTACATTTGATGCTTGTTGCACATCTCTGGCAGCAGGAGCATCTCAATGTTTGGAAATAAACCCACACCAGTCAGATGATGAGCCTTCTACATCAGCCCTGTGAGGCTGGACAATCTCCCCACATGTGATGTTTGTTGTAGCTAAAGCTGTGCAGGATGTGACTCTTAGCAGGAATATCAGCAGGTGCTGCAGCTGCTGTGCTTATTTTCCTGTCTCTCCAAAATGGCTTTTTTACCCTGTCTCTGGACTGCTGTAATGCCTGCAGTTTTATCAGGCCCATTTGCAATCAGCAGCCCCCAAAGCATGCTGTTCATCTTCCCTGCCCTGCCCCACCCCTCTGATATCACAGGATTCCACTCCTGTGGCATTAAAAGAACTCACTCACTGTTCTTGGGGTTTAGTCTTGAAAATTTGGGGGAGTATTATGCTGCTGACTTATACAGTACATGTTTTCTATATAGTGCAACAGATCAAGCTGCTATTTAGAGGAGAGATCTTTTTTTTAAAAAAAAAATGATCTGCTCTTATTACCAATGCCATTGACAGTCTGGCCATTGTTGCCTTTTTTGCTCTTCTAATTCTGAAAATCCAAAACTGGTGACTACACTGAGAAATAATGAGAGCAATGCTCCAGCATTAGGACAATCAGATGCATATTGTTTTCCATTGATTATATGATTTACAGGTAAATGTAAATATAAATATAGTTCATAATCTCAGTTTAATATTTCTGAGAACTACATTGTTTATTATCACTGTTTAGATAATTTACAAAATTGGTCTGCTTACTACTGGTCCAGGTCGATTTATAGCATGGGAAAACATCTGCTAAGGATGCATTTCACATTGGGAAATAGATCACATTTTGGACCACATGTAGAATGCTCTGGTGCAATTTATTTACCAGTAGTCAGACAACATATGGGGAATTACACTCCAGCCCAACCCTGATCTATGCCCAAACTGGATATTTTTGGTCGACCTGTAGGGCTCTTCCTTTTTGAGGTTATACTGGAGTGATTTTTTTTAACTAGACAGAAGGGTAACTTTAAGAGAGATCACTGCAAGCAAAGTGACCATTTCCAGTGCAATTGGATGCATGTTTTTCCTAACATCTGATTGCCCCATAAATTCCTTGTAATAGTACAGATTATATTCTGTAGGTTAAAGGAAATGCTATATTTTCTTTGTATACATATAAAGACACAGCATATGTAGTATTTGTTTTATAAGGCTTCATTAAAATAGTAAAAGGTCATGGTAACAAGCAAAGATTGTTCTTTAATTGAATTATGCACTGATTTTTGATTTGCTTTTAAAATGATCTGTGTGTGGACCATTGCTAAAAATGTGAAATCATGTTGGTTCAGAAGGTTAAGAAAAAGAATCTGGGCCTTGCTGCTTGCTCCTCTGCTGTGAAATTAATGATTCACTGCAATCCATCTGGCCCCCTCACTGGTGAACTTTAAAAAAATCATTTTAAAAATTAGTTATTTAGGCAGGCAATTGAAAACATTATACCTGCCAATAGGTAAAAAGAATGAATTGCACAGATATAGGATGGGAGATACCTGGCTGGAAAATAGTACCTGTGAAAGGGATCTGGGAGTCTTGGTGGACCACAAATTGAACATGTGTCAGCAGTGTGATGCGGCGGCCAGGAAAGCAGGTGCGATTCTTGGTTGCATCAACAGAACCATAGTATCTAGATCAAGGGAAGTGATAGTGCCACTCTATTCTGCTCTGGTCAGACCCCACCTGGAGTACAGTGTCCAGTTCTGTGCACCTCAATTTTAAAAGGATGTTGACAACTTCGAGCGGGTGCAGAGGAGAGCAACCAGGATGATTGAGGGTCTGGAAGAAATGTCTTATGAGGAACGGCTTAGGGAACTGGGAATGTTTAGCTTTTCAAAAAGAAGGCTGAGATGGAATGTGATACCTATGTTTAAATATTTGAAAGGATGTCATATTGAAGAGGGAACAGATTTGTTTTCCATGGCTTCAGAGACTAGGATGCAAAGCAATGGTTTCAAACTGCAGGAAAAGAGATTTCATTTGAAGATTAGGAAGAACTTCATGATGGCTAGAGTTGTTCGGCATTAGAATATGCTGCCACAGAGGATGGTGGAGTCTCCTTCTTTGGAGGTTTTTGGGCAGAGGCTGGATAGCCGTATGTTGGGAGCACTGGGATGGGACTATCTGAATGGCAGGGGGTTGGACTAGATGGCCCTTGAAGTCTCTTCCAACTCTATGATTCTATGGATCTATGACCTGCGAACTCAGCTGAGCCCACCTAGCCTACTTGATTAATTCTACCCTCTCAAATGGTTTAAATATTCTGTTTGTTTTATGCTAGCATATTCTTATGCTTCATTTTTATTATTTGTTTTGCTCATTGTATTTTAGTTATGTTCGCTTTACATGTTGTAAACTGACCAGAGTGGCCTTTGGCCAGATGAGTGGTTAAAAGTGAAATGGAATGGAATGGAATGGAATGAATGAATGAATGAATGAATGTGAAAGGAAACATTCCATAATATTGCAGTACACTTCATATTTTCAGAGTCTCCCTCTTGTTCATTTGTATGTTTCTGCATATGTATCTCCAGTCTCCATTCAGTTTTGCCACAATGAATATATAAAATAGTGTGTGCTGTTACATAAACAAGAACAAGATTTTTGCTTCTGTTGTTCATGTAGGTATTTATCTTACGAACTCTCACGTCTGCATTATTTTGATACATACTAAAGATCTGGGAAAAATAAATGTGCTATGAAAAATTCTCAACAGCACCAACTTACAAAAACAAGCCCTAAGAGTGGTGTGATCTTAAGCTGTGGCAAAACCCTGTTTATAAATGCTACAGAGGTTCTCCTAGGAAATTGGATTTGCAGAAAAAGATGGTTCCCTAAGACATTCCACTAGAGAATATAAGACTTAGTTAAAGTGTACTTTTATAGTGCTTGTAAAACAAATATTACCCCCAAGCTTTCTATACAGTAATATGTCTTGAAGATATATAGAATAAATAACCAAATAAAATCTGTGAACATTAAACTTATGTCAGTAATTTACAGATTTGTTTACCCCAGTGTTAAACAATATAAGTGACAAATTGGATTTTTTTTGTTCTTTTTCTTCTGTCTAAATTTCTGGGTTTCGCTATTTATTTATTTTTAAAATTCATGACTTTTAAGATTTGTGCTGTCTTAAAATGCCTTTATATAATGTTGTCATATTGGGTCATTTTAACAAATATTATAGGTTTTAAAATAATGTCAAAAATTATTGCCCAGAACTTGGCAATTTACATCGATGAGTAGTGACTAATTTTTGCTTAAGAGAGAGAATATTTGGAGCTTGCCAACACCACAGAAATCAAATGAATCTCAACTTTCAATCACAGGAGACTGGGGATTTCCTTACATTTTCACATTCAGATTGTGAATTCAAATTTTGTTTGATCACAAATAAATTTAAAATGTTCCTAAATATTTCTTTCGATTCTAATAAACAGACTGTGCAATATAATGAAATATACAGGATAAAGTGAATCACTTTTAAGTTTCATTGATTGCAGTAGAGAGAGATTTAACTATGTACTTGATTCTTTTGCAAATAGGTAGAACTCAGAAGAGTTTGGGATTGGAAGGCTTTGGATTGATTGTACTTGATTGTGTCATCGGGTAATAAACTATAGAAGTGTGTATGATGAATATCAAAAGATTAAAAATATTGTAGGAAGTTATTCTTCTGTTCAAAGTCACATTTTTTTTCATGTATTCAAAGCTGTTACTAATTGACCTTGGTAGGAATAGCCTAAGCAACAGCAGAAATAATTTGTTTTTCACCACAGATGTCCATAGCCCCAAAACTATTGCTGTAAACCAGATATCATAAGCTATTTAAAAAATAAGCATGTATCTGGATATGTTTGCTACTAGCCTATTAACAATACTATGTTCCGATGGGAGAGTGAACCAGTCAAGAACAGTGCTTGGGGCAGAACCAGTGTTATGCAGTCTACTGCACTAATTATACAATCTTGATGAGGTTGTTAGAGGACAATAAAGGAAAATTAGAGCAGTTTGCAATATGTGGGACAAATTAACTATGCTTTATACTTAATTAATTAGTACGTTTAGTTAAGATTTATATTTAAATGTGGGGTACAAAAATGAGTTTTGACTTTATAACCTTCCCAGAGTATTAGCAAGATAATGTATGGATGAATTTCAAATTAGAAACCACAATCATTATTAGAGTAGTTTTTAAAATGTAGCGTTTGAATTAAGCTTAACCTTTGTCTTCCAATACATTTTTATTAGAGATGGGCACAAAATAAAAAAAATGGAATTTTGTTTTGGTTTTTGTTTTGTTTCATTTCATTTGAAATTTTTTTTAAAAGTTTCATTTTTTGCTTGTTTCATTTTTCATTTTTATCTACTTTTGACACTACTGAAGCAGTGCATGGGCCCTGCCAGCCACCCCCCAAATGCCGATCAGCTGGTAGGCGGGTCACTGCCAGCTGCCTCCCCAAGCTCCAATCTGCTGGTCCACGGGGCGAAAAAAGTTTTAAAAGCCCACACTTTCCCCGCAACATGCCTGATTGCGAGGAAGCATGGGCTTTTAAAACTTTTTTTTTTGCTGCCAAAGCAAGCGCTGATCAACTGGCACATGGGGGTTCAGTGGCAAAAAAAAAAGTTTTAAAAGCCTGCGCTTCCCGCCCAATGCGCCGAATTGGGGGGAAGCATGGCTTTTAAAACTTTTTTGCTGCCAAAGCCCTGCACACTAGCTGATAGGTGCTTGATTTGGCAGCAAAAAAAAAGTTTTAAAAGCCTACACTTTTCCCCCACCCGATCAGGCATATTGGGGGGCATGGTGCAAGCTTTTAAAAAATAATTTGCTACTGAAGCCCCGCACGCCAGCTGATCGGCGCTTACTTTGGCAGCAAAAGAAAAGTTTTTAAAACCCAAGCTTTCCCACACCCAATCGGCCACATTAGGGAGAATGGCACAGGCTTTTAAACCTTTTTTTTCTACTGAAGCAAGTGCCGATCAGCTGGCACATGGGGCTTTGGTGGCAAAAAAGTTTAAAACCCCAGCACCATTCTCCCACCCAATGGGGTGCATTGGAGGGGAATGGTGCAGGGTCTTTTAAGTGGTTTCCCATACGAATTCATTGCTTCAATGCATTCCTATGGAAAATGAAAAACAAAATGGAATGAACTTAAAATTTTCATATATATATATATATATATATATATATATATATATATATGTGTGTGTGTGTTTTCGTAGATTTTCATGGGTATAGGTATGCATGTTAGGGTGGATTCGGGTTTCTTCCCGTGTAGAAATCTGGTTGTTTTGGCGACGTTTCGACGAGGTCTCACTCATCATCTTCAGGCTGGTGTTCTGGCTTCTTTCTTCTTGAAGCAAAGCGTGGTCTCAGTTGAAGTCCTTCTATAAATACTGCTGGGGGTGTGTGGTTTGCTTGCTTTGTTGCTGATTGCAGGTTCCTTTGTTCCTTTGTTCTTTTGTGATCTGCTGTGTGGCTGAGGCGATCGTTAAGGGATTAACTGCTGGTGGCTGTTTAGATGGCTGTTTAGATGCTGGTGGGTTAGATGGCTGGTGGGTTCTGGCAGTATCCTGGGCTTTGGTGGAGTGGGGTCCTGTGTCTTGTGAATTCATTTTGGTCTGGCTACGTGTCTGTGGTCTCCCAATGTTTTTTTGGGGTGTGTGAGTGTGCTCCATGTGGTGACTGGAGTGGGGTGCCGCAGTAGATGGTGCAGTCGTGGTTTTGTTATTGGATGGTGGTTTCGTTTCATCTGTGGGAAGGGTCTGGGTTTGTGTTTGGTGTGGATGGAAGGTGGTGGCATCTTGTGTCCTTTTGGACCTGGTGTCAGTCTTTGTGACAGAGGCTCGTCTGTTGACCAGGGCTAGTTTCCAGATGTCAGGCAAGCGGGAGGTGTCATCACGTTTATTCATGTTGTTTGGGTGTTTCTCTATTTCAATGGCTTCCATGATTATTCGACTGTTGAAGTGTTCAGTTTTGGAGATGAGTTTGGTTCTTTCAAAGTCAATTTCATGACCTGTTGTTTTTATGTGCTGGAAGAGAGAGGAAGATTTTTCTTCTTTTTTGACTGCGTTCTTGTGTTCTGCGATGCGTGCGCTTATTCTCCTGTTTGTCTGTCCGATGTATGTGGCTGGACAGACTTTGCATGGTATTTCGTAGACTCCTTGGTTTTCTAGCTCAAGTCTACGAAATACCATGCTGGTGAGTTAGATGGCTGTTTAGAGACATCTTTAGAGACAACAACATAATCATTCTCCCAGCAGACAAAGGCAATGCCACAGTGGTGATGAACACATCCGACTACCAAGCCAAACTATCCAGCCTACTACAAGACCCTGCTTACATACCTTTGAACACAGACCCCACCACCTACCTGGAAAAACCCACCAAAGCCAAAATAAAAGCCTCTCCCTTAAGTGAAGAAATCAAGCCAAGCATCATCCCCAGAGAGAAATCATCCAGATGCCCCAAGCTCTACGGCCTCCCCAAGATTCACAAAGAAGGAACACCTCTCAGACCCATAGTCAGCTCCATAGGCTCACCTCTACAAAACCTCGCCAAATTTCTTGCCAAACAACTCCAGCCCTATGCAGAATCCATCACTTTACGTACAAAACTCGTTTCCACTTCATAGAAATTATAAAGAAACAAGACCTACAACCCAATGACCTACTCGTGAGCTTCGATGTTGTTTCGCTCTTCACACAAGTGCCCATTCAAGAAGCCTTGACAGCTATCCACAACAAATACAACCCCCCCAAGCACATCCTAGATCTGACCAACCACTGCCTAACCAACACATACTTAATCCACAATGGACAAAGATACAAACAGATAGAAGGAGCACCCATGGATCACCCCTCTCACCGGGCATCGCAAACTATATATGGAACACTTTGAAACCAACGCGTTACAGAAGTCCGAACATAAACCCAAACTCTGGCTCAGATATGTTGACGACACCTTTGTTATCTGGCCACACGGGAAAGATAAACTGAACAACTTCCTCACACATCTCAACAGCCTACACCCCAAAATACAATTCACTATGGAAATAGAAGCCAACAACCAACTTCCCTTCCTGGACGTCCTAATCTACAAAAAACCCGACGGCTCCTTAGGACATACCATCTACCAGAAAAAAACACACACAAACCGCTACTTAAATGCACAATCACACCACCACCCTGTACAGATCAACTCCGTAGCAAAAACCCTCATCTCCAGAACCAAACGCCTCGCTGACAAAGACCACCTAAAAACTGAATTACACTCTCTCGAATGTTTTAATTGCGAACGGATTCAAAAAAACACCATCACCAAACTAATCCAAAAGGAAACACCCCCAAGAACCAAGAAACAGAAGAGAACAACGGCACCGCCCTCCTCCCTTACATCAAAGGCACCACAGACAAAATCAGCAAAATTCTCCACAAACACAATATCAAGACAGCCTTTTGCACCGACCAAAAAATAGCCAACATTTTAAGAAACCCCAAAGACAAGATTGAGCTAGAAAACCAAGGAGTCTACGAAATACCATGCAAAATCTGCCCAGCCACATACATCGGACAGACAAACAGGAGAATAAGCGCACGCATCGCAGAACACAAGAACGCAGTCAAAAAAGAAGAAAAATCTTCCTCTCTCTTCCAGCACATAAAAACAACAGGTCATGAAATTGATTTTGAAAGAACCAAACTCATCTCCAAAACTGAACACTTCAACAGTCGAATAATCATGGAAGCCATTGAAATAGAGAAACACCCAAACAACATGAATAAACGTGATGACACCTCCCGCTTGCCTGACATCTGGAAACTAGCCCTGGTCAACAGACGAGCCTCTGTCACAAAGACTGACACCAGGTCCAAAAGGACACAAGATGCCACCACCTTCCATCCACACCAAACACAAACCCAGACCCTTCCCACAGATGAAACGAAACCACCATCCAATAACAAAACCACGACTGCACCATCTACTGCGGCACCCCACTCCAGTCACCACATGGAGCACACTTACACACGCCAAAAAAACATTGGGAGACCACAGACACGTAGCCAGACCAAAATGAATTCACAAGACACAGGACCCCACTCCACCAAAGCCCAGGATGCTGCCAGAACGCCCACCACCAAGGTCGTTAAGAAACAAAAGGCTGATAGACACATATCCAGCACCTCACCCACACAAGATGTCTCTAAACAGCCATCTAACTCACCAGCAGTTAATCCCTTAACGATCGCCTCAGCCACACAGCAGATCACAAAAGAACAAAGGAACCTACAATCAGCAACAGAGCAAGCAAACCACACACCCCCAGCAGTATTTATAGAAGGACTTCAACTGAGATCACGCTTTGCTTCAAGAAGAAAGAAGCCAGAACACCAGCCTGAAGATGACGAGTGAGACCTCGTCGAAACGTCGCCAAAACAACCAGATTTCTACACGGGAAGAAACCCGAATCCACCCTAACATGCATATATATATATATTGCTTTAAAGGGGCAGTTTGTTTTTCATTTAGTTAGGGAATGAAACAAAAAAATGGAAAATGAAATAAAAAAAATGTTTCGTGCCCTTCTCTAATTTTTATGTTAGAATAAAGTTGTTTGGAAAGGAAAAGCTAGTCACTAAGTTTCCTTCCTTCCTTCCTTCCTTCCTTTCCACTCTTTATTACATTGTGCCTCTTTCAGAATTACAACAGGAAATTATGCTGGTTGAATTTTGGACAATTTGTGAATATAGTAAGTCTCTTAAATAGCATTCATGAGAGAAAAATTGTTAATTTATAATTTTAATATACAGTGGTACCTCAACTTAAAAATGAGTGGTACCTCAAAAAATGGGCTGAAGCTCAACATAAAAAAACTAAGTTCATGGCCACCGGTCCCATCACCTCCTGGCAAATAGAAGGGGAAGAAATGGAGGCAATGACAGAGTTTATTTTCTTGGGCTCCATGATCACTGCGGATGGCGACTGCAGCAACAAAATTAAAAGATGTGTGCTTCTTGGCAGGAAAACAATGGCAAACCTAGATAGCATCCTAAAGAGCAGAGACATCACTTTGCCAACTAAGGTCAGGATAGTCAAAGCTATGGTTTTTCCAGTAGTGATGTATGGAAGTGAAAGCTGGACTATAAAGAAAGCTGATCGCCGCAGAATCGATGGTTTTGAGCTGTGGTGCTGGAGGAGAGTCTTGAGAGTCCCCTGGACTGCAAAGAGATCAAACCTATCCATCCTGAAAGAAATCAACCCCGAATGTTCACTGGAAGGACAGATTTTAAATCTGAGGCTCCAGTACTTTGGCCACCTCATGAGGAGAGAAGAGTCCTTAGAAAAGTCCCTGATGTTGGGAAGATTGAAGGCAAAAGGAAAAGAGGACAGCAGAGAATGAGATGGTCGGACAGTGTCATCGATGCAACCAATATGGATTTGACCAAACTCCGGGAGGCAGTGGAAGATAGGAAGGCCTGGCGAGCTTCATCCATGGGGTCACAAAGAGTCGGACACAACTGAATGACTGAACAACAACAACCTCAACTTATGAATTTACTCTGTTCCAAATGCATGCTCTTAAGTCAAACTACTCTTAAGTCGGGGTACCTATCTAAAAATTGAAAAAAATCAGTTAAAAAATCCAAAAATTAAAAAAATTGTAAGTTGAGCAGACTATATCTAAAATTTGTAAGGCGGCAGTTGGAATGCCAACAGTCTTTCGCTCTTAAGTCGAATTGCTCTTAAATGGAGCTGCTCTTAAGTCAGGGTACCTAAAACTTACTTCCTTGAGATGTGAAAATATGTTTACAGCTTAACTGTATATGCAACCAGTTATTGCAGATCCTTTCTACTAAGCTTCAAGTGGGCTAGATTTGGTTTCTAGTAGATGCCCTAAGCACATCCGATCTTCCCTGATTTTGGAAGCTAAGCAGGGTCAGGCCTGGTTAGTACTTGGATGGGAGACCACCAGGGAATACCAGGTGCTGTAGGCGCCTGGAGTAGGAACTGGCAAACCACTCCAGTATTCCTGCCAAGAAAACTCCATGGACATGGGGTCACGAAGGGTCAGTCACGATTGAAGGGACACAACACACATAGAGAGATAAGAATTAGATCTACTGACTACTGATGTTGATTTAAAAGTGTGGGGAGCTGTTTCAGAAGTTACTTTTCCACTGACATGGCCCATACAAATTTCTGCCTGTAGCAGAGTGATACTTTAGCCATTTTACCTTTGCAAAGATGCCTCAAAGCTGGCCATTGCCTTCCTATTACTCTCTGATTTTCAGTTTTCTTTGCTGTAATTTGGAAGTGAGATTTTAGCATTAAAAATCTACATTGATTAGAAAATTTTTAAAATATGCAATTCTTTTAAGTAGGCATAAATACAGATGCAAGCTTAGTTTTTCCTGCTGATAAGTAGCCTGGCATATGCATGTGTTTCATTTAGTAACTTATCAGAAGTGATACAGAGGCAAGAATTCTATTACAGTACTTATTTATACTGCTGTGAGTCAAACAGTGTAAATTTTAGCAGCAAACTACAGCAACGTTGCAACAAGGAATGCAAATGTTTCTTTCATAACTAATGGCAGATTAGCACTATAATTTACATCATTTAACTTATGCCAACCTATGTAAGTAGTAAGATTCCAGCTAGTTGGATACTGTCTTGGCAAAACAATGAATTTTAGTTTTCTTGTTGCTTGCAAATTGAAGTAACTTTTCAAACACCACATCTTTATTGGAGCTTTCTCCCAAACTGTATGAAAAAGTTTCAACTAAATTGCATGTCTGTGCTTGAGATTGTTATGAAGAACATCAGGCAGCCTTGAGCTAGAGTTATATGAGTTTTTCTGAAACTTTTTTTATATTTCATTTCATTCCTGTTTTCATCTTATTTGGTTCTCCCTCCCCCATGAGTTATTCTTCTACATCATAGCTGTCACAAATGTAGTAAGAATGGTACTTACTGCTCAGGAGTCAAAGGGTAGTCTCCCCCTCCCCTCCCCCCACAGATAGTTGTTAGTTAAAAGGATGCAGATGAATTCTGAACTTCATTAAATGGGAGATTATAAAGTTAGGAAGTGTAACAGCCATCTAAAAGTGCAGGACATGGTGGGGGCTAGGAGCAGAACTAAACCTTTTGAAGCTTTTAAAGCTTCTGTCACACAACTGAAACTTGGCAAGACTGAGAAATTTGGAGGGATGTGGAGAATTTTGGCTCAGAGAGACAGTTGCAACAGAATAATCTTATGTTGAATTAAAATTTAAAATTTATTTATTTATTTATTTATTTATTTATTTATTTTACTTTATTTTATTTTATTCATTTACCACAGCCATCTAGCCCAAAGGCTACTCTGGGAGGTTTACAAAGTGAGGGAGGATCAGTGCTCAGGCATAGTTGCTTTTTTCCAGCCACCTGAAAAGTTTAAAATTGCTTTTATCATTCAATAAAAAGGTATATGACATGCCTGAGGGTCAGTTCACACATTAACTGCTTCCCTAGGTTTGATTCAGTATAGAACCTGACCACTTTAGAAACCAACAAGAATATTTGTTTCCCTGATAGTGCTCTGGTCTACTCCATTATGGGGCAGAATTTCTAGCATACTGTATATACCTGTATATCCCTCCTCATCTACCAGATTTACCCGAACAAACCAAGTTTGATATGGAGGCACTCCAAAGAATTAATCTAGTGTTCCTTCTGCCTTGATACAATTTGTGCACAGTCAGAGCATATGTGTCTTGTCCCTTAGTTACAGCTCAGGTACCAGCAGTGGCAACAGCTGGGCAGTGCTTTGGGCTGCATCATGATTGCACATCAGTACCATTTGCTAGTAATTTTAGAAGCAGACCAAATGTCACAAGCTGCCAATCTGAAATATTTGAAAGGGAGATACATGGGGGGGGATTTTGCACAGAGGGGAGAACGAGAATGAACAGTTTTGGAATCTGGTTTTGGCCAGTGGATTCAGCAGGAATATGGATTTATTCCTATGAATGTACATAAAAGAAGCTAAGCAATAAAATTGGCTTGTGGCAATGGCCAACCTTTCTTAATTTCTGGAGTCCCTTCAAGTTCCTGCCTGCAGGACTGATACCCCTCTCCTGGGCACCACCCAGAATGCAAAGAGCCTTCTACAGGGACTGCTTCAGTGACTTTAAAAACCCAGAAAGTGAAAAAGTGGGGAAACATTCAGAAAGGGAAAGAAAAGGTATTATAAAAGGGAAAGTGACTGTTGTTGGAGGGGGAAGAGAACAAAGAAGATGAATGGGAGTATTTTGAAGTGATCCTCTGTATGCCAAAGGCTGCATCTTAGCCTTCCTGCTACAAGAGACTTGGACCTACAGAGATATAGGATTTGGAAGAGAAAGACACACTGAAGCCTACTAATTCCAGTACACACTTCTGGAATACAGAATACTCTGGCAGTTTCCCCAGAGACAGATACCTAAATGTTACCCACTTGGGAGAAACGCCTAACTTTGAATATGCTGTAGTCAACTAGACTTAGCTCCACTCAAATGTCCTGTACAGGAAGGTAGTTAGCAACTAACACTGGTGCAGCTTCTTTCTGAATGTGAAGGTTGGGGAGAACTAGAACTAGCAAGGCCACAAAGCCATTAAGCTTGTCTTATTTCCAAGTGAGCCACACAGAAATGCCCGTAGGTTTCTGTCTTTCAGGTGGAATTCTGAATGTATTGGATCTATAGTCCAACAATTCTACATGGTGCATTACTGGAGCAATAGTGGCTATGTTGAATGCATCACCTTCTACATGAACTTGTAATAACTTGTAGACACTATGGGAAATACAGTAGTTCATACAGTGATATTAATTCAGTTTAGCTGATATCCTGATGTATTTGCTGCTGTCTCTGTAATGAATGCAGGTTGTTTGGTTATATGTAGGCACTGTGTAATCCTTTGAACATGAAGTTTATTTTTTTAAATACACCACACATTATTTTCATAATTTTTCTCTTACTGTTATAGGTGAGATATTTTAAATCAGTCATCCAAATGATATGATTTACCTTCTCTCTCTCTCTCTCTCTCTCTCTCTCTCTCTCTCTCTCTCTCTCTCTCTGTGTGTGTGTGTGTGTGTGTGTGTGTGTGTGTGTGTGTGTGTGTGTGTGTGTCTGCTGGTTGGTTTTGGTCTATTGCATGATGGTATGGTTTATGAATGTCTTGGCATTACAAAAGTCAGTCATAACAAAAGAACTCTGTAGATGAAGAGATTTGAACTAACACTGCTCTTGGGTGTGTTGGGACTTTTTATAAAAGGTTTTATTGCTCAAAAACAGTTTTTTTATAATTCATGACCATATTGTACAACAATTTTATACTATGACAGCTTTTCTTAAATATCTTATTGAGATTAGGAAAGTGGATAACTTATTTGCATTAGGAAAACTGGATGATCCTTTTTCAGATATCCATATAATTCAGGGTTACTCTTGGGAGGGGGGTAAGCATACATAGAATTGCACTACCTATTATTTTTCCCCTAGCAAACATCTTCCACTTCATGTTGAGCCTCATCCTAGTTATAAATTAGGCATTACTAATTTTAATGATATCTGACATAGTATGCTAGATCTATATGTCAGTACCAACAAAAGCAGACCCAATAAATCAGTAGAAGTTTATCTGCCAAAATATATGTAAGTGCCATTGATTTAGTGTCTCTCGCAATTGGCATTAGCGGTTCAAAGTGGATATTCTTAATTTTGCCATTTGTGTTATAAAATGTAGCTGCCTAATATTTAAAAAGTGAAAGTGTAGTTTTACAGGAAAAAAGTGAAATTGTAGTTTTACAGAAATAATAGTGTGTTATCAGTATGAAAATAGAAGACCAAACAGGACTTAAAGTTGAATGTCAGTAGAAGAATTATATTTATTT
Source organism: Phrynocephalus forsythii (assembly GCA_029282475.1). NCBI lineage: Eukaryota > Metazoa > Chordata > Lepidosauria > Squamata > Agamidae > Phrynocephalus > Phrynocephalus forsythii. The sequence goes on from JAPFRF010000002.1 coordinate 84,508,311, forward strand.
ATTTTATTTATTTTAGAATATTTTTACACCACCTTTTTCCTTGGCAAAGGATCCAAGATGGCGTACAGTAATGAGGGACAATATACAGTCCAGTAAAATTAAGACATATTCAAGTACTGTATTAAGAACAGGGAATTGAGGGACATCTTACAGCATTAAAAGACAACATTACATTAAAGCTACAACTTAGGTAAACTGATCTCTCCCAAATATGGCAAAATGGAATTGTTACATTTTGCAGTTAGGAGTTTGTAAAAATCTGGATAATAAATATGTCATGAATATTTTCATTGAATAATGTCCATGGGAAAGTGGATGTGTGTGTGTTGTGTCGTTACAGTCGTGACCGACTCTTCGTGACTCCATGTCCATGGAGTTTTCTTGGCAGGAATACTGGAGTGGCTTGCCAGTTCCTACTCCAGGCGCCTACAGCACCTGGTATTCCCTGGTGGTCTCCCATCCAAGTACTAACCAGGACCGACCCTGCTTAGCTTCCGAAAACAGGCGACATTGGATATGCTTAGGGCATCTAGGCAGCTCGGGGAAGGTGGATAGAAGTAACTTAAAAATAGCTTAACGTTGCTGTAGAAATTAGGCACGTACACACTGAATTCAGACAAAGATTTCAATATTAACTGAATCAAGGGTATTTATGCGTATCCATAGTAGCCATACAGTAAATCACACCATTAAAAATCCCTAATGTAATATTATCCAAAGGGTATGGAAGATCAGTGTCAATCTGTGTGTCCTTTATTCAGGCACAGAGCATGGTGGTGGTGGTGGGGTTCTCTATCTTTCAAAAAGAAATGTAAGAAAACAAGGGTACAATTTTTTCTCGCCTCCACTAAGTAATTGTACAACTACACTGTTGCAACACATTAATCACATGCCTTCTTACGAAGATGTAGTCTATCACTATGCAACATAGTGTAGGAAGCGAAAATCCCTGCAATCAAGTCCCATGTAGAAAGGCTGAGAAAACTGGATGTTTAGAGTTCAGAAGAGATGTTTAAACAGCAGAATGACAGAGGAATTTGAGCACTATTTTTTCCTTCTTTTGTTTCAGAAAGTAGGGGCTAAAGCACCTTGTTCAAAATATAGGAAAAGATATGACTAAAAGTTTTTAAGAGTGTGGTGTCAGTTGGTTGACAGTAGAACAAACAGCCTGGAAAGATTTGGGTTCTCCTTTATTGGAGATGTTTAAGCATAAGCTGTTTGTTCTGTCCCAAGTGCTACAGAGCAGGAATGCCTTGAAGACTATTGAGGTACTTGCTAACTGATTCTTTGAATGAAATTGTCCCGTCCTAGGATCATTTCTTTTTAATAGTACAAAGGCATGTGTTGAAATGTGTTTATTTCTATAGATTAATATGCAAAGGATTGAGGAGCAGGGAAATCCTGCTAAATCCAAGTGAGTTGTGGTTATAATATGCATTCCAGTGAAGATGTGAAAGTATTAAGGTGGAGCCCTCTGCTACTCAGAGGATGTGGAGCAAGTATCAAAGAGACAATTGCAGTTCTAAGAATATTATATTTCTTCCCTACTCCCACTATCCCACCACACCTATACCAGGTTACAGCTGTTCTTCCAAACACATTGTAACTTAGCAAGGTTACTGAGTCTCTACCGTAGTTCTCTTAAATCTGACATCACATCATCCTGTGGGCTTGTGCTGTGATTGGTGCAAATTGTTCTGTCCTACTTTTCCTTTGGGAAGTATAAGCTTCTGGATTCTGAGGGTAACATACAGGGAGGTCTTGACTGTAATTAAATATCCTCTCCAAGAGACAGTGTTTTAGAAGAGTTGCCATATACTACATATAGAGGTTCTTGGTGAAGAAAATTATAGGGTCTCGTGTGGGAGCTGATTCACATCTGATTTCCTAAAGTTTGTCCCAGTCATCTAAAGGCCAGTCAAAGGAAATAGATGTCTGGAAATCTACGAAACTTAGAGTTCATTCTAGAGGATAAACCCTAAATGTGAGCTAGCCTTTTTCCCTACTAATACAGATGACCTGCCAGTGTTGAGATTGCAATCCTGTTTTTCTCTAGGCAGAAAACAAATGCTTATATATTTCTATACAAATTTAGAAAATGAATTTCAGGCTTCAATATACTTTTGTAGATACTTTCGTATCTTTGAATTAAGTTCTGTTGTGCTGTTCTATTGCCTTTATACATGGCAAAATAGATATGCACAGTATATGATTATATTACATTTACTGTACTTTAAAGATATTGGATCACAAAGTATTCACTGCTTATATTTAATGAAACTGTTTGGCTTTGCAAACATTCCTTCATATTATTTCTTTCTTTGGCAAAATGAAAAGTGCAACATAAACATAGGATCCTGAAAAGGCTGAGGCATTTAAAAAGATATTCCAACAAATTCTCAGAGATTTTTTTTAAAAAGAAAATTCAAGTTGTACTCACTAGACTGCTCCAGCTGTACCTGAAGCAGGCATACCCAAACTTCGGCCCTCCTGATGTTTTGGACCACAACTCCCAGAATCCTATGCCTGTATTTCCAATGGCAAAGGACTGTGGGAGTTGTGGTCCAAAACATCTGGAGGGCCGAAGTTTGGACATGCCTGACCTAAAGGGAAAAGAAGTCAGGGCAGAGAAGCAGAATTCATACTTCCTGAATTCTATGACTCCCATATTTAGAACCTTGAACATCATGGCCTGGTAAATAATAGTTCACTTAATTTGGGTCTTTTTAAAAAAATGTTTTATTTGTAACAATTCATGTTACAAAAATGCATTTAAGAGATTTAATGCCTTTAAGAGATTTCTGGACATATTTCTGGAGATAAACTCTATTGTAAGTTACAAGCCACAATGGGGATATGTGATATCTCCAGGTTTAAAATGATGTACCTCAAAATGCCAGATGCAAGGGAGTGGTATCAGGAAACAGGTATCTAATTGTCTCCCAAAGGCATTGGGTAGTGCCACTGTGAGATTTAAGAAGCTGGAGGAGATGAGCCCTTAGCCTGATCTAGCAGGGCTCTTCTTATGTTCTTATGTTCTTAAGCTTCAAAATTAAAAACATTTATTTCCTTTCCTTGTCAGCATTTCCAAAGAACTACATCTAAACAAAGTGTTCTCTTAACCTTAAATCAAACTTAAATTTTCTTCTTTTATAGCAGTGCCTCTAGTTTATTGAGAATCCAATCAGGTGGGCATTTATCCTTGTGGTTTGATCTACATTAGGAATGGCTGATTTGCTCATTTTTTGTATGTACCATCACAAACCAGCCTATTCCTAATAAATGCCTACCTAGACATTTTTGGATCCTTGTCAGGGACTACCTAAAAAAGAGATGGGTAGGATTCCTCCATTTTGGTGTGGTTCCAGCATGTGTGATTGCTGGAATTGAACCAAATTGGCTTGCTTAATCTGTCTTTTTTTTTCTTATGCTGCTTAATGCTCTTGAGAAATGGAAAGCTTCCTTCTTGCTCCCTGTGGAGAGGAATGGAGAGGAAGGTTTCCATTTCTTTTACATTGTTACTAATACATCAGCAATGCTTTGAAGGGCCTTTTTAAAAAGCAGCATTAAGGCATGTGTATATGTTAGCAACAATAACAAGAAAATGTTGCACCCAACCCTATGTATCACAATCTAAACCAGTGGTTTTCAGTCTTGAGTAGCCCAAGTACTCTTGGACTGCAACTCCCCAATGCCTTCACCACTAGCTGTGCTGACAAGCTTTCTGAGAGTTGCAGTTCAAGAATGCCTGGATTACCTAAGGCTGGGATGACTGGGTTGTCTAGCCCCACCCTAAGTTTTTATTAGGGACTCAAAATTATTTTTAATATTCAAAATATTCCCTCTCATCTTCATTCCTTTCAGTATACAAACAAGAATAGGGCTTTTACTCACTAGCTAGTTCTTCCATTGAACACATTCTTTTCTAATCCACTGTTTCCTCTGCTTTGGAGGAATAGTATATGCTGGAATATAAGGAACAGAGGTCTGATTCTGTTTGTCACTGTCTTGTGAACATACACTTGACTAGGAGAACAAGAAGACATCAATGACAAGTTAATATATACATTGTTCAGTGTTCCTTTGGCAAGATTTGTTATGACTGAAAGGTTTTCCACATTAGTCCTTTGTAGGGATGTGCATCTTACAAAAAAACAACACACTTTCATCATTTTGTAAGCTTATGAAACATTACAAAATGAAACAAAACAGCAGGCAGTGTTTCGTCAAAAAATGAAATGAAACAAAAACTTTTGTTTTGGAAATGAAATAATTCATCCTAGTGGTGAGAGACCTCTTCATCCAGCCATCTTGAGAACAGGAGGTTTATTTTTAAACTGACTGTTTTCCTTCCTTCCCTCCCTGCACCTCAGCTGTTGAAATTTGGGGTGCTTGTGCAACATTTACAGACCGGATTTGCTAAATTGTGGTGAAGTGGCGGGTAAGTGTCCATCTCTATTAGAGTACACAGATGAAAAATTGTGTAGGAAAGGCCTTTGGGCAATTGCTTTTTCCCCTCTCCTGCATCAGTTAAGTTCCTGGTGTCTTGGTCTCAGCAAAGAGCATTCCCTTCCTAGAAAAAGCATGTTCCCTTAGAACAGAGCTGGGAATAGGTTTAGGCCAGGAGGACAAATCTCTTAGGCAGTTGAGTAGATGGCCACTCATGATGAGACAATGCTCATTTTTCTTCTTAATCTAGGAACAAAACAGTTAAGAACACTAAGACGTTAACTTTCCTAAAGTGGCAGTGTGGCAATCCTGGACTAAATCAGACTCTTCCACATATCTTTGACCTTTGATAAAGGAGCATATGGATGTCCATGCAAAAATCACGCCACTAAAGCACGATCTTTAACTGTACGTGTCCTATGATAAATGTACTTACCGTTTAAATGAATGAAGTTGGATCAATGCACGTAAAAGTTCTCCTAACTCTATCAAAGTTAAATTACTCATGAGGCTCTGTCAGAGACAGTATCAACTTTATTACAGACAACCGAAGTCTACGCTGCACTGTATCAATAAATATTGAAAATCCATCTGCCTCAAAGCTGACTCATTGCATTCTGCCTAACAGTGTTCCTAATCCTGTGGCCGATATTTGCCTTGGGATAAATTATCAAGCATAAAAGAAAGTCTGGATAATTAATTTACTATTGATAATGATGAGATCCGTATGAAGAATATGCAGGTGCCATTATTGGTTAGGGAAACAAGGTATTGTTTGCACTTGTGTAAGTTCTGAAGCTATCAAAATACTGTATATATATTTCATTAGGTTGAAATGGCATACTAATAGACATATTCATGCCCTCCTGGAGTTATTCACACACCTTTTTTTAAAATGAATAGTGGTCAGAGGAATCTGTCTGTAGAAGGGGCATGAGAAGAAGAGATGAAGATCAGAGTTTCTTCTTCTTAGAGATGGGCACAAACCAATTCATCCGATTTGTAAAGGCAGCAGCACAGGTGCTCCTGCTGCCTCCCCTGCCTCAAACAGCCACTCACCCAGCCCAATTTGCTAGCTTCCGGCATCTCTTCAACTGTTCTTCCATTCCTGGCTATGGCTTAGGCTTATCTGCCCTGTGTTCCTGAATATTCCACCTACTTAGACAAAAAGGCAAGGCAGAGAAGTCTGTGCTGTGGCTGGGAGTGGAAGAACAGTCAAGGGGCTGCCGGAAGGTAGCAAACTGGGCTGGATGAGTGGATAGATTGGCTGAGGAGGTGGGGGGAAGGGGGGCAGTAGCACCTGTGCTGCTGGCATTACAAATTGGGATGAACTGGTTTGTGCCCAGGAAATAGGGTGATTCTCATAAGTGGACAATGCTTTTCTTACCAAAAGCATTGTCCACTTGTGAGAATCACCCTATTTCCTCCTTGCATTCTGTCATGGTAGCAGCTAGTGTGTGTGAAAGTAGTGTGCAAGAACATCCTAAAGAAAGCAAGTATCTAGGGCCACTGCCAGTTTTTTTTTTTCTTAAAAGACATCAAAAGACATAAGAATACTAGCTAATATCACAGAGGTGTTACCATTCTCGATGCCACCCTGCTACTCTTCTTCTAATAAACAAGGGCTTTCATAAATCATTCTCATTAATTAAAATGAAACCCACAAACCCATACTGGTAGTAAAGAAATACTGTAAATGTTTTAAACTAAAAGCATCATCACTTTGTAAAAATAAAAAATAAAATCTAATTGTAGGAGAGCATGAACTTTATTGCTGACCCTTGTTTGATTGTGGTAAGGCAAACATTCTGCTTCTCAGTAACAGCTAAGTGAAAAGCCCAGGCTTCTCAATTTATTAAACACTCAGCTCTCATTTCTGAGCTGGTGAAAAAAAAGGAAATAAATAAAACAAAGCAGGAAGCAGACAATGGAGCTGTGGGCAATGAAGTTTTTAAATTGCTATGTAGTTAGAGAAAGGAATATAGGAAAGTACTTCTCTCCACATGTCACAGCGGGAAAGAAGTAGTATTGATGCCTCATTGTCAAAAAGCCCTTCCTGTTACTACTGTTCCTTTTGAAGGGTGTGTGCATTTAGAAATGGGGAAGCACCCTGACATCTGAACAGAACAAAGGTCTCAGACCTAAGAGGGCTTGTTCATTCTAACACTTGGCTCTCTTTTTAGTTTTATTTAAATTATGCCTTTGAAATGGCCCATTACTCTGAGGAAAACTGCCTGCTGAGATGCTACAGTTGACAGCATCTCTGTTTAAAATTAGGAAAGGAGTACGACAAGGCTGTATACTGTCAACTTGCCTTTTTAACTTATATGCAGAGTACATCATGTGAAAGGCAGGTATGGATGAATCACAAGCCGGAATTAAGATTGCTGGAAGAAATATCAACAACCTCAGATACGCAGATGATGCTACTCTGATAGCAGAAAGTGAGCAGGAATTAAAGAACCTCTTAATGATGGTGAAAGAGGAGAGTGAAAAAATGGGCTGAAGCTCAGCATCTAAAAAACTAAGATGATGGCAACCGGTCCCATCACTTCCTGGCAAATAGAAGGGGAAGAATTGGAGGCAATGACAGAGTTTATTTTCTTGCACTCCTTGATCACTGCATATGGTGACTGCAGCAAAGAAATTAAAAGACACCTGCTTCTTGGGAGGAAAGTGATGGCAAACCTAGGCAGCAACTTAAAGAGCAGAAACATTGCTTTGCCGACAAAGGTATGAATAGTCAAAGTTATGTTTTTTTCCAGTAGTGATGTATGGAAGTGAAAGCTGGACTATAAAGAAGGCTGATAGCTGAAGAATTGATGCTTTTGAGCTGTGGTACTGGAGGAGATCAAACCCATCCATCTTGCAATGAAATCAACCCTATCCATCCTGAAAGAAATCAACCCTGGATGTTCATTGGAAGGACAGATTTTGAAGCTGAGTCCAAAACAGCAGTACCTTGTATAAAGGAATTAATTTGTTCCAAATGAAATTAGGTTAAGCAAATTTTCCTTTATACAAATTTCCCATAGGAATGCATTGAAAACAGAGTGATCCCATTTTTATGTTGTACAGATTTGCCCCATAGGTGATTCTGTTAAGCAAAATTTCCCCTATCTCCGGAACTTTTCATGTTGTACAAATTTTATGTTATACAAACCATTTGTTATACAAGGGTCCACTGTACTTTGGCCACCTCATGAGGAAAGAGGAGTCCTTGGAAAAGTCCCTGATGCTGGGAAAGACTGAAGGCAAAAGGAAAAGGGAACGACAGAGAAAGGAATGGTTGGATGATGTTATCAATGCAACCAACATGGATTTGCCCAAACTCCGTGATGCAGTGGAAGACAGAAGGGCCTGGCGTGCTCTGGTCCATGGGGTCATGAAGAGTTGGACACGACTGAACGACTGAACAACAACTGTTTCCACATAATGCCTCTGGGCCCCAGTGCAGAACTCAGAGATATTCTGTTGAAGTTAAGAGTCTACTTCAGCTGCTTTGGCACTTGGTCTTTCCTCACCAGGTTGCCCCTTCCATCCTTCCTGCTATCTGTTGCTCCCCTTGTTAAATGCAGAGTCTTCCCCATCCCACCCTCATTACAGTACTGGAATAGCCCATAGGTTTGCTGTCCAGCTCGCCTCCTAAAATCTTCCCTTGATTCTTGAACAAAAACCCTACAGAGGTTTCAACTGGGAAACAATTGAAGTTGTGACTGAAATTTTGAGTTGGCCTTAAGAAGTATTAATGCTTCCTTTCCTTTTCGTATTTCATCCTTTCTTTAACCATATAGCAAGATCCACTATATAAATGTTCTTGTAGTGGAGTAATGTTTCAGAATGTAACTGAGATTACCATCCTGCACATATGAATCTGGATAAAAGTTCCAATGAATTTAGTGGGACTTACTTTTAAGTAAATGTGTTGAGGACTGCATTGTATGGTGGATAAATCGAATTCTTCCTTTTAGAGTATTGTAAGTATAGCACAGTTCTATGAAAAGTGCTAATAAAGATGGTAAGGCTAAAATCGAATGAGTAACAATTTTACATCATCACAGCAACAGTCTTACACTGTAGATCATTTGGGTTGGAGCTATACTTAGAGATCCTTACAGTTGGGAGAGCAGAAGCAGACCTCCTTGACCCCAAATACCTACATTGGTTCCTGTGGCACCACTCTACCCAGGGGATGAGGGGAAATCCTTCTGGATCTGGTGGACTAAGGAGAGAAGCTGAGTAGGTAGCTCATTGAATTAGATTTCTGGCTACACAGCCTGAGTTTGGGAGTTCAGTGTACCTGAAAATAGTCAGCCTGTGTGGCCTTGGGCAAGCTGCCCAGTCTGGTGGTGTCCCCAGAAGGAAAACGTCAGAATTTACCTGGTATCACAAAACAACAAATAAAGGGAGGCAGGGATCCCCATTAATCACATGGCGGGAGCAGTTTGTGGGCATGGCAAGTGACACGGGTTACATAGGGCATCTAACTGTAGTTTGCATATATGCAATAAAATACATTTCAAAGAAATGCTGCCAAATTTCAGTAATCAATTGCTTTAGAAGGCACAAGACTTGGTTAGAATTTTTCTTACCAAAATATTGTACTGCCACAGCACATTAGCTGATCTAAAGTTCAAAGGCTTACAAAACTGTGCTGCAGGGAATAGGTTCTCCCCCCGCCCAACACCTTTTTTGTTTTCATCACATCACCACACTAGAAAATGCTTAACAAAAGGAGGTGTTGTGGAATATGATTCAGAGACTGCAATGGGATGCATGAGTATGTAATTTAGGAGGTTTCTGATGTTCAGACAATTTCTACATATATAAAAGTGAGACAAAATTACCTTGGCATATCTATTATTTACCACAACATTGCTATTGCGTTTGTGCGAGAGCTACAGTGGGACTGAACATTCTAGTAAGCATGTAAACACGAAAAACAAAAAGACCGTTCAGTCCCAGAACAGTGGCGGGGGGGGGAGGAAGTATTCTAATTAAAGAGTGTGTTGTTTTGCCTGTGGGCCCCCTAAGAGCCAGCCTCTGATGAGAAGCTGATGCCTTCTATTCAGTGATGCGTGAATTTGGCCTCTTTTCACTGCAGTAGGGAGAAAGGATCTGTGCACTGCCATTTCTTCTGCACTGCCTGTAAAAGGTTATTGTATTTGATCCCTCTGCATCTGCACAGAGCTGACATGGAATCTCCCCGCACCCCAACCCGGCCCTGGTCCTTCAGTGTTTTGTTTTTGCAGATTAGAATCAACCTTTTGTCTGCACAGTGGTGGAATCATTTTGTTAATTGGCATATTGATATCCAAAGAATTGCTTACGGTGCCAAGTTATTAAGAAAAAGTAGATGAGAGGCAAATTAACTTGGAATCACCTGTTCCTCTGGGCAAATTACATAAACCAAAATGACAGCAACCAAATGTCATATTATTTACATAGCACACACAATTTGTTTTCTAAGAGAATGAGAAAAAAAGCAATTGACAAAAGATTTGAAACTGCTTGTATACAAATGAGAGCTCCCACTTTATAGTGAAGCTCTATTTTCTGTGCTGTTCAGCATAATTAAATCATATGGAAAAGTGTCACCAGGCAAAATAAAATGTATTTATTCTAGCCATATCCTCCCACAGCATGACACGCAGTCTGAGAAACATCACTAAGTACTTTATGCCATCTGTGCATGTAGGATATACATTTATAAGCCATGTCATTGTAAAATATTCCTTTATGAATTACACATAGACTTCTTCCTTGAAGCATCTGAATAATCTATAAAGACAGACAGCCATTAGTGCTTAGCTCTATTTAACCCATTTCTTAACTGTATTTCCTTTTTGAAATAGAACTTGCCCAATATTATATCATTTACTGTCAGAATATTGCTAAAAAGTTGTTTTAGCCAGATATTAAGCTACAGATTATATTCTTAAAGGGGGGATAGAAGAGCTGTAATGACAGGAGAATTGGCGTGGCTTATACAGTATTTTGCTCGAATTGTACTTGTACGTCCTGATTCAGTGTTAGTAGCTGTATTCATAATTACCATGTATGGTCTGGTCCCATGATAGTTTTGCATTACTCCTCATCTTAGCTACTGTTTTTAGAAGGCCTCCAAACCTATGATTCTCCTAAAACTGAGAAGAGTTAGAGGGTGGTGTTTGGGCATTTTTCAAAAGGATTCCATTCCTTTTTCAGCCATAATTTCAAGACTGCTGATATCATACAGCCTTGGCATAATAGTGTACAGAATGTTGGACTATTGTTATCCACAGCCAATACAGCAAGTACACAGGAATGAGACATAATAGCTCAGAGTACCAAGAGACACTGGGGAAGTGGTTTATTTTACATGTTTAGAAGTCATCCACAATACATGTTTTTTGAATGATATAAAGTCCAAGACATCCTGTGAACCTCTTTCTCTAGGTATCTTCTGCAATTTTTTGTTTTCTATAAATGTTTATTTCTGTTTTTGTGATGGCAGGAGAAAATTCATGAGGATTCTTGGTCAGGAGCATTTCCAAAATGCATTTAAATGTCCACGCTCCTGGAAAAAGCGTATTTGTTGTCTTCACTTGTTGTCTTCCAAGCATTCCTTTATTCCCATTTTTTTTTGTTTTTATGTGATTGGAACCAGTATAGAATGCTCTTTAAATTTTGTTTTCTCTTTCCTGGTAGAAAGCATTTTAACAGAAGCACCTGTCATTTTCTGACAGAGTAGACAGAACATAAACCTCTTTGAAGTGTACAGTTCACCCTCATAGAAAGAGCTAGGGAGATGACCTTTGCGCCAGGGAATTTAAAGTATTTTTAAAAGTCTTAATGTGAAAACAGACAAAGAAGCCTTCAAAGTATGGTATATGTGAGAGGAAAAAATCTGCCTAGTTACTTTTCCTGTTAGTGGAATGGATAAGAAGAAAGAAAGAAAGAAAGAAAGAAAGAAAGAAAGAAAGAAAGAAAGAAAGAAAGAAAGAAAGAAAGAAAGAAAGAAAGAAAGAAAGAAAGAAAGAGAAAAAATCACCACTGGCATAATTATCACACACACACAAACACACACACACACACACACACAAGAAGCTGCAATCTTAGATCATTATCTGGGCTTTATAATAATTCTTTCAAAAGAAGTATGTAGAGTGATTTAAAAGTGTTAACAAAACCAGTAGTGAAACTTGCTTGAAAAGTCATAATAATTTCAATATGCATCACTTCCAAGTATATTCCCCCTGAAAATTTGACGTATCAGAAAGCACAGAAATATCTTTTCATTGCCAGTTAATGCATTTGTGGTTTTCCCACTTAAAAATACTTATCATTTTTGTAGTGAATTAGTGTGCCATGATTTGCCCTTGCAAATGCCATGTTGGCTCTCCTTCAGCAGTGCCTTCTCTTCTATGTGCCTATTAATTTTATCTTTTAGGATGGTTTCCATCACTTTACCTGGGACACATGTCAAACTGACTGGTTGGTAATTTTCTGGATCACCTCTGGATCCTTTTTTGAAGATTGGTGTTACATTCACTACCGTCCACTTATCAGGCACAAAGCCTGATTTGAGGGAAAGATTACATATTTTGGCTAGGACATCAGCAATTTCATCTTTAAGGTCCTTGAGAACTCATGGATGGATGCCATCTGGTCCTGGTAATTTGTTAGCATTTAGTTTAACAAAACATGCAAGGACCTCCTCCCTGGTTATTTCTATCTGGCTTAATTCTTCAGTTTCCCTCCCTACAAAGATAGGCTCTGTTTGGGGCATGTGGTCTGTGTCTTCTTCAGTGAATATTGAAGCAAAGAATTCACTGAGTTTCTCTGCAATCTCTGTTTCCTCTTTAATAATCCCTTGCCTTCCATTGTTGTCTAATGGTCCAATGGCCTTCCTAGTTGGGTTCTTGCTTCTAATTTATTTATTTATTTATTTATTTATTTATTTATTTATTTATTTATTTATTTATTACATGTATACCCCACCCATCTTCCCGTACTTAAATAAGTCCTTGTTATTTCTTTGAGAGTTTCTAGCTTGCCTTTTTTCTGCCAGAATTTATGTTTCTGCCTGTTGTCCTCATTTGGACAAGCCTTCCATCTTCTAAATGAACAATGGATTAGTCAGAGACCCAGGGCCAAGAGAAGAACCTGATAATTCCTTACATGACTCATGTGTCTGAAAAACTTTAAAGGATTTTTGGCAAACACCACATACTCACTCACTTCAAACCCCAATGCTCTAAGGCAGGGACTGGTCCACCCAAAAGACCTGACACTAAAACACAAGAGGAGTAATACAGTATATCCAGTCCAATGCAGAGAGGAGTGTGCAGAGCTTTACAATGGAAAAGTTAAACAACCACAAACAGGATAGCCCAGCACAGGAGGGGCAACAGCTCAGGACCAGTATCACCAGTGTAACTTCATTTGAAGGACACTCATTCAAAGATGAGGATGTACACATATTAGAGAGAAGATAAGGTGGTTCGAGAGAAGAGTCAGGGAAGCCACTCATGTATATATAGAAAATCTGTCTCTCAAGAAGTGTGGGGGACTTAGACACAATCTGTCTCCCATTTATAAGGCTGCCCTTTCACCAATCTCTAGACAAATCAGATTCCAGTGGAATAGATGGGCCCTTGGCCTAATCCAGCATGGCTCTTCTTATGTTCTTAAATCAGGACAACTTCACCAGGAAGGCCACTGCTAACCACCCATATTTAATGGATGTTGGAAAGGGTTGCATAGGCATGACTTGCACACACACACACCAGGCCATTGTACAAGCCTCTTCAAGCCATTGTTCACCCAACGAGCCTGTTCAGACCACAGCAGGGGGAAATGAGACTGAATTAAATTGGAAGCCTCCCACCAGCTTTTCTCAGAATGAAAAAGCTACTTGGATTAGTAGCGAAATGCTTCGATGCCACAAGAGAAATTCAGTTACCCTGACTCAACTCCCAGATAATCCCGCCTGGATGACTGAGAATCTCCACAAATATGTTCCATTTGTTGCTGTACTGTTCCCTGTGTATATAAACCTGCAAGTGTGGTAAACTCATATACAATACAATGTGTGGAGAGACCAGGAGAGACAATACTGTCATGTGGGGTGGGGATCACTTAGATCTGGTATACTGTAAGTGGGAGCCAGTTCAGGCTGTTCCTTGAGATATAGAAAATTAGATCACCACAAGTTTCCAACTGCATTCATATTACAATTTTCCCTGGGGTTATAACCACATGTGCTAATATTGGAAGTATCCCACAGTAACCTTTCAGTAAGAAAAACAGATAAGTAGCTCAATTAATTTAAGTATCCTATCTCTTCAACTGACAGTTTTATTTCATAATTTTCTGCATGATACTTCAGTATGAAAGTCTTTAAAAGCCAGAAGGGGAAATGATCTGACATTAATAAATGGAACTATATTTGAAAGGATTATCTCAAAAAGAAATAAAATCTTTTGAAACTATGCAAGGGTTCATAGAGATGTAGCCATATAATTTTCAGTGGGGATGCAAGATGGTGCATGTCCTTGCATAGCTCATGATTGGCTGGCACTAGGGAGAAGCAAATATGATGCATTGGAGGCTGCTTCCTGGTTGGAATTTAACCCAATGCAAGCTAAAGCAAGGTAAGACAGTGGATGAATTTGTTCCGGAGGGGGGGACTGGGTTCTGAGCACCAGCTGTGCTGGCATGTTTCGTTTCAGAACCAGTCCCCTTCCAAATCAAAACACCCATCTCTACTTGTTATATACTGCCTCATACTGCTTAAAACTCTCTCTGATTGGTTTACAATTCAATTATGCAGGCTATAGGGAACTTGTATCTGACACTAGTCAAATGCAACATTATTGCTACGATATTTTACTACTCTGTCTTTCTACTTATTTATTCTTCTTACTTTTAGCATGAATGGCAGAAACCCTCCCCCTCCCTAAAAGAGACACAAAGAGGGGTGTATTAAAGTAGTAAAATGCATAGAATGTAAGATGCATTTAGTTTGTTTTAAAATTGCCAGGAAAGTTAAAATAGGGTGGCCAATGTTCCATCATCAAGAAGGAGAGCAAACATCACCAAAAAGGATGACATTTTCCACAAAAGAATGGTATTTTGTGTTAAATTTGCATATGCTACTTTAAACTAATATATGAAAATACCATCACAATTAGACATTATTGTTGCAATTTGGAAATACACTACTGTTCAGCATATTGCACAAAGAATCTGATGAGGTAGCCACCTTGGGACTCCATACTGAGATAAAAATGACATACAAATCAAATAAATATGCTGTACAGGGTTTAGTAACTCTGAAAAGAGAGGAAAAGAACACACATACATATGCTATGAAAATGTGTCAATGTAATTTTGCTGAAATACTATATCTAGGCAACACTTGTTTCAGAGAAGTGGCCTGGACAGTGCTTTCAGGAGGTTTTCTCCTGGGACTGAGCTCACATCTGAAGTTCATAGAGAATTGACAAGCCACCCCATGTCATTCCTGCTGTATATCAATAGTGTGGTTTGCATTATTTCTTACAAACCCTCTCTAAACATTTTACTTTAAAAATGACAGAGGGGTTATTAGATACATTGATCAATAAAAGCCCCTACTATTCCTGTTCAGTCAGGGAAACTTACTGAGAGGGTAGGGTAGTGATGGCAAAACTTATAGAGACTGAGTACCCAAACTGCAATTCAAAACCAACTAATTTTTCGTAAAGTGCCAATACAACAATTTAACCTGAATACAAGTGGCTGTGAAGGGGTGATGTCAGATGCCCACAGAAAGGGCTCCGAGTGCCACCTTTGGCACCCATGCCAAAGTTGTGCCAACACTGGGGTAGGATGGCCAATGACATACAGTAATACCTTGGTTTATGAGCATAATCCATTCTGGAAATATGCTTGTAAACCAAAACACTCTTATATCAAAGCAAATTTCCCCATAAGATATACAGTGGTACCCCGACTTAAGAGCAGCTCAACTTAAGAGCAATTCAACTTAAGAGCAGAAAACTGTTGCCGTTTTAACTGCAGCCTTACAAATTTTAGATATGGTCTACTCAATTTACAAATAATGTTTTTCATTTTTTTATTTTTTTAACTTATTGTTTTATTTTTTTAGATAGGTACCCTGACTTAAGAGTAGTTGACTTAAGAGCATGCATTCAGAACTGATTAAATTTGTAAGTTGAGGTACCACTGTAATGTAAACTCAGATGATTCATTCTGGGGCCCCATAGACCACATACTTAACACACAGTATGCCAAAACTCACAAAAGAAATTGGCTAGAAGTCCACGTCCACACCATGGTTTATGTACCTGGTTGTGGAATCTACTCAGTTTGGGACTAAAAACTGGATTTTATTCTGTATTTTTAATGTGACAATAGTAATGTGCAATTTGTAGCCCTATACACTCTTGACTAACTGCCCCATTACTAGAAATGGTTTGAAAAAACAAGAAA
Organism: Phrynocephalus forsythii; assembly: GCA_029282475.1. Classification (NCBI taxonomy): domain Eukaryota; kingdom Metazoa; phylum Chordata; class Lepidosauria; order Squamata; family Agamidae; genus Phrynocephalus; species Phrynocephalus forsythii. Next base: position 84,524,241 of record JAPFRF010000002.1, read on the forward strand.
GAATGTTGAAAACAAATTAAAAATATGAATATAAAGGGGGGGAACTTAACCCGCACGTTCCTGTCTGGTGCAAGGGAGACCTCTATTCCTCTCTCCTCCCTCTGCTTTGGAGGATTACAAGCACCCCCAATCCAGTAGGGGGAGGGGGAGGGGGAGTGGAGCCACCATTAGCCCACTTGTGATCATATGATCTGCACCAGTGTTTGTATATCAAGACATTGCTTGTTGATCAAGGCAAAATTTAGAAGAAATGTTTGCTTATCTTGCAAAATGCTGTTAAACCAAGTTACTCTTAAACCAAGGTAATACTGTATCACCAAAAAGGATAATTATTCCAATGGAGGATTGTTTGTGGCACAGTGGTGAAGCTGCTGTATTGCATTCAGGCCTCTCCTCACGATCTGAGTTCAATCCCAATGGGTTCAGGTAGCCAGCTCAAAGTTGACTCAGCTTCCATCTTTCTGGGGTTAGTAAAAGCAAAGCAAAGGTTTATAGTTTTAATAACAGTATGCAGGCTACACATTGCCCCTGCCCCCAGCAAGCTGGGTACTCATTTTACTGACCCCAGAAGGATGGAATGCTGAGTCAACCATGAGTCTGCTACCTGGGATTGAACCCCAGGTCATGAGCACAGTTTTACCTGCAGTACAGGCATTTAACCACTGCGCCACAAGCCACTGAGTAACCAGTTTAGGGGGGTGGGCATGTGTTGCTGGCATAATTAAATTATAAACCACATAGACAACGCTTTAAGCTCTATATAAGAAGCACACTATTGCTATTAAAAGCAATCCTCTGTCACAGCAACAAGGTCAGTTGATTATATGAGTCTGCCTGCTGGCAACTAAGCTAGATTCACAATATGATGGTAGAATTAATAGTATTGCTCTGGTAACATTCTTACTGTACAAAACAAAAATATTTTCGCCTTTTGTGTTCTACGACTTGCAATCAGTTTCATAGTTAAGTCAGAAGAAATTTAAGAGGAATGAACTGAGGAGAATAAATTCTAATAAATGCCCGACTATGGCTGTAAAGTTTCTGGAAGAGAGTAAAAATTATAATTCTGCTACTTCATAATCAAAACAAATGTAAGTTTCTCTTGTTTAATTTAATGTAAGTTAAGCCAAAAGTTGGTGCTGAAAAAAATTGTTGGAATGTACAATTTATTAAGCAATTTACTCCCTGCTGTCAGATGTAGATTTATAAACAGTTATTTTTGATTTGTATTTTAAAATAGTTTGCTCTCGGCGAAAAGCAAAATCTGTGAAGCAAAGCAAACCATGCATCACTAAAAAAAATGTTTATTAACATGGAGACTTAATTCTCTTTGATATTTTTATGCTGTTCATTTATTCTCTGGTGAATTTAGGAGCTTACCACTTACTTTTAAAAGCAGCCTTTGAAAGTGTAAAGTAAGATGTGGCAATTCTAAAGTGTAATCTCTTGTCTGAATTGTTGTTTCACTCGGCACAGACTATACACTGATATGTAAAATCAAGAGTTATTGAAAAGATCTACAGCAGTGTTTCCCAACCTGGGAGTAATGACCCCCAAAGCCATTGTGAAGTGATTTCTGTGTGTGTGTGTGTGTGTGTGTGTGTGTGTGTGTGTGTGTGTGTGTGTGTGTGTGTGTGTGTGTGTGTGTGTGTGTGTGTGTGTGTGTGTGTCCTGGGATACTTGATATTTGTTGCAGCCTTTGTCAAATAATTTCTTCCTCAACCTTTCAAAGCGAGATATTAAAGACAGTGGACATGTGTATGTATGAGAAACAGGCCCGGGGGGAGGGGCAGAAGCCTCTGCTTTCTGGAAAATGATGACCAGGAGTATTTGAAAGAAAGAAAGAAAGAAAGAAAGAAAGAAAGAAAGAAAGAAAGAAAGAAAGAAAGAAAGAAAGAAAGAAAGAAAGAAAGAAAGAAAAGAAAAGAAAAGAAAAGAAAAGAAAAGAAAAGAAAAGAAAAGAAAAGAAAAGAAAAGAAAAGAAAAGAAAGAAGGCTGGCTTCCGAGGGGGATCCTTTGGGTGAAGGCTTTCCCCTTCCCTGGGTATTGTGATGTCCTTCCTCCCCCTGGCCCATCTTTAAGGTCCTTTGCCTTCTCTTCTCCCTATCTTTAACCTCCAGCCTATCTCCCTAGTTTTAAGTGGTGGTTGGTGTCAAGAACAGCAGGAGCATTGATGGTGGCCCCACATTGGGAAACAATGTTGATAAGCTATTTATGCAAATATAGGGGGCACTATCATGAAAGGGGGATGCAACTAAAAAAAAGTTTGGGGACCACTGATCTACAAGGATTAACTGGTGAAGGTCTCCTTGTTCTTCTTCAGGCGCAGATTTTACACTAAGATTACTAAAGCAGTTCCAGTCCTGAAGCCTGGGCCAGGCTAGAAAATCAGCTTCATCCAGGAACTGTTGAAACTCTAAATCCATTATTTTGCTTGGACATCTCATTTCAATGAAACCACCTTAAGACTGCTCAGAAATGTGGGCTCAAAAAAGGATTTTATCAAGGACCTGCCTTGATTTATCTTATTTAAAACTGAAGACTTAGACTAGCATTCACACTACTTTACAAACTTTCTGCTAATTCTCACTATTAGCAGGGCACCCTGGTTGGTTCTGCCAGCCAACTATTGTAACTGCAATGCTTACATTTTCTTTCTTCTTAAATGAAGAACTATTTTCTCCCCTACGAACCTTCCAGTCAGCTGAAAGCTTCATTGGATGCCATTATCCAGCCACAGAGATGGAATCTACTGAAGACAGAATATCTCTTGTACTGACTCGGTCATTTTATTCCCTTCCTAAATATGTTCCCTTGATAATTCCCCTGTTATCTTTTCAAGTACCTGATGAAGCCCATCTGTTCAGCCATGGTGGATAGACATTTAGGAGTTAGCTTTTTTTCAGCTATCTCCCACTGACAGTCCTTTTCTTTCTGGTTGACATCTTAGGACATATGCTCTTTGTTACTTGGACTCACTGACATCAACTTACATCGATTTTTCTCTTCATTTTTAACTGCTCATTAGATTGCTGATTGATTTTTCCCTATTGTTGTCATCATTTTATGGGTTTGTAAAGTGGTCCTGAAGGCCATATTTGAAAGAAGAGAAGGACAGGCAGGATGCCTTTAAAGAACAATATTCATTGAAGGTGAAAAGCTTAAAGTCCACAGTTTTATTAGTCCCTCCCCACCCTACCCCACCCCAATATTGGTGAGTATCTAAAAATGTTTAGCTCAACCGAAAGGACACTTATTTTTAATGCAGGTGAAGAATGCATGATTTCTTCCAGCTTTTGCATCTGCAGTCTCCTATGGCAAAATTCATACTATTCCAAAGATGCACTGACCCTCAGAATTAACTTTCAGGAGTTTGCTTGGAATTTTAACAGGGGAGATAGGGGAGAGTCTTGTTCTACTAGCAAAACACTTTCATACTTTCATACTAGCAAAACACTAATAACTGATCTTAAGGTTTATACCACTGAAAACCAATTAAACAAGTTGAACAGGCAATTGGTTTATTTCAAAGCAATTAATGCTCTGATGAATGTTTTTGTGTTTTAACTGAAGCAGTGAAAAATCAGGAATGAAATCATACAGTTCATTATTAGATTCAGGCAAGATCTGGCTCTGTGGTATGCCCCAGTGGGCAGCAATGGCCTTAAGGATTGTGGCCTTAACTGGGCACATTAGGATTGTGCATTGGTCCGTCCATGTAAATGGTTTACACTAACTATCTATCTATCTATCTATCTATCTATCTATCTATCTATCTATCTATCTATCTATCTATCTATCTATCTATCTATCTATGAATCAAGATAATCATAAGCTCAGGTAGGTTGTCTGTGGTCATCATATGGTAATCATCATCATCACCACCATCATCTTGGAACTGAGGAACCCTATGAATTATCAAGTCCTGCCCCTTTGAAGGACACACAGTGGAGAATTGGACTTCTAACTTATTATTTATTGATTTATTTTAGAGTATTTTTACCCTGCCTTTCCCCTTGGAAAAAGGACCCAAGGCGGCTTACAGAACGAGGGATAATATACAGTCCACTACAATTAAGACATGTTCATTGGGAACAGGGAATTGAGGGACATCTTACAGCATTAACTTCTGGCTCCGTAGCCAGATACCTAAACCACTATGCTTTCTAAAACTTAGTTAATTTAAACTACAGGTGTCCAAATATGTGTTTTTTGGATTACAGTTTCCCTTGGCAAGTGACTGAAGAAATATAGATGTTGGAGTTAATCTGGAATTTTAATAATTTATTTTCTCTGCCTTTTGTGTGTGTGTGTGTGTGTGTGTGTGTGTGTGTGTGTGTGTGTGTGTGTGTGTGTGTGTGTGTGTGTGTGTGTGTGTGTGTGATTTCTGAGCAATTTGATTCTTTCAGAATAGTTTCTTATTGAGCTCTTAACGGTGGTAACCATTATTTGTCTTTTGTTTTTGGCTTTTAGTTTGAACAGCTAGGGGGCAATGTGGCTTACAGATCACATTATGCCATCTCCCCCCGCGCGCAACATCCTGAGCAGCACTGCCGTTTGGGTATCCTTAGTTTGAGTTCTGTCTCTGCTTCTCGTATTCCTTGGCTGGGGGAACAACTGGCAGTTTTGAGTTGCTAAGGCAGGCTGATAGCCTATTGATGTTGGCAATCAAAATTACGAGCTTGCCTTGCAGATCAAAGGGGCAGCACAGCTCTTGCAGCTGTTGGGAAAGAAGCTGAATGCTAAGCGGGAGTAAAATAGTAAGCAGTGATCCTCAGGACCCAGCTGAGCGCTGGTCAGGCCAGGTGCAGCCAGACAGAAATTCCTCTTTGATGAAAAGGGAGAGGCAGAAACCCACACTTGGTAGGAGCGGGAGGGAGGATAAACAAAACGGCCTTTCTACTGGGCTCCAGAATATCACCACTAGAAGAATGCAAAGAATTAATCCACCTCCCTTGTTGACTAATTTGTGTGTTCTTCCTACTGATATATTGTTTGAAAGGCCTATTGTTTATTTTGCTGTCTACTGATACAGTATCTATTGTTTAGAAGTGTAGTCACATATCTGTGAATGTGGGACTAGGGGACTGGCTCTGCTTCATATTCTGGTTTGTCAAACATGAGACACAATGTACTTTATCTTATAACATAACTCCTTTTGTCAGGAAAGCACTGCCTTGTTCAGTCAAATGTGTGTTTTTACAGGAATGCTTTGTGAAACATTTCTATTGTCTCTTCAGTAGCTGATGGATAGTCTCCTTATAGGCCCTTTCCCCAGAAATCCTAGAGATGGTTTATACTGTGAACCATCAACTTCTAAAGTTAGTTTTAACTATACTATATTATTTGTGTGCTAATTCTGGGTGTTATAGATATTTTTAGTTCTATGTCTACTTGCAAAGACATCAATGGAGTTAGAACTTGAAAAAGCTAAACTAAACTAAAACTGAACAAAACCTTCCCACTTGAGAGATTTTAGCAGCTGCTGTTTCTTTCTCAAAGGTAGAAATGCTAGAAACACAGAAATCTAATAATTTGGAACAACTGGGAGCACAGAAGGGCCTTTTCACAGCTGCTTTTATTGTCTAATTCATTCTTTTAATACAGGCCTGCATAGCAATTCAACCGCGGGTTACCGGTAGCCCAAAGGCCATCAATGTAAAAAGTGAGGGGATAAGTTCTCCATCCCCTCCCTCCTCCATCCCAAGGACCACCACTGCCCCAGCAAAGTTCTGGGTCTGCCAGCCCACTGCCTCAACTGAGCAGGGCAGTTCAAGGGCCACAGTGCGATTCCCCCCCCCAAACACACACCATTTATGGCATGTATGACCAAAAGAAACGAGTGTTCATTAATATCTTTTTCATTTTTGTTTTTGTGTTGGACTTTGGAGTCCAGGCATAATTTCGTCATACAAAAAAACATCACATACACATCCTTGGAGATTCTTTGTTTATATAAAATAGCATTTACATTATATTTTATTGTTATTATTATTTTTACTTTTTAATTGTTGACTTGTTGATGTTGTTCACCACCACCCAGAGTTCCTTCGGAAGGAGGGTGGTATATATATTTATTGAAGAGGTGTCCAGACCGTTTCAGACACTGAACACCAAACCGACAGGTTACAGATACCCACAAACACTCGGCCGATAAATAATAAAAGGTTTCAAAACCACAGGATCATATAAAAGGTTACATCAGTCAAATCATCAGCATAAAACAAATTTGTATTATACCAATAAAACTTCAGGCGAAAAACCTTATGGTACTCATCTAGATGCACACCTTTTCTTCCTCTTTCTTCTTAAGTGAGTCTGCCTTAGCCTAAAAAAGAGCAATCCTCTGTGTCATAAACACAGTCACAAATGTTTGACTTTGTGTGCCCTATTGGCATATGAAACTGTAGTGGCTGAAATCTAGTGTGGTTATGCAAAAAGTGTAATATTTGAAAGTGAAATGACACAAATGAAGAAACCCTGTAGACATTATCTGGTGCAGACTATATTACACAAATATATATGTGGGGATTTCTTAACTCATTGCAATTTGCCTATAAAAGTTACAGTGCTTACATAACACATCAACAGGTTTTCAGTCAGTAAGTTCCTTGAGGCTTGTCCAGACAAGGGTATTTTCCCCTAGACATTCTGGGGTTGTGTTGTCATTCTGAAGTTTTGTTATTCTTGTGATTGCATATTGAATAGTTTGTCTTGATATGAATATCCATGTGGCAGGACAGCGTTACTCATTGGATGTACTGGGTTCAAGGTTCCCTCTAAGACGTACATCTGCACACACCTCTGCCCCCCTCCACACAGGGTTTTTGAACCCCCAGGCACCCACTGTGACTGTTTTTGTTCCAGTCACGATGGAGCCTGTGGAAGGGGAGGTATGTGGGTGCATGAGACAGAGCCCTGCACAGCAAGGCCCAAAATTAGAAGGGACATTGACTGGGATGTATTGGGTTGTCTCATATATATATATATATATATATATATATATATTTGTTTATATAAAATAGCATTTATATTATATTTTATTGTTATTATTATTTTTATATTTTTAATTGTTGACTTGTTGATGTTATATATATATATATATATATATATATATATATATATATGCATGTTGGTGGATTCGGGTTTCTTCCCGTGTAGAAATCTGGTTGTTTTGGCGACGTTTGACGAGGTCTCACTCGTCATCTTCAGGCTGGTGTTCTGGCTTCTTTCTTCTTGAAGCAAAGTGTGGTCTCAGTTGAAGTCCTTCTATAAATACTGCTGGGGGTGTGGAACTTGCTCTGTTGCTGATTACAGAGGTTCCTTTGTTCCTTTGTTCTTTTAAATAATCTGCTCTTTGTGACCTCTATCAAAAAGTTACATCAGTCAGGTCAAAAGGACACAAGATGCCACCACCTTCCATCCAACCAAACACAAACCCAGACCCTTCCCACAGATGAAACGAAACCACCATCCAATAACAAAAGTGAGTCTGCACCATCTAAAGAGCAACCCCCACTCCAGTCACCACATGGAGCACACTCACACACCCAAAAAAACATTGGGAGACCACAGACACGTAGCCAGACCAAAATGAATTCACAAGACACAGGACCCCACTCCACCAAAGCCCAGGATACTGCCAGAACCTACCAGCCATCTAACCCACCAGCATGTAAACAGCCATCTAAACAGCCATCAGCAGTTAATCCCATAACACATCGCCTCAGCCACACAGCAGATCACAAAAGAACAAAGGAACAAAGGAACCTACAATCAGCAACAGAGGTTGCAAACCCACACCCCCAGCAGTATTTATAGAAGGACTGCAACTGAGACCACACTGTGCTTGATATGAAGAAGAAAGAAGCCAGAACACCAGCCTGAAGATGTACTGGGTGAGACCTCCTCTAAACGTCGCATCAGAACAACCAGATTTCACACACGGGAAGAACCCCAGGCACCCACTGTGACCCTAACATGCATACCTATGGAGCCTGTGGAAAATGGGTGCATGAGACAGAGCCCTGCACAGCAAGGCCCAAAATTAGAAGGGACATTGACTGGGATGTATTATGTCTATATATATATATATATTAGGCATATATATACCATAAAAATGACGTTTGTAGTTTTTTTGTAAAAATATGTTCATTTCGTTTGTCGGGAAATTTTTCAAAAATATGTCGTTTCCTTGTCGCTTTCCACCACGATTTGACTTCCCAGAGCATAGGGGTGTCCCGCAATCAGGGCCGGGCGCTAGGTGTTTTCGCACCCTAGGTGGGGGGGGGCGGGGGCGGGCGGCGGGGGAGGTGCGGGGATTGGCAGTGGCGGGGGCCATGGGCGGGCGGGCGAACGCGGGCGGGCGGGCGGCGAACACGGGCGGGCGGGTGGGCCACGGCGCAGGCCATAGGCGGGTGGCAGCGCGGGCGGACGGGTGAGTGGTCAGTTAGGATATCACATATGATAGAGGTTCTGTTCTTGACTTGCACCCCAAATGTGTGTGTGTGCAAGCAAATTGAAGTTGGGGAAATAGAAAATAAATGGTAGTATATAATATATATTTAAAATAAATCCACACCTCTCACTCCCAGTCGAACATACCCCTTTATCCAATATCAGAAAAAAATCCTCACAAACTGCCAGAGAAGAAATAAAGAATAAACTGCTATTCCCTTCAGCAGACAAAGCTGCAGGGAATCAAAGAAATTATTTTCTAAATTCAATTCCCTCCCTGCCTGCCTAACTTAAATCCTAAAGCCTCCAGCCTCCCTCCTCAATCTCGATCGGATCACACCAGCACCAGCAGCCAGCCCTCCTCCCTCAACCACATCCATACACCTGACTGCAATTTCTGGAAGGTGCCTCGGCTTTTTATGCCCTCCGAGACCTCCAGAAGTGTCAGTCAAAAACCTGGCAATGCCATTGGTGGAATGGTTCAAACAATTTGCATGGTCCCATCCCATGCCCAGCCCAAATGGGCAGGTCTAAAAAAATAAAAAATATAATAAAATAAAATAAAATCAATACGACGTTTTATTGCTATAAAAAACCTACTGCTGCTACTATTAAAATTCAGGCATTTAAAATAAATAAATTTCACATGTTTCTGTGGTGATTTGGTGTGTTTTTGACCATGATTTCAAAAGAAAAATTGTGGTCGCCATTTTGGATCCCCCCACCCACCGCATGGCATGGCAAGACGACGAGGATGACCCCCCCCCAGCCTGGTGCAAGCAGCCCAGGACAGGAGAAGGGGGGGAAGGTCGGGGACCCCCCAGAAACCACCCCTCTGGTAGGTGGCAAAGCCTCAGGCAGGCATATTTTCGCCTGCTTTTTTGGCTGGGAGTTGGGGGTTAAAAACTTTAAAAACTTTTTCTGTGCTTCGCATCGCGCGATCGCCGCGATGCCACAAACGGAAACAAAAACCCAACCAAATTTTTCTTTTTTCAGTTCGAGTTCGAGTTCTGATGGCTTAATTATTGTTACCGTTTCCGTTATGTAACGGAAACGATAACCGAAAACGGAAACGACAATTTCGCCGAGTCGTGCCCATGTCTAATATATATGGAATTCTTCATGATATCTCACTTCCAACACAGATTGCTTTCTCTTTTTGCCTGTCTTCTCTGTGCCCTACATTCACCCACTTCACTCTTTCCTCCCTTTCCTACTTGCTTTACCCACCCACATGTCTCAAACCTTCAAATTTTTATCTATCTAGTTATTTTACTGCATGCCTTCACCACCATGCTTTCAAAATGCATTTTTTTATATTCTATTTGTTTTTTATTTTTCTATTGTAACATTTATAATTGTACTGCAGCAAAATTCCTTGGCAGCGAAATATCTGTGGGGAGTTGATAGAACAGAAAAGGACATGGAGAGGGGTTGTTGTATATCAAGGAAAAGGAAAGAGAAGAAGAAAGGATTGCTGTTGAGGAAAGGTGCACAGCGGCAGCCCTAAGATGTAAAGGACTGGATCCATACCAACAGAAACACTCCTACAAAGTGCAGTGATTACCATGGAACAATGTAGTATTAGGCCCCACACAAGCAGATTGTGCACTGGACTACATCAGAACAAAACAGGATGGCAACCTTGTGTTATCTGGGGGATGCAAACTACCACCCCCGGAAAAGTCAGATATCTAAATCTTGCTTTGACAGTGTTGACATGGGAACATAATTATGGGTATCATGAGTGCATGGAAAGTTGAGCAAATGTTCAGTGCAGATGGGCCCTTAATTGCCAACATGTACAATTTTGTTAGAACTCCGTTTTTAAAAGTGTTAAAAGTGAAGAAAATGTCCCCAACACACCAATGGGCTGTTACCAAATAAGAGTCATTATTTGTTCAAAGGTGTCTAACCCAAATATTCTTTGGGCGTTTATACACGACCCCTAAGCTGCGCTGCAAATGGCTCCCAGCTCCGGAGCTTAGAAATGTTTCCCCACCAGCTCCGGAGTTTGCAGACAATTAAGTGCGACCCCGCCCACTTTAGCGCGACCCAGCGTATTTTTCATGTACCTGCTCTCTGGAGGTGAAAATTTTTTGATGCGGATAAGAGTGCCGGGCTCTCCTCGCTTGTCTGTTGTTGTTTTGCCTCCCGCCCTTTTAAGAGCCCCTTGAGAAGGAACCAGGAAGTAACAGGGCTCGTGGGCAACTTCGACCGGCACCGGCAGGTTAGTAAAGGCTTCTTTTGTCCTTTTTTCCCCTCCCCCCTCACGCCGACAGGAGCAGGAAGTGCTGAGGGGTGGGGATGCAAGAACAGAAACGAACCCCCAAGATCTCTGGTCCGAATTTAAGGGACCAGCGGATCTTAGAGGTCGTGTGAAAAGGCCCTTTGATGTCTTATTAATTATTGTGTCTTACATTTGTATTCTATTTCTATCCTTCCTGTAGTGGGGTTGAAATGGTGGATATTTTCTCTTCCTTCTCACTTTTTGGACTTCTAAAACATTCCTGTAGATTATTGAAGGGTTGAGAAGATGGAGCTGTGTGGGTAAAAATGAAGCCTTGAAAAGAAAAGTGTTGTATTTACATTAGGTAGCAAACAATCCAAATCAGATGAGATCTGCATTAAAACTGTGCTAATCAAAAATATAGAAAAGTTCTGGCTGGCAAAGTTTCTATTCTATAGACAGCTATGTTTTACTTTTAGATATCAATCTAGTGTCCTGCATTTCAAGCTGCCTTGTGGCATGACTTGCAATGTCACGTTCAAGTATGTGCCATTTGCTCTCGGTGTTTCTCATCCATTATTTTTGTTTATGCTTCCCTCCTGCTTTGTTTGTGGTAGTTGTCTTAAATACTTGGTAAAACTGAAAATCTCTTGGGCTTGTTAATGGTAAAGACTTCCATTCTCTACCATCTATATAAGTTTACTTTAAGACGTTTGTCAGAATGCTTTATGTGAATCAACAGCTGTGTATTAGATTTTCACCAGTTACTGTACATGCTGGTGTTTTCTTGACAAGGTATATGGGAAAAAACTCAGGGTGTCAAAGAGTCCCCAACTTAACTAATTTACTGCTGATGCTTCAGCTCTGCCTTCCATTACCCTACTTATATCATGGGTGAGAGTGGCAGCAGTGAATTTAAGAAAATAAACCCAGTCAGTCACCTGTTAATTTTCTACATGTATTGTTAAGGACGTGTTTTTTGAACACCATCACAGTCCTCTAGCCCTGGAGTGTTCAAGATGCTGACTTTTCAGGGTGAATGTTGTGTTTATGCTTTTGTGCATTACAGGAAATCTTCCAATTCAGGATGGATGCCTGTTTCCAAAAAATGACACATAGAAGCACTGTATATAGCTTAAGATTTAAAAGCAGGCTGCAAGGTCATTCTTCTTCTACAAAAGAACTGTGACTGTATGACTTTTGAGTGACTAAGCCGAATGTAGCCCCACCACCTGTTTCAGTGGTGGCCTGCAGTCAAATGACAGAAGCTGCAAAAATAGACATATAACTCACAACTTGATTCCCTGATGTATTTTCTAATTAAGAAACAAATCAGAGTTCATCAGAAGGTTCTTCTGACAGTAAACAATGGCATCTTCACAAAGGCGCCAGTGCTTCTGCCTGTTTCAAAGTCACTTTAATCATGAGCATGTTGAATATGTCAGGAGATTTTCAAATCTATCTATTGTGCCAGAATGCTGAAGATTGATGTGAATTAATGCAATTGCATTAGTAAGAAGACACTCTGAAGCATTTGCACAATCACTGTGGCATCAAATGCTAATCAGGCAAGAGCAGCACATAAAAATACTTCACAATAGTTGGAATAATATAAATGTCTTCCTTGAGAGACACATGGGGCTAAAATGTAGTTGTTTAACGCCTTAAGAGTTGACCCAGTGAATGAATGGAATTTGTTACATCAACATTTGTGTTAAGTCCCATTAACTGCATGGACCAGTTCTAGTTGGGGTGGTCCAAGGAATGAAAATAAACATATTCTTTTTTACTTTGTTTTGAACTTCATCTCTAGAAGTCTATGCAGTCATGTAGCTGATTGGTTATGTTCAGTCTTGTAGATCACAAATTGTGAAGACGTTTTCCAAAGGCATTTTTCAGAGTCAGTCATAAGCGATTATTTCCAGCTCATCCAAATACAATTGAGATGGACACTAGAATGTCTTTGTTGCCAGTTCATCTTTCTGCAGACATGCAGCACATCAGCATTGTGAGCCCCATCCTTAGTGCTCCATGTGCCTGCTGATCATGCAGTCTGGTGTGAATAATCCCATTACATAGTTCTTAAATATGCATGTACAGCATGTTTCCACAATTGCCACACTGGGTTCATGACCTTATAGACTGCACTTCGAAATGCAGAGGTCACAGAAGTCGAATTCATACTGGACTGGCTCTCTCTGAGAAGCTGAATGGTAGCTCTGTGCACAATTGAAAAGGCCTGTCTGTCCTTACACACCCTGGTACACTGATACTGCCATTGTGAACCAAGCCTGATACAGGAAGATTGTTTAACAAATACTAACACTGCAAAATATTGACACTGCCTTTCAGCCTTCCAAATTGTGGATTAACCAGCTGATTTTTTGTTTTGTTTTCTTTTGTTTATGTCAACAGAAACCTATTTTAAGTTTACATTAGAGATATATGATATTGTTCAAGTGTTGCATTGGATTATTTTTTCCTCCTGAGTTGAAGAATTTTTATAGGTCATGGTTGAATGAGGTTGTGTATGTTCCTTGTTAAGCTTTATTTTATGTAATTTCCCAATATGTCATTTCTCATTAAACTGTATTCAAAGGCTTTCTGTGATTTGAAGATTCTTGTCAGTTTCTTTCTCCTACTACAGTATCTTGGAGTATAGAAAGCATCTGTATGCAATAAAAACAAACATACAGTATCTCTCTACCTCTGTAAATATATTTGAATATGTATGCAATAATCTTGATTTTAGAAGTTCATGTGTCATTTTAAAATCATATGATGGTGCCTCAAGCAGCTAGGCAAAACCCAAAAAGAAAAACTTCATTCTCTGACATTTCTGGTGCTTTCAACAGTTGCAAGGGGAAAGAGGAAGAAAAAATGAATGGAACCATTGAAGTAAATCGTGACGTTAAGTGATACAATGCCTCTGTGTAAGGCCATTCAGATGTGCAGTCAACAGGTGTCTTATTTCTACATTTTATAGCTCCATTAAAGTCTTATGCTAATCTACCCATTTGAGAGAAGACATGGGAGATTTTAGAGCACGTAATGGACTCTTGTATAGTAGGCTATAGGAATATTGCAGTGCCATCAATGAGTATCATCAGTACTTTTAAAAATCAAAAGGCATACTAAAATGAGCTTCCCCATACACCACTAAATAGAATATCTCACAAAGAGTAAACTATCATCTGTTTTTCTACATGCATCTTCTTTTTTGAGAATAATTCTTTGCATTAATTCTTTGAATAATTCTCTTTTCCCTCCAAGAATGCCTGTAGCTGGTCTGCCACCACCCTTTCTGTCAACTTGTCCAAGAAGGGAATATTTGCAATAGGCCTATAGTTAATAAATATAAGGGGCGTGGTGCTGACTTTGCAGCTGAAAACTGTCAGCTGCACAGTCAGCAGCTCGGCGGTTCAAATCCCAGGTGCCACGCAGCGGAGCGAGCTCCCGCTGATAACCCCAGCTTCTGCCAACCTAGCAGTTCGAAAGCATGTAAATACAAGTAGATAAATATGTACCGCTGTAACAAGCTGGAAGATAAAAGCGTGTTTCCTTGCAGCCATGCCAGCCACATGGCCATGGACTTGCACAACACTGGCTCTCCAGATTGAATATGGAGATGAGCTCCGCCCCTAGAATCAGACATGACTTCCATGCATGTGTGGAGGGAACCTTTACCTGTACCTTATAGTTAATAAAAACATCAATTCCTAAATCTAGTTTCTTTGGAATAGGCTTTATAATTGTCTCCTTTAAACCATAAAATAAATTGCCTTCCTGTAAAGATGCATTAATGATGTGGGCATAGCCCATGCCCTGGTTAACTCCTTTGCTGATTTTAACAGCCAGGATGGGCAGGGATCAAGAGAGGAGCTTTGAAGTGTGCAAGTTCCTCATCCATATCCCCAGGCCATACCAAGTGAAACCAATCCAATTTACTCTGACTAGATGGTGCATTCGACTTTTCCTCCAGGTCTACTGGTATCAGCAAGGAGTCAAGGTACCGATGAATACTTTCAACTTTGGATCTAGAGTGGGTTGCCAGTCGGATGCAGTCATCCATATGTGGATGTAAAAATGTTTTTGTCGGGAAGAGTTAAGGTTCAGCCCGCTGGTTGAAAGCAGCCTCAATTAATTGAATAGAGTGGCTTCTTTTGCTGGCCTTAAATTTATTACAATATCTTCCAGCCACCAGGTTAAAGTCTATGGGAGCTTTCTAAACTTTCTTTTTATTGCTTCATCACCCTTAACTCCCCCATGAACCATGGAGGACAGGCTATGCAGCAAAGATGGCATTTAGGGGTGATTGTGTCTAAAACTCAGGTCACCCCTCAATACCAGTGATTGACCAAAGCATCAACAGAAGCATGAAACATATATTCTGGAAAAACTCTTAAGACAGTTTGGAACCCAATAGGATCCATCAGTCTTAGGAGATGGACTATGGAAATAGGTCACTCCTTCCCACAGACAGGTGCTGTTTTGCAGAGTCTAAGTTTCAGCAGAGATTATTAATGACAAGGAGGAGTCAAGATTCATCACCTTCAGATTATCCTGCACTAGTCCTGACCTGAACACAAGATTAAAGGTGTGGCATGTGATCTGTGTGAACTTTATGGCCTCTATGTCCAAGCCTAAGACTGTCATGGCATCTATGAACACCAAATCTGATCCAACAAGCTGCATCTTTATGTATATGTTGACATCATTCAGCATCAAAAGTCTGATGTCACAGGGGGAAACGGCATGTCAACCCATTCCCATTATGTCCCAGTGGTCCAGCATGAGGTAAAGCCAATCCAAAACCAGACATGGCAGGATATAACTTTTCAAAGTTTGTTTTTTAAAGGATTACACCATGTCAACCACAGTACTCATATTTGGAGGAAATAGCACAGTACTCAAGCACCCAGCATAGTGCTTAAGCTAATTGGGCATCATATAAATTGAATACAGATGGGCATAAAATGTAAAACGACACTTTGTTTCGTCATGTCGTAAGGTTGCAAAACTTTTCATAATGTAACGAAACAGCAGACAGCATTTCAAAATGAAATGAAACCAAAAAAAAAAAACCCGCTGGGTGCTGGTGCCGGTGGCCACAACGGGAGAGAGGAGCAAAGAGGAGCAGCATGGTTTTTAAATATGGCACCACTTGCTTTGTTCTCCCGCTGCCAGTACTCAGCTGTTGTTGTTTTTTTAACAGGCTGGGCTATGCAAGGAAAACCTGCTGGGTGCCAGTGACAGCAACAGGAGAGCGAAGCAAGCAGTGCCAAATTAAAAACCCTACTGCTCCTATTTCCCATTGTGGCCACGGTCACCGGCACCCAGCTAGGATTTTTTTTTGACAGGTCAGGCTATGGGTAGGGAGGGAGGCCCCCCTCCCCACAGCCTGATCTAGTTAAAAAAAAAACAGCTGGGTGCTGGTGGCGGCAATGGGAGAGCAAAGCAAGGGGCACCAGATTTTTCACTACTTGGGCTGTGGAGAGGGCTAGGGTTAAGGCTTTACACTTAAAGCTGGGGGTCCCTCTCCCCACAGCCAGAGCTGTCAATACCAGCTGGATGGCAGGAACTTCTGAATAATTTTGTTTCATTTCATTTTGTTATTTCTTTTTAAAAAGCATTAATTACAAAATTAAATGAAACACTATTTTTCTGTTTTGTGCCCATCTCTAAATTTGAATGAATAAGTGTTTAAAATACATATATTGTCATTTTTTATAATTTAGAATGAATTCATTAATGCAAAACTGAGCATGCATAGAAGTGAGCCATTAGGAGTAAGCTACATAGACATGGTTTGATGTGACATATATAAGCAAAGCCTTGTCACCATTTATATATCCTAATTATAATTTCCTGCTCCATTTTCTGACAGTATCAAATAACTTTGGTTGCTCCAACAGGGAATGAATAAATCTGCCAATTTTCAGATAAAAATTTATATGAAGCAGTGTACAAAGATCCGTGTAGGGATTGTGGTTTGACTGATACATATAATTTAGAGGACTTATTACTTCTCATTGAGGGCACCGTTTCCAAAGAAGTAGTCCTATTAGTTTTCCTCTGCATGTTGTCAAAAGGAAACGGGGAAGGGTGAAATATAGCATTTTAAAGTTTTGTTTCTGTGAGCTTCTGTTAATCAAAATCCATTTCTCATGCAGGAGTGCAAGTACATGTTCTCTTTCTTTCTTTCTTTCTTTCTTTCTTTCTTTCTTTCTTTCTTTCTTTCTTTCTTTCTTTCTTTCTTTCTTTCTTTCTTTCTTTCTTTCTTTTTTAATGGTGATAACACTCTTGTCCAGATGAGGATATAGCTAACAGAGCACATGGCAACCATTTCTTATAACAAGAATGGAATTATTAAGAGGTTAATTAGCAGATCCTGTCTTGGGTAACAAGCTAAATAGATTTGGCTATCATAGGAGTACTAATTGTTTATGAGACAGCTCAGACTCTGTCAGAGAAGACAATTATTTTATGTTCATAAGATAATACAGAAAATGTGCTTAATTTTTAAGTTATTCGGGAATTGTAATTTGTTAGTCTGTTTTAGTATTTTCCTCCAAACCCTAATGTTTCAAAATGCAAGTTCATGATCCATGCCACAGTCTGCTCTTGGTCTTGTTTGTGCTGAAAGAATGGAACTTCTCCACTTTCTACAAAACTAATCTATTTGATTTCCATATTGTCCCTTCTGTAATGTCCATGTAAACAATTCTTGGTTTAGTTCCCTAAGCATGTATTCACAACATATAGTTGGCTTCACAAAATATTATGAGTCATTCTCTTGCTTTATTTCCTACTTTTGCATTCCAGTTATCCATGATTATTAGTTTATCCTCTTTTGGTATTTCCTCCAGGGCACTTGCATGAAAGCTTTCTACTTCTTAAACATCTATAGTTGAAGTGTATACTTCCATTCCTTTTATGTTGATGTTTTTTCATTAACTCAGGTTGATATTATTTGGTCAGACTTTATGTTGTTCCTGTAACTATTTGTGTCGAGTCTCACCACACTATCAGAAGCCACAGTTTTCTTCTAAATTATTTGAGTAAAACCCTTTGTAATTATCTGACTGAAAATGTGCTGTTTCAGTCCACTATTTTACTTACTCGTCATAGAATCATAGAGTTTGTAGGAGCCTATACAGTGGTACCTTGAGTCAGAAATGCCCTGAGTTACAAAAAATTGAGTTATGAATAGAAAACTGCCGGTATAGGACAATTTTGAGTTACAAAAAATGGCTTTTTTTTCGAGTTACAAAAAGAAGGAAAGGAAGATTCCTTTTCAAAATGGCTCCTGCTTGTTTGCAATAGCAATACTGCCATCTTGTGGCCACCTGACTACAGTGCCACAATTGAGAAGAAGGAGGAGCCATTTTGAACAGGGAGGCTGAGAATCGGTGCTTCTGTTTTTCACTGTCCTGCATAAGTGCCCCATTTTGGAAATATTTGTCACCATTTTGGGACTTTTGGTGGATTTCTCAAGTGGTTATAAGGTAGATTGCTCATCTTCTGCTGTTTGCTTGCCTGTTAACTGTGCTTTTTGCTTTCTGGGGGAAAAGCACTTGGAACAAATTAATTTGTTTCCAATGCACTCATATGGGATGCATTCCTTTTTTGAGTTAAGAAAATTTTGAGTTAAGAAGATGGATTCAGAATGGATTAATTTTGTAACTCCAGGTACCACTGTACATTCATTGACTCCAATCATGTGCTCAATTCAGGAATACAAGCGAAAGTAAATCTGGCAGATGGCTGTCTGTCTTGAAGACTCATCAATTCCTGAGGAAATTGATTATTTTGTTGTACTGCTCTAACAGGACAGGAAGTTTTCTCTAGTATTCAAACCAGGTTTTCTGTAACATGATCCCATTAGTACATGCCTTGCACTCTGGAATGATTGAGAACAGATATCTCCTTTGTATAACAACTTTTCAAGTATTTGAAGAGTGTTATCATATCAGCCTTTGTTTCCCAAGGCTAAATACACACCGTTCTTTCAGTCTTTCTTCATATGGCTTAGTTTCTGGTCATCCTCATTGCCCTCTGCTAAATCTGTTCCATTTTATCTGTATGTTTCTTCAAGTGAAGCGTTCAGAACTGAACACAGTGCTCAAGAAGAGGTCTAATCAGTGCTGAATAGAGCAAAACTAGTACTTAGTGGAATTTGCAGCCAAAAATAATGGTGGTTGTTTTGTAGCTGCATAGCTTTGGCTCATATTTAAGTGATTTACAACAATTCCAAGATGCTCGCTACATGTAGTATTGCTTAGCCAAGTATTGTCCATCTATATAATGGTACATTTGGGTTTCTTCCACCAAGTACTGTATAGATCTTTGCACTTATTCTTGTTAAATTTCATTTTATTGTTTTCAGCCCAGACATCAACCCTATCAATACCATTTTGATCCCCACTCCGGTCTTCCATGATATTAGCTCATCTGCCAAAATTTGTGTCATCTGCACATTTGATGACTTCATTCGAGTTTTTACTAAAATGTTGAAGACACTGGCTCCAGAACCGAGCCTTGTCATACTCCACTTATTACCTCCCCCAATTTGAGAAGGAGCAGTTGATAAGTACTCTCTAAGTATGATTCTGTAACCTATGGTGTATCCATTTGTTAGTTGTACTATCTAACTCATACTTAGCTAGCTTGATAATTAGATAGACTATTAATGGCTTTTGGTTCACCTTTTTAGTCTTTCACAATGTGTTATTGTCTTTCCTGGTGTGATTTGAAACTTTAGGGGCAATATGTGGTGTCAGATGTATTATCTGGGACTAGAATAGCAGGCTAACTTGCCTCATTAAATTACTGAAAATAGCTTAAATACTTATTAACAGTGATGTCTTCATCATTATATTCTGGATGTTCAGTACAAAGTATATATTATTCTGAGTACAAATTATATTGAGGGAGCTGGTCTCTTATGTTTGGATCTGTTCTGTAATATCACACCCTAGTCTATGCCAGTAGTAATGTTTAGGGAACATAAAGTGTTCAAAAAGGAAAATTCACCCAGAGATTCTTCATGACACTTTATGAAATAAGTGGAAGCTATAAACACATAAAGGCCAGCTTTTTGGTTCTCAACATTGGAATGCAGGAAACACCTTATCTGAATCTATTTGAGGCACATTTATATAGAACCGTATCTTAACTATTTGACTAAACTTAAAACCATGTTGTACATCATTCCATTATTACACTGTAACAATCTGCCTTAAAAGTTAGCTTTCCAGCCCAAACTATCATGAAGAAGTAAAAACTTCTGTGGTGTTACCTTGTGATGTTACATTTGTGATGCTACATTGTTGTTTTAATATGTTTTATTTTCTCTTCAGAGTAGTGGAGTTAACCTGTCAACAGCCTATGCCTTAATTAATTAGAAAGAGAGGTTTTCTTCCCACCCTCTGGTCTGTTTAGGAAAAATAATGGTTGAAAATGCAGGGTCCTTCTTTGTGTAGCTACAAATAGAAGTGCCAGTTGCACATAATCCATACACAAACACTTCTTGCATTCATTTACTAAATAAGGTTGTGTGACTAGGCATTCTGTGAATTCCTCTGATAACCTTTGTTGATCTCAAGGACACTGATGACTCTTACTGCCATGTGGGACTGAGAGAATGAGACTACACAGGAAAGTACAACTGTATTCCACACCACCCAGTAAATTTTGGAGAATAAGTTCAGTGTTTTTAATCATAGTCAAAACAACAGTCTCTTTAAATTGTATTAATTTCCTTTTCTGCAACTTTTTAGTAATTGCCAAACCGTACACCATTGACTCTCAAAGGCAGCATAAATGTTTTACTTGTGAAAGCCATGCAGTTACTGTTTGTCATTCAATATGTCTGAAAAAATGGACTGACCCATGAAAGCTCACATTGAAATATAAAAGTTAGTCTTTAAACTGAAAAATTTTTTTTTCTTTTTAAAAATATTTTTATGTTTTTCCCTTTTAGTTTTGCCCAAAAAAGCTTGCACAGACTAACATGACTACCTTTTCTAAACCCTGGTACAGTTAATTACACTAGAGTAGGCACAGTGAATCAGTTGGGATGTAGTGAGTCAACTGCTGTGCTGTGTAATTTTCATGGATTAAAATGGACCTAATAATAATAATGATAATAATAATAATAATAATAATAATAATAATAATAATAATAATAATAATAATAATAATAATAATAATAATAGCAGCATTTCATCAAGTCAGTTCTTTTCCAGGATTTTCTAGGTAGATAAAACACATAAACGGTTTACCATTCCACCCTTCATGGGGCATCCTGGCATTGTGCAGCTTTTCTGAGGCAAAACAAGCTGACATTTTCCTAGTAGGCACATGAGGAATCAAACTCTCAACTTATGGCTCTGCAGCCACTTACCTGAACCACTTACCTAAATCACTAAGCCAAGTGGCCTTCCTATGTTATTAGTATGCCATTATGCTTACTTATATTTGATGTTAAAATAGTTTTAAAAATAAACAAATCAGTGTGGTCAGTGTGCATTTTGTAGCAGATTCTTAATTAACATTCTAAAGTACAGTATCTTTCTGTTGTTGTTTTTTCATTTCAAGACCCAGAAAGTTTTGTTTCACTTCACTACACTTGGTTTTTCACCTCTATCCTGTTTTTAAGATTAAAAAATTGGATTCTGAAAACCCTGAGTTTCTGGTTTAAGAATTTAAGCTAATGGTTTGCAATAAACACAGGTTCTCTATTTAGAGTAGCTTTACCACCACCACCCAAGTCAAAATAAGTAGGCAAGACACAGTTTAGGTTTAAAATTGGGCCATGTTTTATTTACCTAATCAATCCACCATCAGAAAGGGAGGTGGGGAACCCTTGGCCCTGAGGTAATGTGAGGCCTTGCCCAAGGCATCAAATGGGGTAAGTTCCATGGCCCTGAGGGGGTGCCGTCGCCCATTGGCACCCTGTCCGCCATCCAGCACCATACCTGAACTGCCACCGTTGGTTGGGGTGCCATCAAGTGGCTGGTCCCAAACAGGTAGGGGTTGTAAAGTCTCCTATTCCTGGCGGTGAGCTATCTGGATGCAAGGCCACGGGGGTGGAGTGGTATTGCTTGGAACCCCTCTGATGCTTCCATTCCCCACCTCCAACCACCACGGCCATGGGCAGGTCCAGCTGATCCCATGCCTCTCCTACCGACTGCAAAGCACCTCCTGCAGTCCCTCCCGGAGATTGCTTAAAAACAGGGTGAGGCATGAGTTGGATAAATGATATAGGTCTGGCCTGTTAGCAGTGATGTTCTGATGACTGATGATTGAGCCACCTGCCTTCATGAGCTCATGGGAAACTTCCCGGTTGACACCTCTGCGGGCCCAATTCAATTTACGTAGATCGCACCCCGGACCCCATGAGCTCCAGGAGATAATGCTGAACCAGATCACACAGGTGTCCGGGAACAATTCCTGCCACACACCCAGATTGTGCATGATGCACCTGATGAGCACCTTGCTCACCAGCTTCCCCAGATAGTTGCCACCCACATGGATGAGTAAGATGTCTGGGAGACCCTCCTGGGCTGTGCGCCATGCCAAAGGGAGGAATCTGGGCCACCGCATGCTCCTGTTGCCATGCCAAATGATGGTGGCCTGTTCACTGTGGCCGAGGTCCTTCCCCCAGGGAGTCCACTCTGCATGCCACGCTGCCCAGTACACAAAGCTGTGGCCCAAGATCAGGATCCACATCATCCCAAGGCACCCTACAAAGGAAAGGAAGAGAGGGGGCAGGGCCTAGAATTGGGGAAGGGGGCAAGCATATGTGCGGTAGAGCTGGGAGGTCCAGCTGGATTGCTGCAGGATCATACCCCAGGGTGGCTGCGCCAATCTAGAATGAGTGTATGCCGAACCGGGCCGAACCGGTACCAACCTTGTTGAGTGCCATGCTGGTGACCTTCCAAAATTGGTACTTGATCAGTGGGGAGCCATCCTTATGTCAAAATAGGTACCCTTCGGCCTCACCCCACAGCAGCAGAAACTGCCACAGGGCTGTCACCAGGCAGATGCCATCTACTGAACAGGGGCCCAAAACCACCCACACCCCCTTGCCAGCCTGGTCCGTCTTCGACCTCCAAATGTACAAAACCACTCCCTGTTGCTGCAACATAATGTCCATCACTTGGAGGGTGGTGGTGGGCCTGTCACTCTTGCTGGCTGCCACTAATCCACTGATCCTCAGGGCCATGAAGAAGGCCACTAGGGTAGCCGCCCTGAAGAGCGATGCTTCATATGGGTCCCCACAGACTAAGGGCCACTCCCAGGACAACTGCATCAATAATTCGGGGAATAGGAGGAACCTCCTGTTATGCCTCGCGCCCTTCTCCCTGCCCCAATCCTCTATCATTTTCCTAATCCTATGGTCATGTATGGAGTCCCTGCATCCCAACACTTTGGCGTGGAAGGCAAGCACAACAACCTTGCTCTGGAGGAGGGGGAGGAAGGCCCGTCATGTGCAAGGCAACCAGGAAATGCTGTAAGTGCTCTACAGGCACCGGCCAGGCTGCCAGCAATCCTGCCACTTGCCTGAAGGTCTCAAATTCCCCTATGGCTGCTGTGTAGCCCTGCCTGTTCTGTGCTGCCAGTGCCAAATCTATTGCCCGCTTGGCTTCTTCTCTCTAATCTTCCACAGGTCTGAGGGGAGCTCTATGGGGTGCACCCGTGGCTAGCTCCCTGAACCTCTCAATCTGTTGGCTGGAGAGGGTGTCAGCTAAGATGTTGTCTAAACTTGGGACGTATCTGGCATGCAACATGATGTTGTGGCATAATGTAAGCAAGACCAGAGCCCTGACCAGATGCATCACCCAGGTAGACCTGGCCATCTGCGTGTTTATGATGTGGACAACGGCCTGGTTGTTGCACCAAAATCAGACAGTGGAATCAGCGCAGTCATTTGCCCAGAGGCTCAGAGTGCTCACAATGAGAAACAACTCCAGGAACATAAAGTCCCGTGTGATACCGTGGCTGTGCTATTCCACGGGCCACAGGCTGTGACACCACTGTCCTTTGTAGAAAATCCCATAGCCTAAGGTTCCCACTGCATCTGGGTGCACTTGAAAGTCAGCTCCAAGCTGCAGTTCCTTCCGCCAGAAGGACACACTGTTAAAGTCCTTCAAAACAAGGTGCCACATCAGTAGCTCTTGGCACATGCCTACAGTGATCCTGGTTCTGTGGGTTGGATTACATAGGCTCCTCATGA
This sequence comes from Phrynocephalus forsythii, assembly GCA_029282475.1. Taxonomy (NCBI): domain Eukaryota; kingdom Metazoa; phylum Chordata; class Lepidosauria; order Squamata; family Agamidae; genus Phrynocephalus; species Phrynocephalus forsythii. Next base: position 84,548,171 of record JAPFRF010000002.1, read on the forward strand.
CATCACACAATCGCCTTAAAAAGGCCCGCCCTGGAGTTACTACCTTGCAGCTGTGGTGGCCCTGCGGTCACCGGTCGTGGGAATCCTAAAGCCCTCTCTAAAACCAGCCAACAAAACCCTAGCCTATTGAGGTAGTCCTGGAACCACTGGACCAGTACAGACAGCTTAATTGGGATGGGTCCCTTTGGCCACTGGTGTGGCAGAGGCAGCTTGGCACTTGTGGGCTGTTTGCTCCTGGTGTAGACCTCGACTCCCCCTTGCCCTCGTGCAGATGGCACACACGTAACACACACACACAAACCTGCATGACTTCCACACACACACACACACACACACACACACACACACACACACACACCGGTTGAAGTCCCAACAGACTGCACAATGTTGATCCGCCTGGCCCTCATTGCTGCAGGCCACAGTGCCCAGGGGGGTGCATCGAATAAGGTGGCCATTATCAAATCTTTCACCCTGGGCTGGTCTAGCTGGGCACATGGTCTCCAGCAACAGTGATGATAATGGTTCATTCCACCTGAGGGTAGGGTTGTTGGCCGCCTTCTACCTAAAGTTTTCATCATACAAAAGCCATATGTGGCCTGGGTAATCCATGTAGGCCTTGTAAATAATGTACTGGTAATGTACCAGTGACTGGGCTCTCTCTGAGATTTTATGATAACGTACATGTACATTGTGTAAGCTGTGAGCCAGTAAGGCGCTGTTCCCTATCCTGGTCATCCTCCCGCTGACCCTCCTTCAGCTCAACCTCGGTGTTGAGAAGTGAGAACATATCAACATATTCGCCCCTTAAGATGCAATCTTTAGTGGTCTACGTGAGATAGTTTCCTGGGGGGGGGGCGTGGATCACCATGTGGGATTGCATGGGAATGGATGGTGGCTGCCGGGTCGGGCAATGGGGCAGTCTCCCAGGTCACCATACCTGGGATGGTGGATGGTGCTGCCTGTCCCCTGTTCGACATATCACTGGATGATGCTACTGGGTCAATAACCTATCTCTGACCATTGGTGCCTACCACCATCTGTTTCTGCCTGTCAGTACTCCCCACTCTTGTAGCTGGTGGTGTAATGAGCAGTCCATACCCTGTCTGAGGTAACCCCGTGTCTAAGGAGCCCATCAGGGCCTGCACAAGAGTTGCCCAGGGCAGCATTAGGCAGCTGATAAGGAGGGGGCGGACTACCAGCTGACTGGGGTGCAAGTGCCGGGGTCTCTCCAGCTTGGAATCTGGCCTGAAGGGGTGGTGATCCCTGATGCTGTACCCAAGGCCATATGGCCTGACCCAGCGTTGTGCCCAGTGCTGCCGCAGACTCACCCAGGGTGGTAGGGTTGTTGCCTCCTGGTTCCTCCTTGGCCTGGCTGCCAGACTCGTCAGTTGGCTGGGTGCTACAATCATTGGCAGGGCGCTGAGTAGTCTCCAGTACATTGTCTTCCACCTGGGCATCTTCACCTGCCTGCATATTTTCTTCTGGTCACAGCCCAACACCACTGGCCACTCTCCTCCAGCTGTGAAAAACAGACAGATAACTGTTACTGTGTCCCAAAGGCATGCACGCTTGTGCAACCTAAATGGGTGGGAAAGGGGCTGTGCTGGCTCAGCTGTGGCTGTTGTTTGGGCCGGGAGTGAGGATGGTCCCCTTTTTCCCTCTCCATGGCGTCCATTCTCAACCACAGCTGCTCAAGAAGCGCAGCTGCCTCATCTTCATACCCCGATTCTGATTATGAAATTTGTGGCTGAGTGTGTTTGGGGGGCCTTTTGGCCTTAGATTAAGCTGGCCCTTTCCGAGGCCCCATGCTACATGGCAGACTGGCCACCAGTGGATTGTTCTCACCCCAGCCACAAGGTTCCCCTTACTCTCTGTGAATCCCAACCAATTCAAGGGCCTTCCTTAACTACTAAGATATCCCTGGCCCTTGCAAGCTGGTCCTGAGGCAGTGAGCTCGAGTTGCCTGTGTCTCTTTAAAGGCAGAAGCCACCAACAATGTGTCCAGGGCCCAACCCCCCTGGTGCCTGCACCTATATACGACGGGTCGGGGCAGTGTGCGTTGGTCCCAATCAGGCCTTGCCCTTTAAGCCCTATAACCCCTACCCCTCAACAAGGCGCTAAATGAGTTAGCCGCTTAATGAGACAGCAAGGCACTGAATGAGTTACCCCCCTAATGAGGCAGCCCCACAGCTTCAGACATCTGTAAGTGGAGGGGCAGCTGTGGATGGAGCATGGGCGGGACATCTGGAGAGGTGTGATCAAAGTTCACAGTGCAGAACCAGCAGCTTGCAACCTCACCAGGCCCCACAGCTTCAGGCGCCTGTGAATATAGGGTGCCGGATGGGACACAGTTGCAGGTAAAGCAAGGTAGCGAGAAAGCCCCCCATTAGGGAATTGAACTCCTCTGGCTCCCCATTCAGCAACCTAAAACACCGAGCTATCCAGTCAGCTGGTATGTGAGCGAGGGCGTCGGCATCGGCTAGAAACCTGGCCCAGCCCCACAGCCTCGGGTGCCTGTGAGTGGGTCTGAGTCATACAGGAAGCAGCTGCAAGTGGACAAAGACAGGGCATTAGAACGCAGGCGAGAGGGTGGTGGCATAGGTGCAAGGAAAGCAGTAGATGGGGTGGAGGTGCACTACCACACCACAGCCAAGCCTCATCTAGGCAATGCAGAGAAGCCACGATAGGGGGTGGAGGTGTGGTGCCACGGCCAGCATGGCCCTGGTATAAAGCAGAGCTGTAGTCCCGCCCCATCACACTTGTCGCGATGCTTGGGGGCTGGTCTCACGATGGTTCACCGGGGGGGGACTGCTCCATAGCCAGATGAGCCGATGCGGAGCTGCCCTTAGACAAAAAGAAAAAGAAAAAGAAAAAGAAAATCATGAGTAGAGATGGGCACAAAATGAATTTTTGGTTCGTTTTGTTATTTATTATTCATGAATAATGAACTGCCCTCTAAGAGAAATGAAACAAAACGGAAATTTCTGTTTTGTTTCATTTTGTTTCATTTGCCAGCAGTGCTCCTACCTGGTGCTGCCTCTGGGGTCCTCCATCCTGGCTGCAGGGAGGGTCCAGGGGCCTTCAGGGAAAAAAAGAGGGGAAGCCGACCGGCCACGTTACAGCTGGTAGGTGGCCACGTGGTCAGCAATAAAAAATACAATAAACATACAATAAAATAATAAAAAAGATACAGTGTACAAGCCCCGGTACTGGTTCATGAGCCCTAGACCCAGTCCATAAGTTACCAAACCGGCCCGCGGGCTGGCAAAAAAACACACCCCAAAAACCCTGATCCAGGTGTGGGCTCAGTACCGGCCCATGAGCACCAGACCTGACCTGCGGGTTGACGAACTGGCCCATGGGCCAACAACAACAAAAAACCAATCCGGCATGTGTGCCTAGTACTGGCCCACGAGCACCGGCCCCGGCCCATGGGTCACCGAACCGGCCTGCAGGCCAGCCAAACACAAAAACCAAAAAAACCCAATCTGGTGTGTGGGCCCAGGACCGGCCCGCCAGAACCAGCCCCAGCCTGCAGGTCACCAAACCGGCCCGCAGGCTGCAGAACCGGGCCACCGGCCGGCAAAAGTTTTTTTTAACATCTGACTGGCCCGTGCTACAGCTGGTAGGCGTGCCACGTGGTCGGGCAGTAACTGGTGGGGTTAAAAAAAACAAAAAAAAAGGAACCCGAACCAGAACGAATTAGAAAATGATTTTTTTCTAAAACTTCATTTCGTAATTAATGACCCGAACCAGACCGGAAAACGAAACAAAATGAAACGAATCACCATTTTTTGGTTCACACTTGTCGCGAAGCAGAACACAAAATAGGTCAATAAAACAAACATCAAATTATAAACATAAAAGCTACATCTTAAACTCAAAGGGAGGGTTTTTATTTTTAAAAAAACCTTCAATAATATATTAAAACATTTTTTCATTTTTAATATCATCCGGAATGGTGATAATCCCCTTAATTGGGGTGCTGCCTTTTGCCTAATCAACTCATTTTTGATAGTGTGATATGCCACAGTACTATAACCTCCAGGCAGCTTCATTTGGTGGAGACAAGCTTTCATAAGTAAACACAAATATTTTGTATTTGGCTCTGAGACAAATTAAGACCATTGCAGATGACATAAAATGGATATAATGTAGTCTGAAAACATACACCAGATAGCAGTCTGGTTGCCATTTATAGCCAAGAAGTACTTTTATTGCATCGGCCCATGTGTTGGAATGATTTTCTTGGATTAATCTGTTATTCTTTGAAACACCTATGTGATAATAAATGTTCTAGTCCCTCTTTTTCATTGTAATACCCATTCCTGAATAAGTCTGTAAAAATATCTATCTGCTGCAAGGTTAGTGTGGTGTTACTGGGGTGAAATTACAGTACAGTAGTACCTCATATAACGGAGGGTTTGTACAACGGAAAATCCGTACAACGTAAAAAGTCTGGAGATAGGGAATCCTTCAATAACAGTAAGAGTCTGCTCCGACTCCCATGTCCTGGCAGGCACCTCACCTTCTCTTCCTCAATCTTAACCAGCCCTCTAGGCAAAAACTGCCACAGAGCCGCCTCCACCTCCGCCTCCTCTCTCTCCTCTCTCTCCTTTCTTCCCTCCCTTCCCCCCTCCCTCCCGCTCCCCCCACACATACAGCCGCTTTCTTTTCCTTCCTGCTTTAACTGCCCAGCCCTAGCCCGACAGCGCGAGCAAACGAGAAGCGGCAAATGAAAGGGAGAAGGGCGAAAGAGGAAGAAGGGGAGGGAAGCGTGCACCGGCAGGCACCATGCGCGTGCGCATGCATAGGCACGGAAGAGGAGGACGGGCAGCCTTCCTCCCCAAAACAACAGCAGCAGCAGTGGTCTGGGGGCTGCTGGGGGGCATCCAGGGCGAACGTCGCTGGGAGCCAGAGGCATTTTCCTCAGCAGGAGCGGCGGTGGCGGCAGCAGAGAGAAGGGAGCCTTGGCCCTTGCGCTCCCGCACTCTCCCTTCAGACCCTGCCCACGACGCCTGCCTCTTACCTTCTTGGAAGAGATAAACGGGGAGCCTGGCTGACTTGGCACGATGCACCTTGCTTCGCCTCGCCTGCCCACTTGCCTCCTAACCTTGCAGCAGCAGCAGTGGTGGCCAAGCTCTGACTCCTTTCCTCCTCCCCCCTCCCAAGCATCACAGCCAGGGCAACCTCATTAGCCTTGGCTATGCATTGGAACAGATTAATTCTGTTTTCAATGCATTCCTATGGGAAATTGCAATTTGTACAACGGAAAATTTGTATAACATCTTGGAACGAATTAATTACGTTGTACAAGGTACCACTGCATTTTGTTTTATCATAAGGCATCATGCATGGATTTTTGGACATCCTGCTCCTAAGACATGCTGTCATCAAGCAAATTAAAGGAGGTTTAAGTTTGTCTTTCTCCAGTATAGATTAAAGACATAACAACAACTGGTAATAAAAGCCTCTTACTCTCGAAAAGGCATTTTTTCCATCCTCCTTTGGGAGTGTAAGATAGTGGAATCTTTGCTAATAGAGAGATATCAGGTGCAGACTCCTATACTGGTATTGGTGTGATATTTTTATTGGTTATACTACATTATTGATTGCTGAAGCCCACTAGGTAACCTGAGCAGTATTGAAACATCAAGAGAACCTTGTGAGCTGCTTTTAATTTTTCAGGGAAGGAAAAAGATGTAAGAAATAATTCATCCTCACTCTGAATGTAATATAAAGGTTTTTGCATGTCTTTCCTTTATTGGTGGGAACTAATCTATGTAGAAAATTCAAGACTTTTGCTAACCCCATTGGTTTGTCACCCCTCCCCCTCCTGCCACAAAGATAACACTTACGTTCAGTTCTTTAAAGCCCGATCTAAAACTGTCGTTCTGCTGAAACTTAGTGGATTTTAATGTTGAAGCACTATCTTATTTTTGAATCACCTTTATTTTATCCCAAATGGGTGGACCTTTGGCTATCCAGTCACTATGACAAGGAATAATTTTTCACCTTTTTTGTGTGAAGTCAAATGCCTTTTGTGGACAGCTAGGATTTCTGTAATCTTCCAAAGGATTGAGAAGTTGAGGAGAGATACTACAGATGTGTTCATGAACATCTGTGGATGCTGGTATTTCCATATCTTCATGTAAGTTCTGGATACATTTTTATTGACTGATGAAGGTATCAGCTCAATGAAAGTGTATACCCAGTGTGTGGCAGCAGCGAAAAACACCGATTCCATTCTAAGGATCATCAAAAAGGGGACTGATTATAAAACAGCCAACATTATACTGCCATTTGTCTGTGGAGATTCTCAGTCATCTAGGTGAGTTTATCTGGAAGTTGAGTCATGGCTACTGGACTTCTTTTTGAGAGATAGAAACGTTTCACTGCTCATCCAAACAGCTTCATCAGTTTGGAAGAGCAGTGAAACGTTTATCTCTCAAAAAGAAGTCCAGTAGCCATGACTCAACTTCCAGATTATGATGCCATTATACAAAACCATAGTAAGGCCATACCTAGAATATTGCATACAGTCTTGGTCAACACTTCTCAAAGCTATATACTGAGCCGATTGACACCACTTGACTTCCATATCTAGTTGAATGTGCTCACAGGCTCCTTTAAAGAATTTTTCACATTAAAGACATGAAGGATGTATTTTCTGCATAGCTTCTGTGTGGGGTAGGAACCATCATCCTCATTGCCCATTTAGACCTGCATGGATGGATATATATTGCCTGAACTGGGCTGCATTACTGTCCCTGTTGTCAACTAAGCCAACTTGAGCCCCCTTATCATGACAAAGGCAGTGTATAAAACAAACAAATAAATAAATCGCCATCATAATGTTTCTTTCCCCTCCCCTATGATCCCTTTCATTATCTGCTTTTGCCTTTTACATGGGAATTGAGTCATGGAAACTGGACTTATTTTCTTGAGATATTGAAATGTTTTGCTGCTAATACAAACAGCTTTGTCAGTCTGAGGAAAGCTAGTTGTGAGTCCTTCATTTTATAGTTCACTTTGACCTCATTTCACCCTGGTCTGAAATAGGCTCATAAGATGAACAAAGGCCTGAATAGGCTTGTTGGGTAGACAATAGTCTCAATAGGCCTTTAGGTGACCAATAGCCTAAGGTGCTGAAACCCATAAAGTATAGGTGATTTAGCTATGGCCTTGGTGATGGAAGTGTGAAGTCTTTTTGTTTTGTCTGGGGATTGTTGAAATCACTGCCTGATAAGTAGCAGATAGACTGTGCCTGAGCCCCCCACCTCTGTTGAGAGAGGGACTTTCAATACTCACATGAATGGCTTCCATGACCCCTCTCACAAACCACCTATCTTCTCTGTCTAATATGTGTACATCTTCATATTTGAATGAGTGCCCTTCAAAGTGACATACAAAGATGTGTCACCGAGAGCCCCCATTTAAAAACAGCAACACTTTTTAAAAAGGAAACATCTAGGAATTGCATCCTTTTTAGATAGATAGATAGAAAGAAAGAAAGAAAGAAAGAAAGAAAGAAAGAAAGAAAGAAAGAAAGAAAGAAAGAAAGAAAGAAAGAAAGAATCAAAACTGCTCTCTTAAAGTCTTTTCTTTTGATGCTTAGTTGTTTAACAAAGGACCACACAGCTCCTACACACCCCCCCGCCATTTTTGTTACACTAAGACTTAGATTAATTAGCAATATCCCACATTTCTTATTACAAGAGACATGCTTGGTTCCATACACAATAAAGGCCTCCGTGGACCAAGATAAATAATGAAAAATATGTGTCATCAACTATTTTGAAATCATAAGCCAAAGTCTCATCTGCTGATTGCCCCGATGAGTTGTTGAGGTAAATTAGAAAGATCTAATAAATTAGAGTAAAGACTAATGGCTTACAGATGTAGTCATACTGTGCATTCTGGTAATTAATGCTGATGCAGATTATGTGGAACTAATGCAAATCACTGCATGTGGAATGTCTCTATATTTGTCAGTGAAGCTGAGAAAAGTATTTGAGACACTTTTGGAACAGTTCTGGAATCTTTGTGGCATTTTTCTCATGACCTTGCATTCTTAAGAAATTTCTTGTCTGTACAGAAGAGAGATCGCCAGTGAAGAACACAGTGTTGCAATCATGCATAGCAAGAAATGACAATATCAAATATTTCCCCATTAAATAATTACAAATAATGAAAAATAGTGTTGCTGATGGAATGTTATTGCAACAGACCCATTATTAAAATAACCAGAAAATTTGAATATGTATAGCATACCAGCTTGAGAACACTTAACAGATTTTAATTGTATCATTTAATACTAAGTATTTTTTGAGCTGCAAGGGGCAACATTACTTTTGTATTATTTCTTTTGTTCTATTTCTTTTCCTTCTTTCCTTCTTCTTTTTTGGCTTAAATATTATAAGTAATATAATAAATGTTTCCTTCTGAGGCTTCTTCCCAATCTTATGCTTGATTTGTGTTATTAAATGAATATATTCACATTCTTTGAGATACACAAAGCATTTTGTTTTAAACCAGCAAACAGAATGCATCTACAAACCAGAAATGACCACAAAAATCAGTTCATGTGGGTGTGAACCACAGCCTGTAGTCTCACTCCTTCAATAATCGTACTTTGAGAATTTGTAAAGGAACCTAATAGAAACCAACACATTTTGGAATTTTAACCATCATGTTACTTGCCTTAGTTTTCATTTGCTGTGTTTAAAAATATTTGTAATTGTATTTGTCAAATTTCACATTAAACACTGCAAGCCAACAAAATAGAATGGAATTTATTATCTTTGAGTAAAAGATACATAATTTACAAAGGAGTCTTTTATTGAAAGCTTTACTTGTTCCATGCGTAAATGTCTCTCTTTATCTTTGCTTCTGTGGTTGCACTCAGTTCTTCTCACCATAAATAGTGCCTGTATCTGCCCAGTACTATTCATGAGTATCACAGCAAATGAAAGCAAAATGCTTTACTCTGTTCAAAATTCCTCCTTTCAAATGAAATAAATATTGACTCATTTATATTACTTTTTAAACAACTTCCTCGAATGAGTTTGAATATATCTGATTCTTGATTTTCACACAGATACCTCTTTTGATACTTCTCATGGTACGTTGTGAAGCCATAGACGTACTTCCATAAGTAATTTTTTATCCACCCATACATGGCCATTTTGTGTAATAATGGTAGTAGATCTATGAAAAATAAAGCTGCTTCTCACTTTTATTTTTGTTGAGTCAGATATGCTAACTTGCAGTTGGAGTAGAGCTGCTTTAGAAGCTTGTGTGCCATTACATTTCATATAAACAACAAAGGAAGATCATATTCTTACTAGATACAAAGGTAATAAAAGTATTAATAAAAGTGTAATTTTTTGAGGCCCAGAATACTGCACTTGTTAAAATGGAGTCTGAGGGAGCAGCTGTAGTTACCTGCAACACTTGTGCCATGTTTGTCATCTTGCCAAAGCACATGGAGAACTACACTTGCAGCAAGTGCGAGCTGGTTGCACTACTAAAAGAGAAGGTCCAGCAGCTAGGGGCCTGCATATCTAACCAGCAACAAATCAAGGAGCTTTTGCTGTTCTTGGACAGAGTGGAGCAGACTATCCTGGACAAAGAAGAGACAGGGCACATTTCTGAGGAAGACATCATTTCATTAACTCAGGAGGTAGATGCATGGAGGAATATGAGTCGAAGAAGTAGAGCAGCAGGGATTGCTCTGAGAATTTGAAATTGCAGAATCCTTTTTAGTCATCACACCTCATGAGGAATGCAGAGAAACAACTGGTTGCACCTGAGCATCTCTCCCTCATCACACTTCATGAGATACATGAAGACAAACAACAGGAACAAACTGAAGATCTGTCCCTTAATATAGTTGATGAGGTGAATGTAGATGAACAGGCTGCACCTTGTACTAAGTGATTCAATTATTAGAAATACAGAGAGATGGATTTGTGATGCACACTATAACTGTATGGTGACTTGCCTGTCAGGTGCAAAGGTTGTAGAAATCACAAGAAATCTAGATAGTTTGTTAGGAAGAACTGGGAAGGAATCAGTGGTCATGGTACACATTGGTACCAATGATGTTGGGAAGGCAAAGCAGTCAGTCCTGGAAGCCAACTTCAGGTTGTTAGGAATAAGATTGAAGTCCTGGACTTCCAAGGTAGCATTTTTAGAAGTGTTTCCTGTTTCTCGTGCAAGTACTACCAGACATGCAGAGCTCAGAAGCCTCAATGTGTGGATGAGTTGATGGTGCTGAGGAGGGCTTCAGATATGTCAGGAACTGGAGAACCTTTTGGGACAAGCCAAACCTGTTCAGGAGGGATGGGTTGCACTTGAACCATGATGGGACCAGATTGCTGGCACTCAACATCAAAAAGGCTGCAGAAAAGCCCCAGATCTGATCCCCCATCTCTGCCAGCCAGCGCAGGGCCACGCGGCTGGGCGGCGGCGGGTGATCACATCGCCCCACGCCACCCCCTGCGCTCCTCTGAGACCCCCCGCCCCCTGCGCTCCTCCAAGAAGCCTTGGGCCACGCGGGCGGGTGGGTGGCGGGGAGTGATCGCATCACCCCACACTGCCCCCGCACTCCTCCGAGAAGCCTCGGGCCACGTGGTGGTGGGGATCACATCACCCCACGCCGCAGCCCCGCACTCCTCCGAGACCCCACGCTGCCCCCCTCCTCCAAGAAGCCTCCAGCCGCACAGGCGGGCAGCAGGGGTGATCGCATCGCCCCCGCTGCCCCCCGCGCTCTTCTGAGAAGCCTCGGGTGGGTAACAGGGTGATCGCATTGCTCCATGCTGCCACCCTGCGCTCATGCAAGGCGCCTCGAGCCGCGCGGGTGGGCGGCGGGGGAGGGCGATCACGCTGACCTGCAATCTCCATTGAAATGCATTTGCTCAATGCATTTCAATGGAGAAGTTTTTCCCCATTGGAATGCATTGAGCCAATGTATTCCAATGGGAAAAATTGACGGCCCCAAACGAGAAGTCTCGGGGCGGCGTGGGCAGGCAGTGGCTGGAGGTCAGATCCCCCTGCCGCTGGCAGTGCGTGCCTGTCCAAGAAGACTTGGGTGGCGCGGGTGGGCGGCGGTGGGAGGTCAGATCCTGCAACGCCGCCAGCGCGCACCACCCCAAGACTTCTTGGACCGGTGCACGGCAGCGGTGGCAGGGGAATCTGATCGCCCACTGCCCCCCAGGCCCCACCCAACCTGCATCCGCGTATCGCAGATTTTCAGTCATCGTGGGTTGGGTGGGTCCCTATCTCCCACGATAGGCGGGGGGTTACTGTATATGGAAAATGGAACGGAGAAGTAGCCCAACTCTCTTGGGGCTGTGGAAAGAGAAACAGATCTCAGCCCTTATACCAGGATAGTGATTTTAAATGAGCTATCATTTTGCCTGTATTCACTGCCTGTTATCCTTTTTTCCTGTGGTCTAAGTTTGTTTTCCTTGTTTTGCATAATCTTGCTCATTGTTCCCAGAAAATTGTTCTTGGGTTTTTGTGACTGTTTTGATAGCCTTGCAACCATTCTGTTTCTTGTTTATTGTCAGGCATAATATCCATTTTCTTTTTAGATTTTTTAAATTTCTTTTTAAAACAAACATTTTAAAGACCTTTGGTCTAAGAGTGCTTTTGAGAGAAACCCAGGTTAACTTATCCTGTGCCTAACCAACAGTCGACCATGACTGTCTAATGAACTTTTAGGGCACATTAAGAGTTCACTCGTATGTTCTGGGTCTTGGGGGATGGTGGCATTATCTCTACAAAAAAAAAATGCCACCTCATCTCTGGAGCCTCCGTAGAGTTAAGTTCAAGTCAAGATTTCTTTTCAAGAGCTTCCCCCACATAGAAGCAAAATGGCTGAGCTCTGAAGTTTCCACTGGGAAAAGGCTCAGCCAAAGGAGTCCTGTGACAGCTAATTTAGACATTTTGTTAAAACATAGTCTATAACTTGTACACCGCATTTGTGCAAAAAAAAAAAATCATGTGTTTCCATTTCCATCAGATGCATAGTAATGCATGTGAATTTGCATATATGTTTGTACAAGGACATTTGTCACAAGCGGCCACATACAGTAGATATGAGAAGCAAATCAATAAATTGTCTCCATGCAGAAAGTGCTGTACTTGCTGCCACAGGATGACAACAAGGTGAGACTCACCTCCATCTTGGTACTAAGAACTGTTCATATGAAAGTGTAGAGCCATTGTGGTGTATCTGGATGAACAAAGTGACTATTTTTAAAAAGCGTTTAACCTCTTTGTATATCCAAGGAGGAGTTTGGTATGACCTGCAAGTGTAGTTTCAGCATTTTAAAGACTGCATTTCCTAAACAGAGCATTAAACCTGATTTCGAGTTCCATTGTAAATGTGGAAGGCTCCAGCATGACTGTAAAGCAGCATTTGATAAGATACAAGCTTGTTGCAATTAAAGTATCCAATCTCACTGTACACAGCACAGTTCTGAGCAGGAAGTGCAGCAAGCCTAATTGGCAGCATGTACCAGTTTTCCAATGATGAGGTTTTTTTATCAGGAGAAAAATATGGTGATGATATAGAACACCAGCCTAGAAAAAGCAAGGTTATAACTGGCACATGCAGGCTTTAAAGGCATTTAGTGATAAATAATAGCACAATATCTAAACTTGTGTTTATGTTCAGAAGAACATTCTCTCCATCTTTCTTTCTCTGTCTGCTAAGAAATCATTTGTCATTTTCAAAATACAGACGTCTATCTGTATCTAAAATTTCAACTTTTGACACTGTCTAAAAGCTTGTGCTGTTTATTTTAGACATAGTATATGCCACTCTGCTTGAAAGGCCCATTATTTTTTCCTTTTCTTGCTCTCTCTGTCTCTTTGCAAATACTTATCATTAAAGTTAATGGGAGAGTTTTTAAGCTGAAAATTGGGTTTGATTACAGATTATTTACTTGGGGCATGTATGAGCAACATACTAAAATTATTTACAACAAATATTATTTTGGACCACTTCACCTCACCTATTTACTACCATTGTTGTTAAAAGTCTACAGTATTTTTCTATACTGATTATTTTTCTGAGTGTTCCAGTTTTCACTTTCCTAAAGAATTTGGAACTTACAAAAAATACCACTCTTCTGACATTTTTATTATTTATTTATATTTGCAAAGATTATTTATTATGCACTCCTTAAATCATTAGGAAGAGGAAATGAATGTTGTCAGAAATAAAGGGAGGCGAGAAGATGGAGTCTAGCTCATTTCAGTAGCTGTAACTAATGAATGAAATTTGCAGCAATCTTTTGTTGAAACATAAATTCAGCTAGAGAAAAACACAAAGGGAGTTAATTCCTCTGGAACCTACCAGTTTAGTGTTGGCTCGTGTGCTGTGCTAGCCTCAAAGACCATCAAAGCTTTCAAGAACAGCTGAACCTTTAACTATGGTAAAATTAACTTCCCTGTTCCCTGCTTCTCTTTTTAGAAGTTTGGCGTCAATGATACTAATCCCCATTTATATCTAGATTAGAACAGGCTTTATTTTCTCAAGAGTTACTATTTTTTTCTATCTCTCATAGAAAAATTCCTTTTTCATGACACAACAGTGCTAACAAAGTGACAGCTTCTGCATTAATGGCTGTTCAAGGATTCAATCGCATAATTTTGTTATGACCATTTATGATCATAAACTGGGACGAAAAAGATGGTGCCCTGGAGTGCTTTTAAGTGGGTTACAGAATTCTCCAGCACCATTCAATATCCCTAAATACTATTTTTTCCAAACTGGAAGTACTGTTCTAGCCACTTATGATTTTATTTTGTGTGCTTTTGGGGGGCATTTTTAAATTGCTGGAAAAATTGCTGATTACCCATGGGAGCTGCCCGAGTCACCCATCCCTGCCATGGAGACTCTAAATTCAGTGAGGCAGCAATAGTGTAGGATTAATCTGAGATGAACTGAATGGGCCTTCTAACAAAGCATATTTAAGACTGTACTGAACAACACAATTCTATGCAAGTGTACTAAAGACAGAGGAGAATATTGTGCTTGATTTTCTATGAATTATCCCACATTCTCATTTTTCTTTATACTGTATTTGGAATGGAAAGAATTTGTGAGTGAAAAAGATTGAAAGTAGCAGAAATGGGGATGGATGTATTTGGCTGTCAACATCCTGGGATTTTAGTATTGCAGGCTTAGTCCTACACCTGAATTTGAAAACCTGTATATTCAACTGTGTCAGTTCTGATTTGCCTCTTTTTTTTCTCAGAAGCTCTTCAGCTTTAAAATATACAGTATATCACAGAAGTGAGTACACCCTGTCACATTTCATAAATCATACAATCATAGAATCATAGAGTTGGAAGAGCCATCTAGGGCCATCTAGTCCAACCCCCTGCCATGCAGGAACCCCATCACAATATTTCCAACAGATGGCCATCCAGCCTGTGCTTAAAAATTTCCAAAGAAGGAGACTCCACCACCCTTTTTGGCAGCATATTCCACTGCCGAACATCTCTAACTGTCATGAAGTTCTTCCTAATATTCAAATGGCATCTCTTTTCCTGTAGTTTGAAACCATTGCCCCAAGTCCTAGTCTCTGAAGCCATGGAAAACAAACCTTTTTTCTTCTTTGAAAGGATGTCATATTGTCTTCAATATGACATCCTTTCAAATATTTAAAAATGGCTATCATATCCCCCCTCAGCCTTCGTTTAGAGAGGCTAAACATTCCCAATTCCCTAAGCCGTTCCTTATAAGACATTTTCTCCAGACCTTCAACCATCCTGGTTGCCCTCCTCTGCACCCGCTCGAGGTTGTCAACATCCTTTTTAAACTGAGGCGCACAGAACTGGACACAGTACTCCAGGTGGGGTCTGATGAGAGCAGAATAGAGTGGTACTATCACTTCCCTTGATCTAGATACAATGCTTCTGTTGATGCAACCAAGAATCGCATTGGCTTTCAAGGCAGAGCTTGTACCTGATTCTAGTTAATACAGTAATCCCATCTGCAACAGGACTCACAGTTCAGTAGTTGATTCAATGGGATTAGCCATTGCTTCTGGGCCCAGCAATTTAGAAACCTGAATACAAAAGAAAGCCAGCAGGCACACTTCTAATGATAATGTGTGCTCAGAATTAAATCTTGAGAGTGCATATTTTGGGTAGCTGGGTACAGGATTTCAGCATCTGTAATCTTCAGGTATTTCATAAGGATTCATTGTGGACTCATGTTTATCTATTTACTATACAGTGGTACCTTGTATAAAGGAATTAATTCGTTCCAAATCAAATTGTGTTAAGCAAATTTCCCTTTATACAAATTTCCCATAGGAATGCATTGAAAACAGAGTAATCCCTAATTGCAACCATTTTATGTTGTATGGATTCGCCCCATAGGCGATTATGTTAAGTAAATTTCCTCTATCTCCGGAACTTTTTATGTTGTATAGATTTTATGTTATACAAACCATTTGTTATACAAGGGTCCACTGTATATTATTTGAAAATGCAGAAATTCTTATTTTATATTTCTGGTTTATTTGCATTATACACAAAGTCTGTCCTACAATTGTTTTTGTATTATCAGTAGATCTGGTGTTTTTAAGTTTTAAAATAACTGGCATAGATAAATCTCCAACAGGATTTCACAACAAACCATTTAAGTTCTACCCGACAAAACCATGCCATCTATTATCTGACATACAACAGGTTATAAAACCAGGGGAATGCTGCTGTAATCACAGTTTTGCCTGCTCCATTACCCTGTGAAATGCTTAATTTCCGACAGATCCTTTCCAAAAATCAATGTGATATTTCCTATTAATTAGATTTATAATGCTCTTTTATGAGATATTCTAAAAGCAGTGCTTCCTGCCTGTGGAGAGGAGCTTCTAATCACTGATCTTACTTGGATCAGGGAATTTTTATGTAAGAATTTTTTTTATCAAGAAGGAATGTCTATGGACAGCTTTGCTGTATTCAAAGTTGAAAGGGCAATTGCAAGCTTTTCTGTCCAAGGCTTTCACTCTGTCCATTTATTTACTGATTTGCATTTCAGTTTTTATTATAATGCTGTAATACAAAATTACAGAATGTTTCAAGAAAGGCTTTGACAAACTGCTTGTGAATACATATTTGCATAGTCTTTTAGTTTTAAGGTGTCAAGATCCAAACCCGAACCTGTGTTAGGTGTTCTAAAGCCAGATTTTGAGAAACTATAGAATGCGTAGCCTCTGTTGGGACTGTGACCAGTTGGGCTAAGCTATTCAGATATGTCACATTATCACAGTATTATTTTTCTCAGAGTTTGAGAAGCATTTTTTAAAACTTCACCTCCCAGAATCCCCCAGAATTCTTGGAACTATAATCCAAAAGAAGATAGCATTCCTAAACCTCTTGTTCCTAGGATCAAACTAGATTTGACACAATAGCTGCAATCCCACGACCACTAAAAACCACTTCAAACTGCTTGAAGATGCAGTTAATAAAACTGTGTACCCACGCCCAGCGGACTTTAAAGGGGGGAAATGCGACCATGCCCACTTAAGCATGACCCAGTGAGTTTCACAAGTACCTGGTCTCGAGGTGGTACAAAGCTTGTCTCAGTTCCGATGCAGATTTTTAACTGGTACTTGAGTCTGTGGGGACTCAGAAAATCTGCATCAAAGCCTTTTCGTTCCACTGTGTTGCGGTTCCTGCTCGTGGGAACACAAAAGATGCAGTTCTTTAAAATGCACCTGTGGGGGCACAGGAACTGCATTTTCAAGCACGTGACCATTCTGGGGGGAAATCCACGTTTTCCTTTGATCTGGATTTTCTGGCCATGAGATAGCAGCCTAAATGTATCACTTGAGATGCTATGGTTCTTCTGAATACATTGTCAGCTATCATAGAGGGGATTTTTATCCAGACAGCCACCCAGGGGAGCTTAACAAGTTCATCTCTTGCTGTAGCCCTAGTATAAATACTCACCCCACTGCACAGGAGCTCTTAACCCCAGAACACAAGCTCCTTTAGCATTTCCCTACTGGTCTAATAGTAGTTTGGAAAGAGTTATTTGAGTGTATGGATGGGTGGCAGAAGAATCCCTCTCTGACACTTCCTCATTGAAGATGGAAGGGTGGTAATGTGCTTGAAAACAACAATGCTCAAAACATATTGAACAGTCAGTGAGAGATAAAGCTGTGTGGTTAATCTATTTAAGGCCCAGTACTTAATTCATAACAGGTTGAAGATCCAGTGTTTAAATATGAACTCTCTGCTGGGTTTTAATCATGGAGCTGCTCACTAAAAAGCCAGTTTGTTTCTATTAGCACTGTTGAGGGCACTCCTAGTCTCTTCTAGGATCTTCTCACAGCCTGATGAGGTTAGTTATGCCTGCTCAAACCTCTGTAAACTCAAACCTATTAGACTTTTTCCTTAGCTAAGGCCTATTTGGTAGTTAAGCTGTTGGCCCCAGCATTTTAAATCTCATGTGCCTGATTAGTTGTGATTTCTCAATTATGTAGATAGCTGAAACACTTTCAGGAAGATTGACTGCTCATCACACCCTTTACAAGCACATGGTCATATAGTAGCTAATAGCACTGAACAAACAAAAAGGCCTTTGAATGACACATTTAGCATACTTCTACTTTGCACCATGTATCTAACTTAATTTCATTCAAAATGTTATTTTGTTTGAGAAAGAATAAAATTGTAATGGGTTAACTAAATTAGCTGACCTAATCTAGCTAAATTTGTCTTAGATATCCAACAAATCAAAAGTATGACCAGAATGATTTTTTTTAAAACTTTACAGCATTTTCTTTCCATTGACTGTCATAAATATGCAGGTCCTTGGTGTGATATATTTTATTCCTGTATAAAGATGGGCACAAAACAGGAAGTGACCTCCGGAACGCTTGAAAGCACTTTTGGGGCCTCTGAGCACCTTTCCAGGCATGTCAGAGGACTCTGGTTCACATAAAAGCATTTCTGAGTCCTTCCTTACACGGGAGAGCCCTTTTGAAGCCTCTGACAGGCCCAGGAAGGACCTGGCAGGCCCATTTGGGGCAGTGCCAGGCCGGGGGTAAGTACAAGAGCCCCCAGCTTGGCCCCCAGGCCCAACCTGACCTGTTTCCGCACATTGCAGATTTTCAGTTATTGCGGGTCAGGTCGGGTCCCTAACCCCTGCAATAGGCGGGGGGTTACTGTAGCAAGAAAATTGTATGGCCCCTGTAACTTACTTCAGTCAGCAGTCTAGCTGCAGTATCTTGAATCATATGAAGTTTTGGAATTGTCTTCATTTAGAGCCTGTTACAGTAATCCACACAGCACTAGAGATATCCTGGGTTCACAAAGGCTACTTTAAATATTTAACAGCTACTTTTAAAACTCAATATATAACACCATATTCCCTATATTTTGTGGGTTCCATACATGCATTTATTTTTGCTGTCTTTATATCCAGTAGACATTTGGGGTCAGTTTCTGCACTTTGCTGAAAGAAAAAAATGTATGGATTATCTACTGATATTACAAACATATGCAGCATACTTTCTCAATGTAATATGTGAAGTTGAACGCATGTGTACAATGGAATCAATCTGTTAGCAATTTGGAGTACATTTGAAGTGACCTTGATGTAGCACAGAGAGCAGTTCTATACACTGACTGTTCCATTTGTGAAATACTGTGGCTGAATTACACGTATACTCTTCTGTTTGTTCCAGAAGAGGAATGATGCCAGTCGGTTGGCATGAAGCAAGGTATATTTATAAATGCTAATCATGTGACATTCTATTTCCTTCTGCTTCTATGTTCTCTCAGCCACAGGGAATATGAAAGATAACACCTTAAGTGTATTATTTTTGTTTGTTTTCAAAACAGCAGCTCACTTCCCAGAGGCCAGAATGATTCGAACATATCTTTATACCTTGTCTACTGCAGGAAGCAGCAACCATATTATTGAATAAGTGGTTGTGATGAATTTTACTGCTTTGTATAGTGAAAGGCAAGCTAATTAAGAGTGTGACTACATTATCAAATACTGTGGGGGTTGCTCTGCGTATAAAATGAGTGAATTTGAAGTAATTTTTACTGACCACATGACAGGGGAATTTGAATGTCTACCCTTTTCTTCCCAAAGTAACTTTTTTTTCTGCCACTGGGGGCAAAATTCCCTCTAAGGTGTGCTTACTTGCACACAAACACCTCCGTCCCCTTTCTGTGTAGGACTTTTCCTCACCTGTGCACCCATCATATATCTTCCAACGAACAACACCACAACTTGAAGAGTTGGAGACGAACTGAACTTTCATGTCCATTTTTGTTTCAGTTATGACATAAGCTCTGCATGGGGTAGGTGCATATGTGAGGGACAGAGCTCCACACAGCAGGACAAAAACTTAAAGGAGTATTGGCTGAAGGCCTTCTACTTTTTCAAGCAAAAAGAATGAAAACAGACTTGGTTAGTTGTGCTACTGTATGTTTTTTAAAGATAGGCCCTGTCTGTAGGTGGTATTTCAGAGATGTACACAGTTTGAACATAATGTCCCTGGCTCTGCTGGTCCTTTTATGGTACAGAGTGAAGCTGCTTTCTCATTTAAAGTTTCAGACTACTAAATTTTTCAAGATGTTTTCTATTGAAAAATAATTGTAAAGTTATTTAACAATCTAATCATACAGCAGAGGTGTAGCAAGGGTTTGGAGCGCCTGGGGACAAAGTTGATTTTGCGCCCCTCCGGCCTTCCCCAACCACATCGCATCTACCCAGCAAGGGTAGGGGGAAACCCTGCATGTGTATGGCGTTTGTGTCTGCAGGTGTGTTTGTCTGCAGGTGTGTGTGTGTGTGTGTGTGTGTGTGTGTGTGTGTGTGTGTGTGTGTGTGTGTGTGTGTGTGTGTCTTCCACAGCGGGCCCAGAACAGGTCAATGAGGAGGAGGAGGGTGCTGCAACCACCATGCTCCCTGCACGCCTCCCAGCCTACTTGCTTTGCTGCTTGCTTGGCACCAAGAGGGAGGGAGGGAGGGAGGGAGGCAAGGAGTGAGCAGGCAAGTGAGTGAGCGAGGGAGGGAGGGAGGGAAGGTGGGGAACCCCCCTAATCCTAACCCTCGCGTGGCCTGGGGTGGGGTGGTGGCAGCCGAGTGGGGGGGAAGAAGCCGAGCATGTGGTGGAGCACCCACTGGCTGCATAGGATGAGGTGTGCAGGGAGGAAGGGAGGGAGGGAGCAGGAAAAGGCCAGCGGCATGGACCAGGCTCTCCCCCACTCACCCCCAAGCCTGCCAGCCACCCAGGCCAATGCGAGAGCGGGGGGGAGAGGCAAGGCGCTTTCTCTTCATCCCAATTCCAGGATACATACAACCCTCCTTGCCCTCACCCAGTCAGAAAGAGAGCATGCGGCTGAAGCCCCAGGTCACGCCTGGAGCCCCTTGACCACCTGCCCACCGAACTCTTGGAAGTGGGACAAATCAGGGGCAGGGAAGGGGACAAAGGTGGGCTAGGGGGGAGAGAGAGAGAGACGCTCCTCCGGGCTGGGAAGGAGGGCTGGCCAGCAGCAGCAGAGGCTTCAGCATGGTGGGTAGGCAGGCGAGCAAGCCCATGTCCTGGCCGGAGCTCCCAGACAAGCCACTCGGCCAGCCAATGACGGTGCACCGCTGTGCTCTCCTGCTCCAGCTGCTGCTGCTGCCTGGCACAATGGAGCCAGAGCGGTGGCAGCTTCAGAGGAGGTCCCGTCACCAAGCCTTAGCTGGGGGGAAGGACTAGGACTGCTGGCAGGAGGGCGCACGGCTTCCTCCGCCTGCTCCCCCTCCAGGCATCCTCAGATTGCTGCGCCTGGGGCAAATGCACCCTTCTGCCCCCAATACGCCCTTGTTATACAGAACATTAAAAGTTTGAAGGACATTTTTTGCCAAATACATCATAATCCACACATCAGAATGATTCCTTAACAGGGATCACCATCACCTGCTTCAACACGCACTTATACTTAAATGGCTGAATACCCACGTACTGTTTTAAAAATTAAACACATATTGTGGATTGCCATATAAAAGCTCCAGTGGCAATAAATTAATTCTTATTGGATTTACTACAGATTTTTTTTCTAAGGAGAGCATGTTGGTTAGTCTTGCATTTAGTATATCAAAGAATTAACATCTGATTAATATATTAATGACTAATTATTTTTCTATGCATACTACAAAATATATACCAGCTTGTTCTTACAAGAGTTTGGAAAGTTTTTTAAAAAGAATGTTTAGAAGAGATTGCTTTGTTAGTCTGTGATAGCTATCAGGCAAGAATTTATGCATTTATATATGGGCCCAAATCAGATATTGTATTTGGGCACAGGTTGTTGACTTGGAAATTATCTTTTAAAGTCTTGACCAACTATCCCTGAGGTACTTATCTGAGAAACCCACATGTCAGAGGAACTGTGCTGTTTAGACCCTTGACATTCAAGGGAGATGTGTATTTGTATTCAAATTTTATTCAAATTTTAGTTATTCAAAGTAATTCAAGTTTTAAATACTTATACTGGCTAAAATCCTATTGCAGTCATGAAAATGGGGTAATTATTGGAAACAAATTGCTTATAAGTTAAGGAACTTTTGGAATCTGCTACATATTGAGTTGTGCAGCTGGGCATGCAATATATGAACTCTACAGAGATTTCTTGATTTATGGCAGTTTGCCTTTGAAAATTACATGATTAACTGTACAAAACTGTACATGTATAACTGTACGAAAGGATTTCAGCCAACTCAGGCATATATAAAGCAAGGTAAGTCCTCTCTCTCTCTCTCTCTCTCTCTCTCTCTCTCTCTCTCTCTCTCTCTCTCTCTCTCTCTCTCTCTCTGTCTCAATGCAGTTCTACTACACATACCCTGTTGGTAGGAACAGGAGGTATGTAAGAGTCTTAGTGAGAACATTTAAGAGAACATAACAAAATATTTATTACCTGATGCCTTGAGTCATTTTTAAAATGAGGAATTCAAGAAATACAGCAACAACTGTGATATCATACAATATGAGAGTACTATAGTATAACTGGTGAGTTAGGCTGGTACATACAAAGACAGATGGCATGCAATATATTACTGTATATACTCAGATATAAGCCTAGTTTTTCAGCCCAAATTTTGGGCTGAAAAAAGGGGTCCTCGGCTTATATTTGGGTCAATACTTTTAGCCACTGAGGCAAGTTTGGGTCGGTGGCTAAAAGTCATTTTAATCATTGTGCGCCACTTCTCCTGACCCCTCCCCCATGTTTAAAAAGACTTTTTTAAAAGTCATTTTAAAACAATGTTTAAAATGACTTTTAGCCACCAACTCAAGCACTTGCCTCAGTGGCTAAAAGTCATTTTAAACATCACACACACACCCAGCTCACAAAGGAGGAGTTGCCAGGCCCTGCTGCATTTCCCACTCTAGGCTTATACTTGAGTCAATAAATTTTCCCAGTTTTTTGGGTTTAAATTAGGGGCCCCGACTTATACTCGGGTCGACTTATACTCGAGTATATATAGTATTTAAATAATGCAATAAATTGCATTGAAATAGGTAGCATCAGCCTAGGACAAAAGCTAGCATATTGGAAAGAAGGGCTATAATTTTACTTTTCCTCTATTAATGTTTTTAAGCATACTTGGCAGTACAGTACTAAAATGTAATCCTCTCTGCTGCAATGTGAAGTGGTAACTCCAGAATACAGTAGCTTCACTGTGTTCTTTTTCTGAAAATATATCTTGACTTGTAAGTGTCCGTGCTCATTTCCTTTATCTGATTATTCATTCATTCATTCATTCATTCATTCATTCATTCATTCAACCTATATATTGCCTAATAGGTGCAAGGCACTGTTAACAGCGAAACAAAACAAAAATGATCATATAACAATAAAAGTAAATAAGAAGCAAGGCTTAAAAAATAACAGAAGAAACCCAGTAAAAAAAGGGGGCAAACACACAAAAAGTCTGATATTCTTTAACCATGGTCCAGAATTCTAGTGGTGTTTGTGTAACTTCTAGCAGCTAACTGCAAGCAACTGATGAGACACTGTGATGCATCTTAGTTGGATAATGGTAAATATTTGTTCCTAGGCATGTATAACTAAGACATGCCCTGGCACTTTGTCAGTTAACTACAATTACCCACAGTAAGATGCACAAAGCTGAAGTAAACACCAATAGGATTCTAGCCATGGTGATATTCAGAGATCTTCCTATGTGCATATCAGCTGCTTATCAATAAGCAGAGACAATACATACATGGCTCAAGTATGTCTGTAAGTTGTCGGTCTTGTGAGTCTTTCCCAACTCATGCATGTTGAACTGGGGGAAGGTGCTAGTTCAGGGGGAAGGTGCTTGATTACTTCTATCCCACGACTTATTTACATGTTCTCCTGGGTGCGCTGGAGGTTCCCATGAAAAGACAGTTTCCATTTGGATGGGAAATTATCTAAATGGCATCTGTATTTTGATTTATTGTGATCACTTCTCATATAGATAGTAATTTTTATTATTATATCTAAATACTCGTTGCTATGCTCACTAATTATTTAACATAAAGAGCACTCTGGGTTTTTCCTCCTAATTATCTTCACAAGGGAAAACATTTGCTTGCTGAGTCTTATTAGAATTGTTTGCATGTAATAGATGTAATTGTAGTTTTTGATTACGTTTCCACTCAAGTAAACTTGCTACTTAGCTTCATTTGCTTGATTAGCATGGTTGCAAACCTTGGTAGCCAGGGATTGCTAGTAACTGAATCAGTGACCCGAAATCTCTGAATTAGACATTTGGTTTACATAATTATCCTGTGCATATGTTGTGACTAATGTGAGCTTGATAGCAATGTACATAAACACTGGTGCTTGTTCATATTTACTAGAAGGCACAGAGAATGTACACAAACCAGCTATACAAAGATGATTTCTCAATGTGCAGAAATCCTATTAAAAGAGATAACAGAAATATTGACCATTCAGTGTGTGGATTCTCTGTTCAGATATAATATATTTTTCTGGGCAATCTGTGGAAATGATTTGGACAAAAATGCAGCAATTCTTGCCAGGGTACATAGGCTAGGATATGTATTTTGAGTCCATTTGCTTGCCAGCACAGCTGAGTCTGCTATACCTCTATATATCCAAAGGACATCTCATACATCTGTTGGTCAGAACTTGACTTTTATTCATATGAGGATGGTTGTTCTTCAGGATGTCTTAAAAAAACAGCATGAACACATAAGGAATCCACTGGCTCAGAGTAGTCTGAGATTGAGGTGGATTTGTCGTCCTCATCCAAGGCAGTGTTGCAGCAGCTCTGCCTAATAACTTCAAGCAAGTCACAAAACAGAAAAGTCTAATATTTTCAAGGTGACAGGAAAAATCAGGCCAAGGTGCTGAATTATGGTACTGATTGTTATGCTAGACCCTGAGTCTAAAATGTTTTCCTTTCTAGTGAAAATGCATTCAGTTTTACCTGTAGGGGCAGTGACAACACATGGATAGACACATGCACATGCATATCTACACACATGCACTCAAACATACTTTCCACCTGACACACAGTGACGGCTGGTATCCATTGTGGTTGGCAAAGCAAGTGTTCACACAGAGGGACATCGGGAGACAAACACAGGTGGCACATCTAATAAAGAAAAGGCAGGATGGGGCTGGCTGAGAATATCTTGAGACTAAAGTGAGGCAGCACCACATTTGCCCCAATGGACCAGCTGTCACTGCATTTCAGTGCAAGCACACATATATATCCCCGCCAATGGTGCCATCACTCACCGGTCAATATTTACAGGCAGGTGGTAAGCAGCCGTTCTGACAGCCTCAAAATGCCTTCCCTTGATCAGCTCGGCTGGTTAGCTGGCATGTAGAAAAGAAAGTGGTTGGGATCTTGCTAGCTTTGGTGGTGTGCACAGAGAGCAGCCACAAGCAGCTTCAAGTCCTAGTTGGGACAAGGAAAACCATTTGAATGCTCCTAAAATTGATGCTGGTTTTATTTCTGCAACAAAAGATGCAAAAATATGTAAAGGCCCTTACAGATTTGAAATTGGAAATGTCAAAGTAGAGCTGAATGGGTCTGAAACACATGAGGCTGATTTAGGTGTTGCTGTATTCCTATAGTAGCCACCATAACAATTTTTAAGCCATAGATTACTGGCATGAGTTTTCACCAGCAAACATAAATGAAAACAAAATCAGAATAAATCTCATTTGGCTCATATGACATCTCTTTAGCAGTCCGTTGACAATGTGAATATATCTGGTGGAATGTCTTCTTTGGGGGTTGTTGCAACAAATTATATTGCAGGAAAAAAACAACTATCCTACTTCCATTATTATCTGCCCTATGTTTTAGCTTGTGGATGTCTCTGGTTTGCTTTCATTATTGCTTCTTGCTAAATCCACATCCCTCTTTTTCCCCCTTTTGTACATTTTGCAAAGTCTAAAAAAGCAATTTATGTTTGCTGTGTCTTTTATCTCTCCTAGTTCCATCGGTTTACTGTTTTGTGAATGGATATTCAGTACTTTTTGGAGAAAAGAAAAGCTGTGCATTGTGGCTTGAAAGAGAAAAGATAAAATAATTGCCATATCATCATCGCAGATGGTTAGGGAAGATACAGTACTGTGTGCTGCTTGGAAGGAGGAATAAAGTTATGGGGGCAGGAAAGGCACAGGAGCTGTTATGTACAGAACCAGCAAAAGCAGCTTATATGGCTGGGATGAAATCATATTAAGGTTGGGAAGCAGGTCATACAGAAGGCAGTGTAACTCAATCTGAAGAAGTAGACCTTGAAACATCTGGTGTGGAAGCACATTCTTAACAGCAGTAAACTCCAGCTATACTAGTACTACAATACAGAGGATGATACTCTGCCAGCCTTACAAACATATAACAATGGTACTGTAGTGATAAGATTGTCAGTATACATATTTAAGATTTGAGTGGAAGTTCAGTTTACATGCTGTGTTTTGTTGAGACAATTCTTGATCTAGTGATTTTATAAGTTTTTCCTAACTTGATTGTGATCAACTACAAATGTTCTGTCTTGTTCAGTAACTAAGCCAGCATCTATATAAGCTGCACTGCTAATGGCAGCTGTGGCATGCAGGCCAACACCATACCTCATGCTCTGCATAGCAACATGGCATATTTCCAATGTGTTGTGCTGTTTATTTTTATTTGAAGCATATGATGTACTTGGCAATTCAAATGATGTTCCATAACTTTCATCCTTTCCATCTTCGGGATCAGTCATTTCTTCTTCCTCATCAGTAGAGAAAATAACTACATCTCATAGAACTATAGAAACATAGAATCATATAGTTAGAAGAGACCTCAAGGGCCATCGAGTCCAACCCCATGCCATGCAAGAACCCCCATCACAATACTCCCCACAGATGGCCATCCGGTCTCTGCTTAAAAGACTCCACCACCCTCCATGGTAGCATATTCCACGGCCGAACAGCTCTAACCATCAGAAAGTTCTTCCTAATGTTTAAATTGAATCTCTTTTCCTGTCATTTGAAACCATTGTCCCAAGTCCTAGTCGCTGAAGCCATAGAAAACAGACCAGTCCCCCTCCTCAATATGACATCCATTAAAATATTTAAACATGGATGTCATATCCCCTCTCACCCTTCTTTTTGTAAGGTTAAACATTCCCAGCTCCCTAAGCCACTCCTTGTAAGACATTTCTTTCAGACCTTTATCCATCCTGGTCACCCTCCTCTGGACCCGTTCGAGGTTGTCAACATCCTTTTTAAATTGAGGTGCGCAGAACTGGATACAGTACTCCCGGTGGGATCTGACCAGAGCAGAATATAGTGGTGCTGTCACTTCCCTTAATCTAGACACTGTGATTCTGTTGATGCAACCAAGAATTGCATTGGCTTTCTTGGCCACTGCATCACACTACTGACTCATGTTCAATTTGTGGTCCACCCAGCCTCCCAGATCCCTTTCACAGGTACTATTCTCCAGCCAGGTGTCTCCCATCCTATATATTTTTTTGCCATAATGCCTTTTTTACTTAGATTAGGAGAGACTTCACACGACCCCTAAGATCCGCTGGTCCCTTAAATTCGGACCAGAGATCTTGAGGGTTCGTTGCTGTTCCTCCGTCCCCACCCGCTCCGCACTTCTTTGTTCTGTCTGCGTGAGGGGAGGGAGGAAAAAAGCCTTAGACAGGGACAAAAGAATAAAGCCTTACCTCCGGTACTGGTGGAAGTTGTTCCGACCTCCGTTTACTTCCTGGTTCCTCTTTAAGGGGCGGAGGCAAAAGAAAAACAACAGAAAGAAGCGAGGAGAGCTCAGGCACTCTCCGCATCAAATATTTTTCACCATCAAAGAGCAGGTACAAGAAAAGTGCGCTGGGTCGCGCTTAGGTGGGCGGGGTTGCACTTAATTGTCTGCAAACTCCGGAGCTGGTGGGGAAACATTTTTAAGGTCCGGAGCTTGCAGCCATTTGCGGCGGAGCTTAGGGGTCGTGTATAAACGTCCTAGGTGATATTGAAACATCTATCTTACTCTTCTGCTTATATCCAGAGACTCTTTTTCTCTCATTTTCTTGTAATGTGTTCTTATTTACTTGCCTGTTATGTTCTGGCAAATCTGGCAGAACAATTTGATGTTGCCCAGTAGAACCTATCCTATCATTCTGACCCTTAATGAAAGCAAGTTCATCTGCAGCAATCTTCAACTCTTTATGACTTATACATTGAGTAAGAACTTCCTTTTTGTAGTCTTCAGCACACACCAGCTTCACAACAAAGTACAATTTTACACTTTCGTTTAAGGATGTCAAAAAGCTTGTCAAGTTTTAAAGTGAAAGCCACTTTGGCTTCTAGCTTTCCTCTACCAAGCGATATATTCTTAGCTTGTTCCCGGCTGTCTTGAATCTTCTATAAGATTGTAGGTTTTGAATTAACAGGGAATTCAAAAGCACTGTTAGCAATTTCCCACTTCCCAATCACTTTGGGATAAATGTCCTTTGCAAGACTGCTTGCTGGATAGTTTCTAGCATCCTCACAACTTTTTTCTCTGGGTAATAATCCATATCTCAGGGCATCTCACAGAGTTGGTAGTCCAGGAGGCAAGAGGTCTTGACTGGTTCTGATGAAATTGCTCATATAAGTGAATGCTCCTTGGCTAGTTTTTCTTTTGGGGGCGATTTTAACACTCACAACTAAGATATGAATAGAATCACACTAATAAAGTTTTGTTACTCGCAAGTACTCTCCTAGAGTTTCTAGGTATAAAGTATTCAAAAGTGGCTAACCAGTCTCCCCTTCACTGTTCTGCAAATATGAAGCATGCCTAAGAGCACTGAAATGGCAGGACATATAAGCCTACCAGCCAGATACGTTTTACATAATCCCAGCTGGCCCCTCACCCAAGAAGCAGAGAGGGGGATCGAACTCCCTGACCTCCGCTCTGCAGGCAGCTGCTCCAACCAACTCTTACAAGATTAATAACCATATATCAATTATGGTGGATCACCCAGCTGTTTTTAGTTTCTGTCTCCTTGCTTTTCATCCATGTTATTCTGTCAACTCCTCCAGTGACATTGTTGAGTTGTGTTTTCAATAAAAAATTGATTTATCTTTAATATATGGGTCACTGATTTCTTTATGTGAATTAGATATATTTTAGGCAACAAGCTCTGGTATCTTTTGGAAATGTTCAAAGCTAGTTGATACCATTCTTGCATTTGTGTCTGCAAGTGTATTTCATGAATCTGTAGAATAATTATGGAAAGAGCAGTACTGAAAGCACATTTCTCCTCTCTTCCAGCAATATTATGTGAGCTCTAGTCTTTTCCAGCTGTCTCTTCACTCCAAATTTATCTGTAGGCTAACTTGCCATTTTGTCTGTGTCCATAGAGCCATGAAGTATGCTAGGGACTGGGAGTCCTGTAAGACTTCAACAGTTCATGATTCAGATTTTTTGCCAAAATTAGCAGCCAAAGTACTAACACCATAAGGAGTACTGAGCCATCAGTTATGACATGAATTTCTGCCAGATGCATTCATGCTGAATGATACTGGTGCTGAAAGAGATATTCTAATTCTGAATTATGTATTTGTTCAGATAATGTAGCTAACCTTAGGCATAAGGTTTGGATATAAGCCAAATTATTTTCTGGTCCCAAAGGCACTTATTTGGAAATTATTCCTGTTGATTTAGTGGAACTTATTTCCATTTACATTCCTTGAAGGTGGAGCTGTTAGTCACGTGGATATGAAATAACATTGCACCCAACCATTCCAGTTTGAGGTGGTTTGTCAATTATACTGTATAGGATTGATGTCACATATGTTTGTGCTTATACAAAATGGAGATACCTTTTAAGTATTTTACTTCAACTTCAGACCGTCCATATACAGTGAACTTTGATTAATGCTTTTCTTTGCAACTGAGGAAAAGCAGGTGGATGTGTGAAAGAAGAACTTTTTTCTGTCAGAAATGACTTTTGGGTTTCTTTCTACACATTTTCCCCTGATACCTTTATTGCAACAAAAACAAAAGAAAAAGGAAAGGAAAGGAAAGGAAAGGAAAGGAAAGGAAAGGAAAGGAAAGGAAAGGAAAGGAAAGGAAAGGAAAGGAAAGGCCATTTTCTTATCCAAGGCTTGTCAAATGACTTGAACTGATTATAGGTAGCTTTTGGGCTCATGAACATTTTTGTTTTTGTGCTTCATCTTTGGTACTCTGTACTTCTGGATAAAAAGCATTTTTAAAAAGATGTTACCAAAAACTTAGAAATCACTAATTTCAGAGAGGGAGAAAATATATAATGAGGCTAGCTAGTACAAAAAAGCAGTGAATGATTCAATTCTTCAATACCCCCCTCTGGTTTATGAATGTAGGATTTTGTGCTTCTGAATCTACAATTCAAAATGCCAGGAAATGGCCTGATATTGCTAGACAATATCATACCTGTGTTGCCAGAAGAAAAGAGGATGCTAAACTGTTCATGCCAAAGGGAAGCCTGAATGTTGCTAACTACAGGTAGGGTAGTCTACAAAATACCGCTTTGTGGTCACTAACATTCACGAAGTGACATCAAGTGAGGGACACTAACAGATAATGCAGACCACTAGAAATGGAAATAGGTTAATACTCGCTCAATTCATGTTTGAATCAAAATGAGTATCGTAAATTGAGTCTATCCCACCTTGCATATATAATGAGAATGCAGACCAGACCAGAAAAGATAAAGGTGCTGGGGGAAATGGTGTAGGAGCAGTAGAAAAAAGGAAGACATAACATGAGGAAAAAGAGGAAGACTCAACATGAGATGGGTTGGCTCAATAAACGCATCCACAGCTGTTAGTTTGCAGTACTGCTTAGGATAGGGGGATCTGTTAATGATAGGACATTTGGGAGGTCATTAACTCATATAGTCACCACACATCAGAAGTAATGTGATAGTGGGTGTGTTTTTTAAAATTACCACACAATTGTACAATGACACAATGAGCGTAATGGAGACTTTGACAGGAGACTATGATAGAACATAAGCACCAATGCTCTGCTATCATTAATTAGGACAGCAAAGCAAAAACTAGTAATTTTACAACTTAAACAAGTGAATTCCTGAATATTAGTTCTCTGTTTTAATACATATTTTAAAAATATTTTAAAAATATTTTCAATACAGTGGTACCTTGTATAAAGGAATTAATTCATTCCAAATGAAATTGTTAAGTAAATTTTCCTTTATACAAATTTCCCATAGAAATGGATTGAAAACAGAGTCATCCCTAATTGCGACCATTTTTATCTTGTATAGATTCACCCCATAGACAATTCTGTTAAGAAAATTTCCCCTATCTCTGGAATTTTTTATGTTGTACAGATTTTATGTTATACAAACCGTTTGTTATACGAGGGTCCACTGTATTTGTATTTTTTTAAATAAAAGTTTTGTCTCCCCTTTTTCATAATACACAGTATCCCCTTGCAAATAAGATTCTGAAAAGCCTATTTAGCCAGGAAGGAGCTAAAAAGTTTAAAAGTTAGCTCATAGTCATCTAATAAGGTCAAACATTCAGATTGCCACATATGTGGAGCTAAATTGCCTTTGATTCCTAATGTCTTTCCTAATGGCATTTGTTGGATATCTAGGGCATGAGGGTAGTTGCAGTTACATTAAGGCTGTAGAGACTGACCTTACACCTGCATCAGTTCAGGAATATTCTCTTCTCCCACATAGGAAGGAATAAAATGATCTCCAGAGTGAATAATGGGAGTCACTTTGAATCATAGTGATGCATATGTTCAAAATGCAAGTAGGAAGGACAACCTATACTACAGGTAGTATCTTCTTCCAGAATGTAGTAGCTGCAATCTTAGAAGATTTTTTTTCAAAAGAAATAAAAATATAAAAAGCAAGAAAAAGTGCTAACTGTTACAGGCTTTTAAGTGGACATACAATTGACAAAATATCTGTTTATCAGCTGCTCTCTCAAAAATACTTTTATTCCCCACAGATCAACCAGTCTCCAACATTGTTGCAGACGGTGCTAGAAACTGGAAGGGCATGTAAAAATAGATTTAGAAAGTCAGGAGAAATACAGCATTCTGACATATGATCCACCTAGCAAAACTTTTGCAATTTTTTGACCTTTTCTTTGCCCTTGCAACTTTGCACATGTTTGTAAAGTTTACTTAGAGAGATCATATATCTTTTCTTCTATAAATGTACAGTAATACCTCGGACAACAAATGCCTCTGATAACGAATTATTCGGATAGCGAATAGAAATTTCTGGGTATAGGGCTTCCTCGGATAATGAAGTTTTCACAATGCCTTGCAAAAAAAGTGTACCCAGGATGCATTGCACCCCCCTGTAGTTTGTGGAGGGGTGGGAGGAGTTAGTTTTTCATGGTGTTTTGGAGCCATTCTGGACATTTTTGCTGATGGCTTTGGACCTTTCGTAGCTAGCTTTTATTAATCTTTGCACTGCTTTTCTTTGCATTTCTGGCAGGAACAGGCTGGGGTAGTATTGCTGCTTTCTTTTGTCCATTTTTGCAATCTTTTCCATTGTTTTGCAGGCAACAACAGGCTGGGGTTCTCTTGCTGCTTATGTTTATCTGTTTGCATTTTTCCCCATTGCAGTTTTGGCGGGAACAGGCTGTGGTAGTCTTTCTGTTTTCATTTCTCCATGTTTTTAATCTTTTCCATTGCTCTGCAGGCAAAAGGGGCTGGATTTATCTTGCTGCTTATGTTTGTCTGTGTGCATGTTTTCCCCCATTACATTTTTGGCAGGAAAAGGCTGGGATAGTCTTGCTGGTTTCTTTTGTCCATGTTTGCATTGCACTGCAGGGGGGTGTTCTGGGGAGGATGTTCCAGCATTGCATGCTTTTAAAGTGCACTTTACCAAGAGGTCTGGAAAAAAAGAACCCAGTTTTTTTGCCTTTTTTTGGACCTCCAGAACAGATTAATCAGTTTCCCATTCATTTCAATGGGAAACTTCATTTCAGACAATGGATTTTTCAGATAACGAATTGCCTCAGAGAATGAATTAAATTATCACGCCTCCATGGACATAAATTGTTATTACTTAGTGTACTTGACTGTTTTCCCAACACTCTATTTGGGGGTGGGGTAAAATGAGAAGAGATAAGTACATTTCTCAGTATAATCCAGTGTTTATGTTATATCATGACTGCGGACATTCCGGTGAGCCTGAGTGTTCTTTCTTCCTCAGTGCAAAACACAGCAGGATGCCCCGGTCAAATCCAAGGTATAGAAATGCTCTCCCACACATAGATGCTAAGACTGAGAAGCAAATGTTGACCCCAGCCCCTAGACCCTGCCTATTGAAAATCCTCTTGTGGAATATAACTGGTTGGGCTTCCAGACAGAGTGACCTAGGAATACTTGACTATTTCAAATTACATGACATAATTGCAATACAAGAAACCTGGAGTACTGATGATATCAGTCTAAATGTCTATTAAGCAGAGGAAAGGGGCAGGCAAAAGCAGGGATGGCTCTAATGTTTTCTACTGCCTTGGAGGCTAAGGTTACAATAGCATTGCAATTGCTCTCCTACTCATTATTAGATCGTGCTCATACTTGATTATTAACATTTACATACCACTGCTGCCTTCCAAAAATGAAACGACTCAAACGTAGAACCAATTGGAACTCTACATCACCCGCTAGAATCCATACCTCCCAAT
This sequence comes from Phrynocephalus forsythii, assembly GCA_029282475.1. Classification (NCBI taxonomy): domain Eukaryota; kingdom Metazoa; phylum Chordata; class Lepidosauria; order Squamata; family Agamidae; genus Phrynocephalus; species Phrynocephalus forsythii. The sequence continues at coordinate 84,581,375 of JAPFRF010000002.1, forward strand.
GCACATGTGATACTTCTCGGAGACCTGAATGCAAGAACTGGTTCAAATAATGACATTTGCTGCTCTTCCAACTCATGGGGAACAGACTCTCTAGAGCAGGGGTCCTCAACCTAAGGCCCCGGGGCCGGATCTGGCCCCCAAGGTCCTGAATCCAGCCCCTGGGACCAATTGCAACCCCCCACCTACCCCCTGTTTTGTGAGCAAGCCAACCTCCGCAGCTGCTTTTGGACTGTGATCCGGCCCCCAGTGGTGTCTGGGTGGTGGTGGAGCGGCCCGCTGTTTGAAAACTTTGAGGATCCCTGCTCTAGAGAACTACCACCTGATGAATCATAGAACATCAAAAGACTTGAAGATCAATCATGGTGGGGTTTGCTTGGCAAAAATGGTCCAACACCTTACACTTTGCATTGTAAATGGCAACCATTTGTTTGACAATTTTGCAGAATTTACCTTTGTATTAGGGAGGGGTAGCAGTGTGGTTGATTATGCACTAATTTTGCCATCCTTATCCAGATTGGTTAAGGAATTTTCCATTGGTAACCGCACAGATAGCGATCATTTACCCCTGCTCTTAACTTTGTCATTTTCGAATTCAATACATCTTCCTCCTGAGCCTCACCTAAGTAATGAGGTTTTATCCATCTGACATAAATGTTTAATTTGGTCTGATGAAGTAAACGTTAAAGTCTATAGCTTTCTAAAATCTTCACCTAGTGAGAAATTAATAAATTCAATAATTACTCCCACAAAAACTGAGGTTGCCTCCACTGTGGCAAATTATAACTCACTGGTATCAGCAATATGATCAGTTCTAAGCTCAAAACAATTACATGGCCACAGACAATTAGGAAGGCACACTCCTAAAAGGTTTGATAAGGAATGTCTTACAAAAAAAGAAAACCAACACAAAAAAAACCAACACAGGAAGAAGAATTTGGCAGCTCTGCCACAGGAGTACTATGTAGTTAAAAACCAATATAAAACTGTGATTGTTAACTAAAAGAAACAAGAAACTCTAATGCAGTGGAACATACTAATAGATTCTGTGCCGAATAAAGACGCTAAGTTATTCTGGGCCATGATCTCTGGGGCGCTAGGTGCCCGCTCAGGATCATCTTGCTGTACTATCCCTGCAAATAAATGGGATGAGCATTTTACTCAATTTTTTGAGGAAACTAAACCTCCACAAACAGTGAACACCACAGCTTTAGACCTAAATAAATTACCAAACTGGGATCCGGTAAATGAAAATGAAATAAGTTAATAGCATGTTTAAAATCAGGGAAGGCTCCAGGACCCAACTTAATCCCAGCAGAGTTTTTAAAGGTCAATAGAGACTGGTGGGCCCCTCTCTTATATCATCTGTTTACATTCATCAATAACACTGGACAAATTCCATACTTCTGGTTAGAGGCAATGGGAATACCTATCTATAAGTCCAGAAGCAAAGACAAACTCTACAACTACAGACCAATTAGCCTCATCAATAGTTGACAAGTTATATGCTAGATTCCTTAATAACAGACTAACTCTATGGATTGAGGAGGAGGGCATACTAGGGAATGAACAGTCTGGTTTTGGGAAAACTCGCTCCACCATTGATCACTGTATAACATTAAATCATCTGGCAGAGAAGTACATGGGTTGGCATGGGAATGGCCTGTTTGCCAAATTTATAGATTTAAAGTCTGCATTCTACTTAATCACTAGGGAAAATTTATGGGAAAAACTCTACTCTTCCTTGATTGACAAGAGGCTTCTATATCTTATTAGAAGCCTCTACTAAAAGACCACAATCAGGGTAAGATGTGTGGTTGATGGTAATTTGTCAAACCCTATTCAGGCAGAAAGAGGAGTTCACCAAGGTTGCATTCTGGGACCTACTTTATACAATTTGTTCCTAAATGACCTTCATAAAAGCTGTTCAGCCCCAGAATTCCATCCGCCAAAACTGGCTAAAATAAGTGTTCCCTTGCTATTATATGCAGATGACATGTTTATCATGTCACTATCAGAAGTTGGTTTTAAACAATCTTTATGTGCGTTCATGACTTACTGTAGGAACAATCTATGAACAATCAGTCTCAAGAAAACCAAAATCATGGTTTTCTCAAGACACAGTAAAACTAAAGAATGGCTCATCCCATTTTGGGGCAAGGTGATTGAACAGGTGGTGGCGACTCATCTCCAGAGGGTTTTGGATGAAGTGGGTTATCTAGAATTAGAACCTTTTCAATCAGTATTCAGGCTGGGCCACGGACGGAAACTGCCTTGGTCACCTTTGTGAATGATCTACGCTGGAGACTAGACAGTGCATCCCTGTTTGTCCTGCTGGACCTTTCAGCGGCTTTTGACACCATAGACCATGGTGTCCTTCTGGGCCGATTGGCTGAGTTGGGAGTTGGAGGCATGGTCCTGCAGTGGTTCCACTCCTCCTTTGAGGATCATTCCCAGATGGTGGTGCTGGGGGATGCCTGCTTGGCATTCTGGCCCTTGAAGTGTGGGGTTCTATTCTGTCCCCCATGCTATTTAACATTTACATGAAACTGCTGGGAGAGGTCATCCAGGGGTTTGGAGTGGGGTGCCATCAATATGCTGATGATACCCAGTTATATCTCTCCTTTCCCCCAGATTCCAGGGGGGCAGTTGAAGTCCTAGAGCAGTGTTTTTCAACCTTTTTTGGGCAAAGGCACACTTGTTTCATGAAAAAAATCACGAGGCACGCTCCCACTGCGCCCCCCCAACACACACACACACACACACACACACACACACACACACACACACACACACACACACACACACACACACACACACACACACACACACGTGCGCGCGCGCACACACACACACACACCGCATCCACCAGTTGAGTGAACCCCCCTCTCCTTGAGCCCTGTCTCCGGGACCACGAGGCAGGCAACCCCCCCTTTCTGGCACCAACACCGGGGTAGTGGAAAAGGGGGTATTGAACTGGTACCTCTCTCTCAGCCGGCTCTTGGCAGAGGGTGCTCTCCGGTGGCTCGCGCCTGCCTTCTCCAGTTCAGCCCCGACGGCGGGGTCTCGTTCTGCGCCAAGGTGCGCCAAGAGCTGGGATGGATGGGTGTGAGTGGTGGTGGGGTGGGGGCAGTGGGGGGAGCCCGACAACGGGTGGACCAAGCGTTTCCCCTCGGGCTCTTCCTCCTCCTCCTCCTCCGCTGCCTGGTGCTCGCCTCCGTGGCACGGACGCGCTGCCGCTTCCACGCCTGGGAAGCAGTTTGGGAAGTGATGCAGCGCGGGGCGGTCTCTCTCTCTCTCTCTCTCTCTCTCTCTCTCTCTCTCTCTCCGCGCGCTTCAGCAGTTCCGGCCAGGAGGAAAGGAAAGGAAATGAGGTGGGCATGTTGGGGTGTGTGTGTGTGTGTGTGTGTGTGTGTGTGTGTGTGTGTGTGTGTGTGTGTGTGTGTGTGTGTGTGTGTGTGTGTGTGTGTGAGAGAGAGAGAGAGAGAGAGAGAGAGAGGCAGCTTCACTGCATGACATGGAAGCCGGCCGGCAAGCCTGTGTCTTGCTCTCCTTTACCCCACCGCACACACGCGCACGCACGCACACACACAGAGACAGAGAGAGAGAAAGAGGAGAGCTTTCCTCCAGAGGTTGCGCGGCTGCTGCTGCTGCTGCTGGTGGTGGTGGTGGTGGAGGAGGAGGAGGAGGAGGAAGGGTGGCTGGTGGTGCTCCCACCGCTGCCTGCCTTTGCCTCCCAGGCTGGAGCTCAAGAAAGAGCACCCACCCACACACACACACCGTCGGGCTAAGGAAGAAAATTAGCCCTTCACCCGCGCAGAGCCGAGAGCGCGCCAGGGGGAGCAGAAGGGACGGCGAGAGGCCGCCTTCTCTTCTTCTCACGTTACCACAGCCTCCACGCCACGGCGGCACAACCCGGCCGGCGCTCCCTCCTCGCCCTCCTGCTCGCCTGCCCACCCGCGTGGGGCGACATTATTGCAGAACGAACGGGACGAAGCGTAGCAAGCCCGCCGGGGCTTCACGCCCTCCGTCACCTTACATCCGCTTCAAGGGGGAATAAAATTTATTTCCCACGGCACACCAGGCAACATCTCACGGCACACTAGTGTGCCGCGGAACAGTGGTTGAAAAACGCTGTCCTAGAGTGCTGTCTGGAGTCTGTGGGGATCTGTATGAGGGTTAACAAGCTGAAATTAAATCCAGGCCAGGATATCTGAGAAACTGCCTACTTCCATATAATCCGGTCCGTCCCCTTAGGTTGTCAAAGAAGGCCCTTCTATGACTGCCACCACCCAGATAAGTGCAAGGGGTTTTTGTTACCTTTAATATTTTAAATATTTCAATGTATTTTAATATATCTGTCTTGATTTTAATTTGTTAATTGTATTGCATTAGTACTGTAAGCAGCCTTGGGTCCCTTTGGGGACAAAGGTGGCATAGAAATAAAGTTGTTTATTATTATTATTATTATTATTATTATTATTATTATTATTATTATTATTATTATTATTATTATTATTATTATTATTATTATTAACCTAAGAAATTGTGTGCATAAATGCATATATTAGTAGACACTGTGCATGAAGACAAACACAAGTTTTCATACTTTAAAAAAATCACAGACTGATGTGAACATTTGGTGCAGTGGATTCATGACTGAATCATATGAAATTGACACAGAACAAAACAAACTCAGCTATGATTCATCTGTCCCTCCATGTAACATTTTGATTTCAAAGACAGAGTTTATCGTCTGAATTATTAAAATACCATGACCAAAGTGGGACATAAAATATTCCAGATGATGTCATGGAAGTATTAATTAAAATGACATCCTCGTTCATTAAACTTTGCCAAATGCAATTTGAAGGTGGAAAGTATGTTCTGGCTTGAAAAAACTGACTTAATGGGTCTTGTAATAAAAAAGGGAAAGTAATATATGCAGGCTGCAAGCCACATCATCAATTTACCTAAATAAGAGTAGGTTGACTAATGGGTATATAGGAACATTTACATTAGCAGCTGACCCAACCTCTTATTATGTAGATATTTGTCTACATTTTTTCCAATTTTCATTTAAATGTTAAGTGTTCTCCCCCATTTTTATTCTCTTAAGCCTGGTCACATCCATTAGGTATGGATCACTCAAGAGAGCAAAACTAAGAGACAGATAATGCCTTGGCTGTTCTTTGCTAGTTATGACGCTACATTCCCACAATATTGCATTTTAACAAATAAAAGTGTGATTTGCCAAAAAAGCACATTGAAATGCAACAGTTCAGTAAGCAAACAGCTTCACTTAATTTTAAGCATTCTAATTGAATGTCAGTCAATTACACAGTTTTAATCCATATCTTACTATAAATGCCAGCTAGTATATAAATGCACTTTAAATAGTACAGTGCCTCATAACATTCTTTTTCAAGATACAATTGCAGTTTTTAACCAAGCAATCAGTTGTGATTATTTTTTAAAAAATTCATTAATTACTTGACACCATTTGTTTAAATGCAAATCTGATAAAGTACTTCACTTTACTTTACAATCATGGACCATGCTCCAGCAAAGTCAACCATAGCAAAATCTGTAATTTGGTTCCCAAAGTCTGCCTATTTCCCTTCATCCTTTGTTGAAGTCATTTTTGCTAGTCTGTTTAACCTGTAGGTTCAGAGACAAAAATTGCATCTTAAATCTGAGTTTGGGCTTGGCTGGGTCTCACTGCCATAATTTGAATAAACCATGGTTACCTGAGTTTGTGCATCACAAGGAATTTAACACCAACATTCCTGGCTTCACTTTTCAGGCCTCAGTCTGGAACTGGCATAAGTGTCTAGCCATGATCTTTGAAATAAAGGAGGTATAATGTATTATAAAATTGAATGTATAAATTAAGAAGGAGGGATCATGAAAGTGTAAGTCTCACTTTGTGTTGATCATATACAATATGTGGCCTTCCTGAAATTGTTGGACTGTAGCTTCCACCAGTAGAGATGAGCATGGAACAAACCACATACACACACAAAATGAAACATATGAAACAGCAACACCTAAATATACTCTTGTGAGATTTTAATGGCAAAATATAGGAACCTGTTCAGATTTTTGACTTAGTTAATTTAGTGGATCATTTCAGTAAAATCTAAAAATAAGAATTATTTCTTGAGAGTGACCTTTATTACATTACCGGAAAAGGACAATGCCAAGGCTTGTCATGACTATGGGATGATAAGCTTGATGAACCACTTGCTTGAGGTTTTCTTTAAGAGAGTATGTTGTAGAATTTGCAAAAAGAGGGAAGAAAGGGGCAAGAGATGTACACTTTGGATCCAGAGGAGAATTTAGATTCATGGAAGCATGGCTCTGTTTACATGTGCTTGAGGAATGATGATGTGGCATAATATGGATGCCTGCTTTGTTGGCTACACAAAGCCTTTGACAACGTCCAGCATGGCAGGCTGATGGAATTGTTGGTAAACAAAGGTTTGATTCAGAATCGGGACTTATTCTTATAATTGGCAACCTGGACTGACAAAGCTGCAGTGACCTGAAAATCAAATGACAGAAGTCATACATATGAGGAGCATGACAAGGGTGTCTATTCTCACCATTGTTTTTCATGTTGCATTCACAGTGCATCTTTTGTTAAGTGCTTGCTAATTCAAATTATGGTATTGTTGTCCACAAATAGATTATCAGCAATATCTGATATGGAGATAGTTACAGTATTACTAGATGTCAATTTAAGCATTCCACAGTGAAGTCAATGAAGTAATGAACAATATCTGAAAATTAATGCTGAGAATACCATCTTTTTTGGTAATCAGAACCAAGCAGCCCAAGATATGCAGCTAAAAATTCAAAATGAAATTGTACAGTGTGATCCCCTATATAAAAATCCCATAATTTAACTGAACAAACCATGAGATTATGGTTATATGATAAAAATCAGAATAGAGATGCACTGCAGCATCCTTTGTAGATGAAGAATCAAATACACAACAAAACCTTAAATTTGGATTTGAGAATGTTCATTTTACAGTGCTGTTTATTTTTGATTATCTTGTATGGCATAAAATCATAGACTCTAACATGGGCAATTTAAAAAAGATTTTAGCATTTGAAATATGAATTTATTACAACGTACTAAGAATTTCCTGTAGCAAAAGGATGACCAATGAAGAAGTAGTAAAGCAAATTAATAAAGAGTAAGATATAATAAAACACATGAAGTGCAAAAAGCTAAAGCACTTCAGTCACAAAATGAGAAATGGTAAGTATAGGTTGTTACAGGTAATCATTAAAGGTAAAATAAACCTGTAGCGGGGGAAGTGGAATAAGAATGTCTTCTCTGAAACACCTGGCAGCCTAATTACATAAGAACATAAGAAGAGCCATGCTGGATCAGGCCAAAGGCCCATCTAGTCCAGCTTCCTGTATCTCACAGTGGCCCCACCAGATGCGTCTGGGAGCACACGAGGCTAGGTATCTGTCTCCTGATACCACTCCCCTGCATCTGGCCCTTGAAGTACCCCAGTTTTAAGCCTGGAGATTACACATCTCCATTATGGTTTATAACCTGTGATGGACTTTTCCTCCAGGAATCTGTTCAATCCTCTTTTTAAGGCATCCAGGCCAGATGCCATCACCACATCCTGTGGCAGGGAGTTCCACAGACTAACAACAGTTCTTACTCTCCCAGCCCTCAATTTGAGTGTATGTCCCCTAGTTCTGGTATTTAGTTCTGGTAATTTGGACGCAACATTGCACTGCTCTTTAGAGTGGCTGCTTTCAAAATCAGAATTGCCATGATGATGGTGGCCAAGGCATGAAGGAAGGAACAACAAGAGAAATTAACGTATGACTTATGCACATGTATTTTGCAAAAGTAGCGTGAGGAGCCAACTGAGAAAGAGAGGAAAGAAGGCATAAACTTGCTAACAGGCTTCCAGAATTGTAAACAGAAGAGCAAAGAAATAGAGGATAACAGTTTCGTGGCATTACTTTTATAAAGCACAGGGGATTGTCACTTAATATATTCTCAGTTTAGTAGATGAGAAGGAGGGTGTCACTTAAACAAAGGAAGATTTCTCTAGATAGCTCACTAAATAACAGTCTCTGGGAAGAGCACTGGAAGCTCACATCTTTTTTTATTTATTTTATTTTTATTTTATTTATATAGCTTGTATGCCGCCCACTACCCAAAGGACTCTGGGTGGCTCACAATCAAAGTAAACAATTCTCCCCTTTTCTTGTGCTCTGCACCCTGACAGGGCTGTAAGAATTGGTATGGAAGTAAAATTACAGTCTCTTGTTAATTGCCATAATTTTTCAACTGGGAGAGGGGCCTCCTTAAGAAAAATCAATGGAGACCTTCATGTCAGGCCAGGCCACCCATTTTGTGGCATTCCCAGGAAAAGCGATATTGATTTGGATGCTGATTTTTTTCCGTGAATAAAAAAAAAGCCTGCACTTGGCGAGAGTGAGGATTTCTTGTGTTGCCTTCCCTCTGTACCCCTTCCCCATAAAAAAATCTTTCCCCGAGAATGCCACATATGAAGAATGGCACAGAGGGGCTGCGGGTGAAACAGGCCGCTGGTGGGGATCTCTTCCTTAATGTATATGGAGGTGCAGCTGTTTGTCTTTGGAATCCAAAAAACAAAACAAATGCAAAATGTCATTCATCTCCTTCTTTATGTCAGTCTCCACAAGCTGGTAAAGCAAGCCAATGGCCATATTCCAGTGAAATAAAGGCATTGGGAATACCTTCCATTGAATCCCGTGGATCTTGCTTCTGAGTAAAAGGGACATAGACGTTGGTACCCTATATCAACAGTTTCCTTGTCAAGGCCTCGCCAATGGCAATTCTTTATTACCATACTGAATGGATAGTAAAGGAGATTATAGTGAAGAATCATTCCCCCATATTATCCGTATTGTTAGCTGTGTCTTAGGATTTCTCTTGGTCTAATGAATGTTTCTTTAAAAAACAGTATATGAACAAATAAACATTGTTTACAGAAACAAAAATAGTTGTCTCTATATTTAGTGTTGAATTTTAATAAGAATGAACCTCTACAGTAATATAACACTGGGTTCAGTAGTAATGCAATTATGGAAATATGATTCTTCCAAAAGATCAATTATGAAGTGCTGTGGATGCTACACTGATTAGATAATAGGATTGAGCGAAATCAAACAGAGTATAATTGATGCCTAGGCCTGATTCCTAATTCACATTCTGAAATGAATTTGAATTATATGCAGCTCTTGCATATTTGAAATGATCATCTTTAGAAAAAATTAAATCATTCTCTCTATGGCATATAAAATATGTAATACACAAGCCAGGCATTTTTAAAGTCAGACAATGTATATGGTTATTTTGAAATAAAAGAAGTCTCCGACTTCAAGTTGTGTTGTTGCTTGCTGGAATGAGGAACTCTTGTTTATGTCGTGGAACAGAGTTTCCTTCTGACACCTTTATGTAAGAGAACATCATCCTGCACAGTTAAAATAATATGGGGTCCAGCTACCAAAGCACTCTTTGAGGATTATCTCCTCAATGGCCAATTAATGAGCCCATTTCCATTTAAGCTATGGAATGCCCTCCCAAATGAGATCCGCCTGGTTCCAACACTGATGACATTTCGGCGCCAGGTAAAAACCTTCCTGTTCCAGAAGTTTTTTAATTGATACAATTTAGATTGTGGGTCTTCTGATGGCAATTGTAGTGTGATGATTTTAGTATAAGGTTTTTATTATTGTTTTAATTATTTATTGTTGTTTGATGCTTTAAACTGTTTTAATTCTTTGATTGGAAGCCACCCAGAGACCTTTGGGTCATGGGTGGCATATAATGTTGTAAAAATAAATAAATAAATAAATAAATAAATAAATAAATAAATAAATAAATAAATAAATAAATGTTGCTGATGACCCTCCGCAGGTGTATATAGATAAATATGACTATCTAGGATGACCTTTTACCCCACCATCTACTAACTTGGCTAAGGGCATCCCTGTGGTGTTTAATATGGCCTACCACAAGCTGAAACAAGAGCTACGTCAAATCCATAGCATTTTTCGAAAATCTGATTGTTCTACTCTGCCACTCAGATAATTTGATGTTAGATGTCAACTTGCAGAGGCTACCAAACTATGCCATCAACATTGTTCAGCAGTTAGCTGGGATAGGCTAGCCAAAGCTATTAAAAGTGGGAATCCTAAATGTTTTTGAGAAGTGGTTTCAGGATTCTCCTGCCCCAAAACTCATCCAATTTCTTTAATTCTCTCTCTCACCTGGGAACAGCATTTTGTCACTTTTCTTTGATGATTGTAAGACCTGTTTATCCCATGACAAGAACAAATTCAACAGATTACCATAGTGGCCCCTAGTTTCCGAAACTGAGATAAAGCAGCTACTAGGCAGGTTGAAATCAGGGAAGGCCCTAACCTGCTGCTTCCTGTTTTATTTAAAGCAAATATCAGTTGGTGGGCACCCATTCTGGCAAAGGTCTTTACAATTGTGGACAGGTCAGGGATGATTCCCAAGACCTGGACTCAGTCCATAATACATCACATCTTTTAAAAGGGTGACAGGAAATTGCCTGGTAACTACAGAGCAATTAACCTGCTCTCAGTTGTGGGCAAAGTTTATGCTAATCACCTTCCGAATTGACTCACCTCTTGGATAAATGATAATAATATACTAGGGCCTCAGCAAACAGGCTTCCAGGAGGGCACGTCCATGATGGATCACTGCCTGGTAATAGGGCACCTTATAGCTAAGCAGATGGTACATACCAGGACACATCTATATGCTGCATTCCTAAAAATCTAAAAGCTGCCTTTGATTCAGTGGATCGAGAGCTGCTGTGGGTAAAGTTAAGTGAGGCTGGCCTAGATAGGAGATTGCTTTATTTAATACAAAAATTACACACAGAAAATACTTGTCGCATCTGACTATCTTGCCATGACAACTTGTCCAGTGAGGTTCCCATCAACAGAGGGGTTAAACAGAGCTGTGTCCTTGCCCCCACTTTATTTAACCTAATTAATTATCTTGCTCCTATCCTGTTAGAAGCAAATAACCACAGTCCTAGATTGGGTCATTTGACAGTTCTCATTCTTCTCTACGCAGATGATATGGTGCTACTTTCACGCACTAAAATAAGCCTGAGACGCGTCATTGCAAAATGCATCAATTATCTAACCACCAATAAAATGTCCCTTAACTGTAGTAAATCTAAAATAGTGCTATTCAGTAAGATCTGGAAACCCCAATCCTGGATATTCAATGGGAAAGCAATCCAACAGGTCAAAGAATTCAAGTATTTAGGTCTAAATTTTCATTACCATAATTCATGGGTTAGAAAATTGGTTATCACCAATTCAATAAAATTGATCATACAAGCTATTCTTTGTTTTTTCCATGTATGGGGCAATGCACATATTTTTAAAGCCAAAGTAATCTCCCAGCTGATGTATGGGGTGCCAATCTGGTTGGAAGCATTTAACTCAATGGTGGAAACATTTCAGGCTTCCTTCCTTTATAAAATATTTGCTGTGCCTCACTGTGTGCCGTATGCAGCTTTGTGCCTGGAGGCTGGTTTAATCAGACTGAGTGTGCAAGCATACCTGAGGCAATTTAAGTACTGGCTGAGAATGTGTTTTGTGTCCCATAAAGACCCTCTAAAAACAAGAATTCTCTCTGACTCCTTCCTCATTCCTGGCCTTAAATTTATTCTTTCAAAGGATTCAAACCATGGGTATCTCAACCGATCATCTGGGAGCCATACCTTTTATGCAGGCATATAAACTGCTAAAAGGCAGACTACTGGACATCGAAAAGCAAGATCTCTTTGCAGCAGCCTGCAAAGTATGCTCACCTTTGAATTTCCAACTTCCCTTGCACAATGACAAGCCAGCCAGCTATTTGCATTTTTATATAATCCCCAAGAATGGTGTGCCTTTACCTTAGCAAGATGTAACGTACTCTCATCAAATATTTTGTATAGCAGATTTAGCTCCCAACCATTGGAACCATGTCTCTTCCCTTGTAACTCTGGAGCTTTAGAGTCCTGACGCATATCCTGTACAGGGATATCCATGTCTTCTATCTGGAGCCGTCTCTTGCAAGATTTTCAGATCGATCAGAAGAGGCAACCTCGTATAACTTATTGCTAGGCAAGTAGATAGATAGATAGATAGATAGATAGATAGATAGATAGATAGATAGATAGATAGATAGATAGATAGATAGATAGATAGATAGATGATATTCCAAGGATGAGGGTGTTTACCCCTTGGTGGGTCAGAGTCTATGGAAGATGCTTAAATATTTTGTAAAGACACCACCATATTTTGTCACTCTATGATTTGCTATATTACCTCTTGCTTTGCATTTTAGCTTTGCATAATTCAACCAGACATATATTTCTAATTGCATGTATCAATTATTTATTTATATTAACATCTGTCTATCTGATGCCAATAAAAGATTCTGATTGATTGATTGATTGATTGATTGATTGATTGATTGATTGATTGATTGATTGATTGATTGATTGATACAGGAAAGAACACTCAGTTTGCTTTGAAGTATTTTTCAACTACCACAAGTCTCTAGTGTTTTTTTGCTGGTAAAATCATTGTAACTGTCTAGACACTAGAGTAATATAATCAGTTGTTGTCCTGTTGAAGGAATCTCCACAATACATTTCCCAATCAGTTTTCCTCAGGGGGAGAAACGCGATAGCTCACATAGTTGGAAATTCTCTGTTATTTGCAATGAAAAGCAGAAACAACAGTCACAAGCTTTGTAATGGAGACACTTTCCCCTCATACTTTGAGCCTTAAAATACAATTTTGCTGAGGGGATCATGAAAGCAGTCTCATGGATACTGCATCATTCTGTCCCCTCATTGTCCTTTGTCTTTTTCTTTGTCTCAGAGATTGAGATGACACATGGACAGAGGCAGAAAGATGTTAGAGGTAAATATTATGAGGAAAAGCTGTCTTTGGTAAGGTTGGCAATTCTATTAGGACCATCATTTCCTTCATAATCTGTTTTTTTCAAAGTGACATAGTGCTTATCTGATAGTGTTAAATTTGACAAGGATACTTTTTTAAAAAATCCATAAAATTATCTGGCAAAGAGGAATCAGCAGGAACTGTTGTAATAGTGTATTCTACTGTCAATGTCTCTTTAGGCACACTTGGAGATGTCCCTTTTCATCAGTATGTGATTAAAGATGCCAGAAAGGGTAGAAAAGTGATGTCAGCTGAATCTGGGGAGAATGAACCACCCTCTGCAAAGGAACAAAGAGATAATTCCTATGTGGGGGGAAATCCCTGATTTTCCCATGCTTAGCTTTGCATTGTGTAGTTGCCATTTTAACTTGCCAAATATAACACAAACCATAAGGTAAATAATCAGTGTACTTGCAGTGTCATCACCACATTAATTTTCTACAATGCCAAAGACACTGTAGGTTCTTCGGCAGATTTCCTTTTCAGAGGCATAAAGATGTAGTGATTAGGGAAGTTCCACCAGTTCAGGGCTGTCCAACTTTGAACAGGCCGAGGCCTACTTTTTCTGGTCCAAAGTGCCTGAGAGCTACTACGCTAAAACCTCTACTTATGGATTTTATCCGTTCTGAGCACATGCTCATAAGTTAAAAAAACTGTAAGAGCAGTGGTTTCCCATAGGAATGCATTGAAATCAATTAATCCATTCTGGATGGAACCGATTTCAATCCACCATGGCCCTTGGACTGTCCAGCTCAGCTGAGACAGTGGGCTGGCAGACCCAGAACTTTGCTGGGGCAATGGTGGCCTTTGGGATGGGGGAGGGAGGGGTGGAGAACTTATCCTCTCACTTTTTAAATTGATGACCAGCGGGCTACTTTTGAACCTTTTGCGGGCTACCAGTAGCCCACGGTCTACCTGTTGGGCAGGCCTGCACTAGTTCATCTTCTGCCCAAATTGCTAAAGGTTAGGGAATCAAAAGGGCTGAGTGTAGCATGTTTCCCAGTTTCTGCTTTTTGTAACATACATTCACAAAGGTTCTGATAGTTCCTTGGTTCCTCTCCAGCACATTACTCATTGGCTGAAATCCAGTAGTACATTGTAAGTATACATCTGTTGAATCACAGGGAATTTAGTGGGTCAGTTCCAAGTTCTGTTGATTCTATGGGCCTACTTTAGTTGTGAATTACTGCTTGATTTCAGTCTTTGACCTTTTGCTCCAGAGACTCCCATTCTGCATCAGCTGCTGTACTGACTCTTCACTAGTCTTGAACAATAATTTCCAATAGGGTGCATCCTTCTGAATGACCCTGGAATGCCAACAACATTGCAATAAAAACATTAGCAAGTTGCATTCAGTAGTTCTTTCACAGGAGTGAGAAGCATTTTGCAAATTTTGCCTATATGAAGGACGAACCATATGGTACAATGTAATCATCTTTAAGGAACTGTAGTAATATGCTCAGATAGCACACTTTGTAAGACCCCATTCAAATTGTTCTAAGCAAAGTAGCACTTCTATATTAAAATCACAATGTCTTTACAAATGGCTATTCCCAAGCCTGTAATGCAAGCTTATGCATGCCCAAGGATGATCTTCCAAGTGTAATGAAGCATACTTCCAGTCAGTAGATTTCCTTGACAGCTCATACTTTTTTGTGTTATAATGCGAGATAACTTAAGCTGACAAATATTCAAAGAGATTGCACACTGTGATATTATTTAGTGGATTTCTCGGCTGCTCAAAACAAATTCTTGTAACTAGCCAGTATTGACCTGAAGCAGCCATCCATATCACTATGTGTCTTTTGCTCATGTGTGTGCGGGTATGTGACTGTAAAGGCATAAATGTTAGGTTTGCTTTGAGAAAATATTGAGACTCTGAGGATCATGAAGGGCAGAAATAACATCTCTCGTTTCTGAGTCCAGTTTCCAAATTGCAGAGCCATCAGTAAACATGAAATGAAAAAATCCGGTAGCCCAAAAAGGGACTTGTGTCAAACCCAAAGAACACATTCTTGGTTGTCAGAAATTGTGTTTTGCTATTTACAAGGAAATACTAATAGTTAGAAGGAAAGGGGTTATGATCCTGACAGAACATTGTTTACTTGCGCAAAAAGAATTCAAATCCACTGGATTTAAAGGACAACATCATTCCATGACCCTAAAAATACTTCTAGTTACATAAATCTCCGTTTTAACCTTCCCCTACTGCAGAGCTGTTCAACGTTGAACAGCCGTGGTCTACCTTAAGCTCCTGGCTGTCCCCGCGGTCTACTTTAAGAAGTGTGTGCGGGCCTCTTGCTGGTGCTCTAGATTAGGAGGGTGGAGAGCCCTATGGAACAGCCAGGCAAAGGGATGGGGCGTCACGACGTTCACTAAGTGAACAAATCTGGACCAAACATCCGAGTGGGTTGGTGAGCTATCCCTCCCCCCCCCCAAACACGCTGCTGCTGGTGGCAGATCTGTTCCAGATCGGGACAGCCTGCAATGGACCAGCAAAGACTTATCCCCCTGGAATGCATCAATGTGAAAAAGAACCTGTGCACAACTGCAGTTGATCAGGTGAAAGGGAGGGGAGGGCATGGGGAGGTACACTTCTGCCACTGCTGTGTGACCCTGGTGGGCTTAATCAGTTAAGAGGTGCCAGTTGCCCCTTCCCTGTCCCCCAAAAGCATGCTGAGGGACGGAAGGCGGTCACATCTCCAGGAGACCGGGAGGAGGAGGAGGAGGAGGAAGAGGAGGAGATGCAGCAGATCACCTGGGCTGGCCTCTGGTGGCAGCAGAAGTACCACCACCAGCAGAAGCCACTGTTGTGGCTATGGCAGCGAAGATGGTGCAGGAGGAGCAGATGGGGGAGGGGGAGGATGGAGGGATTGAGCCATTCAGTCACCCAGGGAAAAGGGGAGGGGGATCGGGAGGCTGGCAGGATACTTCAAATGGCCCCACTGGCTACCAGTCGCCTGCGGTCAATGTATTGTGCAAGCCTGCCCTACTGGGTTGCCAGACGTTTAGTGCCACTTTTGTATAAGGAGCACTTTACACTGTAAATTTCCAGCAAATATGTGCAACTTGTCTCTTGCAACTAACCACCTTCTACTGGTTTTAGAGGTTTTTATATCCATTCAGATGAGTGTGTCATCTTACAAGTCCCCAGTTCCATCCCTGTACAGGAAGTCACCTTTTTATTACACCAGAAGCTCAACCCCAGACAATTTTAAGTGCACTTCTCTTGAAGTCTCGTGGCTATGGCAGTGTTGTTTTTTCATGGCTGCTAGGACTATTTGAGATTGAGTTTCTAGTGTATCTCTACAGAGTTCCATATGATGGTTCTGTGGGTCCTAGTTACCTTCATCTAAGAGCAGAGAAACATCTCCAGTCTTTTCCCCATCTGGCCATGTTTTATACTTATTTTTATTCTCCAATATAACTTAAACTGAAGGCATGTGGCAACAGTGGTAAACACAACCAAGTTTGGGAAATGGGCTATAGCTCATTGTAGGACCCCAGCAGTCAAGTATAATCTTTCAAGTTCCATTCTTGGCATCTCCAAGGAGGAGCTGGGGAAAATCCTGTCTAAACCATACAGAGTAGACATGGGCACGACTCGGCGAAATCCTCGTTTCCGTTTCCGTTCGTCGTTTCCATTACCTAACGAGGAACGGTAATGACAATTACTCCGCTCCAGCTCGAACCCGACCCGATAAAGATAAATTGGGTCTGATTTGTCATTGTCGTTCATGGCATCGCAGCGATCGCGTGATGCCAAGCAAGCAGCACAGAAAAAAAGTTTTAAAAATAAAAAAACCCCAATTCCCAGCCATAAAAGCAGGCGAAAATATGCCTGCCTCAGTGAGGGCACCTACCAGAGAGAGGTGGTTTCTGGGGAGGTCCCCGGCCTTCCCCCCCTCCTGTCCTGGGCTGCTGGTACCAGGCTGGGGGGGGGGGCATCCTCGTCGTCTCCATTTGCCATGCGGTGGTGGGATCCAAAATGGCGACTGCAATATTTATTTTTAAATCGTGGTCCAAAAACCCACCAAAGCACCACAGAAACATTTGAAAATTAGGTATTTTAACTGCCGGAATTTTTATAGTAGCAACAGTGGGTTTTTCTTGCAATAAAACATCTCCATTGATTTTATTTTATTTTATTTTATTTTATTTTATTTTTATTTTTTTACACCTGCGCATGCGCAATGATGGGCTGGCCATGGGATGGGACCATGCACATTTTTGGACCCATTCCACCAATCGCATGGCCAGGTTTTGACTGAGACCTCTGGGTGTGCCAGAGAGGACATTATAATCCCACAAACCCTAACCCTAACCCTAACCCTAACCCAACCCTAACCCTAACCCTAACCCATACGCCAGTACGCTGTCCTTCTTAGTAGGTTAGAGGCAGCCAGAGTTGCAGCGCACTAACCCACCCTAACCTTAACCGTAACCCTAAGCCTAGCCCTTACCCTAACCCCAACCCTAACCCAGATCCGTACACAAGTACACTTTCCTTCTTAGTTGGTTCCAGGCACCCAGAGAGGTGCCTTCCACAGCCCTCTATCCCCTACCCCTAACCCATTCCCTAACCTGTACGTCAGTACGCTAGTACGCTCCCCTTCTTAGTGAGTCAAAGTGAGGCCCCCAGAGAGGTGCCTCACAGAGCCCACTATCCCCTATCCCATTCCCTAACCTGTACGGCAGTACGCTACTATGCTTCCCTTCTTACTGAGTCAGAGGTACCCAGAGAGGTGCCTCTGCCACCCCACCCTAACATAATGTAATGTAAATGTATGGTACGCGGCAGCTCCGCGAAACACTTCCCTTGCTTCCCTTCTTAGTGGGTCAGACGTCAAAGAGGCACCCAGAGAGGTGCCTCCCAGAGCCCACTTACCCCAACCCCAACCCCAACACAAACGACAAACGATAAACAGAAACGACAAATTTTTGAAAATTTCCTCGACAAACGGAAACGACCCGAAACGGACCCGTCCTGACAAACGACAACTCGAAACGTCATTTTTCCTGGTCGTGCCCATCTCTAATACAGAGCTTGGTGCCACAGTGTTGCCACTCCTGGAATAAATAGACCAATTGTCTGGTAAGCATTCCCTAACCCTAACCCTAATCCTGTGTTCCTAGTTTGCTGGAGGGTCTAAGCCTAAACTGATGAATAAGAGTTGCTACTGTACATGCATGCCTTTTGTGCCCTGTTCACTGATTGTGGCCTACCCACCCCCTGTTGGAGTAAGATATCCCAAGCATATTTCTATTGCAGTAATTTTTCCACTAGTGTTTCAGACCATGAAATCAGACCAGATGTACAGTATGTGATGGCAGGTTTGTAGCAGCAGGCCTGGGAATTGGTTAAGCAATCTATGTGCATACTATAGGTTAGTTCTGGAGGGTCATCTTTGTTACTGAAGGCAAAGGTGTACTCCATGCCAGCTTCACCTGGCACACCAGGTACACCATTTCCTGGAGAGGGATAACCTCACCAGAGTTGTTCACAGACTGGTAATTTCTTGGAATGACTGCAATACACTCTGCATTCTGTTGCCCTTAATGATGACAGAGAGACTGAAGCTAGTGCAGCATGGAAGAAGGCAAGATATTACTCAGTTCCTGGGTGATTGTGGAGCTTTGTTCTAAACGTACATTTTAAAATGATTTTAATCTATTTTAAGTTCCTTCCTGTTGTATCGCTTCCTGGGAACTTTTTAATGGGGTAGAATATAAGAATTTTAAATCCAACTTCTTCTATAGTCATCATTCCTCTCTTGTTACCCCTAAATGTCTTCCAAAAACAAGACAGCCTACCAAAGACTGTGCATTTCTTGTATAAAAGGTACATTTGTTTGAAAAATATAACAGAAACTCTGTTCAACAGACATGCCTTGCCCCTTTAAAACAAGAAGTGTGGGAACAGTATAAAGAAATTTCGGTCCCCTTTGCACATCTGTAGAGGTCAGAGTTAAGGTTATTGCCATGGATTTATAAGGAAACTCATATTGCAGCTGTCTGGACTATACCTGGCTTGGAGATAAATCAGCACAGTAAATTTCCACTCCTGCCAGTTCTTTAACCTTCATAAGTACAAGTGTTCAATCCTAGCCCTGCACATTTTGTGGGAAAACGTCTGTTTCTTTCACTCATATCTATGGCACTAAACAAGCTTACTATGTGTACATAGACACAGTATCAGAAAATAACAAAAGAAAACCGCAGCATTTGTTAATAGTTTCATCTTTATAAGGGAATCCAAGAGAAAATCAGAAGACTTCTTATAGGCTGCAAATGAGGGGTGCTTAGGTTCTACCAACCATTCTTTTATTCCTCCCTTCTTCCTTTAGTGTATTTTGTTACTGAATTTGTTCATTTCCAGACTATACTTTCACATTTTTCAAAGGCATCAATCTGTTAGACTCATGATTTCAATGATATGATTGTGGGACTCTTGTACAGTTTCCACTGAGAAAGTAATAGTATTTGGTCACATCAGCCTCTTAACACTGCTGAATTGTCTTAAAACCAGCTTGGCCTTAAATGAGAAGACTGCAGGTGGATGCAGAGATGAGCCCTAATAAACTCTAGGAGGATGAAGTACAAAGGGACAATGGGTAGGTAGCAGTGTCCTCCTTAACCTGTATGGCTCCAGGTACATTACCCCAATAACCCATTGTCTCCCCCTCTCCCCATTTAGCATGACTAAGCTATAAAGGCTTCTAGATTAATTGTCCCAAATATGGTTGATGTGTACTGTCTTTTCCTTAACTGTTTAGCGGTCATCATCTTAATCCCAACTGATTGAACAGAAAGTCCCAAACAGCCTTCTTGTCAGTATTCCATGATGTATGAAAATAAGAAGCCTAGAGAGAAGAGGTGTTTATCATCTTTGAGCAGGTTCTTGTATGTGCCTATAATGCCACTCTTCCCTGATTCACAAGATTAGAATGTGGGAAGGCCCAATATTGGCCCACAAAAGTCTAACATCTGAAAAACAATGTAGCATTGAGATGATCAGAAGGTAGAATTTAGGTTCTTGGTATGTGTGTGGGGGGGGGGGAGAGGAGGATCTAATTTTTCTGCAGCAACATGAGAGGGAGCAGCCTTTCATCTGAATAATAACTCAGTTGGATATTTCGGTAAATACTCAATTGTTTCTGTGAAAGCTGGTTCCTGAGGTTATCTTTTTCCCCTTCACCCATCACATCCCTTTTTCTTCATGTGTCATGACTTCTGGATTCTTACTGGTGATGTTTGGAAAGTGCCCTGGGACACTTTTAGCCTTGCATTACATAACATTATTAAATATATGGTACTATCAATGGTGTGTGTATCTGTGTGTATTTAATTACACATAAATTCAGTTCCTTTTCTAACGGAAAATAGCCTCAAATATAATATGCAAGAAATGCATTTCAAAGCCAGTTAGTCTGTTCTGCCCTTGTCCACGTTGCATTCTGAAGATTGTGTGTGTGTGTGTATGTGTGGCTTGTTTTAGGTTTTGCTTGCTTTTGTATAAATTCCAGCAGATAATGCAGAGGGACAAAACGTGACCCCTTCAGCCTGCCCAGCAGGATTTGTACCCTGCTTCATTGTTTTGCAACAACAGTACAAACACAGTGCCAAGGCCACTGAGAATTTTGCTTCATGCCTCTATCTCCTGCTGAGCTAACTGTTTAGCTAAGGCTGTTGGAGAAGAGCAAATACTTCCAGTGATAATCCACTGAAGAAATATCTTGATTCTTCCCCACTAGTCTCGTCCTGCAATGAACATGTTGGATAATGTCATGTGCCATTTCATTTTAGTATCTGAATTTTAACATTTTCTTTTTTAGAAAAAAAAAACTTCTGGGCTTAGAAAGTATTGCATCTGATGTTGCTAATGTTTCCTGGAAGTGAAAATCCACAATAACAGCTGCTATCTTGACTCATTTTCAAAGGCTTTTTTAACAGCAGCAGTTTACAAGTAAGGCTGTATTCATGTAGCAAGTTTCTGAAATGTCTCTTTTTAATCTCAGTTTGTTTTTTAGGGGAGGGGGTTCAGATGCTGCACATTGTACCTCATTCCCACCCCCAACTGCACTGAACCAAACTGAGAAGTTGGAGACCTATTACTTTTTTGTTGTGTGTTATATTCCTCATTATTATGCTACGTTGATGTGTGACCCTGTTGCCTCAGAGTATATAGGTTGCTGATGCCACCTTCACCCCCGGTGCTGTTTAGGTCGTAAACCTTTATTTATTTATTTTTAATTATTTTTGCTGTTTATCTTTGCATCATTGTGATACATTTTCACAGAAGTTCTGGGAATGAGGCTTAGCAGTACTATAAAATATGAACTATAAAATGGAGAACTCGCTGCTAACTTTCCTCAGACTGACGAAGCTGCTTGGATGAGTAGCGGAACATTTCTATCTCTCAAGAAAAGAAGTCCAGCTGCCATGACTCAACTTCCAGATAAACTCACCTGGATGACTGAGAATCTTCACAGACGTAACAGTATGTGTGTAAATTCTTGATATGGGATATCAGTTATGTGACAGAACCTCGCAACAGACTATGACAGGACAAATTTGAAATAAGACATTTGACCTGCATGAATACAGCCTAAGTTAAAACTACTTCTGGAGCCTCATATTTTCTTGAACCATGACTTGCAGACATCTTAGCAAGCAGAGACAATTATCAGAGCTTCTGGGACTTGTAATGCAAGAACATCTAGGATCCCAAATTTGAGAACTTCTGAGATGGAATCTAGATGGACATATGGACCAATGTCGTATACGGCAATTTAATCCAATTGTTTTGGATAAAGTGTCCAAACTACAACTAAGATCCTACTTGTCCAACTAACTCCATGTGATACAGGCTCATGCAGCAGCAGCCTCCTCTTCCTCCTCAGGCTGTTTTCATTCTGTGTTTTTCATGGCATATGGGCTTCTCTTGAAAAGACAAAAACTAACCAGGCCTACAGTCCAGCCACATCCCACTGTTTTAAAGTCCCATTCATTTCATTACAATAGAGTTTGTAGGGTGCTGATTTAGATTCCTTGTGCTCTGAATTTGCATAGGGCTGAGGACGAGAGGATGTGAAGAAAGCCTAGTACACGGAAGAGAGAGGAATAGAAATGGGAAGGCAAAAACTAAAATGATAGCAGGAAATGGAGGAGATGCAGGTTAAGACAGGAGAGTTGGGTCCAATGAGTAAGAGCTTCCCACAAAAATTATCCCCGCTGTTATGGCCTATTTATTTTTGTTTTTCAAATTACCGTATATACAGTAAACTCAAAAATCCAGGGCAAAAGGAGTGAGAGAAATAGTATGTTTTCTGGAGGGCTTTCGTTCAAGTGATTCCAGCAGCAAAGGTGGTGATTGCTCAGCTTCATGAAGAAATAAGCTCCTTTGTGATTCCTTTCTCGAAAATCTTTGACATCACCAGAGGATTGTTTATCTTTCTTTGGGAAACACCATGTTAGATACCAAGATCTACTGAAGTACATCATCTGCCAAATGTCCGAAAACTCTTCATCTTTTACCAAATTTCCTTTCTTTTGAGAAAAGTGAGGAAGAAGGATAAGCTTTAACAAATTACCAGCTTTGTTGAAATGGACACAATGCATGCATTGTGTCTGCAGATCAAATTGAATTGGTCTGAGGATCAGTGACACGAAGTTTAAAGGTCACAACTGAATGCAAGCCATGATAAGCATTCAGTCTTTCAAATTTTCTAGGACATCTCTCCTTGAACACTTCTCAAGTTCAAATCTCAAAGTGGAAATATATTGTTATCAATGATTGAAGAAGTACTTTGCAAACCTCAAAAATTTACACTGAAAATATATTTTTGGTCATATTGTCATCATCTTAGAACTGCAGAGCTGTAAAGAACCCTATGGGTCATTGAGCCTAGCCCCTTTCAAGGAGGCACAGTGGGGAATCAACTCCCCCAACCTCTGGCCCCTCAACCAGATACCTAAAACACTGAGCAAGTCTTAACATTCCCACAATAAATTATATTATTTCTGATTTTATAAATACATTTAATTATATAAACGGCCAAAGATTATACTGTTGGATCAAAGTCCATTTTCAATTCCCCTCCTACAGAGTTATTTAAGATAGATCCATCACTATACAGTTTGTTGTTAATGGAAGCTGTGATTGAATGACAACGAAAATGAGGAAAAACATCAAGATATTTAAACATTGATACATTTTTGGAGATGCCAACAAAGTTTTCCTCAGATCTGTAAAAACAAAACAAAAAATCCCTTCAAACTGTCCCTGAATCATATAATTAACTGTCTCAAGGAAGTTCGTGGAGGGCAAGTTTCCCATCTGTTCCTTCCCTAAGCCTCATTCCCCTTCCCACCCACCCCCACCTTCGTTCTGGAGTAGTTTTGCAGGCATTGTAGGTGCTTGAAGGGCTTAAGAAATGCCAATAAGCTTTCCTTCTGAAAACTTCCTTGAGTTAGCAAACACTGTATTGGGATAGATACTGTTTAGAAATGTATTGCCTTTGGACTTGTTGTGTCCAGATTGATGCTAAGCAGTATGAATCCATGATGCTGAAAACTAGACTTCTCTCTGTATTTATTACATACTACTTAAATGTTTTGAATGGAACCATATGATAAGGTCAATGAGATGATTTCAGCCGCCTTCTGTTTCTTTTGTTTTTCATTATTAATTGTATAGAGAGGTTAATGGTTGTATGATGGAATGAACGAGTTGAATGACAGATGAGTGCTTAGCAAGTGACAGAACTATTACGATAGTTAAGGAGGGGAGAAAGACGGCCCCAGTGGAACTTGGCGATGATTTGCTACTTTCCCCAATCCGTTGGGGATTGGAAGAGAATATAAGAGTCAGTGAGTGTTTAGCTTAGTCAGATAGAATTAGGAAGTTTAGATAGTTAGGACTGGGAATGCTAGATAGTTTGTTGGGGCTGCAAACTGTAGATAGACAAGGTTTAGGTTTGGAGTGAAAAATATATTTAAAAGATAAACATTGAAAAGGATAAAAATTAACATAGATATACTGTGTAGGAAACCTGCATAGTATACCTTGTGACTTAATGGTATTATTTTAATATTTAGTGCATCAACTGTTATAAAAGTTTCTGTTATTTCCTGCAACAAGCATCCCTTTATTTCCCAGTGGCAAGGTATCAAGAAACATCCTCTGCATTGCCTGCTCATAGCACTGGTTAAGAGGGGAGTGAAAGAAGGCACAGTATTATTTTTGAAAGTTTCCAGTTTGGTAACTAATGGTGGCAGTG
Organism: Phrynocephalus forsythii; assembly: GCA_029282475.1. Classification (NCBI taxonomy): domain Eukaryota; kingdom Metazoa; phylum Chordata; class Lepidosauria; order Squamata; family Agamidae; genus Phrynocephalus; species Phrynocephalus forsythii. Next base: position 84,605,689 of record JAPFRF010000002.1, read on the forward strand.
TTATAAAGGGTTTGTGTCCTACCAGAAGTCAAATCCTGTCAAAAGGTAAAGTGGGTCCTGAATAAGGGCACAACAGTCCTAGGTGTTTCGATAGCAGTGTGGAAAAAAGTCTTAAATAACAGCAGGGGTAGATATGTGGACAGGAGTCCAATGTACTAAAGGAGCAAGTCCACCGAGTGAGGTTTGGAGGGTGCCAAGCTGGCAATGTTAATGATAATTAATGGTAATTATCACTACTAGAGTCAATTAGTAGCAAGGCAATAGAGAAAGCATTTTTGTAGCTTTCTCTGCTGAAACAGGTTTGATTCTTGGCTCATGACTATATTACAAAAAAAAGTTTAAGATGGAACTCTAGTGCTTACTTCAAAGGATCTTCAGAAGTTTCTGAATCTTTTTCTTTACAAAAAGATTCTGGGTAGACTTGAACTATTAAAAGCTTGGGAAGTGACTTTTCTGCCTCTCAGCCATTCTAGTTTCAATTTATGTCTTCCATGAAGAATGAGATCTTGGGAATAGCTCTTTTTCAAGGGCAAATTTGGTACTGTTGATTTGAACAGAGGTGTTTGAACACATCCAAAAGATTAAAACATATTGAATAGAGATGACTGTATCTGCTTAGAAGAGGAAGCTAAGAAGCCACAAGAATGTATGTAGTGCACTTTGTCCTTTGAAAGGTCTTCCATAGACTTGAAGATTTTAATGAGTTTTACCAGTTGGTTTCTTCACATCAGCCACATTCCATTCTGATGTGAAGAAAAATCAGGAAGAAATGTTTGCATACTCCATAAAATCTCACCTAATACTGTAAATGCTTGCAAAGGGACCATCTAGTCCAGAAGAGGAAAAGTAGAAATGGTCCTGTTAAACCTTCTTCTGGGATGGTCAAAGTCCAAACATAGAGGGGGCTCTTGAACAGGGGTCTCTTCTCTACTGTATCATAAAATATGGGAAACATCCTAAATTCACATCACTTAGAAAGCGGAAAACAGCTATGGGGTTTATAGCAACAATAAATGGGTAAGGTTTCTGTGGAAACCATGGAGAAAGCTAGGGGGTGATGACCTGAGGGTCTGTTTAGATTTCATGCAGTGATGGAATTGGTTACAGCAATGGTGAGCAGGTGGGCAAGAGAAGCTTTTATGTCCATCCTAGCTGTTCCTATCTGCTGCATTTTGTGCCTGCAATAAATATTTGGATTGTACTACTCAAGTGAATGATGTTACATGTTTGACCCTTTAAAACTAATAACAGGCTTCCATGGGAAAGTGTTTTCCATATATAGTATCATATGTAATTTCAGTAGCAATGTTTGGATCCTTCTTCATTAGGTTAATTGGTTGTCAAAGTGACCATCTTCTTATTCCATCAGACAGTATCACAATCATTTTACAATTTACTTTTGCTTGTTTAAAAATCACTATCCTAACTTTCCTGTCCTTTCCTTGTTACCTGTCCCAAATCAAAAACTCAAACAACATCATACTGGTGTTCCAACATCATGATCATCAGCACTGAAGATTGCCTTCCCTCTGATATTGTCAACTGAAAGAAGCTCTTAGAAAATAAAAAAATACAAAGTCACTTTTAGATATAATAAGCACCTTTGCATAAGTAATAACAGACAAGAAAGCCTAATACTTAATCTGGGACTTACTCATAATTCAAACTCCTACCCTATCTAATCCCATTTCTCTAGATCAGACATTCTCCTCTGCATTGAGCCAAATCCTTTCCTAGGCACAGTAATAATAGCCCTGCTGCTTCCTAGGACAAGAGCCTTTGCCTCACGCTGCTTCTGCTAGACATTTCACTTGGGGAACGTGGCATGACAGATGTGCTCTCTGAAATTTCCTTCATGTTGATTAATTTTCTGCCACTAAGGGAAGCTTCAATAAACAGCTTGAATCCAATCCAGGCTCTGGCATCATACAGACAGCGTTTTTTGTGGTTACCCACGTTTGCTATACAATAAACAACACAGAAATAACATTACGCTAGAGACCAGCAAACTGAGACTGTTGCGCATCAGTGGCAAGAGTTTCCCCTCCCTTCTCTTCCATGCAGTCATCCTAATTATTATTATGACTAGATACTTAGCCTTAGGTGTGCTGAGGAAATCAGTATGACTCATCTGTCTAGTGCTGGCAAATACTGGGGAGGATGTTGTCCCGTTGGGTTAATCATTCCCATCTCTGCCTTAAAGATTTACTAATTCCTGTAGCTGTGTAGAGACGCTATTGTGGTGCTTAGTGGGTGACTTCTCTGCAGAATAGCCTTCCCAGTAGCATTGCTTATGAACTGTGTCATGAAATTAGAGGGAACAATGACTGACTTGAGGATATGAGCTATGTGTATGGCACACGTTGTCAGTAGAGATAGACTTTGTGCTACCCTTTATAGCTCATTCCCTCATTGTCTGACCCTTCAGAGTACCTTTTACTCCATCCTCCAAGGCATCATATCTTGAAGGATTATTTTGCTAGTCCAGTGTCTCTACTGAACTTTTCTGCACAGGATCAAGCTATTGCTATGTCTTGATGATGGTATAATTAACAAAGATTTTTAGCACCCTGGAACTAATTCTGGCTTTATATCTCTGTTACTGTAGAGAAGCAACATTTCCAAAAGGGGAGTAGAACCCTTTAACAAAAGCATCCTTCAAGTATTCAGTTTATTGTGCCTCAGAGAAATGAAATTAACAGAGACATGGAACATGTATGTTAAATTATGCGTAGTGTGGAGAAAGTAAATAGGGTGCATCTTTCATAATTCTAAAACCTGGGTCACCTACAGAAGCCAGGTGATGAGAGATCAGGCAGATAAAAAAGACATATTTTTCCTTGTGCTTAGTGAACTTGTGGCATTCTCTTTTATGTACAAGACGTAGTGATGACTAGCAGCTTTGATCAGTGGGCAGCTTTAAAGGATACTGGACAAATGGATAGAAAATGGGACTGTGAGTGGCTATGATGGACAAATATTCCTTCCAGGACCTGGCGCAGACTGTACTTCAGGGCCAAACTATTCATAGTAAATATAACTCACCCTTAGTGTTCAAGAGGCGTATCTGAGACAGACTTTCATGTCGGCGAAATCAAGCTTACAAAGATGGAATGCACTTGTGGCTAGAAGACCAACCATAAAATAGAATAAGATCATTTGTACATTACAGGAGGTGAGAAAAGCTCCTGCTGTGACAAATCAGAACTTGAAGAATTTCTTGTTCTAAAGGTTTTATGTAATGCATAGTTCAACCTGGTTGCTTTGTTGCTGTGTGGAATGAGTGTGTGTGTGTGGGGGGGTACTCTTGCACACCTGCCTGTATATAAGCAGAACACTTTTTGCTGCGGGACTGCCATAAGCTACAGAGGTCACTGAGTAAACTGAATTAAGGGTGAAATGGATCCTTGTGCTGATCTAGGAGGCCTGTTCTTACGTTCATATGTTTAAGGGTCAATCAAGTACTTAAGCCCAAAAGTGGGTGAGTGCCCTGGTCGACAGAGAGTACAAAACCCATGAGTCAGTTTGACCTTTGTAGTTCACCTGACTTTCCAGGGCAGGAGGATTATTAATTATTTTGTGACTGTCCGAGTTCATAACTATCATGTAGTTCTTTCCTGTGATCAAAAGCCACAGAAGTGCACAGAATCAATGTCTCATTTCCAGGGTTGGGTCCTGTGCTACTAACATGACATAATAGTCTGCATACAACTTTTACAAGTCTATTAGTGTTCAGACAGCTGATTAGAAACTAGAAATCTTTTCCAGTACTATTTAAGGTACAGCAGTTTTACCTGCCATTGTGAAAATAACAAATTGATACTTCCCACAATCCAATCCTTGAAGGGAATAAAACAAATCTTGTTTTGGCAATCAGTTCTAGTGCTGGGCCTAGAGGTGTAGCACTTTATTATATAGCAGCTTGTATTAAAACAGGCATCTATGCTTTTTCGTACTTCAAGAATCCATTATGTTTCACCAGTATTTTATATTTAATTGTGAAGTATTTCGTCTTAGAATGTGTGCCAATTTTGAAAACATCCTTCAAATGAAACCATTTTATCCATGTCTTGTTAGATGTCATGTTGTGGAAAGGTGATCATGTAAGTGGCTGCTACACCCTGGAAAAGATCCTGTTTTCACTCTGGGGCTTGTGCTAATTTTAGGATGGGTTCTGCAGCCGATTGTGTGATTGGTCGTGCAACATGAGGCCTGCTGGAACAGAGAAGCACATACATGATTGCTCTTATGATATGAATAAGATGTAGACTTTCATAATTCCTACCTCTATCTTAAAAATTTGCAAACAGTATTCATTTGTTTTTCTCACCCATATTCTGACATAGGGTGTGAGCATTCCCTTTGCCAATGTGGAGGCATAGTCAGGGTATATGGGCTGGCTCCAAGGTTTGGTCAATGCACTGGAATGGGAAAAGCAACTGATCTCCAACCCCACTTATGTGGCTCCTACAAAGATGAAAGTTATGGCTATTATATATGGAGAAAAGGTTCCAGCTTCTTCCTTATTTAGTTGCACAGGAGCATGGGGTCTGTCAATATTTGTATCCAGCTTCCCTTTCAAAATCCACTTCTGTGTTCTTTAAGAAAGCAATTTATTTTTCACAAATAATGAAATCCACTCATCCTTCTCTTCTTCAGCTTTTTGTTTGTTTGCTTGCTTGCTTGCTTGAGTGCTAATCGGAAGCTTCTTACTGAGAGGATCTTTCTGGACATCAGCTTCAAGTGGGAAGAGTCATAGGACTAAAGTCTGTGCTCTCCAAGGTGATGCTAAAAACAGACCATTCTTTCTCTAAAAGGAACAGAAAGTAATGGAAGAAGCCACTATATCAGTTTAGACAAAAGGAACACTGTATGGGTGGAAGAAAACACAGGTGACATCAATGCTAAGCCTGGTAGATAAAGAACCAACACACCATCTGAAAGGTCTGCAACTCAAATGGTTCCATGAAAGATAAGGACATTAAGCACCAGAGTGCAATGCATATTAGGATCACTTCGCACTTGTTTTTCTACGAGCATTGGTTTTTATTACTAGTGGTACAGAGCATCAGGTTCCCACTTGATATGTCTTATAAGGAACGGCTTAGGGAGCTGGGAATGTTTAGCCTTTTAAAAAGAAAGCTGAGAGGGGATATGACAGCTATGTTTAAATATTTGAAAGGACGTCATATTGAAGAAGGAACAGGTTTGTTTTCAGAGACTAGGACTCGGGGCAGTGGTTTCAAACTACAGGAAAAGAGATTCCATTTGAACATTAGGAAGAACTTCATGATGGTCAGAGCTGTTCAGCAGTGGAATATGCTGCCACGGAGGGTGGTGGAGTCTCCTTCTTTGGAGGTTTTTAAGCAGAGGCTGAATGGCCATCTGTCAGAAATACTGTGATGAGGGTTCCTGCATGGCAGGGGGTTGGACTGGATGGCCCTTGAGGTCTCTTATAACTCTATGATTCTATGAAAACACAATTTGACACTTGCATAGATAAAACTGCCAACAAGTTGATTAACAATCACTAATAAGAAGGTGTCAACATCCATTGTTTTTGAAAAGAAATCCATAACAATGTTAATGGATGTTCGAGTGACTTTTGGACCTGACATCACTGTCACAAACTGATTACTGACCTTATGTTTGGAATGGTGTATCAGCTCTGTGATGCTCATGCTGTTTAACTACAAGCTTTTTATCTTCTGGAATGCTGCTGTAATTCAAACTTCTTTCCTCTGCTCACTGGTCAGGTTTTGGTACAAGATTGCCTGTTGTTGTGAAATGTAAAAACACTGGAGTCCTTGTGCTCATTCATGGATATTACAAGACCATATTTCATGGATACCAGAATGGATAAATCCATGAGATCTGCCTTTCATATGGCAATTGTGACGTCAGAAATATTTTCCATGTGATAGTAATGTAATGAATGATACTTAGGAAAACAGGACGTGTATGTACATCAAGATCATGTTTGTAGAGGACAAAGCAACCACTTGGTTATGGTATTCAGTAAAGTACATTGGGCTATACTTTCTCGTGCTACCTTGTGACATTATGTACAATGTGCAGGCCCAGAGAGATCTGATTTAATACAATGCAGAGGAGTGTGTATTTTGAGCATATAACCGAGAAGACTCACTTCAGAATGATTCCCCTCATTGCTGGACTAAAGAGCTTTTCAACTATGACATTGTCTGGGAATCCTACTTTGGATAAGACAATGCTGGCCTTGAGCTCCTTCCTGTATTCTCTACCGCTCTCCCTGCATCAGAACTGAAGAAGGGTAGGCAAAATGGATTCAGAGAAATGGGAGATCTCCTGATTCAGTTCTGTTCAAGTTAGGGAATGCACTTATCCTGATGTAAGAGATAACATGAGGCTAAAGCACACTCCCCAAGCTGCATAGAACTCCTGAGGACAGTAGTCCTGACCAGGCATTACAGCTTGGAAGTGTAAACGAGTATGGTACGAAGTAGTGCTTGTTAGTGTGTTTGTCTGAACATGCCTACAGAGGTTGCCTAAATGCTAAATGTGCTTTAGATTTCACCTTTAGAAATTTATGCTAACTGTGTGAAAGTTTGACTGATCTCCGAGTGAGAAAGTTCCAGGTGGTCAAGAACTGAATGCATCTTCATATCTCCACCATGAGAGGTTTCCATGCTTTCAAACTATAAGGATATGGGTAGTCTGTATTAATGGACATTTAGTATGCTTCAGTGTTTCATTGCACTTTGGCTTATTTTTTTTATTTTAGAGTATTTTTACCCCACCTTTCTCCTTGGAAAAGGACCCAAGCTTGCTTACAGTAATGAGGGATAATATACAGTCCAATACAATTAAGACATGTTCAAGTATTTGAGAACAAGGAATTGAAGGACATCTTACAGCATTGATAGACAACATTATATTAAAGCTACAAGGTTATAAGTAGTTATAAATATAAATAGGAATAGGAATAGGAGTCTATAGATTCATATAAAATACACATTGTAGTCCATCATTCGGGGAAAGCTTGCCTGAAGAGAAAGGTCTTTGCCTGTTTCCAGAAGGACAGAGATTAGGTAGTCCTGGTCTCTAGTGGGAGGAAGTTCCAGAGTCTGGGTGCAGCAGTCGAGAAGGCCCTTTCATGGGTCCCCACGAGACGTACCTGTGAGGGTGGCGGGATGGAGACAAGGGCCTCTCTTGATGACCTTAACACCCGAGTCAGTTCATACTGTGAGATTCCATCTTTGAGGTAGCTTGGACCCAGGTGTTGCACAGGCAGTCCAGACTCCATGCACCAGCTCCTCCCACAGGCCCCCTGACAGAAGCAGCGCTGCTCCATCTCCTTCTCTGAGTGGGAGCCTACAGCAGGAGGTGGGGTGTGAAATCCAGACCACCAGTGCAGCACCTGTGTCCACCAAACTGCATTAAGTGCCCATCTCTAGTAATTTGACCTGAGCAAGACTCAAGGCCTCCTAGATCAGTTCTACTGTACTCGAGTGTCAAGATATACAACTAAAATAAAACTAATCTTGTGTGCTTGTTCCTTGGCTCTGAAGAAAATGTCAAGCACAGGAGAAGATGGCTTGGCTTCCTTCAGAACTCTCTTGGCTCCTCCAGAACTATCAGTGGAATGGACAAATAGTACTAAGAAGGCTGTTGAATTTTATGATGTGGACACTGGTCTGCTATTTTAAAAAAGTGGGCCAAGTTAATGTCACCTGAGCCACAGAATGACCTTCAGGCAATCACTGTTTCAAGTTACTATATAAGCAAGCTGGGTTAAAGCCAAATATATAGGGAAATGAAAAGCTCTGCATTTCAGTGCCAAACCTCTAAATCATCCAATGGGTATTGCCAAATTATTTTTGACATGAATCCGACGATATTTATGCCAAGGGCATTGTAGGATAATCCTGTATATGGCTGTGATCCTTGAGCAATTTATGCTAGAGTACTTCCATTTGCCCTTCCCTTAAGATTATTCTGGAGTAGAAATGTGGAAATTAATTTGGAAGAAATTGGTCTGGTGAATTCCAGGTGAAAGTGGTAAGACCTGTTTCTAAATAACTGTGCTTAAGCCCAAAGTGTGAATGTTTTCCGAGTGCTGGAAGAAGGGTTGTGTGTCCAAGTTATGCATTTGTTCCATATTTGCAGAAACATCTAAGCTGATTTTGTTCATGAAGAGATATACTATCTCATTATGAAGATGTGTTACTACTCTGTTCCTCAGATGTTTCACCGTAGAGAAGCTGGAAAGAATTGTTACTCAGATCAGTGGTTCTCAACCTGTGGGTCCCCAGATGTTCCTGGACTGCAACTCCCAGAAGCCTCCACCACTCACTGTGCTGGAAGGGATTTCTGGGAGTTGCAGTTCAGGAACATCTGGGGACCCACAGGTTGAGAACCACTGCTCTAGATGGAGGCTTAGATAGTTTTCTTTGTTGATACTTGTTGATACTGGCTTTTGAAAAAGCAAACATGAAGTGTGTGTGTGTGTGTGTGTGTGTGTGTGTGTGTGTGTGTGTGTGTGTGTGTGTGTGTGTGTGTGTGTGTGTGTGTGTGCACTTAAAAATGAGTATTCTGAAGCAAAGAACACCCACCCATCCACCCACACCTTTTTCAACTCTATCATCTTGATGTGAAACTCTCCAAAGCAAACAGATCATATGTTTGCCAGGGACCATTCTCTTCTCATAATATATTAGGTCTCCTTTAGCCCTCTTCCCTCCCCATAGAAGGATGCCAGATACAAAAAAATGAGGCAGAAACCGATTAGTGCATCATCTGGAATTATATAGGCTTAATGTCCTCTTCCAGATGTTTGAGAAGAAGGTGTCGATTTAAGCCACTGTGGTAAGGATGAGTAGGGAACTTCCTGATGGGCCAGGTTTTGAGAATGCCTAGATCACAGGGGCAGTCCTCTTTCTGAAGACTTCTCTTTTAATGGCTATCTAGTCCAAGTCCAGATTAAAGATAAAGAAGCTGTAAAATGGAAGAACAGAGGCCACAAAACTGCTCATCACCAGTTGGTTAACACCTGAACAGCTGACTGAGCAGACACACAGGTTCTTTGGTCACTGTCTTCCCCGCTCTGACAAAGTGTGTTCTATTTCTATTTTAGTTATAGCAATTATTTTTAAATTTGTATACATGTTGCTTACTAGCCTATAGTTGCTTTATGCAGCTGTGTAATTTCTTTGGTCTGCTTTTTTGGTGAGGTGTTTTTTGTGTACATGTAAATGGCCTCCCTAAAATATCAAACCTCTTACATTTTACATTTGTCTGAATAATAAAATATAGTGTCCTATTTGTTATCTTCCTGGGCTCCCAAGCATGGCCTAAGCTGACAAAGAGCTGCTAGTATGACTGGTTTGCTTCAGTAACAGGCTGCTGCTCTAGCCAGGACACTTTGGGGGGGAACCTTGGCAGAGACACCCAAGAGCTACGCTGGGAGCTGCGTCCTTCCAAAGAAGGGATGCTTGGACAACGAGCAGACTCGGAAGAACTGAGCCTGAATGTATATGGGAGAATAAACAGAGACTATAGTTTTTGTGAGTCTTTCGGGCTGTTTAGCCATGTTCTGGAAGTTTTTATTCATGATGTTTCACCAGACTCTGTGGCTGGCATCTTCAGAGGGCAAGGAGCTCAGGGCACTAGGAGTTCTCTCTGTGTTCAGATACTGTTTCCATAGAAGATAGAGTAACTCTGCATTCTCTCCCTCTTCTGGCTGCAGACTTGTAGCGTTGGGGCATATTTAAGATACAGTGGACCCTTGTATAACAATCAGCTTGTATAACATAAAATCTGTACAACATAAAACATTCCAGAGATAGGGGAAATTTGCTTAACAGAATTGCCTATGGGGCGAATCCGTACAACATAAAAATGGGATTACTCCGTTTTCAATGCATTCCTATGGGAAATTTGTATAAAGGGAAATTTGCTTAACATAATTTCATTTGGAACGAATTAATTCCTTTATACAAGGTACCACTGTATCTCTAACTTCTAGTGGTATATGTTCAATTTAAACACATCCATACCAACACAACACTTTGGCAGAACAAGGCCTGCAGTTGATGCATAAGGATGGTAGGGAACACTGAAAGCAATGCAGTGTGCATGGGAGGCATCCCATTAGAGGTTTATGGGAAGAGAGATTCCCCAGCTTTTTTCTCATGCCTCTACTGGGCCCGTTTTGAGTTTCTCATGGAATATAAAAGCATGGTACCAAAATTATGCTATATTAACTTACCTTTATTGTCTTTATGTTTTCTCTCTTTTTATTTTGCTTTGTTCTCCTTTTATCAATCAACCAATCAGTTAATTCAGGAGATGGTATTGACTACAGCCAACAGAAGCGTGAAAATATCGGAGATTTGATTCAGGAGACCCTGGAAGCCTTCGAACGCTATGGTGGTGAGGATGCTTACATAAACATTAAGTACATGGTTCCAACCTATCAGTCGTGCTTGTTAAACTAACCAAGGGGGAGTGATGTCATTTGCATTCTCCAGCTCTGCCTTAGCATGTAGTAACTCTTGCTTTCTCCACATCGACCCAAACAACAGCTCCTGGCCCTTTGGACTGTTTAGTACTATTGTGAACCAGTCTTTCCAATTCATAAATAGTGCCTGTTTCTTTGATTACAATGGTGTACTGTGCTTATTTGTTCTGCAGAAGAATCGCTTCTTTATCACAAAAGCAGAGCAGGGCTGGCGACAAAGTTGAACCTTCACTTGTATGGACAATAAAACGATAATTTTCGTATACAATTCGGCAATTGCTCTTCTGTGTCTGCGTGCCCTGGGGGCGATGTCAGAGGCTGTAACAAGAAGAGTTTATGCTGACTGCTTAATAGGGGAAACAACAGTTCAGCAGTGGCTCTTTAGCAGCTGGGCAAAATAATGGGCCCTGTCTCCCAGTAAAACTGTTCAGCATATATACCAATTACAGAAAAGGAATCTTGTGCAACCCATTAGAAAGCTCCTTCATGAACTTAATTAATGATTCATGTACACATATCATCTCAGCTTCCAGGTGTTTGCCTTTATTTCAGAACCACCTCCTATTTCTTTTAAATAGCATGGCAAGGTAGGGCTGGAAAGTAAATATATCAGCCTCAAAGTAACCAAGTGTTGCACAGTTGTTGGTCTAAGGGGGTATTAGGTGCTCTGGGGACTTTTAAATCTCCCCAAGGACTTCTGCTGCATTGATTAGGTTGCTTTTTACCATGATAGATAGATAGATAGATAGATAGATAGATAGATAGATAGATAGATAGATAGATAGATAGATAGATAGATAGATAGATAGATAGATAGATAGATAGATAGATGGATGGATGGATGGATACACTGGGATCACTGAAGAATACACACATGCAGAATCAGGCCTGGTGGAAGAACTCCTGATGTGTGACTCTTCAAAGTCCCTCTGCTTAGTTTTCAGGAATACACCATCTTCTTGAAGTATAGCCTACCTGTTTCTGTAGCGCCCCCCGTCCTTTTCTATAACACCTTTAGGGGTCTTCGTTGTGGGAAGAGGGAGATGAAAAATCCTCTCCCACCAGCCCACTTGTACGTGCACAAATCTGGATCCAATCTGTCACTGCTGTCATTATTATTTTATAAATCTACCACACTGTACCACCTCCTGCTTCAAACAGAGCTCTTATTTCATACTGAAAGTCTCCAGTCACAAAAGAATGAAAGCATTCACAACAGAGCAGTCTTATGGAGGGAGGCAATGCTAAGACTTCCAAAGCAGCAAAAACATTCCTCCAGGCACACCCTTTCTGGTTCAGTTTTTCCGTGACACAAAACAGCACAAAACAAAGGTGACACAAAATAACAAAACAAAGGTTTCCTGCAGACCTCAAGGAGGGGAAACTGAACTCTACTACCAGCTGAAATCACAGGCTAACTAAATCCCAACTATCAAAAACAACATGGGAATGTTAAGGTCCATGTAATTTTCAACTTTAATAGCATTTTTAAAAGAAATAAGCTCACTGTGAACCACACCAGGAAAAGGGACACAATCCAGCTAGAATAAAGTATTTGATGTTTTACAAACCACTTAATTAAATGGAAGTATGGCTTCACTCTCTCACTAACTTGCCTTCAGTTGGCTCATTCTGATTTGTGTGTATTGAACTGCAGAATGTTCACTGTGGAGTACCCATTGTTATAGGCTTAGCTTTTTGCCTGGGAAAACAGAGTAGTATGTCTAAGCATTAACTCACAATAGCTCTCAGAATGCTTCTTTTTTTTCTTTTTTCTTTTTTCTTTTTAATGCATGGCCTGGGGGGGGATGGGGGGGATGGAATAACCCTCCTGGTGAGAGATAAAGTATGGCAGAGGAAGCCAAAAGTACATATATGTTTTCATTCTGATATAAGTGCTGTCAAGAAAGCCACCCCGATTTCAGGCAACCTAAAACAGCATTCCAATGATGGGTGGGGAGGATTATAATCACAGGCTGATATGTCCCTCGGCCTGTCCCTACCCCACCCCCTTTTGTTCCATACCACAGGAGGAAACCACATCACCCTTACGAAAATAGAACTGATGAGCAAGAGGCAGAAGGCTAGAGGATGGACTGCCCCTCTCCACCACAGTGTGGATATGATCAACACATACTATGCCAAAAGCTGTTGTACCCGGTGGTTTCAGTGATGTACCCAGACAGTATTGGACTAAGGAGCTGGGTTCCTATAAAACTGTAATAATTTACCACATGATTAGCCTTTATAACTATAAATGCCTCTGTGAAGAATAGCCAGGTATACATATACCTGAACTTGTATCCTTTGTGTTAATATAGCCATGATGCAATCACACTTAGAATTGTAATCATCTCCAGTTTCCATATCTGGAGGTAGGGTGTGGGGAAATCAGACTGGGAAGACAAAAAAAAAGTATCCAAGCAATCAGTGCTGCTATATCTTCACAAAGATATGAGCATTTGGGGCGTCATTCATCTTCTTAATCATTGTGCAGAACAGGAGCTTGTCTAACAAGCCAGGAGATGAGCAATGAGCCAAATCTCTTGTCCCTTCCAAACTATTGGAGAACCCATGCAGCCTTGCTGATTCTGTACTGGGGAGTTTCCTGCCAAGAGTTGTCAGCACACCACATTGGAGAGGCATCTCTGTTTCAGACCAAGGCACACACAGAGCAGGGACTCGGTCAACAGGAAAGTGGCACAGGAGCGGAAAAACTCTGTGGGATCCATGCCACCGATGGTCACCCATGCCTGCTTTAGACCTTTTATTATGAGTTAATATGCAAAAGAATGAAGACCACCATATCTCTTTGCCATCAAGCTTCCTACCTCCCCCATGCATACCTTTCTTCATTGCACTGCTTCAGGATTTCTGATTCTTAGGAAGGATAGACCAGACGTTTTATCAGGGAAACCACAGCAATAAACAATGCCCCTTTAAAGACCAGAAGGACATATCCTGCGTTGTCTACAAGAAGAACAGTTTCTGCACAGAACCTGTTCAGTGCCTCCAGCAATCGTTTCTCAAGAGGAGCAGTGTTTGGATGGTGTTTGTTTGTTTGTTTGTTTGTTTGTCATGCATCAGATGAGCATGAGAAGGGGAAAGGGAGGCCCCCTCCCATCAGCAAAAGTCTGCAAATCAGAAAACAAATGGTGTCTGGTTGTTGACATGCTCGCCCACCACATTCAGTGGGGAGTGGGTTACCAAATGATACTGCTATTTTGGGGTCGGTAAATGACTGTAATTTATACATATAATTGAAAAGAGGTTGTATACTTTGGTTCAATCATCAATCTAAAAGGAGACTGAAGCCACTGAATCAGAAGAAGACTAGGATTTGGAAGGATAACAAATGAAGGAACTAGGAAAGGTAATCAAATGCCAGGGTGTATCACTGGAGAACAAGATACATCCACTCCTGTATTTCTGATCACTAAATATGGTTGTGAAAGATGGAAAGTGAAGAAAACAGTCAGGAAAAAATGATTTGTTTGAAATGTGGTGCTCAAAGAACCCTTTGTGGATACCCTGGACTGCCAGAAAGACAAACATGTAGAGCCTAGATTCTCAACTATGTCTTGGGGCAGGGGGATTGATAATCAGTTTGCCCTACTTTGGGCACATCATGAGAAGGCAGCATTCTCTTATAAGAACAATAATGCTTGGAAAAGTTGAAGGCAACAGCGAAAAGGAAGACCAAATGTGAGATGTGCTGATTCCCTTAAAAAAGCCATAGGCTTGAGTTCACAAGAGCTGAACATTTATGTTGAGGACAAGACACTTTGGAGAGGACTCATTCATAGGGTCTACATAAGTCAGAGATGACTTGATGGCACATAACATCCTATATCACTTTATATAGTGATTTACCAGCTGTATACTAGCAAGATCACACAAACTCACTTTGAGGGGAGGAGGGCAAGTCCCTAGATTAGAATTATCTTTGCCCTTTATCAGTTGAATGACCAGTTTGCCCTCCCCTTGGGGAAAAAAACAACCTGGCAAGCAAAAACAGTTTACAACAATATTTTATACATTTAACATTTAATGTGAGGCTTGTTTGCAGTTATTTTCATTGACTGTACAACATAATTCAATATTATAAGAACATCCCAGTATAAATATATGGTCTGTGAACAGTTGCCTGTACTCTGAATGACTTTAATAGTGTGCACATTGTATGCTATCAAATGCATAAAAGCCAGTAAGGAATATAATAAACCAATTCATCCTTTCCCCCCCTTAGAAGATGGATCTTGCTCCTCTTGAAAAAGAAATGTCAGTGGCCATGAATTGGCACAGGTAAAAGACATGAGATCTCATTTCCATTCAAGAAGTAGAGGTCGGAAGTACTCAAATACGAAGTGCCAGAAATAAAATATATTTACAAAATGAGTGACCTCAGTGGCTGTGTAGCCTTGACTTTGAATTCACACACACATATCTTGGTGCTGGAAACTGTTGCAAGCATGCATGAGAAGGGCATCCTCTCTGGGGGCCCAGAGAGAGTGCCAGAAGTAAAATATTTACAAAATGAGTGGCCTCAGTGGCTGTGTAGCCTTGATTTTGAATTCACACACACATATCTTGGGGCTGGAAATTGTTGCAAGCATGCATGAGAAAGGTGTCCTCTCTGGGGCCCCATCTTAAGAAAGGGCAGTGGCCCATAGCTATGCAAGAGGTGCTGCTTCAATAACCTCCATCATTCCTTCAGAGAGATTGGGAGAATAAGCCTTTTCAGCTTGTGGGGCAGTCGGGAAGGGATCAGTTGTTGCTTGAGGTTCCACTCCTTCTACCTCCATGACCTCTGCTTGGGTTCTGTAGTGGCAGGCTCTGCACCAGGCAGAGAGGTGGTGTGAGAAGGTGATCACTTCTGCCCAGAGCAATCTTCAGCCCGCCCTTGCCATGGCTACCCTTGTTGTGCACCCCTACTCTACATTATAGCTGTCATGGGGGGCAGCTGCTATGACAACATTATAGACTGTTTGGGTTGTCTAGTGGCTGGCATCTTCAGAGGACAAGGAGTTCAGCCACAGAGTCTGGTGAAACGTCAGGAAGAAAAACTTCCAGAACACGGCCGAACAGCCCGAAAAACTCACAGCAGCTATCAGATCCGGCCGTGAAAGCCTTCGAGAATACATCGCAGAGTATTTCTTGCTCTAGTCATAAGCCCAATACCCAGCTGCTGAACCCTGCTAGGATCAGTGCCATAATGTTTGCACAAAGAAGTGCATTTACCTGTTGAGTCACAGTTACTTGTCAAAGGAAAGCAGGAATCAGGATACAAAAGCCACCAGGATATAACAGCCACAAGTATAAACAGGCTAGTCCTAACAAATGGATCTCAGCGTTTAAGTGGCCAAAATCCTCTCATGGGAATATTTCCAGCCTATGGAAAATGGGATCACCTCCAGCAACATAACCTGGACTACAGGGCTGGGGGAGAGACACACTAAAATTAGTGGTGGTGAATTTAAGTCCTCCTTTCTTTTCACCAGCTTCTTGAGCTACACTGACACCGAGTCGGTCTTCCAAGTTCTCCCTCTGACCCAGTTCATTTTACGTTGTCGAGGCCAGGTACCATTTCTCAGAAGCAACTAACTGAATACTGTAGTGCAGGGCTGTCCAACTTTGAACAGGGTGAGGTCTACTTCTTCCGGACGAAAGTGCCTGAGGGCTACTACACTAAAACCTCTACTTATGAATTTTTATCTGTTCCGAGCATATGCTCATAAGTAAAAAAACTTGTAAGTAGAGCAGCGATTTCCCATAGGAACACATTGAAAATCAATTAATCCTTTCTGGAGGGAACATATTTCAATACATTCCTATGGTAAGGCTGACCATATACACACTTCCCTTACACCCGCTCGAGCCTATGTGGATGGGTGCAAGGGTGATGTGTGCATGCTTGCGCAGATTGCCCCTTCCACTTGCCCAGGATGCTGGAACATTTTTTTTTAAAGGTGCACTTTTCCTCCCAGCCCACCTGGGCCCTGACTTGACTCTACTTTTCCTCCTGTTTTCCCTCTTCTGCCTTCCAGCCCCTGCGCTGTGACTGCTGCTGCCACCCATAGCTCTCACTCACTTCTGCCATGTTCGCTTGGCAGCTGGGATGGGCCAAGCCAGCAGTGGGGCAATCACATTGCCATGGTGGTGCAAGGAGGAGGGAATGCCTCAGAAGGGGTGCAGGAGGAGTGGCAGGTCACAATCTCTGTGAGACAGCTGTGGGGTGGGAGGAAGAAATTCTCTGGGGGGAGAAGAGGGGGACGTCACCACGCAAAGGAGGTGGGCATGCCCATGACCCCCGCCCCTCGCTGTCCCCTCCATTCCCCTTCCTCAGCTCTGCACTAGCAACTCAATTGGTGATGAAACAGTGGCATGCCGATCATCTGGCCAGTAGAGAGAGCAGGGGACTGTGCTAAGGCCCTTGAACTGCCCCGCTCGGCTGAGACAGTGGGCTGGCAGACTCAGAGCTTTGCTGGGGCAGTGGTGGTCCTTGTGTTGGGGGAGGAAGAGGTGGAGAACTTATCCCCTCACATTTTTATTGATGGCTGGTGGGCTACTTTTCAACCCTTCACAGGCTACTGGTAGCCCCCTGTCTACCTGTTGGACAGGCCTGCTGTAGTGGAATGAAAAGGAAGTGGTGGAAAAAGAAATCCAGTTTAAATACATTTGTTCCTATGTCAATATAATCTCATTCTACTCCCATCTCAGGGAGAAAACGTAGAAGCCTTTGGGATCATATTTTACCAGTTTATTGTTGCTGTTATTGTTGTTGTTCCTCCGCTATTCCCTCTTAGGTGTTTATATCCACAATTGTTTTTTCTAATAACCCCAAATCACTGGTGTCTCATACAAACGCAGAACTTGCTGGTGCCGTGTCTCAGGAATCCAAAGGCAAACATCTGTGGCTCTAAGCTTCTTGCATCCACTTTTTGCTTGTTGTGCACTATTCCAGCAATCATGTGATTGAATTAAAGCCTTTCTGCTGCCTCTGTGCATTACTTCAGCTGAAAGTATGTGTGGCTTAGTTCAAACCAACAAAATGGCTCAAAGACGATCCCCACATACGATCAAGTCCATGAGCACTTTGATTCAGTGGAATACACAATGGCATCATTCAGAAAGGCTAGCGTTTAAAAGCCTCTTTGTTCACTCCCCCATGTTCCAGGGGTGTACAAATATGTAATAAAAATGCAAGGCAATGAATGGAGGAGGGGGAAGAGAAAGCTGTGCAAGAATGTTGCTAACAAAACAAAAGTGTGTGCTTGTTTGTCCCTTTTGCATACGAGACGTAGGCTGCAAATGAAACGTAGGCTTTGAGGTATTGGGCTGGATTTCTAGCCATGTTAGTGACCTCATAGGCATATCCCACATGCAGAAGAATGTACCAATCGAGCAACAAGTAGCGGCATTTGCAAAACAAACCTTAAATTGAAAAATACAGAAAATTTTAGTACATTTGTCGTTATAAAGTCAACTTGCAGTATAATTACATGCAAAGTTTTCTGGAAATAAGTTTCATGTAACTCAGTTGGTTTACTTCTGAGTAGGTACATATATTGGAAATGGTTTCTTTTAATGATATTCTTACACACATGCCTTTAAAGTGCTGGCTTGCGGTGTGTTGACTTCAGGACGGAAAGGGGGTCTCAAGACAAAAGCCCTTGAACGTTTGTGCTTGCAAGTCATTGCTCCATCACATGTGTAGTGGAGGCCACCTATCTTGTGAAATCCCACCGTGTTTCACAAAGGAGGTTTCAGAGCTCCATCAAATACAGACTAGTCTCTGAAATATCCGTATGGATCTGCAACGTACTTAAACCCTTCCTTGGGGCGGGGAAAACTGGAGGACATATTTTAAAGAGTGACAGTAGGAACTCTGTCTCTAAGGCTAAATTAATAACATTCCTTGCTTATCAGTAAAATGGAGGGGGGATAAATTCTCATTATGGGGGGGGGAGAGGACACAAAGGCTGCATTCCCATAAATATGAAAGTAAACCCATTGAAACACAATAGGACTTGCTTCCAGGAATCAAGATGCACTATTACATCATACCAGTACTCAGAATAGTAATAGGAAAAGAAAAGAAAATGCTCTGGGTGAACAACTGGCTATGAAGGTGATGCAGATATGAGCGGTTTGGATTTTGGAACCATGGGCTGCACTTCCTGAAAGATGGATTGCTAGTAAGTGATGGAATGCATCTAACACGGGCTGGGATGAATGCCTTTGGCCACAGCACAGAAAACCTTGTCAGGAAAGTTTTAAACTAAACTGGAAGTTGGAGGAGAGACACAAACCCAGAGCTAAAGATAAGTGAAAGCTTATGCAAAATAAGAGGAAAATAATGGGCAGCTCAAATGGGGCCCAATAATACTTTTATTTGAAAAAAGCTGCCTAACTGCCCTGAGCAGATCAGATCTCGCCTGATCTCGGAAGCTTAGCAGGTTCGGGCCTGGCTAGTACTTGGATGGGTGACCACCAGGGAATACCAGGTGCTGTAGGCACCTGGAGTAGAAACTGGCAAGCCACTCCAGTATTCCTGCCAAGAAAACTCCATGGACATGGGTCACAAAGAGTTGGTCATGACTGTGATGACACAAAAACAATGCAGGAGAGAAATCACACAATCTCCAGTATCTATGCATGAATGCTAGGAGTATGGGAAACAAAGAAGAAGAACTGGAAATCTTAGTTCAGGAGGGTGAATATGACTTAATAGGAATAGCTGAAACTTGGTGGGATTACTCCCATGATTAGAATACAGCAAATGAAAGAAATAAATTGTTCAGAAAGAAAATAAAGAAGGTTGGAGTCTCATTATGTGTCAAAAGATATATCCCTGCACAAATACAGGAGGATGAGCTTCATTGTCCCACTAATAGCATCTAGATTAATATAACTGGGAGAAAAAAACAAAAGAAATGCAGTAGCTAAGTCTACTATAACTTCCCAATCAAGGAGAAGATGCAGATTACATATTTGAAAAACAAACTGCAAGAATTTCATTGAGACACAGTGTAGTAATACAGCAATAGGAAATTTCAATTATCCTGATATCTGCTGGGAGGCAAATTCTGCCAAATATGGCACTTCCAAAATAAAAACAAATAAAACTATTGGCTTGTACAGCTGATAATTTTCTCTATAAAAATGCAGGAAGAAAGTAGAGGATTAGTTGTCCTGGATTTGATTCTAACTAATAGTATGACGATGGATGAAGTGGCAGCAAAGGGAACAATGAGGAGATAGTGACCATGTTCTACTGGCATTCTTTATTTCAAAGAGAGTAAAATCAGATTGTAGCTTTTCATGCAGACAAATTTTAGGAAAGCCAGTTTTAATAAACTCAGAACAATAATAAGCAAGGCTCATGGCAGCAAGTCCTAACCAAAAAAACCTCCAAGATCAGTGGGAGTGTCTTAAAAAGGAAATTCCAAAGGCATAACTCTAAACAATTCCAACAAGAAAAAAGTGGAATACAGCAAATCATAAAGCTTAGAGAGGGCCTAAAACAAACGAACAAAGACATACAGGAAGAAGAAAGAAGATGATGCCACAAAGGAAGAATACAGACAAGTAGCAAATAATTGCAGGGATGTTATGAGGAAAGCAAATGCTGAAAATGAGCCTAGGTTAGCAAGAGATGCTATAAAACCATAAAAAGCATTATTCAGGTATGTGAAAAGACAGAGCAAACAAACAGTGGCTTAGCTACTCAGTGGGGACGTGAAATTGATAGATGAAGAAAAGACAGAAGTGCTTCAGCTCAGTGTTTTCCTGAAAGACAGTTGACAACCCTCCAGGCATGAAGTACAAGTGGAGGGAGCAGGATTGCACCTTTAGATGGTTAAACATATAGTCAAGGAGTACTTGATTACTTTGAATGAGTTCAAATCTCCACGGCTGAACGAACTGCATCCAAGAATATTGAATATCATGGATGATTTGTGAAGTGCCGGATAATTGGAGGAGGGTTAATGTGGTCTCTGTCTTCAAAAGGGAGAATCCTGGGAACTATAGACTGGTTGTGGGGAAAATTCTGGAACAGATTATAAGCAGTCACTCACTCTGCAACCAACTTGAAAACAATGTAGTAACAATGAAAAGCTAATATGGATTTATCAAGAACAAACTTTGGCAGACTAATCTCATTTTTGCTTTGGTAACCTCTCAGATGATGAGAATGCTCTAAGTTTACTATATTTTAATAACCTTTTATTAAATTTATACTATATACAACCAATATCTCTTTTAATCATGACACATATCAATAAGATAATCTTTAACCTATTTACATCCATACACATATATATGTACCTACAAATACAGAATCATCATTCTACCCCTTTTCAATCCTCTAACCAGGAATAGAATGAGCTCTAAACCGGAACTGTGCCTATTAGGTTTACTATATTTTGACTTCATCAAAACCTTTGACAAAGTGCCTTTGATATTCTGATTAGCAAACTAACTAGGTGTGGCCTGGAGATGGTTACAGATTCATACTCAGATAGTACTTATCAATACTTCCTTCTCAAAGTGAGAGGAGTTAATAAGTGGGGTACCACAAGATTCAGTATGATGCCTGGTTCTCAATATTTTTATTAATGATTTAGGCAAGGGGCCTCAGGGAATGCTGATCAGATTTGCAGATTATACAAATTGGGTGCTTCAGATGCAGTTTTACAACAACAGTCCTGCTGCCTCCTGCCTCATCTAAGACAGGCATGCCTGGCAAAATTCATCTTGCCAACAACTTTACATCAGAGATTAACCTCCCAGCAAACCTTGCCATGGAGGTTTGGTACTTGCCTCAAAGAAGTGGACTTAATCTATGCAAGCTCAAAATGATTTTTTATTTTTTATCAGTGGCCTATAAAGGTATCACCTACCTTTGTATCCTGTAATAGCCACACAGCTCCCCCCCCCTTTTGTTTCAACATTCAGAAAGATCTCGATAGGTTCTAGAACTGGGCTAAAAATCAACAGAATGAAATTTAGCAGGGATAAGAGCAATATATTTGGATCGATAATACTACATGCAGGAGACTTGTGGTGCAGTGGTTAAACAGCTGTACTGCAGCTAAAACTCCTCACAACTAGAGATGGGCAAGAAACAAAAATGAAATGCTGTTTCATTGTTTCATTAAGAAATGTCTGTGAAGATTCTCAGTCATCCCAGGTGAGTTTATCTGGAAGTTGAGTCATGGCAATTGGACATCTTTTTCTTGAGATATTGAAACATTTAGCTGCTCATCCAAACAGCTTTGTCAGTCTGAGACGAAACAAAACAAAACAAAACAAAACAATAGGACGTGTTTCATTATAAAAGGAAATGAAATGAAACACCACCACCACCCCTTAAAATGAAACAACTCATCCTAGAGGAACCAAAATCACAGGATAACTTCTTTAGAATTTAGTGAGGTTTGGGGTTCAGGTAGCTGAATTATTAAACTCCAAAGGGGGTCCCCCTAGGAGAAAATCATTTATCATTGAGTCGGGAAGCCACTAATAGCCCCCTACACACACACTATCAAGAAAACCTCTTTTATCTCTGGAAGTGGTGATAAAAGAGAAAAGGTTGGTTTGAATTCTTGCCCTTGAGTATGGGGTTGCACACTATGATACTATGATCACATTATTTTTAAAACCTGTGAATTCAACTTGATAAGCTTAAAGGTAACTCATGTCCACTGTGTAACCCAAGACAAAAGGTTTTTTTTCCTGTGAGCAACCTGGGGCCATTCTCTGCCTGGCCACCATCACAGGATCATTGTGAGGATAACATGAAATGCAGGAGACCATATACTATACCTAGTCCTGAGCTCCCAGGAGGAAATAAATTGGAATCCCAAGAAGGTGACAAATTAACAAATAAACATGATGCACCATGGTAACCTACAGACAAGAGCTGTCTATAAAAACAACAAACCCAGATTCTTTCATGTCCAACTCACATCTCAATCATTTTGATACTTTTCAGCATCCCTCAAAGATGTTCATGTCTCCTCCATTTGCCACTACCTTTTCATGGCCTCAAATATTTTCGATTCTTTATTACCGTCATGTAGTGTCTGGCTGCCTCCTACATTTTTATATTAGATTTTTTTCCCTTTGTTCTTTCACTCACTCATAGTTTTATAACCTGATCAATAGAAGGTAGTTATACAAACAGTAGTTTTAATTTCCAAGGGAACCACATAAAGAGACCGAGATGAGAGGTGGCAGTTGCTTGGTCACATTTTGATGTTTAATTTTACTTATTATGTTCAGATTCTCATGAAAATTTAACCATTGCTCTTGAATTATATAGGTAGTTTCATTTGCCCTGCCTCAGTTTTGGGAAATAACTTTGCTTTATATCTGTGAGCTGGATTTATTCATAATAAATACACTGGTTTCTGGTGTGCTAAGAGTGAGAAATGAAGACTAGCCACAGAGAAGCCATTCCTCAAAAAGACTTGGGTTTTTCCTATGAATCTGAAGGTGGGGACCTTATATGAGAAGATATTGGGACCTTATAGAAAGCCCCAGTATATGCCATATATATTAAGGAAGATGACTTTCTCAGACATCTCTCTTAAAGTTCTGGGCAAGACCTCCTGGATCAGTGTTTCTTCACTTTAAGCCCTCCAGATGTTTTAGATGCCACATCCATTGGCATGCTGGCTGGGGCTTCTATGAGTCAAAGCAGATAACATCTGGAAAGCCAATTATTCATCAACAGCTGTCCTACATTGGACAGCATTGCTTAGTCAGAGCAGAATCTACTCAAGAGGAGGAAGTAGCATGTGCGCCATGCAGTCCAACAGATCATTATAAATGCCTTGCTGCATGCATATAAAACCTCTACAGATGAAACTAGATATTAAGGGAAATGTGACTGAACCTTCTAGAATCATAGACTAATGGAGTTGGAAGGAGCCTATAAGGCCAATGAGACCAACTCCCTGCTCAATGCACTGTTGCATGGTCAGGAGGTTCCTCCTACAGTATAGTGAATATAACTTCTCCATTGGAGTCATTACTTTAAATCCTAGCTAGAGGAATCAAGCTTGCTCTATCTTTTCACATGACAGATACTTAAATATTTGAAATATGATTATTAGAGATGGGCACGACTAGGGAAAATGACGTTTTCGAGTTGTCGGGTGTCGGAGGCAGTCCGTTTCGCGCGAAATTTTGCAAAAATTAGTCGGTTCGTTTTTTTGTTTTTTCGTTGTCGTTAGTACTGGTTGGGGGGGGTAGCGGGCTTCTGGAGGGAGCTGCAGGAGTCAGCCAGAGCCACAAGTGACGGACTGGCAGACTCTTTGCACCTGCTGTGTCTCACGTACTTGCATGTAGTGCAATGCAAGTAGATCTGGCTTAGGGTTAAGACGGGTTAGCGTAAGGGCTAGGGTTAGGCTAGTTACGGGTGAGGTTAGGGTGAGTATTGGGGTGCACCTCTGGGTGCCTCTCTGACCCACTTAGAAGGACAGTGTACTGGCGTATGGGTTAGGCTTAGGCTTAGGGTTCGGGTTTGGGCTACGATTAGTGGGCTGTTTATGCCTGATTGGCACATCCCAGAAGTCTCTGTGGTCAACCTGGCCAAGTGGCCATGCGATTGGTGGAAAATTTGCATGGTCCACTCCCATGGGCGAGCCCATCATTGCAAATGTGCAGGTGTAAAAAAATAAAATAAAATAAAATAAAATAAAATAAAATAAAATAAAATAAAATCAACGGAGACTTTTTTTTTTTGCAAGAAAAATCCACTGCTGCTACTGTAAAAATTCAAGCATTTAAAATAGCTAATTTTTGCATGTTTCTGTGGTGCTTTGGTGGGGTTTTGGGCAACGATTTCAAAACAAATATTGCGGTCGCCATTTTGGATCCCCCCGCACTGCATGGCAAATGGATGCGCCCTCCCAGCCTGGTACAGTCAGCAAAACCTGGCCATGCGATTGGTGGAATGGCTCCAAAACTTTGCATGGTCCACTCCCATGGGCGAGCCCATCATTGTGAATGCGCAGGTGTAAAAAAATAAAATAAAATAAAATAAAATAAACGGAGACTCTTTTTTTGCAAGAAAAACCCACTACTGCTACTGTAAAAATTCAAGCATTTAAAATAGCTAATTTTCGCATGTTTCTGTGGTGCTTTGGTGGGGTTTTGGGCAACGATTTCAAAAAAAATATTGTGGTCACCATTTTGGATCCCCCGCACTGCATGGCAAATGGATGCGCCCTCCCAGCCTGGTACCAGCAGCGCAGCAGTAGCAATAGCCAAGGAGAGGGGGGCGGGGAACCCCCCCCAAATAAAACACCCTTCTTGCCTGGTAGGTGCCCTCAGACAGTTTTCGCCTACTTTTAGGGCCGGGAATCGGTGTTTTTTTTTACTTTAAAAAACTTTTTTTCTGTGCCGCTTGGCATTGCGCGATCGCCGCGATGCAAGTAACGAGCATGACAAATCAGACCAAAATTGTTCGTTCGTCAGTTCGAGTTCGAAGTCTGGCGGAGTAATTCCCGTTACCGTTTCCGTAGAGTAACGGATACGAGTAACGGAAACGGAAACGGGAATACCGCTAAGTCGTGCCCATCTCTAATGATTATCACTTCATATCTCACCTTTTCTCTAGGATAAGCATACTCACTTTCCTTCCTAAGGCTTGTTTTCCTTAACCTTCCAATGACCAAGCATATAACAAAGCATGGCTTAATGCAAGATACAGAAGTGAAGAAACGTGTATGCTGTTGAAAGTGGTTCTGCCACTTGAAAGAGCACCTCTTCAAAATAAGTGCTAACCATATTATTTACCCCATTTGCCTTCACATTGGTGCATTTGAGCATTGTGACACTGTTGCTTTGGTGCAAAATTGCTTGAATAGTGGTTCCATTAAAATAAAAAGGGGGAGCTGTGTGGCCATTACAAAATACAAATGCAATACTAGGCTGAAGGCCAGTGATGGCAAACCTTTTAGAGACCGAGTGCCCAAACTGCAATTCAAAACCCACAATTTTTTTGCAGTGACACTACACCAATTTAACCTGAATACAGGTGGCTGTGAAGGGGCAATGTCGGGTGCCCACAGAAAGGGCTCTGAGTGCCACCTTTGGCACCTGTGCCGTAGGTTCGCCAACATAGCTATAGGTGATACCTTTATAGGCCACTAATAAAAAAATTAAAAAATAATTGCACACTTCCATGGAATACCTTCTTCCATGGATGTTGTTCACGAAAGCTTGCTGCAAAGATTTTTAATTTTTTATTAGTGGCTGATAAAGGCCTATAGCCTATCCAATCTCACATGATTTCACAAGTTAAGCAGGGTCAGCCCTGGTTAGTATTTGGATGGAGACCACCAGGGAATACCAGGTGCTGTAGGCACGTGGAGTAGGAACTGGCAAGCCACTCCAGTATTCCTGCCAAGAATACTCCATGGACATGGAGTCATGAGGAGTTGGTCATGACTGTAACGACACACACACACACACACACACACACACAATTCCCTTAATGCAGTTCATGGATTACCTTCAGTGTCTTTTAGTGTATATAGGTAAATGCTAAGCATGGGGACAACACATTTGGCTGGGAATACAGCATGGGGAGTGTGTGTACTGAAATTTCATAGCTCCATCATGTGACGCTGTGAAAAGCCTCTTCCCTGCAGTCTATTCTAACTGACATGAGCTTCATTTTCCTGGATGCTATTTTGTTGTAGTGACTGCTGCTGCTGTTTGACGCACAAAATATTACAAACATGGTGCTAAGAGCATTATAGCAATGGAAACAATTAGTTAGAGAGAATGTGAGTTCTCTTTCACTGGAAATCTTCAAGCTAAAGTTAAACAACCATTTGTCCTTTGGACTCTGCTTTGAATTTCTCGCATGGAACAAGGGTGGGTGGACTAAGAGATTGCCTCCAGCTCCAGGGAAGCCACATCCTCCATTGCTGTTAAATGAGTTCAGTACTGTTAGAGCTGGGAAGGTCAAACACGATGCAAAGCAGTGGGAAATGTTCAAGGCATTCAGGATCCCAGGAGACTCTAGGTTTCAGTCCATATTTATTTATTTATTTATTTATTTATTTTACAACTTATATGCCGCCCACTACCCAAAGGTCTCTGGGCGGCTTACAATCAAAGAATTAAAACAATTAAAACATCAAATACCAATAAATAAATAATTAAAACAATAATAAAAACCTTACACTAAAATCATTACACTAAAATTGCCATCGGAGGACCCACAGTCTATATTGTATCAATTAAAAAACTTCTGGAACAGGAAGGTTTTTACCTGGTGCCGAAATGTCATCAATGTTGGCGCCAGGTGGATCTCACTTGGGAGGGCATTCCATAGCTTGGGGGCAGCTGCCGAGAAGGCCCTATGTCTGCAAGCCATCTCTCTCACCTCCTTGAGGGATGGCTCTTTCAAGAAGGCCCCCTGGCTTGATCTTAATTGCCAGGTAGGTTCGTATTGAAGGAGGCGGTCCTTCAGGTATCTAGGTCCTAAGCCATTTAGGGCTTTACATGTCAGAACAAGCACTTTGAAGCACTTTGGCTCGGGCAGCAACTGGTAACCAATGTAGGTTATGTAGAATCGGCGTGATGTGATCCCTGGCGGCCCCACCGCTTACCAGCCACGCTGCACGATTCTGAACCAGTTGCAATTGCCGAACCGTCTTCAAAGGCAGCCCCATGTAAAGCGCATTGCAGTAATCAATACGGGATGTTACCAGTGTTACCATATGGTCCAAGTGGTCTTCATGCCTCCTATTGAGGTTCATTCATAAGTGAGAGAGGTTTTTGTTTCAGTTGGGAACCCAAGCAGACAATCTCTGTGAAAGGATTTTGAACAAGAAAGGCACAGGAGCTGTATCTTCAGCAAGCCTTCTGTCACAGATTGTATCTATGGTTTTAACAGCCATTCTTTATTCCTGGAGAACCATGGTTGTGTTGATGGGAACAGAAATGAATTTTAACAGCAAATATAGATAGTGACCAGTCCCATGAATATATGCCTAGAGCCAATTAACAGCTGGTGTCGCGTATAGTTGAAGACTAGAATTCAAGACAGATAAGTTCAAGTATCTGTTCACCTATGGAAGTTCTCTGGGGAGGCACAATATTAAACCGCTCCTTGAGCATCTTACATCACCTTGAAATCCTCTACTAAGATCACTTACTTATTTTATTTTATTTTGAATATATTTACCCCACCTTTCTCCTTGGAAAAGAACCCAAAGTGGCTTACAATAATGAGGGACAATATACAGTCCAGAACATTTAAGACATATTCAAGTTAAGAACATGGAATTTGGACAGGCATCTTAGAGCATTAAAAAAGATAACATTTGAGCTATGTTATTGTTTGTTTTTTGCCTTTGGCTACCATCTTATGCCTTTGGGGAGTCCCTTTTAATACTCCATTATGAGGGGTGTGTGGGATGGTTGCCATTTTGCATTTATGCTAGCTACGCCTTTGTTGGAAACTACCTAGAGTAGTGGCATGCCACTAGATTGTGTGGGACAGAAATTTAATAACCAACCCAACATTTGCCAGCCACAAAATGCAGCTAAAGCAACAGGTACAGTGTTATAACCTACAGAAGCATGCACAAGATTTGTTGTTATGTTTACAAATATATAGCAACATGTTTTCACAAATGACACATTTAAGTGCCCGAAGAAAGCTTTCTGGTTATGACTGAGGCAGTAAAGATGCATATTTAATTTTGGTGGAATGTGAGCAACTTTCTAATTTACAGTCTAGAATTGTGTTGATGAAGATAAATAGCAAATTAACAAAAATTGTGTGTGAATGAAAACAGGCTAGCATCTTGGGAATTTTGTTTTAGCCTGAGACTCCTTAAGGTTGCTTTTTCTTCTATGTGGTATCTTTTCTTTCTTTTTCCTTTCTTTTTTCTACCATCTAACCTGAGTGCTGAAGTTATTCGGAATCTGTAGTTCTGTGCATCAGCACTTAAGGAGGATATTAGGAAACTGAACTGTGTAGAGAAAAGGGCAATAAAGGCTGTGAAGGAGGGGTAAAGACCATGTTCTGTGATGAAAGACTGAAGCCGTGTATATTGAATGTGCCTTTGGCTACCACTTTCCATTTCCATCCAGGCTCCTATAGCCCATCTGACACCATCTTCTAGTACAGTAGAACCATCATATGTTTCTTTGAGGAATAAAGGGATGTCTCGAAGCATAGGCTTGTGTGTGCTTGATTCCATAGCTGTAGGACTGGATTTTGCCACTTTCCTCTCCCTAAATAAACTCTGCTTGTATTTGGAGAGAAAGCAATCCATTCTATTTACAAGGCTAGGACACAAACATAAAGCGTGCTAAATTGATTGACTGGTAGCATTCATTACAGCTCTTACTCTTGTATCTTATTCAGTCTTTCCCTGAAACGTTATTATCAGTTGCTTCCTTTACATTACAGCACTCCACCCTCTGACCAACCAGTCTCTGTCTGTCTGTCTGTCTGTCTGTCTGTCTGTCTGTCTGTCTGTCTGTCTGTCTGTCTGTCTGTCTGTCTGTCTCTCTCTCTCTCAGAACACATTTTTCTTAATCTAATTTCCTCCCTCTTCCTTTACATTTGTGATAGGCAAAGAGAGGGCAGATGCCACTGTCGCATGCTTAGACCAAAAGAAAATACTACCAGGAGGCTATATATCTGCCACCTTAAAATGTCTAAAGGGTTGTCATGTCAAGGGGAGGAATGTTTCTTATTGGTTCAAAGGATAAGGCTGAAGCTAGAGGGTTCAAAGTACAGATTCAAAGGGATGTAGGTGAAATGTTAAGAATGTCCTGTTGGAATTAGACATTTAACAGTGGGACAAGGCTTCCTGTAGGACAGGACCCTCATTCACTGCTAGTGCTTAAGTTGAGGGAGAGGAATATGTGCCTCTGCAGATATGGTTTGGCTGCAACTCTAGCCAGCAAAACCAGCAGAAACAATGATAGCCCCCCCTTTTGAAGCCCCCATCAACTGAAGTTTTTATCTGATTGTTTGCTCTTGAATCAGTTAAAGCAGGGAGGTCTTCCAAAGAGCAAAGTAGCTGCTCTGTGAGGATCTCTATCAGCTCAGCAGTCAATAGTGGTGCCCATCTCATTCCACACTTGCTACTAGATCATCATCATCATCATCATCATCATCAACAACAACAACAACAACAACAACAACAACAACAACAACAACAACAACCTGTCTCACAACTCATCTACGGATATCTAAGAATTGTGCAAATAGATTTCAAAAGTAGACATTACAGAGAGGCAAAATGTGTACACTGGTCATTTTGCAAAAAATATAATTTGCCAGCCATCAGGGAGAGGAGGTGTCAGAAAATGAGGATGTCAATAAATTGTGGGATTTTCCTATCCAAATTGATAGATACCTTGAACATAGCACACCAGACTTAGTAGTCATCAAATGAAGAAATGTCTGGATCACTGAGGCGGCAATTCCAGGGAATGCCAGTGTTGAAACCCAAGAAATGGGAAAACTAACAAAATACACAGATCTAGCAATTGAAACACTTCACTGTGGATAAAACACACTTCCATGGTCCTTGCAGTCATCAAGGCTTTGGGATTAATCTCAATCTTCTTGCCCAGCTTGCCCAAGGCCACACAGGCTGTCTCTGCTCAAAGGAAGTACAGTGGGGAATCAAACTCCGAACCTCTAGCCTCTCAGCCAGATACTTAAACCACTGAGCTATCCAGTTTTAGGTGTTTTGTTGTTGTTGTTTAGTCATGTCTGACTCTTCATGACCCCATGGACCAGAGCACACCAGGCCTTCCTGTCTTCCACTGCCTCCTGGAGTTTGGTCAAAACCATGTTGGTTGCATCAATGACACGGTTCAAGCATTTCATTCTCTGCCATTCCGTTTTCCTTTTGCCTCCAATCTTTCCCAACATCAGGGACTTTTCCAAGGAGTCCTCTCTCCTCATGAGGTGGCCCAGATACTGGAGCCTCAGCTTCAAAATCTGTCACTCCAGTCAACATTAAGGGTTGATTTCTTTCAGGATGGATAGGTTTGATCTCCTTGCAGTCCAGGGGACTCCCCTCCAGCACCACAGCTCAAAAGCTCCACTGGTTGTTGTTTGTAATGCTTTCTAAGGCCCATTTGACTTCACTTTCCAGGATGTCTGGTTCGAGTTGAGCAACTACACTATCTTGGTTATTAAGGACATCCAAATCTTTGTGATACAATCCCTCTGTGTACTCTTGCCATCTCTTCTTGATGTCTTCTGCTTCTGTTAGGTCCCTACCATTTTTGTTCTTTATCATATTCATCTTTGCACAAAATGCCCCTTTAATATCTCCAATTTTCTTGAATAGCTCTGTTTTTTCCTTTTCAAGGTCATCATGTCTCTCCTTGCTATTCTTTGGAAGTCTGAATTCAATTTTCTGTATCTCTCCCTTTTCCCCTTGCATTTTGCATATTTGTAGGGACTTGTTGGACAGCCACTTTGTTTTCTTGCATTTTCTCTTTTTTGGGGGATGGTTTTGTTGCTGTCTCCTATACAGTGTTACAAGCCTCCATCCATAGTTCTTCAGGTGTTCTGTCCACAAAAGCTAGTTCCTTAAATCTATTCTTCTTCACCTCCCCTGTGTATCCATAAGGGATTTGACTTAGATTGCCCCTGACTGGCCCAGTGGTCTTCCCTACTTTCTTCAGTTTAAGTTTGAATTTTGCTATAAGAAGCTGATGATCTGAGCTGCGATCTGCACCAGGTCTTGTTTTTGCTGACTGTATAGAGCAACTCTATCTTTGGCTGCAGAGAACATAATCAGTCTGATTCTGATATTCTCCATCTGGTGATGTCCATGTGTAGAGACACCTTTTGTGTTGTTGGAAAAGAGTATTTGCAATGACCAGCTTCTTCTCTTGACAAAACTCGATTAGCCTTTGCCCTGCTTCATTTGGAACTCCAAAGCCAAGCTTGCCAGTTATTCCAATCCCCTATGATGAGAAGAACATCTTTCTTTGGTGTCAGTTCTAGAAGGAGTTGTAAGTCTTCATAGAATTGGTCAGTCTCAGAGTCTTCAGCATCGGTAGTTGGTGTATAAGCTTGGACTGCTGTGATGTTGAAAGAGCTGCCTTGGAATTGTACCGAAATCATTCTATCATTTTTGAGGTTGTATCCCAGCACAACTTTTCCCACTCTTTTGTTGACTATGAGGGCTACTCCATTTCTTCAATGGGATTCTTGCCCACAGTAGTAGATGTGATGGTCATCTAAACCTAATTTACGCATTCCCGTCCATCTAAGTTCACTGATGCCCAAGATGTCAATGTTTATTCTTACCATCTTACATTTGACAACTTCCACCTTACCCTGGTTCATAGAGCTCACATTCCAGGTTTCTATGCAGTATATTTCTTTGCAGCATTGGACTTCCTGTTTGCTTCCAGGCACATCTGCATCTGGGCGCCCTTTCAGCTTTGGCCCAGCTGTTTCATTAGCTCTGGAGCTACTTGTACTTGTCTTTCACTCTTCTTCAGTAGCATGTTGGACGCCTTCTGTCCTGAGGGGCTCATCTTCCAGTGTCAAATCTTTTAGCCTTTTTTTTTCTGTCCATTGAGTTTTCTTGGTAGGGATACTGGAGTGGCTTGCCAGTTCCTACTCCAGGTGGACCACATTCAGTCCAACTCTCCACTATGACCTATGACATAGCTCATAGCTTCTCTGAGTTACTCAAGCCCCTTCACCACAACAAAGCACTGATCCATTGAGGGGAGTTGTAGGAATACCACCACACTTATACCAGAGGTCACTGAGTCATCCTTGCCACAGCAGTTAACAAAGTATTGTGTGTGTTTTCTTTTATTAAAAAAAGATTACTCTGTGTGAAGTGTGCTATCTCTCTTAAGTAAAAATGTGCTTTTTTCTATAATGGAGGTTAAAATGAGCTGGTGTTAAAATACACCATAGCTCAGTGGTAATGCTCATAATTTTAATATAAAAGCCCTGGGTTCAGTCACTGACATTTAGAAGTGGCAACCTTTACAGTCCAGAGCCCACACAGCTATTACCAGTCATTCCCAACAGAGAGAAAAATGGAGATCAAGGGATAAGGAGTGGACCTTGGAAATTTTACTTTCATAAATAACAATATCCAGAACTGCCAAGCCCGTATGGCTACTGACCAGGCTGGCTACAGGCCATGCCAGCTCGGGATTTCTGGAAGTCATCATACAAAGTATAATCTTTTCTAGACATTGCTCTGGAGTCTCATTTTTTTATAGAGGCAGCTTCCTAAAGGGCCATCCTATTAGCTGACTGCCCACAGGAGAGTTATTATCATGTGTGCTTCTTCCTTTGGAGGCCAAAGTACAGGGAAGATAAGTGAGCTATTCCAAAGCACACAAGCCAGCTCTTTCAGAGCCAAGGTTGAATTTCAGGCTTCTGCTTCCGCCACTGGAGCTCTTGTAAATTTTGGTCTGATGTTTCCTGACAGTTCTCAGCCTCTGCCATCCAAATATAACAAGGCAGTGAGTCTAAAAGACTTTCAACAGGTTTCTTTGGCTGTGTGCAGATGGTGTATTTTCAGAGAGCTGGAGGTAGAAAAGCTACCATGACCTTTCTTATGCCTCAGACCAAAAAGAGACATTATAAATAGCCCATAATTAGGGCTGGAAACACCCTAATGCTACTGAGAGGTGATCAAAGCAGTCTTCCAAAGGAATCAGGTTGTGCCCCTCAGAAAAGGCTAGACAAATATACAGAAGCATAATTTGTAATAGGAATGAATACAGATTGTACATTTAAAATAGACCCATCACCTCCTATTGCAAGAGAGGGCTTCCACCAGATACCTTTTGCAGTTTACATTTGATTGTTACTGAGGTAGGAAGGAAAGATACGGGCTAGATGTTTTTAAACATGCAGCTCTTACTGGGCCCATGCTTTCAAAATATAGATGTGAGAGAAAGAGAATAAGAGAATGAGAGAGAGAGAGAGAATGTGAATAGATTGGGTGAGAATTGTGTGCAATTATGGGATGATTGTTATATGTCCCACATCATGATCATAATGATGACCTGAAAGAAAACAACACTGGGGGGTGGATTTGGCCTTAATACATCACTAGTAAGCAGTCCCAATTAGTACCTTTTTAGGAGATGCATGCCTTCCTAGTCTATTTATGATTACTGTTCTCAAATGGTTGTGGCATTCATACATGCTATGCAGTAATGTAAAACCTATTACCTCTGGCCACCATACCTTATTTATTTATTTATTTATTTATTTATTTATTTATTTATTTATTTATTTATTTATTTATTTATTTAAATTTTTACCCTGCGCATACACACTACTCTGGATGGCTTACAAATAGCAAAAAGCTAAACTTTACAATGAAGCTCACAATGTAAAATAAAATAAATCAAGATAGCAATCAACATAAAATTTAACATAACAAGACAAATAAAAATAAATAAAATAACCTTTCCAACATTCAGTATTAGAATATACTTTGCAGTAATTATCAGGGCAACTGTCTGCTTCCCTTTGGCCATGATATAGGGTTAGAAGGTGACAGCCTTGCTACATTTAGCGTGATGCACATGTGCACATACTAATAATAATGAATGCCAAACTCTTAATATGTTTTGATTTTTCCTTTCCTTCCCTTCTCTTCCCTATCCTTTGCAATTTAGTCCTGAGTATATCATCTTGCTCTGGGCTTAAGTTCCCCCTCCCTGCCAAGGTCCCTTTGTTTTTTCACCCACCCACTACTAACTGAAAATGACATCTCTGATCAGGCTTACTGACTTGGATAAATGAACATGAATTTCATTTCACTTCAGTGATATAATTAAGTCCTTGTCCTCAAGTTAGGGTGCCATCAGACAGCTGCAGAGGCGTGTGCCTGATCTTATTGGGAAGGGTCATTT
The DNA here is from genome assembly GCA_029282475.1 of Phrynocephalus forsythii. Lineage (NCBI taxonomy): Eukaryota > Metazoa > Chordata > Lepidosauria > Squamata > Agamidae > Phrynocephalus > Phrynocephalus forsythii. The sequence goes on from JAPFRF010000002.1 coordinate 84,640,115, forward strand.
TAATGGGATTGATTTCCCTTGAAGAACCCCTTCCATCTGCTGGGCAATCATCCTGGCCTGCCCCTAAAAAAGCCAAAGTCCTACAGATGGACAAAAATGGTCTAGGTTAGACACGGATTCGATCAAGTGGGAATACATGATCCTGTGTGTTGTGTGATCACTGGGAAACACATTGCACCAGGATGCTCCACAAGTGGTCCAAATTGCAATCTATTCCACCATGTAAACATGTCCTTAGAAAATCTATGTCTTTTATTACTATATTTAGCAATGAGCTAGAATCAAAGAGTAACAGCAATAGAAGTTCATTCTTGCAGTAGTCATTTCTAAGGGCTCTTCTACGTGGAATGTTTGTTCTTTGCCCCACACTTGATTTGTTGCTGATGTTCCCTTCAATATAGAATTTGTCTGGGTTAGAAGGCTTAAGAGATTTTTTCAAATAGGTTTCTGTTAAGATGCCCATTAGTTTTGAGTGAAACAAACACATACACAGAGGGAGAGGGAGAGATCAAAGAAGAAAGTGGTTTCCCAACATATTAGGTAAATTTTTAGTACATTATTTCTAAAATTTTCTGGAAATGGCTTTCCATGAAATGGCTTTCTATAATGAACTATGCACAAGAATCACAGCAAGAGGTGAGTTCTTTCATGACCAGCCAGGAGAAAAGAGGGTTAAACTTTTCCTTCTTCTGTATCAGCTGCCGGTCACATCTGAATGTGGAAGAAGATGAAGCTGTAGTTCAGGTGCCCTGGTCACTGCATCTCAAAAAAAGGACATTGTGGAACTGGAAAAGGTGCAAAAAAAAAGAGCAACTAAAATGATTCCTGGGCTGGGGCACCTCCCTAATGAGGAAAGGCTAAAACATTTGGGGCTCTTTAGTCTGAAAAAAGGTGCCTGAGGAGGGATATGACTGAGACGTACAAAATACTGCACAGCATGAGTAAAGTAGAAAGAGGGACGCTCCTCTCCCTCTCACAAAATACCAGAAAATTACACTCAAATTGAGGGCTGGGAGAGTGAAAATAGACAAAAGAAAATATCTTTTTTACCCAGCATGTTGTTAGTCTGTGGAATTCCCTGCCACAAGATGTGGTGAAGGCATCTAGCCTGCCTGGATGCCTTCAAAAGGGAATTGGACAGATTCCTGGAGGAGAAGTCCATCACAGGTTACAAACCATGGGGGAGATGTGTAATCTCCAGGCTTAAAACCAGGATACTTCAAGGACAAGATGCAGGGGAGTGGTATGAAGAGACAGATATCTAGTCTCGTGCACTTCCAGACACATTTGGTGGCGCCTCTGTGAGATACAGGAAGCTGGACTAGTTGGGCCTTTGGCCTGATCCAGCATGGCTCCTCTTATGTTCTTATGTTCTTATGTAGGTGCCACAGGTATCACCATACATCTGGGATTCTGGGGTGAAGAAGCCATGGTTGACCCCACTTCTGACCATTTCAAATCCAGCAGTGATCCAGTTCTGTTCCTAAGCTTAAGCAAAACAAGGAGTTCCTGGTGAGGTACGGGGGAGCATCAAAAAGGCAAGCATGGTCATCCTTAGCACAGTTAGATGTTCCTAGCTATATGCTTGGATATTCAAAGGAGGTTCAGAAAATATTTTCATGCCACACTCACGACCCCCACAACCCCAACCCCTTTTGCAAAGTCAGTGTGAAGAGAAGGAGGACAGGCATTGGAAGTGCTACTTTACCACACACTGTCAAGTACTTACAAGCTCTATTTATAGCACCAGTTAAAGATTCAGATATGCAAGTACTCCATTAAAAGACCACATTAATGAGCCCTCAGAGAAAATATCTCACAAAGCCTTTTGAGCTCATAACTGCTTGGTTGTGCAAGACTTCATGCTTGTTAACATTCATAAAATATAAACATGCCGCACTAAAGCACCAGTGCTTTGTCGGTCTCGATGACTTATAGTGCTATCACCAATTTACAAAAGCATGGTGGACCTTAATTGCCGTGTGCCATTCACTGCAATGCATACGAGTGACTCAATCCGGTTTAGGAAGCCTTCTTTTGCTCTTGCAATCTGGGACCAATGTTGCCAGTGACTCTCTTTGGTAAGTTTCCGCAAGGAATATCCCAGGGATAACTGTCAAGCCTATTAGTTTAGAGTTGACATGCAAACTGGGGAATAACTTCAGCTCAAGATTGTAAGTTCCAACCTTATGGTTTCAATAAACAAAAAAGAGAGCTTTTGTTGGATGTTAAAGCAATGAAAATGACTTCTTTGGGCATAAGGGTCCCCACACTATCATCATAGGGGAAAGTATGCACGCACGCACACACACGCGTGCATGTGCACATAGGTGTGCACACACACTTTTTTCCTTTTCCTTTTCCTTTTCTTTTGTTGCCCCCTCCTTTTAATGGCATTTGAATGTTTAGGGAAACTGTAAGAGTGATGCAGTAATTGTGATTAGTACAACCTTTTGAGGGTTGTGCAATTAATTGGACATTTTGGGTATTTCTTTGCTTTTGTTTTGTTTTGTTTGGCTTTTATGCTGTCTTTAGTTTTTTGGCACAGTTTTACACAAGGCGAATGAAGGCAAAGCAACAGCTACCCCATCCACACAAGGGTCCCACATCTTCTTTGACTGATGCTCAAAGATGGCATGGCAATATAGGTAATGAGGTTTGTGCAAAATGGGAGACGAAGGGCTTAGAACATGAGAACATAAGAAGAGCCATGCTGGATCAGGCTTAAGGCCCATCGAGTCCAGTTTTCTGTATCTCACAGTGGCCCAACAGATGTGTCTGGTTGCGCAAGAGACTAGATATCTGTCTCCTGATACCACTCCCCTGCATCTGGTACTTGAGTACCCTGGTTTTAAGCCTGAAGATTACACATCTCCATCATGGTTTGTAACCTGTGATGGACTTCTCTAGGAATCTGTCCAATCCCCTTTTGAAGGCATCCAGGCTAGATGTGTCTGGATGGGGGGGCATAATCCCTCAGCAACCATGCATGACCATGTGAAGAGGCTAAGAGTCTTCCTTATCGCCTGCTACCACATACATTCAACTGGAAATGCTGAGAACTGAACATGGGACTGCATGTGTGCAACCCATATAGCTCAACCCAGGAACTACAATTCCTTCTTGAACAAAACAACAACACCAACCCCCCCCCCAAAGAGACCAGTGTACTTCTGCACGACTCATAAGAGGGAGAGGTTGAGACACATCAAAACTTTGCTCTACCATTAATTCACCTGGAGGTAAGCAGGACTGTCACTAGGTTTGATGGGGCCTTAGACAGGGCCTAGACAACCTCTATGGTGTCCTTTGAGACCTCCCTCTGAGTAGGTAGGTGGATACAAGTGGGGATGGGTAGTAGAGGGCATGTGCCAGCACTGAAAGCAGTCCGGACTGGCTGCCACCTCCTCCACCCTTTTCTTCCTTATCAGTGCCTCTAGGTTTCCTCAAGGAGAGACGTACTGGCAACAAGAAAGATGATGCTGGACATTAAGAAAATGGAAAGACTTTAGAAGATGCGGTTGAGGAAAGGGCAACATTGACTGTGGTGAGCCTTGGTGTTTGCTGCAGAATACCAGGGAATGGCATAAGCCTTGAAGGCAAGCCGTATTCTCTTAGATACAAGTACCTCCTGAGACTACGTGATTACTGAGAAAGTCCAACTGTATTTAATGAAATTTCTGAGGCATTGGAGATATCAGCCTATTTTCTGTCTGAAAAAAAAGTTGATGTTTGCAGTAGGGATATCATAGTATGTTTATGATGCCAAAGAAGGTTTGGGAAGGATCTGAAACATTTTAAAAATTTGAGAATACATTTTTAAAATTGCAATCCCAAAAATCAATTATCATTGTTAATCCAGAGAGCTGTATCATACTTTAGCAGCCATTCATACTTAGGCACTTTTCAAGTGCTGCTAGCCTCCTATTTCCATTATTCCCATCCAGGCTGTCCACAGGGGTTGTAGTCCAACACAGCTAGAGGAGCACTGGCTAGTGCACAATTGGTTCTTACACACTTTATAGGTAGCCATACATTTCCTACTTTATTTCATGAACAGAATCTCATTAAATTATAGCAGGCTCGGCATTTGAGGAGGGGGGGAAAGCCCTCTCGACTTGGATTGTGGTCCACCATTCCATTTAGTGAATCAATTAATTAATATCCAAGAGTTCTCAGCTCTTCTGTCCTAATGAAACAAAGTGACTTTCTGTCAATGATGACTAGACACAGTCTAGGAATGGGTGGAGCAGACTGGGGTCTTACAATTATGTGAATAAAACTTTCAGGAACAGAGGATGCTTTGTTATGATTCTTTAAAGGGGAAAAAACAGAGTTCAGAAGTTCATTTTCTCCACAGTTCAAATCCTCTCCAAGTGGAGAGCAGAGCAAAGGCTGCAGCCTATGCACAGCCTGCTTGGGAGTAAACCCCACTGCACTCAGAGGAGGTCCCTTTTAACTAAACATCCAGAAGTTTGGGCTCTAAATAACTGTTTATGTGAACACAGTGTTCCTTCCTGATCGTGCATGTGAGTGGAGGATGGAGAGAGCAGGGGAACTGTGAACTAAATGCTCATCTCACAGAAAGCCATGGCAGTAGAACACACTCAAGCAGCCTATAGCCTTTGCAGAGTACTTGGAAACATATCCTATAAAGCATTGCCCACATCTGCTTTTTGAAACTGTTGCCTTTTTGTTCCTCTTCTCTCTTTTCCTCACTCAGCCAATTCTTTCTTTCTTTCTTTCTTTCTCTTTCTTTCTTTCTTTCTTTCTTTAAATAAATAAATAAATACTGACAAATTAATTCAGTAATTACTCTAGAAAATATAACTCTGCATGGGAACAACATGTACTTCTTAAAAAATTAACCTGAAGAAAACTGAAAACAGCAGCATACACATACAGACAGAGTAAGGAAACGATTAGAGTGTGAATAAGAATTAGACTTCAGATAGAACTGATAACCATTCACATTTGTTTTTTTCCTCCAGACTAGACATAACATTAAATGTGGAATCTAACTACATGAATTTTCATTTTCTCTTTGTTTCTGCAAGCAACAGTAAGCTAGGCAGGGTGGAAATTGGTGCAGATGAAGCCACGCCATCTAAACCACTCCTTTCTACTCTCTCTCTCTCTCTCTCTCTCTCTCTCTCTCTCTCTCTCTCTCTCTCTCTCTCTTCCCTCCTCCATTTGCTTTTCCATTTACTGTATAGGTAAAGAGAAAAAGGGATCCTGTACCTTGTCCCTAGTATTTTGGAGAGAGCCATATTGAGCTGGATTACTAGTGAGGAAAGAGCTGCCTAGATGCCCTAAGCACATCCGATCTCGCCTGATTTCGGAAGCTAAGCAAGGTCCGCCCTGGTCAGTACTTGGATGGGAGACCACCAGGGAATACCAGGTGCTGTAGGCACCACTCCAGTATTCCTGCCAAGAAAACTCCATGGACATGGAGTCACGAAGGGTCGGTCACGACTATAACAACACAACACACACACTAGTGAGGAAAGAATCTAATAGCTTCTCTCCTTTTGTCCTTCCTCTTCTCTAACTCATAAAACACGTCCAAGCTGATATTGTTTTTTCAAAAAACAGTAACCTCACAGGAAAGGAAAGAGGGAACTCAGAGTAAATTTAGCCTTACTTAAGAGACTAAGAGGTATAGCTACCAGCTACTATTGAGAAATTAGAGAGTTGATAATAGGGACATGTTTTGCTTTCAACAGCATTTTAAAGAAAATTCCAACAAAATAGTGTGTATGTACATTTGTATGATGATTTCTCTAAACAATAAAACTACTTGTAATATATAGAAAACACTAACCTCTTTAGAGGGTACTTCCATAAAAATAGTAAGATAACATATCCTATGCAATTGGCTGGAGATGGTGATTTTTCTAGAAGGCATGCTGCCTAACTTGGAAGGGCATGAGAAATTTTTTATAACATTTTAATAACATTTTTTTCAAATTTTTTGCTCCTTCCCTTGCACCTCAAGCCCTCCAGAGTGATGTTTCTGCCTAAGGGATAACCAAAGGTAATCTATGGTAAGATATAACACAGTTTCCTAAAGAGTGTAGCTACAAATTAGAGACTGTAAAGAACATAAATTGCAATTCTAGGAATAACAGAATCCCATTGGATTGATACACCAGCATAAGCGCAATGGCACTAGACAAGGTCACTTTTTGTATCTGTCATTGTGCATAACGGTATGAACTGGAGTGCAGCAAAAGATAACAAGCATCTACTTGACAACCAGCATCAATTGGATGCTGTGATTTATGCTGTTGCACTTATGCCAGCGTAATTAACAAATAGGAGTTTCCTGCAGGGGTGACTCACTTAACTAAGATAAGTTTATGATGTTTTTTAAATTTTACCATTTGTATCATATTTTAGCTGTTTTATTATCTATTAATGTGGTTTGTATACATTTTGATATGGTCGAAATGGCTAATTAAGTAAACTAAACTTTTGATATGGTCGAAATGGCTAATCCAACAAGATTTGGTCCATGACAGCAAACCTAGAGGCACAACAAAGGGATACAGGTAACTTTCAGGGATGTTCCAAGTGGTCAGTTCATCTCCATTTAAAATTGGTAGCGAATGGCTTAGCAAGATCAGCAGGAGAAGGGTGAAGCTCACTCCCTGACTCCCTGATTTCCTTTTCCTGTTCACGATGTTCCCTTAAGTAAGCACTTATTTACTGGGGTTTTGTGCAACTCTGTCCTGGAGCACACCTGGATTTTGTGGCTTATATGACCAACCAGGAAGGTAAAGTGGTGAGAAAGTTTTCATCTCATCTCTTTTGCTGCAAGTAAAATAATGGAAGGAAACCAAATCATATTCTTGTAGCAGCTGCAAAGCGGGCTGGATAGATCAGTGAGTTAAGGATTTGGCTGTGGAGCCAAAGGTTGAGAGTTCAGTTCCTCGCTGTGCATCCCAGAAGAACCAGCCTGTTTTACTGTGGGAACGCTGCACACTCCCAGGATGTCTTTAGAAGAAGGGAAATGAATGGTAAGCCACTTCTAAGTAGAAAATCTTGAAAAGGATCACCATAAGTCATAACTGACTTGATGGCAAACTATTATTAATATAGTTAACCCAAAGGAAGCAGTAAGGGAATTAGATTGGGGAACCTCTGGAGAACAAGTTACAGTACTAATAAGAACTTCTCAGCAATCTATTTAAGGAGTGGAAATTCATTAACTGGGAATCTAAATCATGTCTGATAATAGCAGGACAAGAGTTGGTTGTTTGGGGAAGGTCGGTGGATTCGTATGAGAAGTACTCTTTCTTGTGTATGCCAAGTACTCTTTATTGTGCACAGCTGCACAGACCAAACACAGCTCCAGTCTAATTTCAGTGCTCATTCCAATGCTCCCTTGCAACTGGAGCCATTTGGAGGCACACTGCATGGAAACCTGGGGATCTCCTTTCCAGCCAAGTGAGCATTTGTTGTTTATCTAAGTGATGAAGCACCCTATTGATAAATTGCTCTATCCTATCTCCGCTAGTCTCCAAATGCCACTGTCTTTGGACAGCTGTATTGGAGACAGTGCATGCTTCTAAAAGAGCTAAGCCACATCATATCATCTTCTATTAGTTATAATTAACATCCATGGATGGCATTACAAATATGTGGAACTGAGACATAAAAAATGGGGTATGCAAAAAATGGCAAGGGTCAAATATTCCATTTTTGCCTTGGGTTAAGAGTGAAGTACAGGCCTGTTTAAATCAACATACATTTTCTTAATAACCACCATGGGATGTGCAATGCACCCTTAAATTGTGTTGGCCCAAAAGTTTCAAAGTGTTCTTTCTTTCTTTCTTTCTTTCTTTCTTTCTTTCTTTCTTTCTTTTTGTGTTATGTCATTATTCTCTCCAAGTAGACCCACAATGGCACACAACACAGAAATGATGCACATAGAAAACACACTCCAATAAAATAATTGATATAAATAAATACTGTACAATAAAACATAACTACAACATAGGCAATTTTATCTTCTATGAATAACTATTAAAAATGCTTGCCGCATGAGCCGTTTCTGGTAGCAAAAACTCTGCCTTACATCCCCTTTTGAATCCTTGCAGGAATGTCATACTTTGCAGGGAATCCGGAAGAGAATTCCTGGGTATGGAAGAAACAAGATGAAAATAGCTCTTTTGAATACATTCAAGCTGGACTATTTTGGCAGTTTGCATCTTTTGAAGGGCAGTACTGGATAACCTCAACTGAGGTGGAGACTCTTATGTGTAGAAATAGTCCAGCAGGCATGTAGGTTCCAAGCCAGGTAGGTCTTTAAAGATATCAACCAGTTAAAATGAACTAGGTGAATCACAGGTAGCCAATCAAGGTGGGTGCAAAATAGATATAATGATATATAAAAAGAAGCCACTCATTAATAATCCAGCTGCCACGTGATGCATTGTAGTGTGGTTGTAGATCTGAAATTCTGGACAAGAAGGGGAAGATGTGTGGGCAAGAGGATCACTGGTGGAAACAGGTTTGAGATCGAGTAGCAGTCTTCTTTCTTATGACTACGCAACATGTCGCAGGATGGAGAAAATATCCAGAGTGCTCTGTGGGTATAAATGGAAAATCCATTTTCTTTCCAAACTGGATAGGACACACAAATAACATGGGGGATGGTTCTAATATATATAGACAGAGAAATCTTATACACCTACACAGTAAGGAGTGCCACTGTATTCAGTAGGCACAGGAGAGGCGCAAGTTTCATGTCCCAGCAAAACACTGAGATTTTCATACACCTGGTGGTGTCTGCAGTTGAAACAGGGCCCTGAAGACTTGCAGGATGTTCACAGGTGTATATTCTTTTCATGCATTTAATTTGAGCTCGCTTGAATATCCAGCAAGTGACCCTTAGAAGCATTTGATTATCCAGAGCAGCCAGTATGGGGAAGCAGACAAAAATAAATGGAAAATAAATGATGACCAAATAAAGGCAGGATCTCCCCCTCTGGCATCAAATGCAGTTACTATTAAACTTTAACTGTAGTTACCATGTCTAAGCAAAAACCACCAAAATGAAAACTTACGGAAAAACAGGAAGGCGGCCAGATCAATGTCTTTGTAAGCTCGCTACATGATTCTTTGTATCCTGTGCAAAAGACATAAATGCACAGATAAACAATAAGAATTTTCATTAACTCTGCTAGTTTCAAGTTTAGTAATGGGACCTGTCTTTCTAGTACTATGACTGACTCAAGTACTTCCATCCCTCTTCTGGAAGGTATTTATTTCTTTGTACACAGGTGTATGAATTAAGAGAAAGCTCCTCTGAAATTTAATCTTCACTGGGTGATGGGAGGAGGTGGTTTGTGCTAGCGGGATGTATATCTCCCTGTGTGAAGAGTTCTTGTGGGGGAATATATCCTGACAAAGAGCTGCCTAGGTGCTCTAAGATTATCCGATCTCGCCTGGTTTCGGAAGCTAAGCAGGGTCAGTCCTGGTTAGAACTTGGTTGGGAGACTACCAGGTGCTGTAGGCGCCTGGAGTAGGAACTGGCAAACCACTCCAGTATTCCTGCCAAGAAAACTCCATGGACATGGAGTCACGAAGAGTCGGTCACAACTGTAACGACACAACACACACACCCATGTACTGACAAAGACTTAGGAGGAGGGAAGGCTGAGTGAGAGAGAGAATGTGTGTGTGTGTGTGTGTGTGTGTGTGTGTGTGTGTGAGAGAGAGAGAGAGAGAGAGAGAGAGAGAGAGTCATGCTACCACCCACAACTGCCCGATGCATGCATGTGGCCTCTCCACCTGTCTGTGTGTCCCTTAACATAGGAACATAAGAACAGCCTTGCTGGAACTGGCTACAGCCCATCCAGTCCAGCATTCTGTCTCACACAGTCGCTCACCATTTGCTTCAGGGTATTCCCAAGCAGATGTACTCACCTGCTTATGATTCCCTGCAGATGGCATTGAGAGATATCCTCACTATCTCTCCAACCCTTAAGTTTTCCTTAGGCATCCATAATGGTAGCCATTGATACCCTTGGTCTCCATGAACTTGTCTAATCCTTTCCTAAAGCTGTCAAGGCTGACGGCTGTCTCCACTTCTTCTGGCAGGGAGTTCCATAAACCAGTGATCCTCTGGGTGAAAAAGTACTTTCTGTTATTTGTATGAGATCTAGCACCCAAAAGTTTCATGGAGTACCCTCTAGTTCTAGCATTGTGTGATAGGGAAAACACCTTTTCCTTATCTAGTTTGTCAACACCATGTATGATTTTATAAACTTCAATCAGGTCACCTCTTAGGCGCCGTCATTCAAGAGTGAAGAAGCCCAGCCATTGCAGCCTCAGAATGGCAAGGAAGGTGTTCCAGTCCCCTGATCATTCTGGTTGCCCTCCTCTGCACTTTTTCCATTTCCATAATATCCTTCTGGAGGTATGGTGGCCAGAACTGTACACAATACTCCGGATGGGAGCTCACCATAGATTTACAAAGAGGCAAAATGACACTTGCTTGACTTATTTTCTATACCCTTCCTAATGATCCCTAGCATTGAGTTTACCTCCTGTTCACAGAGGCTGGGAAAGGAAGGCAGCCAGCCTCCATGAAGCAGTCTCCTTTCACCAGCCTCTCTGTTCATGGAGCCTTTGGACGGGTGGCTGCCCCAATACAGGAAGGGGACGAGTGGGTGAGTCACTCCTCGCCTGCTCCTCCCTCCTGGGTTGGGGCAGCCAGCAAAAGGGGGAAGCTTTTTCCCTACCCCAACTCATCAAAGAAGGGGAAAAGCTTCCCCCCTTTGTTGGGCTGGAGGTAAACTCCCTCAATCAGCCGGAAGCAGAAGGCTGCCAGTTGATTGAGGCATTTTGTGACAGCATTCCCATAGGAATGCATTGAAAATCAATGTAACCTGTTCCTCTGTAACCGATTAATTGGTTTTCAATGTATTCCTATGGGAAACTGTGCCTCTTAAGACAAATTTTTCATAAAACAAATGGATCCCTGAAACCAATTAAATTTATCTTAGGAGGCACCACTTTACTTGCGATAAGCAGATTGTTCATTTTGCATAACTCTAAAAGTTATTCTCCTGCTCTGAATTTATCTCCTATGCTACATTTTCCAACAACATTTGGTTTTGCTTTGTTCTCTACTTCAGTGATTTGGTCAGCTATTATTATGAACATGTCTTGTTTCGATTTCGTCATTTTCCTCTTGAAAAATTGCATAAAAGCTTTCAAGTTTGTCTTCTTCAGCACTGGTAGTTGTAGCACAGACTTGAATGATGGTTAAGTTGATGGGATTTTCACAAAGTCTGATTTGTGTTATTGCATATAGGGCAACAGTGTCTTCATTTGTTCTTTGCATCTGTTTAGTACTGTTTAGCCCTGTCTTAACATTGATGCCCATTCTTCGCTGTTCTGGCTGGTAACTGTTGGTGTAATGCTTGTTTTTGTTCACAAAGCAACACTTGATCTTTAAGTTACAGACCTTCTACCAAAGAAAGTGATGCTCAAATGTCAGTCCATTTCTTCTGTGTTTTTCATTTGAACATACTGTATGTATATGGGTACAATGACATAAGAGCTCAAAACAGAGATATCACAGATATTACTTCTAATATTGTTTCTTCTGCACCTTTTCCCATCTTTCGATCGCTCATTAAACACAGTATTTTAAAAACAATACCTAGACTTAACTCAGCTTTGCACACTTTCAGTTAGCTTGATGTCTCACTCAAGTTTACTTCAGCTTAGGCTGGAGCCTGTCAGCTAACTCATTGGCCGCAAAAGCTCAGCTCAGCACTCCATACCCAGCCTGCAACCCTGTGAGGACATGGTGCTGCCCTCTGCTACAACTGGAGCCTAATCAGCTTGTTGTTCTATGTGATTGTGCAACGTGGCCACCAGTGACAGCAGCCATAAGTGTCTGTCTCAGTTAACCACACATGTCTACTAAGTAGCTCGAGGATATTTGCCTATGTTTTACTGGCCAAGAACCACTATAGAAACTGCCTTTCTAACTGACCAGAAGCAATCTGTTTGGGGCAAGCAGACTCTGAGGTCAAGTACATACAGCCCAGTGATATGCATGCTTACTCAGAAAGAAACTGCCTGCCACTAGGGGTGGTAGAGATGGTGCAATTCCATGACACAGTGGTTAAATGCCTGAACTGTAGGTAAAACTGTGCTCACAACCTGGGGTTCAATCCCAGGTAGCTGGCTCATGGTTGACTCAGCCTTCCATCTTTCCGAGGTCGGTAAAATGAGTACCCAGCTTGCTGGGGGGGGCAATGTGTATCCTGCATACTGTTATTAAACTGTAAACCACCCAGAGACTATTTGAAGTGGTATGGGGTGGTATATAAGCAGAACACTTTGCTTTGCTTTAATAGCTGAAAATGGCTAGTTGTCAGAGGAGGCATTTTTCACTTTCCACAGCTTGCAAATCACCTTGCTTTGTTCTCTGATTGGCCTTATGAATATAAACACAGGCTTCATTTGCAACTCTGCTTGAATCAAGTCTCTAAAATGCAAATATGAGTTCAGTTAGATTGTCAGGTCACCTGTAACATATAGCTTGGCTTTTAAAAATATTAGAGATGGGCACAAATTGAAAATTGTCCAAAAATCACCAATTTGTCAATTTGTATTCATACAAATTGATACCCCCCCACAACAAAATACAAATTGATGATTTTTGTGATTTTTGATTTTTCAATTCATTGGGCTATAAAATGGCCCCAGGGCACCTAGAGACACCAAATTTGCAGATAAGCTTCCCTTGCTTTTCTCTGTAATCTCACAAAGACTGGGAAGATTGAATTTCCCCAAGTCTGTTGCTAAAGGGCACTTTCCTGGGGCCCAATTTATGGGTGTTTAACTCAGATGTCTGAAACCTACTCTTCACAAGACTTAGGTTTTTAGAGAAGAGTCATGGGAGGCTTCCCTGTGAATTTGGCATATTTTGGTGCCTGGGAGCATTTCTAGGGGAGCATTTTTGTGGGTGCATAACTCAAACAATCAGAACCCAAACTTCAATAAACTTGTAGGGCTGGTAGAGGACAGTCATGGGAAACTCTGCTGCAAATTTGGTGTCTCTAGGTGACTTGGAAGCCATTTTATAGGGTTTTTGAGTAAAAATGGATTTACAAATGGATTCATCAATTCATTAGGGAGGAAATCATAAATTCCCTTTTTTGTGATTCATCAAACTTGATGAATCACAAATCAAAATGAATCACTGTTCTTCTGACTCATCCTCATCACTTCACCTTATGTTTTAGGGAGATCATCCTCAGGATGACTATGCAGAGGAATGTAGCCTTAGCTTCCCTGATGGCCTGTTCCCCAGTATTGCTCCCTGAGCCGCTCCTTTGTTTCTGTCACCACTCCTTCTGCTTCTCTGCCTCTCAGAACAGACTTGGCCCTGTCTCCTGTTGCCTCCGTGATATGATTTGGCTTTTTGACCTTGGCAAGTGGTCTGACCTCACAGCGTCTGGCCCAGCTCAGATTACATAACTCATGTCTTGGACGGCCTCCATGGCTTTTGATGCCAATCGTGTTCCTTCCAGCCATTAACAGCATCCTGACCCTTGGCTTTTGATTCCACTTCTGCCCCCTCCAGCTTTGCCTCATTCTGGTCAGCTGCTCCAGCCTTCCGACACTTGTCCATCTGATCAGGCTTCTTTTTGCAGTGTTGCTTCTCACTCAAAGGAAAAAAAGGAAGGTGACTTTGGCCAGCATAGGTGGATCCTGCCAAGGCTGATGTCAGAAAAGATGAGAGCACTGGGGATTAGTAGACCCTAATGTGTTCTCAGTGGGATTCAGAGACTGGAGGTGTTCCTTGATCCAACATTGACCTCAGAGACCCAGGTAACCTCAGCAGTCTGGAGCAACTTTTAACAGCTTATGTTGCTTCATCAGCTGTAGAATTTCCTGGATAAGGATAGTCTGATGGTACGATCTAGAGAATTCTTCCCCCAGGTCAGATTACTGCAAAATACAGTAATACCTTGGTTAACAAGTATAATTCATTCAAAAAACATACTTGTAAACCAAAACGTTCTTATATCAAAGCCATTTTCCCCATAAGAAATAATGGAAACTCGGATGATCCGTTCTGGGGTCTCATGGACCCCACATATGGTACACACAGAATGCCAAAACTCACAAAAGAAGTTTGAAGCCCACATCCATGCCATGGTTTATTAACCCGGCTGCAGAATCTGCTCTGCTTGGGACTAACAACTGCATTTTACTCTGTATTTTAATTTGACAATAATAAAGTGCTATTTGTTGCCCTATACAAACTGGACTAGCTGCCCCATGACTAGAAATGGTTTGAAAAAATAAGAAAGAATGTTGAAAGCAAATTAGTAAAAATCTAAATATAAAGAAAAATAAAAACCCTAACCTGGATGTTTCTAGCTGGTGGAAGAGAGACCTCTCTCCTTCCTCTGCTTTGGAGGCTACCCGAGATGGAACATTCCAGACAATCACCTACAATCCAGTAAAGGGGAATGAGAGCCACCATTGGATCACTTGTGATCATGTGACCTGCTCTAGTGCTTGTATATCAACACATTGCTTGTTGATCAAGGCAAAATTTAGAAGAAATGTTTGTCTTGCAAAACACTCTTAAACCAAGTTACTCTTAAACCAAGGTATTACTGTATAGGAAATTGTTTTTAAGTCATTTGGAAGCTTCAAATAGTACAGAACAGACCTTGGGAAAGTTACTTTTCAGGACTACAACTCTCACAGTCCCCATGGCTGATGGCTTCTGGAAGCTTTAATCCAAAAAAGTAACATTTCCAGGTTCTGATACAGAATTTGGTTTATGTGAATTTAACTAGTTAATACAGGTCATTTCCAGTGGTAGAATCTCTTAAAAACCATTGTGCTTTTGGCCATACTTTTTCTTAACCACAGTCTCTGATCAGGACAAAAAGTGGAAGAAATAGAAATAGGAAAGGCTGACAAACTGAAGATGTAATCATCAGAATCACCCATAAACCACAGTGAATATAACTGCGCAACTGTACAATAAAAATCTCATCTGGAAGAACTTTAGCTGAATCTCTTTGGATCAGTTCTGAAGCAGTTGCATTGCAACAGATTCCTCTTTGCTCTGGAGCCTGGCTGGAGTTGATCAGGATTTCCATTATAGTTAAAAATAGCTTGATGCTCCACCATCTTAAGCAGTGCCTCCTTTCCAAAGAACAAGGTTTAGCCTTATGATAATCAAAGAAGACTCTTTTCATGTTTCCTCTGTTGTGGCACCTCAGCATTGAAATACCCTTGAAAATGAAGTATGACTGGCGTGGATGCTTTATTACTACCTGTAAAATCTATTTATTTCCTCAAGCTATTCATATTGCACATTATTATGGTGTATTTAATACTTATTTACCTCTCTCAATGTTTTTACATTTTCTGAAATATTTTACATCTTTAATACTGCATTATAAATGCAAATCCTATGTGCTTTAGATCCATTTCTAGATAAAGTGGGGGAGGACACTAAGTGTATACAATAAACAATAAACAAAATGGTTAGTTCATCTAAAAGCAAAGCAAAGTGTTCTGCTTATATACCGCCCCATGGTGCGTAAAGCACTCTTTGGGAGGTTTACAATTTTATTGTGCAGAGTACACATCGCCCCATCCCAGCAAGCTGGGTACAAATAAATCACAGCATCTCGCTGTGCACACTAAACCCTGGTTTTCTTCTGGCCTGCCATTTAACCCTTTCAGTACCAAATATGTAAACAAAATAAGTCTATTCAGACCTGTATACCCCTGCAGTAGTGAAAGGGTTCATCTATGCCAGGCATGTCCAAACTTCGGCCCTCCAGATGTTTTGCACTGCAACTCCCACAGTCCTTTGTCATTCGCAATCTAAGCTGAGAATTCTTGGAGTTGTGGTCCAAAACATCAGGAGGGCCGAAATTTGGACATGCCTGATCTATGCCTCTTGCCTTGCCATTTAGGTGTCTCCATTCACACGAATAGGATCTTCACAGGGAATGTGAAATGCACAACTACACAGACAAGGATCGAGTTGGGGTGTCACCAAAAGGACACGTCCTGGTGTGTGAGTCTTTTATTCAGGCAAAGGCCATAACTGGATAGGTGACTCTATGGGCATCCCTAGAAGGTATACAGTACATATTGTGGTAGTTGGGAATTTGTTTGCAGAAACAAGTCAGCAAGACAAAAAATAAAACAAACCTGGCCAGCCCAGGCACTTTCAGAAATAAATAACTGTCCAAACACCTACGGCGTTTAAAATAAAATAAAATGGAGACTGGCATTTGGGCATCTTTCAGACCATCACTTTCTTTGCTGCAAGGTCTGTAACTTAAAGATCAGGTGTTGCTTTATGAGAAAAAAACAAGCATTACACCAACAGTTACCAGCCAGAACAGTGAAGAATGGGCATCTATGTTAAGACCAGTGCTAAACAGATGCAAACAACAAATGAAGACCCTTTTGCCCTATACGAAAGTTTCCTGTTTCTGCAGGGTGTTTAGTTATTTATTATTTATTTATTTTATATATTTTTATACTGTCCGTCTTCCCAAAGGAACTCTGGGCGGTTAACAATGGCAGTGAATAAAAACAAATCTCGGACGGAGGGAAAATAAAATAAGATAAAAATAAATAAAGAAAAATAATAGGAAAAATGGCAGCACGGAATTAGAAAAAAAAACCTGGAACTAAACTAAAGGTCGCCAAATGTCTCTCAGAAAAGCAGAGTCTTAAGTGCTTTTTTGAAGGCAGGCAAGGACTGTACTAGGCACAACTCACTTGGCATTTGGTCCATTCTGGACAAGTTGCAAGAAAATATGGATTCTTGATAAATCATCCTGAAACATGTTCTAGTGTTGGTGTGGACTATTAACCTTGCCTGGAACTAGAGATGGACTGGAGAAATACTTTTTTAAAATTATAATTCCTAGATGACCTTAGTCAGGCTGCCTAACTTTTCCTTTCTCTGTTTCCAATTTATGGAATTATTTCAAAACTTAATCCAGTTTGCACTTTGCAAACTTAAAACTCTCCACGTGCAGACACGCCAAGCCAAAGTTGCTTTATAAGTGCCTGTGTACAATGCATCCACCATACATGAAACACGTGATATTAGTTACACATTGTCAAGCAAGAGAAGCATTCATTTGCTGTGATATCCTAGTAAGTGAGCATGTGATTTCCTTCCTTTATAATGGTACCAGTCCAAAAACAACGCAGAGTAGCTTGTAATGCTGTAACCTTGACTGAGGAGCATGGAGCAGGCCATGGGACAGAAGCAGAAAACAGTGTCCTCTCAAAATATTGCTGGCACCCCACATTTGAAATTCTCTGTTAAAACTGCGTAAATCAACAACATCCGCCTTTGAGTACACGCCATAAACTGCCTTCAGACAGGCAGGAAGCTGTGCCAAATGAAAGCTAGCAAGATTCACTTCCCCTTTTTTGTTCTCAGCAGGGGGAAAGGGGTGCCCGCCTTTCATTTCCCTAAAATGCACCTAGCGTTGGGTGAAGAGATTCAGTGTCAATTTCCATGCTCATGCCCACAAAGGCATTAAAACGGCATAGCATTTAAAAAACCTACTGTCTTTGGGGTTTTTCCCTCCATTGGAGAGATGTTAGGCATTATGGGGAAATTCTTTCTCAAGGTTTTAGCAGCCAAGGTTTGCAACTTTGGTTGCCGGGGATGGGGGAGGCTTGGATTACATGCTGAAAAGCTCATGGACGTTTTGCTGCCTGTGCAACTTTCTCTCTCGCTAACCACACTGTCTTTGTGCAAAGGGCGAGAAGGTCTCGGGGCAGCTTATGTCATTTCCTCTGTCTCCCGACGAAATGCATAATTGGTCTGATCTACCAAACAACTAATTTTAGGAGGCAAGGGAGTTGTCAGCAGTTATTTGAGCTGTCCAGGGGTGAACCTATAAAATCATCACCACTCTTCAAGCGCAGCTTAGTTGACAGCCTTGTTACTGAGCACTGTAATCAGAATTTATTGGCATGATTATGATGATACTGTATTCTTCCATAGTAGTCAGAAACAGCTCCGCATTGCCAACCCCCAGGTTGAACAGGATACTCCCCTGCTAAAAGGCTGCGGTAGTCTGGGATTCATTTGCAGAAAACTCAAAATGAAGGAGAAAGTGCCTCCAATCATATGCAGAATAGTTGCCTGTGATCCCATCATGAGAGAGAAAATAGGGGAATTGTACAAAACTCCACAAGCCACAATTTTAATAAAATCACATCCCTCGTGTAATTCTATGCCATCAAGTCGATCTTGACTTGTGGTGACCCTTTCCGGGGTTTTCTAGGTAGAGAATACACATAAGTGGTTTACCATTCCATTCTGTAGCCTTAGAAAAATGTTACTGTCACAGAAAATAAAGGGGCTAAGCTCTGGTGCCTTTATTTTTTTCCAATAACTTACCTAAGTTAGTTGTAATGCACTTGTCATTTTAGAAGTTATAGGATGCAATCCATTTCACCCTTAAATTTGGAGGCCAACTTCCTCCCCTCCATTCGAACCGATCTAGAGCGCATCTCAAAGGCAGAAGCTTCCAAATAGCTGCAGCAACTTATGCTTTGCATTTTCATGAAGGCGCAGCTTTTTTTACTGCTGAATAACTGAAAGCATCATCGCCCAGATGAAAACCAGAATAACTAGAGGTAATGCTGCAGTCTGGAGTCCCTGAAGTCCAGACGCTCACAAAGATAAGGACAAAGGCTACAAGGGCCAGAGAATCCACTACAAAATGAAGCCTGTGATGCTAATACGAGGCTGCTATTGAATAGATGGGCTTTAAACATTGCACTATTTTTAAACCATTTTATCAAATCTCCCTTGCCATTTTTAGTTTCATTTTAGCTTCATTTTAGTTTTTGTTGTCGATTTATGTATATAAATATCCATTTCCTAAATCCTTGGTCTAGATGGGCGGTATAAAAGTCAAATAAATAAATAAATAAATAAAACCCAGGGTCAGTTATTCAAGAAGTAGATTAGCTAAGGAGTTCCTGACTCCTTGGAGAAGTGTCAGAAGCCTTGATATTACTGGACCATATTCTTCCCGGTAGACCTCTCTAACTAAAACCCAGAAATGTTAGGAGCTGCTTTATATGTTTTTCCTGGGGCCAAATATTTTTTAAAGTATTGCTGGTCGGAAAGCTCAGTGAGTTAGGTATCTGGCTACAGAGCCAGAAGTTCAGAGATCTATTCCTTGGTGTGCCTTCTGAGAATAGAGCCAGCCTGTGTGGCTTTGGGTCAGCTGTAAAGTCACAGGATATACCCCCAGAAGAAGTGAATGGTAAACCATTTCTGTGTAAAGGGTTCTCATAAGATGGAATCAATTTGACGATGCACACACACAATTTTCAGCTTTCAGTTTCCCTCAACATTTCCCTAAACACCCCATCCTTCTGCTATAAGCAAGTTGTTTCATTCTCCGGGCCAGTCCTCTCATTAGGCAGACTGGAGGAACCACCTCTTGCATCAGGGACTGAGGGCGGTAGCAGCGGTCATAAAAGTGAAATATTCCACCCACCCCCTACCTCCAATTCACTTGAAAGTCACCCCAGAGAAAAGTGGGTGTCAAGTGCAATTGAGAAGTATGTTTGTTCAATTAATCCATCTCACCTTCACTTCAGATACCTCCTGCATTCCTGCAGATGCTTGAGGGGTTATTAGATGTAGGTTTAACTATCCTCTAGTCAGTCATCTATTAACTGAGGAAATGAATAAACCAGCTCATAGGAAAAGAAGCAGCGTCAGCTGAGCCGATGTACACTATCTGAAAAAGCTGCTTTCTCCAATATGTCAAGCAATCTGCGTCCAAGCATTGGAAAGATCAGCTTTGTCTCCTACAGCAGAAGCAGATGGTGCCTGTGCCCTTACAACTGACAGGCATGGGTAGTATCTCAGAAAGCAACAGGGTGTCTGTGTCTAAATGACAACTTAGGTGTCTTAGATACACACATATCACCAGTATGGGTTAAGGCAAAAAGGCCCTGGGCAGGAGTAATTTGGGGTTCCTTAAAGGCATGAAAGCAAGTCAAGCATAATATTTCTCAACTCATTGATAATCTAAATGAAATTAGAACTGCAAAACTAGAAGGGATCCTGTGGATCAGGCATGCCCAAACTTTGGCCCTGCAGATGTTTTGGACCACAACTCCCACAGTCCTTTGCCATTTGAAATAAAGGCTTGGAATTCTGGGAGTTGTGGTCCAAAACATCTGCAGGGCCGAAGTTTGGGTATGCCTGCTGCAGATCATCAAGTCAAGCCCCTGGCAGGAAAGCACAGTGGGATATTGAATGTCCAATCTCTGAGTCTATAGCCAGATACTTAAACAACTGAGCTATCCAGCAGTTCTTATGTGAAGTGGCAATGAAAATGTGGATAAATGACCTGAATCCTCCTCTTCATGTTTTCCAGAGTAAGTAAAATGGTTGCAAACTGCCACTACTGACTAGGAGGGCAAGTGTGTACTACAGTTGTATTCTTCAATTATCATTAGTTGTGTGGTTTAACAAGGAAAAGCAACATTGGCTTCTAAAGTTCAGTTCCTAACCACAATGTATGCAGCTTGGCTTACAGTATACACTAGACATGGGCACGACCAGAAAAAATGATGTTTCGAGTTTTCGTTTGTCGGAACGGGTCCGTTTCGGGTCATTTCCGTTTGTCGCAAATTTTTTCAAAAATTTGTCGTTTTGTTTGTCGTTTGTCGTTTCCACCGCGATTTAGCGCGATTTGACTTCCCAGAGCATAGGGGCGTCCCACAATCAGGGCCGGCGCTAGGTGTTTTTGCGCCCTAGGTGGCGGGCGGGGCGGGGGCCGGGCGGCGGGGGGAGGTGCGGGCGGGCGGCGGTGGCAGGGGACCATGGGCAGGCGAGTGGGCGGGCGGCGGCGCGGGTCACAGGCGGGCGGCGGCGCAGGCAGACGGGCGAGTGGGCAGTTAGGATATCACTTAGGATAGAGGTTCTATTCTTGGCTTGCACCCCAAATGTGTGTGTGTGCAAGCAAATTGAAGTTGGGAAAATAGAAAATAAATGGTAGTATATAATATATTTTTAAAATAAATCCACACCTCCCACTCCCAGTCGAACTCCCCCTTTATCCAATATCAGAAAAAAATCCTCAAACTGCCAGAGAAGAAATAAAGAATAAACTGCTATTCCCTTCAGCAGACAAAGCTGAGGGAATCAAAGAAATTATTTTCTAAATTCAATTCCCTCCCTGCCTGCCTAACTTAAGTCCTAAAGCCTCCAGCCTCCCTCCTCAATCTTGATCGGATCACACCAGCACCAGCAGCCAGCCCTCCTCCCTCAACCACATCATCCATACACCCGACTGCGATTTCTGGAAGGTGCCTCGGCTTTTTATGCCCTCCGAGACATCCAGAAGTGTCAGTCAAAAACCTGGCGATGCCATTGTTGGAATGGTTCAAAAAATTGCATGGTCCCATCCCATGCCCAGCCCAAATGGGCAGGTCTAAAAAAAAATAAAAAAATAAAATAAAATCAATACGACGTTTCATTGCTATAAAAAACCCACTGCTGCTACTATAAAAATTCAGGCATTTAAAATAAATAAATTTCACATGTTTCTGTGGTGATTCGGTGTGTTTTTTGACCACGATTTCAAAAGAAAAATTGTGGTCGCCATTTTGGATTCCCCCCACCGCATGGCATGCAGTGAGACAGACGATGAGGATGACCCCCCCCCCAGCCTGGTGCAAGCAGACCAGGACAGGAGAAGAGGGGGAGAAAGGCCGGGGACCCTCCAGAAACCACCCCTCTGGTAGGTGGCAAAGCCTCAGGCAGGCATATTTTCACCTGCTTTTTTTGGCCAGGAGTCAGTTTTTAAAAAAAAAGTTTTAAAAACTTTTTTTGTGCTTCGCATCGTGCAATCGCCGCGATGCCACAAACGGAAACGGAAAACCCGACCAAATTTTTCTTTTTTCGGTTCGAGTTCGAGTTCTGATGGCTTAATTATCGTTACCGTTTCCGTTACGTAACGGAAACGATAACCGAAAATGGAAACGACAATTCCGCCGAGTCGTGCCCATGTCTAGTATACACAGATATAAAATCTGGTCAATGCGTGTCAAAGGGCAGGTTCTTATTAGGAAATGGAGAGTTGATGTGTGCTGCTTGATCTTCAGCTGGCCGTTATGCAAACTGGAGATTACCTGGACCACAGCAACAGTCCTCATGTGTGCCTCTAAACGCCTTAACCATTTAACTGGAAAGCAAGAGTACAGTAAATGATCACATAAGAGTTACTTCTCTCATATCCTGTTAGCTGAAAAGAACTTTTTGAGTCTTCTTATTATAAACCAAGTCCCCACTGAAATCATGATAATCTGTGCTTCTCCTAGTTTATTGTTAACTAAAATCAGTGCTCTTGTGACACAGAAAACTAGAGATAATGTTTAAAACCAATTGCAGCTTTGAAAACAGCCCCTCATTAGATGTAACCATTTTGGTGAGAATAACACAAAGTACTACATGAAGGTCCCACACCAAAGGCTCTTGAATAAACTTGCCAGTCATGGAATCAAGGGACAGGTCTTGTCCTGGATCAGCAACTGGCTAAGGGACAGGAAACAGAGGGAAGCACTAAATGGACACTTCTCCAAGTGGAGGGAGGTAAAGAGTGCCCCCCACAAGGTTCAGTACTGGGACCCCTGCTTTTCAACCTCTTCATAAATGATCTAGAAGTAGGAGTAAATAGCAAGGTAGCCAAATTTGCCAACGACACTCAATTATAAGGGGTAGTAAAAACTGAGAGAGATTGTGATTTGCTCCAGAGGGATCTCTTGATACTGGGGGAGTGGGAAAGCCAGTGGCAAATGAGATCCAACATTAGTAAGTGCAGCTGATGCACGTTGGGGAAAAAGAACCCAATTATATTTATAAACTGGTGGGATCTGAACTCTCTACAACAAACCAGGAAAGGGACCTTGGTGTCCTGGTGGACAACTGAATGAAGGTGTCAACCCAGTGTGCCGCAGCAGTGAAAAAAGCAAACGCAATGCTAGGGGTCATTAGGAAGGGTATAGAAAATAAGTCAGCAAGTGTCATTTTGCCTAAATATATGGTGGACCCCATCTGGAGTATTGTGTACAGTTCTGGTCACCACACCTCCAGAAGGATATTATGGAAATGGAAAGAGTGCAGAGGAGGGCAACCAGAATTATTAGGAGATTGGAACACCTTCCTTAACATTTGAGGCTACAATGGCTGGGTGTCTTCACTCTTAAACGACGGTGCCTAAGAGGTGACCTGATTGAAGCTTATAAAATCACACACAGTGTAGACAAAGTAAATAAGGAAAAGCTGTTTTCCCTATTGCACAACACTAGAACTAGAGGCCACTCCATGAAACTTTTGGGTGCTAGATCTCAAACAAATAAGAGAAAGTACATTTTCACCCAGAGGATCACTGGTCTGTGGAACTCCCTGCCAGAAGTGCTGACAGCTGTCAGCCTTGGCAGCTTTAAGAAAGGATTAGACAAGTCCATGGAGAACAAGGGTATCAATGGCTACCATTATGGATGCCTAAGGAAAACCTATGGGTTGGAGAGATAGTGAGGATATCTCTCAACGCCATTCGCAGGGAATCATAAGCAGGTGAATACATCTGCTTGGGAATACCCTGAAGCAAATGGTGAGCCGCTGTGTGAGACAGGATGCTGGACTGGATGGGCTGTAGCCTGTTCCAGCAAGGCTATTTTTATGTTATTATGTTATTATGAATTAGCATACACTGAATATGATTTGGGTGTATCAGTGGATATTGTCCATCTTGATTTTCAGAAGGCTTTTGACACAGTCCCTCACCAAAGGCTGCTAAGAAAATTGCACAGTCTGGGGATAAGAGGGCAGGTCCTCTTATGGATTGAGAACTGGTTGAAACCCAGGAAACAAAGCGTAGGTGTCAATGGGCAATTTTCACAATGGAGAGAGGTGAAAAGCAGTGTGCCCCAGGGATCTGTCCTGGGACCAGTGCTTTTCAATCTGTTCATAAATAACCTGGAGTTTTCGGACGACACAACACTTTTCCTTGTGGATCTCTTCAAACTGAGGGAATGGGCTGCGAAATGGCAAATGTGTTTCAGTGTAGGAAAATGTAAAGTAATGTATATTTGGGCAAAAAATCCAAACTTTGTCTATCAACTCATGGGCTCTGAGCTATCCGTGATGGATCAGGAAAGAGATCTTGGTATGCTAGTGGACAGCTAAATGAAGGTGTCTACCCGATGTGTGGCAGCGGTGAAGAAGGCCAATTCCATGCTAGGGATTATCAAAAAAGGGGATTGAAAAGAAAACATCCAACATTATAATGCCATTGTAAAAAACGATAGTAATGCTGCACCTGGTGTATTATGTACAATTTTGGTCACCGCATCTCAAAAATGACATACTGGAACTGGAAAAGGTGCGAAAGAAAGCGACCAAAATAATTACTGGGCTGGGGGAAACCTCCCTTATGAGAAAAGGCTAAAACATTTGGGGCACTTTATTCTGGAAAAAAGGTGCCTGAGGGGGAATATGACTGAGATGTGCAAAATAATGCAGGCCATGAGGGACACTCTTCTCCCTCTCACAAAATACCAGAACTAGGGGACATCCACTCAAACTGAGGGTTGGGAAAGTGAGAACAGACAAAAGAAAAAAAAATTACACAGCGTGTTGTTAGTCTGTGGAACTCCCTGCCACAAGATGTGTTGATGGCTTCTGGCCTTGATGCTTTCAAAAGGGCATGGACAGATTCCTGGAGGAAAAGTCCATCACAGGTTACAAACCACAATGATGTGTAATCTCCAGGCTTAAAACCAGGGTACTTCAAGGGCCAGATGCAGGGGAGTGGTATCAGGAGACAGATATCCAGTGTTGTGTACTCCCAGGCACATTTGGTGAGGCCACTGTGAGATACAAGAAGCTGGACTAGATGGGCCTTTGGCCTGATCCAGAATGGCTCTTCTTATGTTCTTATGCTCTTATGAAAGTTATTATTCAGTTGAAGAGCAGTATATGTTTTGAGGTTTCTCCCTTTGAAATGGATTATATAAGGTTATATTGAAAAATCTTTTGCACCTATTGATCTACCATTCATATTATGAAGAATAAAAAATGGGCACCAAAACTTTCTGAGATATCCAACTCCTTATGTAACCTAAAAGCCTTTTGAACCCAGTCAGCAGCTCTGTTGAATCAATCACTCCTTCAAGTTGCCAGGATACAAGCTGTAATTAGCTTTTGGACAGTAGTCCTGCCATACATTCTACAGAGGAGTCTAAGGATATATCTGAAATGTCACCACAAAGCCACAAGCAGGCCATGAGGGCAAAGGTATTCTCCTATCACGTTTCCATGTAATCTGTAAGGCCAATCTCCTGTTGCCTAAACATGAAGGAGAAGGACGGTAATCCAGCAGGCTCCCTGTTGCGTACCAGTTGGTTGCAAGATTGGTCATGTAACTGGTCACATGATGAGAATGGCAGGGTGAATTTTTATGTGATTGCCCTTCTGCTGCATGTTTAGGCAAAGGGATAGTGGGCGAAAGGTATTGTTGTACAACTCTTAATTGCTTCAGTGCTATTTGCTCATTTCCAGTGGTTATTTCCAAGAAGAGAGTTGTGAATAAAAGAGAAAGCCAAACTCAGCATATGGTCTGAAATATACTGGAGCTGTTACAGTCAAGTAACAGCTCAGACTGGGCAATTTGGAGATGGGAGTGGGACCTTAAAATGGCCTTTTACATTTGAAAGGGGGGATCCCATTGGGTGATTCATAACAAGGGCAGTATGTTTGCTTGCTGAATGTAGTTCTAATTGCATAGCAGGCATTGCCAGAAGAAGTCAAGTATTAGCAAACTCACCCAAGAGTCTTATGGAACCTTGAAGAATGCTAGTTTTTCACTGGCCAGGAGATTCTGTTGCATTGGCTGCAATATCCTAGCATGGATACTCATCACTGGTTAATTTATTCTGTTATTAGTCGCCTATAGTTACATCCTGCCTTCTCGCTCTCTCCCTCCCCCCCCCCCGCCGCCCCGAGCCACTTTATTTGAACAACAAGCTTTTGGCGGACCGACGGAGAGAAAGGAACTGGGTCAAGTTCACACATCAACTTTCTTGGCTCAGCTGCGACTTGACACATGATATCTCAGCATTGCACTTCAACTGTCACAATAATAATATTATCAACATTTGTTGGGTGGATATTTAAAAGAAAGAAAGAAAACTATCCTATGTATGACCATTTAATTTTTCTTGTCTTTTCTTTCTCTCCCCCTACCCCCACAATAGACACACAATGTGCTGCCTAGGAATGCATGTCATCAAATCAACTCAAGAGTTTCATGCTTCCCTCTTATTCAAAACCCATAGTGGTGTAGAGCTCACCGGCACTCTCCCAGTCAAATGCCATCAGGGTTCTATGGCAAAAGGCAAACCAGTTAGTCTGATTGTCTTATTCTCAGCAGTCTTTCAGGGATGGCTTATTACTTTCCTGTGAAATTTTCTTTTTTTAAAGAATTGCTTCAACCTCAGCATCCGGTTTGAATATTGAGATTTAGCCCTGGCATGTGAAAAGCAATGACACGTTTCCAGGTCTGTCACCACAGGCCATGGCAGGTGTTTTTGCTCTCTTCCTTCGGCGTTTGGGCCATTGAGGTGAACCTGTTTAACAGGAGTGGGGGGCAGCCAGTGCTCCAAATATTTTGTCCTACAGCTCCCACAGTAGGGCACACTCAGCTGGGTTCATGGAAGTTACCAGCCAGAGCATCCAGTAAGTATGGTTAAAAGAGTCAGGAAAATCCTGGTTCAACTAAGGGCCTTTTCACACGACCCCTAAGATCCGCTGGCCACTTAAATTCGGACCAGAGATCTTAGGGGTTTGTCGCTGTTCCTGCGTTCCCACCCCCTCCGCACTCCTGGCTGCTGGCTGTGTAAGGGGAGGGAGAAAAAACAGGAAGAAAAGAGATGTGGCTCACCTCCGTTCTGCCTCTCGCTCTTGCCGCGGCAACATTCCAGTCTCTTAAATAGCTCTTAAAGGGGCGGGAGCCAAAAAACAACAAACAGAAGCGGGAGAGCCCCACACTCACTATTGTTACACTGCATCAAAGAATTTTCACCTCCAGAGAGCAGGTACTTGAAAGGTGCACTGGGACGCGCTAAAGTGGGCGTGGTCGCACTTAATTTCATGTAAACTCCGGAGCTGGTGGGGAAACATTTTTAAGCTCCAGAGCTGGGAGCCATTTGCCCCGGAGTTTAGGGGTCGTGTATAAACGTCCTAAGATGACCCACTGAGTCATATGTCTCTTCTAGCACTGTCATTTTGCATCCTTTCCATTGCTAAATTTATTTATTTATTTTTACACTTATTAACCGCCCGATTTTCCCCCTGGGGAACTCAGGGCAGTGTACAAGCGTCACCCAAAGGTGACTCCCCAAATACAAAAAAATCACCACAGCCTACACAATCAGAACCAAACAAAAATACAATAATATAAAAATACTACAAAAACACTCATACAGTTACTAATAAAATAGGCATTACGCCAGTAGGCAATATAAAATCAATGGCGAAGTTAGATCCGGCAAGAAACTAATCCGCAGAAAAGAAAAACCAACAGTATCACAGTAGGTCAGAGGGCTCCAAAGCACTGCCTGAAGAGCCAGGTCTTTAAGGCCCTTCTAAAGGCAGGAAATGTCTCTGCCTGCCTGATTTCTACTGGCAGCTTATTTCAAGAGGCCGGGCCAACCACTGAGAAGGCCCGATTCCTGGTGGACATTCTACTGGCCTCTCTTGGAGTTGGTACTCTTAAGGAAAGAGTAGACAAAACTCTGGTTGGCTGGGACGAGGTTAGTCTCTGGGAGATCCGATCCGCCAGATAGATAGGTCCCAAGCCATGGAGGGTTTTGTAAAGCAGGCCAAAGCTAGGCAGAATTCTTCTGTAGTGCCCAGTCTTCTATAATGTACAACCTGCATCTACACCAATTGACAGAATTCTGAAACTGTAATGTCTTATTCCTGTGCATGGCACACAGCACTGCCTTTAACATGCTCTTCCTGACATGGTTTCATCCACAGTATTTAAAAGGACCCAGGCCAGCTTACAGAAAAATGCTTTAAATTATGACAATATTTTTTTTGGGGGGGGGACAAATTAAACCAATATAATATTAAAATACTAGATAAAATAGTACTGAAACAACAGAAATGCAAAGAATCTCAATTGGAAAAAAATCCTTTTCCAGAGAGTTGTGTGATTTTCCAGCCTGCATTCTTTCATAGGTGCCAAGGTTTGTGTTCATTTGCAAACTTTTTTTAAATTTTTGTTTGAGGTGGGATGAAAAACAAAGCTGAAAAAACAATAAAACTATGGACTAGTGTGTGGCAGTTGTTTGCATTGCACATACATTGAAAACAGTATTGTATTCATTAATGTGCAGCAGCAGTATGTATGTGTGATTTGTTTGTGTGAGACTGACTGCTTAGTTTCTTAAAGAGTGGTGTGAAGGAGTGGAAGCAGAGAAATGAATGATGTGGTGATTTCACAGCTGCACTGCTATGTTACGAGCATGGTGAAGAATAGTTCTTTGAAAACAAACAAACAGGGATTTCCTGCCCACAAACTCATACCAAATATATTTGAGGGGAGATGATGAGAAAGACATGGGGGCAAGGAGAGAAGTTGAGGAGGTCAGTTTTCCTTTTCTGACTGTATTTATTCTCAGCTCTCTGTTGTTTTCCTGCTGCGTTCTTCGCCCTTCCAATTCCCTCAGCCTCATGGGAGACCAAGGCTTCAGCCTGGAGGAGAAACAGCTGGAGTGTCAGGAAGATTAACAGTAGAAGATGAGGCGAAGAAGAAGAACAGAGTCAGACCCAAGCTATTTTGCTGCCTGAGGTGGAGCAGCAGATGGTGCCTCTGACCCAGCCAACTGAAGGTGCTGAGTATCCAGATTGAGCCAAGCTATTTTGGAACTTGAGGCACTTCATTCTACAAATGTCTCTCCCTATTCTTAGCATTAAATATACAACATTAATGGTTAAATAATTTTTTGCTGCCTAACATACATTATCCTAGGCCTCAACCTGCTTAATGGTAGAAGTGGCCCTCCTCTCCCTCCATGGAAGTTAACAGGCAATTCTGACCTTTGTACAAGTCAAATCGGAGAGATCATTCAAGTGGCTGAGGATTAAACTGTTTCTTTATTACCTAATTATGCCAACATCCAGAGGACTGGAAACAGAGTTTGCCTCTACCTCAGCTATAGTCCCACTCAAAGTCATTTTGTTTTCTCCCTAGATATAAATGGCATCTATTGACTTCCATCGAAGAAAACAAATGGCAGCCTACTAATCTGTTGGGAACTTGGCCAGCATTTTTCTCAGAATGGTGACTGAAAGTAAAGGTGATACATAGATTGTCTACCAACTACCATTGTCTACAATCTGATGCTTGAAGCTCAATTTATTTGTATGCATGAAAAACTGCAACCAACAAAAAAAGCAAGGAAAGACAGCAGTAAAGAATGTCAAAAGTAGAGAGATGGGGTGACATCAGAGTTAGATTTCCTAGAGCTTTTTCTCATAATTTTGTTTCAGTGCTATGGCACAGGGAATGGCAGATGACACCAGTCCAGAATGTGCAAAACCTCTTTTTACCACTGCAAGAGTTCAGCCCATTCCTATGCACAAGGATTATTTATTTAATCTAATTTATTCTGATTTCAAACAGATGTTTGTATACACAATAAAACAAGTTAGTCATCATCCATAGCACAGCCTGTAGTCAAAAAGAAGTCATGTCATTCATATAATCAACCCTGGAATAGGGGAAGTGGCTAAAGATATAGGGCCATATCTTAAAGGCAGACCCATTGATTCAATGAGATTTTCATAAGGGTTCATTGAGCACTTAACAATTGATTCAGTGTTTTTATTCTCTAGTTGAGACTACCAGTGGAGTTCTGGTACTGACTGAGCCTCTGATGCCTCTCTGTTTAAAAAATATATCCAGTGTGTGTGTGGTGGTGGTGGTGGTGGTGGTGGTGGGGTTAAGAGAGCATAGGACAGTAGGAAGAAGATACTTCATGTAAATACACAGCACTTTTGCAGAAAAATGAATTCTGTTTAGTAAAACAAATCTGGGTGGCTCACAGTTAAGTACATGAAGCACATACTTGCCTGTCTTGCAGTGAGTAGAAAAATCTTGGCAAGAGGCTCTTGACCCTTTTTCAAGCATCATCTCATGGCCAATAATGACCTATCATGCATATTTATATACACTGCTTTGCTTTCATTATAGCTACTTGAAAGGAACGAAGTGAGGTGTGGCAAAAATATTCCTAGGCCCAGATATTAAAAAATTACAGGTGTTTCCCGCGTATCAGGCCGGAACCCATGTTGCTAAGACCCAGGCAGGAAAGTACCCCTTGCTAGGTATTTGCATATACAGCTATTTGCCTTGTATTACCCTAGTGATAGGGGGTTCTTGGCAGAGTCGTGTCCTCTTTGCCTAGCGATTTCTCCTGGGTCCTGTGCCACACAGAGCAGATTGTTTTGTAACTCCCCCCCCCCCTTTTTTTTGTTCCACAAAACTGTGTGTCGTTGATTATGCCTCCAAAGTAAAATCATATGACTCCCATTTCCTAAGTAACATAATTATCTTGATTCTTCCCGGGAGAAACACTAGTTGTATTGTTCCTTAATGCTGTCCAATCTGGTTATGCAAATCTGGGTATGGGAAGTGTGGGTGTAAAAGAGGAAAAGCGCTTGCTCGAAATAAGGTGTCATAGCCCATCCTACTCCGTTACGTACGGGGTGGTGAGGTTTACATTTGTCCTTGTGCATAACCTCCGTTCCCCCCGAGGTCGCCCCTGCTCGCGTCTCCCGGACGGCCAAAGCCCAGGAGCACCGCTCGCCCCAGAGGGAAACAAGGTGTTGGTAACGAAGAAGAGGGGTGTGTGTGCGCAAGTGGGCCCAGCGACGCGCGCCTCGCTCTCTCTCTCTCTCTCTTTCACACACACACACATTTTCAGACCCCAAAGAATTTTAGGGGCGGGGAAAATGAAAAGAATGCTTGGAATGCTTTCAAAAGCGTAGCTATTTTTAACGCTTTCTTCAGAGGAGAGAAGTGGAAGTGAACCGGCGCATTCCTGCGCGGATAACATTCGTGCCTCTCCCTCGGCAGGGAGAGATCTATCAAACGCCCAACGACTTCGTGATTCTTTCATTTCTCAGCCACTGCTCTAATGAAATTCTAACCTGCTACATCTGCCGTAGCCCACTGTTAATTAGTTTTCTATTTACTTAGCAGATCTAGAAAGGGAAAGCAATCTATTGCCAGTGAATTGTTTGACTTCTATGCTAAGTAGGCTGCATTCCAATCCTCTGATGTCGAAACTAGCAGGAGCCAAGCTTTCATCTCACTGCCATGTCAAATTAGCACCCAGCAGATCCAAGATACAAAAGCTCATCTCTCCCCCACCCTCCTTCGCTGATTTGCAAAAGACCGACATGTTCCTATGAGTCAATATAAACAGTCACTAGGAAGTAATTTGCTCTCGCATCTCTTGTCTCCTTCCTCCAAAACTAAAATTAGAATGCACAGGGCAGGGAAACTTCCTTGTTGTTGTTAGATGCCTTCAAGTCGCTTCCAGCCTATGGGGAGCATATGATTGTGAGATTTCTTTTGGGAGAGATTTGGGTCAAACTGTGTCACTAGCAACAGAGATACTCATAGGTGTCATTTGCTATCCCCCCAGTAGCTGATTTATCACTTTCCAGTCTTGGGGTCTCCTCTTCCAGCACTCTTATGTTTTCATTCTGGACTGTCAGATCATAGGATTTTCATGGTAAGGGAAGTTCAGCAGGGCTTTAAAAATGCCATAGTTTGTGCAGTACAAACAAAAGTTAGCTTGTAATCATTGTTGCCTCCTTTGCCAGTATCACTTTTAGCTACCACTGTTGCCCAGTAGCTGCCTTAAAGAGGATGGATGCATCTTAGTCTGGTGTCCCAGCTGTGACCATCTGCCTTGGATAACTCTGCTTAGGAGTCCAGGGTTGTAATAGAGTCTAGCACTGCTCACTGCTTTCCTGACAGACCCAAACCCCTTCACCATGCTAAGGTGTGCATCCAAGAACTGGGGAAACTTTATAGTTCACATTAATTATGACTAAGTTGTGTATTTTGAACTAATGGTGCCTTTTTATCAGAGAAGCATAGACAGAAAAAAGACAATATTGATTCCACTGACATAAGGTAAATGCCTATGTAAAGAAATTTGGGAATTGTTAGAGCATTTATAAAACTCATTCCATGTAGAAATAGAAATTTAAAAATATACACACATACACAAATAGTCTACAAGGAACCACTTCTGCTTTTCTTTGCTCAAATATATATATTCTGTAGGTGTGGTATATCTCATATGGATTCGCATTGTTAAAATGTTGCATTGAAAAATGAAATGTTAGTAGCTATTAGCCAAGAAATTAAGAACACCTTTTAAAAAGAAGATATAAAGAAAAAAATAAAGATTAGTTCACCTCTTCCAATGTCTGTACAGTGGATTGGATGGAACAAACAGCCCAGTCTTTTAAAAGGGATGCATGAACTGGAATCCTGTTAATGAAGCACTGCAATACATAAACATGTCTTGGGATGATTAGGAATAAATCCTTCATTTGAGGACCTGAAACATACACTCCACATAGCTAAATTGTCTGTCTAACATACAATATTAAACAATTGCCCAAAGCAGGGAGGTGTGGAGGAAGTCACCTACCTTTTGTGAATTCAAGACCCTTCTACAAATTGTCAACAGAAAAAGGCAATTTCAGATTCTCTTACTTTTGCCCAGTGAAGCCCAATCACACCTGTGTAGTCAGGAGATAGTGTTATAACATACGGTTAAACTCGTTATTTCTAAGATGCAGCCTCTCCCCAAAAATTAGAACCAAACACACATGTGCTCACTTGCACAGGGATGAGAAAGAGAAAGATCTTCTGAAGCCAGAATAAGGTAAATGCATGAGATGGAAGAGCTCAACCAAGCACAAGGCATGGGTGGTGATGGGTGTGTGTGGGGGAGTTTTCTAATGAGGAATTTCCACTTCCAGAACAGAAGGATCCAGTGGGTCCACCCTCCCTTTGGGTGTCCCCTGTGCAGTTCAAAAACCTCCAGAGTTGTCTTCTAGGTGGTATGTACTGTAATACTATAGCAGGAGGGGAGAGGATGACAGTTCTGTGGCACTGGCACCTAGGTCACCACCACAGGGGTTTCAAAATGAACGCTTATTGTAGCACTGGGGTAATCCCTCTCCCTAAACCTCTGTTGTGAGTTATGAAAGTAGCGGTATGTATCCTACTCTTACTGTAATGAGCTCAAGGCAGCACACACACTTCTTTCTCTTGCATTATCTTTACACCAGCATTATGTGGTGGGTAAGACAAAAAGAATGCAACTGATTAAAAGTCCACCCACATCCACCCCATGAATCCCATGGTCAAACAAGGATTTGAATTGTTGTCTCTTGAGTGCTAGTCTCACACTCTATGCATTAAAGCACACTGAATGCCTGTTGGTTGAATGAGAAGACTTGAAAGTGTTATATACATTTTGACTATTGGCATGCCACATACTTGAACAATTACAAGAAAGGTTGAAGTAATATGCAGTTTGCTTTTCCAAGCCCAACATTAATTCTTCTCCAAGACATGGGTTTTGCATTTAGGCTATTGACATTTTTACCCATTTAGCATTACTGTTGTCTTTTTCAATGCTACACTTTTATGTTCTGCTCCTTTTTGTCCTTCATGTAAGCATGGTTTTTTTTTTAATTTTAGTATTGCTATGTACTGGAAGGGTAAAAGATTAGTGCTACAGTCCTACCTATAGGAAGTCTTTAGAGGGAGCCTCCCAGGCAGACGCTTTCGGTAAATACTTTTAAAAACCTCAATCAGAGAAACTCAGCACAGAGTGTACTTCTTGAGCATTTCTAAAAATTTAACAGAAGAGAAGTGGATTTAAAAAAAAGTTTAGGTGCAAGTACTGGTAAAAACTCACATTACTTTTAGCACCAAGGAGCAGAAAGGGAGGTTGGAGAATTGCACTGTCAAGAAGAGCCTTGTGACAGGTTTTGAAAATCATCAACTTAATCTTTTTTGCACCAAGAAGGGTCATTCTAGTCCCCCAGAGTCATGCTTTGCTGCAGGATACTTTCAAAATCAGACCTGCAGTGTTGATATTCCTCACCACTGTCAAGAGCTGTAAACAATGTCTCAGAGTTTCAGCCACACGTCATGAAGAGTATTGATTTGAAAACAGACACAGTTGGGCTGGGATGACCCCCCATTTATCACATTTTGCAACTGGGCTACATTTTTGTCCTAGTCCATGTAACTAACCAAGACAGTAGTGACCCCATGCTGAAGGGGAAGCGAGACACCCTGCCAGTCAGTAGGCAACCCTCAAGGAGATACTGGAATTCACAGTTGATGTAGGAAACAGAAGACAAGAATATGAAACCCAAACCCTACAGCTAACTTTCAGTACATTGCCTCTTTCATGAGGACAGAAAATACCTGATAATTCACTCAATGCAAGTTTTTCCCTTTTCAATATTTTTTGATAATGAGAGTTGATATTATGTTGTACCATTTTCCTTGGTCCTATTGGATATCTCTGTGCATGTGAGATGTTGGCATATTGAGTTGTTGATCGTATGCTGTATGTACGCAAGTCAAGTCAAATGCCCATGCTTGGCAAGCACTATGTACTTTGTCAGTTAGCACAATTAGCTGTGTTAATTTCCATGTTTCTTCTTGCATGCACAGAAATTATCCTGTGTATTGGTTTTAGATGTGTGCACACACACACACACACACACAAACAAACACACACACACACACACACACACACACACACACACAGAGAGAGAGAGAGAGAGAGAGAGAGAGAGAGAGATTTGCCTTTCCTCCATATGCAGCAAACAGATGCCAGAGACTAGGGACCTCACATAATCAATGAATGATAACTTATAAAATCCCTAAAACGGCAGGAAGAAATCTAAATTTCAGCAAATTTCCATCTTGTCTGGCTTTTCAGTTTGATCATCTAGAGAAAAAAGTCAGTTGAGCATAAAACTCCATCTGTTACTATAGCCTCAGTGAATGTGTGGCTGGCAAAAGAATATACAGAGACATTTGTGAAGTGTTATAGTAACACACACACAGAAACACTCATGGCCCACAACAATACCCTGGAAATTGTAAATGGCATCAGAATCATGCTGAGTAAATGGCAGGGCTACGGAAAGTTGAGCAGGGGCTCAACTTTTTGCAGATGTCCTGAAGGAGGCAAGTGGTTGCAAAATGAAATGGGTGTTGTATGCGTGATTTATGTGCACCTGTTTAGACAGAACAATATCAGACCCCTTCAGACTCTTCTATGGATGGATGCTGTTTCAAAGATGCCTCCTTCTACAGCTGACAACAGTAATTAGTTTGATTATATTGACTATTCCGCTGACTCTTGGTTATGCAGGCATCCCACTAAAATGCTTATACAGTACCACTGCTTGGGAGAATATAGCATACCAAATGGTGATGGCTACCGAATGTTAGAGATGTTTTCATGTTGCCTTAAACTAACCTACAAGAGAAAGCTATTTGCTTATTTATTTTTATACACAGCCCAATGATTGCTGAACATGGTGAACTGTTACCTTTGGAGGCTCCTAGGAACAGGGTCACATTTTGCCTATTCATGATTTCACGTCACAGTTTATCTAGTACTCGTGTAAATAGCAAAGATGGTTCCCTGGTCCAAGGAGCTCCCAATCTATATTTCAACAGAAGCGATGCTGCAGTTAGGACATTTTAGGATGTAGTGACAATGCTTTAGAATCTCTCCCCACCCCTTAGATCAGGGGTGTCCAAACTTTTTGCAAGGAGGGCGATCTGGTGAAAATGTATGGGGGCTGATCATTCAGCCGCATTAGGACATGTAAGGAGGCAGGGAGGAAGCTGCAGCAATGGAACCAGGAGGCAGGTAGGCTGGGCAAGTGGCTGGGGGAAGGGATGGAGGCAGGGAGGGCAGGCAAACCATGAAACTGCAAGCTGACATCTCCATCTTGTATGGGGAGGAGCCAGCTGGCAGGGATGCATGACAGGCTGAGTTGGCAGGGAGAAGAGGCTGTGGGCCACTACAACATTGGAAAACGGGCCGCATTTGGCCCTCGGCCCTGACTTTGGACATGACTGCCTTAGATGGTTAATGTGACATCTAGATCATTGGGTCTGTTTTGAAAGTGCCGTACTACCCTTTTCAGAAGAAATACTGTAAATCCCAGGTCCTTTGTCTGCCCCCCTCTATATTCACTCTAATTTCACCTAGATGTCTGTATCCAAACTTTGCCATGATACAGTGGACCCTTGTATAACAGTTTGTATAACATAAAATCTGTACAACATAAAAAAGTCCGGAGATAGGGGTAATTTGGTTAATTAGCCATATACAACATAAAAATGGTTGTGATTAGGGATTACTGTTTTCAATGCATTCCTATGGGAAATTTGTATAAAGGAAAATTTGCTTAACATAATTTCATTTGGAATGAATTAATTCCTTTATACAAGGTACCACTGTACATATCATTGACAGGTTGAGATGGTTTTTACAAATAAGCAATTGCAAAAGAGATTCCAGGCATGAGCCTGAATTTAGTAGCAAAAGGAACAAGGAAATATTAGCAAGTTTCCTTAAGCATACACTTTCAAAATGCATTGCCCATTCTTCAGATGTATTCAGGTGATGGTGGTGGAGGTCATATATTAGGTTGTAAATCTCTCACTGAATCTCTACTCTGACTGTAACAGAGGTACACACACACACACACACACACACACACACACACACACACACACACACACACACACACACACACACACACACACACACACACACACACACACACACACACCGTGTTTGAACGCACTTTGGCTCTGAAATTTACCAACATGAGAAGCTGCTGATCTGGCAATTTTAGTTATTCCATTTATGAGTGCATAATTAAATGTGTACATCATGGAAAATGTACATAGATCCTATGTGGAAATTTAAAAAAATCTCACAACTTGATATGGAGAAAGGATGGAACAGGATTTGGAACTGCAGGCAGATGACCAAATATACTACAGTGAGTAATCATGTGGAATCTGAACTACGGATAGGTGGGTGAGCTGGGATGAAATGTACCCCTGCCACTGCAAAATGTCACCCGAGCGCTTGCATATGAACAAAAGAAGGTTTGGATCCGTCTGTCAAACAGACATATGAGGGTCGGGATAAGTCTCCATCAGAGTTTTAGCATTTCTAGACCTTATGTTAACAAGACTGATATTAATATATTCAGCAAGAGAGCCCTATAGAAATACCATTGTTCTTGACTACCAGGTCCAAAGAGTGATGTGATAGTTGGAGTATTCTATCGTCCACCAGATCAAAAACTTGAGGGGGACCTTGAAATGAGGAGAGAAATCATGGAGGTGGCTAAGAGGGATAGGATAGTAATCATGGGGGACTTTAATTATCCCCACATTGACTGGGCCAATGCAAGCTCCGGGCAAGAAAGAGAAACTGGGTTTCTCGACTTGCTGAATGACTGTGCCTTAGAGCAACTTGTCATGGAGCCCACCGAGAACAGGCAACTCTGGATCTAATATTGTGTGATACTCAGGACCTCGTCAGGGATGTGAATGTCACTGAGCCTCTGGGGAACAGTGACCATGCTGCAATTACCTTTGCCATGCATGTCGGAGGAAGAGTGTCAACCAAATCAGACATAAAAACCCTTGATTTTGAAGGGCAAACTTCCCTGAGATGAGGAAACTAGTTAGAGAGAAACTGAAGGGGAGGGTTAGAAGAATCCAATCTCTTCAGAGTGCATGGAGCCTGTTTAAAACAACAATAATAGAGGCCCAGCACAAGTGCATACCACAAAGAAAGAAGAGCTCATTTAAGTCCAAGAGGACACCGGCATGGTTAACGAGTGGAGTTAGAGAGGCTCTAAAGCGCAAGGAGAGGTGCTTCTGTAAATGGAAATCCTCCCCAAATGAGGAAAATAAAAAGGAACACAAACTCTGGCAAAAGAAATGTAAGAAGATGATAAGGGAGGCAAAGAAAGATTTTGAGGAACGAATGGCTAGCAATATAAAGGGTAATAATAAAAGCTTCTTTAAATATGTTAGAAGTAGAAAACCTGCCAGAGAACCAGTTGGCCCTCTGGATGGTAAGGGAGGAAAAGGGGAGGTTAAGGAGGACTCGGACATTGCAGAGAAATTGAACGAGTTCTTTGCGTCTGTCTTCACGACAGAGGACCTTGAGCGGATTCCGCTGCCTGAGCCGCCCCTCTTGACTAAAGAATTAAATCAAATACAGGTTAAAAGAGAGGAGGTTTTAGGACTAATTGATAAATTGAGGATTAACAAGTCCCCGGGCCCAGATGGCATCCACCCAAGGGTGATTAGGGAACTGAGAAATGAAATTGCAGATCTCTTAACGGTAATATGCAACTTGTCTCTTCAAACGGCCACAGTGCCGGAGGACTGGAGGATAGCGGATGTCACACCAATTTTTAAAAAAGGAAGGAGGGGGGACCCAGGAAACTACAGGCCGGTTAGCCTTACATCTGTCCCAGGGAAGATGGTGGAAGGCCTCATCCAAGAGAAAATCTTAGAACACATAAAAGAACAAACCTTGCTGAGAGAAAATCAGCATGGCTTCTGTAAGGGTAAATCTTGTCTTACAAACCTTTTAGAATTTTTGAAAAGGTCAACAGGCACGTGGATTTGGGTGAACCGGTGGATATAGTCTATCTGGATTTTCAAAAGGCTTTTGACACAGTCCCTCACCAAAGGCTGCTGAGAAAATTGCATAGTCAGGGGATAAGAGGGCAGGTCCTCTTATGGATTGAGAACTGGTTGAGATCCCGGAAACAAAGAGTAGGTGTCAATGGGAAATTTTCACAATGGAGAGAAGTAAAAGCGGTGTGCCCCAGGGCTCGGTCCTGGGACCGGTGCTTTTCAATCTGTTCATAAATGACCTGGAGACAGGGATAAACAGTGTGGTGGCCAAGTTTGCAGATGACACAAAACTTTTCCATGTGGTAAAAACCAGAGAAGATTGTGAAGAGCTCCAGAAGGATCTCTCCAAACTGGGAGAGTGGGCTGAGAAATGGCAAATGCGTTTTAATGTAACCAAATGTAAAGTAATGCATATTGGGGCAAAAAATCCAAACTTCATCTATCAACTCATGGGCTCTGAGTTATCCGTGACGGATCAGGAAAGAGATCTTGGTGTGTTGGTGGACAGCTCCATGAAGGTGTCTCCCCAATGTGTGGCAGCAGTGAAGAAGGCCAATTCCATGTTAGGGATTATCAAAAAGGGGATTGAAAATAAAACAGCCAACATTATAATGCCGTTATACAAAACAATAGTAAGGCCCCACCTGGAGTATTGTGTACAATTCTGGTCACCGCATCTCAAGAAAGACATAGTGGAACTGGAAAAGGTGCAGAAGAGAGCGACTAAAATGATTACTGGGCTGGGGCACCTCCCTTATGAAGAAAGGCTAAAACAATTGGGCCTCTTCAGTCTGGAAAAAGGCGCTTGAGGGGGATATGATTGAGACATACAAAATAATGCAGGGTATGAGTAAAGTGGATAGAGGGAAGCTCTTCTCCCTCTCTCAAAATACCAGAACTAGGGGACATACACTCAAATTGAGTGCTGGGAGAGTAAGAACTGACAAAAGAAAATATTTTTTTCACCCAGCGTTGTAAGTCTATGGAACTCCCTGCCACAGGATGTGGTGATGGCATCTGGCCTGGATGCCTTCAAAAGGGGATTGGACAGATTCCTAGAGGAAAAGTCCATCACGGGTTACAAACCATGATGGAGATGTGTAATCTCTAGGCTTTAAACCAGGGTACTTCAAGGGCCAGATGCAGGGGAGTGGTATCAGGAGACAGATATCTAGTCTCATGCGCTCCCAAACGCATCTGGTGGGGCCGCTGTGAGATACAGGAAGCTGGACTAGATGGGCCTTTGGCCTGATCCAGCATGGCTCTTCTTATGTTCTTATGTTCTTATGTTCTTATGACTTATATACTGTCCATAGTGCAAGAGCACATTCTGGGCAGTTTACAACATAATTATGCATTTCTCGGGATTCAATAGCCAATTTGGTAGCATAAAACATACTATATTTTGCTAGGTGTGGTGTCAAGTTTGTTTCTCTTTGTGAGTTATAATAGATACCAGTCAAAGTTGGTGTACAGTAGAGAGAAAGCTACAGTACTGTACTTTAATAACCTTGGATTCTGCCTCTTGAGGCTTTCAAAAATCCCTGCTGGAAGGCACACCTCTCCGCAGCTACAACTAGGGTTCTCTGTCTTTGGAGATTCAAACTAAGACTAAAGTACGGTTGTTCCAGGAATGTTATATGACCTTATATTTCTGCATAAACTTTTCTTAAGACCTTTTTGTCCTTATCTTCCCTTTTTCTACAAAAGTACTATTCAACTGCAAGTTTCTTTCATGCAAACGTTAGGCTATGGAGTGTAGCGCTAACTTTTTGGATACATTTAAGGTTAGAAAATTCTTTTCCAGTGTTTCAAAACTTTACACAAAGAGCCATGTGAACAGAAAAGTTTTGGAATAATGGTATTAGAGATACAGTCAAAGAAAATCTAACACTAGCACTGATTTGTAAAGCTTTATTATACAGTGAAAATGAATGGTAAAATAACAAAATCAGAAAAGGCATTAAAACAACAAAATAAAACAACCAATTGAGGGCTATACAAAGATGAAACCATAGCTACACACAAAGCAAGGAGAGACAAAGAGAGCTGGTTCAGTGGAAAGGCTTCAGTGGGGCAACTACAGGACTATTCTGACCTGTTCCCTACTGCAGCAGTTCACTCCAGAATTTTAACTGTTGAGGGTAAGACCCATCTCTTTTTGGAATTAAGTTACCAAAAAACAAACATAATAAAACAGCTATGTGTCCAGGAACATGTCTTTTCCTTCAAATCTTCACAACATATTTCTACAAAGCAACCATTCAAATAGAGCATATCCTCACATGTGCTCTAGCTTGGATCTGACTGACCGATTGTGCAAGACCTTTCATTGTCTTGAGATTTCCATTTTGTCAGCTGCAAGTAATATGGAAATTAGATCCTTGTGCAAGAGATCCTCACCGTTCTCATCCAGGAGCAGGGGGAGTAGGAGTAAATCATGATATGTTAGTCCCATATTTTGTGCGTTGGGAAAGAACCGGGCCCTATTTCTGCCAGACCCTTCTGCAAGGGAGTGGGTTAGTTTCACCCCAGGCTGAGGGGGAACACCCATCTTCCCTCCACTGGGTCCTCTGAGATGGTGGCCCTCATCTCCTGCTGAACCATAATCTAGGAGATTCAACCTGACCCAGAAGAGGTGCTGGAGATGGAAAGACCACCACCAGCAGCTAATCCAGTTGATCTGGGAGTATGATGAGCTGCTGGGACAAGGGGGCTTTTGTCAGCCCAAGAATAATGGCTCTTGCTGAATTGTATTGGATGGCTAATGGCAATATTGTGAACTTGACTCCAGCCCCCAAACAGTGAACACTGACAGGCCAGAATTGGAATTAGGCCCCAACTATGGTCATTTTACAACGGGGGTCTCATCAAGGAAACTGTAGACTTGTGAGATGGGGAACTCAAGGCACTCAACCTGACTTTGTACACCATTTTTTCTGTCCAAATAAAGGCCCATGTTGAAAAAACTAAGTGTCTCGACTTCCTGTCTACTTTGTTCCTGGGTGGGATGACAATTATATTTGCAAAACAGCAAAGAGCAACAGGAAACATTTGGTAGTGTTCCATGCTAGTTCACTGAATTGTTCCACATCATTTCTAATAAACATACTTGACATTTCTTGAAGGAAGAATAGAATATATCCAAGGTTAGGGATTGCAAATGCAAACCCACTTTAAAGGGTGGAGTAAACTGTGTTCCCCTCATGAACGGCTGTCCCTCACCCCCAATACATTTTCTGTTTGCTGCCAGCTGTCCAAGTTAGACTTGCAGGAAGATAGAAGAATATTTGCAAAGAGGAGGGGGGAAATGCATGGTAATATTTGCCCAATGCCAATCTTCCCAAGAGGGAGAGGTCAGGTTTTAAATTTCTGTCTGATCTCAGCATGGGTTTATGACCAGCATGGCCTGTCTTAATGGTCACTACCACGTGTGAAATGCCACATTATCAACTACTTGTGCATAGGAAACAATCAGTATCTTTGTTTTGGGGCCATGTTTAATTGCACAAATACAGTATTTGCCTTGCAGTCCCATAAGCACAGCACCACAGGTACTACGTGTAACTCCCTCC
This sequence comes from Phrynocephalus forsythii, assembly GCA_029282475.1. Classification (NCBI taxonomy): domain Eukaryota; kingdom Metazoa; phylum Chordata; class Lepidosauria; order Squamata; family Agamidae; genus Phrynocephalus; species Phrynocephalus forsythii. The sequence goes on from JAPFRF010000002.1 coordinate 84,682,602, forward strand.
CCAGCCAGCTGGCCCGTTCACAATTTTTTATGCACCACCTCACCAGGGTCTTACTAAGTTCTTCCTGCCAATCCAGACAGGAACCCGAGCTGCCCTTCTCTGCTTCCTCAGGCAGCTGTCCACTTCGACAAGGAGGTGGGATTGGGAGTCTCTCTGTACAACCACTGACCTAATTTCAAACCATTTAAAATATTCCCCATCAGACAATATTTGTCCAGATGAAACAATGGCAGTACATCCACAAATGATGCGCAGAAACAGTTGTTGATATGTGGCCCTCAACTGATATTTATATGGAAAATCTACCATATTTCTTTCTACTACAGTGGATAAAGAAATCAATTGGTTTTAAAAAATCAAATTCATTTAAATCACAATTTAAATAACAACAATCAAATTTTAATTTAAATTGTCAAAAACCCATTTTTATTTAAATCCCATTTAACTCAAATCCTGCTTTCTATTTTGGCAAAATGTTCATGTAAACGTGTACAGTGTTAATGTTAGGCGTGGGATCGCCCCCCCTGCCCCCACCCGCTTCCGCATATCGCGGATTTTTGTGGATCGCAGGTGGGGTGGGTCCCTAACCCCCGCGATCAGCAGGGGGTTACTGTATCATATTCCACTTCTCTCTGAGCAAACTCACAGATGTCCACCAGGCTGCTTTATTACATTTAAATATTTATTGTAAAACTCAGGTGAACATGTATGGGTATTGTAATGTAGTCTGTTGCTGATCTTGCTACAACGTTATAGGAACCTAACAGTATGTAGACAAAATCCAGTTGTTAATCACTGCAAGAGTACACCCACCAAAATCAATGGTAATTTTGTAAGTTTTGACTTAGCACATTCAGTTTATTCAGTGGGTCCACTTTGTCTGAGACTAACAATTGGATTTAATCTTCGGTAAGTTAGTTGAATAGCTTGGTAAATTAGCTACCTGGCTGCAGGGCCAGGGGTTGACATTAATTCCCCTTTGGTGTCTCCCAGGGCAAGTTAGTTTGTGTAGTCTCTGATAAGCTGTACAGTCCCAGGGTAGCTGTCTAAATGCCCTGAGCACATCTGACCTTGCCTGATCTCAGAAGCTAAGCAGGGTCAGGCCTGGCTAGTACTTGGATGGGCAACCACCAGGGAATACCAGGTACTGTAGGCGCCTGTAGCAGGAACTTGCAAGCCACTGGCAACTCCATGGACATGGGGCCATGAATGACACAACAGCAACAGTCCCAGGGTACTCCTGAGTAAGAGAAGAGTAAACCACTTCTGAGTACTCCCTACATAGAAAACCCCAAAAAGTGTTGTCGAAGAGTATATCAGAACTGACTTGACAGTATGCTATTATATTATTATTAAAATGAAACAAGGAAATGGAAAGCTAAAAGGAAGTTAAGAAAGAGCCAAAGAAGGCTGTTTCTGAAATATAGCTGTCAATTCAGCTCCTGGGGTGGAGCCAAATGGCAAATCAAGATGGAACATGCTGGTAGTCTAAATGACACACAAATTTTACTGCCAGAACATGCATGATACGCAACATAGGAATACTTTTTAATGCTTGACAAAGGGAGATCCTTCATTACAGAGGAGCATTATTTCAGTGTTTCTTGAATGTTTAGTTTATCAGTCTCATAAATGTGCAGAACAGCACTGAGTACCAGACAAATCACAGCAATGAGATGGTTCCTTCACTGGTTTCCCTTTATCCTTCCATTGAATTTAACCCAAGATGGTTTAGATTTGTTTTTGCTGAATAACTTTTATAGTGAAATTCCAGAATGTTAAAATTAAGATTCCTTATTTATGTCTTGCAATTCTAATAGCATGTGAGGAAAATCAAGAAGGCACTCTACAATGTTGTTTTAAAAATCTAGTGATGTTCCTTCGCTTCAGTCAGCTTTTAAGGACAAAGCTTCTACAAAGACAGATTCTTTGATTTTATACAAAACACAAAGAGCCATTATAATTAATCAGCCATCTTAGAAGTAACAACTAAAATATTGCAGGATTTTCTTCCCTCACTGCTCCTAGAACACACGAGTTCCTCCTTAAAAATATTCGCTCCTCACTTATTGTGGTATTGTGGGACACTCTAGACTTTTTTCTTTAGAGGAAAGTCCCGAAACATTTAGAGAGAATAAGAAACAGGGCCTTCTTGTCATGAATGAACCATGGCCCAAGCAAGGGCAGGGGACCTGATCTTGCAATATGGGTGTGATTCAATGCCCAAGGCATTGAATCTTTAGGAAAAATGAACTCCAGCACTGCTCTTTAGTACTGCAATCCTATATTCATTGTCTTGGGAAGGATTTCAGTTTGTGTTGGTCTTACTTTCATTTAAACATGTACAGGATTATGAATACATCTACAGTGGAAGTTCTTTAAAAGTTCTTTGGTTTTTCATTTGTATATTTGTGATTTGAAGTCTCCAGGTATGAAAGCTGCTGCTACTGCATTGTCTTATGTTTCTGATTTTTATGGTGTGTTGTTTCATTATTTATTTATTATTTCAGATTGTGCATTTCATGTAGAAGGGTGATATATAAATATTTCAATAAATACATGGAAAGACAGAAGACAGTTTAGGAAGATTGGGAGGAGATGGTTGATTCTTGACACTAGCATTCATATTTCTAAGAACCTACCAAAATTATAAAATGAAATCAATGTTTTACTCTCAGCAGTGACATTTGTGAAATTACATTTATGCAAACAATTTCTATGCACATAATTCTGAAATTCTTTTTATGCAGAACTAATGCTCAAGTTCAAGGCATATGAGGACTTCCCTCTTCTTTAGTCAGCACTTCTTTAAGGTCAAGAAAACTAAGCTTTCACATTAATGGGACAACAATAATTATCAACATTTCACTGGGGAAAGTATCATGTGGATGAAAGCTTTTATCAAGTTTCTCATACTTCAACATATCACTGGTCTAAGAATATACGGTAATACCTTGGATAACGAATGCCCCTGATAACGAATTTTTCAGATAACGAATAGCAATTTCCAGGTATAAGGCTGCCTCGGATAATGAATCACAATTCTAGGTACAGGTCTGCCTCAGATAACTAATTTTCTCTATGGGCTGCCTCGGATAACGAATTTTCCTATGGGCTGCCTCGGATAACGAATTTCCAGCATCTATCGGTAAAAAAGAGTTATACTGGGCTGCATCACATCTGTACCTTTAAAGTACACTTTATCAATAGTGTTGAGCAAAAAAACAGGTGTCTGGGTCATTTTTCTAGGCTCTGGAACAGATTAATTGGTTTCCCATTCATTCCTATGGGAAACCATGTTTCGGATAACAATATTTTTCAGATAATGAATTGCCTCAGAGAACGAATTAAATTTGTTATCCGAGGTACCACTGTAAATGAATGACAGAATTCTTCTCCCATTGGTATAGTTTCGGCTACTGTAATTCCACAGGCATAGTTCTGATCCTTCCAGATATCCTTGCTAGCCTCAACTAAGGGCATGCTGTATCTAACAACTGTACAGAATATGAAGATACAGCCTCCCATATCTTACTTTTACTGATTAGGCACCTGCTTCCTGTGTAAGCCCCTACTGTGCAACAAACAGTTAAGTTGGTTTTGCACTGCAACTAATGACAAGGGAATTTTCCATTCAACCAAGTCCTTAGCAAAATACATGAAAATGGTAATGTCAATAATTGATGTGACATAAATGATAGCCTTTGGACAAATGAAACATAGATAACTTTATTGGATTCAATTACAGATGAAATTGGACAACTTGAAAACAAACTACAATAAAAACTGGAACACATTTGTTAGGGAAGAGTTTTTGAAATCCCAAAGACATAAATATAAACAGAATTAATATGATACTAAAACTCCTATGGCATTCCAAGAGGAAGTAAACATTCTACCAGTGCCTAATACGTTTTTAAACAGTAAGAGAGAGAGCACGCTTTAAAATGTCACATCCTTTTGCTCAGTTGTGAAAGAAAATAATAACAATCCTGCCCATGTTTTCTGAGGGCTACAGTTTAGCAGTGGGAAAGGAGATGATTTAAACTTAGAAAGATCAGTATTCACCAATATATGGCAGCAATCTGTGACTGACATCCAGCCGTAAGTCAAAAGTACAGTAGGCTGACTGAATCAACAGAACTTACAAGGGAGCTGACTCATCATAAACCCCCATTCTATTTGCAATGTACAGTACATACAGTAAACCCCCACCCATTGCAGGGGTTAGCGACCCAATCCGACCCGCAATAATTGAAAATCTACAATACGCAGATGCTGGGGCTTTCCAGTCCCCCAGAGGCACAAAAAGTGCTTTCTAGTGATCTGGAGGTCACTTCTGGTTTACCGGAAGCTACTTCCAGTTTGCAGGGAAGCACTTTTGGGGCCTCCAATGGGCCTGGAAGGCCTTTCCTCCTTACCCCAGGGAGGCCTTTTTATACCGGGACTGCAGTATATTAACTCTGAAAGGGCGGGGGACAATTGTACTATACAGTTCTCTTCTCCTATTGGAAAGTTCACATGCATATAAATGTAGAAGAAAATGTAATTACACTAACATTGTTAGGCCTAAATCCAGTTCTTAGTCCTAACTAAAATAGACCTATTTAATTGACTGACATTACAAGTGCTTACTCACCAAATTTCTATTGATTCAATTGATCTACTTAAAGTGAAATTAAAAAGTGGATTTAAACCAAATAATTCCTTAAAACATTAGGAAAACCTTAACTATAACAATGTCAAAATTAAAAAAAAATCTCTTTGCACAAAACAATTAAGCTCCTTTGTGTGTGCAACTCTAGCTGTCAAGTACCAAACAGTTTTTCTGTCCAACTTTAAGGGTCCTCCGATGGATTCAGTTGCCCTCTCCCCAGTCTGGGTCTCCCCTCCAGCTGGCTGAGTGAGAAGTCTGGGTGGGGTACGAGATCCGGCCCTCTCCCTGGAGTTCCAGGTGGCAGACGTTTCTAAGTCAAACTTTCCCCCAACTCCAGCTGATCCCCCAGATTTTCCCATTTATTTACAAGGACTCCTTGAGGGCATTTGTGCATACAGTAGTGTAGTGAGCTCCAGGATTGATTACTTTGTCATATTCTATGTGTGGCTTTGTTTCGGCCTAGTTTGGAGACTGCAATGGGTGCAGAATGTGGCAGCCAGGTTGGTGATTGGTGCTGGCAGATTCAAACATATCACTCCTAGAGATGTGAAGGCCCAGAAAAAACAACAATGGAAAAATGGGGGAACCATTTTTTTCATAAGTCTTTTGGGTTTTTCTTCAGAAAAATTGGAAAAAGAAAAAATGATTATGGAATGTTTTATTTTAACATGATAAATAAAACATTTAAAGATAGGGTGCTCTAATATTTTCCAAATCATTTCTTAAAAACATGCATAGTATTAGATTATTCTAATTTCCATGCACTGAGGACAAGCAAGTCCTAGGTTATAAACTCTTCAGTGCAAAACCCAATATGCATTAGCATGCTCATTCATTGAAACTTGGTTCTACTTCCTTCTATACATTTCTCCCCTCTTCAATTCTTTTTACAAGAATGAGGTTTTTATTTTATTTTTATTTAACACTGTGCAGAGGAATTATGAATAGTTAATTCTGCATTTTTAAACATTGTTTTGTAGAGGTTTTTTGTTCAAAATAAACTAGTAAACAGTTCAGGAGATTGTTACTCCATTTGTTGCTTATAGTTATATTTATTTATTTATTTATTTATTTATTTATTTATTTATTTATTTATTTATTTAGCTTGTATGCCACCCACGACCCAAAGATCTCTGGGCGACTCACAATCAAAATGGACAATTAAAACATCAAAATACAATAAAATTAGAACAATAAAAACATGTAAATGCAATAAATACGATACATTAAAAACTCACCACTAAAACTGCCATCAGGACCCACAATCATTAGTTAAAAAACTTCTGGAACAGGAAGGTTTTTACCTGGCACTGAAATGTTATCAACGTTGGCGCCAGGCGAGTCTCATTTGGGAGGGCATTCCATAGTCTGGGGGCAGTTGCTGAAAAAGCCCTGTTCCTGCAAGCCATCCCCTTCACCTCCTTAAGGGATGGCTCTTTCAGGAGGGCTCCCTGACTAGATCTTAATTGCCGGGTAGGTTCATATGAACCAGGTAGGTTCATTATTTAAAAAGTAAATTCTGTTTGTAATAATTGTTTGGATAAGCTATACTTTAATATGCAAGTTGTGATAATTTTATGCCAAGTCAAATTGTCCATAGTCATAGTTTATGTTCCTAAAGTAACAGAATGGCTTTCAAGCTGTAAATGGGGAGTGCTGATGTAGCATTTTTGTCAATTTTTCAAAAAAAAAAAATCTGAAAAAAGTGTTTTCTTCTGAGCTTCAAAATTTCTGGAAATTTTACATCTCTAATCACCCCTATTATGGGCCGCCTGCATTGGCTGCCCATTGCCTCCCGAATCAGGTTTAAGGTTTTGGTTTAGAAAATCCTCCGTGGCTTGGGTCCCAATTATTTGGAGGAGCCTATTTCCCTCAGATCAGCAAATGCCCATCCCATTACAGCTTCCCAGATGTTCACACTTCTGGTAGCCACTCCCAGAAAGGCCCGCAAAGCCTCTATGCCAGGGCTGTTCAACTTTGAAGAGGCCAACGTCTACTTTTTCCGGCCCAAAGTGCCTGAGGGCTACTACACTAAAACCTCTACTTACGAATTGAATCAGTTCCGAGCACATGCTCATAACTAAAAACTTTTGTAAGTAGAGCAGTGGTTTCCCATAGGAATGCATTGAAAACCAATTAATCTGTTCTGGACGGAACAGATTTCAATGCATCATGGCCCTTGAACTGCCCCGCTCGGCTGAGACATTGGGCTGGCAGACCCAGAACTTTGCTGGGGCAGTGGTGGTCCTTGTGGTGGGAAAGGGAAAGGTGGAGAACTTATTCCCCTCATTTTTCTTATTGATGGCCGGCAGGCTACTTTTGAACCCTTCACGGGCTACCAGTAGCCCGCGGTCTACCTGTTGGGCAGGCCTGCTCTGCTTTATCTGTGGCTGCCCCGTTGCTCTGGAATTCCCTGCCTGCCTTTAGGAGAGATTTGAAGACCTGGCACTTCAAGGAGGCTTTGTGATTAGTGTTGATTTGTCTTTGTATTGATTTGCCGGACACCTGTGTATTTAATGTGTTTTTATTAGTTATTTGTTGTATTTTATTATTTGTTGCATCTATCTTTTTGATTATATCTTGTGTTCACTGGCTTGTGTTGCCTTGTGCAAGCTGGCAGTATATAAATCCTAACTAACTAAACTAAACTAAACTAAACTAAACAAAATGAAACGAAACGAAAGAAAAACACAAATGACTAATAGGACTGGCTTGACAGTGTTCAGCTAGATGTGGAAAGATTATCCAATGTAAAGGAGTGTTACATAGTAACAAGGGCAAAACTTCATTTGGCAAGACATTCTGTGGAGAATTAGGACTATACACTATACAGTGATGCCACCAAGAAGCAGCCTGTATAATTGTGTGCATGTTTAAAATGTAAGTGCTGCCAGGCAAATATGTGCAGTACTGGCCAAGTGTGGGCTATATTTTCACAATGTTTTTGTAGCAGGAAGGAAGGAGCAATTGACACTAGGGCATTTATATGCATATAAACCATCAGATACAGATAAGATATATTTAAGCAAATAGAATGTCTAAAACAGTACCAATATACTATAAACATAACAAGCAATAAAATAAGCATAGTACTGTATATCGTTTCTTATCATTATATATTGTATTGTTTCAGGAACAATATGGAACTCCTTTGTATTCACAGATTGAACCAGTGACCCTTTCTTAGTAAACTTTAATTTGACGAAGCAGGTTGTATATCAAAGTTTATGCCAACATAAATATATTTGCCTTTAAGGTACCACAGGAGTCTGCTATTTTTTGCTGTAACAGTAAATCCTGTGGCAATTTCATTTTTATATTAGCATGTTTAATTTCAAGGTTTGTTTATTTGATACATGTTGCATTCATAGCTGAGGAAAGCAAGGACGTAACCTTGTTCTCTTCAGTATTCCTCTGCATTTTCCCCTTCCTGGCAAAAGATATTAAGTTTGTTTGTCTCCTTCTCTCACTGTCTCCTTTTTTCCATGGGAACTGTTTGGTAAGTGCCGACATTAGAGCTGACAAAGCTTTGTGTGTGTTTTCCTCTTTGCCTGGTTTCTGTGTCTGTGTGTGCAGGCATGCATTCATTAATGTAATTCCTCAACACTCAACAACAGTACATCATAAACCAGGGAGAAAAAAAGGCCTCATAAATATTTAGATTCTCCTGTCTACTTTCCAGAGTAGAATTGGTGGTGGTGGGAGACTATTGGGCAAGGACTTGGTCAAAGTTAATCTGCATGTGAACCAAAATGAGTTACAAAAGGATGAAAAGGTGGTGGAAACTAGAATACAAACCTCCAGTCCCTAGGGGGTCATTCATCTTGTTCTTGTCAATCCAATCCCACTCACTGGCTAGTTGCTTTCTGTGCATAACCAAAAGAGGAGCTTTTAAAAACCAAACCATACAGCAAAACAAAGGATGTGTCTATTTTGTTGCCATGTATATATATGTATATTTTAAAGTACATGTAAAATACATTTTAGAAGTAGCATCTAAGCTTTACTATGGTATGTGCCTCTGTTCCTGAGTTCCATCTCTTTACTCTATAAATGGATTTATTTTACAAAGCATTGTATCTAAACTGTAATGATTCAAAAAAGACATTCTCAGACACCAGTAGTCAATGGTAGTACTTTGACCCTATCGTCTTATGAATGCAGACTGCACATAACTATACTTTTACAGCTATTTATCCTTTGATCTGAAAATGGTATAAACCTTCCATAGTGATTTAAGTAAAAGTGCAACGAAAATTACCCAATGTAATCTCCCTTTAACTGGCCAAAACCCTATTGCTTAGAATGATACAGTAGAGTAGGCTCACTGATTCAAACATGCCCACTCTTACTATACTAAAGCAAGCCACAGTTAGAACATACCCAGTTGAATCAATGGAACATACACAGGAGATGCCTCACCCAAAACCCTATAAAATGACCTTCTCTAGAGCAATTCACTACACTAAGCAACTAGATTTTGTTCATTATGATACTTTCAAAGTCCATAACAAATGTTTTTACACCTTTATTTCTACATTGAAAATACATACAATGAGCAGACATCTAATTACTGCTCTGAAAAAAGGGTTAAGTGCTATGTAGCATAAAAATGCTTTAGTGTAATCTTATACTGTATTTAGTTTATAGTGCAGTATTTTATTCTATCTAATGTAGACCATAAATTGGCCCAACTTTACATATTCAGAACACTGAAATCTGTCTAGAAGATTGGCAAGAATTACATTCAGACCTGCCTAGCTTGGAAACTCTCTTAAGTAGACAAGGGAAAGTTAAATTTTTTGGTCTAACCTACTTCACAGGAAGAAAACATGAAAACAATAGTACATTTCTCACATGCTGTTGTTTTGTGTAGTAAGACATAGCTAGAATAGGCTCATTGAATCAATATGGATATAGTAAGTCAACTCCTCTAAGTTTCAATGAATCAGGGCATTTTGAATCATATTCCAACTGCAGCTTCTTATGCAAAACAATGAAAAATGTGTCCATGTTTGTTAACTCAACCCCCTCGGATCCGGATACAAATATGACAAATAAATAAAGAATTGAAGGTGTTAACTGTGAGCACAGAGTTTTCTACTCTGTTATTTCCAAGGTCAAATGGGGATTCAAATCCTCTTCTCCAGAGACCTACTCCATCACTGTATCCATTACTCTACACTGGGAATCTAAGTGCTATTTTCCTTCGTTACATGTTACTATCGAGTCATATTTAGTTAGCATTTTAATATTTGCAAACATTTCTTAGAAGTGCTGTTGTACAGCGCATTATGCCATCTTATAAATATACTCTTGATGCATTTTTCTTATATACAGTGAGTTAGATTTAGCAGAGTTCAATTAATACTGAATGAAGGAGAAGTGAGGTGATGTTTGCCCTCAAATCCCATAAAGTATTGCCAGAAAATAGGCTGTGGACAGCTGGATGATCCTTTGGAGTAGCATGAAGAAGACAGTGTGGGAGGGATGAAGAAATAGGAACTGGAAAAAAAATCACCCACTACTTTACAGGTTCTGATTCCCATCCCTAAATGAAAGGAGCCCTTCCACTCATAGAATGGAACCTTGAATCCAACCCAATGTATGTTAGAAGAGTGAACATAATATATCATGTGTAAGACAGCTTGTGGCAGGAGGTGGGGAGGGGCACACTACCTCAACATTCTGGGATGATTCCTACTTGCTTGGATGTCAAATTGTCCTTGGTTAAAAACATTCTAGCAAATTTAGCTTTGCTTCTGAGATACAAAGAACTAATTAGACACATGGAAAGTGGTTATACCCATGTTGGAACCACTGCTCCCACTTTTGAAATTCCCTATAATTTCAATAGACATTTGCTATGTAACATAAAATAATTTTGTTAAGAGAAAAACAATCTAACCCTGCTGTGAATTGATGAATGGGTTGTGCAGTTTTTTGACTCTAGTCCATCTCAGTAAATGAAAAATGTTTTATTTGGGTGTGTTCAGCCACTGAAATCTTCTGTCAAAGCAAAAAGGGGGTTGAGCCGCGTGACCATCACAAAAAAAAAAAATCTTCCGAAAATTATTTTTAAGGTGGCGAAAAAGCTGTCTTAGTACTTCACATGATAAGGGAAAAAAGAACAGACAACAGTGGTACAGATGGCAACAGATCATCTAAGAAAAATGTTTCTTATATCAAGACAATTGGTGGTATAATTGGTTTAAGTAGGAAGCCTTGCTTCTACTTCTCTATAAACCATTGGGTAAAAACCTTTGAAAAACAAATTGCAATAACTTCAAAAAGACACAGTGTAGTAGTAACAGATTTCAATAATCCTGATATCTGTTGGGAGACAAATTCTGCCAAAAATGGCCTTTCCAAGAAAATTCTTGGCTTATGTGGCTGACAATTTCCTTCTACAAAAAGTAGAAACTAGAGCAGCAACTATCCATGATTGGATTCTAATCAATAGATATGATTTCGTGGAAGAAGTGGCAGTAAGGAGAATTTTAGGGAAAGATTTCCAAGATACCCCTGCAGTTCCAGTCTGCAGGGGATAGCACTCTTCATGAAATATACTAAGTACATGTTTGTACAGTTGATTCTGACTTGTGACAACTGTTTGCTGACTTTTCCAGATATACAGGACTTAGATGTGGGCTTACTTCCTTTCTTCCGGAGGTGTTTTAGAATTATGCAACTTGTGAAGGCTACTTCTTTTCATAGGAGGCATAGTGGAGAATCAAACTGTTAACCTCTGGCACCACAGCCAGGTACTCAACTCACTAAGCTATAGAGCCAAGTGTGCACCAATGTCAAGATCAATCTTATTTTTTAAGAGCAACAGATAACTGGAAAACAAAATGAAATTATTAATATCTTGATTCTGGATTTTAACATTTGGTTGCTATAGCCTTGTTGTAAGAGATCCAAATAGGCTCAGTAGTATGGAAGCCAACATGTCTTCCAATTTTCATCCCCACTGCACAGGTGCGCAACATGTGCAACTCCTCTCACACATGTTCTGTCACAACCAAAACAAAAACTGTCACAGAGAGTGCACAGGGGAGGAAAAGCCCTGTGTGGAGGGTGGGGAGTTGTACACACATGCACAACTTAGAGGGAACCTTGATGGAAGCTATTTATTGCTGTTGGCAGCACTGTACAAGCAGTGATTACTGCTGGATAAATTTATCCTGGCATGTTTTAGCTGTAATGTTTGACAAAACTAAGTACTACAAAGTGCTTTTCGTTGGGGGATTTGGAAAGGCTACTTATTGCAGGTACCAAATGGAATTAGTTACTGGCACCCACACAACAGGAACATATAAAACAATAACAAAAACCTTTATTATTACTATTATTGAGACTAGTTTTCTGAAAGCATTATCTATAAATGCAGATTGCCATTCTAACACCCGCATTCTAAATTGGATGTCTATTACCAGTTAAAAAAAGAGAAAATATGAACAATAATTTGGCAACACTTAAAATATGAACAAAGCTTTAATTGGCACAATATTTTGTGGACTACAGTACAGTCTGTTTAAAATGTGAGAAAATGGGCTGTACTCATGGCAACTTACATCAAATGAAGCTTACAGGTATTAGTATTTAAAATATTAATAGACATTTGCAAGGACAGACATACAGCTGTCCCCTCGGAAAATAATGTGGAGTTGTTTAACAGAACACCCAGTTCCTCTTGTGAATACTGTAATTACTTTTTTCTAAAAAATGTAATTAGGTAAGGATTTCTGTGACTTAAATGAGTTATAGCTTTGTTCCACATTTAGAGGGCAAGCTGAAAACAAGGCCAGGATTTGTAAATTAGAGGGACATTTCAAATGTATCAATAGATATTTGGCAGGAAAAGATGATCAAAATAAAGCTAGACAGTGCCCATAGCTTCCCCTCCCAATCCCATGTGAGCTGTAACTGTGAAGGAAGAATTGGTTCAGAAGCACTTAAAAGATGAAAGAATATGATAGGAACTGGTAGGTGCATAAAGTGCCCCCAAGACACTTGTAGTTTACTACTGTCACTATGTCAGTCAGCTACTAGCAGGTCTTGTAAAGATTATTACAAATTGGAACAACTTTTTAAAGAGAAGAAAAATATAGAAATGATTTTTAAAAAGCTGTGAGACTAGGTCACACACATGAATACGGGATCAGCACATTTATTACAAGGAGGTTCAGTGAATTATGTCTCTCTTTTGTTGCTCTTTCAATGAAAGGAACTGAACAATTGCATGGCAATTTGTGCAAGACTCATCAACGCATCAAGATCTCCTCCCAGCATGAAAACAACATAGGTTGTACATGGATATAAACCAGACAGTAAGTAAAAGAATATTTATTTATTTGATTAAATAAATAGACCGAGAACAGAAATTTGATTAAATAAATAAGGTCCAGAACAGAAATGTAGATAAAACACATTAATCAGATCGGTCAAATTCAAAGAAGATTACTTGAAGATACTTATCTTCTTTAGACTTCAGACCTCTTAAATACTAAAGCTGTAAAAACAAAGGCCATTGAGAAATTATTACAGCACACAGAAAAAATCTGCCACGTTTACTGAACCTATCCAAAGGAATAGATATGTGTGAAGTGCTAATTTTTATAGCATAAAGAATAGCCATGTAAGCAGCATCTTACATATATGGACTCTCTTGGCACAACCTTTTTCATCCCAACATAGCTGGAATCCTGAGAATGAAAGAGACTTGGAAGAAAAATGCTTGAACTGAAAGAAGGTGGAGACTGGGGAGGCAAGCTTAAGAGAGTTAAGTTCATTTCACTCATTATTTATTTATTTATTTATTTATTTATTTATTTATTTATTTCTAGACTGTCTGATTTCCCAGCAGGGACTGGGAAATCTTGCTGCTTTTGAAAAGCAAACCTTTTTAGATGGAAACGGATACAACAACAACAAACATTGTTATATCTGTCACATCTAGTCTACCCTTTGAAACATCCTTAAGAACCTTTAGCTAAAAGTGCTTATCAACTGCTGGATAGCTCAATAGTGTGGTTATCTAGTTGTAGAGCCAGAGGTTTGGAGTTCGATTCCCTACTGTACCTCCTTGACAGGGACTGGGCTTGATGATCCATAGGATCCCTTCCAGCTCAGCAATTTTAAAAAAATTATGATGATTAGTTAAACCATTTTCTATCATCATCATTAGGCATCAAGTCAATTCTGACTTGTAGTGACCTTTTTCAGGGGTTTCCAGGTAGACAATACTCAGCACTAGCTTACAATTCTCTTCTATGGGGGCACCCTGGAAGTGTGCAGACTGCCCATGACTACATAGGTTGGCTCTTCTTTCTGAAGCAGAGTGAGGAATCAAACTCCTTACATCTGGCTCCACAGCCAGATATCTAGCCAGCACCATGTTCTAGTTTTGGCAGGTATTACAGAATATAAAATCATTATGAATACTTCCCTCCCCAAGATACTTACTTCCAAGGAAACATGTTTTGGATTAGGCTAAGTGATACTGATATTTTTATGATCAGCTATACATTAAAAAACTCCATACATTTCAAATGTTTAATTTATATTCTATTTACATCATATGTATCAAGTATAAATTCCAAAACAATGTGTTGTCAATGAATAAAATAACATTCCCCCCTAAAAAGTATGCTGCCAACACAAGCAGACATTTGTTTTTACACCAGCTTTGTGAAGCACTTTTGCACACACCAGCTTGTGGTAAAGAATAGTTGAGATTTTGATCTTCAAAACAATTGACAAAGCATTTCTGTGTATTACTTACCTAAAGTAAGTTCAATTGATTTCACAAAGGCAGGTACTGCATATGTTAAAACAGAACTGTAAATCATAATCTACTACTAATAATAAATAATATTTAAAAATTCAGGGCTTCCCACCTAATATTTACAGGTATGCAGTATTATCAGTTTTTTGGGGGCTGGGGTTGGTCAAAGCATGGAGAACTGCAGAAACAATAAAAGATTTTGTCGTTATTTATGTTTACATGTTTTACATATTGATTGTACAGAGAGGTACCAGGAATTATGCACTCAACCCTAAGATAACTTCTGAGGGGATATGACCTGTTGAAACCTAAAAATACAACCACGGAAATGGGCAGCCCATGGTTGATATGTTCCTTTGAAATCAGTGCGGCTTTCCAGCAAATATTGATGGACTGTATCAATAGGAAACATATCTATGGTATTTACTGTCCCTTCCTAGGCAAATATTCTCCAACCAACCAACCAAGAAAACAGTAATTGTGTGGAGAACTTAAGGTTTGAGAAAATGGTTATGTTTAGGAGGAAAGTCGTAAGCTAGCAGTGCTGAAGCAACATGTAAGAAAAACAGGAACACGAATAAACTTAAATAGCGTGCCCAGCCTCCCAAATAACACGTGGAGGAAACCGTGGAATACAAAAATCTAGACGTAAGGAACACACTTCCATAATCGTCCCACCCCACAATGAAGGCAAAATAAAATGCATAGACTGAGGCGATCTGCTTCGTATACTTTTTGCGACCAAGTTTCCACCTGGGACAAAGAAAAGGAAAAGCGGAAGGTTGCTTAGATCTTTGGCCACCCCTGAAACGGTGTAAAAAAAAAAACCGAAGCCGATTTGAAAGCGGACCGAATTCCGGCACGACTAACGGTCGCGGGAGGCTTTTATTAGCCTAGAAAACGGGGGCGGCGTGGGGGGGAGGAAAAAAGTCATACGGCTGGCTGAGGGCAAGGGTTTGGGCGGAGGCTACAAATAATGCCCCGGACAACAGTTGACAGCGGCAGGATCAGGGAAGATCTGTCGTCGGAGAGGCGAGGTGGGTGGGGTGGGTTTCAGGGCGGCCGTCATGCCGGGTGGCGGGAGAGAAGGCTGCCCAAGTCGATCGGCACCCGCGCCGAATGGGAGGCAAGGCAAGCCCCCGAGGAGGAACCCAGCAGGGCCTACTTCGGAGTAGTAGATGTAGGTGTCTGGGATGGGGGCCACCCTTTAAGGAGTGGGAACGACCGCCGAACTATAGCCTGTGCGGAGGCAGGGGAGAGAGAGAGAGAGAGAGAGAGAGAGAGAGAGAAAGCGCACTCGTCCAACTCCGGGTTTTGAAATCAAACATTGGGCTGGGTGGTTCTGCTTTTTTCGCTTGCATCTTCCGTCTGCTTTTCAAGGTGCCAGGAAAGCCGGCAGCGCAACGGACCAAGCTACCCTCCCCCCCCCTTGAAGCGACGCTTGGCAAGGCAGGCCACGGACCGCCCCCCCCCCCGTGGCTTCCTCTCCATTTCCTGGGGGAGAGAGACACCGGTGGCGGCCTCGGCCACTTCAGGGGGGGGGACCCTGTCCCTGCATAGAAAGGGCTCCCTCAGGCTGCCAGCCCTCCCTGTGCCCTCAACACACACCCCCGGGGACGTTGGAGGAAGGGAAGAGAGGAAACGGCTAATGAGAGGACTAGGGAGAGAAGGGAGGGAGGAAGGAAGGGGCTTCCCTCGCAGATCACGGGGAGGCTCTGGAGGAGAGAAGACGTCCGGTGTGTGTGTGCGTGTGTGTGTGTGCGTGTGTGTGTGTGTGTGTGTGCAGATGTGTGTGGGAGTGCTCTGGAGGTGTGAGAAGACGTCCGGTGTGTGTGTGTGTGTGTGTGTGTGTGTGTGTGTGATGGAAAACGTGTCCGAGCGAGGAAAAGGCTGCCTGGATGTAGGAGATTAATGTCAAGAAATACTGAAGGGGGGGGCGGCGGCGACGACGAACTCCGAGCCTAGGCGAGGCCAACGCCGGGCTCCGCTGAGGCGGCGAGGACCGAAAACGTCCCGTCAGAAGAGCCCGCTGGCCCGGAGGCGCCTACCTCACCCAAACTCCCACTGGCGGGAGGCTGAAGAAGGCGAGCCGGCGGCTTACACTAGTAGTGTTTTTCTAGCGGGGCAGGTGGGCCTCCGTCTTTCGGGTCCGCCCTCCCCCATGTCGCACTCGAACTCCACTCCACGGGTAGAAGCGGCCGCTTCCCTTTAACCACCCGGCTCTCCCGACCCCAGCCGCCGCTTTAAGGCGCGGGAGGCAATCACTCCTCCGCCGGGCGAGCGCTCGTTCTTCTCCTTTGCGCACGCGCTTCGCTCGCGCTCACTTCAACCCGCCCTCCCCATTCTTACACCTCCGGGAGAGGAAGGGCCGTGGCCGCCGCGACACAATTGAAAGGGGCGCGCGCGCCCTCGCGCGAATTCCTCCCCCCCGTTTCCCATTTGTACGCATGCGCCTTCCTAGTAGCGCCACCAGGACTTCCCTCAACTAGCAACACGTGACTGTGTCCCGCCCCGATGCAAGATTGGCGAAGTAAACGGAGATTCTTTCCCCCCTCCCCTCCCTCTTTCAGAGTTTCTGTCTCGTGCGCTCACGCACTCGTTTTCTTCTTAACAACATTCAGAAGGGGAGGAGGGGAGAGAGAGGAGAAGTGCGCGCACGCGCGTCAACCGGCACCGACCGTCTCGAGCGTGAACAGTAGTACAGTATTCGGAAACGGCACGAGCCTTTGTATTAGTGCGCGCGCGCCCGTACCTGCACAGCACAGGCGTATATCACGGGCTCGCGCGCGCGCGCCGTCGCGTTCTCCGGAGTTCACCCGAGCCCAGAGAGGTTCCCCCTCTTCGTTCCTCCCCCCCCCAACCCCACCTACCCTCCGCTGTCCAGCCCCGTCTCTCGCAGGCCACGCCGTAGGGGCGGGGCGGGCTGAGCGGGGCTGAGTCTGCCAAGTGGCGCCGCCGCCGCCGCCGCTCTCTGATTAACGGCCGCCCCGCCCCTGCTCTTGGGCTGCTGCCTCCCTGCCTGCCCGCCCCCCGCCCGCGTTCCCTCCCCATCGCCGTTCCTTGCCGCCGCCAGCCCAGCCTGAACTGAAGCGAACTCCAGAGCGAACTGAGGAGGAGGAGGAGGACGGCGAAGACGCAGCAAGAAGCAGCAGCAGCAGCAGCAGCAGCAGCCCGGCTGAGACTCGCCCGCCACAAGCGAACGGCATCCAGCGGGACGGGAGGCAGGCAGGCAGGGCGAAGCGCAAGGCAAGGCGGCGGCACCTCAACCACCGCCGCCGCCAACCTCCGACAAGAACCGTAGTAGGCGCAGGAGGAGCGGCAGCACCACCGGCGGCCGGGAACAGCCTTCCGGGCGGCGGCGGCGGCGGCGGCGGCGGCAGCAGCGGGGACTCCGCGGGAACCAGTGGCCCAAGCCCGCCCCCCTCCGCCCCGTTTGCTGGCCTGCCTGCCTGCCTGCCTGCCTGCCTCCCGCCCGCCCTCTCGCATCCGCGGAGACAAGAGCAGGGGCCGGCGGTGCCGAGAGGAGCAGGAGCCGCGACCAGCAGCGTCCCCTCTCTCTCTCTCTCTCTCTGCGTGTGTGGCTGGCTGGCGGACGGACGGACGGACGGAGGAGGGGGGCGGGCGGCGGCGAATACGGAAGGCTGCGCCGGCCGCGGGGCGCACCAGGCGGTAGCAAGAGGAAGGCTTTTCCAGAAGGAGCGGCGGCAGGAAGAGAGCAAGAGAGGGAGCCACACACAAACGGCGGCTGAGGAGGATCGGTGGTGCTCGGGCGGAGCAGAGGAGGAGGAGGAGGAGGAGGACTAAGGCGCAGCCCTCCTTGGGGGCAGAGAAGAGAGGAGGCTGGGGGGTTTTGGCGGCGGCGGCGGCGATCACTGAGGTTTCCCCCTTCTGATTTTTCTCCTTGGCCCGGGACCCGGAGGGATCGGTTGGTGGCTTCGTCGTTGACGGCAACCCCCCTTTCTCTCTTTTTCCCCGCTCCCCTCGTTTTCCTCCTCCTTCCCCGATTTTAGGGGGGGGAAGAGGCCTCTCTCTCTCTCTCTCACCCCCTCCATTCAGCCCACATCATACACACCCTGTCTCTTCTCCGCCTGGCGGGCGCCCAGTGCGGTGCTTGGGCGAGTGCTGGTGCGGGCGCTTGCTCGCTCTCTCCTCTCGTTTGGAATATGGTGGGGGAAATGGAAACCAAGGAGAAGCCCAAGCCGAGCCCCGATTACCTGATGCAGCTGATGAACGACAAGAAGCTCATGAGTAGCCTCCCCAACTTCTGCGGGATATTCAACCACCTCGAGAGGCTGCTGGACGAAGGTAAAACGCCTCTTAAGCAAGGAAACCACAGGACCCCCCACACACACACCCCGGTCCCCAAACCAGCTGTTTCCGCCCTCCCCCCTCCGTGGGTTTTGTGGAAACGACGACGTCTTTCTTTCTTCTTCGACAAACTTGGGCCTCTACGGTACACGGATCCCGTTTGCCCTTCCCGTCGCTGTCCCCAAAATGGGGGCGGATTCCTTTTCTCGCCCCTTCAATGGCGGCGGTTTTTTTGGCCTTGCCTGCTTCCCCCATAAACAAAGGGGAGAAGCGGGAAGTCTCTGGGCAGAAGTTTTGGCCTTTTTTTGGGGGAGGAGCGAGGGATAGACTCTTCTTTGTGCTTGTTTCTTTTAGTCGTTGATACGTTTTTATTGATTAGCGCTCCCGCCACTTTTGTGAAAAAGGAAGGCGAAGGTGGGAATGAGAGGCGGCGGTTTCGTTTATTTATTTATTTATTTATTTATTTATTTATTTATTTATTTATTTATTTATTTAGTGGTCGGAAGATAATAGAGCTGTGGGGCTCCTGGATCTACGATAGAAAAGTAGGAAGGCGTAGTAGGCCGGACCCGTGTTTTATGGACTTACCAGGACAGGAGTTTTGAGGCATAAAGAAATGGGGCACGGGTCTCGTTGAGATTTAGTTGGAGGTGGGAACTGCCAAGACCTGAGGTCTCAACTTTCGTACTTTTCTTATTCTCTTCAGTGTCAGCCTCAGACACTGAACTGCTTGAAGTTTATGCGTAAACACAAGTAAACTTTGCCAGTTGTTATCTTGAAGGATCTATGCAGGAAAATTCTCGATTTGAGTGCCAAAAAAAAAAAAAACCCAACCCAAACCCGAACGCAAGAGTGTTTGTGGCGTTGCTGAATATTCACTGTAGTTTCCAGGCCACCATATGCCTAATCCTCTTCTGCATTCCCCTAGTCTGAATATTACAGACTTATAAAATAGTATCAAATTGAGCTACACATGAGAGTCTGATCCTTGCAACCTTAAGAGCTTAAAAGTTTTAATTTTTGGTGTATATTTTTCAGTATTGCAGCTCAAGTACTCTGGAAAGTAATGTTTCTTTTTATTTTAAATATTTTTTTATTTTTACTTTGGTCTATCATAGGCCTTTCTTTATTCCAACTTTTTCTCCCAAAAACTCCGTAATAATATTTCAAAGTTTTAGGGGTATTCAGAAACCTGATTAATGGTAACAGTCATTGTTTACGTATGCATAGGGTTAAGATTTATTTTTAGTCTTCCTCTGGAGTATTTTGATTTTTTTTTCTGTTGACAAAAAATTCATTTTGTGCAGAATTCATCCTGGACTTCAGAAATGCTCCTGTATTTGTATTTTTAACATAGTGCTTATTATTCAGGTGAAACAAGTACTTGTGGGTACCACTTAGCTGAATTTTCTTACTTCTCTTTGAATAATATAGGTGAAATGGAGATTAGGAAGATGCTAATGAGAAACTATCTCCATATTGTTGCCATTTCAGTGTAAATCTTAGCAGGACAGTAAGAAGTAAATTCAGCTTCTGATGTTCCAAAACTGAACCAAGTAACAACAATGAATGTTTAGGTTTCTGAAACATCAGTTCCATCAATTTAATCTGAGCAAGGGCAATGCAGCAAGTTTGAAACATGAACAAAAGACTGAAACGTTGCTTGTTTCAAGAGTGTGTGTTAAAAAAGACTGTGCAGTCACTACAAACTTTGAATATTCTTGGTAGCTCTGCACATCTTTGAATTGGCAATATTGTATTTTTAGAAGTACAAAAGAATGATTGGAAGCCATCTAATTCAACAATCAACCTGTTTTCTTGTCCACCCCCTTCCCTCACATTTCTTTGATGGTAGCCCATAGAGAAAGTTCTGCTGCCCCTTTAAACCTTTCTGCCTTTTCCTGTTTTTGTTGGCTTCCTAGTGGAACCACTGCAAATACTGAAAACTTTCTGGAATGTGAAAAAAAAAACTTCCATGCAAATTCAATGAATGATCTAAATGTTTTAATATTTGGACACTAAGGGGCGCCAGTTCTTTTTTTAAAAAACAAGAAGTAGGGGTTTTAAGCCTTTAAGCCAAAATGAGAAAATGTACCAGAGATTTAACTCTCATCAGATATTGGACCTTAAAATCTAAAAAGCATATACACATTCTCCTAGGACTAGGTGTTTGATTTTAGTTTTTTAGGCTAGTGGCATACTGTTCCTTAAATCCTGGAAAGGTTTTTAAAAAAATTCTGCTGGAATTAGAAGAACTGCTATGAAGTAAATACATACTGTTGTCCAGTAGTTTCTATAAGTGCCTTACTCAATGGAACAAAATTTGAGTGTTGTTTAAAAAGTATTCTAGGTGTCCTTAAAATTTGTATACTTCTGTAGTAAAGCTTTGAAAATAGTCTAGGATGTTTACAGCTCAGGGGAGTGCAAGGGGAAAGTTGTTAAAATTCAGAGCATGGATCAATCCCACATTTTTCATTCTATTATAATGAGAGGTCCAATATTAGTTTTGCCTAAAGCAGACTGACCAAAATCAATAGAATATTAGTAATAAGTCCCAGTGATTTCAGTGGATCTGTTCTAGGTAGAACTAATCTTGGATTTACCCCATTGTTGGCCCTTAAAGTAGTGATAGATTATGCCAACTTCATTAAAGTAAAAAAGTCTAGGAACTAAATACATACTGCATAATGAACTGGAGGGGTTTTAGTGAAAACTGTGCCTGTTTGTTAAAAATTATAGACAGCATTTCTAAAGATGAACTCATGAGCAAGCATACATATGAACACAATTTGAAATACAATTATTTCATATCAAGAATTATACCTTTTATTATAGAAATAACAATAATGAAGATTTAAAAATCATTTCTCTGCAGCATTAACAGTTTTAATATTTTTATTTCTATAAGTTGAAAAAAAAACTATAGTAACAAATACTTTCCAAATAGGTATAAAGCTGTCTGTTTATTGGCATATAACAGCCGGTATTAAGTGTGTGGTGGGATGGGTGGAGGCGTTTCCATATTTAGAGGAAGCTAAGAATCCAGTGATCGTCTTGTTGAATGTACTGCCAGAAATTTTCATAATGAAAGCCTTTTCAAAAGCTAAAATCTTATTTTGATATAAATAGAAACTTGTTGGATCCTATTCCTTTTCTCGTGTTGTGAGAGCATTGGGGATTAAATATTAAATCACCATGAAAGATCCAAACATAATTCGTCATCTGAAATAGGTGAATATGCATTTAATTTTTTTTTGTTGGGATTCTATAATAGAAGCCTAGATCTTCTTAGAAGTACCATTGAATTCTACACTGAATATCATTTTTGAAAAATGGTAACAGAAATTGCACTGCAGTACATATATAGTTTAATTTCAATTGCAAAAATATGTTTCTGTCATTTAGAAGAGAAATATGTGAATGCTCTTTTTAAAAAGAATTATAAACAATGACAAGGAGCTGGAATAAAGCTACAGTTTTATTCCTATTTAAAACTGGAAATGAGTTGCATTCCTTTTGGTGGAGCTCCCGGTTAGAGGTAATCTACAACTGTAAATTAATTAAGCTTGATTCCCATTGAAGTCACTAAAACCCGTGATTGATTCATCCCAGTGATTTTGGTGAGTCCTAACTCTGCATGGGTTAGGAAGCATAAAGTTAGAGATGCTTTTGTCTGGAAGCAAGCAGAAGATTCCTCAGAGTGTGGATTAAACCTGTCATCTCCAAACTATTCTGATAATATAGCAATTTTCTTTTAAAAGAAAGACTAAATTAGTTCCATTTTGTAGGCAACTGTCAAGAAAACAAAGAAATCATAAGAAAACAGGAGAAATCATAACAATTAAGTGTGCCAGTATAGTGTTCTATAGTCAAACATTGCAGCAGACAAACTGGAGTACCAATAGTTTATACTGCAGCCAAACTTTTATTTACAGGGAACTTGGTTATGTTTCATTGTTTTTCTGTCATATTAAGGATTTTAGCATATTGAAAGTGCAGTTTATGCTCAGTATGTTGAATTTTTGTTGTTGCTAGAGGACACAGGACTTTTCAGTTGATGCATTTATGAGGAGCTGAGACTGTCAGTTAAAATACAAGTGACTTACAATGTTTAAAAGGTGTTTATTCTAAGTCTTTGTTAGGAATCTTTTTACAAACATATTGACTTGGAAGATCAAATCAGCACTTCAATAAATTTAGTCAATCTTACTATTTATAAAGAAAGATAAAATAATATATGTTAAAATAAAAACTCCTCAATTCTAGCAAAGCAATAAAAATTGTAACTGCAATTGCAACTTAACTACTGTACTATTGGTTCCTTTTACTCTTTGGAATGCTGCTGTGTTTCCACTTGTTGAATAAATAATTCTGCACCTGGTCACATGGCCAAGCATGTGGCGAATGGAAAACCAGAGGAGAAGACAATGTGCAATGTTGCCCTTATAACCGGTGGCCTCCCTCTCCCCAAAATTTGGTTAGTAGATATTGTAGTTGCTAAACTGTTATCTGTACTCTCCTAGATCCTAGCATGCTCATATATCAGTCTGTGTCCCACTTCAGCTTCTGTTTTGGTATGTGAAACTGGGACTGAGTATTGTTCCTGTTGCAAGGTATAGACACTGATGGACATTCAGGCTTCCAAATTATTCAAATAGTTTAGTAACATTCCATACTCTTTCATGTTCGGTTTTGGATACCCATTTTTCAATTACAAATTGCAATTACAGGCATTACAGTGGACCCTTGTATAACAAACAGCTTGTATAACATAAAATCTGTACAAAACAAATCCGGAGAAAGGGGGAAATTTGCTTAACATAATCGCCTATGGGGAGAATCTGTACAACATAAAAATGGAATTACTCTGTTTTCAATGCATTCCTATGGGAATTTGTATAAAGGAAAATTTGCTTAACATAATTTCATTTGGAACAAATTAATTCCTTTATACAAGGTACAACTGTATTTATTTGGTAGTTTGTTCCATCTTTCCACAGTATTTTCAACTTGAGTAATTTGTAACTTTGGGTAGATAACGAAAATTTCATTAGGAAGTTGGCCTTTGCAGTTCTAAATTTAATTCTTAGTTTCACAAGGTTTTCCCCCCGTTGTTGGCTAATATATACATAACAGAATTATAGGCTCATAGAATTGCATTATGTTGCAAATTTCATAAATATTTTCTTGGCTGCAATCCTGCGAGATAAAGCCTGCTTATCCAATTTTGAGGACAGTATTGTCTCATTGTTAATTTTGACCCCTGTTCCCAAATACTAAAAAAAAGAAATTAATTAGCAGCAGTCTGACAGTGATGTAACTGGAACATGTACAGCAGGTTTTTGGTTGTTACATGGTTGAGCTCCCCCTCCAAAAAGTATGTTTGAAATGTGGGAAATAGATACAGCTGTGTGACAAATGTGGCAACATTGTGTTGCATCCAAAAAATAGTTAGGGCATCCTATTTTTGATGTTTGCCTGCAGCTACTGCAGCAGTCTATGCCCTAGTCTTTGCCTATTTCAGAAAGTTTCTGGAGTTAGTAGTCGCAGATTGCAGAAGTGCTTTGTACTCAGCAAAAATATCATTTTATACAGATGCTTTCCTTCATGGAAAGTCATCATTTTTAAAAAGTCTGTATTTTTAAAAATTTATTATTAGATACATTTATTTATTGCTTCTCAACAGATTAAAACTTTCATTGAACCCTATAATAACGTGCATTTAACTATGTCAGTCTAGCACCTCATGGTTCTGCTGTGGAAACCCACAGTGTTTTAAAAATGAAATTTGCCAGTACTTCCTATATATATCTTCTCATCCACCATATCTTAATATATTCAAATGGTAAGGTGTTATTTCTCCGCTGGCCAACCCCCTCCCCCTAGCCAGAAATTTGGAAGGGTACAGTAATATTCTGTTGCAGCCTAGGTTATTTGCAGGACTGGTGGAAGAATGGGTTAGTCCTACCTTCACGGATCTCATGGGAAACAGCCCAGTTTGCAAGTTTGTGTGTTGAAGAAATTGATTTAAAAAGAAGGAAAAAATCTGTCCTTACATAGAAGAGGAAATTGCTGATAAAGCCAACTAGTGGCAAATTGTTGTCATATACATTTCTGTGAGATTTGTAACACACATTAATCCTTGCTTTGATAAGCCTAAGAAGGTTTGCTTAACAGGATTGTGGAATTTGAGGCACGTAACTTTGTTTTCAGGAGAAATCACTGTAGATATTTGCTATCTTAGCTTCTGTTACTCAAAATTCAATCAGTATTCTAAGAGTGAGTGGGGCAAACGTGTTCCATTTAATTTACTTCTCAATGGTGGATGTTTAAAATTCTACATAAGGCACAGTTACTGTGTTCTGATCTGTAAGGGTAACAGAATACTGAATCATAGTATTGGGATACTAGGAATTATTTGAAGAATTAGAGTTTATACCACATTCTTAGTACATTTATTTTTTCGAGTTTGAAATGTCATGTAGTAATGCACCAGGAAAATATGTGTGCTTGAAGTTGGTACTAGTATTGTGTAGTATGCTTGCAACATTTTTGTGACTACTGTTCCCCCCTTCTTTTGTTATGAGGACCTTTTGGAATCTTGAATAGTAACTCTTTTGAACTTAATAAAATTACTGCTCCTAGTTTGACGACACAGTGTTTGGCTATGATCAAGAGGAGTCTTGCAGCACTCCAAAGACATGTGTTTTATAAGTTAGGACTTATGGTTGGTGTATGACAGGAAAAATAATAATACTTAAAGTAAAAGTTAACATTAGGTCCCTAAATCATAAAACATATTTTAGACAGAGAACCCAAGAACAACCCATTTAGAAGGGGACTTCAGGCTTTCATTCATGGAAGAACACTCCACTACTCAACTCATTTAGAGATAAATTTTCTGTTGCAAAGAATTTCAGTGTGGTAATAAGGGCAGAGGGAGAGGAAGAATCTATTGTCTGGGGAAAACAACAGCAAAACAACTGAGCATGCCCATGCATTTGAGCCTGCCTTAACTATCTTTTTGAGTTTTGGAATTTGTGTTTCAATTTAGGCAATGATTGATTATTGACTTCACTATATAGTAGTCTAGTGATGGAGATTATATTAGGTGCAAAGGTGATGCAGTCACACTCATCTGAAACTTTTGGTTGTGTAGGGTAGATGAGATCTCAGTGGCATGCCTCATGTAAATAATCCATCATTACATTTTAAAATACATTTTAATTTCTGCATTTGAATTTTGGCTTTATCAAACACTGTGAATTGATAGTAAAATTACAGTCTGCTAGACTTTCCCTTCTAGAACTCCTCCCCTTATACTGGTCTTGTTATACTGCCTTCAAATAATTGCAGTAAATTGGTGTTGTGCTATGGATGCTCTGATCTGATTGGAGTGATTTTACATGTTTGTGTGTATACCCAGATGCTGAAGTGCTGATGAAGCAGCAGCCAGTGTGTCCATGGCAAATAAGCAAAGTTCTGTTCATCCCCCGTATGGCTATTTTACCATTTCCTGCATAGTTTGCAGGTTTTTACTACTTTTTCTGAGATATCACTATCATAATCAACTTACACATTCATATTTTGCCATTTGTATAACTTGGCTAGGAGTCTACCAGCCTGTATTTTTCCTTTCACATTCACATCCTGTGTGACCCACCTGGAACATGCAATTTCTAGCCTTGTGAGAGGTTACTGAAAAACAAAATAACAAGCTAATTTGAAAAAGAGAGAAGAAGCAGTGCTCCGTTTCTCCAGCCTTCTTTATTTCCATTTCTGGTTATTTCTCTCTTCATGTAGTACAGAGACCATGGGGTGTTGGAAAAGTAAAAGGTCTGCCTTCTACCAGCCAGCTCTTTCCACTTGTGGTCTTCTAGTTTGTGACTCTTGGGGGATTGTTAACTGGAAGTCGAGGTGCCACTGCATTGAAGTTGAATAAATAACCCTATTAGTAACAGTAATAGAACTGGCAACTATTATAGTCCCAAGACTGGTGGAAATTCTGTAAGACATTGTTTAGTTAAGCTAACTGCCACTTTACTAAAATAAGTGAAGATTATAACAAATTCTTTCAAACTTGATTTTAATTAATAAAATATTGAAATGCTGCATGTAAGACTCTGAATCTTATCAGACTCCTTAGACTAAGTTTCCAGTTTCAGGTATACACAGTGGTGTTACATCTGCTGTGCACTATGTTAGCATCTCTTCCATTCCACTAAAGTTAGTTGTATAGTACTGCTGAGTTTGTATTTCCTCATTTTCCTACATTTACAGTGAAATGGAAACTGAATGATTATTAAGTGGAAAATGTGATTAGGATTGGAGGACGGATATTTGAGATAAGATTTTAAAGAGAAGGGCATACATGAAAGGAGTTTGAATATAGAGGTGGGACCTGTAGGGTGTAATAGAACATGTAGCAGAAAGCTGGCCATTGGAAGTAGATGTTCTGTTGAACTTACTTCAATTAACACTCAGGAAGTACACATAGAACTTATTTTTAGAGGTATATTTAGAAATTAGCACTAACCATTTCTATCAGAATAGAGTTCTCCAGAGTAAAGAACAATGCATATGGAGGGTATATATCTGCTCATGGAATGGAAAGACACATGGTTTTCAGCAGTGTCACCATCCAAGAGCATGGAGCAATATGCTTCCCACATTTGAGAAGTCCTGGAGAACAGGGGAAGTTCCCATAGATAGGAGGAGGGGGGATATTGTCCCTGTCTTCAAAAAGGGGGGAAAAGAGGACCCAAATAATTACTGCCCATTCAGCTTGACTTCAGTTCCTGGCAAGATCCTAGAACAAATTCATAAGCAGACAGTCTGTAATTATTTCACTAGCAATGATGTCATTACGAGAAGTCTACACAGATTTCTTAACAACAAGTCATGCCAGACCAATTTGATCTCTTTCTTTGATAGAATTACAGGCCTGGTGGATGAGGGAAACGCTGTGGATATTGCTTATCTAGCTTTCAGTAAGGCCTTTGAGAAGGTTCCCCATGGAACCTTGCAGAGAAGTTAGTAGAATGTGGGATAGATAGTGCCACTATTAGATTGATTTGTAATTGGTTGACTGATCACACCCAAAGGGATCATAAATGGCTTCTCTTCAGTTTAGAGATATGTGACCAGTGGGGTGCCCGAGGGTTCTGTTCTAGGTCCAGTGCTATTCAATATATTTATTAATGACTTAGAGGAAGGAATAGAGAGTAGGCTAATCAAATTTGCAGATGATACCAAATTGGGTGTGGTTGCTAATTCCCTAGAGGATAGGATGAAAATCCAAAAGCACCTTGACAGATTAGAGTGCTGGGCCAAAGCTAACGGAATGGGGTTAAACAGAGGGAAATGTAGGGTTGTGCATCTAGGTAAAAAGAATGAATTGCTCAGGTATAGGATGGGAAACACCTGTCTGGAAAATAGTACCTGTGAAAGAGATCTGGGAGTCTTGGTGGACCACAAATTGAACATGAGTCAGCAGTGTGATGCGGCAGCCTAGAAAGCCAATGCAATTCTTGGTTGCATCAACAGAACCATAGTGTCTAAATCAAGGGAAGTGATAGTACCACTCTATTCTGCTCTGGTCAGACCCCACCTGGAGTACTGTATCCAGTTCTGTGTGCCTCAATTTAAAAAGGATGTTGACAGTCTTGAACTGGTCCAGAGGAGGGTGACCCAGGATGATTGAGGGTCTGGAGGAAATGTCTTATGAGGAGCGGCTTAGGGAGCTGGGAATGTTTAGCCTTACAAAAAGAAGACTGAGAGCGGATATGATAGCTATGTTTAAATATTTGAAAGGATGTCACATTGAAGAAGGGACTGGTTTGTTTTCCATGGCTTCAGAGACTAGGACATGGGGCAATGGTTTCAAACTACAGGAAAAGAGATTTAATTTAAACATTAGGAAGAATTTCATGACAGTTAGAGCTGTTCAGCGACGGAAGATGCTGCCATGGAGGGTGGTGGAGTCTCCTTCTTTGGAGGTTTTTAAGCAGAGGCTGGATGGCCATCTGTCCAGATTCCTGTGATGGGGTTCCTGCATGGCAGGGGGTTGGACTAGATGGCCCTTGAGTTCTCTTCCGACTCTGTGATTCTATGATTTGCTCCAGAGGTTCTCTCAGCTCTTATTCTTCTCGCACGGGAATATTTGAAAACCATCTGTCTCTGTGTTTTGCAGGTATACATCTCCCATCAGTAGAGTGACCATTATTGGTCAGCCTTGTGTCCTTGGGTATTTTCTGCTTGGTTCTTCAACCTGTTTGTTGAAGTCTGAATAATTTTTATTTCAGCTGCTGCAATTTAGTTCTAAGTATATAAATTTCTTCAATGAAATGATTAAGTTTCAGAGGGGAAAATTGCTTTCATGCATAGGTTTCATTCCTTTGCTGTTTAAAGTTAATAATTTATAGAAAAGTCTAGTACATTCAGTTGGAAAATAGGTTCTTCAGAGAAATATATCTGGATCTTGAAACTTAAAATCTTAGTATAAATCTAATGCAAATTACTAAAAAAATGTGGAGGTGTGCTTACTGAAGTAATACTTTCTCTTTGTATGTCTGTACCCTGTGGATACTTGTCTAGCAAAAAGGCAACAACTCTTGTTTTGATCACTTTGATTTTGAATTTTCCAATAGAGGAGTCTAAAAATTCCTGTTAATGTCAAAGGTTTTAGATCATACAAATAAAATTGTTGGCTGAGTTCCAAAGAAAGATGAGACAGTTCTCTTTATTGAATGGTGTTCTAAGTTGATTCAGTGTTTTCCTTTAATTAAATGTGTAGACATTACTGTATTCCACTTATGAAGCATAATCTTAAGAAAGTAAAAGGGTATGCTGTTTAAACAATAGTGTTTATAAATCTTGGGTTTAACTGTTCAGATTTTTCTTTCTAGTGAAAGGCTTAATGAACTCTAGTTACTGTATGAGTACCAGATTTTTATGTTCTTTTTTTCAGTTCTGAAGGCAGCAGATGCTGTCATGGCAGCCTTATTGTAATTTGCTGACCATTTAGTTAATGATTCTTACTCCAGCCCCTCTCTCACTATTCTACTTCAGATTCTGGCAGTAACATCTTATGTGTCCAGGAGCTCTGTGGACCTTAACATCTACCAAACAGTTATGATAGTTCCACAGACCTGAAGCAGTACTAAAATTTGGCTGCCATGCTGGTCCACCACTATATTTATTGCTTGCATTCTTCACCGCTGGTAAACTACAGTGGATATAAAAAGTTTATACAACCCTGTTTAAATGATAAGTGTCTGTGATGTAAATAAATGAAACAAAAAGAAATCATGTCAACTTTTTCCACCTTTAATGAGACTTATGAACTGTACAACTCGGTAGAATCACAAACTGAAGAAGGTCGAAGAAGGGGGAAAAACTTAAATATTATGGTGCCATATGAGTGCACATCCTTAAACTAATACCTTGTTGAAGCACCTTTTGATTTTATTACAGCACTCAGCCTTTTTGGGTATGAGTCTATCAACATGGCACATCGTGACTTTGCACTATGCGCCCACTCTTCTTTGCAATAATGCTCCAAATCTATCAGATTGCAAGGGTGTCTCCTGTGCACAGCCCTTCTCAGATCAACTCTCCTCCCCCCATATTC
The DNA here is from genome assembly GCA_029282475.1 of Phrynocephalus forsythii. Lineage (NCBI taxonomy): Eukaryota > Metazoa > Chordata > Lepidosauria > Squamata > Agamidae > Phrynocephalus > Phrynocephalus forsythii. Next base: position 84,712,989 of record JAPFRF010000002.1, read on the forward strand.
AATCAAATTCTGGGCTCTGGCTGGGCCATTCTAAAATGCTTTAGATCATTGCCATGCTAAAAGATGAAGTTCCTCTTCATGTTCAGCTTTCTAGCAGAGGCCTTAAGGTTTTATGACAATATTGACTGGTATTCGGAACTGTAAGGCCCCTGTCCCAGCTGAAGAAAAACAGCCCCAAAGCATGATGCTGCCACCACAATGCTTCACTGTGGGTATGGTGTTCTTTTGGTGAAGTACAGTGCTCTTTTTGTGCCAAACATGTCTTTTGGAATTATAGCTGAAAAGTTCAACCTTGGTTTCAGCAGACCACAACACTTTTCCCCACATGCTTTTGGGAGACTTCAGATGTGTTTTTGCAAAATTGAGCTGGGCTTGGATGTTTTTCTTTGTAATAAAAGGCTTCCGTCTTGCCGCTCTGCCCCATAGCCCAGACATATGAAGAATACGGAAGATTGTTGTCACATGTACCACACAGCCAGTACTTGCCAGATATTTCTGCAGCTTCTTTAATGTTGATGTAGGCCTCTTGGCAGCCTCCCTAACCAATTTTCTTCTAGTGAATTTTGCAGGGACATCCAGTTCCTGGTAATGTCACTGTTGATGACTGTCTTTGCTGTGTTCCATGGTAGATCTAATGCTGTGGAAATTCTTCTGTACCTTTCTTCTGACTGATACATTTCAACAGTGAGATCCCTTTGATGCTTTGGAAGCTCTCTGCAGACTATGGCTTTTGCTGTAGGATGTGACTACGAAAATGTCAGGAAAGACCTACTAGCATGATTGATCTTTTTGGGGGATTCCTCAGAGGCATGTTAAATGATGGCAGATGTGTACTGATTACTACCTAAAATTAGTTTGAATGTGATTTTTTACTGCTGAGCACAGCTACATCCCCAGTTATATGAGGGTGTGTATACATATGCCACCATATTATTTCATTTTTATTTGTCCTTCCTCCACCTAAAATATTTCAGTTTGTAGTTCAACTGAGTTGTATAGCTCATAGGTATCATTAAAGGTGGAAAAAGTTCTGAAATAATTTACTGTATCTTTGTCTCATTTATTTACATCACAGACACTTGACATTTTAACAGGGGTGTGTAAATTTTTTATATTCACTGTACTTTGTGATTCATATTGCATTAAATAATATCCATTGCTTTATTTACTTGCGGTTGTAGTTACAGTTACTGTTAGGAGTCTAGATAACAGTTTTCAGTTTTTGCCTAGTTAAGTGGGCCTGTGTGATATAAATCAGTGGGATAACAAATTCGTTGTGGGTTTGGGAACCACAATTTCTAGATTTTTTAGAAATCTATTTGTAAAATTTGAGCTGGTGGAAGAGGGCAAATAGTTTATGGCACATATTTGTTTGTTACTCTTATTAATCAGTTGGAACAAAAAGGTATTCCACCTCAAAAACTGCACTGGGAAAATGAAGGATGCAGCCTTTTGCAGTTAATTGTGTACAAATCATAGAATAGCTGCCAGGTGGTTGATTAAATTTCTCTTGAATGCCTCCAGTGTTGGAGGACTCACCACCTCTTGAGGTAATTGGATCAAACAAATTCTGGCTTCCTGCAACTTGAGCACATTGTTGTGTATCTTGCATTCTGGGTTGATCGAGGTAAAACATTTGTCTTTTTGTAGCCACACCAAACTATTGGCTCACATTCAGCTTGTGATCTACGATGATTCCAAGACCCTTCTCACACATAGTATTGCTGGGCCTGGTCTCCCCTATCTTGCAACTGGTCCCCCCCCCGCAGTACTTTGCATTTATCCCTGTTCAATTTCACGAGGAAAAGAATGCAGCTTTATCACTATGTCTCTGAGTGTTCTTCAGACTTTAAGTAGAACACTTTCAAAAATGATTGCTCATGTGCAGTAGAATTTTCTGGTCTGGTGTTGTGTATAGATAATATTCTTGTCAAAAATAAAACCTGTTCGGGCTTGTTGAAGTGTTAGGTAAGGGTGACAATGCATGGTAATCTTGTATCTTGATAAATGGTGCATTTTCTTAGAAAGAATTAATGCCAAATTTGTATTTATCATTGCATGTTGTTTCTCACATGCTTTGAAGTGAAATATGCTTTTACATTTTTATTTATTTATTTATTTATTTATTTACCACTAAATTTAATTCAGAAAACAATTCCAGGCAGTGTACAAGGAAAGTTAAAACAATAATTTTTTTACATATATTAACTAAACATAATAAATAATATAAATAATAATATAGAGTAAACAAATCATAATTGTCAGGTAGGTGGTGAGTAATGTGCAGCACTGCCAAAAGCCTCATGGTAGAGCCAGGTTTTTAAAGACCTCGTAAACATTGCCACAGATAGAGCTAAGCGGATGTCAATTGGCAGTTTGTTTCAAAGAGCAGGGGTGGCCACTGAGAAAGCCCAGTTTCTCATAACAGTTTTTCGGGCTTCACTAGGGATGGCCACCCTAATTCCCAATGCTAACAAAGATCTAGCTGAATGGGCATTTATTAATCTAATGGACAAACGCTCCGTCCCAAGCCATGGAGGGCTTTAGACGTTAAAACTGGCTTGAAACTTATCCACAACACAAAAAGTAGCCAGTGCAGGTGAGCCAGGATGGGGGTGATGTGGTCATATTTGTTTGCACGAACCACCAGCCTAGTCCCTGCATTCTGCACCTGCTGCAGTCTACAGAGCAGATTAAAGGGTAATCCCACATAGAGTGTGCGGTAGTAAATTTAGAAAATCACCAAGCCATCTATAATTGCTCTCAGAGAGGTCTCATTTCCTTATGAGGAAAGGCTAAAACATTTGGGGCTCTTTAGTCTGGAAAAAAGGTGCCTGAGGGGGGATACGATTGAGACGTACAAAATAATACAGGGCATGAGTAAAGTGGATAGAGAGATGCTCATCTCCCTCTCACAAAATACTAGAACTAGGGGACATCCACTCGTATTGAGGGCTGGGAGAGTAAGAACAGACAAAAGAAAATATTTTTTCACCCAGTACGTTGTTAGTCTGTGGAACTCCCTGCCACAGGATGGGGCGATGGCATTAGCCTTGATGCCTTCAAAAGTGGATTTGACAGATTCCTGGAGGAAAAGTCCATCACAGGTTACCAACCATGATGGAAATGTGTCATCTCCTGGCTTAAAACAGGGGTACTTCAAGGGCCAGATGCAGGGGACAGATATCTATTCTTGTGCACTCCCAGATGCATCTGGTGGGGCCACTGTGAGATACAGGAAGGTGGACTAGATGGGCCTTTGGCCTGATCCAGCCTGGCTCCTCTTATGTTCTTATTTTCCTAAGGGGCAAATCTGGGTGATGAGATGAAGCTGATAAAAGGCTAAGTTGGACATGGCTCAAAACTGGAATTCCCAGAAGAGAGCTGGATCTGGTACCACACTCAGATTTCTCAGTCTCTCTGCCAGCTGGAGGAAGATCCTATCCAGACCAGGGAGAGGACCACCATAACTATACAAGGTTCCCCTTAGGAAAAGAACCTTGATATTATCAGGGTTCAACCTGAGCCTATTCATCCTGGTCCATTCCATAACTGTGGCCAGGCAGCATTCTAGGATCTGGACAGCCTCCACTGCAGATTTGGTAAAGGAGAGATAGAGCTGCGTGTCGTCAGCATACTGCCCAGATCTCTGGATGCCTTGTCCGTCAGCTTCAAATAGATGTTAAACAGCATGGGGGAGATAGCCGAACCCTGGGCTACCCCACAATTGAGGGTCCAGGGTCCAAGAAGGAGCAGAACCAGCTGAAGGCTGAACGTCTGATTCTTACCTCAGAGAGCCTGCTCAGGAGGATACTGTGGTTGATGGTATGAAAAGCCACTGAGAGATTGAGAAGGACCAACATGGATGAACATCCCCAGCCTCTCTCAAAAGGTTATCTTACAGGGTGATCAGAATCGTCTCAGTTCCATGATGCGGCCTGGATTGGAAGGGATCCAGGAGGTTTCTCTGTTCCAGGAACACATGGAGCTGTTTGGCAGCGACACATTCAGTTACCTTGCCCATATAAGGAATATTAGCTTCTGGATGATAGTTGGAGAAATCATCTGGTATGATGATAAGTTTTTTGGGGACAGGCTTGATAATTGTCTCCTTCCGGTGGGATTGTAAAATACCATCTCTAAGGAAGGCTCCAGTACTTTGGCCACCTCATGAGGAGAGAGGACTCCTTGGAAAAGTCCCTGATGTTGGGAAAGATTGAAGGCAAAAGGAAAAGAGGACGGCAGAGAATGAGGTGGACGGTGTCATTGATGCAACCAATATGGATTTGACAAAACTCCAGGAGGCAGTGGAAGATAGGAAGGCCTGTCAAGCTGTGGTCCATGGGGTCACGAAGAGTCGGACACGACTGGATGACTGAACAACAACAACAAAGGGAAGCATTAACAATTGCCTTAGTCCACTCTACCAAACTCTGTACGACATTCTTCATTAGCCAGCAAGGGCAAGGGTTGAATGGAGTAGCCGCAGGTTTACAATGTACTAGGGCCCTGGAGATATCTTTGGTGAACCAACCAAGGAGACTTTGCTGTGCCTATGTTCATAAACACACTGAAGATGATGCCAGTATTTTAAAAAGAGGGAATTGTACTTTTTAAAAAACATAAATGGATATCTTGGATATTTAACAATAATCTTTGAAAGGCAGGTTATGGCTAAGCCTAAGGAATGTACTGGTTTATATACTTAAATATAGCTAATTGCCATCCAGATACTTAGTGGAATGGAGTGTATTGAATGATGGATTAGGAGTCAGGAGGCATGGGTTTGATCTCAGCTCAGCTATGGATGCTCACAGAGGGAGTGAAGGGAATTGGTAAAAAATCTTTAACTACTGTATTTCAAAGCCGTATTACAATTGTCTGAAATCACTTCTGCCCTGACAGCACATAATAATTGTTATCCATAAAACAGATTCTGTGGCTCAAATCCAATAGTAGGTTTCAACTAGAGTATGATTGTTGAATCAGTGGAACATATGGAGTATGGAGTTGACTCATCAAATCCCTACTGATTCAGCAGTTCTGCTCTGTTGTCACTTAACAACTAATTTCAGCCATTTATAGCTATATTTCAAATCTTGATCAAATTATTGTGTGTAGGGATCGGCAATTCGTTTTGGAACCTTCTGGTTCTGAAATGACCCATGTGAGCCCAGGTGGTGTTCAGAACTCTCTGACACACATGCAGCCAATGTCTTACCTTTCTCTATGCTGGCATGAAACTGAGCTCCAACGAGGAAGCAGGCTGCACTGTCATCTTTGCTTGCTCCGTGGTGCTGGCCAGTCAGACAGACAGGGAGGATGGAAAGATGCCTGTCCCTACACAGCTCCTGATTGGCTAGCACCACAAAATCTATGTCAGACACTGAAGCTCAAGTAAATGACCAATATATTCATTCATATCCCCGTGATCCAGGATGCAGATAATAGACAAAGTGCTTTGCATTTTAACAGACTAGAATTCCAATTTATTTTGGAAGTTTATCATCAGATTTCCTTAGGTTTGTAACCTAAGGAAGAAGAACGAGTATAGATACATTGCTCAGTTATTATACAATGGCTTTTTTAAATTATCTGCTTATTTTTGAAGTGTGATAACATGCTCGCTGAAATACTCTTGCACAGTTATGCAAATGGCATATCCTTTAGTTGTGAATTGCTGTTAGTTAAGAAATATCTGTAGGCATAATGTTTTGGTCAGCAATTCATGCAACTCGGTATGCAACAGATAATGTCTATAAAGATTTCTTAATGTAATTTGTTTGCCAGAAATTGTGCTGTTTATATAAAAGTTTTGAAACAGACTTTTGGAAATAAAGTTAACCACTGTGGTTTTAGATGCATCTTTTAAAACATCATTTGTGAGCTGCCTTTGGTTCTACAGTGGTACCTTGTATAAAGGAATTAATTCATTCCAAATGTAATTATGTTAAGCAAATTTTCCTTTATACAATTTTCCCATAGGAATGCATTGAAAACAGAGTAATCCCGTAATCATGACCATTTTTATGTTGTACAGATATGCCCCATAGACGATTCGGTTAAGCAAATTTCCCCAGTCTCCGGAATTTTTTATGTTGTACAGATTTTATGTTATAGAAACCGTTTGTTATACGAGGGTCCACTGTACTTGGTAAAAACATAGAATCAAAAAGTATACATGTGCTTCTTCCATATCAGTGTATCCTTTCATGATATGCATATCACTGCTAACTGTCAGTAGTTACATTTTCATTGCTGTTGTTGTGGCAAGAAGGAAAATATACAGTTTTTTGGGTATAAGACTATATTTTTGTCTAATATTCTTAGACTAAAATCTAGGGTTGCCTTGTACATGGAAGTAAGCAGAGCAGAGAACTGCATGGTTGTGAAACTAATTTTGGACTGGAAAACTGTGTGTGGGGTTAATCTTATACATGGGGGGTGTCTTATAGACAGAAAAATACAATTCTTGAGAGCATGGTGATTTCTTTTTTGAAATATTAAGGAATAAATCCTTGATGATGGGCAGGATTCATTATTTGGCATATATTTCCACCCCTATCAAAAGTTATTCTGTTATATAATACATAATATAAAAGAAACATGGAGTATTTTTGAGGGGGGAACGAAAAGAAACAAGATGGATGGAGGCAGTCAGGGGAAAGGGGGTATGTTCACAGCTTTTAAAGATTTTTCACTGATCTGTCTTGGTGGGAAATTTCTCTGTAAAAATGATAGGGGCCATTACTTATAAAAGCTGGCTGAAGTCAGTAAATACAATTGGGAAATTGCTGCTAATTGAAGAGTCAGTAATCCTATTCCTCATTTTGCAGTGGATCATACCACTGGTGCAGAATGTGGTATAAATATGTTAGATCTTTAACTAGTGGCAATTTGTCACTGAAATTTATGCCATCTTTTAAAAAAAACTTTCTTGGTGGTGGTTGGGATTCTGGGAGCTGTAGATCCACCAGGAACCCTTTCCCATGCCCTGCTGAGTAGAAGGAGGGGGAGGCTGGGACTTGGCCCGGGTGGAGACCATGGAGAGAATGGGTTGTGGACTACCAGGCCCAGAATCCCCACCCCAGGCAGCTGGTGAGCAGTTCTTAGGCACTGGTGGGTCCCAATTCGCATATGGAGGATGCCAGGTTTTTTTTTTGGGGGGGGGCTCTAGGGAAGATGGGGCTACACCTGAAGCCCTGGGGTACTTCACTGTCTTTCCCACTCTGGGGAGTCGGGGCAAATGGGGAGGCTTTCCTCCCTAGTCAAGTCTGTACCCCCCCCCCAGTTTTGGACAACAACTCCCATCATTATCCAGTAGCCTCAGACCACAGGTCCCTGGTAAGGCTTCCCTTTCAGGACAACACATCCTGGGAAGCACATGCTGGGGTGATGTGGTCACCAGAGGAGCCCACCTGGGCTTTGTTGGGCTATGCTGCTGTTCACCGGCATGTTTTCAGGGGTCTTTTTCATCCTCTGGAACGGATTGATCCACTTTCCCATTACTTTCTATAGGAAAAGTTCGTTTGACTTAAGTCATGTTTGACTTATGTCTAGACTTCCAGAACGGATTAATTATGCAAGTCAAGGTTCTACTGTATTTTAAACTTCTTAGTGGTGTTTCATCTTAAGGCAGAATTCTGGGAATTCCTCAGAACTGTTTTTTTAGAATTGAGAGGTGAAGTGTATCTTGCAAGAGGCTTTCTTCAATCATTTATTTGAACAGCAGTTGATAATTTTAAACGTGCATATCTTTTCTGTCAAAACCTTTTCCTCACATAATTTCAGAGGGTTCTACACATGCTGGGTTTGGATGGTGTTCCCTTTCTCATGTGAACCAGTTTGTACAAATTGGGGTGGGGGGTTAAGTCATGTATAATACCATGCCTGTTACAAGCATAAGAATTTTGAGATTAGTTTCTTTTTCACTCTGAGTTGAACAATGTTAATATAGGTGAAAGTTTCGTGTATCATTTTGCTTCTTTATGGGGAAGATGGCATCTTATTGAAGGAGCAAACATTTGACTGAATGTGATGGATCCTTCAGAATGAAAAATATCTCCCTTACTATTCTGGCTCAGTAGGCTGTAGAGAACAGCACACTTTTGTACTAAAGATGATGAATTTAATCACAAACTGGCAGTCGAATGGAATCTGCAGACCTTGATACTGGGAGAAAATTGCCTATAAAGCAACTTCTGCACAAGTTGGCTTAAAATTTATCCACCCATTTCAACACTAAATAGAATATAAGAATTGCAGGGCATTTTCTGGCCTCCTTAGTTTAGACAAATGATGGTTCATTGTTCCTGTATTTAAGAACCGCAGAGAGTTTGTTAAAAGATGACCTTGTTGTCTTGCATTTGGTGAACTGTTTTATTTATAAGGCTGTTGAAATATTTAGACCTCAAAATACATTATTGTTTGTTATATATCAAAATGATAGCCTATTCATTGTGTTCTCATTACTTCTTTGGTCTGTAGTTGTAATGCTGATGTAATTTGAAAGGATTAAAATGCTTTGAAGTTTGCAGAAGTATTTTCTTTAGGGCTTGTGTTCAATCAAGCTTTGACAGACTAGTATTCATGGTGATTGCCCTACAGAAATTCTTGAGTATTGACTTGCATATCTCTGCTGACTTGCTTTGGATCACTCTCAGGTCATTTCATGGTTTTAGATATATATTTTAATTGAGTCCTATCTTCTCTAGTTTGGAGGATGTAATTTGCCAAAGCAAACTGAGATCTAGCATTAGATCCAGATGTGCATACTATCCAGTTCCATAATATATTTGTGAGGCAAAGTTTGAGGTGGCGTGCCTTTCTCGTTGCAGATGTTAAGAGTTGTAGACCTGCCTTTGGTCTCCCAATGAGCTCTATGAAATGATGACTATTTGGATCTGAGTCTAATGCTTTAAAACATTAGAGCACTGTACATGACTGTTCTGTGCATATTAGTATTTTAGCTATTTACTCATAATGGAAAATGATCATAAGATGATCTTGTCAGTTGGTTCATTGAGGTGAGAGAGGGAGGAATCAATCATTGGTTGGAATCCTGGAGGTGTATGTTAGGCTCTACAGTTCTGAAGACATCATGACCTATGGCCATGCTGTAGCCATTTCATAGAAATTCAAAGCTTCCTGTCTTCTGTCCACTAGATTTCTGGGTTCTCGCAGAACCTCCTTTATCCTAGAAAATATTTGGAAGTTGCTGAATGGGCATGAAATTGTTTAAATCAGATAATTGCTTTTCCTTTCCTGGTCCTGTTGGCATCAGAGTTGCACAGCATAACTTACACCTACATGATCGCTGCCATTGTGACACTTGCTAATTGATCCTTCAGAGAAAAAAAGACCCCAATCTAGTGTATGCTTAAAAATGGAGAATGTTTCCTGAACAAATTAGGTCACAGCTACTGTAACAATATAAATCTCTAAGAAATCCTTCATAAATGTATCTTTATTGCCTTAACTGTGCTGAGAAGAATGGCACATTATCAAACTGAAGATAGGCAAATTTCACCCACGCCAACACATTTCAGTTCCCACAGTCACACTTTAATGCAGAATTTGGCTAAAAATTGCACAAGGTAGGCCTTTTATTTATTTATTTATTTATTTATTTATTATTTACACTTGTATACCGCCCCATTCCCACAATGGGGACTCTGGGCGGTTTACAGTATCAAAATTAAAACAGCAAGAACAATTATGAACTACAATAGCAAAAGTTGTTTGAAGTGTTGTAAACGAGTTTCAGTTACTTGCTGTGTGCAGTGTTTAATGGACAAAATAGTACCCCATTCCATTTTTGGTAAGCCATGGTGAGAAATAAAAAGTAATTTACTCCAATTTAGTACAATTTTCATAAAAATATCAGAATTCTCATTACACTTTCAAAATGGAAGCTACGTACTTGTAACATTGCTGAGGACTCAATATTTTCCTAAGGAGCCCTCAAAAATTTGAGGTCTCATTATTGGTTAGAAAGTTGGTCAGAATTTGGTGTTAAAAGTTTTTATACATAAAGTGGGATTTGAAACACATAGTTTATAAACTTAGAGTCCAAATAATTATTATGTTTTTCACCTCTCCGCTTTACCTTTTGAGGCATTTGAGATTATGACAAAAAAGTGTTTTTACACAGGGCTGTTTCAGTGCTAGCCTAATCAGTGCTACTTCTGCAATAAATGCATTGCCTGCCCAAAACCTAATGGTTAAGAAACTTAATAGTTAAGAGTTCTTGTTACAACTTGGACTACTTGTTATTCCTATAAGATAGTGATGGTGAACCTTTGACCAAGTGCCCAAACTGGGATTTAAATCCACTTATTTTTTGCAAAGTGCCAATATGGCAATTTAACCTGAACACAGTGGTACCCCAGGTTACAAATGCTTCCTGTGCTACCCTTTGGGGAAGTGAGGATCGAAGAACAGGCTTTTGAATTTCCTGTGGCCATGGGAAATTTAAAAAACTGCTCTTCAATCCTTGCTTTCCCAAAGGGTAGCACCCCTGCTCTTCGATCCTCGATTTCTCAAAGGGTAGCACCCCTGCTCTTTGATCCTCATGAGGATCGAAGAGCACAGGTGCTACACTTCGGGAAAGCGAGGATTGAAGATCAGGGGTGCTACCCCTCAGTCTCAAAACGGCTCCATGCAGAGAACCAGGGGAGTGGGAGGCAGTGGTTTGTGGGCCCCAGTTTACTCTCCAGCCATGCTACTTTGGGGATGCCCAGAGTGGCCTGTCTGGAGAGTAAATGGGCTATGAATGAGCCCAGAAGCCTCTGCCTCTCCTTTGCCTAGCTTTCTGCACGGAACACAGTGGCATGCGCCAAGCAGAGGAGGAAGTGCATGGCTGTGATGGGGCGATGTTGCATGCCCACAGAAAGGGCTCTGCATGCCACCTTTGGCACCCGTGCCATTGGTTTGCCAACACTGCTACCTATAAGAGATCCTGCCTATAGCTGCACCGGTCAAATTGCAAAACACGTTTCCTTAGCCAGGTGACTTGAGATCAATATTCTGTTTAACCTCTGAAACATTTATGATGGAGGTTTCAGAAACTTGTAGGATTTGGGATTATGTTCAACTGTGTGTATGTCTAGGAAATGAGAATTTGGCGAACTTGTATGTATATCAGAAATAAAGGAACAATTCAATGGCATGCATAACCAGAGAAAGATATTGCTGTGTACTGGATCATAAAGTGTTGACAGGTTATCTAAGCTAATACCCAGACTTCCCCTAAGTCCTGCAGAATTTTATAGACCTCCAGGGAAAAATGAGAGGTCTCTGTTCTTACTGCTAGGATGTATTTCAAAAAGGAGTAAATCCAGTGTGACCCAGACAAATATTTTGCACATTGTATTCTTCTGCTTATCTTTTAATGTATTTTATCCCTTGCAAGACAGATAAAAAAGAATTTCCAAAATTGAATTTCCAAAGAGTCCCTAGTTTTCTTCCTTTTGTTAACAGATAAAGTATAGTAGGACCCCTGTATCCACTGATTCACTTATCCACGGTTGGCAGAGGAAAAATAAACAATTCAGCAGCCGCAAAGCAAGCTACTGTCACAAAGAGCAGCTGTAAAGCAAGCTGCTGTCACAAACAGCAGCTGTAAAGCAAGCTAATGTTGTAAAACAGCAGCTGTAAAGCAAGTTACTATCACAAAACAGCAGTTTTGGGGACATTTTGGTGTTCTCTCTTGTCCACAGTTTTCATTATCCACGGGAAGGCTTGGAACCAATCCTGAGCGGATACTGGGGTCCTACTGTATATGCAAGCAGATCTAAATGAATATTGATTCTCTGTCTAATGAATATTAGAAAGCTTATCCAGAACCAAATATGAGTACTCTAATTATTTAGATTAAAACTTAAAAGGTTCTTAACAAAAATATTACTGCTTAAAATGAAATAATATTGCAGTTTTAAGTGTTACAGAATACTTGAAACCTTAGAATAAAAGAATAAAAATATTACAGAAACCTTCAAAGTTCTAAAAGTTTAATGCTCAACTAAGTCACATCTAGAATCTTGTGGCACAATGGTTAAACTGTTTTACTCTAGCCACAGCTGTGCTCACAACCTGGGGTTCTATTCCAAGTCGCAGGCTCAAGGTTCACTCAACCTTCCATCCTTCCAAAGTCAGTAAAATGAATATCCAGATTGCAAGGGGGGGGCACGGCAAGGTGTAGACTGCATAATTACAGTACTTGTAAACCATCCAGAGACGTCTTTAAGCGCTATGGGCCGATCAGCACACTTTGCTTTTTTGCTTTGTCTATGAAATATATCTTAACATGCATGAAAGTGAAAACTACAGGATTGTTTATAATCATTAGAGATGGGCACAAATCAAAAAAATTGCATTTCGTTTGTCGTTTGGAGGGTCCGTTTCGGTTCGTTTCTTTTTTTTGCGAATTTTTGAAAAAATTCGTTTTTGTTTTCGTTCATTTCGTTACTGTTCCGTTACTATTTATTTCAATGTTTTGTGATTTTTTAAAGGATTTTAAGCAATTCACTCATATTGCAGTAACGGTAACGAAACGCACAACAAAATTTCCGGTGTTTCTGTTCGTTTCGTTACATTCTGGAGACAAAATTCGTTTGTCGTTTCGTTACATAACGAAATGAAAAAACGAAAACGGAAACGAAAAATTGTTTGTTTCGTGCCCATCTCTAATAATCATTCACCTTGCTGAATCTGAGATGTTGTCTATAGTAAACATCTACCTGCATTTTGAATACTCTCATTTTCAAAGCTGCTTTTTCTATGCCATCCTTAACAGTTTCTTAACACTCGTACATACAAAATTTCAAATCTTGCCAGTGTGTCATTAATTTATAGATATTTCTCATCCCTCATATGCATCTTTCAAAAGCTGAACACACAGTTGTGTGGCGGTTTGGTGTTAAGTTTACCGCTCCTAAGTTTTTTATGCATATTAAATTGTTAATGGATGATGTGTATATGTGGCAGTAGATATATATTCAGAGGAAAGGTAATTTTTGCTTCACAGATTTCACTGAACAATTCTAATTTGAATAATTTGATGCTACAGTGGCACGACAGGCTTTCACTGACTCAGTAGCTAGTCTTTTCACTGTGCCAGAAAATGCCACTATATATAAGCTGAGAAATCACAACGAGGTATGATAACAGTGCTGAATCATTTGGAATGACTGAAATTCTTAAGATTCCAGTCACAATTATGCTTCCTGACTGCAAAATGATCCAGTTTGGAGCCCTCATGGGCTATTTTGCCACAGAGTCCTGATTTTCCTGTATATTATTAGTCTGCATTGATGAATCTCTTGAAATGTGGTTGGATGACTTAAAGTTTATTTTCCTTTCCCTACTCAATGGTTTACTTAATATGGCTGTAAATTGACAGACATTTTTCTTGTTTGCCATTTTCCCTTCTTTTCAATTTGTCCTGTGTGGCTTCTAAGATTATGCAGTCTGTGATTCTGTTACTTGGATTCTAATGATATTAAAATATTCTGAGTTGGCTACAGTACTTGAATTGGTGACTAATTTGGTTTTCATCTTAAATAATTTAGGTACACATAACAAGTCTGAAATACCCTATTTATGTTCTGAAGTAATTTTCAGCCACCTGAAATGATGGTGCATAAACTGCAAAGGCAGAATTTTTCCAGTGTAGGAGCAGTTTTCTGTATCAGATATTTTTAAAAAATCTTGGGCTAATAACTGCAAAAACAAAAAGAGAAACTAATTTTTTTTACCTTAAATTAAATTGTTACTGGAAATTCAGTCCAATTGCTTTTTGAGAATAATTCCTTAAGGTTGTCAAGTTACAAGCATCAGTGCAATCTGCTGATTCAGATATTATTCAGCCATTCACTTTCTCAAGATTTGTCAGATTTCTTTTATGCTTTCCACTAGCTTAGTAGAAAAGTGACTGTACCCCATAATTAGTTATGCATACAGAATGTGAGGGGTTAAAACCTTCCAATTCATAGTTTACAGTTTGTGACATATTAATAATGTTAAATCACAGCATTTTCTTCTGCTTTTGATTTGTATCCAGTTTGTAAAGGAACAGTTTTGACAGACATTTTCTTTAAGGCGCATAGAGTATCTTCAGTGTCAACAGATTTCTCAGACACCGTGGAAGTTTAGAATCTGCTAATCTTCAATTCTTTTTAAAAGATTAGCATTGCTTATTTTGCATGTTTCTCTGCATTGATACTGCCAGAATTTTCAGTTGCATTAAATTAATGTTAATGTTAAGAAATGTTAATTTTATTCACCTAAATAATAGTTGTAGAAGGGGAGCTTATGTTTGTAGGGGAGATCATAGCATTAGATGTATGTTCTGCACTAAGCAAACTGAAAATAATACCTTTGTGTTTTGCTGTTGTCTCACATAAACCAAATTAGGTATGTCAGTATACAGAGCTTGGATTTATGTTTAAGGAGCATGCTGGCATTTGAAATTGTCTGTGTTAATGTAAAGCTGATCAAGTTTACAAAGAAGCTATAACTTGATGTTAATGAAGGTGCTTTTGTGAGGCTCCATAATATTAAGATCCCTGGGCCTTGATAGGATTCACTGTTATAGAACTTTGTAATTGCATTCACTCTGTCTGGTTACAGTATAGTTGCTTTTACACATCTTTACTATCTGCAGCGAGATGTTGGAAATGAGAACAAAGGTCTGGAACACACATTTCCAGTTCCCACTATTACAGTTTGAGGAAGAACACTTGATTAGGACTGTTGATTGAAAACAGAATTTTGATCAAGTTAATTCAAATCACAAGTGCATGTTTGGTGTCATATTCAAGATAAAGAACTCTTATGTTTCTAAAGCCCTGTGCCTTGAAAAATTTGATGAGTCTCCGAGATTTTGCAATTATCCTAAAAAAGGAATGAAAATTCTGCAAATTTTATATTATGCATATGCTTTATCACCATTAGTTGCGACCTTTATTGTACTTGATGGGTTAGTCAAAATGAGTGCATTCGTTTGACCCTGAAACCTGCTTGTGCTGTCAAAAGTAACATCATTTAAGCCATTTTCATTACACCCGTAGACTGAGTAGCAAGAGCAGGCCATGTCAGATCTTACTTACTGAAAGCTTTTCATTAAATCTTAGAAAGTTGTGTTTTTCTTTTTGGAGTGTTTCTAAAGTCATTGCAAGGCTTGAAGAGCACTGGTTTATGCAAGGGTACTAGTAGGAAGCCTGTCTCTCTCTCCATCCATGCGGTCAGTGTCTGCTGATTAATGTATCTGCTGGCTGAAAATACAAAATAACCCCCCCCCCCACACACACACACATCAGAAATGCATCTGTGAAGATTCTCAGTCATCCCCGTGAGATTATCTGGAAATTGCATCATGAGAACTGGACTTCTTTTCTTGAGATTGAAACGTTTTGCTTCAAATCATCAGTCTGAGACTGACAAAGCTGCTTGGATGAGTAGTGAAACATATTGATCTCACAAGAAAATAATTCCAGTTACCATGACTCAACTCCCAGACTCCCAGAAATGCCTATTTATATGTATTTCCAGGGTGAATTTACCCAAACTGGGCACTAGAGGGACCCAGATGCACTTTTAAGCATTTTGGAGTGGGGGCTTGGAGACAGTCCTCCATTAATCTTGTAGTCCTGATGCATATAACAGGACAAGTAAAAGCCTCTACCATTTGCTTCAGCTTGGAGATGCTTTATAGGAGAGTTGACACTAAATACAGTGGGGTTTATTTGAATGTGTTTGTTGATTATCTGATGCCTTGAAGAGAAGGCATCTGAAGAGAAATAATCGGAAAAGAAATAATCATTTTTATTTATTTATTCATTTATTCATTCATTCATTTGATATAGATACCACGACCAAGCTACTCTGGGTAGTTTACAACATAAAATATAATAAAACATATAAATCTTAAAATAAACAAACTGAACAATCAAAGCAACACAACCTTGGAAGTTAATTTGAGGTAAGTTGGTGATTGGTTATTTAAATGCTCTCTGGAAGATCTTACAGTTTTGTCATATGACTTGACAAGAAGCCTGTTTGCTACCTAAATCAGCCCTTGATGAGGTTACTTTGCTGCATTTGAAGATTTATGAGAAGTGGGAGTCCATGACTGCCTTATCAAAAGCAAAGTGTGCTGCTTATGTATTGCCCCACAGTGTTTACAACATTTTCCCTGCAGTGTATGATATAATTATGCAGGCTACACCATCCCCCACCCCCAGATTCAAATGCAGATTGTGAGCAGAGTTTTGAGTGCAGTTTAGCAACTTTGCCATGAGGGTCTGTATGTACCATGGATCAAGGGGGATAAAAATCAATTATTTTAAAAATCAAATTAATTTAAATCATGATTTAGATTTAAAAATTGATCTAAAGATGTCTTAAAAAGTATTGCAAAATAGTCTGTAGAGATTCTCAGACATCCAGGTGAGGATATCTGGAAGTTGAGTCATGCCAACTGGACTTCTTTTCTTGTGAGATTGAAACGTTTCACTACTCATCCAAGCAGATTTGTCAGATTTTGTCTCTCAGATTTTCTGACACCTGCCAGCTGGGTCCAGACAGTTGACATCTGCACCATATCTGTGTTTAAGCAAGGGAAGTTGGAAGAGGATTCTAACATGCCCCTTCCCAGTTGTAAAGAATGTCATGAATTTAGCGGCACACTCTGATCCGATCCCAAAGGAAGGATTATGAGATAAAATAAGCACTTACTGAGTTCCAGGCCCTTCTACATATTTATCCATCATTTCCACACTCCCTGGATTTTCTAACTTTTCTGTTCACCTCAAACTATCATGTCTTTGCAATAGTTCTAGCAGTACTCTTAGAGAAAAAAATTAAGCAATTTGACACAGAAGTAACAAAACAAGGTTGCATACAAAGGGGAGAAAAAATTACACAAAAGAGGGAATACAAAAGAAGCATGTGTTGAAAATGAGAAAAAGAAGCTCTGTTGTGTAGACATGGTAGGTTGGTCTTTGAAACCTCTTTGCTGTAGTGTGAATCTACATGCGATATTGAGCTGGAGATACAGGTGGAGATTGCCACTGGTCTACTGTTCGTTATTGGTTTTGACAGATTTTAGTGTTTATGCTGAAGATGGCCTAAATTGTGTGTTTTATCTTGGCTTTAGTGGCAGCCATGAAAACCAGGCATGATAGGCTCCATGTGTTGGCTTGATCACTTGATGGGAGATACTTCTAATGCATTTTCCCAAATATATATAGCATGATTTGATGTTATGGAATAACCCCATTGTCATGGTAAGACTTATAGTGCTTGTGACTGACACCCATGATATTTTTGTGCAGACTTATTCCAGAATCCTCTGAAGCTAAGCTGTTGATTTGGGTGGGAGCCACAACCACTATATTGTACATATAACACTAATGTTGGTGGGCATCATTAGTATGTAGATGATAACTGTCTCTATTTATCTGTTACACCACTATTTGCTGTAGACAGCATAGATGGTTGCAAGAATTCAGCAATTAATAACCAGCAGTTAACATTGAACTCGAGTAACTGGATAGAGGCTCTATGGGTAGATATCCTTTCATCTGGGAATTGGGTAGCCTGTCCCAGATGGACTGCCACTTTCTCCACAAAGACAAATGTATAGTCCAGGCCTACCCAAAGTCCGTCCCGAGGCCAAATCCAGCCCGTCAGGCCATTCTGAGTGGCCCGGGGCTGGCTGCCCTGCCCCTCCCTCCCCCTCCTTCTCCCCATTTTTTTTTAAATCTGCCAACACTGACACCGTTGGGAAGCTTGAGGGGCTGGGCCAGCCGGCCGGCCAGTGACCAGAAGCTTGTGGAGCTGGGTGAGGGGGTGGGCCACCACCAGCAGCACCGCCGGGAAGCTTGTGGGGCTGGGCGGGCCAGCCATCCAGCCATTGCACGGGCTGCTGCCACCGGCACTGCTGGCAACCATGTGAGGCTGGGTGTGCGCGTGGGCCGCCACCACCAGCACCGCTGGGAACCTTGTGAAGCTCGGCGCGCGTGTGCAGGGCGGCACACAGACGAGCCACCGCCATCGGCATAGCCGGGAACATTGTGAGGTTGAGCGGGGCAGTGATTGGGCGGGCCGCGCTACCGGCACCGCTGGGAAGCTTGGGCGGACGGGCGGTCTGCCACCACTGGCACTGCAGGGGAATGTGTGGGGGTGGGCAGGCCAGTGGGCCTCTGCCACCGCCAAGGAGCTTTGGGGTGGGCTGGCGGGTGAGCCATCGCCACTGCTGGGGAGCTTGGGGGGGTGCAAGTTTCACACATATCGCCTCTTCCAAGGGGCAACCTGTGGCCACAGCTCCCTGTGCTTCCTTTGGTCCCCACCTTCCTTCTTTTCTCCCTCCCTTGGTCCCCACCTCCCTCCCTCTCTCCCTCCCTTGTTCCCCACCTTCCTTCCTTCCTCTCTTGGTTTCCACCTTCCTCCCTTCCTCCCTTGGTCCCTGCCTTCCTTCCTGCGGGTGGGGTTGCAAGGGGTCAGTGGGTGGGGCTTATGAGTCAGTGGGTGGGGCTTGCAGTGGGGTGGCAGGGTTGGGGAGCAACCGGCCCCTGACACATTCTCAGCCACCAAATCTGGCCCTCCTTACAAAAAGTTTGGGCACCCCTGGTGTAGTCTGATGGTGTTCTTGGGCTAAATCTAACTGCTAGTCCCAATTAGATTAAAGCTGTTTCTGAATGATACATCTATTCTTAAATAAATCCAGTTATTAAGTTAGTAGGTCTGTTCAGCATGGTTCTGTTGCTTGGGTTTAACTTGGGGCTCATCTCTGTTACTGGTGGCCAGAGTGACCTCAGTGATTTAAAAAGTGTCTTACTAGCTTTATTTCATATGTGGTTACTGTTCCTGGAGAAGGCCAGCCTGACTCCAGTGATTTATGCATTGATAATCTTGACCTTGGATTTTGTTCTGGGGTTGTAGCAACCAAGGAAAAATGTTGGATTGGGCTAATTTGCAGATTATTTTTGTTGCATGCATACGGCTTCCAGATTCAAAGCTTTGTGTTTCTCTTAGTTTTTTTAAAAAAAAAATTAAAAAAATGTGAGAGCAGGAGGGCACATTGTCTTTTCTGAGTGAATATGTCAGTTGTCCTTAGTTGACGAATTTTTTCACCTTTGCAACTTAGTGTGTAGAAGTAGTTACATGGTACACATGTGGCTATGATTTATTTCAAAGTAATAATGCTAGTTTTATAATAAGTATAATCATCATGATATGTGTTCCACAATTTGCATAGATAGCTGATAGCATAATATTCAGTTAATCTGTCCAGTTAATTAGTGTGCTCTATTTCAAATCATAATTAGTTAAGAAATAGAGATGTTAAGAGATAGTTGGCTGAAGCAAACAACTTAGTATGGATTTTTTGTAGCTAGAGTCTATGCTAGTGTGAGCATTGTAAGCCATAATGTTAATGTATAACTAGCTTAACCTTAAATGATTGTTTGTTTTTACACAATAGAGAAATCATAAGCTATCATAGAAGCGCATACTTATTTATTTCATAATCGTGACTGTCTGTACTAGAGAAGGAATTAATCAGTGGTGAAGTTTACTGCTTTATATGGATGAGGCAGCAGAGCTATTTTTGTTTATCTTGAAAGGTATGACCAGAACAACAATAATGCTCATGTTGTATATTTGAAGCAGCTGCTTCCCCATATGTACATTTAAACTAGCTGCTACCTCCTCATTCCTGGTAAAGGTTTCTATGTTCCTGCTGGTTGATACAGCTTGCTACCAGTAAGCAATGATATCTTGGTAAGCACTAAAAGTTTTAGCTCATGAAATACTTTGCTCTTGATAGAGCACTATTTTTATTTAATTAATTTTTTACTCCACTCATCTAGTAACCAGGACACTACACTGGGCAGACTTCCAATTAAAGCAGCAACAACATAAGCTAAATTCAATAATAAACAACACATTTATATTAAATAAAGGAGCAAACAAGAAAGATCTTATTAACCAACTGCTTCCTCAGTTTGTTAAATACCTTATTTGGCTGTTGACACAGGTTTTAGACCTTTATTAGAACCTTGTTATACATGTCACAGAGCCAAGGCATTCTGTTAACCATTGTGCAGGTTACATAGGGTTGTGTACTAGGCTATGTAATTTGTTTTCAGATGTACAACTTGACATGACATGTTTTTGTAACTGGATACTGTGAATGTGACATTTAACACCTGCCCTACAAGACTAAGGAAGGCTTGCTATTAAAAACTTAAAATTATGATAACAATTCAAAATTTATAATGTCTGCCTATTTTAATATCATGAGAACTCAAAGAAGAATTCCCTAAAGTTTTGATATCTTAAAATAAATATATAATGGCTGTTTGCAGAACTTATGCCACATAAGGCTCATGATGTCATCACCTGCAGCTATTTTTAATAAAGAGTTCCAAACTCCCTCTGAAGGTCCTGAGAGTTTCTTGGGATCTTTTTTTTTTTATCTAGAGAAGCCCTTGGGGGCTTATGTGAGTAGAGGGAGGATTTAATTTTTGTAAATTGCCTCCACGGTGCTACTCCACCCAAACTTATCTGGAAGTTGAGTCATGACAACTGGACTTCTTTTCCTGAAAGGTTGAAACGTTTCGCTGCTCATCCAAACAGCTCCGTCAGTTTGAGAAAAGCTAGCTGCGAGTCCTCCATTTTATAGTTTACTTTGTCAAGATTTTGTTTGTATTTGTATGTTAAAATTTAATATTCTATGGTCCCTAACCTGATTGAGTATGTCTGTGAAGAGTTTAAATGAAAAGGTCAATATGTAATTCAGCTGGGACAGAGTAATGAGGTAATGATGTGGTTGCAGCAATATCTGGTCTAGTCCAGAGATTGAACAATGAACAATGGCCTGAGTAGGCTCGTTAGGTGGACAATAGGCGGTGATTTCAACAGTCCCCAGACAAATAAAAATACTTCACACCTCCACCACCAAGGCCATAGCTAACAACCCATACTTAATGGGCTTCAGCACCCTAGGCCATTTTTCACCTTAAGGCTGCTACTATTGTCTACCTAACAAGCCTACTCAAGCCATTGTTTAACTTATGAGCCTATTTCAGACCCTGGTGACATGAACTGAAAGTGAACTATAAAATAGAGGGCTTGCAACAAGCTTTTCTCAGATTGGCGAAGTGTTCGGATGAGCAACAAAACGTTTCAATCTCTCAGGAAAAGAAATCCAGTTGCCATGTCTCAACCTCCAGATAAACTCACCTGGATGACTGGGAATCTTCACATCCATCGAAACTAGCTATTCCCAGTTTGCCCTTTAGAAAGAAAGGGATCCCAAGGGAAACGTTGAGCTTTGGGTGGCATAAGTTTGGTACAGTAATTTTAAAATACGGAAAACAACTATGACTGATATAATTAGCCTTATAAGGTGCAAGTTGTGTAAATAGGATTTCAACCATCATATTGCTACCTCTAGTCTTCAACCAGCAAGTTTAGTGACTCCCTTCTTTGCTATTAAAAACTGACTTAAAATTATGAGAACTTCTTAAGATTTATAAACTATGCCCACTTTATGTCACAGGAATATAACTAGAAATTCCCTAAAGTCCTGATTTAGTTTTGATACCTTTCAATAAATATATGACTGTTCGCAGAACTTAGAACACATAAGGTTGATGATGTCATCATTGAGAGCCATTTCCCACAAATTAAAAGGCTTTCAATCCCGTTCTGGAAGTCCTGTGCCTCTGCAGGGAAGACAAAAACTCAATTAAAACCAGTAGTGAATCCCAAGTGCCCAGGACTGGCATTAGGACCACACAATTCCATACTGCACTCTGGAAAAGCACACAAATGAGAATAATTTATTATTTATTTTAGAATGGAGGAAATAAAACTAAAGAAAAAAATAAGTCTTTTAGATTAGGAAGCCGATTACAAGAAATGAAAAAGAAATATATAATAATGGGTACAGAACACCCAAACACAGAATAAGAAAACTAGCTAGCCTATTCTGTCTCTTTGGAGGACTTTAGCAGAGGCGTAGACTGATTTCAGAGCTTATACAGAAGTCCAGTTTTCAATTGTTCTGAGTCTAAACAATTCTACCCTGAATGACACTCATCAGCCAACCCCCATGGATCTTCGAACTGTTTCAGAATACAAGCAGTTTTCTTTCTCTCTGGAACTCAAACAGTATATCACAGCAGTGAGTATACCCCGTCACATTTCATAAATATTTTAGTGCAGTATATCTTTTTATTGTGACAACACTGAAGAAATGACACTTAGCTACAATGTAAATCAGTGAGTATACAGCTTGTATAACAGTGTGAATGGGCTGTCACCACAAAATAATGCAGCAAACAGCCATTAATGTATAAACTGCTGGCAACAAAAGTGAGTACATCTCTAAGTGACAATGTCCAAATTGGGCCCAAGTAGTCATTTTCCCTCCCTGGGGTCATGAGACTTGTTAGTGTCACAAGGTCTCAGGTGTGAAGCAGGAGCAGGTGTTTTCGCTCTCACTCTCACATTTGGTGTTATCACTCTCACTATCTCTTACTAGTCTCTTGAAGTTCCACGTGGCACCTCATGGTAATGAAATATCTAAGGATCCGAAGAAATGAATTGTTGCTCTACATAAAGATGGCCTCCTAGGCTATAAGCAGATTGCCTAGACCCTGAAATTGAGCTGCAGCACGGTGGCTGAGACCATATAGCAGTTTAACAGGACAGGTTCTACTCAGAACAGGCCTCACTGTGGTCGACCAAAGAAGTTGAGTGCCTGTGCTTAGTGTCATATCCAGAGGTTGGCTTTGGGAAATAGACACATGAGTACTGCATTGATGCAGAGGTTGGGGGGGGTCAGCCTGTCAGTGCTCAGACAATATGCCACACACAATTGGTCTGTGGGGCTGTTGTCCCAGAGGGAAGCCTCTTCTAAAGATGATGTACAAGAAAGCCGCATATGGTTTACTGCAGACAAAGGACATGGATTTCTGGAACCATGTCCTGTGGTCTGATGAGATCAAGATAAACTTATTTGGTTCAGATGGTGTCAGGCGTGTGTGGCAGCAACCAGGTGAGGAGTACAAAGAGAAGTGTGTCCTGCCTATAGTTAACCATGGTGGTGGGAGTGTCATGGTCTGGGGCTGCAGGATTGCTGCCAGCACTGGAGAGCTACAGTACTTTGAGGGAACCATGAATGCCAACAAGTACTGTGACATACTGAAGTAGAGCATGACACCCCTCCCCTCAGAGACTGGGCCGCAGGGCAGTATCCCAACATTATATATCTCCAAAACGATCACTGCCTTGCTAAAGAAGTTGAGGGTAAAGGTGATGGACTGGCCAAGCATGTCTCCAGACATAAACCCTATTCAGCATCTGTGGGGCATCCTGAAATGGAAGGTGGAGGTGCACAAGGTCTCTAACATGCACCAGCTCTATGATGTCATCATGGAGGAGTGGAAGAGGACTCTAGTAGCAAGCTGTGAAACTCTGATGAACTCTGTGCCCAAGAGGGATAAGATAGTGCTGGAAAATAATGGTGGCCACACAAAATGACACTTGGTGCCCAATTTGGACCTTGTCACTTAGGGGTGTACTCATTTTTGTTGCCAGTGGTGGTTTAGACATTAATGGCTGTGTGTTGCATTATTTTTAGGGGACAGCACATTTACAGTGTTGTACTCACTGCTTTACATTGTAGCCAAGTGTCATTTCTTCAGTTTGGACGCATGAAGAAGCAAAACAAAATATTTATGAAATGTGAGGGGGTGTACTCCTGTGATATAATATCTATATGATAAAATCTCACAAGCCGAAAGACACTTAAGATGAAAAACCCATAAGATGAATGCGATTTCTGGGGATAGGAAAAACTTGTAACACCAAATTTTCCTTCCGATTTCCATTCGTCTTCCAAGGTACCATTGATCCTCACCCAGCCTGGGCTGTTTTCAAGCACTTGCCTTCCAAGCCTCCCAGGCTGAGTGAAGATCCATTTTTAAATGTCCTGCCATGAGCGCTCCAGCTGGGCCCATTGTAGTTGTGGTGGGACATTTTGAAAAGTCTCTAGTCAGTTTTTAACTTTAAAATGTAAAAATTAAAATGTCTCACCATGAGCAATCTTCGCCCAGCCCGGGAGGCTTGCAAGGCAAGCGGCGACAGCAGATCACCACCTCCACTTCCATTCCAAGCCTCCCGGACTGGGCGAAGATCCATGGGTTTGTGCTCTGCTCTGGCAGAGCATGGGCCCATTGATCTTTGCTCAACCCGGGAGGCTTGCAAGGCAAGCGGTGGCAGCGGATTGCCACTGCTGCTTGCCTTGCAAGGCACCTGGGCTGGGCGAAGATCCATCGATCTCTCCTCTGCCCAACACTTGGGCAAAGCAGGGACCGATCAATATTCGCTCAGCTTGGAGGGTAAGCGGCGGCGGCGGCGGCGGTCCGCTGCCACCACTTACCTCCGTCCCCGGGAAGAGGAGATGGTGGAGATTTCTATCTTCCCGTCCCTTCCCTGTAGCACTTATGGATCAGATGCTACAGGGAAGGAAAGGCAACATAGAAGCTGTCTCCTCCTCCTCCTCCTCTTCCTCTTCACCCAAGTATCAGTACAGAGACACAGGTGAAGAGGAGGTGGCTGCCCCCTCAACCACTGGATTCAGAAGGCTCCTCCAGGCAGCCAAGACAGACATCTGATTTTGACAGTTCTATACTACGTAAAACAGCAGCATAGAGATAAGTCAGGGCCGCTTGATAAACTGAAGAGGAATAATTTGCGGAGCAGCACTTATGCATATATGTAACTTAAATTTAATCATACTATGATTAATGCTACCTTGCATGGTTCTTAGTGTCCCTTTTGTTTTGGATGTGCCAAGGTGGATTTGACTTAAATAATTAAATTGTGTGTTTATATAATTTAATTTAATAATGGTTTTTAAAATTTAAATTGTGATTTTAATTGTTACTTAAATCAATTTGTATTTTAGAATATCATTGATTTTTCAATCAACCCTGAGATATGAGCAGTTAGTAAGAAAAATCCCATTGTATTAGCTATGGTCCAACATATATACTTGCTTGAAAATTCTGTTGATCTTAATACCACATTTATTGCAGAAGTAGTAGTTTTCCAGAGATCTTATCAGAAAGGAGGCCTGACATGAATGATATAGTTCAGTAGCTCTGTAACCCTTTTCAGTTACTGTGTGGGCAACAGTACCTGAAATAGTTTCCGCTATGTTCCTGCTTAACAATTTTTGCCGACGGGAATCTAGTTTAAATATCTCATTTCTCAAGTTTGGTTTTCTGTGGAGTTTTGCAGGAGACAAATGGGACAAGGCATTAGTTCAGAAACAAATGAACTAGTTTTTTCATAAGCTTTTTTTTTGTTTATATTCTTGATTATTACCTGATGAAGGTGCATAGGATTATCCAGGCTGCATTAAAAAAACAATTGACTTGACCATCAGATGAATTGATATGTATTTTTTTCAGGCCAAAGGGTTTTGTTAAGTTCTACAATTTGTGGAAGATAACGGTGTCAAACTTATGCTTCTTGAATTTCCTCCTTAAACTAGTGGGTTTTTGTTTTGTTTTATTTCATTTTGGATACTTTTAAATACATCCTTTTTTGTCCATATTTTGCTATAAGGTGAAATAATGCTTAAGTAAAATTTCTGGGAGTAGTATTTAGAAGGATAGGCAAAGATTTAACCAGCATCCCCACAGATGAGAAACAGTGATACATTTGAGTCCAGCAACAACTAGGGGCTGGTCTTTGTTCACCCATGATTTTGAGAAGTCGTGTTTACAGTTTTATTTCATATTTTACTTAAATGGCTTTGAATCTTTGTATAGCAAATTCTTACAAATAGCATTAGTATTCACAGTTTCTTCTTGCAACTATTATGAAACTATCTTTCCATTTTTAAAGCCTTTCTATTAGGATGTCATAAACTTCATCCACTATAACATTAGTTGTATAATGTTGGGAATATAACCAGAGAGATTGGCAGTTCATCTGGTTTGAATGTATTCCATAAGGGACTTTTCTATTTAGTTGTAATTGCATCTTTTTATAATGAAGAGTAATGAAAAATATTTATATTTTCCATGCTAAGATGTATCTGTACTAATGCCTAAGCACAGTACTTTTGATTAGAGCAGCATTTTAGATGTGAAGAAAATATTGTTGAAGTTTAGTTAGCAGTAGTTGGTTTAAAAAGTTCACCTCCATCCTGTTTCTAATTTCATGTTTGAAAAAGATATGCAGTATCACATAAAGATCATAGTAAACTTAATCATTGTTCTAGATATTAATGTTTTATATTTTTATATAATACACAGTGTACATTTTTCCTCCCACAGAAATTAGCAGAGTACGGAAAGACATGTATAACGACACATTAAATGGTAGTACGGAGAAGAGAAGTGCAGAGTTACCTGATGCTGTGGGACCTATTGTACAGTTACAAGAGAAACTATATGTGCCTGTAAAAGAATATCCAGATGTAAGTACACACTTTCAGTGAATCTTATCTTCTGGCTCGTGTGATACCTCTTAGTGTGCCTTCTCATGTGGTCTCATTTGTACAAGTTTTGTGGACCAAAGCATGCTGCTGAGAGAGGTAAGGTCTGAAGTTCAGATCAGTCAACATATTTGTTACTTTGCAGATTAATGATGAGTGTGATCTTGATTCATAATTAATTAAGCAAGTTGGGAAAGTGTTTAATTGAGCAGATGGCCAGGTAGAAACAAAGAAATACATGGAAAGGGGCAGATTGCTGAGTTGGTGGTATCGCAGCCAAACTCTGCTCATGATCTGGCTTCAATCCCAGGTAACTGGCCTCATGATTCACCGAACCTGCCATTCTTCTGAGGTTGGTAAAATGAGTACCCAGCTTCTGGGGGCGGGGCAATGTATAGCCTGCACAATTAAATTGTAACCAGCCCAGAGAGTGCTTTGAGCCCTATGAGGTTATCTATAAGCCACATTCGTCCGCTTTTGGAAGTCATTTGTCTAATTTTGTCTTTCTTTCAAGGGGCAAGGATCTTGTGCTCATACTCAAGGCAGTAATTTATGAGACAAAAAGATATCATTACTATGCCATTGGGTTCCATATATGGAATCTTAAGGCAACCTTCCTCTGGTTTGCTACTTGGATTAGATTTCAGAAGACAACTTTTGCCTTTTCACTTCTTCCCTGACCAACTCCAAGATTATACCTTAAAATTAAAACAATTAAGATTTTGTAGTTGTTTAAAATCAAGTATTCTTGAACAGCATTCTAATCTAAATATAAATAACCAATTCATAATATTGTCACATTTTGAGTGAGGAACTAATATACTTAATAAGTTTCATTTTTATATATACAGTGAAAATTACGTTAGCAAAATATGAAACATTCTGATTGTGTAGCCATTTGATACTAAGTGAACTATCTAACTTCAAGTATTGATTTTGGTTAAATAAATTAATGTGCCTTTGTATAAAAAGCTGTCAAAGACTTGGTTCAGCACTGACCTCCACTTCTGTATGCATTGATTAGTGAAAAGGAGATAGTGAACTGGAATATGGGGAGTATGCTCAGTTTTACAGTTTTTCCAATAGTCTTAACATGCTGACATCTTTGTAAGCACAGCTTACAGTAAATCATGCATTAGGACCCCCTAATTTTCTAATTTGACATTAGGAAAAAATTCAAAATTGCATACAGATTGAACAGATAAGGGATAAAATGCAATATTGTACGTCTCTGAAAGATTCTTAGTCATCCAGGTAAGGTTATCTAGAAGTTGAGTCATGGCAATTTGACTTCTTTTCTTCAGAGATTGAAACATTTTGCTACTAACCCATGCAGCTTTGTCAGTCTTAGGAAAGTTAGTGGGGAGGCCTTCAATTTATAGTTCACCTTGAGTTCACATCATCCTGGTCTGAATAGGCTCATAAGTTGGACAGTGTCCTGAATCGGCTCATTAGGTGGACAATGGCCTGGGGTGTGTGAAAGTCCCGCCTAGAGATGGAATGAGATGCTGATGAATTCAGTAACTATGGGACAATTGCTTTCATTTCACATGTAAGCAAAGTAATGCTCAAGGTGTTCCAATAAATGTTTTTACCTTATATTGAACAAGAAATACCTAATGTTCAAGTTGGACTCCAAAAGGAAAATGGCACTCAGTATCATATTGCAAATATCTGTTGGCTGCTGGAATGCATCAAGGAGTTTCAGAAGATCATTATGCTTTGTAGACCACAGGAAAGGGTTGGCTCACTGGTTTAGGTAGCTAGTTATGGAGCTGGAAATTTGGAGTTCTGTTCCCACTGGGCCTCCCTGATCTGCTGGACTTGATGATCCATAGGTTCCCTTCCAACTCTGCAGATGATTGTTATCATTAAATATGATTGCATGGATCATGAGAAACTGGGTGGCTCTGAAGGAAATGTGTTCATCTAGATTGTGGAGATGCTACTATTAGGACGGAATATGTAGATATTCTTTGGGGCCTTGCTTATTCAGTTATAAAAATACTTGGATAAAAGGACAAAAAGCCACATTTCCCAATTATGTCCAGTGTTGTTCTCTCTTAACCTGTAACTCTTTTCATGTGAGCTTATTTGTTCGAGGCAGCTTTTCTCTACACCTTTCCTGGCTCAAAAACTACTTTTCCCCATGTTTGAAAGATACTTAATTCTTCTTCGAGCCGTCTGTGAATCCACACTAAAGGGTTAACCTGTGGCCAGCCTGCAGCCACCGGATTGTTACAAAGCTCTTGTCGGTTAGGACCTCACCCTTCTCCTGCGCATGCTCTGGCTTTCCCGCTCTTTCTCCTCAGTTCCTTTCTTTCCGCCGCCGAGTTCAGTCGCCATTTGAACTCTGTAAAAGATAGAAAGAAAATTCTCTTAATTCTTGGTTTTTTCTCCGTCGGATTCTCTTCTCTTCTGACCTCCTCCTCCTCCTCTGGACGTCGGTGAGCCTCCAGGCCCCCCCCACCGCCCTGCCTGTTTTTATTTTATGGCCCCAACGGGCCTCTTCAAGCGGTGTGTCTCTTGTGACAACAAAATCCCCTTAAAAGACAGCCATTCGCAGTGTGTTTACTGCCTTGGCGAGACACACCAGCCTTCGCAGTGCCATCACTGCAAAAAGTTAACACAAGTGGCCATCAAACAACGTTTGGGTCGTCTTCGTTTGCACCTCTGGGAACAGTCCCTCACTCCCATGGAACAGCGTGCCTCCACATCAGGCCGTGCCTGGCTGGGGGTTCAACATATAAGCAAAAATCCACTCCCAAAGCCAAGTTTCTCCCGCCGCCTCACCATCGGCGTCAACGTCGACTATGGCCACTGAGAAGCGGAAGAAAAAGCAATCTTCTGACTCAGAAGTGTGCCAAGCCTCGGCCAAATACTCCAAGTCCGGCACACTCAGTTTTGACAGCAGCTTCCATGCCACAGGAGCATTTGGAGGATGACCAAATCCCCTCCAGACAACCGTCGACACTGTCGCCGACGTCAGTGTGCTCCTCGACATGGGGAGAGGATTCCCACAACCTCTCGACTGTGGTTGAGGTCCCTCTCAGTCCTTCCAACCTACAGGATTTGACCTCAGACTTTCCTATTCTGCTGCCGCATGACACTCAGGCTCACCGACCATCGATGTCGGCTTCTTTACCATGCGCTGACGCCGCACCTGCTTCCATTATCGTGCCAGAGCCACCTCGCATGAAAGCGCAGGCAAAGCGCGTCCGCCTGCCACCTGACACCAGATGCTCCCGAACACCGGAGCGTGGCGGCTGCCCTCGAGATCGGGATGAATATTCCTGCCACTCTTGCTGCTCTTTCCCGTCGACGTCGACGAAAGCACCGTCGTTATCGCGATTCTGACTCAGACTCTTCCTCCAGCTACTGCTGCAGCCACCGACTCCACCACCGTCGACATCAATCTCCGGCCCATCGGTGTCGCCGCTATTCCACTTCAGACTCTGACCATTCGGCCGACACGTCCCCCCGTCAATGTCAGGCCACTTCTGTCGATGTCAGCGCCAAATCCGCTACTGATGTCGAGGCGTCTTCCTACTGCTGTCGACCGTCCCACTGATGTCGACCATCCCACTGGTGTCGACCGTCCCACTGGTGTCGCCCTCCACGCCGAGAACCAGTCGATGTTGAAGCACCACAAAAGGGGGCTAGGTCGACCGCTGCCACTTCCCGATGTCAAAAACGACGTCGTCACTCGCTAACGTCTTCGGACTCTTCTGGAGAAGCTTCCCCTTCTCCGAAACGTCGAAAACACTGTGCGACTCCTAAGCGTCGAACCCAGGATTCTTCTGGGCTCTCAACATCGGCTGACCGGGCAGACGCGAGGCCTTCTGCTGCTCCCACAGCTCAGAAGGGCACCCGTTCTCACAGACCGGCCCCCATCTCATTGCAACCAACCACGACACAACCTCTTAATCAACATCAGGAGTCCCCAACCTCTATGGACGAACTCCCTCCAGAACTGTCGGACGAAAATGACTTTGAGGACGAGGATGACTCCTACTGCTCTGAGGCCTCCTCGTCTCCTAACCTACCCACTCCAAAAACTGATATACTGGGTAGCCAACCTCCTTCACCTTCAGAAGATATGAAGCTCTGCTCTCAAACCATTCACAAGATTGCTTTGGTTATGGAGCTTCAAGTCTAGCAGGACCAGACTGCTGATTCCTGTAAATTTTTGGACATCTAAACAGACACCAGACCGCTCCTCTACGCCTCGCCTTCATCCCATCTCTCCTTGACCGCATCAAGGAAGCGTGGAACAAACCATCTTCGGCACCACTCATGTCACGTCGAGTGGACAATATGTATAGAACCCATGGCGAAGGCACTTCCTTTTTGGACAAACATCCTTTGCCCAACTCCCTTGTGGTGGACGCTACCCAGAATAGAGCCAAGGGTCACTCGGCCCTCACCCCAATCAACAAGGAGGGTCGCAAGCTCGATATTATTGGCCGTCGTCATTATTCTTTGGCCTCTTTTTCCCTCCGTTCGGCCAACTACCTATGCGCCATGGAGGCTTATTCCCGCCATATACTGCTCCAGGTCGCTCCCACGTTGGATTGTCTTCCTGAGGAACAGAAGGCCAAGATCACTGCCCTTCATGAGGAATTACTTTCTCTTATTGCCTTTGAAACTCTTGCAGCACGTAACATGGCCGCTGCTGCTGCCAAACAACTGTCTACTGCTAATTACCTCAGGAGACACGCATGACTCCGCACGACCAATATCCCGGACGACGCCAGAAACAGGATAGAGGACTCCCCATTTGATGGTGAAGGCCTATTTGCTACCACTACTGATGAGTCCTTAGATACCCTCGTCAAGATGAGGAAGACTGCAAAGTCCGTTACTTATCCGGCTGCGCAACCTCAAGGGCAGTACCGGCAACAACAACAAAACTGGCAGCAACAGGCCCCACCTCCCCAGCGTCGAGACTCGGGCTGTTTTTGCCCAAACTACCAGCCCTACTCTTATAGACAAAACAACCAGTGCCACCAGCGTCGTTCTCAACCCTCTAGGCGCTACGACCGCAAGTCAAAGCAGAACCTTTGACTGTGTTCACGCGTCTGACATACGACTGCATCCTTTTCTTCACCGATGGTCCCTAATAACATCAGACAAGTGGGTTCTCGAAATCATCTCCCAAGGTTACGCCCTGGAATTCAGCTCTCTACCCCCTTTGGGACAGGTCCTATGGACTCCGCCATCACAGGCCCTACAAGAGGAAGTTCAATCCCTCTTAACCAAGCACGCGATAGAACCCGTTGCCCCAGAAGATACCAGGGGTTTCTACTCCAGATATTTTACTGTCCCAAAAAGGGATGGAAGTCTGCGCCCCATTCTAGACCTCAGAGAGCTCAATTTCTTCATCGAGTACACAAGATTCAGAATGACCACGCTAGAGGCCATTCTCCCTCTCTTACGCATGGGGGATGGTTTGCAGTCGTCGACACAGGACGCGTACTTTCATATCTCAATCAGGCAACATCATCGCAAATACCTAAGGTTTCAAATCACAGACAAAACTTATCAGTTCAAGGCCCTTCAGTCTCTCCACGGCGCCTCGGGTGTTCACAAAGTGCCTGGCCCCAGTAGCAGCGTTCCTACGTGTCCAGGGCATGAATGTATTCCCGTACCTGGACGACTGGTTGATAGTGTCACCTACGCAACACAAGTCAAAACGGGACATTCGTTACACGCTGCACCTTCTGACATCCTTGGGTTTCAAAATAAACACAGCCAAATCTACACTCCAGCCCTGTCAGGTGGTTCGTTACATAGGAGCCATCCTGGACTCAACGAAAGACAAGGCATTCCTGCCACAGGACCGCAAAGACAAAATCTTGAAGGCCCTGACTCCCTTCAAACTGCCACTTACCTGTCTGGTCCATCCTCCATCTCCTCGGCCTCATGGCCTTGACGACCTCTGTTCTTCCTCACACCCGGCTCCGTCTACAACCACTACAATCCTGTCTGCTACGCCAATACAACCCTCTGCACGACAGTCTTTTCAAACAAATCCTTATCCCTGAAGACACTTACCTCAGTCTCCAGTGGTGGGCCTCTCCTCTTCATCTCGACTCCGGCCGTCTGTTCAAAGGTCGACCAGTATCCAGAGTTGTCACCACCGATGCAAGCACTATTGGATGGGGTGCCCATTGCGAAAGTGCTCACATACACGGAACCTGGAACGAAATGGAGAAATGGCTCCACATCAATTACCTGGAACTCCTTGCAATTTTATTTATTTATTTATTTATTTATTGAGCTTATATACCACCCATTTTCCCGGAGGAACTCCGGGCGGTTCACAGCATAAGAAATACTAATAACAACTTTTACATAGACAATTAAGCAGTTTAAAACAGTTAAACACAAGTAGCCAGACTAGGCAGTAAAGCGTGGCTTTGCAGATGGTGGGAAGGGGAAAAAAACACCTTCAGTCACCAAACTCCTCCCGGAAGAGAAGGGTTTTTAGTGCCTTCCGGAAGGCTGGCAGGGACTCTGCTAGGCGCACTTCTGCTGGGAGATGGTTCCACATAGTGGGGCCAGCCACAGAGAAGGCTCAGGTATGGGTAGATGTTCTCTGAGCCTCCCTGGGCGTGGCCACACAGAGCATGTGTGCCCGCGACAACCTAGTCGGACGGGCCGATGTTGACTGCTGGTCGATCCACTCTGTCAGGTAGTCAGGTCCTAGGCCATGGAGGGTTTTGTAAACCAAAACCAGGACCTTGAATCTGATTCGGGCCGCAACGGGCAGCCAGTGCAGGCGGGCCAGAACTGGGGTGATGTGCTCGAACCGACGCACACCCGCCACCAGTCTGACCGCCGCATTCTGGACCCGCTGCAATCGCCAAAGGAGAGTCAAGGGCAACCCCATGTAGAGCGCGTTACAATAGTCCAGTCTCAAGATCACCAGCGCTTGCACCACAGTTCTGAGGGAGTCCCCATCTAGGTATGGCTGAATCTGGGCAATTCGATGGAGCTGAAAAAAGGCAGCCCTGGACACAGCGGACACTTGGGCCTCCATGGTGAGCACCGGGTCCAGGACTACGCCCAGATTCCGGACAGAGTCCGAAGGCCGGAGGGAAACACCCTCCAAGGTGGGATAAGGGCCTGCATAGCCAGATGGGGAAGTCCCAAAGAACATAACCTCAGTCTTGTCGGGGTTGAGTCTGAGCCTGTTAGCCCTGGTCCATTCCATGACCGTGCCCAGGCACTGATCGAGGGTCCGGACAGCCTCATCTGCAGCGGTGGAAAAGGAGACATAGAGCTGCGTGTCATCAGCGTACTGATGACAGCAGACTCCATGTCTCCTAATGACCTCAGCCAGCGGCCAAGCCCCTAATTACCAGTCAAACCATATAAATTGTAACGGACAACACCACTGCCCTCTACTACCTGAACAAACAGGGCGGAACGAGGTCCAGGCATCTCCTGAACCTCACACTGGAACTTTGGGACTGGTGCTGTGTCAGGAACATCACCCCCCAGGCCATCCACATAGCATCCGCGGACAATTACATGGCGGATGTCCTCAGCAGATGGACTTACAACAACCACGAATGGTCCCTTCTCCACTCGACCTTTCTCGACCTCTGCAATGTCTGAGGGACTCCGAGCATCAATCTCTTTGCCACCCAGTCCAACAAGAAATGCCTGTTGTATTGCT
Organism: Phrynocephalus forsythii; assembly: GCA_029282475.1. Taxonomy (NCBI): domain Eukaryota; kingdom Metazoa; phylum Chordata; class Lepidosauria; order Squamata; family Agamidae; genus Phrynocephalus; species Phrynocephalus forsythii. The sequence continues at coordinate 84,747,203 of JAPFRF010000002.1, forward strand.
CCAGAGCCGGTCAAGGCCCCGGATCCCTGGGAGATGCCTTCTCCCTCAAGTGGCCACAGGACCTGTACACTTTTGCGCCAATCCCACTGATTCAAACGACAATAATCAAACTTCAAGAGAGCCCCACAACCCTTCTACTTATGCTCCGTGGTGGCCCCGTCAACCATGGTTCGCGACCCTGTTGTCCCTCACCTCCAGTTACCGAAAACTGCCAATGCTGCCTCACCTCCTGTCTCAGAGCAACGGCTCAATCCTTCATCCAGACTTACAATCTCTACATCTAACTGCCTGGCTGGTCCACCCACACTAGCCCATGTTATGGCCAACGCCCGTCGGCAATCTACTACCACGCTCTATAACTATAAATGGACTGCTTTTCAGCTTTTTGCGACCCAACATAATCTCCCGTCGCAACCTACTTCTGTTGAGGCCGTACTACAGTTCCTACTCCTGCTCTCCAACAGAGGCCTCTCTATTTCGACCCTCAGGGTGTACCTGGCCGCCATTGTGGTGTTTCAACCTCACAATTCACCAGCCTCTAAACTCTTCTGTCACCCTGACGTAAAACAGTTTCTCAAGAGTCTCAAAAATGTTCGCCCCTCTGTGAGACCCCTTGCTCCACAGTGGTCCCTTCCTCTTGTTCTTAAGAAGTTGACGAAGCCCCCTTTTGAACCGTTGGCTTCCGTTTCCTTACACATGTTTTCTGTTAAAACTGTGTTTCTAGTTGCCATAACTTCAGCGAAACGTGCCTAGGAGCTGGCAGCTCTTCGAGCGGATCTTCCCTTCTTACATTTCCACCCTCACAAAGTTACTCTTTACCCTGATGTCTCCTTCCTTCCCAAAGTAGCATCGGGAGTTCCACTTGCACCAATCCATTGTACTCCCAACGTTCTTTCCTGACCCCTCTTCGGACATTGAATGTACACTCCACACTCTCGATGTTAGAAGGGCTCTACTTTTCTACACCAGCCGCGCTAAGACCATCAGGAAGTCTCCCCGGCTCTTTGTACGCCCTCATGAACCTTGTCAGGGAGTACCAGTAACTCCCAGAAACTCTCTAAGTGGATCTGCCAAGCCATCATGCTTGCATACCAGCTGGCTAATACCCCTCTACTGGCTACGCCTAGAGGTCACTCCACTTGAGCGGTCTCCTCATCTACCGCCCTACTCCGAGGTATCCCTGTTGGCGACATTTGTTAAGCGGCAACTTGGTCCAACCCGTCCACCTTCATGACACATTGCCAACTGGATGTCAGGGCCAAGACTGATGCCGCTTTTGGTCAGGCTGTTTTAGCCGCAGGACTACAGTGACGACCCACCTCCGGTAAGGAAGCTTGCAAATCACCCTTTAGTGTGGATTCACAGACGGCTCGAAGAAGAAATGGAAGTTACCTATCTGTAACTGTAGTTCTTCGAGATGAAGTCTGTGAATCCACACGTCCCACCCGCCTCCCCTCTATCCGTCACTCTCTCTGTTCTATTTTTCAGCGGCGGATGATAGGGGAACTGAGAAGAAAGAGCGGGAAAGCCATAGCATGCGCAGGAGGAGGGTGAGGTCCTAACCGACAAGAGCTTTGTAACAATCCAGTGGCTGCAGGCTGGCTGCAGGTTAACCCTTTAGTGTGGATTCACAGACTTCGTCTCAAAGAACTACAGTTGCAGGTAGGTAACTTCCATTTTTCTGAAAAAATTAAAGCCATTTCTTTCAAGGAATTTTGGAAACAATTGAAACTAAACTTGCCAGTATATTAATCAGGTTTGAAAACATTAACAGCTTGTTTTTTTATTAACAAATGTGAATATATTCCATAATAAATTGCTGCCAATTGTTACTCCTTACTCCTAAAGTACATATTTTTTTTTCTTGCAACAATTAGGTGGAGGTAATGAAAGCCTCTTAACTCCCTCCAGTGTGAAGAGATAAAAATAGAATAATTGATCCTTGGCCAGCCCAGAGGGTCACTAATGAAAGTCATTTGGACTTGTTGACCCAAATCTAGTATGGTCATATTTTGGGCCCCTGAGGGGAGTACATGTGACTTTTGTGCTGCATGCTGTGCACTTATGTTTCAGCATTTGTTAGAGATGCAACTGTTCAGCAGGAATACCTGTCCTAAGAAAGACAGATCTACCAGGCATCGAAAATTGCATTTACATCATGCCTGCTTCCTGTGTAAAACAAGAATATTTTATTGTAGTGAATAATTGTAAGATTATGGCAAGGCTGAGGTTCAAAATTTTCCAGCCTCATATGTTCTTAGAACTACATCTCCCAAAATTCTTTGCCAGGATAATGTTAGCTTTTCTAGCAGTTGTAGTTCCAGAATATGTGAGGCTTCTAGGAATTACTGTTGTAAGGACAGCGAAGCTGATGTAGAAAAAGTATGATGTCTGTTGGAAAAAATTCTTTTGAAATGCAAATAATGATACTTTATATTGTAACCATGACAGAATTAAAGAGTGCTCAAAGTCCTCTTTCTTCTGAGAACAGCGCTGAATTTGTTTTCTGATACATAGTAGGACGCCCATACCCACTGATTCATTAACCACTGATTCAGTTATCCATGGCTGGCAGAGGAAAATAATAAATTATTCAGCAGCTGCAAAGCAAGCTACTGTCACAAACAACAGCTGCAAAGCAGGCTGCTGTTGTAAAACAGCAGCCGTAAAGCAAGCTACTACCACAAATAGCACCCATAAAAGAAGCTACTGTCACAAAATAACAGCCATAAAGCAAGCTAGTGTCAGAAAACAGCAGTTTGGGGGTTTTGTGTTCTTTCTTATCCATGGTTTTTGTTATCCATGGGGAGGCCTGGAACCGATCCCCAGTGGATACTAGAGTCCTATCGACAGGAAGGCGTGGAACCCATCCCCAGTAGATATTGGAGTCCTCTGAACACATGCAGAAGGCTTCTCACTGTTCGCATGGTTAAATTAGTGAACATTGCCATGGGTTCTATAGGTTTGACTCTTAGTAAGTAGATACAGAATGGGTAGTAGGCTCAAGTGACTCAGAAAAAAGAATTGTAACTAAGCCCCATTTGCCATGACAAGGTTTGGATTTCTGTGAGAATATGTAGTTAATGGCTGAAAATGTGTTGCTAGCAGTGCATCTGTGGTTTTGTTGAACTGGGCCCAAAGTCATGTTTATGTTTACTTCTTAGTGGCTTCCCGAGGTATATGAAATATTTAAGAAATGGTTTCACCAGTGCTACCCCTAATAAATTTGTGTGGCTAAATGTCAATTTGAACCCAGTCTCCTAATTCGAGGCAGCTGCACTGCAGTACACTTTTTATGTCTAAAATTGGAATAAGAGACTCTATGTTAAACACCAAGCTTAGGCATTTTTAATGAATTTTTAAAATATTTTCCAGAAGCTGCCTAGAGTAGTGGCCTATCCACTAATTGGGTGGGGTACATGATTGATTGATTGAATAAGTAACTAAAACAATCACATTAAAATATGAAAGTTAGTCTTTAAGGTGCCACATGTTTGTGTGTTTTGTTTTGTTTTGTTTTTCTTTGATATTTTTGATTGATTGATTGATTGATTGATTGATAGAATAAGTAACTAAAACAATGACTGCTAATGTTACTGTATGATAACTTCAAGACTGAAAAAAAGATCACAAGAAAGTTACCTATTGTGAGTTTGCTATTCACAAGTATTAAGGTATGAAGGGAGCAAATGTGTGCCCAGCTGTTTGCCAGGACTGCTGTATGCTTCTCCTTAAAGAACAAATAGATGCACAGTAATAGAATCTTGCCTGAAATGTATGACTTTTTCCTTTCTTACTATGTATTATACATTCTAGTGGAGACATTAGTTTCATAAAGAATGTCAGCAGTTAAAAGCAGAAAAGGTACTGTCTAGTCATGAAGGAAAGGCAATAAATGAAATCAGAACTAAAAATATGTGTGTGACATTCTGGCAGCTGGCTTAAGCCCTGCTGTTTGTTACAGGGAGTACATTGGCCTTAAAAAGGAAGAGAATGCATTGTAGCCTGTGAAGGAAACAGCTGGTAGGCTTATCACTCTGCTTACTGACAGTGAAGGTCAGCTATTTGGAGAAATAAATGTAAGTGGTAGGATGCCTTTATGTTGCCTGTGATAAGAAAAGACCCTACTTTAAATTGTAATTCTAGTGGTACCTTAGTTTAAGAATGCCTCGGTTAAAGAAAAACTCAATTTAAAAGAAGAAATTATTGGAAATGGGATGCCTCGGTTTAAGAATTTTTTTCAGTGGAATGCCAGGGTTAAAGTTTTATTTTTTTTTGAGGGGGTAAGGCATTAAAGGTTGATGTGTGATACTCACATGATGAAAGAACGGGGATACCTCAGTTTAAGAAAAAATTAAATGGACCCCCCCCCCGTTTGTCTTTTTTCCTGATCTCTGGAATGGATTAATTGGTTTTCAGTGCATTCCTATGGGAAGCTGCATTTCCGTTTAAGATTTTTTTTTGTGATACAAAACGGCCTGGAGAATGAATTAATTACCTAAACCGAGGTACCACTGTATATTGCTTTACCTGTTGCACTGTAGAATTTCAGAAACAAGATTTGATATGCATTATGTTTGTTGATTTCAGTTCTTTGAATTGTTGCTAAATATTCTCATTTTTTACATAACTAAAAGCTCACCAATACATTCAAATAATTTAAAAAATGCTTGGGGACATATCCAAATGGGAGAGGGGCTTTAAAAAATGAGACCAGGATCCAAAGAGGAATGAGAATTTATGTCATTTAAGAAGATTGCAGCACTCCATATTTTCCTGGAATTTGTATTTTCTGACCAGTGGAAATACTGGAAAACTCCGTTCTGTTTCCCTGTACAGTTTAACATTGATGCGAATTTATTGTGAGATACTTCCCATATTCTCTTATATAGTTAGGCTGATGAAGCATAAAATGATGTAACCTTAGTGGTTGCCTTCATGTTAAGAAATCACTGTAGGTAGTTGTATAGCTGTGATTCAGTGTGCAACTGGTAGTGACTGGTGATTTTGTAGCAATCTGCATTTGAAAGTTAAGATATTTACATAGCTATTCAAGAATAATTTAGTTACTCTCTTGAAATTTTAAATGAAATGTCATCAATAAAATTATCATACTTAGCTTCATATGACGCTAGAAGTCCCTGAATAGGGTCTAATTTCTAATGGGATCAGTGAAACTGTGTATATTAAACTGTACCTAAGATCTGACATTTTATACAACAGAGATGGAGAATATATCACAATCTAAATATTGTTGAATTCTAATATTATTAGCCCCAGCTTCCCAGACTGACAATCAGTGATGATAGCAGTCTTATAGCCAAGCAATATTGAGAAGATTGGAGGTAGGAAAATAACTTTATTTCTTAGACTTCACTCCTTAAAATTCAACAGGAATTCCCCCAAACAGAATTTTGGGGAGTTTAGCCAAGAATTCAAATTACTCATAGGAGTATTGAGTTACACACAGGTGGGAGATGAAGGTTTCCTCAGTAATTTTGTTTATGTGAAAAAGACAGAAGAAATGAGTGGGAATAGCAAAGGTTTATATTAGTTGCAAAGGATTGGGGGTAATAGTTTTTGAGATTACCAGTCCCCTAATCCCTTGTTGCTTCCATGCAGTTTAGCCACTCCCACACATTTTCTCTGTCATCTTAAGTGGAAAAATATTGGCTGACAGAACTGTTGTTCCCTACCTGTAAGTAAGTCAAAAATTAATGTAATAACTTTGATATATTGGGTAAAGCCCCTAGAATTTTGGTTGGGGGAATTCCCTGATGAATTCCAGAGGCTGGAGTATAATAAATAAGAACGTCCCACACCTAGCTGCAGGTGCCTCATCCCTGTCCCAAAGTATAGAAAATGTATGTGAAGCTTGGAAATGTTGTTAACCTTAGGATAATAGATGGGTATTGCAGTATTTCCTGTATCCTACTGTACTGATTTCCTGATTAGCTAGCCATAGCCTTTTCGGGAAAATCAGCTTCACAAGGTTCCCAGCGGTGCTGGTGGCGGCGGCCCACGCGATGGCTGGCCGGCCGGCCGGCCCAGCCCCACAAGCTTCCCAGCGGTGCTGGTGGTGGTGACCCGCCCCCTCACCCACCCACCCAGCCCCACAAGATTCTGCTCACCGCCTGGCCGGCCCGCCCAGCCCCTCAAGCTTCCCAGCGGTGTCAGTGTTGGCGGAAGATTTCTTTTTTAAAAAATGGGGTGAAGGAGGGGGAGGGAGGGGCAGGCCAGCCAGCCACGGGCCACTCAGAATGGCCTGACGGGCCGGATTTGGGCCCCGGGCCGGATTTTGAACAGGCCTGGTTTAGATGGTCTACTGTACATGGTTACATGGCATTTATACTCTTTTCTTAACTCCTTGCATTCTCCTTTAGCTTTAATGTTGCCTTGTAATGCTGAATATCCCTCAATTCCCTGTTAAATTTGAATTTGTCTTAATTGTACTGGACAGTATATTGTCCCTCTGTAAGCTGCCTTGGGTCCTTTTCCAAGAAGAAGGGTGGGATAAAAATACTCTAAAATAAAATAAAATAAATAGAAGTGGGTGATCGAATTCATGCAATAAAACTTTGTTCTCTTGATGTTTTAATATGTCTTAAATTAATACATAAACTTTTTGGCAAGTGAAAGATTCTGTATAAAAAAATCTAAGCAATTCAATTTTAAAAAAATAGTTGTTTATTGATGGCCATATCAGAATAAGATAGTAAACATGCAGAAATACTTTCTGCTGGATTAAGTTTGTGAAAGTTCCATGCAGAAGTAGAGAAGCTGAAAGGTTACTAAACCACTAGGTTAGTTCTTGGTTTAGGCTGAATTCTGTAGGAAAAGTGTCAACAGAACTATTGAATATTTCAAAGGCTATTGTCAAATCGTTTCAGTATGACCCAGATCTGGGATTTGAAACCTTACATATCCAGTATAGAATATGAAGGGCATAGTTTGTACACCTGAATATATTTTAGAGGAATATCAATATATAGAAATGGGAAATGTTTTCTTTTAAGCGGATTTTCTGTTGAACAAACCACTTGTTATAAGAGGGTCCACTGTAGTCAAAGTTTATGTTCACATTTTAGTGCTAAACAGTAAAACCTGAATGACAATCACTCGACCAAAGAGCCTCTTCAGAGCTCTTGTGGGTGAAGAAAAGGCAGAAATATGTTTTAATGCAAATGGTGAAGGATTCATGTCAGATTTGGTTGAAGAATGCTAGAGCTGAGAACTGCTGGATACCTGAGTTCTTAGGTCTTTAACTGCACAGGTTGGAAGTTTGACTGTCTCTCTTTGACAGGATGATAGGTTCCCTCTGCAGTTCTAAGATTATTATTCTAAGATTATTCTTAGATAGTGACAGTACAGTGCTGACAGTAAAGAAGAGTAGTTTCCCCATGGCCATGGTTTCCTAATAATGACACTCAGCACAACTTTTTTAGTGGATATACCATTTTACATGCTGATCAGAAGAAAGAAACCAAACTTTTGGTTACTTGCCAAAAAGGTTTAAATTATTAAATTATAAAATTCAGATCTGGCATGACTTAGGTTATGCAGTTTATGTGGACCAGTTGGTAGATTTATCCAGTGTACTTACGTTACCACTGCCTTTGATATGGTTTAGATGTTGAGGCCTAACGACATGGGCTGATATTTGACTGTCTGTAAATGTGTTCTTGGTCTTTGTCTGGCTTGCCTGATTACACCAAAGAAATCAAGAATTAGATTCAGAAAGTTGATACTGTTCTTCCAAGATAGGAGCAACCACCAGCATTTTTAAAAGGTGATGTTTGGACTTTGTCACAATCCTTTGAGGCTGTATCCATACTGGCTATATTTTAGACCCAGTGACTGGTTCTCCAGTTTTGGGTAAGTGATTGATAGAGATGTGAAGACTTGGGGGGGGACAGGAAAAAATGGGGGGGTTTTCTTTCATTTTTTTTCTGAAGCCTTTTTGGGTTTTTTTCTGAAAAATTGAAAAATAAAAATAAAAATGATTATAGAATGTTTTATTTTAACATGATGAATATAATATTTTAAGACAGGGTGTACAAATATTTTCCAAATCATTTCTAAGAAATATGCGTAGTGTCAGATCATTCTAATTTCTGTGCACTGAGGATAAGCAAGTCCTAGCTTACAAACTGAACTCTCCAATGCAAGAATAAAATGCATGGAAGGTGCTGCTATTGTCACAAGAAAAAGAAAAATGTTTCACTTTTGTTTTTGCATGTGGGTGTGTATATTTAGTTCTGTTCTGTCCTCTTCACTATGCCTCAAAGCAGTGGAAGAAAATACAGAGCAGGAAAAATGATTTTGATTAAATTTCATGCCCATTCATTGAAACTTAGTCCCACTTCCTTCTATACATTTCTCCTCCCTTCATTTCTTTTTATGGAAATGAGGTTTTTATTTTATTACTTTCAATTTCAAATAAATATTATTTAAAAAGTAAACTCTGTAATAACTGTTTGGATACAATATATTTTAATATGCTAGTTGTGATAATTTTATGCCACATCAAATTGTCCATAGTCATAGTCAAATTGTCCATATGTTCCTAAAGTAACACAATAACTTTCTAGCTGTAAAAGGGGGGCAGTGCTATTATAGCATTTTTTTTCAATTTTTCTGAACCCCCCCTTTTTTTTTACAAGCCCCCTTCGAAAAATGTTTTTTTCTTCCTGAGCTTCAACATTTCTGGAAATTTTACATCTCTAGTGATTGAGTAGGGAATTGTTGGTTAAGTTTGGATCCTTCTAGAATTGATGTGGATGAAGGCCAGTAAATTAATATGTTGTCAAGACAAAATGGAGATGCTGCTACTAGCTGTTTTAGTCTGTTTGGTTTTAATATCATTGGGCTGCTCAGGATGAAGCACAGGTGGACACTCAAAAATTCAGTTTTGTCACTTGTTTGAGGCATCAGTAATATAGCTTACTTTTTCATGTTTTGTTGATAAATCCTGAACGGACATGGCTATACCCTGTCAGTGATTGACTTTGATTATTCATGTGCTAGATACTTTCCATCTAACTAAGGACTGCTACATTTGAAAGCATTCAAGAAACTTGAGATGGTGCAGAACAGTGCAGCAAATGTGCTCTCTGGGGCTCACCACTCTGAATATAATCACTGGGTGCTTTGCCAACTGCTTTGGTTACAAGTAGGTTTTTTGGGACAGAAATGTTACTGTTGTATGAGTCATCTGTCAGATATTTTTGTAAAAGATGGGAAGCCACAATGAAGGTTGTGCTCTGTACCACAATTTGTTTGTTGTTTTTCATTCCGTTGGTTAAATTATATGCCAGCAGTAGATGAAGTTGAGATTATAGAGCTGCTATTTGAAACTGGAGTGAAATTGGTAGGTCTAGATATAATTCTTACCAGTATGGACATTTCCTATGACGCATTGCTTTGAACTGAGCTGTCTTGTCTACTTGGTAGAAAATAACAAAACCTCACTGCAACAGATTTTAGGGATATAGAACACACCTAAATTCTGTACTTATCTACTTAGAAACTCTTTAAAGCTTAAATGCAGTTTAAAATATTTGTGTATTTTCAAAGTAGGCAGTATTGCTACTAGCAAGATTTCCCTACACTCTCCCCTCCCCACCTCAAATTATTTTCAGCCTTAAGTAGTGAAATTTATCTCTGCCAGCAGTTGGCAGTGCACACAGGTCTGAGGGTGGGGGAAGAGTCAGTGTCAATAGAGGTAGCTTACGGGTAAGAGGCAGGACATTGTTGATCCCTGCTTGAAATACTTGTGTCTTTTGTTATACAGTATATAGAGATGGGTGCTTTGTCATTATGACAGCTTGGTAGGATGCTGTTAGCATGTGCCCACAGGTTTCATGCCTTCCCTCTGACTGGCTGGGCCACTTACCAGTCCCCATGTACTTCTGGGGAATGTTCTCTTCCACTCTATGAAGGTGTCCCAGGAATGAGCCCAGCCAACCCAGCTCTTCTCCATTGGCAGCTGACCACTGGGACCATGGTAGCATGGGTCACACTGCTCACTGGCTTTTTAAGGGCAGTTGACAGGGAGGCTTTGACCCTTCTGCTGGATGGAAATTACAGCTTGGTCTAGAGTGTGCAGCTTGGGGAAAATATCTTGACACTGTGGACTCTGCTTTGTGGTCACTCAAGGGTGAATTATCTCTCCAGTGCTATTTAGCATCTATATGAGGCCACTTAGAGAGACCATCAGAACTTGTGGACTGTGTTATCATCCGTATGTGGATAATATGGAGCTCTATTTCTCCTTTATTTTGATTGGATGCTGTCCAGGTCTTGGAACACTGCCTGGCCATGGTTCTGGAGTAGAGAAAGGCTAGCAGGCTAAAGCCCACTCCAGAAAAGATGGAGATCCTCCTTTGGGGGGCACCCCTGATCAGTTGAAGGAGTCTGTTCCTAGGTTGGATTGTGTAACCCTTCACACTAGGAACCAGCTGTGCAACTTGGTAGTGATCATAGACCTGATTAACTTCTGGATTTTCAGAAGGTTTTTCACACAGTCCCTTACCAAAGGCTGCTGAGAAAATTGCACAGTCAGGGGATAAGAGGGCAGGTCCTCTTATGGAATGAGTACTGGTTGAGATCCAGGAAACAAAGAGTAGGTGTCAATTGGAAATTTTCACAATGGAGAGAGGTGAAAAGTGGTGTGCCCCACAGGATCTGTCCTGGGACTGGTGCTTTTCAATCTGTTCATAAATGACCTGGAGACAGGGATAAATAGTGAGGTGGCCAAGTTTGCAGATAACACAAAACGTTTCCGAGTGGTAAAAACCAGAGAAATTGTGAAGAGCTCCAGAAGGATCTCTCGAAACTGGGGAATGGGCTGCAAAATGGCAAATGTGTTTCAATGTAGCCAAATGTAAAGTAATGCATATTGGGGCAAAAAATCGAAACTTTATCTATGAATTAATGGGCTCGGAGCTACCCGTGAGGGATCAGGAAAGAGATCTAGGTGTGTTGGTAGACAGCTCCATGAAGGTGTCTACCCAATGTGTGGCAGCAGTGAAGAAGGCCAATTCCATGCTAGGGATTATCAAAAGGAGGATTGAAAATAAAACAGCCAACATTATAATACATTATACAAAACAATAGGCTACACGCGGAGTATTGTGTACAATTCTGGTCACCGCATCTCAAAAAAGACATAGTGGAACTGGAAAAGGTGCAGAACAGAGCGACTAAAATGATTACTGGGCTGGGGCACCTCCCTTATGAGGAAAAGCTAAAACATTTGGGGCTCTTGAGTCTGGAAAAAAGGTGCCTGAGGGGGGATATGATTAAGACGTAGACAATAATGCAGGCCATGAGTAAAGTGGATAGAGGGATGCTCTCTCCTCTCACAAAATACCAGAATTAGGGGACATCCATTCAAATTGAGGGCTGGGAGAGTGAGAACAGACAAAAGAAAATGTTTTTTTTCACTCAGCGCATTGTTAGTCTGTGGAACTCCCTGCCACAGGATGTGGTGATGGCATCTGGCCTGGATGCCTTCCAAAGGGGATTGGACAGATAGATTCCTGGAGGAAAAGTCCATCACAGGTTACAAACCACGAGGGAAATGTGTAATCTCCAGGCTTAAAACCAGGGTACTTCAAGGGCCAGATGCAGGGAAGTGGTATCAGGAGACAGATACCTAATCTCATGTGCTCCCAGATGCATCTGCTGGGGACACTGAGATACAGGAAGCTGGACTAGATGGGCCTTTGGCCTGATCCAGCATGGCTCTTCTTATTTCTTAACTGGTATTCCAAATTTTGGCTATGCTTAGGTCTGTTTTTTTTGTCACTGTTAGCTAATTACATATTCGTGTCATTTCCTGAATGGGGAGCCAGTGACATAGGGGTCCTCAATCTACCGCCTGGGGCCAGATCTGGCCCGCCAGTGTCTTGATTCCAGCCCACCAGCCATTGCATAACCCCCCCCACACACACACACTTGAGCTGAAATCTTGTGGTGCAGCAGCAGCCTCTGCCTCAGCCGCCAACGCAGTTTTCATGGCACATGTGAGGAAGGGAAGTGCCATTTTGTAGCGTCTTGACCCGTGCTACCACAGTCATACGCCTCAACTTTCCTGGGCCTCTGTCCTCCCTCCCTCCTCATGCACAGCACATATCCTTCCGGCACAGTTACCCCGCCCCGCCTTCCATTGCTGATCTTGTGTAATGGCTGCCAATAGTAAGTCGTCAGATTAGAGACGCTTTTGGTAATCAGAGTGTGGCTCCCAGTGGCTGGGGCAGCCAGCAGGAAGGAGAAGCAGGACACTTTGAATGCCTAGTGGGTTAGGGAGCTGATGCGGTTCCTTGGTCGCCAGTTCCTGGGTGGGGTGGGGTGGGGGGGTTTAGTGAGGGCAAAGTCTGCTGTTGCCCATGGTTTCTTTGGGGGGGGGTAAGCAGGACGGGCCCTGAGGGAGAAGAGGGGTTGCCAGATGGCAGGCGAGGAGATCGGCATTGGGCTGGGGGGTGGGTGAAGCAGGTCAGGCCTTTCCTCTCACCCCTTGGAGCCACACCTGGGAGCTTAAGGGCACTGGCCACTAGAGCCGCAGGCAGGCTGCACTAGGTGTTGTGTGGAGGGTATCCAGTAGGCCCTCCCTTTCCTCCAACAGGCAGGAAAGTCCAGATAGAGTGAAGATGTGGGATGGGCATGGGCCGCCAGGTGAGTGGTGTGGTCCAGGCTGGGCCTGGTTAGGCCCACTAGTCCTCAGGGCCAAGTGTTTTTTGGGGGGAACCTCCCCACAGGTGGCCGGCAGAGCGCTGTGCCAGTGGCAATTGGGTGCCCCCTCCACGAGCAACCTTCACCCTACCCGGCCTGGCACAGGTAAAAGAAATGTGAGGGGGGGGGGGGGGATCCAGGCAACTTGAGTAGGGGGAGATGCTGAAAAAGTAGTGGCAGGTGCCTGCTGGGGTTTTTGGAATGGTTCGGCCCCCAACAGCGTCTGAGGGACAGTGAACTGACCCCCTATTTAAAAAGTTTGAGGAGCCCTGTGGTGACAGTATTGGTTCATGTGCAGTTCCTCTCACTGATCAACTACTGCAGTGCACTACATGGGCTTTCCATTGAAGCTGGACTGGAGAGTAGTCCGACTATGTTGGACTGAATGTAAATGTCATGAATGAATGAATTAATGATGGAATGATGCTTTTGTTACTATTCTGTAGTTTATTTTCATTTTCATTTTCATTTTTTAACATACTGATGCACTTTTTTAAAAAAATCAGACTTGGTTTTTTGGTATGTCTTTATGTTAGATTGAAAGCTGCTACAAAAGCTATCCCAGCCCTTTGTACAAACTTTTGAGGAAGTTAGTTCACTAGTCTTGGAGTTGAGGCTAGAAGAAGAAGAAAAATTCATTGCTCTTTTGAGTCCCCCTTTGAAGATGATTTCCATAATACTAAAGCTGCCTCTCATGAACATGATTTGCTAAAAATATCTGAAGATAACAAAATAGAGCTAACAGGATTTTGCTCTTAAATTGTGCCATCATAGTCTTGTTAAAAGCATTCTATTATAATTACATTGACCTGAAAACCATTCAAGCTTTGTGCATTTGCTGTTGCATTTCCATGAGATAGAAAGCTGTTTCCTAGTTAAACTCTCTAACCCTTGAGTACATGGGTTATTAGAGGTGAATAATATGGATTTAAGGGATTTAGTAATACATTCTAAATCTCCTACTACATTTTTAGTTGTTGTTTTGCTATAGAAACCTTTTAAAGCATGGGAGCACCTGCTGCTATATAGAATACTTATCTTACTGAGATCACAGGGATAATCTGGTTAAAACAGATCAGAGGAACAGTGATAAGACAGTAATCCAAAGTCTTTGGAATTGATTTCCAGTGATAGTTCTGGCTAAGATAAAAGGGATGTATATGATTGATAATACTGGGTGGAAGTCTAGATCTTGTGCAGCTGTGCAGTATCTTTCCAGGAAATGTGGAGAAGTCTGGTTTGTAAACATCTGTGCTGTTTTTGTATGAGATTATTGAGATACAGTTCTGATGTTCTAAGTTTATCATGATTTCACATTTGAGAAAAAGTTAGTGTGAATTTTTTTTGTCCCTGTATTTAAATGTTTAAGAATAAGGTAGTATATTTTGGCCCAGCGGCTGTTCTTTATTTCCATATATGATGCAATGTCTGTCCCTTAGATTAATAAATGCCCATCCAACTATGTTTTCTTTCTCATTGGCATTTAGGGTGGTAATCCCTAGGGAAACCCAAAAAGTGTTATGAGAAACTGGGCTTTCTTAGTGGTCACCCCTGCTCTTTGGAACAAATTGCCTGTTGACATCCATTTAGCTCTATTTGTAACAATGTTTTAAGAATCCTTTGAAGATCTGGCTCTACCATGAAGCTTTTGACAGTGCTGCATGTTACTTGCCACCTACCTGACTCCCTGTTATGATTTGTGTGCTCTTTGGGTTTATTGTGTTGTGTTTTGTGTGTGTGTGTGTAAGAAGAGACTGTGAAGCAAGGCAAGTAGTAATTGTAGAAAGAAAATGAGGAAGGCTAAAGCTAAAAAAAGGTTAGATTTACATTTGAAGGTAAAATAGCAAAAAGAATTTATCAACTATGCTTGAAGCAAGACAAGTAAATGATAAGGTTCCTCATGATATTATTGTAGCCCCACTGTTAAAACCTGGGTTAAACATACTATTATACAGATTTATATTTTGCTGACAGGTTGTATCCAAAGAGGAGTTACCAATGGCTCTTAATTGCCCTTAAAGGAATGGATAAGTGATGTGTCACAGGGATCTGTCCTGGGCCCAGTATTGTGATATCAGTGTAAATAGATTGGATGAAGAAATGGGAAGGGATGCTTTTTAAGTTTGCCAATTTCATAAAACTGGAGTGGGGTGTGGGGTAGGGTGAATCTTCAGAAGACAGAATCAAGATTTAGCATCAGACTAGAGAACTGGGTCAAAGCAAACAAAAGGAGTTTGAACAAGGTAAAGTGTGAGGTTCTCTGTTTAATTGGGTGATAGTGGCTTGGCAATAGCATAATACTGTCTATACCACTGGTGGCGAACCATCGGCACTCCAGATGTTTTGGACCACAACGCCTAGAATTCCAAGCCTAGATTGCCCATGGCAAAGGACAGTGGGAGTTGTGGTCCAAAACATCTGGAGTGCCGAAGGTTCGCCACCACTGGTCTACACCAAGGCACTAGTTTTTCTGCTTTAGTCAGACCTCACCAGGAACAATGTGTCCAATTCTAGATAACACAGATCAAGAAGGATATTAACAAAGTTGCAATGTATCTCTTGGAGGGTGACTAAGTAGGTAAACCCCCCTCCCCGGAAACCAAGTCATCTGAGGAACAGTTGAGGGAACTGGATATGTTTAGTCTGGAGAAGAGTAATAAAGAGGAAATATGATAGCCATCTTCAAACATTTGATGGGCTGCTACATAGAGTATGGGGAAAGCTTCTTTTCACCTTCTCACACCAAGTTGTGTCCAGTTAACTTTTTACACAGTTATCAGGATGGCCTCTGTAAGGCTGTTTTGGATATTGATTGCAATAGTTGAAACATTGGATTTAGATCAGTGATGGCAAACATTTTGAGATTGAGTGCCCAAACTGTGATTCAAAACCCACAAATTATTCACAAACTACCAATACAGCAATTTAACCTGAATACAGGTGACTGTGAAGGGGCAATGTTGGATGCCCAAAGAAAGGGCTCTGTGTGCTACTTTTGGCACCCCATGCCATAGGTTCACCAACACTGATTTAGATGGTCATGAAGGTGACTAAAAGTTTTCATTTCATATAAAGAAAGTGAGTTTATTGTTCTTGCTGTTCTGTCATTTAACTCAGATATGTTTTACTGTCATAGGTTAGTCTTGTGCTGTGTGGGAAACAGTAGGGAATTTTTAGGCAGTGGTGATTTTTAGAAAGTGATAATTATTTATTGTTGTATTGTTGCCCGCATTACCAATCATGTATTATATTCAATTCAATTTAAATAAATATACACACTCCAATTTATGAATATGGGATATTGTATTTGAGTATCCATGATTTTAAACACCAGAAAATAGCTCAGTATTCCTGCATAACTCGCGGGAAAAAGGATACCAAGTTTTACACAGCCGAGAACAGCCTGAATTTTTGTGACATCCATGTTAGCAATCAAGATAGTCTACAGAATATCCTTTTGCATTCACTGTCATTCACAAAGTGACATCAAGCAAGGAAAAATATCAGAAATTGTTTCGCTTTTCCTTTAGTTAACTATTTCTAACCCAAACACAAACCAGTTGGGTTGTTTTTTGTCAAGTGGCACAGACAAGGTAAGACTGTCTGCAACACCTACTTACTTGCTTGCTTGCTTGCTTGCTTGCTTGCTCGCTTACTGCTCATCTGGCACCAGTTCCACTCTGGGGACAATAATTCAACATAAATAAAACCGTATAAAATCAAAGCAGCAAAAATAACACAGTGCAATAATACATACTAAAACATCACTAAATCAAGAGCATCAATCATAAAAATCAGTGATCAAAAATAAGTTAAGAATAGGCAAGGATGGAAAGCAATATCAACAGATCAGCAAATAGCATATTTGCTGCTGATTCGAAGTTAAGATCCAAAGTTAAGATTTTTTGTTTATGCTGCCCCATTTTTGGAATTGTCTTGTAGAATATTAATTCGCTCTGCTTCACCGAAACATGGTCCAGCTATAATACCAAAATGACTGTATCTTCATGCAGTGGGACCTTGACTTACAGTTGCTTCAACAACTGAATAATTCGACTTTAAAAAGCTGCTCTCTGCTCCGCATGACAGATACCTTGACAGGTCTGACCTGGTGCCTTGGAAGGGAAGCGTTTGCCTCCAGGTTACCTGGCTTCTCCCTCAATCAAGGGGAGTGAAGGCTGCTCTCCACATTCCCCTCCTGGCAGATGTTGACAGGTCGGACCTGTCAAAGTCAGCTGTCTGGTGGGAAAGTGGAAAGCAACCTTTGGCTGCCCATAGGAATGCATTGAAAACTGATTGCATTCCTAAGGGATTCCTATGGGAAACAGCAGTTTGACTTACGATTTGATTGACTTCTGAAGATTTATTTATTTATTTATTTATTTATTTATTTATTTATTTATTTATTTATTTTCATCCCGCTTATCTTCCATATGGAACTCTAAGCGGCTAACAAAGAACCAATAGAGCACAATATAAATAGACAACAATATAAAAACATAAATTAGACAATAAAATATAAGAAGAATATTAAAAGTTATATGCATCACTAATCGCCCACAGGCGAGAGTTCTAGCAGTGACTCCAATGGTCAAATGTAATCAGCGGGTGACGATGGCAGGGGGGGGAATTAAATTAAAACTCGCCAAAGGCCTCCCGGAATAAAAAAGGTTTTTAAAGCTTTCCAGAAGGCTTGCAGGGACTCTGCAGAGCGCACTTCAGTGGGGATGGAATTCCACAACAACAGGGCTGCCACAGAGAAAGCCTGGTTCCGGGTGACCGTCTTCCGGGCTTCTCGTACTGTGGCAACCCGTAGCAAGTGCGCTTGCGACTGCCGAACAGGACGGGCCGAGGTGGATCGCTGGACGATACGCTCTGTCAGGTAGTCCGGTCCCAAGCCATGGAGGGTTTTATAAACTAAAACCAAGACCTTGAACCTAATCCGGGCTGCAACGGGCAACCAGTGCAGGCGGGCCAAGACTGGGGTAATGTGGTTGTAGGGACGCGCACCAACCACCAGTCTGGCCGCCGCATTCCGGACCTGCTGCAGACGCCGGAGAAGGTTCAAGGGCAACCCCATGTAGAGGGCGTTGCAGTAGTCCAACCTCGAGATCACCAGAGCTTGGACCACTCTTCTCAGAGAGTCAGCATCCAGGTACGGGCGGATCTGGGCGATCTGGCGAAGGTGATAATAAGCGGCCCTGGTCATGGATGCCACCTGGGACTCCATGGACAGCGCCGGGTCCAGGACCACGCCCAGATTCCGCGCCTTCTCCACCGGCTGGAGGGAACCCCCCCCCCCAGACAGGGAAAAGGACCGCCGTACCCAGAAGCCGAGCTCCCAAAGAACATAACCTCCGTCTTCTCAGGGTTGAGCCTAAGCCTGTTCACCCCGGTCCAGGCCAGTATGGCATCCAAGCACTCATCAAGGATCCTCACAGCTTCCACTGCAGAGGTGGAAAAGGAGAGATAGAGCTGTGTGTCATCAGCGTACTGATGACAGCAGACTCCAAAACTCCTAATGACCCCAGCCAGCGGCCTTATGTAGATGTTAAACAGCAAGGGGGACAGCGACGACCCCTGTGGAACCCCACAAGGGAGAATCCACGGGGCCGACAACTCCCCCCCCCATGCTGGACGTACTGTGGACGGCCCTCCAAGAAGGAATGGAGCCAACGACAAGCGGTGCCTCCGACTCCCACCTCGGAGAGCCGATCCAACAGGATACCGTGGTTGACGGTATCAAAGGCTGCTGACAAATCCAGGAGAACCAACAGGGTAGAGCAACCCTGTCGGCCGCCCAGATTAGGTCATCTTGCAGCGCGACCAAAGCTGTTTCGGTCCCCCGACGAGGCCTGAACCCGGACTGGCAAGGATCGAGGCACTGTCGATCCTCCAGGTACGACTGTAGCCGGACCGCCGCCACCCTCTCGATCACCTTGCCCATAAACGGGACGTTGGCAATAGGATGATAGTTTGCCAAATCGTCCGGGGAAAGGCCCGGTTTTTTAAGAATGGGCTTTACCACCGTCTCCTTCAGACGAGAAGGAAAGACACCCTCGCTGAAGGGGGCGGTGGCGATGACCGAAGCCCATTCGGCCATAGTCCCGCTGGCAGCTTTAATTAGCCAGGCAGGGCAGGGATTGAAAGGAGTGGATGCTGGCCGGCAATGAGCCATTGCCCTGGAGGCCTCGACAGCAGAAACAGGCCCAAGCTCTTCCAGCCGAGGCGACGAAGGTGGACCAGCAACTGGGGGTGCCGGGGCCGTACTACTGCAACCAGAGTCGAAGCCGGCACGGATGACCTCAATTTTAGAACAAAAAAAAGCTGCAAAATTCTCACTACTGAAATCAGTAGGAGGGAGGCCTAGCCAGACTAGGATTGGTGAGGTCCCGCACCACCCGGAAGAGCTCCGCCTGGCGGTTAGAGGCCTCACCAATTCTCAGGGAGTAGAAAGATCTTTGGGCCTCCCTGATCGCGATGGAATAGCGCCTAGTCTAGACAACAACTGCAGCCTTCTTAATAGCCCTCCGGGTTCTTCTCCAGCTGCGCTCTAGCCTTCTCCTCACCTGCTTCATTGCTCGGAGCTCGGACGTAAACCACGGCGAGGGCCGAGCTCGGCACTGGAGAAGGCGCTTAGGGGCGATCCGGTCGATGGTATGGGCAGCTGTATCAAACCAATGGTTAGCCACAACCTCGGCCGGAGCACCAGTCAGTTCTCCAGGGAACGCCCCGAAGGCCTCCTGGAACCGAGAAGGGTCCATAAGCCTCCGGGGACGGGCCAAAACTGGAGGCTGGTGGTCCCCGCGAGGAGGGGCCGGAATCACCAAGGGGAAAGAGAGCAGGTGATGGTCTGACCACGACACAGGCAGGGAGACAATGCCCCCCACCTCCAGACTCGAAGTCCCCGACATGGAGGAAAATACCAGATCCAGGGTGTGACCAGACCTGTGGGTGGGGCATACAACATGCTGGGACAGACCCATGGAAGCCATGGATTCCATGAATTCCAGAGCTGCTCCGGCGAGTTCACCACCGGCATGCACATTGAAGTCACCCGCAACCAAAAGGCGCGGGGACTTCAATAGAGCAGGCGCGATGAACTCGGAGAGCTCCGGGAGGGATTGCACTGGGTCGCGGGGAGCACGGTAACCCAGCACAATGCCAAATCTGTCCCGCTGACCCACTAACAGGTGGAGGCACTCTAACCCCTGGCTAACCAATGTCGAGGCCCTGCAAACATAAAACATGCCTTTGGAATCAATTAATGTCGTAAGTCTAGGTACCACTGTAATTTAATTCAGTCAAGTCTTACATGCTCAGCTATAAAAAATACAGGTGAACCAGGCTTTGTCCTACTTATTGCAAAGTGAACTGTTTGTGAGATTCTATTCTGAAATCACAGGATTGTGTCTGGATTAGAGATGGGCATTTCTTTGCGGAAGTGGTCTGGTTGTGAAACAAAACACAAGAGCCCAGCTGGCATTCGGATCTGCATCAACCCTCTGGAACGAAATCAGCCAATCCCTTACCTTGCTCTGGGGTTGCGTGGGGCTAAGCTCCAACAAAGAAGCCTCTGATGTCATGTTTCTTTCTCCTTGGTGCTGGCCAATCAGGAACTGTGCAGGGAACTGCATCATCCCACCTCCCTGTCTGATTGGCCAGGGCCAGGAAGAAGGAAAGATGACATTGGAGGCTTCTTCCTCATTGGAGTTTAACCCCATGAGACCCCAGAGCAAGGTAAGGAATTGGCTGAATTCATTCTGGAGGGTTAATCTGGGCTCCTGCATTTCGTTTCGGAAGCTGACCACTTCCGAAAAGAAATGCCCATGTTTATTCTGGATCATTCTGTTTCTGGTTTTAAGTAGCTATCATGTGTAACACGTCAGAAGCATTTGCTTTGTGTTTCCCTTTTGTGGAAGATATACATGCTGTACCTTGCAATCACATTTTTTGTTGGTAAAAGTGTACACCTCTTGCAAGATATTTTCTGCTTGACCCAAGTTGTCCCTTGTGGGTCAACATTGAACTATTATTCCTTGTTAATCACTGAATACATTAATGCTATTGGAAAAGGTAGTAAATGGTGACTTCTGGTATATGTGTATGTGTCTTTGAAAGGCGATTCTTGTAAACAGCTCAATGAAAATAAATATATTCAGTTTGGATTATTCAGTACTATTTAGAAATGTTTGTGAGAGCTATTTGATTTTTCATTTCAACATGTACTTCGGGTTTTTTAAAAAAATACAGTAGCTATATAACGTTCGCTTAACAATTGAACGTATGTTAACAGCATGTTGCCCTTTCTCTTCCTATATTTATATTTTTCAGTTGTTTTCCTTTTTATTTCTATAATACAGAAGGAATTGCCTATTGGTTTGTAGTTTCACACATATTCAACATAGTGATTTTTTTAAAAAACAAATAAAGTGTGTTTTAATTTGATTGGCATTTAAGAGCTGTCAGAATAAAGTACAAAACTGAAAGTGAGTACAAGATTGTGTGTTAAGCAGGAGAAGCTAGTTAGCAGGTGGTTCAAGTTGTTTAAAATATTCTTTAATCTACTCTTCAGAATTCAGCATACAGTGATGAAAGAAAAGGAAGTGAGAATAAACTTTTTAGCAAATGTTCACAAATGATTATTCATGATTGTTTTTGGTAGAACATGGCAGAATGGGTTCTACATATTTTGGCTATGCATAGTAGCTAAAAGAAATGTATTTGATGGGAAGCCTCACTCAAGCAAATGTTTTAGTTGCTAGAAGAGTATTTGGAATAAGAGATGGCAATTTCATTTCAGAAGAGGACTGGTTCTGAAATAAAACACGCCAGCACAACTGGCGCTCGGAGTCCAGTCCCACCCTCTGGAAAAAAATCAACCACTGTTTTACCTTGCTGTAGTTCGCGCTGAGAAAAAAAAATCCAACCAGGAATCAGTCTCCGATGCATCATCTTTCTGTCTCCCTGGCACTGGCCAGTCAGACAGGGACACGGGATGATGCATGTCCTTGCACAGCTCCTGATGGGCCATGCGAGGGAGATGGAAATACAATATATTTTCTTGTCTGGACGGCACATTGCTGGCTGCTCCTTCTTCCTCCTTGGCATTCTCATAGCCCCCACCTTCAAACCTGCATGTCTTAAGTAATCAGCAATAATTTACAGAAGACTTTTTGTGGTTGCTTATGATAATACTATGCAGCAGTTATCTCCCTATCAGGAACAAATCCACGACACAATATATATTGCTATCTGTATACTATGTGGGAGGGTGAGAGGTAGCTATCACCTGCTCTGAATCTAATGGGAAGGGCAGATGGATCAAGGAATCAGTGACATCACTTGTTATATTTTATACTTGGTCTACAAGCTTCAGGGGACAATAAGAAGTAATTTGAACTGTTAGTACTGTAAAATGTAATTTGTAGTCTTCTGTACAATATGTTTCTTACTGTAGTAGTAGACCTGATTTTTATAACTTCCTGCTGAGCAATCCCAGTTTTACATTCTCTACCCTAAAACTGTGCAACACTGAGTGTTATATTACATTACCTTACATTGTATACATTACATTACCTTACCTTACATAGATATCTGCATTTGTCTCTTCAGTGTTCTGTATGGTAATGTGTAAATATATTCACTTTATTATGAACACATTATGATTTATGTTAAATAATTGCATTGTGAAACAGTTCCACAATATTCCACAAAAATCTTTTGCAAAGTAAACAGTCTAGAAACTATTTTGTTATGTTTTAATCATACATTGCAAATAAGTATTATCAGAAATTTATGGAATATTAAACCTCTTGAATTTAAGTTGAATTTATTGGGCAGAAACTCTTCATTTCTGTCTAGTAGTAGGGGAAAACAGAATCAAACTAACAGGACAATATCACAAAGAAAAAGAGGATTAAGAATATAACAAGTATCCACCATCTTTATGGTTTCCAAGATATAAACAGGTGTGCCATTTTTTGTTATCCCTTGAATGGTCTTTCATTTATAATGTTTGTTAACTTTGCCGTCATTGCATACTCAGCTAAGTTTTCTTTCCCACTCTCTGTCATGGACAATCTTCTGCATTCCATTTCTTTGCAAAAGTTACTCAAGCTGCTGTTAACATATTTAAATTAGTTGACTCTGTTCTATTTTCTGATATTCATTCTGTCTTGCTCTGTCTTTGGTCTAATTTTTTTCCTTTGTTCTGATTTGATTTTGATTTGACTCATTTGTGCTTATTCTGTTTTGTTATGCCGTATTGTTTTATTTATTGCATAGTCTTGATGTTTATGGTTTGTATTTTAGCATTTGCTTAATTCTGTAAACTGCGCAGACTGGCCTTGTTGCTAGATGGTACAGTATATCAATCCATCAATCAAATAAATAAACAGGTCTTGTGCACTTAATTACATTATGTGGCTAATTGATGAATTTCAAGGGATATGAAGTCATTGGAGAAATTGAGTGGTCTACTTCTGAAGTGTAGTGTGTTGTCTCTCCTTTTCAACATACACTCAAATGATAAATCTATAGCCCTGAATACAAAAAGTTTCTCCATGCCGATGATCTTTCATAACTCTATAACTCAAAGCAACAATTTCGAAGACGTGCAGTGCCAGCCTACAGCTGCATTAGAAGGTCTTGAAGCATACTGTAGGGATAGTCACCTAAAACCTACCCCCTTAATAACTCAGGCTGGTGTTTTTCACCTAACCAGTAGAGTAACCTGTGTGTGTGTGTGTGTGTCATGTACACACAGCTGAAGCATTGTTTATTTCCCAGATATTGTGATGTTTCTTTGGAGGAAACATTGACAAATTTAAAATCATTGCTTAAGCAGCAGACATGATGTTACTGCAGGAATTGCCTTATTAAGAAAACTTTTTGAAACTGAATTCCAGGCAGAATTCAAAGAAACAAAACAAAAGACAAAAACATATATCACCCTAAAGACTATTATATTTTAATGTAAGCTTTCATGGATCAGTTCGACTTCTTCGGACATATAGCAACAGAATAAAATGTTCAATGGAATATACAGTGGAGTATAAATTTTATACCAAATATTCATTGGCTGTTGGATGTATGGTATATACGTATGGCTGCCTGTTGCTCCCCCTGGCTTGCTTATGGGCTAAGGGACACTGAGGCACTGGTCTTCCCGTTTCCACCACCCCCGCTGTGGTGCCTGGAGTGGCTACAGTTTGGGTGGGTGAGGGGTGCCTGCTGCTGTTTTATGACACTTGGATGGTGCGTTTCAAGATGCTCACTGAGAAGATGGCGGCAATGGAAAACCTAGCAGGCTCATGCTCTACTTTGGTTGGAGCGTTCGTGTTTTTTTCTTTTCTTTTTTGCTTTAGTTTGATTTTTGAATTGTGTAACTCTTTTTTGTTTTTGTTTTTTTGGGCGGGCTTAGTGGGGTTCATTTGGGTGTTGGGTTTGTCTTGTTGTCTGGTGTGGGGTTGTGGCCTTGTTAGATGTTTGCCCTTCCTCCATGTTCTATCTCCCAGTGATTGCCGAACTTTGAGGGTGCTCCTATAGAGGTGGTGTCAGGCCGTGGATGTTACGCTAGGGGCCAACAAATTGATTGTTTAGAAGAATTAGAGTCTGGCAGTTGGTGCCTGTCCCCCATTCTGATCCCCCGCCCTCCCACCACATATCTGGGAGCCATCCCAACCGCACCTCCAAACTATCCTGTTGGTTGCTCAATGCCAGGTTGATCCACAACAAGATCCCACTCATTCATGAGTTGATTGTGGATGAGTGGGCCAACCTGGCTTGCCTCACCAAGACTTGGGTGGTGCAGAGGGCGGGGGCATCTCTCTCCCACCTGTGCCCTCTGGGTTTCAGGTTCAACATCAGGGCAGATCACAGGGTCGGGGGGCAGAGTGGCCATTGTACATAGGGAATCCCATTCTGTCAGCAAATCTGCAGCATAGGTTTGCTTGGGGATGGAATGCCTGTACCTATCAGTGGGGCTGCGGGACAGATTTGGGATTGTGCTGGTGTACCATACTCTCCGCAACCCAGCACTCTCCTTTCCAGAGCTCTCCGAGTTCATCTCTGCAGCACTGTGTAGCCTGCATACTGTAATTAAAAACTGTAATTCGCCCAGAGACTACTTGAAGTGGTATGGGGCTGTATATAAGCAGAACATTGTTGAGGTCCCCTGCCTTCTGGTGGTAGGGGACTTTAATGTACATACCAGGGCAGGACAGTCAGGGGTAGCTCTGGATTACATGGAGTTCATGACCTCCATGAATCTCTCCCAGCATGTTTCTGGCATACCCTGGACTTAGTATTTTCCTTCATGCCTGCGGATTGTAATCTTGAGGGTTAGGAACCTTGTTTCCCAGCCTGTGTCATGGTCAGATCACCGTTTGCTGACCTTTTCCCTAGCAGTCACTGCTCCTCCCCATGGGAAGTCTGGCTCCTCTGT
Source organism: Phrynocephalus forsythii (assembly GCA_029282475.1). Lineage (NCBI taxonomy): Eukaryota > Metazoa > Chordata > Lepidosauria > Squamata > Agamidae > Phrynocephalus > Phrynocephalus forsythii. Next base: position 84,772,386 of record JAPFRF010000002.1, read on the forward strand.
TTGGGCCCATCCCCGGAGGCTTCTAGAGCCCACTCGATTTTCGGAAGCCTATGGGGACTTACTGGACTGCCTGGCTGATGATCCTGTTGACATCCTGGTGGACAGGTGGTATAGTGAAGCCACTCGGCCTGTCGATCGGCTCACCCCCACCCACCCCAGCGTCTCCTCTGTTGCCGAGTGTGCTCTTTGCGGCTGAATTGTATGCGATGAAGCAAGAATGGAGGAGACTTGAGAGCAAATGGAGGAACGCCCGGACAGTATCTAAATGGGCTGTGGTTCGTTCGCTGACCAGGCACTACAGTTGAATGATCGGGGACGTAATAAGATCCTATGTGTCACTGCATATTGGTGAGGCTGTGAACTGTCAGGCAGAACTGTTCAGAATGGTCCACAACCTTACCAATCCTGGTCAGCTGGGGCCTCCTCCTGGTGATTGTACCAGTGGGTTGTTCACAGCCCATTTTAAAGCAAAAGTTGAGACCATCCATTCTGTTCTGGATCCCGTTCCAGTGGTCTACCCCCGGGTATTTCCAGTGCTGCACCCACTCGGTCTCTTCGTTTTGTTGAGTTTGGGCCTGTGACACCTGTTCAGGCCTCCAGGGTGCAGGCTCATTGCTGCCCAGCAGCTTCTCCTTTCAACCCCTGCCCTTACTGGTTGATAAAGATTGCAGGGGGGAGCATGCCAGAGTGGGCATCGCTTATTGCCTCCACCTCCTTCTGAGTTGGGGTTTTCCCGATTGCCTGAAGGAGACGGTGATCAAACCTGTCCTTAAAAAGCCTGGCTTGGCTGTGGACGATATGAACAACTATTGTCCGATAGCCAATGTTCCCTTTTTGGGTAAGGTTGGAGCGGGTTGCTGCTGTTTGACTCCAGTCGTTCCTGGAGGAAGATCATGTCCTGGATCCTTTCCAGTCTGGGTTCAGACCGCATCATGGGACTGAAACAGCCTTGGTTGCGTTACAAGATGACCTGTTGAGGGGGACCAACAGGGGTTGTTCTACAGTATCCTCCTGGGCAGACTTTTGGAGGCGGGGATTGGTGGTTCAGCTCTATGCTGGCCCCACTCCTTCCTCTGGAACTGTGCCCAGAGAGTACGGCTCGGTCGGCTCCTTGGTCCCTCTCTTGTGGGGTGCCCCAAGGGTCGACAATCTCCCCTATGCTGTTTAATATCTACATGAGATGGTTGGATGAGGTCATTCAGAAGTTTGGAGTCTGCTGTCATCAGTACAATGATGATATGCAGCTCTATCTCTCCTTTTCCACATCTGCAATGGAGGCTGTTTGGACCCTTGATCACTGACTGAACACAGTTCTGGAAGGGACCAGGGCCAACAGGCTCAAACTCAACCCCAATAAGACCAAAGTTCTATTCCGGGGCGAACAGGTATAGTGGCTCTCCACCCAGCATGGACGGGATTCTCCTCCAGCTGGTTGATGGAGTGCATAGTCTGGGCATTATCCTGGATCCGGCTTTGTCCCTGGAGTCACAGGTGGCAGCCGTATCCAGGGCAGCATTCTATCAACTTTGGTTAATTGCCCAAATTTGCCCTTACCTCGATGGAAACTCCTTAAGGACAGTTGTGCAAGCGCCGGTCATCTTGAGGATAGACTATTGTAACACTCTTTACATGGGACTTCCCTTGACCCTTGTTTGGCGACTGCAGCGGGTGCAGAATGCGGTGGCCAGACTGGTGGTTGGTGTGGGCAGATATGACCTCATCACCCCCATTCTGGCTCGCTTGCATTGGATACCTGTTGCCTTCTGAATAAAGTTTGAGGTATTGGTTTTGATTTACAAAACCCTCCATGGCTTGGTTCCAGAATATCTGACCGAGCATGTCATCCTAAGGTCAGCGTCGGCCCAGCCCACCAGAACATTAGTCCCTTTATCTTCGGGTCGCCACTCTTCAGGAGGCGTGAAAGGCCTCAATCCGAAATCGTGCCTTCTCTGTGGTGGGCCCTAAACTCTGGAATCATCTGCCAAGTGAAATTAGGATGGCGGAGCCCCTCTCGGCCTTCCAGAAGCTGATGAAAACCTGGCTGTTTAAGGTTGCCTTCAGTGATCAGGGAGGTTGATTTGTTTCATGTTATTTGTTCATCTGCCTGTGTTTTTGCCATCTTGCCCTCGTATTTTTGATTCTGTATTTTTAACTTGATTTGGATTTTTATCATATATGCTCTTTGTGAATGTGAATTTATTTTGCTTAAATTGTCTTTGTATTGTTCACCATCCTGAGTTCCCTTGGAAAAATCAGATGGTTGGTAAATGAATGAATGAATGAATGAATGAATGAATGAATGAATGCAGCCTAAAATAGCATTTGCCTTTTTTGTGACCACATCACACTGTTGGCTCATATTCATCTTATAATCTACAAAAACTTCAAGATCCTTCTCACATGTAGTATTGCTGAGCCAGATGTTCCCCATCTTGTAACTGTGCATTAGGTTTCAGTACTTTGCAGTTATCCCTGTTAAATTTCATTTTGTTGGTTTCTGCCCAGTGTTCCAGCCTATCAAGATCATTGTGAATTTTGTTTCTGTCCTCCAGGGTTTTAGCTATTCCACCCAATTTTGTGTCATCTGTAAATTTGGCAAGCACTCCTTGTACTCCCTTGTCCTGGTCATTAATAAAAATGTTGAAAATCACTGGACCCTGGACTGAGCCTTGGGGTACTCCACTTGTTACCTTCCCTCATTTAGAGAAGGAGCAATTGATCATCACTCTTTATGATTCTTCAGCCAATTGTGTATCCACTTCACACTTGATTTGTCTAGCCCACAGGAAGGTTGTGTGGGGACTGAGGTTTCCTTAGGAAGTCTTTGGTGTCTTTTACATAACTGGGTGCATTTGTAGCATAAGGTTTGAGGATGTTATTCAAGTATCCAGATACCCCAACAGTGATGGTGTTGATGCTTGATACAATAGGTCTGCCAGGGATTCCTTATTTGTGTTTTTTTGGCAGTAGGTAGGAGGTTGCTGGTTGAGGTTCTTGTGGTTTGCTTTGTGGGATTTGTTTGTATATGCTTCCAGGGAGGTCTTTCATGAGCATCTGTACAGTAAACCCCCATCTATTGCAGGGGTTAGGGACCCGACCTGACCTGCAGTAATTGAAAATCCTCAATATGTGGATGATGGGTCTGGTCGGGACTGGGCGGGCTCTCTGGGGCTCTTGTACTTACCCCCGGCCTGGCGCTGCCCCAAACGGGCCTGCAAGGGGCTTTCCAGTCCCCCCAGAGGTCCCCAAAGTGCTTTCTAGTGATCTGGAGGTCACTTCTGGTTTACCGGAAGTCACTTCCGGTTTGCGGGGAAGCACTTTTGGGGCCTCCAACCGGCCTGGGAAGGCCTTTCCTCCTTACCCCAGGGGGCCTTTTTTCATATACTGTGGACCCTTGATATACCGGGACTGCAGTATATGAACTGCGAAAGGGTGGGGAACTGTAATTCCTTTTGGTATTTGGTGATTGGGTCTGTGGTTAGGAGCTGGTAAAATCTACCATTGGATAGCTTTCTCTTGGCCTCCTACATGTAGCTTAATTTGAGTTGAGTTGGGGTTTTGTTCATAGAGTGAGGGGGTGGAATCAATGGTATTTCAAAATCAAATTCAATTAAATTATTTCAATTGTAAAAAAAAGTCATTACAATAATTTAAATCAAATCTACTCTGCTCATGACCAAACTTTGTGAACAGCAGCCCTGTTTTTTACTGCTCAATATATTTGTCCTTTGTGATACAAAACTCCACATGTCAAAGGGAGAAGACTGAAATCTAGAAAGGGCTTTTCAAGCATTGCTATAGCACTAACAATTCTAGCAGAGGAGGCCAGACTGGATCTAGGGTGAGCTTGTATTATCCACCTAGTGAATATGTAGTGTTGTGGTATAATGCTGGATAAAATATGTGGATGTCTCTGAATAAAGAAAAAGCAAAGCAAAGTGTTCTCCTTATACACTACCGCATACCACTTCAAGTAGTCTCTGGGTGGATTTCAGTTGCAGGCTACACATTGACACCTCCCCCAGCAAGCTGGGTACTCATTTTACCAACCTCGGAAGGATGGAAGGCCGAGTCAAACATGAGTCGTCTACCTGGGATTGAATCCCAGGTCGTGAGCACAGTTACACCTGCAGTACAGGCATTTAACTACTGCGCCACAAGGCTTCTCGTATAGATTATATGACGTGGTATTGGGCAATTTAGGGAAATGAGGATACATCTTCTATAGTAACAACATGTGACTTTAAAGAAAACCAAAACAATCAGTAACTATATCAATGCTCATTTTGTCCTGCAGTGTGCATGGAAGGAAGAGAGGAAGAGACAATGTGTAACATGATTTTCATCCATATTTATTCAATTTGTTTCATTTAATATATACTGGTCATATATTGTTGAATTTAATGTATATTCTTGTTTGATGATACAGTAGTCCCCCATTTATTGCAGGGTTTACGTTCTCTAGTCACCTGCGATAAACGAAAATCCACAATATGCGGATGATGTCACCCCATTGTTGCTGCCGCCACTACCCCTCCTCTCCAAAGCTGTGTTGGAGGGTGTCGGAGCAGCAGAGGGTGTTGGAGCAGCAGAGGGTGGCAAGGGTGGTGGGGTGCCAGGGATGAAAGGAGGGATTGCGGCAAGGGTGGTGGGGTGCCAGGGATGAAAGTGGGGGAGGGTTGAGGTAGCGGCAGATTCCGTGATATAAAGGGGCTGTGATGTGGCGGAGAACTACTGTAATGGTTTTTAAAATGTCTTAGAAGGAGCCTTGTGGTGCAGTGGTTAAACTCCTGTACTGCAGCCAAAACGTCTCATGACCCAAGGGTTCAATCCCAGGTAGCTGACTGAATCACCCTTCTATCCAAGGTTGTAAAATGAATATCCAGCTTTGGGGGCGGGGGGCAAGTTGTAGCCTTCACAATTAAATTCTAAATCATAAAGAGAGTGCTTGAAGTTCTGTGGAGTGGTGTTTAAGCAGTACTCTTTGCTTTTTGTTATTATAAAATAATATTTATACAAGCATTTTGTATACCGCAATGCTCTGACATGAATAAATAAATCAATAAATTGGCCTCCTTTTGTAGCTGTCTTTTGGGAAAGTGTATATAGGGTCCTCACTAGATGCATATGAGACAGTTTGAGAATTTAGGTGTGCAAATATAGAAATCTGAATAGCAGAATATCCCCTCCCTTTTTTATTTTGTTCTGCTTTTGCTCAACCCCATTCTTTCAAAAACAAAGTCCAATGTCCATGACTCAGTTTTAGAATTAATGTTTGGTTATTACGAAGTAGACTAGTACTGTTTTTTCTCCTTTAGTAGCTTAAGTAGATGAATTCATTTCTGAGGATTTGTCAGATTGATTCTTTTTTCACACACAAAAGCCTTTGGAACTCAGTTTTGTCTTGTAGAGGCCATTGATTTTCTATCATTATTAATTGTAAGATGAACAATTAAAATAAACTTCCAAAAACTAATTTAAATTATGAAGTGTGTTATCATGGTTTTTCCACCAGTATTTTCACGTCAAGATTCTGTTTGTGTTCCAGTTAAAGTTATGCTGGTTGTTTTCTAAACATTTCTTATTGTTAAGCAAAATAAGATGATTTTATTCTTATTTTTAAAATTTCAGTTTAACTTTGTTGGAAGAATCCTTGGTCCCAGAGGATTAACAGCTAAGCAGCTTGAAGCTGAAACTGGATGTAAGATAATGGTCCGAGGCAAAGGGTCCATGAGAGACAAGAAAAAGGTAAGATCTTTAAAAGAGTGGTAGAAGAGCTTGTTTATAGATGAATAGACATACGTTTCGTAAGCACGAAAATTGGACATAATCCTGTTGCCATAGTTATGCTGGCATAAACTGGATCTGGATGCTAGAAATGGTTACTTTAAATGAATTGAAAGCTCAATATATACCCTTTTGCTCAGGGAAAGCCTTTCGCATGTGAGAATGAGGCTTTAATCATCAAAATGTGCCCGCTTTGAAGTCAGCTGTCCATATTTCCTATTCTAGAACATGCTTCTATGGATTCTATATTGTTTTGCAAACACAGTGGCTCTTTACCTTTATTCAAAGTTTTTATATAAATACTTTTGTGGGTGCTGAAATAAATTGTGAGGCCCATGTTACAGAGGAAGCATGTGTGCTTGGAATGGAGCCTTCCAATTTACACAGCTGTGGTTGTAACATTGCCCCTATCCTCACTTGGATGGCAAAACAGGTTAAACATTATCTCTAGCGCACAACTTCCCTGATTATGTGGTGGCTGCTTATCAATCTGAAATCTAAAACCACAACATATGGATGTTTTGTGGCAAACCCTTGTCTTGATTTTTTTCTATTTGAAAAGGGACTTGTACTATCAGAATTCTCTGGAAAGCTTGCATTTAGTCTAAAAACGGGTCCTCAAAATTTTCAAACAGCGGGCCGGTCGACTACCCCCCAGACACCACTGCGGGGCGGATCACAGTTAAAAAAAAAGCCGACATTTTAAATTGTCCTGCTTGGCTGCAGCCGCTGCCTCGACCATCTGGGCAGTGGGTGGGGGAGCGGGAGACCTTGCCGTGGCCCTCCCACTTTGAACTGTCCCACTAGCTAGCATGCCGATCATCTGGGCAGTGGGTGGAGGGAGTGGGGGAAGCGATATAGCCCACCTCCGCAATAGAAGCAGGTACAGAGTCTGGCTTGCTTGCGAAGCAGGGGGTAGGTGGGTGGGTCTGCAATTGGTCCCAGGGGCCGCATTCAGGACCCTGGGGGCCGTATCTGGCCCCCGGGCCTCAGGTTGAGGACCCCTGGTCTAAAACAAGGAATACAGACCTTGTGTAAAGAGGGTTCTGTTTTGAAAAAAACAAACAAAACACAGATTTCAAGTAGCTTGTTTCTGCTTATGCATAAGATTAAGGTTCATGAATGTGCCTAGTTTTAAGAGTTACTGATCTCTGAAATGTGAAGCACCACATTTTTTCAGAGGGTGTGCAGTGAATCATTTGGAGGTGTTAGAGGTCTTGAGATTACATTGGTATGTACTCTCTTCAGGTGTAGTACAAATCAAGCACAGTTCATATATACACACTTGTTTGTCATTTGGGTTTAGTTGGGGATAAACCATTTTGTTGCAAGAATTAGAGACAGTGGAGACCATTGTACTTTTAAAGCTTCTCTCTCACCCATTCTTGTTGACTATATTATCCAGTGGGGAGCTGTCTCCTGGTAGCTAGAGGGAAGTGGAGGGGTAAAAGAAATAAAACAGAGCACACAGCTTTATAGACTGCAGATGGTTCTCTCCAGTCTTGGCTGCATCTTTAAACATACAGCCTGGCCTTTTGCGTTACCCGGCGCTCAGAAAAGACACAAATATGTCAAGTACGCTGAGATGGGTCAAGTTGGTATGTTACTAGAAGGACACAGAGCAAGTTGATTCTGATCTATGTTCCCCTTATTCAGGCATGTTTGTATACCTTACTACACTCCTTTGTTTGTTTTGTTTTTGTAACGTGTATGCGTTCAAGTACATGATACTTCAATAATAGATTAATAAAGACCTATTCAGTATGTGTCATTCAGGATATTGTCCTGATTCTTTATTTTGGGCTAGGTGTAGAATATTATCTGTAGCAGCATGAATAGATTTTTGTATTATTAAGTGTGGTTATCCGCAAAGCGTGGAATCCTAGATCTGCTTCAGAAGCGAGTTGTAAAATTTCCTTTCACATATTGAGAACTCAGAAGGTTAATATGACAGTTACCCACTTCTGATGTATACTGGGTAACAGTTATTTTGGTCAACTTCAGTAAATCTAGATTACAGTAGTAATTTGGAATCTTCCAATAATAAATTATTGGAAAACAGATAAAGAAGTTATAATAACAATAGCTATAGGGACAAAATGAAGTTAAAATTCACCCTGAACTCAGCCAAGTTGAAGTACGGGGATATCTGTGCCATATATTATTGTCTCTATTTATTCTTCCTATGTAAACTAGTAACAAAAGTAGTCCTGTATGCTGAGAGTCTTAAATTGGAATTCATTTAATGTGGCTTAGTGTAATTTATTTCAGAAAGTATCCAACTGGTGCATGGTCTAAACAGTAACCTAATCCACTGATTACATTCTGACCTTGACATTAAACCTTGTTCATGCATTACTTACTACTGAATTCAAAATAAGGAAAGAGGGACAGTCTTTTTGTTCATAGCTAGTTAATTGTGAGATTTCTAGTACCATAAATGTTTTCAAGAGGGATTACTTCATTAATATTACTGACAAAATGCAACAGGGAGAAATACTTAAAAGTGTAACCCTGTTAATCTGTTCTGGCATATATGACAAAATACCTGGACCAAACTGTTGTGATATATTCAGTACTAATAGATCTATATGCATGTAAGCTTTTGCGGATTTAAAATAAGGTCCAAAGTGGGCCAAATGTGTAACCAGAGATGATCTGAGGCTATCCACTTTGCAATTACTTTGAAGATTTTATTTTAATCACAGGAAATACACAAGAAAGAAGACTCACAAAATGAAGGCACATGTGGGTGGATACTTTAATATTGGAAGATTTCTGCTGGTAATCCCACCACTAATATTGCTGATGTGACAATGAATTCCCCTCCCCCTCATCCTGAGGCCCCAGATGGCTTCTCCAGGGCCAAAGTGATCCTTAGGGATCCTTGGAACCCGAACAAGGGGGATGGGATGGGGAGGAAGTTAAATTAAATAATGACATCACCGTCATTCATGTCTCGCATAGTTGCACAGCAGAATATCAGGGTTAATTTTGTTTTTTAAGCCGAGCTATATTAGGCTCGTAGTGCACACTGGGATTTATCCCATTGCCTTTCTCTTGTTTCCCATTGTACAGCAGTCCCCCCATGTATGTGGGTGATCCATTCCAGGATGAACCATAGATACCTGAAACCTTGGATGTCAGTGGATGAAAGAATGGGTGAGAGTGAAACTAGCGTGAAGGGCAAGAAGATTAAGTTGATATGCTTGCATACTGAAATTAGGTTGCAGCAGTGGCAACTGTGGATGACTCAATGGATTTTGGAGGAACTAACCCCCACCCTCCCATTAGCTGCTTTAGATTAATGACAGAGTGCAGGAGAGAGATGCCATGTTTGAAGTAACTTAAAGTAAATGTTGTTTATAAGTATTTAGGTTAAATATGAACATTCCCCCGCCCCCGTATGGAAGATGTAAAAATGCTTTACTGTGTTACATCTAATGTTATTCTAGTAAAGCATCTGTTTATAGCTTTGGTTAACCAATGTCTCTGGGAAGCACCACTCTTGTGAGTCACTGTTTTCTGCACATTCCAGTTCATGATATGCTCCTTGTTGTGGGAGAATCATACTACCGACTCTGTTATGCAAAAGACCTTGCTATATCCTATTTTCAAATATAAAGTGGCATATCTAATTGGTTTGTTCCATTCATGTGTTAATGATCTATATGCAATTCACTTGCATTTCATTGGATAAAGAAGTTTATTTTGTTGCACCTTACTGTGGCAAACTTGAAACTTGAGTTTCATTTTCACTTGCATTTCATTGGATTTTGACCACCTAGGACTGATGATTTGTTAATTCTTGAGAACTTTTCATATATACCATATTTTTCCATATATAACACACTATTTTTTTTCTAAAATCATGATGCCGAAAATACACGGAAGTAAGCCTTTCAGGGTGGGTGGAGGAGAACCCAAACTCACCTGGCTTTCCCACTCTGTGGTTTCTTTTTTACAGGATCGGCTCCATCTTTCCTTGAATTCTCCATCAACATCCCCACCCCATTGTTTTCGTTCATTTCCTATTTTATGAAGGAATGCACTCAAGAAAGAAAAGAAATGCGCTCCAGAAAGAAAAGAAAAAAGCCACACTTTTTTAAGCATGAAAAGTCATTTCTTAATGGGCTGGGCAAGCCCAATGGAGCCTGATCCTGCAAAAAACAAACTCAGCAAAGCAGAGCGGAGTGTTTAGAATTAAAGATAACAGTGGGGTTGGTAGAGGTAGAGGAGACTTCAAGGACGATTTATTAATTTTATTTATTTGGAAGTCTAAAAGGGGGGGCATCTAATAAAAGGTGGTGTCTTATAGACAGAAAAATATGGTAATTTGAATTGTTTACATCTTGTTATGGTACTTTCCAAGAAAAACCTTTCCAGTTTTTGTTGTATCTTTGTGACTTATAGAACAGTCATTTACATGTTGACTTTGAGGGCTGCATTATTGCAATGAAACATTGTACAAAGAATTTATTTAGTGCTTATAGGTTGGATTTGATGTGAACTGATTTGGTCAGGGTCTCCTGGAAGAAATAGATGCCCTCAATCCTTTCCATTCGGGATTTAGGCTGCATCATGGTATGGAGACAAAATTGGTCACCCTGCAAGATGACCTTTTGGGGGGAGACCGATGGGGTGGCAAAAAGGCCTTGCTAGTCCTCCTTGATTTCTCACCAGCCATTGAGACTGTTGACCATTGTATCCTCCTGGTTAGGCTGTTGGAATCGGAATTTAGTTACCTTGCTTTGACATGGCCCTGATCCCTGGTCCGAATTTAAGGGGCCCTGATCCTTCTTGTGGGACTACCCCCAGAGGGTAGAGATTGGTGAGATGCAATTCACCTCTTGGGCTTTCAATTGCGGTGTCTCAGGGGTCTGTCATCTCACCTATTTAACATCTGTATGAGTCCATTGTGGGAAGATCATTCAGAGTTTGGCGCTTCATGTCACCAATATGTGGATAGCCGGGGCCTGATGGTTTTCCTATTGAATGGTACAAAACATATCTAGATATTTTAGCTCCTAGACTCCTCTTGGTATATCAGAAAGCTTTTGAATTAGACAAATTACCATGGTCTATGTATGATGCATATTTATCAGTTATACCTAAACCTGGCAAAGATCATACAAATTGTGGAAACTATAGACCAATCTCTTTAATGAACACAGATGTTAAAATACTATCTGCAGTTTTGGCTAATAGAACTCAGGTCGTAATTTCAACTATAATGCATACAGATCAAGTGGGATTTATTAATCATAGACAAGGAGCAAATCATTTGAGATTAGTAACAAATTTGGTAGTTCTTAATAGGAAAAGATCAGATCCAGCTGCATTGCTTTCACTGGATGCAGAAAAAGCATTTGATAAAATATCTAGACAATTTATATTAGTAATTTTAGAAAAGTTCAGATTCCCACAAGAATTCATAAAATGGGTTAAAATTCTATATCTTTGTCCTAAGTCACAAGTTAGAGTAAATGGACTTCTTTCTGACTCCTTTAATTTGCAGAGGGGTACAAGACAAGGCTGTCCTATGTCCTCATTGCTATTTGATCTCTGTTTGGAACCATTGGCATGCGCTATTAGACAAAATAGAATGATACATGGTTTTGTTCATAAACAAATAGAATTTAAATTAGCTTTATATGCAGATGATTTATTATTATGTATTAGTAAACCAGAAACATCTATACCAGAATTAATGAGACTAATTAAGCTTTTTGGAACAATTTCAGGATATACGATTAATTGGTCAAAATCCGAACTAATGCCGGTAGGTGATTATAAAGAATTGACATTGTATAATAAATGGCAGTTCTGTCAGTGTCCAGAGGTATTAACTTATTTAGGTATTCTAATCCCAAGGGATATTTCTCAGATGATTAAATTGAACTTAAATAAGTTGATTACCAATATCTCTAATGACTTAGAAAGATGGGCATTACTTAAATTTAGTGTTTGAGGTAAAGTTAACATACTAAAGATGAATATTTTGTCACGTATTATATATGTAATACGTGCTATTCCATTCTATATTCCTCAAATTTATTTTTTAAAAATTAATAGATTATTTCAAAAGTTTATTTGGGTTAATTCTCTACCTCGTATCTCAATTAAAAAATGCAATTGTCAATATCAGAGGGTGGTTTTAATCTTCCAGATATTAGTGCCTATCATAAAGCATATCTTTTAGCTCAGGTAAATTGTTGGCAAATTCTCGTCCCACCAAATACTCCAACTTGGGTTACTCTTGAAATGGCATATTTAAAACCCCTGTATGGGTGGTTTGCTTTAGATTCTAAATACACTTTGAGCAAAGGAATTATACCCCCTTCAATTTCAGCTAGTAGGGAAACATGGAAAATTAAATTACAGCTCACCAATTACAGTTTGATCCATATGCCCATGCAAAAACAACTATATGGGGAAACCCAATATTAAGAATTGAGAAAAAGCCCTTTATGTAGAAAAAGTGGGCAGAATGTGGTATATTTACCTTAGATCAATTAATAGGCATAGATGATTATTTTCTACCTTTTGCCATTTTACATTCTAAATATAACCTACCTGCAAATACACAGTGGCAATATCTTCAGCTTCAACACCTTTTGGTGTCTGTTTTTGGCCCATCTGCAATGAGTGCTTCAGAACCACCAGGACTTTTAGAGGTAATTATTGGATCGAATGAGAAACCTAAACCAATAACTATAATCTATAAATACTTAATAGATTTTTATAAAATAGATATTCAAGAACTTAAAGATGTTTGGAATAGGGAATTGGAAAATGAAATACAAATTAAACAATGGAAAGTTGTATTAGAATCTATAAAAGATGTTTCCTTGGATTTGAAATTGAGACTAATCCAACAAAAAATAATATTCAGAATATATTGGACCCCACAACGACTGTTTAGAAAGAAATTGATAAATTCAGACAGATGCTGGAGATGCAATAGTATAAATGCTTCCTTAATACATATGCTTTGGAAATGTCCAGTAATATACTTATTGTGGATAGAAGTTCTTGCCTATATTAATAAAGTTTTGGGGAAATTTCTGTTATTTGAGAATATTCATGTTATCTTAAATTATATCCCCACTGTATGCGGTCTAACTAAAGGTCAACGAAAGTGGATTTTGACATGGTGGCAAAAAGACTTATATTAAAGGCCTGGAAGGATAACCATCCTCCACCCTTCACACAATGGTCAGAAGATCTGCGACAACTAGTCTCATTTGAACGAATATCATATAGAAAACAACCACAAGAGGATATCTATATAGATATATGGAAGCCCTTTATTGACTCATTGTAAATATATAAGGCAATTTATAATGGATGTATTATATGATCTTATGATGTATTGACCTTTGCTTTTTGTTTACTTGTTTTTCTTTAATGTAGTTTATGTTATAGTATTATGTTAAATTTTCAAAAAGTCAAAAATAAAAAGTATACAAAAAAACAATATCTGGATAGCACACTGCTCTATCTCTCCTTCCCTTCTTCTGCAACTAATGCTGTCCCGTCTCTGGAACACTGCCTGGACACCATCTTGGGTTTGGTTGAGGATGAATAGGCTGAGGTTGAAGCCAAGCAAGATGGAAACCCCATTTGGGGGGTCCCTGTGGCTTGGTTGGGTAGCTCCCTCTCAACATCCTTTCTTATTTTTCAAACTAGTTCTACTCATGGAGCTGCTAGTCAATTGTGTATAGAGCTACAAATTGAACTTTATTATTGTCACATTAAAAACATAGAGTAAAAATCAGTTGTTAGTCCCAAGCAGAGCAGATTACGCAGCCAGGTGTGAGAACAGGGACCTCCAGCCAACTTCTTTTATGAGTTTTGGCATTTTGTGTGTACAGTATGTGGTCTATGAACAAATCATCTGAGCTTCCATTATTTCTTATGGGGAAATTTGCCTTGATACATGAGTGCTTTGTCTTAAAAGGATGTTTCTGAAAAGGATTATGCTAGTAAACCAAGGTATTACTGTAGTATTTGCTTTCTCCCTCTTGTATTTGGATTCTCACATTTTATAGTTAAATTAGTGCCTGCTTATATAATAATAATAATAATAATAATAATAATAATAATAATAATAATAATAATAATAATAATAATAATAATAATAATAATAATAATATAACCTTCATTGCCATTGTACAACCAGTGTACAATGAAATTGGCTAAGCTCCCTCCCACCCCCAACACCATCCCACTAAAAAGCCATTCAATCTGATTTCACACTGTGTGCTTGCTGCACAACTCGCCAGCCCCACGAGTCTATCATGAGTTGTCACGTCCCGTTTAACAGTCGAACAGCCCAGGATAAAAACTGGTTTTTAGCCTGTTGGCACGGCTTGCTATACTTTCTGTATCTCCTACCCGAGGGTAGGAGAGTAAAGAAGTGCTGACCAGGGTGTGAGTCATCCCTGATGATTTTCCTTGCTCTCCTAAAACAGCGGTCCCTGTCGATATCATCCAGTGGACTCAGGGGACAGCCCATGATGTTTTGTGCTGTGTTCACTACCCTCTGTAAAGTCTTTCTGTCCGCGGCTGTCAAACCAGCATACCAGACTGTAATGCAGTACGTAAAGTATGATTATGAATTGAATATGTTTTAATCCAACTGTTTCAATTGCTCATTGGTGGGGAAGGTTTCATTTTTGTCCCTATATTTTTTCTTTGATTGTGATGCTGGAGTAAAGCAGAGTGAAAAAAGAAGCAACATTGAAAGGAAATAGATTGTGTAACTCTTTCCAGCTTTAGTTGATTGGACAGCTCTCTGGATTGGAGCCCCCTCCCCCTGCATAGACCAGGGTCTGGAGCTGAGTTGTCTAGAGTGTTTCTCAGAAGGAGAGTCAACTTGTTTAGACTTGAGCGAGTTGCACAATCTCAGGTTACTACTTGAAGAAAGCACTGGGTATTCTTAAGTAGTTGATAGCTAGAAAACTCTGAGAACAGTCACCATAGGTCAAGAATTTATTTTCATTTAGCTAGTGACCCATAGTACCTAAATCTAAATCTACCATGCTGAGATCTCTGTGTTCATTATATGACTGGCCTAGTCACTGTTTCTTGGCCTATGCTACCATAGAATAGTTGAAATGATAAAATGAGAAGGAAAGCAGAGTATATAGCTTTCGACTCTGTGAAGAAAGATTCTGAAGGTTGTGCGTGTATTAAATATGTTTTTTGCACCTTCTTACAGGTATGTGATCTGTGGCCTTCTTTGTTGCCATGTTGTTTGTGGTTTCTTACCTTTGTTTTTCTCAATTTACTTTCTAATTTTTTTCATATATTGTTAACTTAAATCAGTTTCTTGTCCTTCCCAATACATGTCAATTAAATTCCCTATTATTATTTTAGTGCTTCCACAGATGGTGCTATTTCTGTCAGTGTTTTATGTGACATCCTTGTACTACCTAAAACCGCCTCAGGTTGTTCACCATCAGAATGGGAAATAAACATCAGAATAAACAGTCTTGTGTTGAATCTCTTTTTCCAAAGCTAGTAAAATCAATGGACAAATTTGCAAATAAACAAATTAGCATCTATATTTTATTTTGTTGCACCTTACTGTGGCAAACTTGAAACTTGAGTAGATGGGTCCTCAAACTAAGGCCCAGGGGCCAGATGCAGCCCCTGAGGATCTTGAATCCAGCCCCTGGGACCAATTGCAGACCCCCCCACACACACATGCCCCCTGCCTCGCAAGCAAGCCAGCCTCCACAGCTGCTTCGATTGCTGAAGCAGTTCAAAGTGGTGGGCTATGTTGCTTCCCCCACTCCCCCCACCCACTGCCTAGATGATCAGCATGCTGGCTAGTGGGGCAGTTCAAAGTGGGAGGGCCACAGCAAGGTCCCCTGCTCCCCCACCTGCCGCCCAGATGGTCAGGCACCGGCTGCAGCTGAGCGGGGCAATTTAAATGGCGAGGGCTGTGGCAAGGTCTCCCACTCCCTCCATGGCCCCGAGGCTCCGCCCCTGTTTCTCCACCCAGCCCGCTTTCCTTCCTTATGTGGCTACTGCTTGTGTTATTGTGGTTGTGAGGAAGGAAGGGGGCAGGTGGAGGCAGTGCCAGCCAGCCTTCCGAGCCAGAGTAGCCACAGCAGTGGACTGAGGGAGGGATGGCCTGGGGGCAATCAAGAGGAAACAAAGCTACTTCCTGCCTACCCAGCCCCCTCCAAGCTGCTTACTTGCTCCGTGGAGTGAGGGAGGGGAAGAGGGAGCCCAGCCATGGCCGGATGCTGAGGCCGACGCCACCACTATTGGGTTAGAGACCAGCGAGGAGGAGGTGGCGGAGAAGGAAGGGAAGGGAAGGGAAAGCCAACAGTGGCCCAGGCTGGTTCCTGGGAGGCTGGCAGGGCTGCATTTATCCCTTGTTGGTGGTGGTCAGGCTAGCAAGCCAACAGAGCACCGCAGCCTGGCTGGGCTCGGTGGTTTGAGCAGGTCTTCCTGCCTTTCCTCCCTCCTTCCCAGCCCTTGCTCCCTCCCTCCCTCACTTGCAGCGCACCAAGTTGGGCCGAGCCAGGCCAGGCCAAGAGAGGAGGCAGCTTTCCTTCCGGGGCGCAGTGAGGGTGTGATGGCCAGGGTGCATGGCTGGATCTGCGTGCAGTGGCGCCAGCCTTGCCGCAGCTGCTGCTCCTCATCCTAAGTGGCTTCCTAGAAGGTGATGAGGGGCCTGAGCTTGCCTGTGCTGCCGCCTCCTTCCCAGCACAATGAAGGAAGGAAGGAGAGCCACTCCAGCCACTGGCACTGTAGTAGGAGGAAGAGGCGCAGCAGAAGGAACCCAGCGGTGGCACCTCAGGGCAGCAATCTGGAGCAGGAGGTATTGCTGGGGCCCCAGAGATACACTGATGATGGGCTGATTGTGTGTGGGGGGGTGCTCTGCCCACTTGCCCCTCCTTTCCCCCCTTTTCCCATGTTGGCCCCCCTTTTTTTGGGACTGTGGACCGGCCCCCAGTGGTATCTGGGGGTGGTGGTGGACCAGCCCACTGTTTGAAAACTTTGAGGACCCCTGAGTAAGGTATTAAGCAGCTATAAATAAAGATGGCTTTGTAATTTTAGGTCATATTAATTTATTCCTTTTCGTAATGCAGATATTGAAGTTCTCTAATTTCCCAGAACTTTATGTGATCCTGTATCAACTCTGTGGCTAAACACCATTGAATGTCTGGACAGTCATCTATATAGGATGATACTGCTGGTGATTAACTGCTAATGTTTGAGTTACTGCTGGTACCTCATTTTGAAAAGCATAATTTTAAAACATACTTTAATGCTCTACACTTGGACCACTTATAATTTCAAGATATGTTGTATTCTATGTGGCCCCACAGGAATGCATTCTTTTTTCTAAATTAATTGCAGTTGTGAAAATCTTATATTCTCTTGCATAGAATGGAATCTAAAGACCAACAATTTTAAGCATTTTTTTCATGGGCTTACATAGATGGATATATGAGGCTAGGGGAAATAGATCTTGTCCTCTCCTTGGCATTACTTTGAAGAAAATGCTGCAAAAAGTGTTAGGGGGACTCTACTACACTGACCCATTCCACATGGCATGAAACATTTTCAGGGTGCAGAGAAATCTCTAAGAGTAAGTCTGTATCTTCCAGTCATGTAGCAGATGCATAGACCCACATGCATTCCTTGTTATGTTGACCATATTTATGCATTTTCTTAACATTTTAATATGTAGAAACAAGACATCTGCTAGCAGATTTCTAAAAGACAATTGCCTTCTAATGAGAGGCTTGTATGTACAGAAGAAAAAGAATAGGGTTGATTGCTCACAATCTAAAATTTTTGAAGCATTTTGGGTTATTTGCATATCTAATTGCTATGCAATCAAAACTAAGTGAACTGTAGCTACTTGAAACTGCAGAATGAAAGGCAATCATTTATGGAGGAAAATATCACATTTACATGGAAGTTTGTCTGAATATTAGAGTTGGGTTCTTCTGTTTAATTATAATGTCTAGGAAATAAATTAATGCTTGTGTGTTAAATGAATGAATGTGACCCTGAAACATCAGCTGTGCTTTGTTGTAGCAGAACAACTGGCATTAAGAAGAACTAAGTAGTAGTCTTGTGCATTGTGGTGATAAGAGACTGTGCCAGAATCTCTGCTAATTACCCACTTTTTTGAGATGGAAAGTAACTGCTTGGGTGCTTTTCTTCCCACCAGTGCCAGTGGTCAGTTAAACTTAAGTTGAATAGTGACAGTGCTATTTCCCTCTTTCTGGAGATGAGGAGAATTAACATAGTTCTATTGTGATGGGGGGGCTGTGTTATTATATGTAAAAACAGTAAATGCAACATTTGTTTTTGTTATGGTTAACATTTAGTGAGGAATTGAATCCTTGGCTTCTTAACTAATGAAAGTAACGTGCTGCAATTTATGCTGTTTGACCTCCACTGACATATGTAAATAAGATGGTTCTGACCACTAGTTTGTTTACGTATCCACAGGGAGTAAAAACAGGAAATTAAATAGGGTACAGTACTTCAGGATCTACTCAAATAATTATTTGATTATCTTTGCTATGACAGGGTGTCTTTTCTTGTCTATGATTTTGGAAAGAAAAAAATCTTCACAGAATTATTTTCATTATTATTGAAGGGAAGTTTATAATGCAGGGAAAACAAACATTGGTCCAGAACCTTTCATAGATTAGAAGAAATTTTATCAGAAAATCCTGGGTATTGTAAGAGTTAATTGCCAATGTCTAGAATTCCATCATTGTCTCTTTTCAATAATAGTATTCCTGTTATGAATGGGACTTTCATATTTTAACCACAAGAAAAAAGCATGGAATAGGCGCTTTTTGTGTGCATTATTTTGTCGATTCCCAAAAGAGAGCCTATAAAGCACAAATCATTTGTATTAATGAAAGAGACATACCTGAAGTTTCATACTATTTGAGGTTTCTTGCTTTTGTTTAATGTTTCTTTTACCTTTTGTCTATCAAATGGTATGGGAAATTTGTCATCTAGCAGGTTGAGATTTTGCTGCGTGGAAACCTACAGAATGTCAAGAGTGTACTGGTTTTAGAAGTGTTGCTTTTATGGATCTGATGAACTGAGCACTGTCCACCCTCTGATTATATGAAGGTGCATCTTGGTCCCCTTGTTGTGTAATGCAGTAGTCATCTGCCACATTGCACCCCAAATATTGCAGTCCTGTTAATATTGAGGGATCTACCACCCCCCCTCCACTTTGGTGATGGTGGCTCACACAGAAGTCTCCTGACCCAGACAAAGCCCCAGCCCCAGCAGAGGCCTTCTGACCCAGATGGGAAGTCCCCGGCCCCAGCCACGAGTTTCAGCAGAGGCCTCCAGACCCAGTGGAGGTCCTGGCCACGGAGGCCTCTGGCCCCAGCAGAGGCCTCCTGAGCTAGGTGCAGAAGCCTCTGGACCCAGCTGTAGCTACAGTGGAGGGCTCCAAACCTGGTCCTGGCTGCGGAGTGCTCCAGCCTCAACCAAAGGTACAACAGAGGGCACTGGTCTCAGCCTCGGCCGCAGTGGTGGGCTCCGGACCCAGGTCGGGAGGCCTCTGATGGGTCCAGAGGCCTTCGTGGCCAGGACCTTCATTAGGTCCAGAGGCCTCTGCAGGGAGGGATGGTCTGACCGACGGAGGAGGGGGAGAAGCGGCCACAGCCAACCAGCCAACCACTGGATCACCTGCCTACATCCCTTCCCCTCTGCTGGGGCAGTGGCAAAGGCTTCTCTTCCATTCTCCCTCCTTCCCTCACCCTTCCTGTGTTTGCATCAGCCTGCTGAGGGAAAGGGGTTCTCTTGACCGCATGCCAGCCTGGCTGACTGCCTTCCCCTTAGCTGGGGTGGCGGCGGCAATAACTTCTCCATTCTTCCTCCTTCACCCTTCCTTCTTTCATCTCAGCTGGCTGAGGTAAAGGATTCCAAGGCATGCCACCACCTCCTGCATTTCTCCTCATCCACCTGATTGCTTGCCAGCTTTCCTGCATGGTGGTGTGGCTGGGAATGAACCCCTTTCTCTCAACCAGCTGATGTGAAAGAAGGAAGGGCGAGGGAAGGAGGGTCTCCAGACCCAGCTGCAGACAGTGTGGAGGTCTATGGACCTGAGCCCATATGTAGACACCGTCACCACGAAGGCATCTGCATATCACAGATATTCACTTATTGTGGGTGATTAGGAAACCTAAACCCGCGATGAACGATGAACTACTGTAAATTATCAAAAATCAGATACTTTCAAGTTTGGTTTTAATCTGGTTTAAAGTGTCTGTACTACAGGCAGTTACTTCCACATGTAGAATATGTTGTTCAATTCTAATTTTCATAGCCACCTATTAAAATAGAAGCATTCCATATTCATATTCTTTAATATGATTTTATTCATTAAACAATTAGTTACTTGTTGCTGAAGTTGCAGTATAAGTCCTTTAATTCAGTGGTGATATCCTTATTGTGTCATACCTTTCCTCTTTTATGTAATTGTATTTTGGAGAAGTTTTTTCTACAGAGTTTTAGATATTGTTAGCTATACTATTCCATGAATTGTCCAACAATTATAATACTATTTAATATAACATAATGTATTTCATATAGTGAGGGTCACAAATCTCACTTGTGAGTGGTCTCCCTACATTTCTCTGCATCACTGACCTAGGACTGACCTACAATATTTGAAGCAAAAAACAAAACAAAACAAGATAGGACCTTATCTGTTCAACCTACAAAAGCAGCTGTACTGGCAGTTGAGCATTTCAGCACTATAAATGGTACCATAGTTTTAATTGCACCTAAATGTACCTATCAGTATCTGCTGCTTACAGCAGTAGCCTCATTCTGCTTCATTCTGCCTAATGATAGTGCTGATCCTGGACTGCTTCATTAAAGGTAACACAGGATAGAATTCAATGTGTTACATTGTATCAAGTAAGAAACTTGAAATTCCCCACAGAGTATATTCTGCTCCTCATGCAATTTCTGTGCCTTTCTCAGCCCTTTACTGATTTCATGCATATATAGAGACTAGCTGCCTCCTTTTTTTCATTTTCTACCACAATATCACATTTATTCTAATCCTGATTGTCTTCAAATTTGTAATCTCATTGTTTGATCTCATTTGCAAATATAAAGGGAAGTTCTACACCTTCTGAGTAAATAAATGTTGCACAGATGGCAGATTTGAAGCTTCCAGATTAATAAATCATTAGAAATAACTGTAGCTGTATTTTGTTTTTCCTATTGAGTGTATCGTGAAACTCAGACTACATTTACTACTTGGGAGATAGCCATGTATTTTCAAATGCAAATGAATATTAGCAAAAACAACAAGTTGTATCTCTGGGTTAGATTTGATGGTTATAACTTAACATAGCAAGTCCATTAATTTTTTTTTCAGCTAAAACAACTATAATTAAATGTTTTGTGCTTCATTTTCCTCCTCAGGAAGAACAGAACAGAGGGAAGCCCAACTGGGAACATCTGAATGAAGACTTGCATGTACTCATCACTGTGGAAGATGCTCAGAACAGAGCAGAAATCAAACTGAAGAGGGCCGTTGAAGAAGTAAAAAAGTTACTAGTACCTGCAGTAAGTAACTACATTAAAATACTTGTACTTTTAGTTCCATTTGTATCTTAAATGTGATCATTAATAGAGGAAGTCAGACGTTGTGTGTGTGTGTGTGTGTGTGTGTGTGTGTGTGTGTGAAATATGAAATGCTGGGTTTCAAAGAAAATGGATTCTTTAGGAGACTGAATCACTGAAACCAAAGTTTGTGAATCCAGAATTTGGTAGTTCTGATTGTGATCATGTTTGTATTGCATGTGAAGAATTGGCTTCATATTTGTGCCAAGTTTAGTTTTGATGAATTATTTCTGTGTGGCTCTACATGCATACAGAATTTTGTCCAGAACATTTTAAAAAATGTGTTGAAGTCACTGAGAGATCTAGACATTTTTCTAAATTCGTTTTTGTTAGATAATTGATTCAGACGTCTTCATTGATCTGAAAATTGACTGAAAGGTATTAGTTCTCACAATTTGAGTATTTTGGGGTTCATAGCTTGATAGACTTCTACTTGAGATCAGTATAGCAGTTAAAATTTGCTTATGTTGTATTTCTTAGGGCTTTTAAAAATCAAAATGTAGTTGGTTAGTCATTCACCTTTGAACAGATTTGATTCCCTAAATTTAAGTACACTTTTGTATTAAAAGTGTCTTAAATTTAAGTGCATTTTGATAACCACTAGCAGCTTGAGAATATAAAATCTAACCAACAATCAATATTTTGAACATTTTTCTTCCCTACTACAATATCATGTGAGATATTTTTATTTCATTGATTTACGTCTGTTCCATTTAGTTAAACAAACAAACAGCCCATTTACTAATTAAGCTCTTGAAAGGTAGAAGCTTTAATAATTGCTGAAATCCAGTAGCATAAAAGTAACCTGTATTAAGTCTGATGACATCATCAGCCACAGTTTCCTCCCTCCTCCTTGATGGCAGTAGTATTCAGACATTTAAGACTTCCTGCCTCTGTCTCATTCTTCACCAAAGCTTCTCCAGAACCAATTGGATCATAAGGCAGTCTTGGAATCTCTATGAGATATGGAGGAAACTTTTAATTTCCAAAATACACCCCCAGCTGGTGACATCATCAGACTTGCGCAGCATAACTTTACATTCTTGGATTTTAGTCAGTAACTCTGTTGATATTGATCGAAGATATGCATGTTGTGATGTTTGGTTTTGTTATGATGTTATAGTAGTCATATGTAATGTGAATACCTGAAATAGAAGTCTACTCGCAACTTCATATTCTAGTCTAGTTTTAAATACTTGGTTTTTAAAAACTTGTGTTAAATTTTAAAAAGTTCATTGATTCCTCTCAGAGAAAATGTTGGAAAACTGAAGAAATTAGTTGTGCACAATGAGCTACTAAATCTTCCAAGCTGTCAAGATTTTTAATATAATTTTTTTAGTTCTGCTCTGTAACTTGGGTTGTAAATTTTATTTTTTATATCATAGCTAATACTTTTGCACATGTTAAATATTTTTGTCTGTTTTGATTATTAATTTTATTAAACTTTCCACCCATGTTTATAGCATGGAGAGAATGTAGTTGTTTTGTAGACCGATGTAGACGTCTTCTGCATGTACTAAGAATTATTTTCCACTTTAATGTAAATATAGTACTGAAGCTATGTGAACTCCCATTTTAAGCAAGGAGCCAGCTTCAGGGCTACATTGGTTCTTTGTCTAAATTATCCTTCCTCTTCTTTGCAATGTTAATAAACTGTATTAAAAGGGGATTTTAAGAGCCCCACACTGAACTGCAATTTCTGGTCCTATTTAATGTTTTAGTGAACAGATTGCTATGGAAATACAAACTTTAATAACTGATACTACTTGTTCAGATCCAAGAAGCATGATCTTGTATTGATATAGGAGAAATAGTATGGTATTGGTAATAAGAAAGCCAGTGTGGTGTGGTGGAGTGACTGACTAGAGGGAGGTTCAACCCCCCTCCCCCATTCGTCAAGGAAACTCATGGTGGGGTGGGGTGTCACTGGTGAAACTAATTTTTGAGTATTGTAGTACTCAGTCCCCCATGAGGGTCACTGTAAGTCAAATGTGAATTCATGGTATATAACACAAAGAAACTTTGATTTTTAATCTGTGTATGTGATATTCCAAGAACTTGTAACATAATTGACTAATTTTCTTCTCTCCTGCTCTGTACAGTTGTTCTATGCTTATTTACAATCTTACAAAGTAGCTTTTTAGTGCCCCAGAATCCTACAAAGTTGTTTGAATGGCATTAAGCAGGCCATTATTGGGTTCATTGCTCTTTTGCTAGCTTTATTATTTTATTTTCTAAGTGATTGTCAACATACTGTGTCTCCAAGTGACCACTATGCATACTCAGTTCTTTTCAGCTGCTTTCTGCATTGGAGGGTGCTCTCTTGGATTTAAGACGTTTTGTGCTTCTGCACGCCTGAAAATTTAGACGCCAAACATTCCTTCTAAGCTGTGTGGCTGTGCTGTGCTGTATTGATGCCGTGAATCTGCAGTTTGTGTTGCCACTCATTTGGTTTTAGTTCTGGCCAGAATTCTGCACATGTGGGTGGAGTTTTTCCTCAGTAGAATATTAGAGGGAATGTTAACCTAACTAAGCATATTGATATCTCTTCCCTCCTCAAAAGCTGTCTTTTGGCACTAGCTCTACTTGTATTCAGTTACCATAATTAACTATCTGGAGAGGAGGATGAGCACAGTGGCCACTCACAATGTCAGTAAATGTAGCTTAGGCAGTTCAGTTAGTCTCTCAGGTAGCTGACTCTTCGTGACCCCATGGACCAGAGCATGCCAGGCCCTCCTGTCTTCCACTGTCTTCTGGAGTTTGGTCAAATCCATGTTGATTGCCTTGATGACACTGTCCAACCGTCTTATTCTCTTCCGTCCCCTTTTCTTTTTGCCTTCAATCTTTCCCAGCATCAGGGATTTTTCCAAAGACTCCTCTCTCCTCATGAGGTGGCCAAAGTGCTGGAGCCTCAGCTTCAAAATCTGTCTTTCCAGTTAACATCCTGGGTTGATTTCTTCTAGGATAGATAGGTTTGATCTCCTTGCAGTCCAGGGGACTCTCAAGACTCTCCTCCAGCACCACAGCTCAAATGCATCAATTATGCGGCAGTCAGCCTTCTTTATGGTCCAGCTCTCACTTCCATACAATACTACTGGAAAAACCATAGCTTTGACTATCCGGACCTTTGATAGCAAAGTGATGTCTCTGCTTTTAAAGATGCTGCCTAGGTTTGTCATCACTTTACTCTCAAGAAGCAGGCTTCTTTTAATTTCCTTGCTGCAGTCACCATCTGCAGTGATCAAGGAGCCCAAGAAAATAAACTCTGTCATTGCCTCCATTTCTTCCCCTTCTATTTGCCAGGAGGTGATGGGACCGGTGGCCATGATCTAGTGTTTTTTTAATGTTGAGCTTCAGTCCATTTTTTTCACTCTCCCCTTTCACCCTCATTAAGAGGTTCTTTAATTCCTCCTCACTTTCTGCTATCAGAGTAGTATCATATGCGTATCTGAGGTTGTTGATATTTCTTCCGGCAATCTTAATTCTGGCTTGTGATTCATCCAGACCTGCCTTTCACATGATGTACTCTGCATATAAGTTAAATAGGCAAGGTGACAGTATATAGCCTTGTCATACTTACTTCCCAATTTTAAACCAGTCAGTTGTTCCATATCCAGTTCTGACTGTAGCTGCTTATCCCACATATAGATTTCTTAGGAGACAGATAAGGTGGTCAGGTACCAATTCCTTTAAGAACTTGCCATAGTTTGTTGTGCATCAAAGACTGTGATGCAGAAGTAGATGTTTTTCTGGAACTCTCTCGCTTTCTCCATAATCCAGCACATGTTGGCAATGTATTGTTCCTCTGCCCCTTCGAAATCCAGCTTGCACTTCTGGGAGTTCTCTGTCCACATACTGCTGCAGCCTCCCTTGTAGAATTTTGAGCATAACCTTGCTAGCATGTGAAATGAGTGCAATTGTACGATATTTAGAGCCTTCTTTGGTGTTGCCCTTCTTTTCCAGTCCTCTAGCCACTGCTGAGTTTTCCAAATTTTGCTGTCATATTGCATGTAACACCTTTACAATATCCTCTTTTAAGATTTAAATAGTTCTACGGGAATGCCATCACCTCCACTGGCCTTGTTGTTTGCAATGCTTTCTAAAGCCCACTTGACGTCACTTTTCATGATGTCTGGCTCGAGTTCAGCAACTACACTATCTTGGTTATCAGGGACGTCCAGATCTTTCTGATATAATTTCTCTGTATATTCTTGCCATCTCTTCTTGATCTCTCCTGCTTCAGTTAGGTCCCTACCATTTTTGTCCTTTATCATATCCATCTTTGCATGAAATGCCCCTTTAATATCTACAGTTTTCTTGAACAGATCTCTGTTTTTTCCTTTTCTATTTTCCCTCTATTTCTTTGCGCTGTTCTTTCAAGAAGGCCATCCTGTTTCTCCTCGCTATTCTTTGGAAGTCTGCATTCAGTTTTCTACATCTTTCCCTTTCTTCCTTGCATTTTGCTTTCTTTCTCTCTCCACCGCTATATGTAGGGCCTCATTGGACAGCCACTTTGTTTTCTTGCATTTTCTTTTCTTTCTGTACAGTGTTACAGGCCTCCATCCATACTTCTTCAGGCATTCTGTCTACCAAATCTAGTTCCTTAAATCTATTCTTCATCTCCACTGTGTATCCACAAGGGATTTGACTTAGATTGTACCTGACTGGCCCAGTGGTCTTCCCTACTTTCTTCAGTTTATGTTTGAATTTTGCTATAAGAAGCTGATGATCTGAGCCACAGTCAGTGCCAGGTCTCATTTTTGCTCCTCCATCTTTGACTGCAGAGAACATAATTTGATTCCGGTATAGTCCATCTGGCTATGTTCATGTGTAGAAATTCTTGCCCACATTAGTAGATGTGATTGTCATCTCAACTGAATTCTCCCATTCCCGTCCATCTAAGTTCACTGATGCCCAAGATGTCAATGTTTATTCTTACCATCTTACATTTGACAACATCCAGCTTACCCTGGTCCATAGAGCTCACATTCCAGGTTTCTATGCAGTATGTTTCTTTGCAGCATTGGACTTCTGCATCTGGGCGCCCTTTCAGCTTTGGCCCAGCTGTTTCATTAGCTCTGGAGCTACTTGTCCTTGTCCTCGGCTCTTCCTCAGTAGCATGTTGGACGCCTTCCAACATGAGGGGTTCATCTTCCAGCGTCATATCTTTTAGCCTTTTGTTACTGTCCATGGAGTTTTCTTGGCAGGGATACTGGAGTGGCTTGCCAGTTCCTATTCCAGGTGGACCACATTCAGTCAGACTTCTCCACTATGACCTGTTCATCTTGGGTGGCCCTGTACGACGTAGCTCATAGCTTCTCTGAGATACTCAAGCCCCTTCACCTTAATGACAAATTCCATCTTCTGGGAAGTCCTACAAAGATACTGTCATTCTCATTGACCTTATGCTATGGGGCACCTATACCAACTGGACTGAGATCTATAAATGCTGACTGAACTCTAATTATGATAAACTCCTTACAGAGGGTTCCAATATATGACTCCTGTTCTTACCATACTTCTCAGATTATTGGGAACAGGAGCATGCCTGAAGAGTAAGTTCTGTCAGCTACTTTATAATTTTGGTTTGATCAGTGCACTTCTCAGATGCTGCTATAGCTCAGACTTAATGTGATGCCCAACACTTTCTTTCTGTTTTATCATGCTGCTACTTTCATAGGTATTTCTTTGAACAAGTTTGTCTGTTAAGTTTGATTTTGTTTCTGTGAATTTTTTGCATGAAATAGGGAAAAATGACAGTTCATATCATAGAATACTTTTTTCTTATTTTCACTTTCTATAGTTACTCCTTAGTCCGATATACTAGTGGTTGCTAATGAAGATGTAACGGGAGACTTTGCTTTTATGTTAACAACAGCTGAAGAGATTGGGGAAAGCACATGGTTTCTACTCTTCCATTCCTTTCAATGAATAAAGTGGCTTTAAACTCAAAAATGGCTTGTACTACATTTAAGAATAATTCTAAGTGTCATATGAGTCTTCCGTCTCATGTTACTTCTGATCAAATGAGAGCTAAGAAACCTCCTACAAACAATGACCCTTGCTTGAAGGGTGCATCAGATGTATTTGCAGAAATGGACTTCTTTTGTACTTGGCTTGAAACTGGTTTACAGAAAAACAGCATTGTGCTACGCAGATTGTGTGTTGATAAAACTAGATAGTATTAAGGAAAACTGCTTTACTGTGCTTTGTACAATCCTTTACTTTAAAAATATAGTTTGGGTGTTTGATGATTTCTCTGCTTTTAAAAACTTTCTGTATTGCATTATTTGTAAATTGGTTGGTGTGCATCTCAACAGGTCATATGACCATATGAAATTTAACCTCTGATGAAATGAATTATACTGTTTTAAATGGAGGGAACATAAAAAACATGGTTCCTCTCAAATGGCATTAAGCTGTAGTGTTTTTGTTGTTGTTTTTACATTGATGTGTTTTGCTATTTTAGTTTTAAATGACGTATAAAAGCTTCTGTCTGAAATAAACTTTTATTATTTGTTACCTATCCTGAATAGATGTACTAGGTGTGAAGGAGTTGTTTGGAACAGTTTCTTTTGCATATTTAAAAATATAAAAATATATCTACTTTCTGAAGTTAAACATGAAGGGATGCTTGTTTTCTCTCTCTCTCTCTCTCAACCATAGAGGTGCACACACTGTTATTTAAAGCTGGTTGCAGTTTCATATTTTTGAGGTTGTTTATTTCTTAACAAAATATCTTATTGTATTAATGTTTGGGTAGCAGAAATTTGAATAGAGCATGGTCAATGCTAAGAATAATTGGCTGAAATCCTGTTGCAGGATGATTAGAAACTTCCTACTTCTGTCCTGCAGCTATTCTGGCTTTTGTGTAATCCCTTACTTTTAAGTAGAAGGAATAATTCTTCAAAAACTGAAAATCTGCTGCTGCAAGTAAAATGCAAGTGGCAGTAATTTTAGATAATTAAATAGTTTTTCTCTTGTGTTCTGCAGCTCTGATGGCTTCTGTGTGATAAAAGGCATTACAGCAGTTGGAAAAGCAATGAGTCAGAAGTAGAAACTTTTAAATTCAGTTTTATTTGTTGTGGTGTTCAAGACTGTGTGGTATAATGCAGAATAGAGAAATTAGATTAGTTACCCTAAGACATTTATTATTTGGTCTTATCAAGCCACTCTTTTATCAAGTAAAATTAGTTTCCATTATTCTTGTGAGGACAGAATGCTATACCAAATTCCTCAGATGAAGGAAAGGGTTGCAATATTGAAATATAAGGAACAAGGAGAGGTAGGTTGTGTGTAGGTGTTTGGAAAAGAAGGGAGTTGTACAATTACGTGCATAATTATCTGCAGATACAAAGCTCTTCATGAGAAATGAAGTAAAGTGGACAGCCTTACTGGAACCCACCGTCTTCCAAGGTGCATAATCTAAGAGTTACATAACTGTCAGCTTGCTGATACGATTCCCTTGACACAATTGTAACTGGCCAAATATTGTATTCATCTACCCAAGTTGTCTAATTGGACAGAGTCATCTGCATTAGAAATCGAGGATGCTTTCCTGTAAATAGAGTTCTTCCAGAGTGCCGTTGTCTAGTCAGGTTTCCCGACTGCTTCCCTTTTGTGGGATTTGTTCATAAACTATCAAAAAGCAGAAACAGGAATGTGAGCTATATCATGTCTCCATGTCCTGGATGGAGCTTCCTGTGCAATGGTTCCTGAAGGGTTCCACAGCTCCCATTATTTACTTGGCTGGACAGGGTTACTTAGGAAGAATTCTCCTAACAGGTAAGGAACTTCCTCTTTCTAACTCCAGTCTTTGTGTCATGTTCCAGGTCTTCCAAAGGTTGATAAGCCCCTCCCAGAAAAAGTAAGTTGGGCTGTGATTTTTCTGCTTTAAAAGTTGTTAAGAAGGGAAATAGTTTTAGTGGGCATTCTCCTTCTTCAAAAGATTATAAAGGACTGGGTGTAAATAGATGTGCTAGCTGAAGATTTACAAGCTGAAGCTGTATTCTATTAAGTTCTAAGTTACGTGGAAAATTCTGTTTGTTTTGGGTTTGTGCTAGACATAAAATTGTTGTAATTTGAACACCTCCTATTTTAAAATATTAGCTGTTTCAGCAGTGAAGAATAAACCCTGTCCTATTCAAGTATTTATGGCATTTATTAAAAAAAAATACTTGTGTTCAGAAATGGAATGCATGCATTATAACACAGTATATTGATTATATAAAATTTAGAAGGGAGATTGCCCCAAATCCTGTGAATAGATTGTTCTGTCACATTGAGAGACTGAAAATGTAGTTTTAGATATGGGCATTCTAATGGGTAGATTTGGTTTAGGAAAGTGTACAGTTGTATATAATGGAGCAGAAATGTTAATTGCACAGATACTTTGATATTTGGGCTAGAAGTGGTTGTCCATGAAGGGTGGAACTTGTGGTTGGAGTAGATAACTTGATTGAAACATAGTGTAGCTAGTTTGAAAAAAGTGCAGATGCTATATTAGACTATGAATCAAAAATACAGCTGCCAATAATCTGGCACAGCTCTTGCTATTGTTTTCAAACTTTGTGGTATAAAATAGATGAAATAGCATAAGACTCCAGACCTACCATGTTTTTGGATGGCAAATTCCAGCCTTCTACAGCCCTGGCTGTTCTGAGTGGTAGTGGTTTAACTTTTGGAAGCAAATTGCTATGAATTAATTAATATATATATATAGACATTGATTTCATACAGAGTCATGTGAGGAGAGTTGCAATCCAGCATCTGAAAGATGGCTCTGTCCCACACATGCTCTATAAAAAAGACCCAGTATTTTTCTCTTGTGCATTTCTTAAAGTGCACAAAGAATTTACCTGTTCCACCAATGGTTGAGTTAGTTTCTTCATAAGAGGCTACATTTTAACCAGAAAGAAAGTTGCTACATGAATCATTTGATATGCTATTGCAGAGTCCTTTACCTTGAAAAATAAATATCACTAGGTGATTTTTAAAAAGCAGTACTGATTATCTCGGGTAGTGTACTAGCAAATTAGCTGATTCTTTAGAAGAAGATGGCATATTGGAAAGTTGGGGGGGGGGCGTACAGAGCAAAAGGTGTGAGAAGCTTCAGAAAGATACCTGTTTGACTTGGAGATGTTGGAGAAAGCACCCCAAAGCCGAACCCATCCAAGCAGGGGAAAGCCTTTCCCCTGTTTTGGTGGGTTTGGTTTTTTGCCACCCATCTCCAGTAATATCTCAGCTGTGGGGCATGTGCTCCAACACCTCCTTTCTCTCGCTGGACACCCCGCAGGAGCTGGAGATGGGTGGCAAAAAGGTTTTGGCCCTCGCCGAGGGTCCTGGCTGGTGTGGACGCTAGGACTCCCTGCCAAATAAAATTTCTCCATAGGAAATAATAGGAACGAATAATCTGAGTTTCACTTTTTTTCCAGTGAGTAAATTTGCTTTGATTTATGAGCATTTTGGTTTATGAGCATGCTTCCAGAACGAATTATGATCATTAACCAAGTTACCACTGTATTTTTCATTGCATATTTCTGAATGAGTGCCCCCCCCCATGGGACAAATATCATGTGTATGTGGGATATTAAGTGTTAACCACAGGTGAGGCCAGTATAGGTCTCACCACCATCCTCACTCTGTATCAACAAACGAGATGCATGAATTTCTTTTCTGTAGTTCAGTTGTTGCTAACCTCCCAGCTTTAGTTTTACTCCACACTAATTCCTTGGAAGGAAATCACAAATCTAGTTGTAAATGCTTAATTAATAAAATGAATTATTGCAAATTTCTTCATAATTAATAGGAATTTGACAGAGTTAATGACTTTCAAGAAGGATTTAAGTACTCCTAATCTGCTATACCAAAATTAGAAGACCCCTGTTGTGTGTATTTTTCTGCTGCTATTAACAGTGGTTATTCTTCATACTTAGATATTTTAGGGTGGTGTTTTTCCTGCTTATATTATCAAGTACTGTACTCAGGAATTTTAGTTTGAAGAACTTCTATACATCACAATATCCATGTGACTATTTAGAAAGCCAACTTTGTGTCTGGAGAGAAACACAAGATCAGGGAATAAAGCTATGTATTTTCATTAAATTGAACTATGAGGCTGCAGATTATAACAGGATGAGTCTTGAAACATCGTCAGGGATTTCATTGCCTGGATATTAGGAAAAAAGCCTCTGATTTTTTGATGGTTGTAGCATATACAGTATGTCCTATTTAGTAGGAGAGAAAACATATGAGAAGAAAGATGGTACATTGGACTGGCCAGTGATTTGCTCCTTTTAAAATTATGTTTAAAATGAACTAAGTTAGCAGCCAGAACGAATCGGATAAAAGAGGATGGGTTAAGAGCACCAGCAATAATTTCAAAATAGTCCAAGATGGTTGAAATTCAGAAGATTTTAGTACGTACGGTGGTCTGAATTGGTGATGTACACCTGATAGTTCAGCATTCTCTGAGAACAAAACCTAGGGGGTGACTCTTTGTTAGTATATACTGCTCATTCATGTGGAAAAGTATGAGTGAAACATACTTGTTCGGGCATATGAGTTCTATTCTTGCTCAAGAGAAGGAAGGATTCATTATTACCCAGAATGTGTTGAATGAATAAATAGAGTATATTTGAACCAATATTATTCCCATTTCCTATTCTTAATTCTCTGAAAGATCAGTTTTGACAACATAAAAGCACAAAACACTTAGGAGTAGTTATTAATTTACTTATGTATAAGGAGGTTGGAAGCAATTTTAAATGACATTAAAAAAAGATACTGTATGGAATATATAATTTTGGCTAGCCATCATAGCTGCAGCCAACTTGACAGAGAGGTACACAATCAAGAACTGCTGTAGAAAATTCTTGTCTTGTGTGCATTCTAATGTGCACAATTCAGAGACAGTTGGATCCCTACTGAAGATTTCAATTTCTGGGAGGCACTCATTAATATGGCTTGGCCTCAGCCCATTTAGAGCTCTAAGTCAAATTTATTACCTTGAATGCAGCATCCAGTTACACAGGTACTACATGTGCACATTCTGCTTTTGTAGCAGAATGGTTATTCAAAAGCAAAATATAGTGATAGCATCATTAATACAACCCAGTTTAGGTAATGATATAGATGATATTTACAGTATATGAGGAAGATAATATAATGACATTATATGGGGAAGAGAGATAGAGGGTGTGTCCCTTTACCTCAGGATACTAACTGCTACATCTTATTAGTATCTTAAATGTAGTTTTTATTTTTCTCTTTGCAGATACAAAAGAAGGTGAACAATTCTTGACTTAGGACCAAGCCAGGCATATTGATACATTGTTTGCTTAGAGTTTGTAATAACCTGGATATCGCTTTAAAGGGAGAAATACCAAGCTAGGGAGCATCTGCTAAATGACTGCTTATTTTCCCTTGGATGATTTGGCTCCCCCACCTCCACCAGCTTTTCTTTGGGGGTCAGAGCTTGGTTATGAGTTAAAAATGCAAGGTGCATTTGAAAATCCCCAATTAACTTAGCAAATCCTCCTGTCAAATGTTATTTCAGCATGTGTGTTGCTGTTTATGAAGGTAAACATGAAGTGAAAACACATGCATCAGTTATATATGCACCTCCGCAATTCTATACAAACTGGAATGCCTTAAATATCATAGTATTCCTGGAGAACAGGGCAA
Organism: Phrynocephalus forsythii; assembly: GCA_029282475.1. Lineage (NCBI taxonomy): Eukaryota > Metazoa > Chordata > Lepidosauria > Squamata > Agamidae > Phrynocephalus > Phrynocephalus forsythii. Next base: position 84,805,515 of record JAPFRF010000002.1, read on the forward strand.
GTCCCCATAGATTGGAGGAGGGCAAATGTTGTTCCTGTCTTCAAAAGGGGGGGGGGAGGGCCAGAATAACTACCACCCATTCAGCTTGACATCTATTCCTGAAAAGATTCTAGAGCAGATTATTAAGCAGATAGTCTGTATTTATTTAGCAAGCAATGCTGACATTACTAGAAGTCAACACGGGTTTCTCAAAAACAAGTCATGCCAGACTAAGCTATACACCATAATTCTCTCAATTATACCAAAATAAGGCTTGACATATCTTGCTTTGCATGTAGTGAATCTATCTCATATATTAGTTTCACCTTTTGAGTTGACTTACTAAAATAAAAGAACATTTGCACGATATTCTAATTTTTCGAGTTTCACCTATACGTCATGGATTATTTCAAGGGAAACAAGTTTTATGTGGCTTGAGCCATGAAGAAGGGGTTAGAAAATTTTGCTGGCATTTTTTTCTTTACTGCAAATTTTCATTTCATATGAACCCAGTAAACTAGGACTAATCATAAGAATTGTTTATTTATTTCCAATAAGCTCTTTTTAGGTTATGAAACATTTCATCCTTAAGAATAACCAGAGTGTAGGGTTTAGCATGATGTTCAACTAGTTGAAACTGGATAGATATCTCAGTAAGTACTTGACTGTGGAACCAGAGTGTTGGGATTTCAGTTTCCCCTATGGCTTGCAATGGAGGGGCCAGACTGTGTTGTCTTTGTCAAGCTGCATGGTTCCATAGTAGCTCCAGAAGAAGAGAATTGTAAAGTACTTCTGGGTTCCCAATGCCTAGAAAACACTGAGAGGCTCACCATAGTATGGAATTGAATTTATAGCATTTAGTTACTGTTCCATTGGTAATGAGACGATGAATAGATAAATTATATATACAGTGGTATCTGAGATAACGAATTTAATTCGTTCTCCGAGGCAATTCATTATCCGAAAAAAAATCGTTATCTGAAACATGGTTTCCCATAGGAATTAATGGGAAACCAATTAATCAGTTCCAGAGCCTAGGAAAATGACAGAGACACCTGTTTTTTTGCCCAAAACTCTTTATAAAGTGCACTTTAAAGGTACAGATGTGACACAACCCAGGATAACTCTTTTTTACCAATGCATGCTGGAAATTCGTTATCCGAGGCAGCCCTATATTTGGAAATTGTGGCGCATTATCCAAAAAATTCGTTATCAGGGGCATTCATTATCCGAGGTATTACTGTATATGTATATGTCTGTGAGAGATAGATGCATAGAGGAGGCACACAAGAGCATGTGTACTTTTCTCCTCAGGAAAAAGCAGTCTACTTTTATTGCATACTTTACACTAAGTGACAGAAAGTTGTTTGACATTTGCTATTTGATGAACAAGAATGTGGCTTATACTTCATAATTTTGTGTATGTCTAATCCATTCCTGTTCTATAATGATTAGTCATTTGTTGAACCTTCTATGAACTGTGCATGTTATATTCTATTTCGATGGTGTGGAATAAGTCTTTTGGTTGAAAGCATGTATGGATTTAACAATAATATAGCCTTCCTGGCAGATAATTTTGATAGGAACTTGTGTCTCCTCGCATGTGAAAAGGTATTGGTACTTTTTCCAATTATTTGGGGCCATTTTAATCCAAGTGGAAGATATGTCTCCCGGTGCAAAGTACAGTAATTAGCAGTCTCTTCAGTGTGTCAGATCAGAATTACCATTGTAATAGTTTAGTTGAAGATAAAAGGATTGAATTTGGGTCCCTTTTTCTACCAAACTAAATGAGTTGTCATGGGGATTTTCAAATGTAAAAGGCGTTTACTTAGAGCAATTTGAGGGTTTGAATAAGCTCATAAATTATTGGTTATAAAGGAGCCGTCTCTGCTTTCTCTGGCATAAGCTGAGCAGCTAGCAACATGAAGGCTGTTAGAAAGCTGCTTACATACTTAATAAGAACGAGTTGATCCATGCTGCCATACAGACTATCAGCTTATTAAAGCTAAACTGTTTCTGCTAAATACTGTACAGTAAGCACATTTCAAGAGAGATAGTTTGTTACAAATCCTTCAAGTTTTAAAAAAGGTACAGACACGGAGAGAAAGCCACACTCACAAAATCTGATTGCTGAAATCTAAATTGAATTTATCTTACTGGATTAGATCTCGTTTTGAGTGATGCAATTGTAAATGATTCTTTACATTGTTTCAGTAAGCATTAACTTGATTTTAGCTTCCGCTCTCTGTATGTAGTATTCTGTCTCTAAAATGCATGTCAAATCTGATTATGGAGGGGGATGAAGGGCAATGAAGAGTTAATTTGAAAGTAAACAAGGTGGCTAGGCTCCATCAGCTTGTTATTTAGGATCACATGTAAATTGTTGGAGAGCTAGGACTCCATTTTCACTAAAAGGATGAGCTTTTACCTGATGGCTTTTTTGTAAACAATGTGACAATTGATGTACTGTATAAGAAGGTAGATTGTGTTTTTGCAAATGTGTGAAGTCATGACCATTGCTTTTGTTTGTTAAACCTTCTGTTGTTTTTGATGAGTCAACTATGAAAGTTACAATAACTGACATTTTATGATTTGAGAACCTTATTTTTTATTGAAGCCTAAACCTTTTGTTTTGTGATCTTGATAAAGTGTGTGTGATGAGGGTAGCTGCTTTGAACATCTGCATTGATTGGCCCAAATTATCTTGCTTTGTTAATTTCCTTACGAAATCATTATAGACATTATCTGTTGCAGTATCTGAGTTCTGTGACTCAGAATGCAACTGATAATGTTTACAGTGGTCTATTAATTTGGGACAGCTTGCCTCCAAATATTATCACGGTTTACATTGCTATGTGAGAGGATTTTGGCCATTGCATGTAAAGTTGATGCATGTGACTGACTTTGATTTTAGAATATATATTCTATACTTGATCTTCATGTACTCTACCTTTTCAGATATTTTTGTCAACTTGGTTTCCCTCTGATAGTGGTAGGACAAAAGTACTTAGACTGACAAGGCATTGGGGGAATTCAGTTTGCAATAATGTGGTTTTGGTCTGACAAGTAGATTCTTCAGTCCTTTTTATTCTTGAGTGGGTCAGACTTTAAAGTCTGCCATAAGTTTTTCATCTTAACTGAGTTCCATCTTTATGTTGATGATATCATAGAATCACAGAATCATAGAGTTGGGAGGGACCTCAAGGGCCATCTAGTCCAAGAAAAGCCCGTTCTAAAGATCCTTTTTGGAGAAAACTGAGGCAAAGAAGGATTGAATAGTTTTGCCTTTTCCTTGTCTCCTGTTAGTAACTGGTTATCATCACCACACAGACAGCCTATCATTTCCTTATTTTTCCTTTTGCTGCAGACATGACTAAAGAAATCCTTTTTACTATCTTTAACCTCTCTGGCAAGTCTAAGTTCATTTTGCGCTTTAGCTTTTTAAAACCATCACCCTGCATATAATAGCTGTTTGCTTATATTCCTCTTTGGTGCTTTCCCCAGTTTTCCATTTCTTGTACTTGTTTTTCTTTATAGTTAGCTAGTTGAAAGTTCTTTAGTTAACCATTGCAGTTACTTTAGACATCTCCCATTTTTCTTCTTGTTGGAACAGTTTTAGATTGTGCCTTTAATATCTTGCTTTTAAGGTACTCCCATCCATCTTGGACACCCTTCTCTTTCAGTGTTTCGGTCCATGGAAACACAGCCAATAAATAGATAAATAAATAAGGTATGTATCATTAAAGCCAGGTTATGAGTAAAGATTATTCCTTTTAAAAATCCATTTAAATTTTTGCTCTTTGAAGTTATTGAGGTTCTTCCCTCTGGGCTGTAAGTACAATATAGACTTAATGCTTGCAAACGGCTGGATTGACTTGCTTTTTGCAGACATATATTTTGTTTTTTGCTATCTTTTCAAAATGCTGATTTCACAGTGTAGTAGTTTCATATTGTAGGTGTACCTCCTGTAGTATGTAGTGGTTATTTTCCTGCCTCTCAGAGGGTGGGGGATTTTATCTCCTTGTGATGTGGAGGATAGTGATAAATGTACTCTTCTTTCTTGCTATAATCCTGGTGACAGTCCCTCTGCCTATATGGTATTGAGATATGAACTCAAGGAAAGCCAGGGGCATTTATACAGAGAAGAGTTGCAAGTTGAAACATTGATCTCTAAATCTTAGTGGTTGCAAACACTAGAAATTGAATGTTATCCGGTGCTGTCTTAACCGAAAGCTATGGGGCAGCTGTATTGCTAAATAAAGTACAGTAACCCCCCACCTATTGTGGGGGTTAGGGACCCACCCGACCCACGATCATTGAAAATCCATGATATGTGGATGCAGGTCGCCCCCCCCCCCCCAGAATTATAAACATTGCAGGAGGGCGGCGGGCGATCTTTAGAAAGGGCTTTCAGCTGCCGAGCTGAGCGTTCGGCTCCGCCGCCAAAAGCCCTTCCCGCATCGCATGGCGGTTGCCCGCACTGCGGAGAACAGGCAGTGGGTGATCTTTAGAAAGGGCTCTCGGCTGCAGAGCCGAGCGCTTGGCTCCGCCTCCAAAAGCCCTTCTGGCATCGGGCGCCGGTTGCCCACACCCCAAGGGGATGGGGAGAAGCCGCGTGCGATACCCCCGGAGGCAAGCCCCAGTCTCCAGCTGATTGGCGCTTGGGTGGGGGAGAAAAACCTTTTGTTCCCCCACCCCAGCGCCAATCAGCTGGAGCCCGGGGGCTTGAGGAAAGGGGGAAGGTTTAAAAAGCCCCCAAACCTTTCCCCCTCCCTCAAGCCCTTTCCGGGTACTGCGGTCCCGCAATATAGCGGGACCACAGTATGTGAACTGCGAAAGGGCGGGGGACCACTGTAGCATTTATAAGTAAAATATTAAAATTAATTATATACTTCTCTGTCTATTTTTTTTCCTGTGGCCTGACATTAAACATGAAGCATCTGTGGAAGTCATTGAAAGACTATAACTTGATGCTATGTCGGTACTTTTTGAAAAGCAACTAAAATGTGTTGATAAACATCTAATGCAGAATCTCGTGGTATCATGACATAGAGATTTCTATGCTAAAAAATATGGAGGAGATGTTGGTGTTGTCTTGGTCAAAATAAAAATTAAATGAATAGTGTAGTAAAGGAAATTTTAACATGACTCTAATTTCATCTTAATACAGATCATTTCATGGCAGCTTGCAGCTCCCTATCTCCATGGAAGATAGTCAGGGTTTAAGAGTGTTGCAATCCATAACATCTGGTCGACGCTGCTTTCCTATGGTGCATATGGAGAGCATTAGCTCAATTTAGGGGCATATTAACATGCAGGTACTGATTTCACCCGAACTAAATGCATATTCTGATTTGGATTTTTACACAACTCTCTGGAAATCTTATTTGTTGGCTCTAAATAATAAATGGGAGAAGAGGATCAGGAAAGGAAGATATGGTATAAGGATAATACTGGTTACTCAACAGTGTGTGACAAGAAATCCAGTTCTACTGTACAGTAGAAGCAAAACATATTAAGCAGAAAGCAAAATACTTGCATGCACTCTTCTGTGCATGAAGTAGTCACTTCTCAGTGTTTCTAATCTAAGCAATAGTCTTGTGGGATAATTCTACTTTGCTCTTCAGGTCTTGCACTGTGGCAGATCTGCCACTCTCCTGTTATGCTTCCTTCTCTTTGATCCTTTTAATGAAATAAGGTAGACCTGTATACAAATGCGATGAACTATTCTACCGTTAGCACCGCCAGCGGCTGATTTGGAATACTAGGAGCATTCTTGTAGTGAAAAGTATATACAGTTAGTATTTATTACTTTGGCTCAGGTTTTGATCATTTGTATTCAATAGAAGCATAATTATAACACTTATTTCAGTAGTTTATATAAATGTTTGGTTATTCTTAGAGATACTTTGATCCTGAAAAATGCAATATTTTTAGTAATTTTCCATAGTTCATAACATAATAATAATAATAATAATAATAATAATAATAATAATAATAATAATAATAATAATAATAATAATAATAATAATAATAATAATAATAATAATAATGAGAAAATATATTACTAAATATGTCCTGTACAAATGAAATATCATCAATGTATCTCATATTTCATTTATTGTTAGATGCTGTATGTTTGAATCTCACCAGTTACAAGCAGAGTACACACTGATTAAATAAAATATCAAGAATTCAGCATCATATTGAATCCAGACTAGATCCAAACTAGATGACCACACTTTGTGGGCAGGGTGGATAAAATTTTGATTTAAATAATCAAAACATTTTTACATTGAAACTGTATTTTAAATGTTAATTTAGTTTTGTTAACTTTAAAGACAAATCTACTCTGTTTGCAGATTATTTGTCAGGCTTGACAGAAAGGTTGAGGATGTAGGTTGAGGATGCTATAGGTAACCTTTCCTGCTGCTAGAATCTCAAGTGGCCTTCATGATATAGGGTGCCTTGTAGCCATTTCTGCTGGTATCCCAGGTGGAACAGTCAAATTTAAAGACTGGCTATTGGGCTACTGTGATCTTGTGCTTATTGTATGGTTGTGTAAGAACTATATGGGTCTGCCTTTCGATATTGTTTGAAAACTTCAACTGGTGCAAAAAAGATGGTGTGTCTCCTCTGTAAGACGTTTAAAGGTAACAGAGGGAGAGAGAGCTTTCTCATTGGTAGTACCCTAACTTGAACAACTAATTGGGAATGTTCACTTAGCAGCCACATTACTATCTTTTGGTATCAAGCCAAGGCGTTTCTATTTCCTCCAGACTTTAAAAGACTTGTTTTTTAAATCCTTCTTTGACCTGAGCCTCTATTCCTATTAGCTCTTTTATTTTATTTTTGTAGATAGTATGTTTCATGATAATACTCTACTGAGTATTTATTGGGCTTTTTAAAAGGGTATGTGTTATCAGATTGTATCTCACTTAAAGGAACACCACTTGGGTTCTCTAAATATGTGTAAGATATTTAAGGAGTGGTTTTGTCAGAGCCATCACCTGGTGGTTTCCATTTTCAGGCAGGGATTTGAATGCAGGTCTCCGTATAGGCCATCAATCTACCTACCAGACCCACACTGATTCTTTATAAAAAGGAGCTTTAAGAAATAGTGGTTTTAATTGTAGGTTTTGATTTGTTTAGGGCCTAGGGAGACTCTGACTGAAATTCTATTGTGCAGTTTTTCTTCTTTGTGGCCTCCGTGAATCACATATATGGGTCTCGTAGCACGCACATGCAAGGTCTTGGAACATTGCAGAGCTTAGAAACAAAGACTGTTAGTCTCCTCCCACTCCTGCTGTGTATGCATTGCTGCACAAATATCCAACCCTCTTCTTTGAACAAAAGTTGAATTGTGAGTTGCGTGATTTAGCATGCAGCAGATAAAAGCTATGGAGATTTTTCGACATTTACCTGTAAAAGTGAATTCTGCTATAATGTTCAAAAAATAGTTTTTCAACTTGCAATTAAGTGATTATTGAGTCCAGCTGAGGACTGGAGCTAGCTTGGAAGGTGGCCTTAACAGGAAGGTTTATTGTCCAAGATCGCAAGAGCTCATAAGCGTGGAGAGAAAAAAGCATTATGTCATGTGGTATGAAAAATGGAAACTTGATTGGAAAGAGTATCTATATATACTGTGCATGAGGCAGTACGTTCTTGCTGTTAGCCAAGAATGCTGCTAGCAGGGGATGCTGCTAGCCCAAGTTGCTGTTATGCAAGTGGTGCTGTGAGACAAGGCTGTTTAGCCAGACTGACTGTAAGTCTTAGCCAAAAGTAAGATGAGAGCTGTGACTGCTGTGAACAGAAATAGCACAGTGGTCTCATCCTAAAAATTTATAAGCTCTTAGCAACAAAATACTAGGGAAAGCAATTTGCTAAAGTTCATACTAGGGTTTGATAAACAATTCGCAGTGATACAAAAAAATGTAGGCATGCAGTATATATTGTTGAACACAAAACAGAATGTGAATTGACACTCTAGTTTCAAGCTTTGGCAGTTTTTTCATCTTTGGGTACCTTTTCATAATATATTTTTTGTGATGCACAGTGGTATAAAGTAGGCCTGCACAACCCATCGACGGCAGGCGACCAGTAGCCTGCGGTGCCATCAGAAGTTGCCTGCCATGAAATCCTAAGGAGGCAGGAATCAACACATACAGGCAGGCATTTGTTTGTGTGTGCGTGCGTGCATGCATGCTGCCAACTCTGTGTGTGCCTGTGTGGATAGCAGCGTGGACGCACACTGTGCTGCCTCTTTCTTGCCATCTTGGTGGTGAGGGTGGCACTGAGGTAGCATGGCGGGTCTGCTTGGGGAGGAAAGGAGGGAGGGAGTGAAGAGAAAAGCCATATCTTGGAGCCAAGTGACACCGTTGGCTTTGCCTGCCTTGCCACAGACCTTTATGTACCCAACTTGGGAGACAAAATCAGGGTGGGAGGCTGAGTGGTGCCGGGGGGGTTGTCCTTCTCCAACACAGGCTTGCACCCAGTGTGTGTGTGTGTGTGTGTGTGTGTGTGTGTGTGTGTGTGTGTGTGTGTGTGTGTGTGTGTGTGTGTGTGTGTGTGTGTCTGCATGCAGAGGTGGAGGGTGGCGGGGGTCTGCCACTGTCGAACCCAACGGCAGCAATGACCAGAGACTTTCTCAAGACTTAGTCAGGGAGGAGCTTTGCACTCCTTCCCCCCCCCTTCCTCTCAGTGCTTGGACCCTCCGCAAAGCCTACATCGACAGAGGGGGCTTGTCGTTCTCCCCTCTCTGTTCCTTGTTGCCCTTAACACAGAGCTCTCCATGCATTGTGGGACACTGGCCAGGGCCATGTGAGAGTGGGAGGGCGTGTGTGCATGCGCGCACATTATACATCTCTCTTCCCGCCCCTGGTGGCAGCAAGGAAAACTTGACAGGTACGGGAAATGCAGCACTTTAGGAATTGGACTGCAGGAACAGGGGGCCGTTGGAAGTAGCCCATGGGCTGTTCAAAGTTGGACAGCCCTGGTGTAAAGTATTTAAAAATAAACTGGGGTTATTGGAGTGTGTGTGTTTGTGAGTTGAAAGCTTTATTGGTATTTTAAAGATTCATTTCTGTACATTTCTAAAACAGAAGCAGTTGTGCACAGGAAGTTCTGTTTTAATAAAATATGTAGATTTGCATTACATGCTAATGCCTACATGGGTGCAGTGTTACTCATTTTTATTTTTATTTTGGAAGCTATTTCTTTGGTGCATCAAATAATTTATCTGCAATACATGGGACAATTTTATTCACAGCCTGTTCTGACCAAACAAAAAAACAGCTCTTTTACTATTACCTGAAAGATCACAAATATAAAACCTTTTCTGAGAGAGGAAATAGACATGCTATGTTATTGCAGCCCACACCATGGATACTAAGCCAGATTGTGTTTAATATTTCTTGTGGAATACAACATCTAAAGAAAAACATTTTAAAAATTCTTACTTTTTTAATGTCCATGCTAACCCATATCATTAAAAATCCCAAATTCATATTTATAATACACTTTTTTTGTACTCTGAGCTAACTGAGGGGATGTTTCACACGTTGGAGAACTGAATCAAATAACTGCATAATGTACTACAAGGCTGACCAGCTTTGAAAAGGCCGAGGTCTACTTTTTCCGGATGAAAGTACCTGCTACTACACTAAAACCTCTACTTATGAATTTTATCTGTTCCAAGCATATGCTCATAAGTAAAAAAAATTGTAAGTAGAGCAGCAGTTTCCTATAGGAATGCATTGAAAATCAATTAATCCTTTCTGCAGGGAACATATTTCAATGCATTCCTATGGTAAGGCTGACCATGCATATGCTTCCCTTACACCCGTGCGAGCCGGTGTGGATGGGTGCAAGAGAGGAACATTCATGCTTGTGCAGATTGCCCCTCCTGCTTGCCCAGGCTGCTGGAAGACTTTTTTTTAAAGGGGCACTTTCCCTCCCAACCCGCCCGGGGCCTGAATTGAATCTACTTCTCCTGTTTTTCCCCTTCTCCCTTCCAGCCCCCTCACTGCCACTGCTGCTGCCGCCCATAGCTCTCACTCACTTCTGCCATGTTCTCTGTGCAGCTGGGATGGGCCAAACCAGCAGTGGGGCAATCACATCGCCACGGTAGTGCAAGGAGGAGGGAATGACTCAGAAGGGGAGCAGGTCACAGTCTCTGTGAAGCAGCTGTGGGGGTGGGAGGAGGATGGAAGGGTGAGAAAGGAATTCTCCAGGGGGGAGAAGAGGGGGACGTCACCATGCAACGGAGGTGGGTGCACCCATGATCCCACCCTTTGCTGTCCCCTCCGCTCCCCTTCCTCCACTCTGCACCAACAACTCAATTGGTCACGAGACAGTGGTGCACCATAATCTGGCCAGTAGGGAGAGCAGGGGACTGTGCCATGGCCCTTGAACTGCCCCACTCAGCTTAGACAGTGGGTTGGCAGACCCACAGCTTTGCTGGGGCAGTGGTGGTCCTTGGGGTGGGGGAGGGAGGGGTGGAGAACTTATCCCCTCACATTTCTTATTGATAGCTGGCGGGCTACTTTTGAACCCTTCACGGGCTACTGGTAGCCCTGGGTCTACCTGTTGGAGAGGCCTGATGTACTAAAATGCACCTATGGAAATTAAACTAATCTTGAGAGGGAAGTTACCATGCAGGTACTTTTTTCCCTTGGGGTGGGGGATGATTATAATTGCCTCTAATAGTTTTGTTTGTAATGGTGGACATTAATGCCATTAAATCTAATGTGTTACTTCTATACTTTGTTTACCTAAGTTTACATAGACGGGGAATTTTTCGACCTTGAGTAGATTTATCTTGTATTTATTTGTATTGACCTTCCACAAAATTTGGGGAAAGAGATGGAATATGCAAGGGAAATTGTGGTGCCCTTATGTACAGATTTCAAAATCCATATTGCACTGCTTTTATATGGCCGACCCAAAAGGCATAAACATGCAAATACTGTAAACATCTGGCAGAAATATCTGTGCTTGATTTCAGATGCTACAGTTACTTTAAAATGGGGGGGGGTCCCTAATGAATCCTGGTATATATACTTTATTAAATAAAAATTGTTTCCAGTTATTGACAAAGCAGTTAACAGCAACTCAGTTATGTCAGCTATTCCAACAAAACAGGTATCTTTTAAGCTGTAACGTGTATTAGTGTAGTATACCATTTTGGGTGGGAAAGTGAAAAGAAGAAGATTGGGAGATGAAAGACTTCAATCAGTTGCATTAATTAAAGCAAAGTAATGAAAACTTTGCTTAGTCAAATACCTTCTCGATATGTGCTTAAAATAGTGTATTGCATTTTTGCATTTTGTGACATAGTACAATTTACTGTTTAGTTCTGTGGATATTGCATCCATTAATGTTAAATCATGACTTGTAGATCCCAAATGAAAAGTAATGCATCTGCATGGTGGATAACTTCAAAAATATGGCAGTAAAATTCCCCTTGACAAGCATTACCTAACTCTTTTCCCTAATGTATCTTCAGTATCTGTGTAACAACTTGAATTAAGTGCTCTAGTCATGGCAGTATTTTGCCATACTAATGCTTATTCTCCTATTTGGTCTTACAAAACTGTGTGCTATGGATTACGCTGTGTGTGTTTCCACACTACAACCTTATTTCATTAAGGGTTAATCATGGTTATGAACTGCCCCACATTTCTGGATCACTGTATTGATTTAGAAAGATAGACCTTTGCAGAACAATAACCTTTTTCAGGTGTTCCTTTTAAAAATCATGTAGAACATGCTGAGAATATGTGCTCTAGGACTGCTTTTCAAACCTTCCCCATATAGAGATGTATGTCTTAGCTACCTCAGATTTACACAGATTTAAACCTCTGCTTAATACAGTTCTATGCACTCTACATGGGGCTGCTTGTGAAGTTAGTATGGAGGATGTGGCTAGTACAGAATATAGTGGCCAGACTATTAACAGGGACTAAAAACACCACCACATTACCCCTGTTCTGGCTGCTCTGCACTGGCTACCAATACACTTCTGCATTGATTTCAAGGTTTTAATGAGTCCTAATGGTTTGGGACCTCAATATCTGTCTGAATAGTTACTTCCAAATAGAACTTCCTGGACCACTCATTAATCTCAACTGGGCCATTTGAGGATGCTGACCCTAAGAGAGACCCGAAAAACATCAAGAAAACGGGCCTTCTTGGTATTTGCTCATCTATAGAATGAACTGCCCACACATATATGCCTAGCCACCATACTTAAAATCTTCAAAAGCGATTAAAAACTTGGCTCTTTAGGATAGCTTTCCCAGAACCTTAATTTTTATCCTTCTAATCTCCAAAAATATTTTCTGTGTCTCTTATTATGCATAATTTGGTTTTAATTTATTTTCACAGTATAATCCTACTTTGTTAATACTGAAATTGACTATAGATATTTTATTTTTATGGTTGGTTGTTTAATTTAAAGTTGATTGATTTGTACTTTGTTAGTTACTATTTGTTGTTTATAATTTCTATTTTGTTATATTGTAAACTGCCCAGAGTAGTTCAGCTAGATGGGCAGTGTAAAAAAGCAAATAAATAAATAAATAAATAAATAAATAAATAAATAAATAAATAAAATGAGTTGAACAGAGTATTAGTCAAATTATATATCTATTTCATCTATTTTATTTTAAAAAGTTATGCTTAACTCTTTTCTCTCAGTAACCGCAATACCTTTTAGATAATTGGAACAGAACATTTTTTACAATTGTGCTAATATAGTATGCAGTTCTAATAGTCTACTTCACTTCTACAGGCAGAAGGAGAGGATAGCCTTAAAAAGATGCAGTTGATGGAGCTTGCAATTCTCAACGGCACCTACAGAGATGCCAATATCAAATCACGTAAGTACTACAGAACTATGGCTCTTTCACATGCAAATGTACTTATAAGATGTATCTTAACGGTATATACCAATAGACTCAGCCATGACTTGTATTCTCTATGTTGTCTCTCATTCTTGACTTGTTCTCATCCTTTCAATGATTCTGATGTCTGCAAATAATCCAATTCCCTGTCCTTGCTTTCTAAAGCATGCATATTCCCAATTTGTAGTTTGTGGTTGGTATGGCATTGTGACACTGGTCTACTTAGAATTAGAGATGGGCACGACCAGGAAAAATTACGTTTCGAGTTGTCGTGTGTCGGAGCCGGCCGGTTTCGGCTCGTTTCCGTTTTTCGCGAAATTTTCCAAAAATTTGTCGTTTCGTTTGTCGGTTTTTCGTCTGTCGTTAGTACTGGTTTTTTGGGGGGGGCTCCTGGAGGCACCTCTCTGGGGTGGGTGCCTCCTCTGGCCCGCCATGAAGGGAAAGCGGGCTCCTGGAGGCACCTCTCTGGGGTGGGTGCCTCCTCTGGCCTGCTACAAAATGGCATGCATAGCCAATTAGATATGCATACCATTAAGTTGCAGTTGCAGCAGGCAGAGGCACCTCTCTTTCGGGTGCCTCTGTGACTCACTGCCTGCGGTGCACTTGGGCTGGGGGACGAAGTGAGAGAGGACCCCTACGGGTGCCCTGTGACTCACTAAGAAGGGAAGTGTACTTGCTGTAGTGCAATGCGAGTACACATCTGGCTTAGTGGTTAGGGGTTAGCGCAAGGGCTAGGCTTAGGGTTATGGGTAAGGTTAGGGTGAGTTACTGGGGTGCACCTCTGGGTGCCTCTCTGACCCACTAAGAAGGACAGTGTACTGGCGTATGGGTTAGGGTTAGGGTTCGGGTTCGGGCTAGGGTTAGTGGCTTTTTATGCCCGACTGGCACATCCCAGAAGTCTCGGTCAAAACCTGGCCAAGTGGCCATGCAATTGGTGGAATGACTCCAGAAATTTGCATGGTCCACTCCCATGGCCAGCCCATCATTGCGCAGGTGTACAAAAATAAAAATAAAATAAATGGAGACGTTTTGTTGCAAGAAAAACTCACTGCTGCTACTGAAGAAATTCAGGCAGTTTTAAAATAGCTATTTTCGCATGTTTCTGTGGTGCTTTGGTGTGTTTTTGAACCACGCGATTTCAAAATAAATATTGCGGTCGCCCCATTTTGGATCCCCCGCCCGCACCGCATGGCATGGCGAGTTGGCAAGACGACGAGGATGCGCAGCCCAGGAGAAGAGAGGGGAGGCCGGGGACCCCCCCCCAGAAACCACCCTTCTGGTAGGTGCCCTCACTCAGGCAGGCATATTTTCGCCTGCTTTTTTGGCCGGGAATCGGGGTTTTTTTTTTAATTTTTAAAACTTTTTTTCTCTGCCGCGCCACTTGGCGAGTTGGCAACTCGACGAGGATGCGCACTTTGCGCAGCCCAGGAGAGGAGGGGGGAGGCCGGGGACCCCCCCCCAGAAACCACCCCTCTGGTAGGTGCCCTCACTCAGGCAGGCATATTTTCGCCTGCTTTTTTGGCCGGGAATCAGGTTTTTTTTATTTTTAAAACTTTTTTTCTGTGCCGCACCGCTTGGCGAGTTGGCATGGCGACTCGACGAGGATGCACTTTGCGCAGCCCAGGAGAGGAGGGGGCGGAGGCCGGGGACCCCCCCCAGAAACCACCCCTCTGGTAGGTGCCTTCAGGCAGGCATATTTTTGCCTGCTTTTTTGGCCGGGAATCGGTTTTTTATTTTATTTTTAAAACTTTTTTCCTGTGCCGCTTGGCATCACGCGATCGCTGCGATGCCAGGAACGACATCGACAAATCAGACCCAATTTTTCTTTAGTCGGTTCGAGTTCGAGTTCTGGCAGAGTAATTGTCGTTCTTTGTTCTGTTACGTAACGGAAACGAGAAACGGAAATGGAAATGAGAATTTCGCCAAGTCGTGCCCATGTCTACTTAGAATATTGTGGCAAGATGTAGAGTGAGTTTAGCCTGCTGTGGAAAGTTGACGATGTATGCACAGTTTTTCTGCATATAGAATAAATATCGCCCTCGACATACTGTTGGATTGGAACTCCAAATATTCCTCACCCCTGACTATGCTGGTTAGACAAGAATTGCGACCTGACATCAAAAGGAGTCACATTTTGCTTTTAAGTGTTACCTGGCTATGATGAGTCTCTCTCACACACCCATGGCTTCTTAAAGTAATTTATCATTACATGGTTATGTGGACAGAGCAGCTCAGTGGCCTTGGTATCTGTCTTTGGAACCAGAGGTGGGAGTTTGATTTCCTCACTGTGCTTCCTTGAAAGACCTTCCTTGAGCCATAGGGTCACTTCCATATTGAGGTTCTAAGATGATGGTAGCTATTGATATTGTTATTTTAGCCCTCACCGTGGAATTAGCACCTCCAAGGAAAGGAAAATTCTCACAGTTGGTTTCCACACACCTGTTCATCTGTAAAATATTGATTTTTGTTTTCAGGATACTGAAAATATGGTGTGTTTTTGGTGCTGTTTTATCTGTTTTATCCCTTTCTCCCTGATTTATCTGTGAATTCAGTTTTTCTATATTGGAGAAAGGTACAGTGGTACCTTATATAAAGGAATTAATTCGTTCCAAAATGAAATTATGTTAAGCAAATTTTCCTTTATACAAATTTCCCATAGGAATGCATTGAAAACAGAGTAATCCCTAATCATGACCATTTTTTGTTGTACAGATTCGCCCCATAGGCAATTCTGTTAAGCAAATTTCACCTATCTCCGGAATTTTTCATGTTGTACAGATTTTATGTTAAACAAACCATTTGTTATACAAGGGTCGACTGTATTGTTTTCTAGGTTGCTCTTTCCATATATTCTGGTAGGCATATGATATGAACTGTTGATAGAACTGGGAAGGGCTTGTGGGAGCAACCCTTCCCAGTTTGTATGTTTGTTTGTTTGTTTGTTTGTTTGTTTTGTTTTTGCTGCCTTGCACTAGTCAGACATAGCATTGACAAAGCTCTGCTGCTGCTTCTCTTTCTATTGCAATTCATTTCCCCAACTACATAAACCTATTTGCTTAGCCTGGTGACCTAACAGACTGGAGGTATGGAGTATGGAGCTACCATACTTTCCCACAGACTCAGAGATGACTCAGAGCTTTTTTGTAGGCTGTTCTGAAGATTTCTTGCATGGGAACTGGAACCCTCCTGAGTGGGAACACACTCTGCAGCTTATAGGAAACTGAATCTCTGTTAGCATCCAAACAGCTAGGAACAAAAGCTTATGCTTATTTCCCAGTCCCTACCTGACTAAAGCATAACAGACATAAATTAGTGGAGGAGCAACTAGTTGATTTTGGGCAGACAAAGACAGATGATCTCCCAATTTGTAATAGGCTGTTATATGCAGGTATCTGCTGTTGAGATTAACACACAATTGTTCAGGTTTTCTAACAAATATCCAGAGTGTCATTGTATTCTTCAACTTCAACCAGTTGTGTGCCCTCAGTAACTAGGGTCCTGGAGAGAGATACTAGTAGAGCCAGACAGCTCACATGAGAAAAGATAAGACAGATGTCACCCCAGCTTCTTATCCTTTTTTCTTTCCTCAACTTAGAACCTCTGGTAGCCCATGTTCTCCAGGTAGCCACCAGCTCAAACAAGTCAGGGATAGCTCCTTGTTAAACGTGGATGGGGTGCCCTTAGTTTGTTCCTCTCCCTATCATGCCCTATACATGGTAGGTAAGAATCATTTTGTCCTCTCTTAATCTACCATGGTGCAAAAAGAGTGCCTTGTAAACTTCACCCATCATATTGCTCACTACCAGTTTCAGAATGTGATGCAGGCACCAGCTGGACCTTAAGCCATCCAACACGTAAATGGAGAGAACAGGCAAACCATATCCACTGTTGTGCAATACTGTGGCTCCTATTTCAGTTTCTTCATAATTCTGAAGAAGCTGATAGCAGATTACCCCTTAACTTCAAGTAGATGAAATCATCCCATGAAATAGTAGATCCATATGGAGATGTTGAAATTTACAGTGGATGGCATCATCTGTCATCATTTCACATACTAAACCACAGGGCATCAGATATGCCTGTGTTTCTTCTTGCAAGGGATGCTCTACGGTACAATTCAATCATTCAGTTTGTCAATGTCCCACTGGGTCCCTAGCAGGATAATTGTGACTGTAATGGTCTTGTGTCAGAATTGGAATCAGAGGTCCTCTGACATATGTAGTGTACCTTATAGGCAAGAAAGGCTATACAGGAAAAAATGCTCTGAATTATAAAACTCGGAACTAGACAGCTGCCATCTTACTTTCCCTGCTAGCTTGCTAATTGCATAAGAACATAAGAAGACCCATGCTGGATCAGGCCAAGGACCTATCTACTCCTTTTCTGTATTTCACAGTCGCCCCACCAAATGCCTCTGGGAGCACACGAGACTAGATATCTGTCTCCTGATACCACTCCCCTGCACCTGGCCTTTGAAGTATCCCTTTTTTAAAAAGCCTGGAGATTACACATCCCCATCATGGCTTGTAATCTGTGATGGACTTTTCCTCTAGGAATCTGTCCAGTCCCCTTTTGAAGGCATCCAGGCCAGATGCCATCACCACCTCTTGTGGCAAGGAGTTGCAGGGACTAAACAACACACTGGGTAAAAAATTTGCTTTTGTCTGTTCTCACTCTTCCAACCCCCAATTCAAGTGGATGTCCCCTAGTTCTGGTATTTTGTGAGAGTGTGAAGAGCATCCCTCTATACACTTTACTCATGCCCTGCATAATTGTGTACATCTCAATCATATTCCCCACCCCGGCACCTTTTTTCAAGACTAAAGAGCCCCAAATACTGTACCCTTTCCTCATAAGGGAGGTCCTCCAGCCCAGTAATCATTTTAGTCACTCTCTTTTGCACCTTTTCCAGTTTTACTATGTCTTTTTTAGATGTGGTGACCAGAATTGTATGCAATACTCCAGGTGTGGCCTTACTATCATTTTGTACAATGGCTTTATTTATTTATTTATTTATTTATTTATTTATTTATTTATTTATTTATTTATTTCACTTATAAACTGCCCGATTTTCCCAAAGGGAACTCTGGGCGGTGTACATATATGTTACCCCATAACAACTACCCAAAATACAATCACAAGACAGAGCAATCCCCGACACAGTAAACAATGGGCATAGCGAATACAAATCAGCATCCAAATACAATATAAGACTACTAAAATATGCTAAAAAGAAAGCAGATAAAAATAGCATGGCTCCCCTAACCAGGACAAAAAAAGTCCAGATCATGTCTGGCAAGACAACTAGAAACTCTGTTAGCATCCAGCAAGAAGGAGAAACAAAAAAGGGAAGGGGGCACATGCTCAGAGAGCCCCAAAACATTGCCTGAAGAGCCAGGTCTTCAAGACCCTTTTGAATGCCAGCAATGACTCCGCCTGCCTAATCTCAGCTGGCAGCTTGTTCCAATAAGCCGGCCCCACCACCGAGAAGGCCCGGTTCCTGGTCAAAGCCCTACGGGCCTCTCTCGGTGATGGCACTCTGAGAGAATGGGAGGACAAAGCTCTGGTTGGTCTGGACGAGATTGTAAACCAAAACCATGACTTTGAACCTTATCTGGGAAGCAACAGGCAGAAAATGCAAGCGAGCCAGGATGGGGGTGATACGGGCATACCTGCTCGCACCAACCACCAACCTGGCTGCTGCATTCTGCAACCGCTGCAGATGCCAGACAAGGGTCAAGGGCAACCCCATGTAGAAGGCATTGCAGTAGTCAATTCGCGAGATCACCAATGCCTGCACTATTGTCCTGAGAGAGAGCACGTCAAGGTATGGGCGAATCTGGGCAATTAACCTTAGCTGATAAAAGGCTGCCCTGGACACCACCACCACCTGGGCATCCAGGGACAAGGCTGGGTCCAGGACGATGCCCAGACTCCTCACTTGATCTGCCAGCTGAAGGGTCAGTCCCTCCAGACTGGGGAGAGGGCCACTGTACCCATCCGGGGACCCACCAAAGAACATAACCTCCGTCTTCCCGGGGTTGAGTCTGAGCCTGTTATTCCTGGTCCACTCCACGACTCCAGGCAGCGGTTAAGAGCATCCACAGCCTCCGTTGCAGAGGTGGAAAAGGAGAGATAGAGCTGTGTATCATCAGCGTACTGATGACAGCAGACTCCAAAACTTTGGCGGTTTTATTATTGAAAAGCACTGATTCCAGGACAGATCCCAGAAACTGAAAATTGCCCATTGACACCTTCTCTCTGTTTTCTGGATCTCAACCAATTCTCAGTCCATAAGAGGACCTACCCTCTTATCCCCAGACTGATCAATTTTCTCAGCAGCCTTTGATGAGGGACTGTGTCAAAAACCTTCTGAAAGTCAAGATAGACAGTATCCAAAATCAAGATAGACAGTATCCACTGTTTCACCCAAATCCAAATGCCTATCGACCTTTTCAAAGAATTCTAAAAGGCTTGTGAGACAAGACTTGCTCTTACAGAAGCCATGCTGATTTTCCTGCAAGGCTTGTTCTTCTAGGTATTTTAAGATTTTCTCTTGGGTGAGGCTTTCTACCATCTTCCCTGAGACAGATGTAAAGTTAACGGCCTGTAGCTTCCCGGGTCCCCCCTCCTTCCTTTTTTAAAAATTGGTGTGACATCCGCTATCCTCCAGTACTGTGGCTGTTTCAAGAGATAAGTTGAAAATTTAGAGCAATTTTCACTTTCATTGACTGTATCATAGCCAAGGGGGGAAACTGTGAAGCTCCTAAAGCCCCTATCACTGTAGATCCAGGCCTTTGTAGATGGGATATACACTGCTTGGAGGACATGGTATAGGAGCAGTGGGTGGCAGGAGAAAAATGGTGCAACGTAAACTGGCTGAAGCTGAGAACCATTCTCCTAGCCTCAAAAGCTTTTCTTGGACACTTTACATCAGGCCTACCCAAAGTCCAGCCCGGGGGCCAAATCTGGCCCGTCAGGCCATTCTGAGTGGCCCGCAGCTGGCTGGCCTGCCCCTCCCTCACCCTCCTTCGCTTATGGATCAGTGGGTGGGGCTTTCAGTGGGATGGCAGGGTCAGGGAGCAACCGGCCCCTGACACATTCTCAGCCACCAAATCTGGCCCTCCTTACAAAAAGTTTGGGCACCCCTGCTTTACATGGACACGAAATCATGGTCTTCATTGCAGTACCCTGAGAGAAACTAGGAAGCACCCATTCCTGCAGAAAGCCAGTTTCATGCTAGTCTGGGCAGAGGCGAGCCATTAGAGTTAATGGATAGAAAGTGCTATTCCAGAGTTTAGTTGTTAAGGACATAAAATATAGAACAGGGATTGGAAAATACTTCTAGATATCGTGCTGAATGATATCTTTGTTTACTGCCATAGGAAGAAAGATTTTATTTACTATAGTAACTTCATTTTCTACATTTGATGGAAATTCTTCTCCCCACTGAGAGAAGGCATCTAGTTATCACAGAGAACTATGTGGGAGATGTTTGGTATACTACCCCTATAACTTTTTCTGTCTTGGCTTGGAGAAGAGAGACTGCAAGAATCTTCCTCTCTTAAATAGTTTGGCTAGAGTCACCTAAGCCATGACTTCCAGACAAATATAAGGAGCAACTTGCACAAGGCTGTCTTTCAATCACTAGACAACAAATGTAAGATGGTAAGTTGAAGACTCATAAGAACATAAGAACAGCCTTGCTGGAACAGGCCACAGCCCATCCAGTCCTGCATTCTGTCTCACACAGTGGCTCACCATTTGCTTCAGGGTATTCCCAAGCAGATGTCTTCACCTGCTTACAATTTCCTGCAAATGGCATTAAGAGATATCCTGCCTACCTCTCCAACCCGGAGGTTTTCCTTAGGCATCCATAATGATAGCCTTTGATAACCTTGTTCTCCATGAACTTGTCTAATCCTTTCAATATCCTTTCAGTCCTTTCAGTACTGACAGCTGTCACCACTTCTTCTGGCAGGGAGTTGCATAGACCAGTGATCCTCTGGGTGAAAAAGTACTTTCTCTTATTTGTTTGAGATCCAGCACCCAAAAGTTTCATGGAGTGCCCCCCAGGTTCTAGTGTTGTACGATAGAGAAAACAGCTTTTTCTTATTTACTTCGTCCACACTATGTATGATTTTATAAACTTCAATCAGGTCACCTCTTAGTCACCATTGTTCAAGAGTGAATAGGCCCAGCCGTTGCAGCCTCAGATGGTAAGGAAGCTGTTCCAATCCCCTAATCATTCTGGTTGCCCCCCCCTCTGCATTTCTGAAGGTATGGTGACCAGAACTGTACACAATACTCCATATGGGGCCTCACCATAGATCTATAAAGAGGCAAAATGACACTTGCTGACTTATTTTCTATACCCTTCCTAATGATCCCTAGCATTGAGTTTGCTTTTTTCACTTCTGCGGCACACTGGGTTGACACTTTAATTCAGCTGTCCACCAGGACACCAAGGTTCCTTTCCTGGTCTGCTGCAGACAGTTCAGAACCCAGGAGAAAGTGCCTCCTGTCTAAAAAGAACATGGCAGTACAGCTTAGGTTTACAAAGTTACATCTGGACCAACCACATTGTCCTTTGGACAGATGAAACCAAAGTGGAGCTCTTTGGCACAGCATCACGTTTTGGCAAAAACCAAACAGCTCCACTTCCACATGGGGTAATGAATTGGGCACCTTGCAGTCACTGAATTGACCACAAAGTTTGCTGTACACCAAAGTATTCTAGAATCAAATATGAGGCCATCTGTCTGACAGCTAACACTTCACCGATATTTGGTCACACAGCAGGACAATGATCCCAAGCATTTCAACAAATCTACAACAGAATGGCTGTAAAATAAAATAATCAAAGTATAGCAATGGTCTAATCCAAGTTCAGACCTCATCCTGATTGAAATGTTGTGGCAGGGCCTTGATTGCTGTGCATCAACAAATGCCCACAAACCTCAATGAACTGAAGCAATGTTGCAAACAAATATGGGCCAGAATTCATCCACAGCAATGTGAGAGACTGATAAAATAATGCAGAAAATGATTACTCAAGTTACTGCTGCCTAAAGGTGGTTCAACAAGCTATTGAATTAAAAAGGTGTATGTACATCTCCATCAAAATGACTTCTCCATTTTTGCTCCATTATTTTACAAAAAATATGATATGGTGTAATATGTCATGTGTTGTAAAACAATAGAATTCAAAGAGAATGTACTTTGTTTTTCACATGACTGCATGTCTCCTTCATGATCTTGGCCTAATGGTCAATTTATTAAAAATCAGTTCTAACCTGTTCACAGCATATCCTGTATGCTTGGGACACTATTAATAAACTAGATCATGTCCAGATTGTACCTTTGTCACAACAGGCTCCTCAAATTGGTCGTGCTGCTCTACACCTTCACTCGCCAAGCCAGAGTATGTCTTTTCAATACAAATTGTACTGGGCATGATGACCTCTATGATTGCAGTGGTCTCCCATGCACTCTTCAAAATAACTGCTTACAGACGAGACATCCCCTCAACCTGCTTCACAGTCACCCCTGAGCTTGCCAGTCAGCTCCACTGGTGGTTGATGGAATCCAACCTCTTCCTTGGGAAACCCTTATATTAATTGATGCCACAGATCCAGGTCAACACAGATATGAGCCTCACAGGCTGGGTAGCACACTGGTACAGGTTCATGCCACCTGGTCTTACAGGGAGAGGCAGGTCCACAAAAATGAATTGGAACTGCTAGCACTAACAGAGGCATGCAAGGCCTTCCAGAATCACCTCTGTGGCAAGGTAGTAGAGGTGGCAATAGACAATACCACTCAATGTGCTACCTGAACAAGCTAGGCAGCACCCACATCCCAAACCTTTTCTACCTCATAATTAACCTTTGGGAGTAATGTCTCTCCTGCTGCATCTTGCTGCAGGAGTCCCCATGTGGCACGAGAGGACAATAATCTTGTAGACTACTTGAGCCGCAAAGAATCCCAAGTGCACTAGTGGGAGCTTCACTCAGTCATTTCTTGACACTTCTGCACATCATGGGGAACATGGAAAGTGGACCTCCTCACATCAAAGGAACAGCAAGTGCCCCCTCAACTGTTCCAGAGTCGGTAACGGACAAATGATCTTTTGGGGACACATTAGTTACAAGGTGACTCAGGTATCTACTCTACCTCTTTCCACCATTTCCTCTCCCCTGCAGAGTCATTGTCCGACTCCAGCAGGACAAGGTCAGTGCGATCTTGATAGCATCATTGTTGGCACAGAAATCAAGGTTCACAGCCTTATGATGCATGGCATCTAAAACCTACCATCTTCTGGTTATTTCCTACCTTCTGATCCAGGACAAGGCCCAAATTTTCCACCCATATCTTTCCGCACTTCACCTTGAGGCCTGGAAAATTCACCTTCCTTGCCAAACATCCTACAACAGTCAAGAAAACCTTCCACAAGTAAGGTTTACTCCTATAAGTGGAGCAAGGATTTCACACTATTGGTTGGAAAATCAGAAACCCTTCTTTACACATGGTTCTTCACTTCCTTCACCATCTCAAGTAGTGACTCCTCTGACTCTTCTTTCTCTGGGTATACCTGTCAGCAATTATGGTACAATGGCCCTTAGCTCTCAACTCTTAAAGAGTCCTAGTCCTTAAGTGCTTCCTCAGGGGCCTTGCCCACACATACTCAGATGTTTGTTTAAAAAAATACTGCCTTTTTAGCCTCTAGTAATGACTGATTTGCATCTTCCCATCTTGAAGACAGCCTTGTTGCTAGATGGGCCAGCATGCTGTCTGCCCTTCATCCTAACTACCCCTACCTCCAGTTTTCCCAGACAAGGTCCGCTTGTTCACAGATATTTCCTTCCTTCCTAAGGCAGTGTTACAATTTCACCTATCACAGTCCATTATACTCCCATCCTTCTATATACTGTATATTTCTGTCCATTCGTCAAAAGGGAATCCTACACCTTAGACATAGAGCAGGTCCTTGCTTCTAACATGTCCCACATTCAACCTTTCAGGAAGTTTTTTTTTACCTCGTTTCTTTCTCAGTTATCTGTCCAAAGAGTTACAGATCTCCTCATGATGTATCACCAAATATGTGATTTCCACCTTTCATCTTGTCTACCAACTGGCCCCTGCTCCCTGATACCATCACCTCTGTGGGCATGTTGTACTATGGCATTGATGGCAAACCTTTTAGAAACCAAGTGCACAAACCCCAATTCAAAGCCCACTAATTTTTCACAAAGTGCCAATACAGCAATTTAACCTGAATAGAGGTGGCTGTGCAGGGGCAATGTTGGGTGCCCACAGAAAGAGCTCCAAGTGCCACCTTTAGCACCCATGCCATAGGTTCGCCAACACTGTACTGTGGCATTCCTGAGGGACATTTCCTTGCCAGACCTTTGTAAGACAACCATGCAGCAGTCACATTCATTACATACTCTGGCCTTCCACATAAGATTTGAGTCTTTTGTACCATGTTTGGAGATGTTCTAAAAACAAAAAGTAATCTTTCCAGTGTCGGTTTCAGAAATCAGTACATGATCTGGAAAGTAAGACAATCCTTTTTTTCTTATTTCCAGACCTACGTTTCACAATGTAATTTACATCAAGCAGAACATGTCCTGCATCCAGATAATTCCAAGTTTAATCCATTATATTATGTATCAAATTTGAGAAGGAGCACTATCTGAAATCCTGGAGTATTGCCACTTGTCACTAGATTGGTACTATGCTAGGTGTATTTTCTATCTGATTTGACATAGGACAGTCCTGTATCTTGTGATTTTCTGCAGCTGTAGTGTCTGTATTGTAAAACGCTAGGGGCTTGGAAGTAACCTAAAACAAGACAATGGTACCTTTTTGTCTATTAAAATCGAGGCATGTAGTGCTGGGTTTCTCTAAGCATGTGCAGAGTGTCATTGTGACAGGAATAGTTCATTGATTGACGAAGTTTATTACGGAATCTAATGGCCTGTGCCATAGCTTGCCTGCGTAGCCCAACAGTAATGCTATAGATGCTGTGTTGCTGGATAAGTGGTGTTGGGTAAGATAACGGACAACCTGACTTTAGTACTGGAATGGAGTAAGGAGAAGGGTTCTGTTCTAGGTTTTCCTGGCTAGTTTACATCCACCTCCACTGGAAAATGGCATACACATTATTTTTTTCAGGTATTCTACAGAATTAGACTTTGCTGTTTAAAATGTCCATCCTGTTCTCCATATGTGTTTCTCTGTGGCCTTGTGGTGGAAGTGTTTAAAAGATGCATTTCATGCAATATGAATGGGGTGTGTGAGGAAATGAATTAAATGGCTGAACATCAGTAGAATTGGGTTTGTGATAGCATTGGATATATATAGATATATGGATATAGATATAGATATAGATCTATCTATCTATCTATCTATCTATCTATCTATCTATCTATCTATCTATCTATCTATATCTATCTATCTATCGAGAGATGAGTAGCTCTAGTGGTTTGAGATGTGGACAAGCAAACAAGAAGATACAGATGGTCTTAGTGGTCTTAGTTATTGTTCATTCAATCTGTGGCTGTGTTATCCTGTGTGGAGTTAAACAAGAACACATGCAGTCTTTCTCCTGAATCATAGTTAATGTCAGCTGTTTATTTTGGCTATTTTATAATCAACCTATCCTGATGTAATAAACTTCAATAAACAAGGAGTGCAGCACCAGTGTCATTGCCCCCCCCCAGCATGGCTTGTGGTTTGTATTCTAAATATTTAGCTGTAAGTTGTACTGCACTGTATTTTAGCAATAGAACTAGGATTATCCCAAGGAATTAGTGGCTCTTGTATTTGGTACTGAAAGCTGTTGATATCATTGTGTACTAACACACTTTGCACATTTTAACAATGCTTATGTTTTAAATGTTATTTTTCTAAATTATGTAGTCATTCTGCTTTTGAGAATAATTTGTGCATAAATATTTTATAGCTGTATTGTAGTAGGAAAATGTCAGTGGGCAGGTACATACTCTAGATTTTTCTACATATTCAACAGCCACACCCAGTAATCTTTAAACTGGATATGTTATGAATAAGGTTTAGTGTTTGCATACTAAATGTAATATTTATATGATAAGCTGCAGCTGAAATATATGGTATGAGATCTGAGCTTCACTGAATTTCTGTTGACTCTATAATCTCACTATTTTTAATATTTGACATGTAATGACAACAGTATTTTCTCTGTTTTCTGCATGCCTCTCAGTCTCATGCAGTCTTGAAGGCATAGGTAATGAAAAAATGTGGTCTAAATTGAGCTTTTGTGCTGTGTTACCCGTTTTAGAAATCTACTCTACCATTTTAAATTAGCTTTTATTTTGCATGTTCATATTTAATCACACTGGGAAATGGAAAGCTATTTTGCTTTTGAATGGTGTGCTTTGGCACTGTGTGATCAATGCATGTACTAATGATTTCCTTTTATTTTTCTTCTTTCCTACTTTTCTACTTTTCCCATCTTTCCATGTTTTGCACTGCTTTTTCCATACTTTCTTCTAAATTTCTTTGCTTACTGTAGCAGCCCTTGCCTTTTCTCTTGCAGCAACAGCCCAGGCTCCAAGGATTATCACGGGGCCTGCCCCTGTTCTCCCACCAGCTGCCCTGCGTACCCCTACGCCAGCTGGCCCTACCATAATGCCTTTGATCAGACAAATACAGACCGCTGTCATGCCAAATGGAACTCCTCACCCAACTGCTGCAATAGTTCCCCCAGGACCTGAAGCTGGTTTAATTTACACACCTTATGAGTATCCCTACACACTGGCACCTGCTACATCGATTCTTGAGTATCCTATTGAACCCAGTGGTGTATTAGGTAAGTTTTGCCCAGAAAATTAACTGGTTGTTAATTGGGTGGTGTGTTGACAAGGATGTGTTCTGCCTTTCTTTCTGAAATAATAAATATGGTATATTTTTAGATCATGTGCTTTTGTTGTAATAAGTATGATGCACATACTGTTCCCATGCCCTAGTAACCTGGTTTTTTTGCAAACAGCTTTTTTTCTATCGATGAGCTTAATAATGTTCCAAACAACGAGAGTATATTTGCAACTTGATAGGTTTTTTGGGGGTTGGTGGTGATGGTTTAAGGTTCCTCCTCCTCCTCTTCCTCCTCCTCCTCCTGTTTTAAAAATTACAAGAGAATATAGCACAGCCTTTCTCCCACTTTTCAATGAGAATGGTATCATAATGTTGAAACATAGAAAAAACAATGGCATCACTTTAAATCAGACATCCCTGTTGTGATGCCCTCTAAAAAAAACTTGGACCTCCTCTCCCATCAGCCCAAGCCAACAAGGCTAATGCCCAAGGCCAACAATAACTTTAATCCTTATCATCTAGAGAACAGTGTGTTGGAGAAGGTTGGTGTAATGGTTGGGTGGAGTGCACTATTTTTGTTGTTGTATAATGAGACTCAATATCCCTTTTATTATCTAATTAGAGGGACTGGACTATGGAAAAAAATTAAACCACTTTGTTAGAAAAATATTCAGTTCAAGATCATTAGAATGGGGATGCCCTGAGTTGCATTGGCTCCATTCTGTTTTTAACCAGAGTATTTTCAGTGGCCTAGTAGAACTCAGTGTGTGGATGATTCAGAATCTAAGATGATGTACACTATAACTCTTAAATGAAGAGATACATCATTGACAGAAAATGCATAGTCTCATCTGTGAAACCTCCTTGAAGTGAATGGAAAAGAGTAGGACACAAGGTAGTACAAGCTGGGCTTATTTCTATTTATTCAAGCACTCCATTTATCTTAAAAGTGGCTAAGAGAGCAAAATGCAATGTACCTATTCACATCTACCTTCTAGATACACACTGTCAATTAAGTGTGCTGGGAATTCTAAAGTAACTACAATAAATTAAATTATTATACATAAACTAATTTATTTGAGTCAGTTGGATTCCGATTGAGAGAAATTGGCTGCAGTACTGTACCCCTAGATTCCTAAACTTTCAGGATTTTATTTGGGATTTTGAGACGGTGTAGGGGCACCATTGTGTTGGAATCATTAAGGACATACCCAGAAAGGAAAACTGTTAAGGTTAAAAAACACGGGTTCAGGAACATAAGTGCAAAAAAACCCAAAAAACAAATAGGGTCTGAACACTAAGAAATCCCAATTTGAATCCAGTTTCATGTCAACAAACCATTCATTTAATAGGCTGATAACTCCAATATCCCTTAAAACCAACTTAGAAAACAATTTATTCCACTAAATATATTTCTGAAAATAGGTAAATCAGATCATTCATCATGCTCAAGAACCATTGTACAAACACACAAAACTTTTTCCTTCCTCTACCTCTCTTTTCCATCCATATATGCATACACTTCATTCTCTGGGTTACTATATGACTTTTTATCTTACATATATGTACCAATCACAAAACATAAGGAAGGTGCAGGGGATCTTGATGAGTGCCATGAGAGGCATTCAGTGATGTTGGGATTCCTAATATGTTCATTTATCTAGGAGTTACTTTCATTGAAGCCAATTAGGTCGACCCGAGTATAAGTCGGGGCCCCTAATTTAAACCCAAAAAACTAGGAAAATTTATTGACTCAAGTATAAGCCTAGGGTGGGAAATGCAGCAGGGCCTGGCAACTCCTCATTTGTGAGCTGGGTTTGTGTGTGATGTTTAAAATGACTTTTAGCCACCGAGGCAAGTGCTTGAGTTGGTGGCTAAAAGTCGTTTTAAACATTGTTTTAAAATGACTTTTTAAAAAGTCATTTTAAACAAGGGGGGTCAGGAGAAGTGGCGCACAACGTTTAAAATGACTTTTAGCCACCAACCCAAACTTGCCTCAGTGGCTAAAAGTATTGACCCGAATATAAGCCAAAGACCCCCTTTTCAGCCCAAAATTAGGGCTGAAAAACTAGGCTTATATTTGAGTATATACAGTAAATCTTCTGTACTTGCATAAACTCATCCTTTCCTTTAGATCTTGGGAAAACACACTATGCTCAGGTTTTTGCTTTTGCTTTCTTGGTTCTGTACTGTTTTTATTGATGGAGCCGATTTTACTGCAGCTCTTCATAATATACTTCCTTTCATATCAGATAATCCTTATTTTGGTCTTATGCCAACTGCAGTATTATGTTTTTGGGCTACTGTAATATTTTCCTGCTGTCCCCTATTTCTTCCTCCTCTCTTTCAGGATGGTGCTAAGTTTATTCAGGAAGATCATTATTAATTAATGTGTTACTAATCTTCATTCACTAGTAGCATACCTCTTCACCCAACTTCAGGAATACCAGCATATATATACACACAGTACTGCCTTGAATTACAAAAAAATTGAATTATGGAAGGAGGTGAGAGATGAAGTCACCCCTCACCTGTTTGCCCCCTCACTCTGTCGGGCAACCACTGTCCCCCCCCACCTCGCCACAGCTGGGTGGCAGTGGCAAGGGGGGCAGCAGCTTTACTCATGCTACCCAGTGTTGCTTCAGCCGTTTGGCAGAACGCCAGGTGGCAGGAGAGAAGCCACTGCCTGCCACTCACCACAGCCATGGTGAGCAGCGGGCAGAGGCTTTACTCCTGCTGCCCAGCCTCACTTCAGCCAACTGGGTGAAGCAAGACCAGGCAAAGTCGGCTAGCTGGTTGCAAAGCCTTCCTGTTTTTTAAGGCTTTGCAGCTAGCCAGCCACGTTTGCTCCCCTCAAAACTGGCTGCCCTTTGCTCATTGCTCGCTGCAGTTGGTGAAGGATAGCCTGTTTGGTGGGGAGCAAGAGCGGGTAGCTGCTGTCAGCCAGGTAATTATGACAGCTTAGCTGCCTTGGCTGCCGGTTGATTGAGGGGGTTTCCCACCAACGCAGCAAAGTGGGGGAGGCTCTTCCCTTCTTTGCTGAGTTGGGGGTAGAGATGTAAAATTTCCAGAAATTTAGAAGCTCGGGGGGGAAACCCATTTCCCCCCCCCCCAGGGTGGATTGGGGGTAAAAACGGATATTTTTTTTTTGAAAAATTGAAAAAAAAGCTATACAGTGGAACCTTGACTTACGTGCCGCTTGACTTCCAGAATATTTGATCTGCAGCAAGAAGGGGCCTGTTTGACCTGCGCCACGAGCTCTGACTTACGTCTTGGAGCCCCGGTGCAAGGCCCCGGATCCCGCTCCCACACTGGCTGGTGACTGGCCACGATGCCTTTCTGGCACAGCGCGGGTGATCTGTGTGTGCTGGTCTCCGGGAAGGCACACAGGCTACCAGGGAGGCGGGCGGGCGACAAGCCGAAGCCCTGCCGAAGCCCCACGGAGGGAGCAGGGGGTGGGTGGGCACAGCCTTGGGAAATGAACTTGAAAGCATTCCGGCATGCCAGTGGCGCCTGCCATTGGAACGCAGGGCTGGTGTGCGCCATGGCGCGGGTCCGGCTGCAGGGCTGGCTGTGGGGGGGGGCGTGCTCCTGGTGCAAGGCCCCGCCACCCGGCTCCAGTTCCTCCGTGATGCCTGGCTGTGCAGGGCACTGCACCTGCCCCAGGGCTTCCTCATCCGAGCTGTGGGTGAGTGAGCACGCGAGCGAGAGTGAGAGCCTGGCTCCTCCCCCCTCCCCACAGAGGAGCACCACCACCACACCAGTCCCGCCACCCAAAGGGGTTCCTCGCCACGAATGCTGGGTCCGGGGGGGCAGGAGGGAGACACTAAGAAGGGCAGCCCCCCCTCCACGGTCCTGCCCGCCCGCTTCTGCCCCGGTCCAGCCCCTCCTGCGTCCCCCCCCGACCCAACCTGGGCTCTCCTCGGCCGCCGAGAAGTCCCGTGTTCGGGCGGCGTGAGGCGGTTTGAGGACGGACGGTACGCCTGCGGGTACTCACTGGATGCGCCTGCCCAGGAGCGGCCGGCTTTTCACGCCCTTTGGTGTTTTGAAAGGAAGCCAGCAAGCAAGAGGAGGGTGTATGACCCCCACACACACACACACACATGCGCCCCTGGGTCTTTGCTCTCTGGGCAGCAGCTTGAGTGCCTCTGAGGCGAGCAAGGAGGAGGCTTTTTTCTCCTTCCACAGTTGGTGCCCTCTCTGCTGCAACGTTAAGAGACTGGATGCCAGCCGTGCCCTCCTTTTCCCAGTGTTTAAGTACCCACTCCCCTCTGCAGTGCTCCACTGGACAAATAAGACTTAACGCCAGAGGAAAGGGCTTAGATAGTGTCCTGCATAACTACCCACCCAGTAGCTCATTCTGGGAGTGCTTGGTTGCTCACTGGGGTTTCCTTAGGGGCACAGAGTTGATAGGGGAAGAAGGGCATGTCACGTTGATGGACTCCCCTGCCAGAAGGCTGATGTGATCTCGGAGCCCTTTTGCTGTGCTGGGGAGGACTGGCTCCCATGGCACAGAATCTGCAAAGAGTTTGACAGTCACTCTTTGTTTGTCCCTGCACTTCTAAGGATGAGAGCTGGCATTAATTGGTTTTGTCCTCAATTTTTTTTTAAAAAAATGAGCCTGTCAAATCTGCTGCCAGAGCAAGGATGTGTAGGGGGAGCATTTAATAAATTTAACAGTCAAATTTGTGTTAAATTGCTGTTTTCAGGGGTCTTTTTCATCATCTGGAACGGATTAATCCTCTTTCCCATTACTTTCTATGGGAAAAGTTTGTTTGACTTAAGGCATGTCTGACTTATGTCTAGACCTCCGGAACAGATTAATGACGCAAGTCAACGTTCCACTGTATTAGCACACACACACCCTTTACAACTTAAAAGTCATTCTGTTACTTCAGGGACATAAAATATGACTATGGACAATTTGACTTGGAATAAAATTATCACGACAAGCATATTGAAATACAGTGTATCCAGACAATTATAATAAACAAAATTTACTTCTTATAAATGTAATGTAGCTAAATGATTTGATTTTCTGGAATCAATCAATCAATCAATCAGAGAAATGTATACTCTTAAATTTTAAAAGTTAATTTAATTTAATTTAATTTAATATATACTATCAAGTTCTTTTGGTTGCTCTGTATTTTTTTCCAGTGCTTTGAGGCCTAGTGAAAAGGACAGAACAGAACCCAACATATCCACCCACATGCAAAAACAAAAGTGAAATGTTTTTCTTTTTCTTGTGACAATAGCAGCACTTCCTAAAAGAAGAAATGCATCTTGTTCTTGCACAGGAGCGTTCAGTTTGTAACCTAGGACTTGTTTGTCCTCAGAATCAGAATAATCTGATTCTATGCATATTTTTTAGAAACAATTTGGAAAATATTTGAAAACCCTGTCTTAAAATATCTTACTCATCATGTTAAAATAAAACATTCAATAATTGTTTCTTTTTTTAATTTCTATTTTTTCAGAAAAAATAAAAAAGCCTTCAGGGAAAAAAAACAGATTTTTTTAAATGTTTTCTCCCCCCCCCCCCGGCCTTCACATCTCTAGTTGGGGCAGAATTCCCATAGGAATGCATTGAAAACCAATAATCTGTTCCCTTTGTTTGCTTTTTTTGGGGGGGGGGCTCCAAAACCAATTAATTGGTTTTCATTGCATTCCTATGGGAAACCGTGTTTTGAATTACAAAAATTTTGAATTGCGAAAATTCCATTGGGACGGATTAATTTCATAATTCAAGGCATCACTGTATATAACTGCAATTTGCTCATAACATGTTGTGAATCTATGATCTCCATAAGTACTGATAGTGTGATAACTATTAGCAGTTCAACATCATAATGGCTATTCTGACTTTGGAAGCAGCCGTTCTAACTGATGACATTGGGTTGCATCCAAACCGTCTATAAATCTTTTCAGCCAGTCAATTATTTTTATTTCTTGCACTTATGTTCTCATTGATTTTATGTTGATTTGATTTGATATGATTTTGATTTGATGTTGATAACATCTCATCCTAGGTAATTAGGTTAGCCTTGAGACTGAATTGTTTTTATATTTCTAACTACAGCAAATGAACAAATAACATAACATTACAAACTAACCTTATACATCTTTTTAAAAATACTTATGTCCTGTCTTTCTACATTAAAAGAGGTTAAAATAGATGAGTATAATTATCATAGTTAACCACTTAATGGCAGAGGTTTTTTTCTCCCACATTCAGAATGTACTGATTTAAATTTGTGGAATTGTCCAAGAGTACAGTAGACCCCCGTTTATTGCAGTGGTTAGGGATCTTAAACCACCGTGATATAGGAAAATCCACGATGTGGGGACGCCTCGGTAGGCGGGGCTCCTGCCCAATCCGGAAACTGGCCTGCCGGGTCGTTGTGCATTCTGGTGTCATTTAACAACACACCCTTACCTCTGAGAAGTGCCCAGCTGAGTTGAGCTGCTTGGCCAGGTCTTTCTGCACCCTCCTAGCACCTCAAGAAATAGTCCTGCTGGGTCACGAAGTTCGTGCGCGTCTTTCTGCACCCCCCCCAGGACCCTCAGGATCTGACCTGCCAGTTTGGACTGCTTACCCACGCCTTTCTGCATCTTCCTCACCCCTCTGTAAACTGGCATGCCTGCTAGTGCTGCTTGTCCACCCTTTTCTACACCCTCCCTGCCCCATTTGTGTCTGTGTTATCTGAAAGACATGCACGAATGGCACAACCCAGCAGGACTATTTCTTGAGGTGCTAGGAGGGTGCAGAAAGGCCCACCTAAGCCGCTTAAGCCGGCTTAGGACATTTCAGAGGTAAGGGGTATGTTTTGAATGGCATGGGTGTGCGGCATGACCTTGCAGGTCATTTCTGCAGGTGAGGTGAGGGGTTAGGCATGTGTGTATGCACGTGTGTCCAGCATTCCACGATATACTGGGACCGCAGTGATTGAACCGCGATGTGACGGGGGACTACTGTACTAATTTTAACATAGGTGGTATTTTTAGACAGCAAACTTCAGTGTCAGTGATCAGAGCCAGAGTTTTATGGGTGCTACAAAGTATAGAATATTACAACTATTCTGATGGGCCCACTATGACACCTGAGCCAGGGCAGTGTTTGCACTGGGGAAGAATGTGAAGAGGTGATGACAGCATTGAAAAAAGTAAAAAGAATTGGTTGCAGTTGAATTGTAGCAAATATATATGGTGTTAATGAACTACGCTGTTAGATTTAATATGTAAAATAAGTGTTAAAATATATTAACAGAAAATAAAACACATTGGTTTTAATGGTGTGTAGCAGGTATGCACATGATCACCTTGGCTGCATGCCGAAATTATAGGTTACTATAATATTCACAGGTAGCTCATTTATGAAATGTTTATGATATTGCAAGGGAGGATTGACAAGAGCATCATATCTTAGTTTACTAATTTGTAATTCCCTTCCTTTTGCCTTTAGGTATGGCTTTCCCAACGAAAGGCTAAGAATTCAAGAATGATCTTAATTGAATCCTCATCAGAGCTGACTTTAACAAATGCTTAGTTTTCAGCAGCCTTGAAAAAATGTAGCCTAGCAGTCAGTGACTTACTTGCACTTTTTTGCACATAGAAATAAAAATGCTATTAATTGGTGTAGCCTGTGCTATGACATACTAGCTGTGATTTATGAGTGTATGGTAGTATACTGACTGCTGTGTATTCGTACTATTTGCTTTACTAATCACTTAATTCATTGCAGTTCAGTTATTGACTTAGTTTTAAACCAATCTGTAGGCTTGAGGAATTGCTTTAAAACTTCTTAAAAAGGTAGAAACTGGAAGTTGTTTTAAAAGTAAAAAAAAAACCCCTTCAGTATTAAAATGGCATTATTTAAGATAGTCCTGCTGCAAGGAAGGCACTTCAGTGATTATGTGACTAGTAAAGCTCAGAAGTGTTTGGGCCTAGTATATTTACTGTAATCAAGTTTATAAATGAATGGATAATACAGGTTAAGGCCTGGATGTTTTAAAATGCAATATTAAGCTGTGTGGATAAATTCCATATATTAAGGTTAAAATTTGAAAACTACTGTGCCTTAACTTGTTGCCTACTTTAAATGGTTTTTTTTAAAGTGATCATTTAAAATCCATTTTGATAAGCCTGCTGTTAATGTTTTTTCAAATGTTTTCTAACTGTCTTGGTAATTGCAATTTAACTAGGTGCGGTGGCTACTAAAGTTCGAAGGCACGATATGCGTGTCCATCCTTACCAAAGGATTGTGACCGCAGACAGAGGTTAGTGTAGTTCTGCAGTTCTTGCTTATAAGAAATGCTTTGAGTGTATGTGAAATTTGCAACACCACAGCTGGTTAACCAAATACTATTTCACCATTCTATTGATGTTTTACATTCAGTTGAAATGATAGTAGTATTTTTCACTACTTTTAAGAGTGTAAACTACTGTACCCTTTCTATATTTCTGAGTGATAGATGCCTTCAGTGTATTCAGTATAAATGCTATAACTTATGTCTTTTGTAAGCACCATGTATGAGCTAATAATTAATGTAGGACTCAAGTTGTAGTGCTGCATTCATAATAGGTCCTCCCCATGTGACTCTTTGTTAAATGGAAATATCAGATTGGTGTTGCAAAATGAAATGAATAGATGAATGCTTAATGAGAGAGAAGTAAATGCATATGTTGGAGAAGGTTGAAGATTTAGTTTCCTCTCTGTTAATCAGTAACATCGGTGCATCTGTATTGCAGCTTTATCAGATACCTGAGAAATTTCCCCCTCAGTTTTGTAAGAGAACAGTAAAAATATATCAAAGTAAGGGCTTGTGTTGGTAAAGATCTTTTTTTCCTAGTGTTTTTCTGTCAGAGATGAATTTTTAATTTCTATAATTTGCTGCTGAAATTTGTTTTCTGAACCTGTTGTGATTTTGATGATCTGGTTAGCAAACACAACTGTTTTTTTAAGACCTTGTTTGACTCGGCTGAATGGAAAATAAATCTTCATTTTTCTCCTTTATGTGAAATGAAATATACAACTCTTGTAAAATCATAGGCCCTTGAATAACTGAGTTTTCTT
This sequence comes from Phrynocephalus forsythii, assembly GCA_029282475.1. Classification (NCBI taxonomy): domain Eukaryota; kingdom Metazoa; phylum Chordata; class Lepidosauria; order Squamata; family Agamidae; genus Phrynocephalus; species Phrynocephalus forsythii. The sequence goes on from JAPFRF010000002.1 coordinate 84,841,335, forward strand.
TTGGAAAGTGAACCCTCGGTTTATTGACATTGAACACATTACTGGAAGTTTCTGTTTAGTAGTCTTTTCCCTTTTATTAAATTAGTTTCTGGATTTGGCAAGGAGCTGTACGTTCTGTTCCTATGTAAATGTTTCTTCCCTGCCTCACTGGGGTGTTGTGGGGATTAATTTGTTTTATCAAATTCTAAGGTGCAAATAATAATGAAGTATTGAATAGTAGTTTTGTTTTTATTTTTGATTTGTTTTTTTAATTTTGTGGGTTGTTGTAAATTTAAACAATGGATATTTTATCCTACTAAGATCTGGAGTGCTCTTTAGCCGCCGCCCCCCTCCCCCCAGGAGCTAGCTGGATAGCTCAGGTATTTAGTTATCTGGTTGCCGAGTCAGAGGTTGGAAGTTCAGTTCCTGCACTGAGTGTTCCAAACGAGCTAGTTTGTGTGGCCTTGGGCAAATTTAACAGTTGCAGGATGCCCCCAGAAGAAGAAGGAAAATCTGAGTACACTCTATTTAGAAAACTCTGAATGGAATTGATTTGACAGTATACAGTTATTTAAACCACACCAGAGCCCTTTCAGGTGGTTTAACCACATATTAATTAGATTTTGGGCTCACACCAGAGGATCTTACCTTGAGAAACATTCCACACTGGAGATGCACTTAAATGAAATAGCTGTTAGAGCTTTTATAAAATGTAACACTGTATTCCCAAAATATACTTAATGTATTTGAAAAGGTACTGCACAAATTGTGTCATGATCATGATTGTTCCCTTCAACAATATCCTGACCTACTTTCTCTCTACATATGTTGGGAGAACAAGATCATGCTTTCTTACACACTATGTGTGACCATAATGTTTAAAATGTGAAAAGTAAGTCTATATAGACCCAGATATAATTAGAAAATTACACATATCTAAACAAGAAAAGTCCAAATGTGCAGGTTGGGATGAGAGAGAATACTCTTCTCCCCTGTTCTTTCTGGGGAAATGAAATAGCAAGTGGTATTCCAACTAGTCACAAACTTTTTGTTTCTTTGAACTGAAACATTTTTGCAGTTAGGTGTTACAAAAGTTGTAATCTACTTTTGATTTTATCCAGTTTTAACAGATATACTATTTGGACTTCTTGTTTTGGATTGTTGCTTCAAGTAAATATTGATAGCATCAATGTTTATAGGCTTGCTTCCAATAGTCTTTGAGGATATGTAGCATTTGCAGTTATTTTGTAGTAGGAGGTCCCTAAGTAACTTCTCAATTGAAGTCTTTTTTTTTTTCATTTAACAACTTCATATTTTTCTAATTGTGTTGTGTAATTCAAACATGTAAGAAATTGTTGAACACGGTATGTCATTTCAGATTTCATAAAGCTGTAAAATTGCTTCATTGATTATGTTTTGAGCAGTAGATGGTACTGCAGTGGATCAAAGTGCTGTCCCCATTTTCCCCCTTGGATAAGATTCTTATGTATCCCACTTAGTTTTTTTTAAAATTTTAGATTTCAACCCCTTTTCAGTTACCAGGTTCTCACACTAAAGAAATTGTACTTCAGAGTGTCTGCTATGCTGAAATTAAAAGCTACTTCTTAATTACAGCCATAGTACCTTAGGTTTTTAAACAGATTCATTCTTTAGTTGTGCAACATTGATGCTGGGTAATAAGCAATGTCAGTAAACCGAATTACCATCTTTTCATAAGGACAAGTTATGAGCAGATAATGAAATAAGTGTACATTCATTGAGTCTATGGTTAAATTGTTTTCAAAATTACTATTATTGTATTCTCTCATTAAGCAACTTTTATTCTTAATGATAACTTATAGATAAGCATTGTGTTTAAAGCAAGAGCCCCAGTATGTCAGTATTCACCTTCTGAGTTTGGAATTGAAAACTTTGGTAGTATTTCATCTTTGGTTAAGGTTAAGGCCCCGCCATATAAATCATACAAAACCAAGTGTGATTCATGTAACAAAGAGACTCACTGATCTAGTTGTAATAAACTGTAAATGGTGTTTCACAGTTGACAAACCTGTGTGTACTGGAGACGGTCAGGGACTTGGCAGAGGATATATCACAGGTGTATTGGTATCTAAAGATAGCTTACATTGATTTTACATACCACAATAAATGGCAATGCCATAACTGAATGTTTTTTTCCAAGCCAATTGTTGCATAATTTATATATAAAAATTTAATTCATGTTAATAAAAAAGATAGTAACTACCAAGAATGCTTTAAAATTCTGGAAATCTAGTATACATTTTACAGTGGCAAGTTTGTGCCACATTAAATATTTATTTTTAATTTTAAGTTTTTTTCTTTTGTTTTTTCTACATAATTTTTAACTTAAACCCCACTTTCCAGATTTTTATTAAAAAAAGTGAATCAGGGAACACAAGGTCTCATTTAAGTTACAACAGTAATGACTAGCGTTAATGAACTGTAGCCTAAATGATCGACCATAGAAACTATGTAACATGAAGAGAATCCAACCCATGATGTAAGTCGTTTAAAAGTGTGCTATCTGTGAACATTGCACCTACTTAATTTCATTTTAAGAAATGGCACAAATCTGACTTTGCACTGAATACCTTTTTCACTTTCATCTCCTCTGCTTTAGTCAATGGCAACAGTACAAATACTCTTATCAAACCTCAGAATTTATTAGAGATGATAAAGCTGTTGAATGAGTCTTAAAATTTGTACTACTGTAAAGTGGACCAAGTTGTTGAAGGAGAATGTATGAGAGAGTAATTAAAGAAGGAACAGCTCAAGAACATTGGGAATGAAAACTTTCCACTTGAGAACTTTTTTTATGTTTTACTGTAATTTTTGTGTGTTTTGGAAAAGAAAATAGTATTTACAAGGTGGCTTCTTTTAAAATATAAAAATATAAAGCAGGAATGTATATGAAATGTCAGATTTTATTGTATTTGCAGAGTATTAGCTTTGAAAAAAGAGCTGTTTGTAGTTTTTAAAATGCCTTATTAGTATCAATTAGATTTCCTCTATTTTTGATGTAACTAGAGCATTTTAAGTATAGAATTTTAAATGGCAGGACTTTTACAGTGTTTACATAAAGGTGCATTTTCTTAGTGTTCTATATGTGTAAAATAGCATTTTCAACAGGAAAACGCTGGCTAGAACATTTGGCCTTTTCCTGATTCCCATGATGATGCCTACACTTCAATTTAGTATCGCTTTGTATCATGAAGCCAAGAAGTTCAGTATTGTTTGTAAATAGAATCATTGAAAAGCAATAAAAATTTATTGAACAAAAATACTTGTTTGGCCCATAGTTTGTAAAACCAAATTGTTTGTGACCAATTCAAATTCCTTAGATTCATTTCTTTTTAACAATCAGTTATTAATAATCACATTCATCATTACTAGTCGCTTTGATGCTTGCACATGGGAAAATACTAATGCTTAATAGCAGTCAGAAACTGATATGGTGCACTGACTGTTCTAAATTCTTTCAGCAAATTCCAGAAACTGTTCATTGTTTTTTTTCCCTTTCATCGACTGCTACTAACCATTAGTTGTTATATTTTATTTCTATTTTTCCTTGTTAACCAATTTTGTGGGAGTGGGCTTCTCCTTCATACGTTCAAATCATGATACAAGGCTGTCATGATTTTTATTGCATTCTGTAGATGGTGTCAAGCAGTATGTCAAAATTAAACATGCTTGTTTTTTTTATTAGTTGTGATTAGTTTTCATGTTGTCATTAAGCCGTCACTAGCTGAAACTAATCTCTTCTCTATCTTTCTTTCTTTTTTGTTTTGTTTTTTTGTTCCTAACCACCCAGCCGCCACCGGCAACTAACCTATGACCTTCTGACCTCTGAACTCTTCACCCAATGATGACCTGACCATGCCTGCCTGCTGATCAGTTAACTGGTAATCGCCTTTGCTTGTCTGTCTTCAGTGCAGCGAGCTGAGGCACTTGTCCGTTCGTCTTACCATCTAACAAAAAAGACAAAGAATTTGTTGTCCTCCAACTCAGCTTTTTTTCCCTGTTTGGGTGAAAGTGGTTCTAGAACCTGCACTGAATAGTAGTAAAGCAATAAGGTCCAGTTCATCCCTCCGCACTGATCATATTTTAGTGTCCTGTCCTAAATGAATGGTAAGAAGGGCCTCGAATAAGAGATGGGGGCAGATACCCCCTAAACTCCCTGATGACAGAGGCGGTTACTGTGAGACTTCTAGGAATCTTTTTCTTCTCATAAAGAAGTCAAAGCTCTCTTTGAATGTACTGTGTGATGATGCATCATGCATGAACCTTTGGTCAGGGATGTCATTGGTGAAGGGATTCCTAAAAGTATTCAAAATTTGACGTGCAGTGTAGTCACTACCAGTGCCCTCAAAGGGCAGATGATGCAGCCTTTTTTATATTACCTGCCAAATTGGATGTTTTTAAGAGAAAAAAAAGTGCCATGAAAGATAGGTTACTGAGTTTTTGAACTACAATGCATAAACAGAATAGCAACACTATTCAAGCTAATCCTGATACAGTTTCTTTTACTGTTCATCAACTTCCTTCAAAATTACATGAGTACAAGGTACATGCATTATGTGTCACATTACTGGGCAAACTGTTCAAATATTTTTAAACCTCCCTGTATAGAGAAAGTTCATAAGGATGTAAAAGCCATGCTTGCCTATTTGCTGTATACATGTAATGAAATTGTAGATAAAAGTGTAGTGCATTGAAACAAATTGAAAAAAGTAGATACTTTTACTATACAAGGGTGCTGGTGCAGAAAAAAATATATTTTTGGAAATGTAGCATTTTATACTTTCAAGTGTTATAAAAAAGAAAAAAGAACAAAGAAACCCTTTATTTCATTAAAATAAGTTTTTCTGGTGGTTGTCGAGAAACAAAAGACCAAAAGAGCCTTTTTGTCTTTATTTTTTATTTTTTAAGTATTGGAATAAGTATAAAGAAAAGAAAGTGCCTTATTTTCTCCATGGTCATTTAGTCAGATGTCTTGTTTAATCAGCTCCTCCCTCAGACAGCAAGTTAATGCATGCCACTCAGTCGCCCAGTATGTGAAAAGAAGCTGTGAGGAAAGACAAATGAGTTGACCATTTAAATTGCCTGGTTTTTGCCATAGCATGATGCAACTTTGGAAGATCCGAAACTGTGAAATAGAATCGCTCCACCAACAGCCAACGGCAATATTTTTGTAACATGTTCCCTCTTCAATTTTAGACAATATATTTTTATAGTACTTGCTCAGCCTTAAACCAAAGGGTTCTAAGATGCAGTCTTGTTCTAAATCAGAGTATTAGATTACAGTATTTATACAGTAGCAAGTGTTTCTCTCTTAAGGGTAAGTTGTATTGTTTCTGAAATAAGTGCAGGAAATTACCGTAGAAATTCAACTTGCTACAGGTTGATTTTTCCCCCCATGATGAAACTGAATATTCAGATAGCCTGTCTTTGAGCATGTTTTTGCATTTTTGTGTGTTTCATCTACCATGCCAAATAGAGTATGCAGTGCATAATTCTCATCAAACTCCTACTTGATGAATGTTAACTGCTGGTTGTGCTAGGCAATGAAGAAAAGAAAAAAGCAGTAGTTACTATCTTGGAAGACTAGCTGTGTTACAGTTTGAGTCCAGAAAGGTTTACATAGCTGAGTTAGTTGTGGTAAACACTATACGCACAAAAGTGACATAAAAATAAGGAGCAAGTAGTGATGTGCTAATGGCTTTGAACCAGATTTGGCAAAGATCAGGTGATAACTCCCCCTCTTTTGTCAACTTATTATCCCCCAAAACCTTCACAGCTTCCAAATCAAAAGGTCAACAGTAAGTTAGTTAAGAGGGCTTCTTTTTAAAGCACCTGCACGGTGACTTTGTCAGCATTGTGTCTCACCTGAAAATAAGTATCAATTTATTTACTATGCAATAAACATTCATCTTTTGTACTCAGCTTTTCTTTTATTCTGCCACTGGCTTTGTCTTCCTGTTACATGTAGGGTTTTTTTTTTGTTTGATTTTCAGTATATGCTGTGCCATTTTTATTTTTGTTTGGTTAACTAAACTTGCGACACTCAAACATTTTGGAGAGAGAATTGTTAAAATGTTACCAGTATTTGATCCAGCTTCATCTCAACTCTGATAAACCTGGACGTTTTTAGATGCTGATCAAAGTTCTCTTCTTGGGAGAAGTGTGACTTGTAAAAGCAATGTTTGTTCTGAAAAAAAAAGTTTGAAGAACTAGTTGACAACATTTTGGATCAACTTTAAGCATGACCTTTGGATCTCTGATTGCCTTGGTTCTCAGTATTATCATTCTTATTGAATTTTCTTTATTAAGATATGTAGTTTTAAGTCTTTTTCTGACAGTATTATGTAATTTTTTTAGAGTGGGTATATGGGAGTGTCGCTTGTAACCGTACAGATAACATGTATTTGTCTATTCCTTTATCTTAGTTTGATGCTATGTATGTACCATAACCAACCTATTGCCTATGAGAAACATGTAAGATAATGTATTTACAGCCATTGTTACAAGTTTATAATGTATTTTTCTATCTTGTTTTATATGTATGTTATATAACATTCAAAAGAATTTTTTTCCTGATTGAGAAAAGGATACAAAAAATGCAAAACCCACAATTTTGATAACTGAGAATTGCCAATTGTTTTGCAGTACTTTATTATTATATTGGGAGTGTTGTCTTTCTTGGGCTTTTAGTTAGCAACAAAATTGAATACATTAGACATATTTGGGTTTTATTTGGGTTTTTACATAGCTTGCATTTTAATTCTTTGGTTCTTTGCTGTTTCTATTAACCCATAGCATTATTTTAATAAATGTTATAATACCAACCTACTAACTCTGGACTATGTCAGTTTATTAACCATTACATGTTTAATTAAAAGAAACAAGAAAAGACGGAAGAATGTAAAGTCTTGAGTTTTTGGACTAACCCTGAAGAACGTGACCACAGATAACACAACGTGACTTGTTCTATGTTGTTTGTTTGGCTGACATTCTGCACACTAGTATTAAATTGGCTTTGGTCATTCTGGGCTTTTACCCTGTGGGTAGATGCCGGTAGAGCTGGGAACAAGTAGAATTACTGGAAGCATTCTTCTTGTACAGTCTTGCCACTTGCCTTTCAGCATCTGCATTACTAATTCCACACTTTTCTTCTCTGAAATAATCACTCTCAGCTCACTGCACAAGGGGAAAGATACTATTGTATTGGTAGATCATATGATTTGCCCAAAGAAACCAGTTTGATTCTTTGTTGACCCATTCTGGGATTACACAAATTCACTGTGATCTGAAATACGTAACTTCTCCAGAATTGCATAAAACACTTCATCATTCACCTGGCAGAATCAGCCTCTCTACCTGATACATGTCTCTCAGTGCCTTGGTTGTAATCCTGAAGGAATTTAAATTGCAATCCTAAAATTATGTAATTCTCAGGTAATAGCGGTGACTTCAGGAAGGTTGCTGTGTAGTAAACACTTTGAACGTTGTAACTTAACTGCTTTTAGGATCTCAGGATTCTTTTTCTAACTACTGTAGTGTTTATAAACAGTGTAGCTCAGGAAATGACAAAATTGTATGAAGTCAAAATACAGTGGAACCTTGACTTACGTCATTAATCCGTTCCAGAGGTCTAGACTTAAGTCAAACATGACTTAAGTCAAACAAACTTTTCCCATAGAAAGTAATGGGAAAGTGGATTAATCCGTTCCAGACGATGAAAAAGACCCCCCAAAACAGCAATTTGACTGTCTAAGCAGACAGCAATAATTCATGCTGTACTATAAAAGAAATAAGACAACATTGTGGATTTACCTCCTCCAGCATGAACCCACCCACGCACCCATCGTCCTGCCACAGCCAGCCTTGAGGGTGTATGAAAGCCCCACACACCCTTTCTAAGTCCCTGCCCTCCTCTCCCTTCAAGGTTTGCAAGGAGACAGGAGGACCCCCCCATTCAGAACACACACACACACACACACACACACACACACACACACACACACACACACACATCTTTTCCCTTGCCAAGTGGGCCGGGGGCGGTGAGGGGGGCTCCTTTCCATGGCCCAGTTTCCCTGCCTGCTTGGAGAGGGGGGCGCACACCCCAAGACCCACTCCTGCCTTCCCTCCAGCAGCAAACTGCCCTCTGCACGTGCAGCGACACCCTCAGCAGAAGCAGCAGGAGGAGGAGGGGACAGAAGCGGAGGAGGAGGGGGGCTGTCGGATTCCCGAGGCCGCCCCTCCCAGGGGCCCTCTGCGGCGGCAGCAGTGCCCACCTGCCCTTCCCCACTGGCCCCCCTTGCAGCTTCCTGGCATCAAGGACTCACCGTTGCGGGTAGGAGGGAAGGGGATGGGAGCCCTGCGCGCCCGGGCGAAGAGCGGCGACGAGCCTGGGAGGTTGGGGCCGGGAGGGAAGGGGGTGGGAAAAGGGAGCCCTGCGCGCCCGGGCGAAGAGTGGCGATGAGCCTGGGAGGTTGGGGCCAGGAGGGAAGGGGGTGGGGGGAAGCCCGCACGAGTGCGTGGGGCTTCTCCCGGCTCACCTGCCTTCTTGGTGTTTTGTGCCAGCAACGCCGGCAAAGGAAAAAAAGTGGGAACCAGGGGATGGAGGGGAAGCCCACATGAGAGGCGCGGGGCTTCCCCCGGCTTGCCCGCCTCCTGGATCTTCAGCGCCAGCTTCAAAAGAGAGCCGGGGGTGGGGGGAAGGCCATGCAAGCGGCTTCTCCCGGCTTGCCCGCCTCCTGGGTGCTTGGTGCCTGCAGGCACCGGCAAAGGAAGAGAGGCAGGGGTGGGCAGAGGAAGCGCCAGAGGTGCACGGCTTCCACTGGGTGTGTCCGCGCCCGTGTGCAGTGGCAAAGGAGGAGAGGTGGGGCCCTGGGGAGGATTGGAGTGGGCGAGGAGGTGAAAGTGCACTTTGTAAAGAGGTCTCAGGGAAAAAAGGCTTTTTTTTTTTTTGCCTTTTTTCCTGGACCTCCGGAACGATAAGCATAGAAATATAGCCTGCCCGCCCAATTCCAGGTGTTACGTTGGGACTCCGTGACGTAACTCGGAGCCTGGGACGCAAGTCAAACAGACCCCTAGTGGACGTAAGTCAAATATGACGCAAGTCAAGCGGGACGTAACTCAAGGTACTACTGTACATCATTTTGTAATAATTATGAAAAGTACATTAATTCATTTGCTAATAGCAGCTACTTTCAAGAGTAGGTCTAAAGTTATTCAACATTCTTACCCTGAGGGTGACTGCAACAAAACAAGTCCAGAGTCATAAGTTGTGATAATTGCACTTGCAAATTTTCTTTTATGAGAGGACATTTGTTAAACATGTGGGTCCTGTATCCTCTTCATTTGTTTCCAAATTATGACTACTTGGCACATTTCTAAGAGTGCTTTGAAGGCAGGCATTTCCATTAAAACTGCTTTTTTCTATTAAGGAAAAAAAAAGACGTTAAGCTGTTATATTTATTTTAAGAAAGAAAAAGAATTTTGTAGGTGCACTTATATGTAACACGTATGCCAGATACATGGAAACTTGATGTTCCCTTCATGCCACATAACAACAATGTAAAATTAATTATACAGAGCTCCACAGGGAAAATGAGAAAGGTAGGGCTCCTTCACAAACTAAACCAGGAATGAGCATCATCCATGTGGTTTTAGAGGATCTCATAAGTTTCTGGAACACTAAGAAATTGTTCTGTGGGCTGCAGGAAAGGGGGGGTCTGATAAAATCCCTGCCCGTATTCTTATCACCAGCTGATAGGGGAGGTAAAATCTAGATCCAGTCTCTTAGGTTTCATTTAGGCAAATCTTGGTGGGACTGATATCTCAATAAAGAGGATCATGCTGGAAACTGAGTAGTTAAAGTAGACTTTATATTTGTTTAAGTAACTTTGATTTAGTAGGAAAAGTTCAGTATCATATTTTACATGAATACAATCTTTTTTTAAAAAAAATCCCTTAAATGTATTTCTGGTTGAAAAATTTCAGCCTACGAGGGGGACCAGTTCAAATTATTTAAGTGGGAAGTGCCAATAAACAGTATACATCTAGCCAATAATCACTTAGTAGTTGCATCTTATACGAAGTTGATACGATGACACAGGTCTATGAAGTAACACATTGCACAGCATAAAGATTAGGTCCACAGTTTTAAAACATTCCTGCAGTACAAATTATGTATTGTACTTGGGATTTCCTGTCTTTGTGGATAGAATGAATATAATTATTGATGAAGCATTTTACATAAAGATCAATGTTGAATCAAACTGGTTATAAAGGAATAGTACTTCTGGTTCTTTTTATACTGACAGCTCACTAACCACAGGTGTAAAAAATCAGCCTTGGAAATGCCTATTTGGGAGGCAGCAGATGGTTTACTTCACAATATTCACTTCTTCATGCAGGTTATATTGGTGGTTGACTCCTAGTTACATAAGGAGAAGTCACTCCCAGGGTAGAAACTTCTCATGAACTAATGGTAAGGGGAGGATATTTGAAAGATACCTTTTGAGTTGTTTTGTGACAAAATGTTAGAATCGTTTCAGGTTTTGTTTGTGCAACACTGTGTATTAGGAAAAAAATGGATGTTGCCCAAACATTGTAAATAAAGAACATCACACTTGTAAATGATGTGCAATAAAAACTGGAAAAGTTACATGTGCTTTATCCTCAAAAGCTAAATGACAGCTTGCAGAGCTGCCATTACTTTTATATTTTGAAAATTCGAATTTTATTCTGTATCTAAATGTATGGCAGAATAAAGAATGTACATTTTGCACTCTTTAACTGTCATTAGTGATTTTAACAGCTTACAAGATACCAGATTCCTGTTTCTGGCCCCTAATCAACATTCGTTGTAGAACATCTGCTGAATGTCCTGTGTCATAGAGACCAGAACTTAGCATATATCTGTAAAGAGTTAACACAATATTTTCTTTACCTGAACAAGGAAAGAAACTATGATGTTCAACATAAAGAGAATGTGTTCCTTATGTTGGTTGAAAGAAAAAAAGTTCTCATCCAGAATATCAGAGAGCTATTAGAATCTGATGGTACACACTGAGAATAATAGCAATAGAACTATGTATATTTGCCATTCTGTGACAAGGTCTATGAGTATTTAATCACTATTCAATCCTGGCCATGGTGTTGTTCAGCATCTTTCTAAGTGACTTGGAAGAAATCTAGTAGGGTATTTATACCACTGGCAGATAACACAATTAAGAGTTAGTTAATACTCAGAAGACATTAAGATTATAGCTGACCTTAAGTGAAGGGAGAAATGGGCCAAAATAATTTTCAGTTTCAAGTTGGCATTCTTAAAGTGAATTATCAGTAATTTCCTTCCCGTAGATCAGGGGTCCTCAACCTAAGGCCCCGGGGCTGGATGCGCCCCCCCCAAGGTCCTGATGTAGACTACTGTATTATAGTCTCTGCTACAAGTATGCTGATGAAAAGGGGTTCAATTGATACCATCACAAAGATTTATTATCTAGCTGTACTAGAATGCTTGCTTTTGTAATATACAGTATATATAATTTGTAAAAGATATCTTTCCACCTTTCAAGAGAATCAAGAGCCAGATGTGAGAGAGTATATACAGTATCACCCTCTCATGTTCTGGGAAACCAACCACGTGTGCTGGATGCATACAGTGCAATTTCTATCCACTCTGAGCATGTAGACGTCAAAAGGTAAAGGAAGCGCTTCAAACAAACAAAAAGGGCTGATGATGAGATGAGAAAACAAGAAGCAAAATAGCAATAGTGGTTTCTAAACACATGGGCTAAAAAACAAAAAGGAAGGTTGTTCTTCAGTGCCCTTTTAAATGATTTAACATTAGGCAGTAAGCTGATAAGAAAGCTGCTTGAGAGCTGTGCTTATGTTGGGGAAGGAGTGAACACTTTCTGTATGAAATAAAGATGTTGAGATGACACATTTTCTGAATGAAGTTAGGAAAAGCTAAATAGGTTTGATTTATCTTGACTTGTGAGAGCTCTTTGAAAGACCCACTGTGGCAAACATTGGCATCCAGGTTTTTAAAATGTATTGAATGTCTAGCATAGAGATGGGCACGACCAGAAAAAAATTTTTTTCGAGTTGTCGTTTTTCGGGACGGGTCTGTTTCGGCTCGTTTCCGGTTTTCGTGAAATTTTTTAAAAATTTGTCGTTTCGTCATGTCGTTTGTTGTTACTGCGCAATTTCACGCGATTTGATCTCCCAGCGAGTGGCGTCCCACCGGCGCTAGGTGTTTTTGCGCCCTAGGCGGCGGGCTGGGTGGCGGGGGGGCATGGGTGGGCGGCGGCAGCGGCAGGGGGGAGGGGTGGGCACGCAGGCGGCGGCGCGGGTCCCGCAATGACCCAGAGCAGGCGGAAAACATTTTAAACTGACTTGCCGCACAAGACTGCATCGAATAAAGCAATTGCAATTTTTATTGCAAACAAAGTGGGCAGTGCACCCACAGAAGAATTGCAGGCAGGGTATGAAAGGACCCTGGCTTGCTTGCCACCAAGCAAATGAAATTTTTAAAATAAATCCACACCTCCCCTCCCACTCAAACCTCCCCCCCCTTTGAAGCACTATCAGAAAAGAAATCCTAACAAACTGCAGGAGAATAAAAAAGAATAAACTTCCTTGCTATTCCCCACAGCAGACAGAGAATGAAAGGAATTATTATTATTTCCTAAAAATTCAATTGAATCAATTCCCTCCCTGCCTGCCTAACTGAAATCTAAAGGCTCCGTGAAACCCAAACTAGTCAGCACAGCAGCCAGCTACGCACAACCCTCTCCCACCCATATCCAAGCCCGGACTGTGACTCTTCTGGGAGTGCCTCGGCTTTTTATGCCCTCTTGCACATCCAGAAGTGTCAGTCAAAACCTGGCCATGCGATTGGTAGAATGGGTCCAAAAATTTGCATGGTCCCATCCCATGGCCAGCCCATCATTGCGCAGGTGTAAAAAAATAAAAATAAAATAAAATCAGTGCAACCTTTTACTGCTATAAAAAACCCACTGCTGCTACTGTAAAAATTCAAGCATTTAAAATAGCTAATTTTCGCATGTTTCTGTGGTGCTTTGGTGGTTTTTTGGACCACGATTTCAAAAAAAATATTGCGGATGCCATTTTGGATCCCCCCCCCGCACCGCATGGCAAATGGAGACACCGAGGATGCCCCCTCCCAGCCCTGTACCAGCAGCCCAGGACAGGAGGGGGGGAAGGCTGCCCCCCCCCGAAACCACCCCTCTGGTAGGTGCCCTCAGGCAGGCATATTTTCACCTGCTTTTTTTGGCCGGGAATCGGGGTTTTTTATTTTTAAAACTTTTTTTTGTGCCGCTTGGCATCGCGCGATCGCCGTGCGATGCCAGGAATGACGACAAATCAGACCCAATTTTTCTTTTTTCGGTTCGAGTTCGAGTTCTGACAGCTTAATTGTTGTTACCATTTCCGTTACGTAACGGAAACGATATCCGAAAACGGAAACGACAATTTCGCCAAGTCGTGCCCATGTCTAGTATAGCAATAAAAGTAAAGCTTGGATGTATTCAATATGATAGATTACACCAGACATGCAATTTTAGTTATCTTAGCAAAAACAGGCAAGCCATTATCTTCAGGGTTGAAGAATCTGCTAGAAAGATATTGAATGAGGAATCTATTACAGAGGTTATTAGGATTCAGTCTATTCCAGGGATCTGGTGTTCACAATGTCCACTTTATGGCCATGTACTTCCCTGCTTGGCTGAGATTTATTCAGTTGGTGAACCCCCCCACACACACACACACTATTTCACAGCAACTGTGTTTCAGAAGGTACAGATGGATACATAAGGCAGCCTGCAGGGCACAATAACTGTGGAGATGGCTGGTGTTCTGACGGGAGAGTTGGCAGGGACAGATGGGGGAAATGCTGGGAGTGTCATGTGTACTGATCAGAGCCAGCAGGGCAAACAAATTAGATTTAATGACAAATACCAGCCTTTGCTGCTGGACACAAGGAGTCCTTGATGCTGAGTGACAGGCACAGCAGCTAATGTGTTTATTCTCTCTGCGCAGCAGTTATAGTCGAGCATCAAAATAACAAGTTTGGTCAAGAAGAGCCAATTATTTCCATGACAAAGAAGCCCCTTGAACAAATGTGTGCATATGTTAACATTGACCAACCGAGTACGTTAAAAGTTCCCAACAATGACTTGGGTCTGGTTATTATTTACAAATCAAAACTAACCTGTGTTTGTCAGTTAGAATTTCATTGAAATATTACATGATGGTAGGGAAACAAAGGTATTAATTGGGTTGTGATGGGAAATGAATTTATAATTTACCTCCTCCCCTGTTCAAATCATATAGCAGCCTCATGGCACAATGAAGACTTCATGACCTGAAGTTGGTCCCGGGCTCAGGTAGCCAGCTGTATGATAATTCAACCTTCTAAGGTTAATAAATTGAGGACCCAGCTCACTAAGGGGGCAATGTGTAGTCCTCAAAATTAGCATTGTAAACTGCCCAGGGGAATCTATCTAAGCAGGCAACTTTGCTTTGCTTATTCAAAAAAAAGAAGAAGAATACAACCCTGTTTGGGTGCTGCTTTCACATTGCAATATCTATCAAGCGTCTGATGTGACATTAAAAACGACACTCCGGGGTTAAAACAATTGGTTCATCTTTGAGCAAGTCACAGCATTGTGACTTCGCAAAAAGAGCCTCCCCATCAGTTGTTACTGTGACCCTGTTGCCCTGAGCATCAGAAAATTCCAACAGAACACATGCCTTCACCTGATTGGAAACCCATGTGCTAAATCAGAAGGAAGGGCTCTCTATAAGAACTCCTGTTCAGTGTAGGAATGCAGATCAAAGGTTATCAGCCATATGGTTGTCTAAATTTCTCTTGTGTGCCTCCAGTGTTGGAGCACATACCACCTATCCATTGTCATGATGTTCTACCAGGAAGTATTGCCTGAAATTCAACCAGCATTTGACTTCCTGTAGCTTGAGCCCATTGTTGCATGTCCTGCACTTGGTGATGACTGAGAAGAGATTCTGCCCTTCCTCTGTATGACAGCCTATCAAATATTTGGAAAGTGCTATCATATCTCCCCTCAGTCAGATTTTTTGTTTACATATGGAAAATATAGTCAAAATTCTAGTATACAGTACATATGAAAAAGAAGGTGCAGAGTCTCCTTACAATTCAAGCAAAATTGTGCAAATAGTATTGGATTTTTTTCTCCTGAAACTTTTGTTACACTTCTGTTCCACTTTTGCTTCAAAGTGGTAGAGAGTGATACTGTATTGTGCAGTCACAGCAACAGTGTTAAGATGGGCTAGTCAGGAAGTACGTGCTCAACAGCATCAAATCACAGTAGAGGGAGTGATAACATTTCAGCTCTTAAAAATTAAACAACTGATCTGTGTAAAATCATCCTGAGATATGTGTGTCATTTTTCGAGTTGTCGTTAGTCAGGCCAGTCCCATTTCGGCTCGTTTCCGGTTTTCGCGAAAATTCACAAAAATTAGTCGGTTCGTTTTTTCGTTTTTTCGTTGTCGTTAGTACTGGTTTTTTTGGGGGGGAGCGGGCTCCTGGAGGCACCTCTGTGGGGTGGGTGCCTCCTCTGGCCCGCTATAAAGGGAAAGTGGGCTCCTGGAGGCACCCGTGGGTGCCTCCTGCCACTAGGAAGGGGAAGCAGGCTCCAAGAGAGACCCCTCTACATGGGGGTCTCCCTCACCTGCTGCTGCTGCAAAATGCTATGCAATAGCCATATGGATATTGCATAACATAATGTGCAGACATGAGACCAGTGTGAGAGTCATAGGGTCATACCTTCCCTGCACAGGGCTCCCGCACCACCATGTCTCACACAGAAGGGAATTGTACTTGCTGCGTGTAGTGCAATGCAAGCAAGTAGATCTGGCTTTAAGGTGGCTTAGTGCAAGAGCTAGGGTTAGGCTAGTGACGGGTAAGGTTACGGTGAGCTAGTGGGTTGCACCTCTGGGTGCCTCTCTGACCCACTAAGAAGACAGTCTGTGACGTATGGGTACGGAGTCAAGGGTTAGGGTTAGGGCTAGGGCAGGTTTTAGGGGCTTTTGGCACATCCCAGAAGTCTCCATGGCCAAGTGGCCATGCGACTGGTGGGATGGCTCCAAAAATTTGCATGGTTGTCCACTCCCACATGGCTGGCCACTTGGCCAGCCCATCATTGCGCAGGTGTAAATAAAATAAAATAAAATCAATGGAGGACAGAGGAGGAGAGGAGAGACATTTTGTTGCAAGAAAAAACCCACTGCTACTGTGAAAAATCTGGCAGTTTATATATTTTCGCGTGTTTCTTTCTGTTGTGCTTGTGTGTTTTTGGACCACGATTTCAAAAACAATATTGCGTTCGCCGCCCCATTTTGGATCCCCCGCCCGCACCGCATGGCATGGCGAGTCCGGCTGCCCAGGACAGGGGGGAGGCGGGACCCCCCCTCCAGAAACCACCCCTCCGGTAGGTGCCCTGCGCCCTTAGTCAAGCAGGCATTTTTCCGCCTGCTTTTTTGCCCCGGGAATGGGTGGGGGGAGAGTTTAAAAGTTTTTTCCTGTGCCGTCCGTGCCGCTTGCTTGTGCTTTAATTGCGGCGGCCGGCGGCGCGACTGGGCTTTTTGCTGGCTGCGAGCCTGCGGCGAGTCCCACCAGAGCAGCCCAGGACGGGGGATGGGGGGGAGGCCGGGGACCTCCAGAAACAACCCCTCTGGTAGGTGCCCTGAGGCACGGCAGACATTTTTCCGCCTGCTTTTTGGCCGGGAACCGGGTTTTTTTAACTTTTAAAAACTTTTTTTCTGTGCCGCGTGGCAGCGCGCGATCGCGCGATGCAAGTAACGAGCACGACAAATCAGACCAAAATTGTCCGTTCGTCGGTTCGAGCTCGAAGTCTGGCGGAGTAATTCCCGTTACCGTTTCCGTAGAGTAACGGATACGAGTAACGGAAACGGAAACGGGAATACCGCTAAGTCGTGCCCATCTCTAATAGCAACTCATATCCCAAATATTGTGGACTTTGGCAACCAACCCTGCCATTAAGTACGCATCTTTGAGGTGGCACAATAAAGGAGTAGCAATTTGTCCTCTACCCTCTGCCTTTGATCCACCTGGTATTTTTAAAAGTCTCTGTAGTGAGATAGGAAGACTCTATACAAGTGCAAGAGCTCTTTTATAAAACTCATTGATATGATTCTGATCTAAATTCTTGTCCAAGGTCTACAACCCAGCCTGTGATTCAAACTGAGACCCTTGAGGGAGACATACAGTCTACTCTTGAGAAGGAAGGAAAGCCAGACAGGAGCAAGTAGGAACTATGGTTTGGACTTCTAATTTTACAAAAAAAAAGGGGGGGGCTAAGCATGTTTAAACAGAAAACTGGTTTAGCCTCTTCATACTTTCAAATTGCCTTGTCTTTAAACAATGCCAATAGGGCAGAATAAAGAAAATACCAATATCTTGTGCAGTCTAATGCAGCAGAATACAGTATTCAGCAGTTCAATTTCTGTGCTTTAAAAAGCCTTAATAGTGTAATAACACACATATCTATTCATAAATAAGTCCACATTCAAAGAAGACGAACCATGCAATCAAGTTAATTCAGATTTATTGCGAACCTTTTCAAGATTTTCAGGTAAGGAGAGCTTAGAAGTGATTTATCATCTCTTTCTGTGAGACAGTGAGCAATTGAATTCTCAACACCTAACTCCACAAGCAGATACCTAGCTCACTGAGTTCTCCAGCCAGCAAGTCACACTATTCTCATTCAGATTTACTCCCAGCTATGTCTTTGTAGAACTGCAATTTAAGTGTCCTTCAGTCACCGCCTCCCTCGATTCATGCAACATATTTCCAGAAATATGTCTTCAACTAGTTTATGAAAGAATAAAACATTTGGAGATAAATCTGTACATGTGAGTGAGAAAATAGTAGGATTTGCTTTTAAGTCTGGATTGGTTTGCACTAAAGATGGGGATGAAAGTAGTTCTGCTTAAGTGATTGCATAGCAATCACCTAAGCAGGGCAGTGTGCATTGTCTGTGTCGCTGCGATCAGCTGATCCATGGGGACATAGACAATGACATACAGGGTATGCAAGCCTGCCTGCTGGAATGTAACACCCTCTGCCTGTCCCCAGAGGAACAGCTGATCTGGGGGGGGGGAATAGGCAGAGAGGAATGAATAGGGAAGAATTTTTACCGTATTTTGGTAAAACATGTTCCTTCATATTCATTGTAGTCTCTGGAACTGACAAATACAAAGAACGGATATCCTTTGAGCCAGCGATATACGTGAATATTGCTGATTCATTTTTTAATCCACCCCCATCTCCAGTTTGCACTGGTAAGTGACTGCAACCCCATGAATAATATCCCTGGTACTGTCACATTGAAGATTGAAGCTGGTGCCTTAGTGCAGGGTGCAAAATTTCTATGAATTAGCTGAAATCAAGTAGCTTTTGTTATTTAATTAGCCCTGGAGTGTAAGGTCAAAAGATTTTAAACAAAGAGGTAAACAACAGCATGAATGGAAGTGATTATTTTTCCACAAAATAGTAATCCTGTGGATAGAGGCTTCTTATCTGTCCCAGGAAACTTGAGTGATCACTGGGTCTTGCTGGAATCCACTTGGAAATCAATTCAAAGGAAAGGGAAAAGGAAATAAGATTATGAGGGAGGGAGGGAGGCAAAGCAAGCAAAGGGTTTTAATGGAGGGCGTCGGAAATTGGCTTTCCAAAAAATGAAAATAGCTTTTTTTTGTTTGATCTGTTGCAGCTACCTAGAGTGAATGGGAACCTTCCAATCCATGGGAAAACTTATTATTTGTTTGTTTGTTTGTTCATATGCCGCCCGTCTTCCTGAAAGAACTCCGGGTAATTTACAAAGGGGGCAAAATGAACCCAATAAAGAAGCAATACATCAATCAGACAGAGGATAGAAAAATTATATATGAAAATATAATATAATCTATAATATTAAAAAAAGAAAAAACACATCAACAAAGTAGTCGAATAGTCATCAGCACGACGGCAAAAAAAACCCCAGAAAAATTAATTAATTAAGGTCGCCAAATGCCTCCCTAAAAAGCAAGGTTTTTAAAGCTTTTTTGAAGGCGGTCAGGGACTGTGCAAGGCGCACCTTTCTTGGAAGATGGTTCCAGAGCAAAGGGCCAGCCACAGAGAAGGTGCGGTTTCTGGTTACAGATTTCCATGCCTCCCTTGGCGTGGCCACTCTGAGTGAGAGCGCCTGCAACATTCTAGTGGGCCGGGCCTCAGTTGATCTTTGGAAGATACGCTCCGACAGGTATTCAGGACCCAAGCCGTGGAGGGTTTTGAAAATTAAAACCAAGATCTTGAACCTTATCTGGAGAGCAACGGGCAACCAAGTGCAGACGGGCCAGAACTGGGGTGATATGGTCGTATCTACGTGCACCCACCACCAGTCTGGCCACTGCATTCTGTACCCACTGAAGTCTCCGGATAAGGGTCAAGGGCAACCCCACATAGAGAGCGTTGCAGTAATCAATCCTGGAGATCACGAGAGCCTGCACCACTGCTCTCAGGGAGGCCTCATCAAGCTACATTCTGATCTGGGCAATCTGACGAAGATGGAAAAAGGCGGTCTTTGAAACAGCCATCACCTGAGCCTCCATGAATAAGGCCGGATCCAAGACCAATCCCAGGTTCCTGGCCCTGTCCGCAAGTTGGAGGGCAATACCCCCCAGACTAGGGAGGGGGGCACTGTACCCCACAGAAGGCGCCCCAAAGAACAGAACCTCAGTCTTCTCCAGGTTAAGTCTGAGCCTGTTGGTCCTGGTCCATTCCATGACCGCCTCCAGGCACAGATTGAGGGAGCGTACAGCCTCCACTGCAGAGGTGGAAAAAGGAGAGATAGAGCTGTGTGTCATCAGCGTATTGATGACAGCAGACTCCAAATCCCCTAATGACCTCAGCCAGTGGTCTCCTATAGATATTAAACAGCATGGGGGAGATTGCCGATCCCTGGGGCACCCCACAAGGGAGCATCCATGGAGCTGACAACTCATCCCCCAGCTGCACTCTCAGGTCGGTTGCCAAGGAAGGACCGAAGCCAACTGAACGCAGAGCCTCCAATCCCCACCTCAGCAAACCAATTCAGCAGAATACCGTGGTCGACAGTATCAAAGGCAGCTGACAGATCAAGGAGGACCAACTTAAGCTTTTTTCCTATACACTAGGCCACATTTCAAGTATTTGGGGCAAAGGGAGTGAGAGAAAGCAGTGGATTATAGAGTTAAGTTAAGGCAAAACAAGCCACACCTTCCCCATACCCTTTTTGAAAGTTAATAGCCTGCAGAGGTACCTTGAGTCTTAGTTAGTGGATAGCCTGAGTCTAATCTATAAAGAAGCATTATTCACCTGCATTGTCTTTGATCCACTTTAACCTTGTCAGCAGATAATAACGCAAGTTGCTCCCTGCTTTTGGTCTTGTATAGAGACAGCATATGGATTCTGATGGGCTTGCACTGTTTTCTACTTTTTATGATTTTTCTTGCCACGTGACCTCTCTCCTTCCAATTATAGAGCCATTAGCCACCCCACTACCAAGTTGTCTCTTGGTGGCATGCAAAAATATAGTAAAACTATAAAACAATATAAATATGAAAACTATAAAATACAATACAATTTAAAACAAACATACAATACAAATTATAAAACCCTGCTGCTCATGAGTCCAGTCAAAAACACTTTCTAATTAAAACAAACATACAATACAAATGATAAAACCCTGCTTCTCATGAGTCCAGCCAAAAACACTATCTAATTAAAATGCTGGCTGAACAGGAAGGTCTTTGCCTGGTGCCGAAAAGCCAAAAGTGTTGGTGCCAAGCAAATCTCTGCAGGGAGGGCATTCCAGAGTTGGAGGGCAACCACTGAGAAGGCCATGTTTTGACATGCCACCCCCTCACCTATTTGAGGGATGGCACCTTCAGCAAGGCCTCCTGGCCTGATCTTAAGGTACAGGCAGGTTCATATGGAAGAAGGTAATTTAGGTAATTTAGGAAGTTGTTTGCAAGTGCCACTCCACCCCACCCCACCCCCACTTTTTACTCCAGTGAATTTCCCTGGTTGAGTAGGGTTTTGATCCCAAATCTCCTGGATCCCAGTCGACTACTCTGTCCTTTGTAGCATACTGGTTATCTTCCCCGGTTTTTCAAACATTTTGTGCTTCAGTTCTAATTTGTCTTAGCCAGCAGAGCCAATGGGAGGAACTCTGAAGTTTGTAGTATCAAAGTAAGACTCGTGGTCTAAAACATCTACAGTATTTTTGTGTATGCAGTATCAAAATATCTGAAGGGCACCAGGTTAGAGAAGCCTGATCCTAATGTATCCAAACTGGTCTTATTCAGAATGGAATGACTGGCTCATCAATCCTGACTGGACATCGGGTATATCAGGGCTGTCCAACTTTGAACAGGCTGAGGTCTACTTTTTCCAGCCTAAAGTGCCTGAGGGCTACTACACTAATACCTCTACTTATGAATTTTATCCATTCCGAGCACATGCTCATGGCCCTTGAACTGCCCACTCAGCTAAGACAGTGGGCTGGCAGACCCAGAACTTTGCTGGGGCAGTAGTGATCCTTGGGATGGGGGAGGGAGGGATGGAGAACTTATCCCCTCACATTTTTTTAACTGGTGCCTGGCGGGCTACTTTTGAACCCTTCGCGGGCTACCAGTAGCCCGCGGTCTACCTGTTGGACAGCCCTGGGGTATATGAATGTTCTTGATCTGTACTTTGCAGACTAATATGCAGGTTGTGCAACAGATTTTGAATGTTATGTTGTACTTCTCAGCCATGTCAAGTATTGAGACTGAAAGATAAGTAAAATTTAAGTGCATATTTAGAAATATTTTTGGAAACCAACAGATCAGTGCTGAACTTGAACAGAAACTGGTAAAACCAATTCATCTTCCCGAATATTGACAATAAATGTTCAGGCTTGATTAGTCTATTGTGAATTGATAGAAGCCACAAATGTCCTGTTATAATTGGGATTCCCTCTTCTACGATTGGGAAGGCTTATTTGTTTGTTTGTTTGTTTGTTTGTTTATTCATTTATTCATTTATATTTTTACCCCACCTTTCACCTTGGAAAAGGATCCAAGGTGGCTTACAATAATGAACATTTAAGACATATCCAAGTTAAAAACGGATTTAGAAGAGGCATCTTAGAACATTAAAAGGTAACATTAAAGCTTCAAAGAGTATGCCAAAAGAAAAAAAATCCAGTATGAGCGGCGGAAAGTAAACATGCAAACACTGGTGTTCTTATGAAATCAGTCAATGCAGTCTCTCATTCAGGGAAAGCTTGCCTGAAGAGGAAGGTCTTTGCCTGCTTCCGGAAAGACAGCAGAGACAGGGCAGTCCTGGCCTCCAGTGGGAGGGAGTTCCAAAGTCTGGGAGCAGCAACAGAGAACGACCTTTCATGTGTTCTTATGAGACACACTAGTGAAGGTGGCGGGATGGAAAGGCCTCGCCTGATGACCTTGGCACTCGAGCTGGCTCATACCGTGAGATTTGATCTTTGAGGTAGCTTGGACCTAGGCCATTTTGTAAAATGGTTAAGGTCAGCGCCTTGAATTGTGCCTGATAGCTGATTGGCAGCCGGTGGAGTTGCTTTAGTAGGGGTGTAATGTGATCTCTGTAAGCCGCTTCTTCCAATTTAGTGACAATCCTTTAGGCACAAAACTACTCAAATCAAGGGGGATTTGTATGCTGAAGAAAGAGTTATCACGCCATTTGGATTCGCACATCAACTTCATACCTTGTGTTTGGCTCAGTAGTCCACCCGTCTTCTAAGGTTATTTTATCTCCATCTCTTTGTCCTCAATATATTGCCTGGACTGAAATAGCAAATTAAATTCTCCAGTGCTTTACTGCACTCCACTTGGAAACCAGCTGATCATGAATACAACTTCTGAATCAAGGAAGATCCAAAAAGAGCAAATGAACAGTGACTAATCCTCCTAAGTGGCTTGGTTGACTTTGATCATGGTGTCACTTCCAATAAGTGAGATGTCTTCTGCTTCTAGAAATGGTGACCTGCCCAGTGCCCACCACAGATTCTGATCAGTCCTTTGAGATACCACACCACGTTGCTCAACAAAGACTTTTTATTTAAAATCCCAAAGTACAAAGGTCTTTGAGGAAGGGCCATTGAGAGTTTGCTTGCTGCTGTATAGTATGTTAATAAGGCAATGTTTCATGTTTTAAAATCAACAAACACTTAAAAGAAGAAGAAATGCCTGGTGCTGTCTGCCTTTTTATTTGGCCTCTGCTAAGTCTTCTGATCAAAGAAAATCTGAATGCAAAATCCAGCCCTGTACTCTGCTGATTCAGGATTTGCAATGGAAAAACTGTTACATAGCTGTTCTAGTTGTTATGTAAGGAGAACCTTGGATTGATGAATGCACCAGAGCTTGCTTTCTGACATACTGTAGGTGGAACAGAACTTGCCAGTACCAGTAATTCTCAGGCCACTTGATTCATCTCAGTGATGCCATTTGCCCATACCACATTCTGCAGCCTTCCAGCCAGCTCATTGTGTAGCTCATTGGGCTAGATGAGAATTCAATTCCCCACCATGCACCCAAGAAGAGTCAGCCTCTGTGCAAGCTGCAAAGTCTGATGATGTTCCCAGAAGGAAATAGTGAACCATTTCTGAATATTATCAACCTGGAAATCCATGAAAACTGTCACCGTAAGTCAAAATTGACTTGATGATACACTTTGTTGTTTGTTGTTGTTATTGTTAATCAGAATTTCCTTATGTGCATTGTTGGTTAGAACTGCAAGGTGTTTATGTGATTTTGAAAGCCAGACAGAGTTGGGTAGTACTTGAACAAGAGAGTACCAGGGGGACCCTGAGGATGCCCTGGAGGGATTAGGAAAGAATCCTGCCTGCAATCTAAGAGAGCTGCTGCCAGTCAGTGCTGGCACTATTAAGCTAGGTAGGCCTGTGTTGTGCAAAGATCACTGCCCATGTTTTTTTAAAGTGGGAGGAAAGAAACAAAAGTAAGAAAGGAGATGGGCATCATGTATTAATCAATGACCAGCCAAGTGAAAAAGCAGGAGAAAGAACACACACACAAAAATCATAGTTCATTGTATTCGAACTGTGTTGCTATATTCTAATGTGTACACCATCTTAGGAAGACTTCACCTTGAAAGGAAGGTTTGTTCTAAATGGTTTAAGTGAACAAAAGGAAATGACACAGGAGGAGACAGAGAAGCGCACAGTCACCCAGGGCTTCAATAGCTGCTAGCTCTAGCTAAAAACAACCTCCTGACTGGTGGCCTGGCAGTGGGAATTGGACAGCCTCTTGGGGGGGGGGGCTTGAAAGAGAGAGCAAAGGCAAATGGAGACAAACACGGGGTTTATGTTTATTCTTTCTAGTTATTCTTTAAAAAAAGAAATACAGTGAAACCTTGACTTATATCATTAATCCGTTCCGGAGGTCTAGACATAAGTCAAACATGACTTAAGTCAAACGAACTTTTCCCATAGAAAGTAATGGGAAAGTGGATTAATCCGTTCCAGATGATGAAAAAGACCCCCCCAAAACAGCAATTTAACACAAATTTGACTGGGATAGGAGATTCCTTCCAAGGATGTAAATGAAATGTCTCTTCAAAGAGAGGAGGAGGCAGTGGAATTTTGGTCCACATGTTATATGCCTCCACTTTTTAATGTTCATAGCAACAATGTCTAACATTTAAGTTTTACTGATTTTTAACCTGACGTTCCAAGTTCTGAACAACTCTATGCTTACCATTAGAGTCCCACAACTGTACAGCTCCCCAACTAAAATGCTTCCATTGTGGACCAGACTTCTGCAGCCAGATTTTTTACAAGACTGAGCCGACTGTCTAACCAGCAAGGCCAGCCCTGAGCTCCCAACCCTTCTTCTCCTCCAGCAGCAGCACTCGGCTTCGGTGAGGACCAGCTCCAGGTGCTCGGAGCTGGCCTCGCTGAAGCCACCACTTCTGGAAGAAGCAGGAGCAGATTGGAGACGGCAGCCATGATGCTGGGTCGTGGCTGCCACCAGATTCCAGTGCCTTCCACCGGGGCTCCATGCTGTAAGTCAAAGCCTGCGACTTAAGTCAAACAGGCCCCTTCATGATTCAAGTCAAGCAGCATGTAAGTCAAGGTTCCACTGTAAAGAGATTGGGGAAAATATTGCTAGGAAATGATAAAATATTGATGGGAAGTGATGAAACCAACAAGGAGCACATTATCTGAAAGGAGAAGGGGGGAAATGACTGGAGGTGTATGTGTAAGTAGAAGGAATACAAAGTCATCTGTAATATGCAGCTTCTGGAACTTGAAATGGTCATGGTAGTACCAATGTCTTCATGTGAGAAAAAAAAACCTGAATTACGGAACTCCTTGCTGCCAGAAAATATCTGCAGCAGAGAATCTAGCCCATTCTTTAAAAAGGCACTTGATATAAAATGATAATTATAATTTCCAGCTTATGATTTCAGTTTCATGACTGCTTGGAAAATCCTGAGAGCACGTGGGCTTGGAGGTTTGGCTGTACTGTATCTTAGTATTGCCAGCAGTTTTTCTTTAAAACAAAGGAATTAAATACTGCTTTTCTTGCAGGTTTTAAAGAGGCTACTTGGGGGAGGAGCTTTCAATTCAGACTGCTTGGAAAATCCTGAGAGCACGTGAGCTTGGAGGTTTGGCTATATCTTAGTATTGCCAGCAGTGCGCGCCTGACGGAGTGCAAATTTTAAAAAAATAAAAAAAAGTGGGGGGAGGTGGATTCCTTGATAATTCACCAATACTGAGGGTAGCAGAGAAGATTAAGTGAGAGGATTGGTTTTTCCATTTTCTTTTTCTTTCCTTGCTTCCATTTTCAAGTCACTGACCAGTTAGTCAGGATGGAGGGTCGGGGGCAGATGTAGTTACTTGCAACATCTACGGCTTTTTGTTTTTTTTTCCCAAACCAGGTGCCGGGATACACATGCTCAAAGTGCAAGCTGGTGGCCCTCTTGGAGGACAAGATCGGGCAGCTGGAAGCCTGTGTTTTCAATCTTCGCAACATTAGGGAGCAGAAGGGGTTGCAGGAAGCAGAGAATCTCAATCAGGATGAGGGCATTTCACAAATACAGGAGAAATAATTGAGGAACGTCACAGTCAGAAAGGGAAGAACTAGGAAACAGACAGACAGCTTGCAACTGCACAATAGATTCCAACCTCTCTCCCTTATCAACCAGGAACTGCACCAAGAACAGCAAGATTCAGCTTAAAGAACCTGCACAGAGGAATCCAAACCCAACAGCACAACAAGGGACACCTACCAAGCCTCAAAGGAGGTGAGTGGTGGTGGTTGGAGACTCCTTGCTTAGAGGAACAGAACTGGTCATCTCAAGGCCTGACAAAATGAATTGAGAGGTCTGCTGTCTCCCTGGAGTCAAGATTCGGGATGTAACAGAGAGTCTGACAGGACTCAAGCCCACTGATTCTAACCCCTTTCTTTTGGTCCATGTAGGAACTAATGATGCTTCAAAATGCAGCTTTTGGGATATCACAAAGGCATATGAAGAGAAGGGTAGGAAGCTGAAGGACCTGGGTGGGCAGGTGGTAATTTTGCCTCTCCTCCCTGTATAAGAATGTAGCTCACAAAGGGAAAGAACAATAGTGGAAGTGAACAACTGACTTCGGAAATGGTGCCAGCAGGAACGATTTGGATTCTTGGACCATGTTTTGATATTTCATTCTGATGGGCTATTGGGTGAGGATGGGGTGCATCTCACCACTGCTGGAAGGAATATTTTGCCAAGAGGCTTGAAAATTTGATAAGGAGAACTTTAAACTGAGTTCTCAAGGGGAAGGAGAAAATTTTCTAAATGGTAGAGATCCAGAAGTGGTTGTGAGGAATAGCCCAAATGTTGAAGTAGGACCAGGACAAGGAGTATTACAGACCATAAGTGTGAGGAAAAACAGGTTAAGCAAAGGGCTTGTAAGAAACACACACAGCCTCAAATGTCTCTATACCAAAACACAGAGCAAGAGGAACAAACAAGAGGAACTGGAACTCTTAATACAGTAAAATAAATATGACGTAATTGGCATCACTGAAACCTGGTGGGATGAGACTTATGAGTGGAATGTAGTTATTGGAGGGTATAACCTGTTTCAAAGGAATAGACCTAGTAAGAAAGGAGGAGGTGTATCTTTATAAAGGACATACATACTGCTGAAGAAATACAAGATATACAACAGGGAAAGCAGGTTGAGAGTATTTGGGTTAGAATTAAGAGTGAGAAAAATGAAAGAGATGTCACTGTGGGAGTATATTATAGACCCCCAAGACAGCTGGAGGAGTGGGATGGTGCCTTCTGTGAGCAGATGGCCACACAGTCAAAAAGGGAGAGATGTAGTACTAATGGGAGATTTTAACTATCCTGATATATGTTGGCAGTAAGAATGCAAGCTCTAACAAATTCCTTACTGCCCTTGCAGACAATTTCATGGTCCAGAAGGTAGAGAGGCAACAAGAGGCACAACCATTTTAGATCTGGTCTTAACCAATAAGGAGGACCTTATAAATGGGGTCAAAGTGGTGGGATCTTTAGGTAAAAGTGACCATACCTTCTTGGAATTTGTTATACAGTTGGAAGGTGAAGTTAAGCATAGTCAGACAAGAATTTTGGACTTTAAGAAAGCCAATATAAGGAATATAAGCAAACAGCTAATATATGCAGCGGGGTGGTAAAAAAGCTAAAGCACAAAATGAACTTAGACTTTCCAGGGAGATTAAAGATAGTAAAAAGGGTTTCTTTAGTTATTTCCACTTCAAAAGGAAAAATAAGGAAATGATAGGCTCTCTGTATAGCAATAATAATCAGTTACTAACAGGAGACAAGGAAAAGGCAGAACTATTTAATACCTTCTTTGCCTCAAAGTTTTCTCCAAAAAGGAAAAAAGAGACCCACTGACACAGAGTATATGAGGTAGGACAGGAATTGCAACATAGAATAGGTAGAAAGGTAGTACAGAAACACCTGGCAACATTAAATGAATTTAAGTCTCCTGGGCCAGATGAATTACAGCCAAGAATATTAAAAGAACTGGGAGAAGTAATTTCAGAACCATTGGCAATAATATTTGAGAAGTCCTGGAGAACAGGGGAAGTCCCCATAGATTGGAGGAGGGCAAATGTTGTCCCTATCTTCAAAAAGGGGGAGAAAGATTATCCAAATAATTACCGCCCAGTCAGCTTGACTTCAATTCCTGGCAAGGTCCTAGAACAAATTAATAAGCAGACAGTCTGTAATTATTTAACTAGCAATGCTGTCATAATGAGAAGTAAATACGGATTTCTTAAAAACAAGTCATGCCATACCAATTTGATCTCTTTCTTTGATAGAATTGCAGGCTTGGTGGATAAGGGGAACACTGTGGATATTGCTTATCTAGATTTCAGTAAGGCCTTCAATAAGGTTCCCCATGGTATTCTTGCAAAGAAGTTAGTAGAATGTGGAATAGATAGTGGTACTGTTAGGTGGATTTGTAATTGGTTGACTGATCGCACCCAAAGGGTGATCATTAATGGCTTCTCTTCAGCTTGGAGAGACGTGACCAGTGGGGTGCCCCAGGGTTCTGTTCTGGGTCTGGTGCTATTCAATATCTGTATTAATGACTTGGAGGAAGGAATAGAGAGTAGGCTGATCAAATTTGCAGATGATACCAAATTGGGTGGGGTTGCTAATTCCCTAGAGGATAGGATGAAAATCCAAAAGCACCTTGACAGATTAGAGTGCTGGGCTAAAGCTATTGGAATGGGATTAAACAGAGGGAAATGTAGGGTGGTGCATCTAGGTAAAAAGAATGAATTGCACAGTTATAGGATGGGAGATACCTGGCTGGAAAATAGTACCTGTGAAAGGGATCTGGGAGTCTTGGTGGACCACAAATTGAACATGAGTCAGTAGTGTGAGGCGGCGACCAAGAAAGCCAACACGATTCTTGGTTGCATCAACAGAACCATAGTGTCTAGATCAAGCGAAGTGATAGTACCACTGTATTCTGCTCTGGTCCAGTTCTGTGCACCTCAATTTAAAAAGGATGTTGACAATCTTAAGCGGGTCCAGAGGAGGGCGACCAAGATGATTGAGGGTCTGGAAGAAATTTCTTACAAGGAGCGGCTTAAGGAGCTGGGAATGTTTAGCCTTAAAAAGAGGGCTGAGATGGCATATAATAGCTATCTTTAAATATTTGAAAGGATGTCACATTGAAGAAGGGACTGGTTTGTTTTCATGGCTTCAGAGACTAGGACGTAGGGCAATGGTCTCAAACTACAGGAAAAAGCAAAGTGTTCTGCTTACATACCGCCCCATACCACTTCAAATAGTCTCTGGGCAGTTTACAGTTTTAATTACAGTAATTCAGGCTACACATTGGCCCTCCCAGGAAGCTGGGTACTCATTTTACCGACCTCGAAAGAATGGAAGGCTGAGTTAACCATGAGCCTGCTACCTGGGATTGAACCACAGGTCATGAGCACAGTTTTACCAGCAGTACAGGCATTTAACCAGTGCACCACGGGACTCTTGATAAGATATAGAAAGAGATTCTATTTAAACATTAGGAAGAACTTCATAACAGTTAGAGCTGTTCAGCAGTGGAATATGCTGCCACAGAGGGTGGTGGAGTCTTCTTCTTTGGAGGTTTTTAAACAGAGGCTGGACAGCCATCTGTCAGAAATACTGTGATAAGTGTTCCTGCACAGCAGCAGGTTGGACTAGATGGCCCTTGAGGTCTCTTCCAATTCTATGATTCTTTTAGCCATCATTTTATGACTAGGTCAGGACAGTTGGTATATTTTGAAACTGGTGGGCCTTAGTTTTTTTCAGTTCCTTCAGTGGGATCCTGGCATAGAAAGCATGAAGAAACCAAGCAAGGTTAGCAAGTCTGTGTGTCTATTCCTGATCACGTGTGTGATCATTCTGAGCTACTGGCATAACCTTTGGTTCTATTGCACTGTCCATAGGCTTTGGGGAGGTTAACTAGGTGATATTCTGAAAAAAGAAACAGTTGCGAAATTGAGAAGAGAAGAATGAAGATAAATGATTTGAAGTTTTTGCTGATTATAGTTTCTGTTGTTTTTATTAAATCTATTGACCTTACAGCTACTGTGATCCTTGAACTTAAGAAAGAGGATTCAGATATTGGAAAGGGGGGGGCTCATTGTACATTTATTTATTTTTCTACTTATTTACTTCATTTTATGCCGCCTTTCTCCCAATGAAAAGACCCAAGGCAGCTCAGATATTGATAAAAAGGCAAGCTGGCAATTAAGTTTAACAAGATTAAGTACACTAATTAGAAACAATAATTAGAAACAAAAATTAATTTGAAACAATTTTTAAATTAATTACTTGATTTATATCTCTAAAAGAGATGATGCCTTGAGTTTCCCCCCTAATTTCTGCAGTTTGCTCTCATTTCCCCCTGTATACCTCCTTTAAAACCTGTTAACAGTGAGAATACTGTGTAGAGGATTCTTATAGTATTCTCATGGGACTATAAGGTGTTTTTTTGCTATCAGTAAAAACTGGTGGTAAAAAAACAGGCATATCATGAGAATATTCTCAGAAGTCTACATGCTTTGTTTGCAAAACACCTCATAAAACGGCGAGGTTGGCCCAAGGACACACACAAAGCTTTGTAAGCTGGGATTTGAACCCTACTCTAAGCCCAAGACTAACCATTTACTATCTCAAATTAGGATCTCTTCCTAAGTTATACCAAGGATGAAACTTCCTCATAGAACAAAATCATTGTGCAATAATTATTGTGTTTAAGTTACAAAATGTGGAAGAATCCATACTAATTTGTATACATTGTAAGTAGAGATGGGCACGAGCAGGAAAAATTACGTTTCAAGTTGTCGTGTGTCAGAGCCGGCCCGTTTCGGCTTGTTTCCGTTTGTCGTGAAATTTTCCAAAAATTTGTCGTTTCGTTTGTCGTTTTTTCGTCTGTCGTTAGTACTGGTTTTGGGGGGGGAGCGGGCTCCTGGAGGCACCTCTCTGGGGTGGGTGCCTCCTCTGGCCCACCATGAAGGGAAAGCGGGCTCCTGGAGGCACCTCTCTGGGGTGGGTGCCTCCTCTGGCCAGCTACAAAATGGCATGCATAGCCAATTGGATATGCATACCAAGTTGCAGTAGCAGGCAGAGGCACCTCTCTTTCGGGTGCCTCTGTGACTCACTGCCTGCCGGCATACGGTGCACTTGGGCTGGGGAACAAAGTGAAAGAGGACCCCTACGGGCGCCCTGTGACTCACTAAGAAGGGAAGTGTACTTACTGTAGTGCAATGCAAGTACACATCTGGCTTACTGGTTGGGGTTAGCACAAGGGCTAGGCTTAGGGTTATGGGTAAGGTTAGGGTGAGTTAGTGGGGTGCACCTCTGGGTGCCTCTCTGACCCACTAAGAAGGACAGTGTACTGGTGTATGGGTTAGGGTTCGGGTTTGGGTTCAGGGCTAGGGTTAGTGGGCTTTTTATGCCTGACTGGCACATCCCAGAAGTCTCGGTCAAAACCTGGCCAAGTGGCCATGCAATTGGTGGAATGGCTCCAAAAATTTGCATGGTCCACTCCCATGGCCAGCCCATCATTGCGCAGGTGTAAAAAAATAAAAATAAAATAAAATAAAATCAATGGAGATGTTTTGTTGCAAGAAAAACCCACTGCTGCTACTGAAAAAATTCAGGCAGGTTTAAAATAGCTATTTTTGCATGTTTCTGTGGTGCTTTGGTGTGTTTTTGGACCACGATTTCAAAATAAATATTGCAGTCGCCCCATTTTGGATCCCCCGCCCGCACCGCATGGCATGGCGAGTTGGAGAGACGACGAGGATGCCCCCCACCAGAGCAGCCCAGGACAGGAGAGGGGGGGAGGCCGGGGACCCCCCCCCCAGAAACCACCCCTCTGGTAGGTGCCCTCACTCAGGCAGGCATATTTTCACCTGCTTTTTTGGCCGGGAATCGTTTTTTTTTTTTTTTTTTTTTTAATTTGTAAAACTTTTTTCGAGTTGTACGAGGATGCGCACTTTGCAGCCCAGGAGAGAAGGGGAGGCCAGGGACCCCCCAGAAACCACCCCTCTGGTAGGTGCCCTCACTCAGGCAGGATGCCTGCTTTTTGCCCGGGAATCGTTTTTTTTTTTTTGTAAAACTTTTTTTCTGTACCACGCCGCTTGGCGAATTGGCGAGATGAGGATGCAGCCCAGGAGAGGAGCTGGGGAGGCCGGGGACCCCCCCCCCAGAAACCACCCATCTGGTAGGTGCCCTCAGGCAGGCATATTTTCACCTGCTTTTTTGGCCGGGAATCGGGGTTTTTTATTTTTAAAACTTTTTTCCTGTGCCGCTTGGCATCGCGCAATCACTGTGATGCCGCCAGGAACGACCACGACAAATCAGACCCTATTTTTCTTTAGTCGGTTCGAGTTCGAGTTCTGGCGGAGTAATTTTCATTACCGTTTCCGTTACGTAACGGAAACGAGGAACAGAAATGGAAACGAGGATTTTGCCGAGTCGTGCCCATGTCTAATTGTAAGTAAAGTGTGCTGCTTATATACCACCCATAGTGCTTAAAGCATTCTCTGGGCAGTTTACATTTTAATTATGCTGGCTATACATTGTGTTCCCACTCCCATTCCCATAAACTCGGTACTCAGTTTAGCAACCTTGAAAGAATGGAAAGCTGAGACAAACCTGAACCAGCTACCCCCCACCCTGATTTTAAAACTGCGGTGCTTCAGAGGGTAAATAAGGAGAGAGCATCTACTTTACTAAGGCACAAGGACTCTCCGGAGCTCTCCCTGAAATCTATTTGTGGAAACACAATCTTTTGTTTCATAGGTCCCTTGCTACACTGCTTTTGCTTCCTGCAGATACAGTGAGGTTCACTGATCACATGGATTACCTTTGCTAAATGTTACATAGATATAGTTTGTTGGGTCATTACAACACCCTGTAACTCCCCTGCTGGTTGATATATTAGTAAGCAGCCATTTGGTGTGTTAAAACTTTTTAATTGGGACACCATCAGGCTAAAGGTATTTGCATTAGCAGCGCCGCTCTATGTAGTTGAATTAGCTTTTTCCTCATTCTCTCTGAAGATGAGTATTTTGTAGCTTTCAGGTTTGCATATTTTCGTCATGAATGAAAATGAGTCCAATAAAAGGGATGACTTTTCTCATTTTGAGCCATTCGCATCAATGAAGTAACTATAATGAGATTAGTTAAATACCCCTGGCTGTTGCCTCCATACCCCTGAGATATAATACATGTGCCTGCTTGTGCTGGCAAGACAACTGGCTTTGGGGGTTTTCTTTTAAACTTTTTTATTTTCAGGAGAGAATATACAAAATAATGCATCTCTTTTAATGCCCCTTCCCTGCTAGGCATCAAAGGTTTGAATGCAGTTGATCATCCGAGCTAGAGCAGCTCCTCATAACTCACAGAAAGCTTGTCATGATCTAGGTTGGCATGGCAACATTCCAGCTTGTGACCCTTTCCTTCCCACCCACCCACCCCATCTTCTCCCTCATTGCTTGCTGAAGCCTGTCATGGAGGCAGACCAAGAGCCGCTGCCCAAGGATTGAGCACTCTCTGGTATTACCTTGTCGATCTTGCCCTTGTTACCTGACCACTGAGAGTTTTCTGCTGCTCTCCTGAGCTTTACTGCTTGGCATTGCCTTCCTTGCCATGAGGAGGTTTCTGGTACTTTAACATCCTGAAATGTTCATCCATAGAGTTGTCATGAGGGTGAACTGCAGTTTAAAGGGCACACAATTTTGTCGCTGGGTGTGTGTGCAAAGGTTCCCCTTTGTTGCTGGTACAATGTCATTCCCCACCTGCCAGCATATACTATATGTACTTGCCTCTAACTGTTCCTCTCCAGAGAAAGGGAAACCTTACAAGTCAGGAAAGTTTAGTGTTAAAAGAATATTCATTCATTCATTCATTCATTCATTCATTCATTCATTCATTCATTCATTCATTCAGCCTATATGCCACCCACTACTCAAAGTCTCTGGGTGGTTTACAATCAATAATTAAAACAAACACTTAAAAAGCAATCAAAACATTACAATACAATACACTCAAATTGCCATCAGGATATGACTGTGGTGTGGTCCAACCCAGGCATTCTCCATTCTTTAGTTGTCTCTTTACCTAGGCATCAAGGTTGCATTATCCAGGCTTCATCAAAGCAGTGGCAAAATCAGTAGATATTGTATATGTCTATTCTTGCTCATTTGCTTGCTATAATGAAGGCACATAGCAAATTTGGGATCCTTCTATGGCCCAGAATGGTCCCAAGCTCTAGATTTTCTTTCACAGTGGTCACCCAGAATGCTTCTACTGTGACTCACCAACCGCATCTGACAGAGTCTTGCTGCTGCTTTCTGCCAGTTTCTGATCTTCAGCTTTTTTTTGGGGGGGTGCCTCACCTGAGAGCAGGCTCACTCTACCATCTGGCAGGGAATCCAAATTAGCCTACTATCTTTTGATTATGTTGAACTAATGATCAGATACAATGCTGATCTATTAGAAACTATTAGATCTATTAGAGATGTCCGAGGTGTAGTTTAACATTGACAACCATTCCTGGATTTCCATAGTGAAGTAGGGATTTACACCCAGGTCTCCTGGGTTCTAGTCTGATGCTCTTTTCACTACCCCACATTGACCTTCTGTCCAGAACTTAGGAGAATTCAGTGAGGCATTTTAGGAAGTGTTTCAGTTCCACTTCATTGGCATAGTCCAATTATGGTGCATGAAGTGACAATTGCACCAAGAGAGGCTGCATTCATACTTAATTGCAGCATGGGCAATGGATCCACTCTAGCAAAAGCCACAAGACAAAACAATTTACTAATAGAACTCCCATTATATCTAACCATCAGGGAGAAGCTAACCAGAAAGAAGGCACCATAAACTGTGAAATGAAAACTGCTGCTTCCTCTATGATAAGAGGACAATGGCATTGAACCTGTTACTCAGAGTATAGTGAATCTGAATTGCTTTCTCCTTCAGCTGCTACAGAGATAAATCAGTTGAATTCCCCTCTCTTATGTAAAACAACTTAGCTAGAATAGATAAAAGTATCATATACTGCAGCCATGTCCAAAGTCCGGCCCGGGGGCTGAATCTGGCCCACCAGGCCATTTTGAGTGGCCCGTGGGTGGCTGGCCCACCCCTCCCTCCCCCTCCCTCTTTCACCCTCCCCATGCGCAGACCTCCCCATGCCCAGTCCAAAGCAGCAGGAATGGGCAGGGTGGCAGCCAAGGGAGCTCTGGGCATGATTGAGAGCACCCTTATCTCACTACGAGGTCGGAGGAGCGGAGGTGCCACCTCAGCTGTCCTCCCTAAGATGGCAGCACGCAGCTGAGGCAAGGAAGGGACAAGCCCACTTTAGAGGCAGCAGTGGAGGCCCTTCTTTTCCTCCTCCTTCTCCTCCTCCTCCACCATTTCTGCCCTTCCAACCCGCTGCACCTCAGAACCCCTTTCGCTGTCAACCTGCCTGGGCTATGCTGGCAGGGGCTGTGGCTGTGTCCCACCTCCTGCTCCTCCCCGTCCTGGTCCCTGCCTGAGCCTACCCACCCACCCACCTGTTGGAGGAAGCAGCCAGGGGGCCCTGGAGGGCCAGATGCCCTGCCACGGGAGCTAGGGGCGCAGCACCAGCAGCAGCACCAAGGCAGACCAAGACCACCACAACCACAGCTGCTGCCAGAGCAGGACTCATGCCCGCTATCTCCTCACAGCTGCCCCGTGAGGAGGGAAGGCAAGCCAGCAGGCAAGCAGACCGGGCAGCCGCACACGAGCCTGTTGGACAGACCAGGGTGGAGAAAGCGGTGGTGGAAGCTGGCAGGCTGGCAGTCAACCCACCGCCACACAGGCAGGCAGAAAAAGCACTGCTACAACTCACCCTCCTGCTCCTGGGGGGTTTATTAAAAATTAATACATAAATAAATGTAAGGAGAGTGGTGGTGGGGAGTGAGCAGGCAGGCAGGCAGACAGGCAGGCAGAAGAGCTTGGCTTGGCTTGCCAGGGGTGGGGAAAAGTAACTAGCCAGGGAGGGAGGAAGTGGGGTGCTTGCAGAAGGGAACCCTGGAGTGTGGGCGTGTTTGTGTGTAGGGGGCTTTGCAACATGTCCCCCTCCTCTGAAAAATAAAAAGGGGGGGAATTGGTTTGGGGAGGAAACATGGCTTGCAAGGGATCCATGGGTGGGGCTTAGGGGTCAGTGGGTGGGACTTGCAATGGGGGGCAGGGGCAGGGGGGAATTCTGGCCCCCACACATTCTCAGCCGCCAAGTCTGGCCCTCCTTACAAAAAGTTTGGACACCCTTGTTATACTGTATATATATACCTTGGTGTACGAGCATAATTTGTTCCAGAAACATGCTTGTAAACCAAAACATTCTTATATCAAAGCAAATTTTCCCATAAGAAAAAATGGAAACTCAAATAATTCATTCTGGGTCCCCATAGACCACATACTGTGCACACAAAATGCCAAAACTCACATAAGAAGTTGGCTAGAAGTCCACACCCACACCATAGTTTTGGTACCTGGCTGAGGAATCTGCTCTGCTTGGGATGAAAAACTGGAGTTTGTGTTTTTAATGTGAACCTCCGTGGCTAGTGTGAGGGAGACAAGAGGAGGCTGTGCTGCCTGCCAGCACCCACCAGACAGCTGGCTTTCCTTCATTCCCAGAAGGCGTGAGCTAGCAGACAATCTCATTGCCTTGCCTTCCTCTCCCCTCCCTCTACTTTGGAAGCTGCCTGAGATGGAACATTCCAGACCACAATCCAGCAGGGGGTGTGGGGGGAGAGAGAACCACTGCTGGTTCAGTTGTGATCATGTGACCTATCCCAGTACCTATATATCAAGACATTGCTTGTTGATCAAGGGAAAAATTAGAAGATATGTTTGGTTGTCTTGAAAAATGTTCTTAATAACCAAGATACTCTTAAACCAAGGTACTACTGTGCCCATGATACCAGGAGAGAAAAGAATGCCTAACTTTACATACCAAAGCACACACTGAATATTGAGGACACTCATGTCAGCAGTCAAGTTTGCTTCTTAGATTTTCCCTTGCATGTTGTCTCTTTGTGAATGACAGTGAACACAAGAAAGCATCCTGTAGAACATCTTGATTGCTGATATGGGTGTCATCAACATTCCGGCTGCTCTTTGCTGTGTAAAGTTTTGTTTAAAAGCTCTGGCATCCTTTTAAACATGTATTATTTAACAGAATATATAATCTCAAAGACCTTTTATCTATGCAAATTCCTGGGCTAGATACAAAAATTTTCATACATATCTATGTTTGACTCATCTTGGTACCTTAGGACAGTGCTCCCCAACCTTTTTGTCCCTACGGACGGGTAAATGTTTGATGATTTTCCGATTTGGGGAGGGGGAGATGGGAGGTTTGCATCGGGCGGGGGCAAAATATAACACTGTGGGGTTATAAAATCCCATATTTCATTCATTTGCCTGTTATTTATGATAATATCGGCTGGGGGTAAATTTCATAATTAAATATAAATAAAGCCCGGGGAAATAAAATAGTCATTCAATTGCCAAAATTGTTTATAATTTTTCTTTTCTGGTTTGCTGGAGCCACCGGCTCACTAATTGTTTTACAATGCCTTATGAAAATATTTTTTCAAACTCCGGGTGCGGCCTTTGGGTGTCGAGAGGGAGGGGGAGGGGAGGGAGGCCAGTGGGGGGGTGGCGTCTCTGCGCTGGCGGCACGTCTGGAGGTGGCAGCAGCGTCCGGGGCTGGTCGGGCGGAGGAGGAGGAGGAGGAGGAGGAGGAGGAGGATCCTTATCTTATTTTTGGCCTTTAAAAGCGGCTGCATCTTTTATGCAAATTACGCCTCCTTGCCCCGCCCTAATTTTTCTTGCCCCTTTCTTAAAAATAGGCAAGGTTTCGGGGGCCTCGGAGCATTTGGGAGCAGGAGCGGGGCGGGCCTGGGCCCATTGAAGGGGGCGAGGAGGAGGAGGAGGATTACGGAGGATTTACCTTTTACGGAGGCCCCTGGGGGCGGCGGGGCGGGGAGCGGCGGGGTAGCTCCTCCAGCCTTCCTCCTCCAGATAAAGAAAGGAGGAGGAGGAGGGCGGTGGAGGAAAAGGGGAGGAGCCTCCCAGGCGGATGATGTACCGGTCCACGGAATATTTTTGTGATCCAAAACCCGGGGTTCTATGGACCACCGCCCTTTATAGGAGATTTCCACCTGATGTTTCTGCTAATCTAGAAACAATGTTGAATCCTACGATTTACAACTCATGGATTTGCATTTTACAAAATATAACACTGTAAAGTTATAAAATCCCATATTTCATTCATTTGCCTGTTATTTATGATAATATCCTATATAAATTTCATAATTAAATATAAATAAAGTTGGAAATAAAATAGTCATTCAATTGCCAAAATTGTTTATAATTTTTTGTTTTCTGTTTGCTGGAGCTCACTAATTGTTTTACAATGACTTGTGAAAATATTTTTTTCAAACTACAGGTAGGAATTTTGTGTCATTGTTGTTAAATTGCAGTACTGCAGTACTACAATATGCACCCTTTATAATTAAATTGTAAACACCCAGAGACTGCTTTAAGCACTACTGGGCAGAATATAAGCAACACACTTTTCTTATTTTTGCCTTTAAAAGTACTTTCCTTTTATGCAAATTCTCTTGTGCTCCCTAATTTTTTCTTACTTTCTTAAAAATACAAGGTTTCAAACCTTGATTTGAACAGTGTTTCAGTGGAATTGAAAAGCAAGGGGAATTTGAGATTTATTTTACAGTAGGAACGGTGAAGTAATCTGCAGATAAATAACTGATGTAGTTGCTCTCTCAAGTACATAAAAAGATGATGTATTAGTACAGTTTTAATATTTTTGTGATAGGCCAAAACATTAAGAAGTCTATGAATTAAGATAATAATTATAGTGAAATTTTCTTTGATGTGATTTGTCATTAACTTGAGCAACTTATAGTAACTTTTTTTTCAAAATTATCTGCATTTCTAACCAAAACCTAAGACTGAATTTCAGTTGACTGGAAATCTTTTGCTAAAGCTGACAGTCTTGAAAGCTAAATGTGTAATAGCTGGACATTTTACTGTGTACTGCTGTTCTTGGCCAGGGGTCAGATGTTTACCCGTATAATTATTATGACCTCTTGTACTTCAACATCAACACCTACCATGCCACTGATATAAGATTATGTTATTTTATGCTGTATTTCTGTGGCAAAAAAAAAATCAATAAGATCCAGGCACTGGGAAAACATGTCATGTTTCAGTGTGGAGCTTGGGCTTATAAAACAATACTTTTTAAAATCTTGATGTGCATTTTTATAAAAGCATGACAATTGGGTGCTAAGTGGAAATTTCCTTTTAAACAAAATATTCTTGTCATATGGGGTGATATTTATATACCGCTCCATCTAGCTACATGGCTACTCTGGGTAGTTAGATACATCACACAGTCTGTCCAATTTCAAATTCTGTTTTCTGAGAAGTCTAAATACCATCCAGCTGGTTTCATGTCCTAAACCAGGGGTCCTCAAACTACAGCCCAGGGGCCAGATCAGGCTTGCCAGGGTCCTGAATCTGGCCCGCCAGCTATTGCAGAACCCCCCACTTGAGCCGAAAACTCACAGCGCAGCAGCAGCTGCTGCCACTGCCTCACCCGCCAACACAGCTTTCATGGCACCCAGGAGGAAGGGAAGCACCATTTTGTAGCATCTTTACCCATGCTACCAGTCAACTTCCCCAGGCCTCTCTCCTTCCACCCTCCTCATTCGCAGCATGTATCCTTCCAGCACAGTTACCCACCCTGCCTTCCATTGCTGAGCTTGTGTAATGGCCACCAATAGTGAGTCGTCAGGTTAGAGATGGGCTTAGTAATCAGGGTGCGGCTCACAGTGGCTGGGGCAGCCAGCAGGAAGGAGACACAGGACATGCATGGTAAATCAAAAGGGGGTTGCACTGGCTGAGTTCAAACATAAAGAGAATTCCTTTTCTCTGAGGCAAAATACTCCAAAACATCTCCACCTGATTTACTCTGGGGTCTTTTCAAAACAAGAGGCCACATTACTGACTGAAGTAAACCTGCTGATCCAACAACCTTTTGATTTTTTTCTCTATTTACACATTTTAACCTATAATTTAATAACTTTGGGGCAAATAAAAAAATACTTTCCACTGAATGCTATGTTGATACTACAGGCCAGGGTAGAGCACAAGGCAGTCATCCAGAGGCTGGCCTGCAATTGGCAGCAGAGCTCACAGTCAGCAATGGGAGATGCAGTTCAACAATGTTTAAAAATGGTTAAAAAGGTTAAAGTTCCCCCTGTACATGCATGCTAATCGTGTCCGACTCTAGGGGTGGTTTTCATCTCTGTATTCAAGACAAAGAACCAATGTTGTGCAAGTCTGTGGCCACGTGGCTGCCATGGCTGCAAGGAAACACTGCTTAACCTTCCAGCTTTTTAATGTGGTACCTATTTATCGACTTGCATTTACATGTTTTCATACTACTAGGTTGGCAGGAGCTGGTGTTATCAGCGGAAGCTCGCTCCGCTGCATGGCACCCGGGATTTGAACCACCAAGCTGCCAACTTTGCAGCCAACAGTTTTTGGAGCCCTAGTCCTCTGAGCCACCAAGCCCCAGTTCAAAAATGTTTAAAGGGGGGAAATTTGAACCAAACACTGCTATAGACAGATACAGATGCAACTGCAGACGAAGAAACTAGGACCAACTCTCTATATAGTAAGACCCCCTTTACTCACAGGGGATGCAGTCCATAATCTACTGTGAAAGCACAGATTGTATCAAATTCTATATACAACACACAAGGAGGTAGGGCAAAGGCCACAGGGCCAACCCTCTGACTTTTATTGTGCTTTTGGTTTTGCAGTGGTGTACATCTTGAAGTCCTGGCATGGACTACTTGAAGTGGTTTGGGGCGGTATATAAGCAGACCACTTTGCTTTACTTTTATTTTATATCCTTAAGATGCAAACATAAGAATTCAAAATGTATCCAAAAATAGCAAAACTTAACACATTTCAATCATAGTCTTATTTCCCCTAAAAATAATAAAATCTAAGTCATCTTGACTAACTGATTACATTCAAGGTTTCTTCTAAGCTAGTTTTCCTATTCTACCTAACTGCAGTGAGCTTCATTGCTCTAAGCAGTCCTAAGATCATCAGCACAATCAACAAAACAATTAATCAGAATAATAATGGCTTCTGTCTCCTGATCTTCTCACAACTTCCAGATGTCACATGACATAATTGACCAATGGTAGCTGGCCATTGTTCGTCCTGCTAACTTGTTATGTCTAACACTCTGCTTTCTTCAGATAAGGTCTAATATATACCAAAATGTGCTCTTAATATTCAGCTTAGCAATTCACACTATGTCCCATCATGCTAATTTCTGTACAGGACACCCTGAGTGCCTAGTGGGATTGGGAAACTGATGGGTTCCTTGGTTGCCAATTCCCCCCCCGGGGGGGGGAGGAAAGTGTGTGTGTGTTTCCCAATGTCAATGGTTCTTTTTAGTGAGTGCAAAGACCGCCGTTGCCTGTAGTGTCTTGGGGGGGGGTGAGCAGGACAGGCCCTGCAGGAGAAGCAGGGTTGCAGCTGCAGGAGAAGCGGGGTTGTCAAGTGGGCCAGCAGGTGAGGAGAGCAGTGTTGGGCTGGGGGGGGGTGAAGCGGGTCCGGCCTTCCCTCTCCCCCCTTGGAGCCACACCTGGGAGCTTCAGGGTGCTGGCCACCGGAGCCACCATGTGGGCTCATTGGGATGGGCACAGGCCACCAGATGAGTGGTGAGGTCCAGGCTGGGCCTCCAGCTAGGCTGTGCAGGCCTGATTAGGGCTCCTTGGCCTTGGGGATATTTTTTTTTGGGGGGGGAGGAACCTCCCCACAGGTGGCCGGCGGAGCACTGTGCCAGTGGCAATTGGGTGCCCCCTGCATGAGCAACCACCACCCTACCTGGCCTGGCACATGTAAAATAAATGTGAGGGGGTGTGTGTGGTGATCCAGGCTACTTGAATGGGGGGGAAGTGCTGAAAAAGTAGTGGCAGGTGCCTGCTGGGGTTTTTGGAATGGTTCAGCCCCCAACAGTATCTGAGGGACAGTGAACCGGCCCCCTGTTTAAAAAGTTTGAGGACCCCTGTCGTAAACATTGTTTCTAAACTGACTCTCATGACTCTTGTGCAGGCACTAGTTAGCTCCTGTATCTACTGCAATGTCAGCTATGTGGGACTTTCCTCGAAGCTGATTTGATGATTCCAACAGGCACAAAATGCTGCTGCCAAACTGGTAATGGGCCATGGAAAATTTGATCACATTGCCCCTGCACTCAAATATTTGCACTGGCTGCTGGTTGCCTCCTGGATCAGGTTCAAGGTTCTGTCTATGACATACAGAGCAGTCTACAGTTCGAGCCCACAGTACCTGTAGGGCATTGGGACATTGTCCCAGTATCATCTGCCCTTCCCACTAGTACATTGCAGTCTAAAATGCTGCAGATGACCACCCCAAGAAAGGTTCGCAAGTCTGCTATGTGAAACAGAGCCTTCTTGGTGGTGGTCTCAATGTTATTTAACCGACTCCCGGTGGAGCTTTGCCTAACTCCCTTCCTTAGAGCCTTCTGTTGGCAGTTAAGGATACTATAGTTTTGGGAAGGTTCTGAGACGTGATAGTTTCCCTTCCCAACCCAAATTTAATTGCTTTCATTTCTGCACTTTTGTGGCACAATCTTATCTTCTTTATCTTATCTTGTTATATTTTTATGCTGATTGCTATCTTGTTTTATTTTATTTTATATTATGTTTCTTTATTGTAATATTCAGCATTTTGGCATTTGTAAGCTGCCTAGGGTAGTGTGTGTGCACTAGCTGGGAGGGGTAAAAACTGAAATAAAACTAAAAAAGGTCACCATACCAACTCCATATATCGATATATTAGCTGTAATCATTGCTGTATCAATGAACTCCTTTCAGACTGCAAATTGTTCTGGCAAAGGTTATTGGTTGGTAACATTTTCTTTTATTGGTGTGTTTTTACCGGCAGACACTACTCCAATTAAGGGTATCATCTTGGCGTAGGGGAAGGGGCTTTTTTCCTTGTTTCATTTGTCAAGGTTTAAACATAGCCTTAGATATGCCCATTCCTCACTGCTTCAAGCAATCCCCCTGCCTGTCAACATCCATTATGCTGTGATGGTTGAAAGTCAGCCAATTTATTCCCATTTACTTTTCAGAGTCCATGGGAAATCAAAAAGGCTGCTAAGTCCAGGTGTGATTTAGCCTTGTCTGTCCTCTGCCTATTCATACTTTCATTTCTTAGAGCTTTACTATCTCCACCGGTATCCATATATGCCTAGCAATGAAGTGGAAGCCTGCAGAGCTCCAGTGAGATTGGAAAGTAATTGCTAGAACTGAAGCAATTCTGAAGGGGAGCATCCTTTGATCTTCATTTTTGGAGGGTGTAGAAGTCCCTTCTGATGCTCGGATTTCAAAACGTACACATGGGTTGCATTTCTATGTCCTGTGATAGTTTCCCCCTCCGTCTAAAGTGTGTGCATATAAAAGGAAAAGATTTTAAAGAACTGCTGGATTAGCTCAGTGGTCTGGATTTCTGGTTGGAGCCAGAGACTGGGCGTTGGATTCTCCACAGTGCCTCCCTGTCAGGAGCCGGACCTGAGGACCCATAGGGTCTCTCCAGTTCTGAAGTTCTAAGATGAAAATTGTGCTCTTTAGAAAGAAAGAGGGTTCCCCTATAGTTGCCTTGCATACTATAAAATCTGGAAGAGAAAATCCAAATTCCAAAATCAGTGGTTGAAAACTTTTATTATGACCAGCTGTCTCCAGAATCTCACCAGAGGTAAGTTTCCACAGACACAAATTGGACTATATTTTCCAACATCC
The DNA here is from genome assembly GCA_029282475.1 of Phrynocephalus forsythii. Taxonomy (NCBI): domain Eukaryota; kingdom Metazoa; phylum Chordata; class Lepidosauria; order Squamata; family Agamidae; genus Phrynocephalus; species Phrynocephalus forsythii. The sequence continues at coordinate 84,885,393 of JAPFRF010000002.1, forward strand.
AAATAATTAGCCTCTAGATTTATTGCCAGTCCTGATTTTTACCAAATTTTGCTTATGCAAAAATTTGTTGCCTCTGAAATGGTTTGTATATAAACTAATATTTCACCAGTTGCAGCTTTTCCACTGGGACACTCAGATGACATGTCGATTCCAGGGGGGAAACCCACCCAGGTAGCTTACAGCATCAGAGCTGCTTAGCTTCACTGCCATGTGGGATTTCCAACGTTCCCTGGTTCAGTAGTTTAGGGGGAAAGGAATAAATTTACTGAAAATCCTGAATTATTTCAGATGAATTGTTTTAAGTGCACTACAGCAGATATACTTCAGTGTTTCAGCAATAGAGCATCACAGCTAAGATCACCTTTTCGATGATGTTGATATATGTTATCAAGACCCTGCCGACACATGGCAGTCCTATGAATCAGTTATCTCTAAAAGGTCCTATTTTTCAACAGGTCCACTGAACTCTTGCAAACCCAAGGCCATGGCTTCCTTTGCCGAATCACATTTTCTCCTCTCTGCTCTTCCTCTTCCTGTTGTCTTCAATATATCTTTGCATGATGGTCCTTTTCAGGGAGTCTTGTATTCTTCTGCTGTGCCCAAAATATATCAGCTTCAGCTGATTTTTTTTTTTGCTTGCAGGGGAGGTTTGACCTTGAAATCTAGATTAATATAGTTACCTAGAACAAGTTACACTTTTGCATTTAAGGCATAAGGAAGTTGCCTTTCAAAAGTTCCACAACATGTAATAACCAAATTAGTGTAATAAAGAATACCATGGAGTTACATTGAAACATTATTTCGAAAGAGCATTTTGGAGAATTTACAAGGTTTTAATGACATTTTATTACTCTTTTTTCCTCAAAAATTTCCTCAAAAACCACAGAGAGAGAGAGAGAGAGAGAGAGAGAGAGAGAGAGAGAGAGAGAGAGAGAGAGAGAGAGAGAGAGAGAGAGCAATCACTGACAAGAAGCTTTTTCAAAACACTGAAGAAAATAGCAACAAATTACTTTTTAAACAGACTGATAAGTCATGGGATGAATTATGTGGTGAAAGCAACTTCCTAGTCTCTGACCAAAACTAAATTGTAGCGCATGACAATCCTCTGATCTTTTGCATTCCAGTAGTGGCTTTCTGGCCTGATGATGGAATTCTAAGGCAATAAGGAAATCTGCCGATGGATTCACTTCAGCAGCCTTGCTTAGCTATGCTTTCTTCTACATCTCCCACATGGGATCTTGCTTTATTCTGCATTAGGATACTGGCCTATCTTCCTCCATGCTCTTTACTCAGCATCTCAGTACTGCTTCAGATGGTATTCTTTCCCATTCTTACCTGCAGAAGCCAAGGATTGAACCGATGACATTTTAGGTACAAACCATGTGGTCTTTTACTGGACTCTTCTCCAACACTGGGATGCCAGAAGAAGCAGATGGCAGAAATTGTCTCTTTGCTGTAGCATATCTTGTGTCCAGACATGGGATTTAAGATCTTTAATCATACCTGATGGACCAACAATTATATTCAGTAAGGAAAGGAATATACAACCAACATTGCTCATCCCTTGAGTAATCTGTAAAATTGGACACTCTGTAGCCTTATTCAGGTGCTTTAAATGTGCTTAGAAACACAACTCATTCAAGGAGTGGGATGGCGATTGTAGCAAGAAACAGATTTTGCAACAGTTTGCTATTTCAGGTGGTCTCTTCCAAACCTATATTCGCATGGCCGTTAGTCTTATCCCTGGGCTATTCTGTTGTCCAAAGTGCTGGTACACACACAGATTCTGTGTACAAAGGAGCTGGTAATACATATGTTGGAGAGCAAGGTGTGATGCCAATTGTAGGCTCAGTTTATTGATCATACATGTAAGGGTTTAGAACCTCAAAAAACTGGTCTGGCCTAGTTGTTAACCAATGTCTTCTTGGTACTTCTCTGCTGTCTCATTAGATAGAACCAAGACTTTACCTGCTCAGTCCCCATCACAATTGGGTCCACACTCTTCGCTCTTCTGTGCAGTACAACATTCGCCTACATGATTGTCAAATTCCTTTTAGCCCAGCATGGCTGTAATTTAAATTCAGTGTGCTCCACAGGCAGCTGGTACATTTGAAGAACAAGAGGAAAGCCAGATGAGTCACTCAACGGTGAGGCTTGTGTGACAGTATAAATTATAAGAGCACACTGAAAATGTGATCCAAGCACAACTTGGTGCATTTGATTCACCGAGTTTAGGGGAGCTTGCTTCTGAGTAAACAGGCTCAGTACTGGGACATTTGATCCTCTGGAATTGAAAGTGTCAACTGTACTCCTGGTTTTGATTTCTCTTCCTACATCTGATTCATGCGACAATTCATTGAGACTAGTATTTGAGCTGGAACCCCAGATTGAATGGGGATTGTATTTCAAATGTCCCAATGATCTAAAGCACACTCTGGAGAGATTTTTGTGTAAAGAATTTCTGGTCATTATCTCTGGTAGAAGAATCACAACTTTCTTTGGTTGTGGGAAGAGAGGGGAATTAATTGGGAGTATTCTGAAAGTTAAGTTTCCGGTGGCTTTTACAAACAAAACAAAGCAAAACAAATAAGCAGAAGAAAAAGAATGCTGTAGCAATTTTTTCGCTAGCCAAGTGGATCACAGAGGAGAACATTAAACTTTGTTCTCACACCATCCCAGTGATCAGCAGACTGGAAGAAGAAAGCAGAATAGGAAATGCTTTTGTAATTGTCTTTGTAAATCCTCTTGAAGGGCAGGTAACCTAAAAGGCAGAACCTTCTATAGAGCCCACTCCTGCTGGTGTCTCTTTTGAGCTGTGCCTTTTGGCACTGGTAGCCTTTACAGAAAAATGCCAGTGGAATCAACAGATAGCACTGCTGCTGATGAGCGAAGCTTGAGATCAGCTGCACCTTTTCATTACCAACTAACCTCCCATTGATCTCATAGGACTAGACTTCTCTACTTCGTAGGCTTACCACCAGCTCATCAAAGTAAATAAATATTGTAAGGGAGGTCCTATCTTGCCAGCTGACTCATGTTCCAACTACAGCTTTCCAGGCAGTGTGTGTGTGTGTGTGTGTGTGTGTGTGTGTGTGTGTGTGTGTGTGTGTGTGTGTGTGTGTGTGTGTGTGTGTGTGTGTGTGTGTGTGAAAGAGAGAGAGAGAGAGAGAGAGAGAGAGAGAGAATTAACGTAATAGTGATAAGGGAGGTTTGTGTGCAACTTTTTGGGTTGGAAGGACACCCCCCCTCTACCAATCTGCCACTAAGTGGCTGCAATCCTGTTGCACAGCTTTAGAATTACTCTCATACACTTCCTTAACTCTGGGAGTATCTTTGCTTTGCAAAAAATAACAAGCTAACCTGTTTTAGAAAGAATAGTATTGTCAATATATCTGTCTGTCTGTCTTTCTAAGGTACTGTTTATCCACAAATGAGAGCCACGGTCCCAAAGCAGAACAGCGACCTAGACAAAAAAGAAAGAAAGAAAAGAGCATAGACCTGCAAAATGTAACTGATTCAGCTTCACTTTCATAACAAGTAATTCTAAGAGGAAGTAGTGGTCGTGGATTCCTCTGGGTTTCCTTTCCTCGTAAGAGATTGGCGATATAAAAACTAACTTGATAGAAGGGGTTTAGTAGCAAATTTAATCTTGCGTTGAATCTAATGTTGCTTGGAAATTTGGTTGCATAACCCCAGGCATATGTAAACAATATATCCTTCAATTATGCATATTCCTCTTGAATTTGGCAGAGATATGTTCCTATCTGATTGCACCCTAAATATTATCAATCCTCCCTTAGGCATGATGCTTTGTTGGTCTTTCTGAACCTCTTGTTACATGCTGAATTGATCTATCCCCATTCTCTTTCTTCGGTTCCCTTGAGATAATTTCCACTGATTCTATCCTTTCCCCCATTTGGGCTGGGAAAATGGTGATTAAGGAAGATTTTCCTTTCCTTTTTTAGCAAGTATGAAAAGCTGCTGTGCAGTACTTTCTACAGCTATTGTACAATAATTTGAATTTATTAATTGATATAAGCAATTCTGAGCCCTAGACAGATAAAGATTGCTCTGGACAACCAAACAGCCTGAAATTTAACTGGAATGCTGTGTAGGTTTATTCAGATCTCCCACTTTGTTTTGATATGTGGGTAGAAAATGGTAGTCCTGTAGGAAATTTAAATTATTACTGGTATGGGAATTATCAGGCGGTGGTCTAGTTTGCTCTGTTTGCTGGCGACCACATGACCCTCTTCCATCCTCTCTCAGCAAATATTTGGCCCAACCGCAGAGCTGCTGTTTGTTTGGAGCAAGGTGATATGATTGGTGCTGGACAGAAAGGTCACTTCACACCCTGGAAGTGGCCCTTCCAGCATGAACCAGTATAATCTTTATGTTCCTGTCTGAGTGCACCCTAAATCAACCAATCCTGCCTTAGGTATGATGTTGACATTCCACAAAAAACACAGCTTTTGTTGCCTTTGAGCCATCCAGAAGAAGGTACATTTTCCTTCCTCCCTTTTCCTTTACATCTTAAAAATGAATGGGCAGCTTTTGCACTTGTCTACAAGCTAATACATTCTGCTGTAAACCACTTGAAATTGACTAGGCTTTGATTCTGGGCCAGACCAAGAAATACACCTGTGTGAGGTACTGAATGGTCACTTCCACCCAAAGAATTCGAGGCACAGTACATTGTATCAATACCAGCCACTTTTGACATCTAAGGCAGAAAATCTCACATGACTGCTCTCATTCACTGGCAATACAGATACAACTGTAATAAATAACAATTTGCTGCCAGTCTGCAACAACCAAAATAGCCATTTGGTCTCATCTTCTTGGCATGTTGTAGCTTTCTTGCCTGAATTCAGGGGGCCTACCCACAAAGTTCTGTATTTATGCATTTATTTATTTATTTATTTTAGAGTATTTTTACCCCATCTTTCTCCTTGGAAAAGGACCCAAGGTGGCTAACAGTAATGAGGGATAATATACAGTCCCATACAATTAAGACACATTCAAGCATTGAGAACAGGGAATGGAGGAACATCTTACAGCATTAAAATACAACATTACATTAAAGCTACAAGAGAACACAAGCAGTTAAAGGAGAGTAAAATTCCATGTAAAGTTATGAGTAGAAATGGGCATGAAACGAAAAATGAAAATGGTGTTTTGTCATTTCATTAGGTAATGAAACAAAATGAAATGAGAAAGCAGCAATTTGTTACAGACAAAACAAAATGGTCAATTTTTTTCGTTGCAAAGGTTTCAATCCATCTGTAAAAGGGATCTCTTATCTGCTGGTCTCGCAATGAGCTGCCACCACCAGGGCCCAGGAGAAGGAAGAGGAGGAGGTGGGTCCCTGCAGCCACTCCCCACTCCCCGCATCCTCCTCTCAGCTGCGGTTCATACTGTGAGTTTTGATCTTTGAGATAGCTAGGAGCTAGATTGTACAGTGCTTTGAGGGTCAAGGTCAGCACCTTGAATTGTGCTCAATTTATTTATTTATTTATTTATTTATTTATTTAAATACTTATATCCCGCTCCATCTTCCCAACGGGAACTCTGGGCGGCTAACAACACAAAAGGCTAAAAGCAAAAAGGCTAAAAAGCTGAAAATAACCAGGCCACCAAGCAAGGGCGGCGGAGGACAAGATGGCGGCAAACGATGAGGCAAAAACAAAACAAAACAAAAAAAAAAAACTAACTAATAAGGTCACCATATGCTTCCTTGAAGAGGAAGGTCTTCAAAGCCCTCTTAAAGGCGGGCAGGGACTCCAGCAGGCGCAGCTCAGGAGGGAGATGGTTCCAGAGCGAGGGCCCCACCACAGAGAAGGCGCGGTTCCGCGTACGCGTTTTCCGCGCCTCTCTGGGTGTGGCCACTCTCAAGGAGCGCCTGCGATGATCTCGTGGGTCTGGATCCGGATGCCCTCAGGGAGATGCGCTCCGCCAGGTATCCTGGTCCCAAGCCGTGGAGGGCCTTGAAAACCAAGACCAGGACCTTGAACCTGATCCGGAAGACAACGGGAAGCCAATGCAGGCGGACCAGGACTGGGGTGATGTGCTCGAATCTACGAGCACCCACCACCAGCCTGGCCGCCGCATTCTGCACCCGCTGTAACCTCCGGACCAGGGTCAAGGGCAACCCCACGTAGAGGGCATTGCAATAGTCGATCCTCGAGATCACCAGGGCCTGCACGACTGTCCTCAGGGAGGACTCGTCAAGGTACTGGCGGATCTGGGCGATCCTGCGGAGATGGAAAAAGCGGCCCTGGAGACGGCCATCACCTGGGCTTCCAGGGAGAGGCGAATCCAGGACCATGCCCAGATTCCTGGCCCTGTCTGTAGGCTGGAGGGAAGTACCCCCAGTCTAGGGAGGGGGCCATAGTACCGAGGCGAAGGCGCCCTAAGAACAGAACCTCCGTCTTCTCCGGATTAAGCTTGAGCCGGTTATCTCTCGTCCATTCCAGAACGGCCTCCAGGCACAGATCGAGGAGCGAACCGCCTCCTCTGTCGTAGAAAAGGAGATATAGAGCTGCGTGTCATCAGCGTACTGATGACAGCGAACTCCATATCTCCTGATGACCTCCCCAGCGGCCTCATATAAACATTGAACAGCACGGGAGATTGCCGACCCCTGGGGCACCCCACAAGGGAGAGCCCAAGGAGCCGACAAGACATCCCCAGCTGTACCCTCTGGGTCCGGCCGCCAAGGAAGGAACGGAGCCAGGCCAAGGCCTGACCACCAATTCCCGCCTCAAGCCGGGCCAGAAGGTTACCGTGGTCGACGGTATCAAAGGCTGCTGAGAGATCAAGGAGGACGAGCAGGGAGGAACACCCCCTGTCGGCCTCCCTGAGGAGGTCATCCTGCAGAGCGACCAGGGCGGTCTCGGTTCCGCGAAGAGGCCTGAATCCAGACTGGAAGGGATCCAGGATATGGTTTAACTCCAGGTATGACTGGAGCCGGACGGCAGCCACCCCCTCAACAACCTTGCCCAGGAAGGGAACAATGGCGATCGGACGGAAGTTGAGAGATCGTCCGTCGCCAAGCCAGGTTTCTTAAGAATGGGTTTTACCACGGTCTCCTTCAGGCGGGAAGGGAAACAACCCTCCCGAAAGGAGGCCGTGGCGATGGAAGAAAACCACTCTGGCATGTTCCCTCGGCAGATTTTATAAGCCAAGCTGGGCAAGGGTCAAGGGAGTGGCCGCCGGCCGGCAACGAGCCATAGCTCTGGAGGCCTCCGCTGAAGAGACCGGCCCAAACTCATCCAGGAGGGGAGAACGGGGGTGAGGCACTGGAAGACCCAAAGGATGGACTAGAGCAACTGGGGGCAAGTCGGAACGGATGGCCTCAATTTTTGATCTAAAATGGGCTGCAAATTGCTCACTAGTGAAATCACTAGGAGGAGGCCGCAGCTGACTGGGATTGGAGAGGTCCCGAACCACCCGGAATAACTCCGCCTGGCGGCTCGAGGCCCCCAATTCTCAGGGAGGCATAAGATCTTCTACCCCCTGATCGCGCGAAGATAGCGGCCAGTCAGCTGTTTAAGGGCAGCCCTATTCACTTCCGTCCGGTTCGCCCTCCATATGACCTCCAGTCTCCTACGTTCTTGCTTCATCGACCGCAGCTCCTCCGTGAACCACGGGAGGAGCGGCCTCGACATCGTAGGAGACGCTTAGGGGCGATCCGGTCTACCGCCCGGTGGCGCCAACATACCACCTTTCCACCAGGGCATCAACCGGATCGTCTGCCAGACCGCCAGAAAGCTCCCGAAGGCCTCCATGAACCTTGTAGGGTCCAGGAGCCTACGGGGCGAGCCCAGGTGTAAGAGGGCGCTCCCGCGGGGTGGGGGGCGATCGACAGGGAAAATTTTAGCAGGTAATGGTCCGACCATGACACAGGCAGGGGCAAAATGTCCCCAACCCCAGACACGAATCCGGCGACATGGAGGAAAAGACCAGGTCTAGGGTGTGGCCAGCTCTATGGGTGGGGCATAAAACATGCTGAGATAAGTTCATGGAAGCCATGGATTCCATGAATTCCAGAGCCGCACCAGAGAGTTCCACCTCGGCATGCAAGTTGAGGTCCCCAACCACCAAAAGGCGGGGCGACCTCAACGAAGCAGCCGAGATGAACTCGGCGATCTCTGGTAGGGATTGTGCTGGGTTGCGGGAGCACGGTACACCAGCACAATGCCAAACTTATCTCACTGACCCACAGATAGATGGAGGCATTCCACCCCAGAACACACCATCGTCGCGGACCTGCTAACGTGAAGGGATTCCTGAAAACGATGGCCACCCCACCCCCTACCCTCCGATCTGCCTGCCCACTGAACCTGAAACCCGGGTGGGCACAGGAGAGAGAGAGAAGCCCCGCCCTCCGCGCCCACCCAGGTCTCGGTAATACACGCCAGGTCGGCGCGCTCATCCAGGATAGAATCGAGGATGAGCGGGGTCTTATTGTGCACCGACCTGGCGTTAATCAGCAGGCAGGTCAGATCGGAGGCGCTGGCGGGATGGCACCCAGGTAGATGGCGGTGGACGATGGGATCAGAATGGGGGACAGGCCTTAGATGCCGGACCCTAGTTCTTCTTACCCGACCGAACCCACCGTCCAGAGCGTACCTCCCACGGCCAGACACCACTGAGATGAGAGTCCCTGGTTGCCAATAGCTGATTGGCAACCAGTGGAGCTGCTTTAATTGGGGTGTAATATGATCTCTGTATCCCACCCCAGTCAGCAATCTGTCTGCTTCATTTTGGACCCATTGAAGTTTCCTGAGACTTTTCATCAGTAGCCTCACATAGAGTGAATTGCAGTAGTCTAGCTGAGATGTCAATAGGCCATGTGTCATTGTGGCCACCTGTTCTGGTTTCTCAAGAAATGGGTGTAACTTGCATACTAAATTTAATTGTACAAATGAACGCCTGGCCACAGCCTCAAGGATGAGTCCAAGAGCACCCCCAAGCTACACACCTCTTTTTTCAGTAGGAGGGTGACCCCATCCAGTACAGGTTGCATCCCTATCCCTTGTTTTCCCTTTTGACTGACCAGGAGCACCTCTGTCTTGTCCGGGTTTAGTTTCATTTTGTTCATCTTCATCTAGTTCTTTACCTCAGCTAAACATTCATGTAAATTTCAGATAGGAGTTCCCTTAGAATCCGGAGGTGATGAGAGGCAGAGCTGGGTATCATCGGAATACTGGTGGCACTTAACCCCAAAGGTCCTGATAATCTCCCCCAGTGGTTTCATATAGATGTTAAATAACATAGGAGACAGAACAGAACCATGAGGAACTCCGCAGGTCAGTGGCCATGGTGTTCAACATGAATAATCTAAGGACCGGAGCCACTTTAATGCAGTACCTCTGATTCCTATTTCAGAGAGATGAGTCAGGAGGATGCCATGGTCTATATCAGTGAGGTGAACCTTTTAGAGACTGAGTGCCCAAACCCACTAATTTTTTTGCAAAGTGCCAATACAGTAATTGAACCTGTATACAGATGGCTATGAAGGGGTGATGTCGAGTGCCCACAGAAAGGGTTCTGAGTGCCACCTTTGGCAATCATGCCATAGGTTCGCCATCACTGGTCTATATTGTCAAAAGCAGCTGAGAGGTCTAGTAAAACCAAAAGGGACACCGATCCCCTATCAATTTCCCTGTGTAAGTCATCTGCCAGTGCAACCAGTGCTGTCTCAGTCCCATAGCTGTACACAGCTGAATTAAAACATCCTGTCCAGAATCCCATTAGTTTACCTGTGCTCCTTGATACCCAGCTATCAACCTAGTTGATGAGTGACAATTTGCTCCCAAGACGTATACAACTGCCTTTATACAAGTGTAAATTATCAATAGAATTCTGGCCACTGAAGTTCTAAGTATGTCAAATTTACCAAATAATATTGCTGGTTTTATGTGTCTCTGTGCTTCTTTGAAAGAACCACATAATCTGAAGCCCTAAATTGTACGTCACTTTGCTAGTACACTAGCCCTCCTCAAGTTATGTTTGTTTTAAGAGTTGGCAGTCCTACTGTAGGCCACTTATTCATCTGTTCTCCATAAGTATGAGGGATAGTGATGGCAAGTTAACAGCAGAATGACAATCCTAATGATGTTGAATTGGCAATTCCAGAAACACCAGCCACCCCAAATCTTCTCCATAATTTGTGATGCTCTGTCACGGCCACTGGTAGGCTTGAAGCATTGTGGATATGAAAATTGGGGTGATGATCTGACTTGGGTATTCATTCCACATACACCATCACATTCTGGCTCCCTTCATAAATTGTCAACATACTTCATGGATATGCAATTGTAAGTAGTTGTTATTGTTTTAATGCAGAAAATTAAGTGTATACTTTCTTATTTGTGTCCATGGGGTGAAAATCAATTCAGGTGTAATTAAAATTCAAACCACTAGTATAGTTTTAAAAAGGTCATTTTAGACTGGAGAGAGAGATTGAAAGTGTTGTTGTTGTTAATTGAACAGACGATATTTAGTCAAGTTTCTTTAACGACAAATGGAGAGAACAAACAACATTAGGTCCGCTATCAACTGCAGCCACTCTGATGTACCATATAAATACAATACCTTTCATTTTAACTCAGTATAACTTCTGCAGAGCAGGATGTACTCTTAAGGCTTCCTTTGTTTATGTAAGCAGAGTTTATAGTGCCAGTCTCACTGACTCTTTTCTCTATAACTGTGCCTGCCTCAAAGAGTCACAGTTTCAGTTCCAAATATGTCAGGCTTCTACATTTTAAATGGCTTACCTCTGAAAGCCATAGCACTTCAAGAACTTGCAGGATTTTTCTTTTCTTTTCATTTCATTGCCCATGTTTACTAACATCAACTTTGGCTTTCCTCTCAATCCTCTTTTTTCTTTCACTTGTCTCTCACTTATTCAATTATCAGTTAATATTTCATATAACAGAAGCAAACATTCTCAAATCAGTTTAAAGTACAAGATCAAAAACAATGTTAGGAATGATGCAACACTAGTGGTGTTCTTACCTTAATTTTGCAATTTCCACTCAAAGTGCTAGTTTTAACACACAAACGTGATACTACCAAGTCAAGTCTTTCCTGTCATCAACCTGTTGAGAATGCTTAAGATAATAATTTGGGCATTCCTCTGAATGAAACACTTAGATGATGGTGGGAATGGTATTTTCAGCTGGGGAACTCCATTTTTTTAAAGTGTCCTCCATATGGAGGACTGCCTGGAATCAATATTGCACTGCTTTTGGTACCAGCCTAAGACATTTATCTGATTCTAGCCATTTTATTGGGAAGGCATTGGTTGATTTTTAAACATTGATTTGGGGCCTCTACAATTTATTTCCAGGATGGACTGTTATTTGATACTATATGGGAATGGAAATTGAGGTGAAGGTGATGATTATTATTAAGATTAAGCAAAAGGTCTTCCCTTCTTTCCTGGTCGTATTTCAAGAGACCTAGTATTACCTGATGGTCTTCTGATCCGGGACCAATTCTGCTCAAATTCCAGAATTAACAAAATCACTTTAGGGACATGTAGTAGTTAATGCTGAAATATTTGCTTGTTGCCCACACAAACCAATGCTATAAACCTGCAGTAGCACCACCAGTGTGTGTTGTTTGAGAAATGCAATGCAGGCATACATATGATTGATTGATTGATTGATTGATTGATTGATTGATTGATTATTTATTTATTTATTTATTTATTTATTTATTTATTTATTTATTTATTTATTTATTTGATTTCTGTTCTGCCCATCTAGCTGCAAGGATGGATGCCTTGTGAAGCACACAGATTATTTTGTTGGCCTTCCTGCCTGCTTGCCCAGTCTGGGAACTGTCCCAGGGGCAGTGACAGACTGGGAGAAGATGACCAGGCAAGACAGCTAGGCAAGTGTGACCAGAAAGAAGTATGCATTGATGCCACCAGTGTACATATAGTGGAAAAGAAAGATGATGTGGCAGTTTAAGAGGAACAGCTGACATGTTCCCTGAGGCAGCTGCCATATTCTGCCTAATGGCATGACTAGCCCTACCGTTTCTTCAAAATAACTGTTCATTGCTTTATACGAATACTTATAATTGGCTCCATAGCAAGGCAGCATATAGGTTATTTCCTATGGTAATATTTTAAAGATAGATCTTTATAACAACCATATGCTGCAGTTCTTACCTTGCTCAAAATGGAGGCTAGATTTTAAATGGAAATCCAATGAGATGAATATTAAGCCTCCTTAATCCGCAGCCATTTCAGCTGTTCCAGTTTAAGGCCAGGATGTGGATAATTCCACTGAGGATGCACACAGGGAGGCTGGAACCAACTCGTCTTAGTATTTTGTTACCGACTGGTGTCAGGGATTTAAGTGTATGGGTTGTTCTCCTGATGCTCTCAGTCTCAAATGCAGGTGGATTGGTTCCAAGAAATTAGAAAAAATCTGGCTGATTTGAAGCAGTTGGGTGTTGTTTAATATCCTTTGCTTGTATTGTCTTGCCCTGTAACAAGTGTAGTGGGGATCATATTCAGTTAGGGACTGTTTAAAAATACATAGAGGAAAGGTTTGCTGCATGAAATCCAATAAATAAATAAATGATGAAATGATCATGTTCTTCTAATTTTTTTTAAATTTTTTTATTTTTTTTTATTTTTTTTAAAAAAAATCTAAAAAAAATAAAAAAAATCATGTTCTTCTAAATTGTTCTTAATCCCTTTCAGGACTCAGTTCAGAAAAAAACACTAGTCCTGCTAGGTTAGAGTAGGTGGTTGTTCACAGTTATGGTTGGTGGTTTGATCTCTTCAGGGTACAATAACTGCATTGAAAGCTCTTAAAAGACAGTTGCTCCTGAAGAGTGTGGAGAAGATTGGAGACAAGCAATCTGAAGTTCATCCAAACAGAGAATTTGTTGCCCTATGTATACTCAGTTTTGCACTGATGATATCGGTATTTTTCCCATTGTTAAGATGACATGATGCTTAATTCAGCACCAACAGTGACAGATATTGACAATTTGTTTTAAACTCACTGTTGCCTTTTGTTTGTTTGTCTATTTGTTCATTTCACTTTTTGCCATCACCAGAGAGCAGGCATCGAGAGCTTCTCACATCATATGCTTTCAATTTTATACCAAGAACAGCAATAAAACAAAAACCGAACAGAGAAAAATCATTTCTAAAGGGCTTCCTCAAGGTTTTTAAAGCAGTTATTTTTAAAGGCAGCAGATTTCTGAAGTGGATTAGCAGCAGATATCTGCTCCCCAGGGCGCACACTGGAAACTAGAGATGGGCACGAAATGAGCAATTTTTCGTTTTTGTTTTTGTTTTTTCATTTCATTACGCAACGAAAATGAAATGAAATTTTTTTAAAAAACAAAACGAAAACGAAAACGAAACGACCAAATTTGCCGTGTTTTTCATTTTCATTGCAGCAGATGCATCGAACTAAAAAGAATGCTGACAAAACAGCAATTTTTCATTTTCATTTTCGTTTTTTTGTTTCGTTACCAAACGAAACAAAAACGAATTTTTTTGCAAAAAAGTCACAAAAACGAAAATGAACCAAATCGGACCCCTAAATGACCAAACGACAAACGAAACACCATTTTTTTGAGTCGTGCCCATCTCTACTGGAAACTTACAAATTTAGTGCTACTCCACTAAAACAATGGCGACAACAAATCCAGTAAAGGATATAATTTAAGGAGGTTTTTGAAACATTTTTTTTTACCCATTTCCTGAACACCAGTGACATATTAAAGAAGACAAGTGGGTCTTTCCATGAAGCCATAGGTTAGGACCTGGATTACCCATTGCACCTCCAGGGAGAAAATCCAAACTCTGGAGCCTTTGGCAAGGTGCATAGTTCCAGAACATCCCAAGAGGAAAAGAAGGATGAACTAAATCTGAGTATCCTATACATGGAATACCCTGGAAAGGGTTACAGTAAACCCCCACCTGTTGCAGGGGTTAGGGACCCGACATGACCTGCAGTAATTGAAAATATGCAATATGCAGATACAGTGGACCCTTGTATAACAAACAGCTTGTATAACATAAAATTTGTACAACATAAAAATTTCAGAGGTAGAGGAAATTTGCTTAACATAATTGTCTATGGGGAGAATCTGTACAACATAAAAATGGGATCACTCAGTTTTCAATGCATTCCTATGGGAATTTGTATAAAGGAAAATTTGCTTAACATAATTTCATTTGGAACCAATTAATTCCTTTATACAAGGTACCACTGTACTGGGTCAGGCCAAGACTGTGTGGGCTCTCTGGGGGCTCTTGTACTTACCTCAGGCCTGGCGCCCCAAACGGGCCTGCAAGGGGCTTTCCAGTCCCCCAGAGCCCCAAAAGTGCTTTCCAGTGATCTGGAAGTCACTTCTGGTTTACCGGAAGTCACTTCCGGTTTGCGGGGAAGCACTTTGGGGGCCTCCAATAGGTCTAGGAGGACCTTTCCTCCTTATCCCAGGGGGCCTTTTTTCATATACTGCAGATCCGCAATATACCGGGACCGCAGTATATGAACCGCAAAAGGGCAGGGGACAACTGTATCACCAATCAGAATTCACTTAACAGGACATGATAATCAGTTGTGGATAGAAACCATGGCAAGATTTCTGCTTGTTAGACACCAAGTAGTACACATGATGAAAGGACAAATCTTCCAACTAGATGAGCCTTTGGTGACTGATGCGGCCACTAGAAAGACCAAGTTTTGGAGGTGTGTAAAGATGTGAGTGTGTCAGGAGGGGGAGTTCAGGTTCTTCCTTCAAAAGGAAATCAACATCATATGAAAACACTATTGTATGTACAGTACTTGTTTTTGTTTGTGGAAATTGTTTGGGAAAGGCTGTGGCTGCATTTAGTAAATGAAAAAAAAAGACCTAGCTAAATTGAATCTTTTTTCTCTTTCATTTAAATAAAGCCCCCCCTTCCTATTTCAATCTAATTTTTTTGTTTGATAGTTGCTAATGTAATGCTTGAAACATTATTTTAAGAACAGTTGATTTAGGTGTTTTTAGTTTTACTATAAATCATCTTTAAATGTTAAGTTTATTTTTTAAATGTAATCTCATTATGTACTTCTACTGTTTGACACATTTCAGATTAAGTTTCATTTTTAAGAGGTTTATTTGGCATATTAATCCATTTCTTTCCATTTGCAGCCATTGTTCTTGTAAGCAAATGCCACACACTTCACTTTCATGTAATTTTGTAAGCTGCACAATTGGAAGTCTAAGTGAACTATGCTAATCTTTTCAGATGATGTGGTTTATGGCCTTTAGAAACAGGGCATCCTTAATGTCCATTCAACATACTGGCTTGTTTTGTACAATGTAGGGGGGACTCTGTAATCCTGTAGATATTGTTCATCTACAAACCTACTTTGTCATACCAGTGGTGTTTGATGGGAGCTGGACTCCAACATCTTCTGGAAGGTTACAGTTTCCTATCTCTGTCTTAATACAGAAGGTGCCTTATTCAATGCTGGAACATTTCACTCTCCAATGTGCTCTTCTTCAGTCTACCTGCGACAGTTCTCTTTGTTTTTAAATAAATATTCTTCCTAGATGTGTTTTCTTGAGTTACCCCCCCCCCAGCAAAAGCATTAAGAACTGAACCTGGAGTTTTCAACTTGACAGGCCTTTATTTGTACAATTGAACCACACACGCCTGCTCTCTGTTTTCCTAACACTGAGGTTACATCATTGGTAGTAATACTTCCAAAGCTGGACAAAAGAAAATTTTCTGAGAGCTTAGCAGCTATAGCAAAGTTTCCAAGTACAGTACTGTCATGTCTTGCTAAGTCCTCTCTAGAGATGGGCACGACTAAAAAAAAAAGGTGTTTCATTTGTCGTTTGGTCGTTTAAGGGCCCGTTTCGGTTCGTTTTCATTTTTGTGATGTTTTTGAAAAAAAAATTGTTTTCGTTTTGTTAGGTAATGAAACAAAAAAACAAAAACGAAAATGAAAAATTGCTGTTTTGTTAGCATTCTTTTTAGTTCAATGCATCTGCTGCAATGAAAATGAAAAATGGCAAATTT
The DNA here is from genome assembly GCA_029282475.1 of Phrynocephalus forsythii. Lineage (NCBI taxonomy): Eukaryota > Metazoa > Chordata > Lepidosauria > Squamata > Agamidae > Phrynocephalus > Phrynocephalus forsythii. The sequence goes on from JAPFRF010000002.1 coordinate 84,901,456, forward strand.
GGTCATTTCGTTTTCGTTTTCGTTTTGTTTTTTTTAAAAAATTTCATTTTGTTTTCATTGCATAATGAAACGAAAAAAACAAAAACAAAAATGAAAAATCGTTCGTTTTGTGCCCATCTCTAGTCCTCTCTCTATAACTTGTGCCTCAACAATGGTGAGGGAGCAGCCGGCTCAGTGATGGGCAACTTGTTACCCCCCACCCCACCCCAAAGTTGGTGTTGGATTGCAGCTTCCATCAATTCTGGCCAGCATAGCCAATAGTGAGGGAGGGTGGGAATTGCAGACTGGAAACATCTGCAGAGACGTAAGTATCAGTAGCTCCCTGGTAACCTTCTTCCACCAGAAAACAAAGCAGGATAAGGTCCTGCATTCTGAAATGTCTTACTATTTGTAAAAATGGGCTAAATGTAATAATATTGTGAGCACTATCATTTGCAGTAGATTAAAACTGTATTCCAAATATTGAACATGTGGTCCTCCTTCTTGTCATGTGTAATATTAGGGATGGGCTGCTTTAGAAGATGTGGAGGTCACATCCCCACTACCCATGGGACAAAGCCAGCCTCAGTTGCCTAAATGAACAAAATTATGAAAAATCAACTTACCTCTGATTTTGTTTCTGTGACTGGAGAGGTGGTCAGATGTGGGTGGGATATACCCCATTGCAAAATCACAAATCCTAGAAGCTTCCAAGAATGACAAGTGACCATCATTTTGCAGTACTTTGCAGTGGCAGATCTGGGACACAAAAATGGTTTGCATACACCCCCAGGCCACATTAACTTATTGAATGGAGGCATTCTAGGGAACTGCAGTGGCCAGTCTGAAGTGGTGGAGTGGGGGCAGTGGTGCTGAAGAGTTAGAGCATGCCGTGTACAAATCATAATGCTTTGTATAAACCACGGCAAAGCTATCTAACCCATTGCTTACAGAGAGAAAGTCGAGAAGCAAAGCCTTTCTCTTCTGCTACAGCCAGCGCACTCCTGTTGCCCGTGTGGTGCTTCCCTTCCTCGTTTTTAATAAAAGAAATGGCTTGCTCTCCGCTGCATTAGAGCTAAATTATCATTTATGTTTGTCAGAGGGGTTGCTAATGTGTAATGAGATTTTAGAGTTAATGTTTTGTACAAAGCACTTTAGCTGAGCTAGGATGGAATTGGTTTAGGATTTTGATGTGGTGTTTTAATTAAAGATAGTTTCCAATCAAGGCCGAGCCAACGGCTTGTCAGAAGATTTGGTTCCCATCAGACAATACACCAATGTAATCCCACTCTTGCTGAGTGCATTTGGAGTCTGTGGAGGGAATTAGGTAGAGCAGCTCTTTGGGGATGGGGTTGTTTTTATGTTTTGGTGCTTTTAGCACTCCTCTATGAGTTTATGTTTGTTTTTGTGGTTTTATACCAGAATGATTTCACCTTAGTTTGCATGAACTGCATTTTGAAGCAGCACTAAACATACAAAATGGACCCTTTCTCTGGACTGTGGTTTATAGAGATGGGCAAGATTTACTTTCTTGGACTACAGCCTGCAGAATCCCACAGACCATATGGCTTTCGAATTCTGGGAGAAAAATTTCAAAAATGTAACTTCCCCCATTTCTGTGGTTTTGCATAGTCAATATTTCAGAATAAGTGGAATAAATTTGCCATCTTTTACATGAAGAAAAGAATGCATGTTTCTGCTTTGTGGAAGTGAGGGAAAAGAGAACCATCAATCACGTTTTAACCCTGCACCACCTTATTCTCTGTCCTGAAGGGTCAGATTTTTTTTTCAGGCAATGTTCCATAGTGTAGGCAAAATGATGTGCCAGATGCAGATTATTTTGTATATTGGCCCCCGGGTTGGGTGAGACCAGCAGGTTAAGAGCTGTGGCTGTACATTAGGGACCAGCAACTTAGGGACTTTCCAACAACCACTACCCTTCTTTTTTGGATATGCTGGCTAGGGCTGATGTGAGCAGCTATTCAACAATACCTGGTGGACAAACTGTTGTTCACCCCAGCTTTAAAAATGTGTTGAATTGCACTGATAGCTTATTATAAGGATTTTTTTAAAAAAAACCTTGAACTAAAGTTGGGATCTAATTTCAAAACATTTCTTGAAACAGAAAATTGAAATTTTTCTTTCCTTAATTCCAGCTGCAAAGGTCCCCCTTTCACAATTGTGTTCTATATGTGTCACTTGCTTGCCATATGATGTGTTGGAGAATAGTTTTCAACAGTGACATACAAAGACTTTGAGGGATCTATTTTTAAAATGTAAACCCCTAATATTTTTTTAGGGGACAGCATGACATTGGAGCCTCCGTTATCTCTTGTTTACTGAACAAGCCAGCCAGCATTTCCCTTGCTACCTACGTTCAAGCGCCCTCTCAAAAAAAAAAAACAATCTGGTCAAAGGCTTTTCTGAGAACCTCTGAGTTCTCCTAGTCCTTTCTCTGCCATCTCCTTGTGAAGTGTTTGAGAAAAATGGCCAGACGCTCAGGTATGCACGGCCCCCTTTGTCCAGTGGAACGGGAGTGTCATGCACAAAAGGCTTGTGCTAAAATAAACCCCTTAGCTTTAAAGGTGTCACAAGGCAATCTTGCTTTCCACAGTTGTCTCTTTGAAAATTGCTACAACTCCCTTGAGTTTCTGCATTTCGAATCTGGGCAGGAACAAGGACTGCACAAGCTGAGTAGCCTTGTTTGTGTGCGAAAAGGTCAAGAGGAACAGCAGAGAGGGCGGATGCTGTGTGTCGACAGCATGGCTTTCCTGTTATTGAAAAGGCAGGATCGTGTTTTCTATCTCTCCGCGTGCCTTTAATTCATTCAACAGATGGCCATTGAGAGGCAAGCATGGTAGGATGATGCTCATCAAATTTCAAAGGTAATGGTTTGTATATTGACTGATATCTTGTGTGGTTCGAGGACGCGGGCCGGAAGTGATCCCACTGCTGCTCACATTTTATGGAAAGAGGTTCAGGTGGGACTCAGCAAAAATGTAGTTTTAAGAACTGTGTTCAACATATATAACAAGACTGTTTTTCCCCCATCACAGCCCCTTTAGCTACTTTCTTTGGAAGACTGTGTAGGGTGGCTGCGATTTTAATCAGAATTTGTGAAACAGAGTCTGTTGGAATGTTGGGCTCCGATTTTGGAGAGCTGAGTTCAAGTCCTGGCTTACACCATAAAACTCCATGAGTAACCTTGGAGGCAGTTGCACTCTCCACTTGATCTACCACATAGAATCGTGAAGATAAACAAACAAAAACAAGTATGTGACCATGTCTTAAGTTGGAGAAAAATAGACTTCTCAGGAGTGGGTGTCAATGTCCAAGCTCTAGGCCTGGGCATGTGGAGGGCTGTGTTGTCCTGAAATTGCTCCCCTCTGATTAATGTATAAACCAATCCCTCTCACACTCTTCTTGACTTCCACAACTGTCTCTCAATGACAGGATAGTGGGGAGCACATTGTCTTGTGCCACAGAAATCAGAGATGGCAGAGAGTTTGTGTACGACACAACCATGTTCCCAAATACTGATGATACTGCCATGTTACAAACACATATATCAGTTTAACACCACTTCAGTCCTCATTACATTCCCTATAGCATACTTGAAGTCGTAGTGTGCTGGGTTAAACAGTAGCAGTGTTAACAGAAAGCAAGGCTTTGCATATTGAATACTTGCCAGTAACTTTGGAAATAGCTCTGCTCTCCTCCTTGATCTCCCTCACTGGCTCATGCTGCTTGTGCGCAGGGAGCATGAGATAATAATGGACCTGCCTCTGATACTTGATGTTCCCATAATAAATGACAGACTCCTCACATAAATTGTTTGAACATGGATGATTGCACTTATTTCTTAGCAAGAAGATCCTGGGAACCATCCTTTCTTTACCCAGCCAAAATTCTCTTGCTCCCCCACCCCACCCCTCTTATATTAAACTCAGCAATGCAGGACAAGAGCTGCAGTAGCTGCATGGCTTCAGTTATATAGCTGCAATGCTATCTATATGCATTTGGGAGGAAGTTCCCTTGAACTCAGTGGGGCTTGCTCTAAATTTTATTTATTTATTTTTATTTATTTATTTTTCACATTGTTCCTGTAGGTCCACTAGAATTGCTATGCAAATACGGCATATACAGCTGACAAGTACTGTGCATATTATTAGCAGCAGAATTGCACCTTGTGTAGCCCTCGAGGGACAACAGAACAGCACCAATAAAACCACCACCATTAGAATGCCGCTAATAATCCGGCTGCTGTGCACCAGTATAATGATAACTTCTCATATATTCCACAGGAGGAATGTGAGTGGGACCAGTGAAATTATTACAGCCCTTCTCTGATCTAGTCTGAAGCCTTGATGTTCCCAAAGGAACTGTTGAGAAAGAAAAATTGTGTGTCTTTCCCACAAACAACATTTGTCTCTATTTCACCTTTCTGCTTCTGCAGTCAGTCTGCATGGTTCCCCCTGCCCGACAGAATGGGCCCCAGTGTGGAACGATTTCTTAGAAGAGAAACAGGAAAGTTGCAGGCGGATGGATATTTGGAAATCAGAGCACCTGTGGATGTTCTCTCCCACCCCGGACATCCAAAATGCTTTGGAACATATTAAAGTCCCAGATGCATACTCCATCCATTATAAATCTGAACTTGGTATTTACAAATATTTCTTGTTTATCATGAAATATTCATTGTCGAGCTCTGCATCTGCCATCCTGTTGTCATCTTCAGCTCACTCACAGGAAATGATGAAGTACTGCAAAATAACCTTTTGACTGCACAGCTCGGCTCGGCTTTTGGAAGTAACTGGTCTCGAAAAGAAGCAAGGCAGTGCAAGGCAGTCTTGGGGCAAGATGTGTCTCCACTGGAAATGCCATGGGGCTCACAGAAACAACTCTTGAGCAAGTGATCAAGCTGCAGAATTTTCTTTTATCATCTTAAGAGACTTTTTAAAATGTAGCATACTTTATTTATTTATTTAAATTATTTATATACCACCTTTCTCCCCATAAAGGGCCCAGGGCAGCTTACAATGGATAAAACAACAGATTTAAAAACATCCCCATCTGCTGGCAGAGCTACACAACAGGATGTCAACCTATGTATCATAAAACACCCTGGAAAATCTTAACTGAAGGGCAAAAGAATGCATAAAGGAACAGCCCGGAATGATCATCCTCTTTCAAGCTCTCAGCCTCTCTCACTGTAATGAGATTAAAAATGATTCTGCTGTTTCTGGCTCTGCAGAAATTATAGCTAAGGAATGTCACGAGATCTCTACCAATCTACAGAAATTAGTAGAGGCAGGATTACAAAATACAGTGGAATTTGCCAGAGCTGGAACCATCTGTCAAGCCACTGAGGTCACTTCCACATCCTGCTGCTGCCATGCTGCCTTTGCACTCAGATTATGCTGGCTGGCTAATTTTGCTACTGCCCTCTCTTAGCAATGTTTTTGGATTTCCCCTTGCATTGTAAAAAGGGTAACAAAAGAGGAAACAAGCCCAACTCTGGTGGTATAGCCAGGAGGCATGAAGAGGGAGGTGGGAATGTCACTGCACTCACATCTCCTTCATGGTTTCCATGCTGCAGGAGAAGTCCTGAAGAAGAGCTTTAACCATATTTAAATAGATGCAATTACAGCACTTCATGCCACTGGGAACTCTGAAAAGGCCAGACTTCCAATCCTTTCGAGCTATTCAAGTTTATTTGCCTGAATATGATTAGTGTTCCTTTTCACAAGCAGGGTTGGGGCTAGAGCACAGGTCCTTGGTTCCTTCTCTCTCCAGTTACAGACTATAGTATCGGAAAGGGCCTCAGAAACCTTCATTCACCATGTCAGATATCCAGACGTCTAGGTCAGTGTTTTTCACATCCTGATAGCTAAATAGGCCAGCAAAGAAAATGTGACACCCTCCACTTTTTAAAGATCCTCCCTTTTTATTAGCCCCTTTGGGTCCCTTGTTGTAATAGCAGCGGGGTTTGGGGGTGGTGGTGGTGGTGGTTTTGCAAACAAAGGTGGCTTCTTGGCCGGGCGGGGGATGGTGCCGCGCGCTTGGCACCCAGAGTGAGATTTTATCGCGACTGGCACCGGTTAGAGTTCACCCGCAGTGCTGTATAGGCGAAGTGTGTGTGTATTGCCCTGTTTGTCTGTTTTATTGGCATTACGCTTCCCTTTGTGTTGTGGGGTTTGCTGACTGCCTGGGACATCATGCTTGGGGATGGGTGGCCGGAGTGAGCAACCAGAGGAGGAGCGGGTTTTCCAGGAAAGAGAAGAGTCGGGTTGCAAGGCAAGGGAGACTTGGGTGAGTGGGGGCGGGGGAGAGAGAGAGACCCAAGCTCTTGCTTCTCTTCCCCCCCGCCAGCCAGCAGCTGTCAGGTTGCGAGGCCCTTTAACGAGCTGGAAAAATAAATAAATAAATAAATAAATAAATAAATAAATAAATAAATAAATAAATAAATAAATAAATAAATAGTTACACCTGTGCTAAGCAAATGGTGTAATCTGCAGAGTTTTCTCACTGCTTTTTAATGCATCCAAAGTTGGGTTTCTGGGCCTGAGCTCACCTACCAACTTGGTAGGTACTGGGAGAAAAACTGAAGTGGGGACTTGCTGACAGCCAATTAGAAGTTATTTCATGTTATGTATAATGAAGCAACAATATTTTTGACCAATAATTGGTGTCCTGTAGAAGCATAATGGAGAGACTCGGCCTACATCTGGGCAAAAGAATTATGTAATCTGGGCACACATGGGAAACATCTCTTAGCCGCTAGCCTCAGAATGTCTTACTAGCATGACCACCCGAGTTAAAGTTAGCAAGCCATTTATCTTTCCCAGACAAGACTTCCTGTTCTGTTGTATTATTATTTAGTACCCGTCTGCATCTGTATTCAGTCCTCTAATATATTTTACACCCACCCCAAGGCCTAAGTACCCGAAGGTATATAAAACTGCAATCTGAGCTGCTGTGTGCCTCAGGAACAAATACAAACTAAGTGGTGGTTAACATGCATTCTGTCTTTGAGGCTTTCTGTCTTTCATGTTGTAACAAGACCTTTAAAGAATGATGTGGTCAGCCTTAAAACCAGACTAGAACAGCAAAGAGACGTCAGTCAGGTATTTAATGTCATAAATTCCTTTCTGAGTGAGCCCTGTGTCTTATCTCCAGGGTCTTTTATGGCCTCACATAATGACTTTTAATTAGAAGGATTTTCTATGATGACTTTTTGCCTCATTTGTCCCTCAGGACCAATTTTAGGCTGAATATATGTTACATGGCAGTTGGGTAGAATCAGCAGGCATGGCTTACTTCATCTTCTGACAGCAAGCAACGGGGTGTCATCAGAAAACAGGAGTGACTCTTACAAGCCAGCCAGGAAGCACTCTATGAAGACAAACAAGAGTGTGCCTCAACCCTACCCTTCCATTATGGCTAGCTGTGGGCAATTGGCCTTTAAAAACACTCCACTTTATTTATGGGCAAGGAAATGATAGGGGTGTGGGTGGTGGAGGCAATTGCATTTTGCTTTTCCAGGGAAGGGGAGATCCTCCAAAAGTTTCTTCAAGGTGGGTCTCACCCTTTACAGTGATTGTGGGGCAGGTTTGTTCATTTTCTCCCAAACCATTAATTTTTTTTTGTACCACCAGTCAAAATGGCAGTAGCACCACCACCACCACCACCACCAGTGTTACTCACCATGGGCACCGTTTTGCTTCTCCACAGTGCCCTCTGTTGAGAGTCATCCAAAGACATTGTGCTTGCGCTGGGAGTGGAGATATCCATGAAATGGTTGAGAGAGTTTGCAAATAATTCTGAGAAGACAGATATGTCTTCTCTGAAGTTGTGATTCAGCAAGATCAGTGGCCTTCAAACTGTCATGTTTTTGAAAGCCATTGCCATTTTTTGTCTCTAATGCAGATGCCTGTAATAATGTCCCTTCTCTGTTTGTCAAACATTTGCTAACAAATATGAGGGAGGACAGTGTTGTGTCCAGCTCTGGGGGTAGTGGGGGTAGTGCAAATGCTGTACCATAATTTTCCTTCCCATTTCCCCACACCTTTATTTCTTTATAAAAAGGGTTTCCATTTGTCTGCTTTGTTTTCACACACCCCCTTAGAATCTATTTTCACAGTATTTGAGGTTTACCGTAACACTCCAAAGTGGGCATGGGAACTGCATTTTCTTTTCTGGTTTGCAGTTTTTCATCCCTCAGCAGCTTTCATTGCTGCCTGTCTGATGCTTCCTGATCTGGAACAGCCTTGTGAAAGGAATTCCTCCATGACATCATCTCCTGGTCTTTTGATTAAAATGTGGGAAGCTAGGAGGAGGCTTTAGCTGAAGTATGTGAAGCTGAGTGGTACAATGAAAAACAGGACACCACACAGTCTTCACCCATGCCATCTTGGACTGAACCCATGAACATTTCTCCAATATTTTCTCTTCTTTTTTTCCCATGCCAAATGGAACAAGAACAGACAAAATCATTATGGGATAACATTTTGGCTTAGTACTACTGTAGTTGTAATGGCTTGCTTAATGTTTCTTGGCAAAAGAGTGGAACACACACATGACCAAGGTGATGTCACAAAGGTGTAATGTACTAGAACTCTAGAATGGAAGCACTGTGAATCTTTCTCTTTTTCTTCTGGCTTCATTTGGATGTTGTATTAATACAGAGATAATTCCATCAAGCAGAATTGCGCATTTCTCTGATATATGTCTGGTTGCACCCAGCAATTGGACATTGCTTGCAGCAGGCATTAAAACCAACGTTGTGACAAATTAGCCAAGTAGCTCCCTTCCCAAGAGGTAGGTATCTTTTCTGCAGAAGGGGAGTGGGGGAGAATAGGTTTCCCTGTGTCAATCTGCTGACCCAGATACATGATAGAAACTGTCCTTTGGTTATTGCTGTTTAGGATCTGTTCTAGAGAATGCAAAACTGGCATTTCACGGCTTTCAGTCTGTGAAATGGGTTGATTAAATTTACCAGGAATTTTGTTTCTTCCTTCCCTTTTCTTTCTCCAGAAATGCCGTTGGGATATCTGTCAAACAGATGGGAGCATTGTTACACCAACCCTTAGATCTCTCTCTCTCCCCCCCCTCTCTCAGTGTCACCCGCCCAACACTTATTTGTGTTGGTTACAACTCCCAACAGCTGCTGCCCACCCTGATCCTCAGTTTCTAGTGGCATTTGAGCCTCAAGGGGTATTGTTGGTTTAGCAGGTTCCTGCATGCATTGGCCTCACAGTCTCGGTCTCAGTCTGTTATTTCATTTTCTATGAAGAATATGCTACAGACAGGTTTCTGTCATGTCCAAATGTTATCACAGGGTGGAGAGAGGTCAGGCAGGGCAGGAGCACCAATGCTGGCCTCTGCTTCAGTTTTGTTTGCCTAGCCAACGTCTTTGAAAGGGCCATGTCTGTGCTTCTCGGCAAAGGAGGAATGCTCCCTGGCACCCTTTCGCACAGCTGCTCCTCTCTGCTGCTCAGCCTAGCCCCAGAACACATTCTTGAACTGGGAGCAGCCAAACCATTTCATTTCCCCCTGCTTGTTTTCATCTTATACAAAATGTTTGAAGATGATGGGCTGGTGCAAACAATCACGGGAATTAAAAGGAGAACAATGATCAGGACAGGAATTAAAGGTGGCATATTTTGTTAAAAACTTTTGTGCCTGGATCCTAAACATCCATGCCATGCTGGTAAGAGTTCCACTTTGATTCAGCTTCCCTACATAGCTTGTGAGACTGCGAACATTATATTTGGTGTGTGGAGTTTAGCTTGCAGATGCTGGGTAGTGGATTTTTACTTTAGTCCAAAAGTTGATTATCTAACCTCTAGGGCTGTCGCGGTGAATTCCTCCTTCAACCTGGCAGGCAGACTTTAGGTTTCCACAGGAGGTAGTCTTGATTTAGGTGCTCTTCTACCTAACAAATAAAAATATCTTACACAGATTTAGCCACCAAGAGACCCCTCTCTTGCTCTTGTTGTTTCAGGGCTCAAGCAGAAATGAGGGTATCTTACTTAATTATGCAGTTTAAAGAGGGGCATAGGATGAGCTTCCCCAAAGACCAGAAAAGCATTGTGACCACATGCAGGCACCCGCTGGGCAATGACGTGGTGCCAGTAAACCTTTCACTTCCAGAAATGTTACACTGGAGCAGCACCAGACTTACCCAACTCCATTGATACGGACTTGCTGGATGATGGCTGAAGATGGGGAAACTTTTCTTTGCACATCACAAGCTCTGATTGGTTCTGGTCAATTTTTTTAAAGATTGGTTTTTGGATTTTGCCTGTGTGTGAGGTGCATCCATGATTTTGAATTATGCAACATTCTGATATGAGTTGAAAACTATTTTTTTGTAAATCCCTTGCAGACGGTTGCAGTGTTATTATTCAAAAGAACCTTGGCAGGAAAAAAATTATGCTGGAATTTGCTCAATAAATACATTTTACAGACTTTTAAAAGAGCTCAATTTGAGATGAATGGAAATATTCCTTGAATTAAAACCTAGACTATTCAACAATCAATTATATTGCCAGTATAAAGTTGTACACTTCATGTTAGTAATAAACACGACTAAAAAGAGAATAGCACAAGCAAACAATTTGTCTCATTATCCCTATTAACGTGAGGGCAGAGCATTAAGAACAAGAATGATAACATACCTCACATCCTCAGGGTCTGAATAAGGACGAACAGTGAATTGAGACATGCTTCAAACATGGCAGAGGTATATGGGGTTCCCTTTGTGTGGCTCACTACAGAATTGACACAGGGCAAGCTCTACACGCACTGTACATCTTTCCCCAGGTCGTCCCAGGACATTTTTCTGCTCAAACCAAAAGACAAGATGGTGTCCCATCCTAGAAACTGACTAGATGGGCAGTTGGATCATAACTGACTGCTGGTGTAGGTTTTCTATGATGCCTCAGGGAGCAAGGTAGTTACATCACTACTGTCTTTCTGGTAAAGACAGCTGTGTCATAAATAGAGTCTGGAAACCTTACCAGCTTGCTTGCTTACTTTGTTTATTTGATTGATTGATTGATTGATTGGATGGTTGGATCATTGACATACCTACCCATTAGTGCACATAGTACTCTGGGCAGGTTACAAGATAAAATTTAAAACTCTCCCAGAACTCACATAACAATACATACAACAATACGGCAGTCAAAACAAAGGGAGGAAGAAAGAACACCCTCTCCCCAAAAAAGGGAAAAAAGAAAATAATAATAATATTAATTTAATATTAATTTAATCAGATACAGGAGACTCAGGTGTTGGAGACAGCATGGATTAGCTCTCAGAAGCCACCAGACACTGAGCGATTTAAGAAAAAGGGCTGACCAGCTGCCCTTACTGTTCCCCAGCATCCACCAGTTAGGGCACTTTTCTTGCTCTGTTTAGTGATAGGGCTGGACCTGGACACACCCTCTTATAACAACTGCCCCTATGTGGAATTATATTCAGTTGTATGCAAAAATGGGATCCAACTGAATTTCTGTCTCCATCCACACATCCTTAATTCCATCTGTGATTACCAAATTTTCAAAGCATCTGCTACCCAAGTGAGAGACGCTTCCGAAATCCCTTCTTTGCAAATTTGGATGTAAACTATTTGGAACTGCACCTCTGGGACTGGCATTCAGATCAGAAGTGAGTTACGCACTGCACTTCCAGATCTGCTGCTGCAGATCTCAGCTCAAGAAACCAAACATGCTGTGACTAACCAGGCATACGCTGGGAGAAACTACATTTAGAAAGGTGCATTTCTGAGAGGAAACTTTGACTTAAATATCTAATTTCATGCAGATTAATGTGGCAATGCAGCCTGCTAAAGAGTGAGCATATAAGAAAGTGGCATGGAGGCATTTGTTCCGATTACACAGTGTATCCTGGTGGAATAGATGTGAAGGAGGAAGAGAGAGACTAGAGAATTCTGGTCGAGTAGGGTTGGCAGCCAAACCAAAGGAATAAGGGTCCATTCTGCCTCATCTCTTCCTCTGTTGCAGCAGTGGAGAATGAATAGTAGCACATTGTTTAGAAGAATATCATTAGACTAATCCTTACTTGGTGTGCTGACCAGATCTAAATATACCCCTGAGCAGCAGGACTCAAACACAAGGACGGGGGAATGAGCATCTCCTGTTGCTAACATGGCATCTCAGTGACATCTCTGGCCACATGGGACTTCAGGCATCCTAATTTTGAACCCATTGATGAACTGTAAGCACAATTCAGCACGACCCAGCTAAACACAATTCTTTCACTGTTGATCCTGATGGTCAAAACTAAATCTGGACCTTGAGAGGCTGAGGCTGCAGGTGAAAGAAGGTGCCCAAAAGAGGCCAACCCAAGTGGCACAAAGCGTGTGCAAGCTTAGCTCTCACGATCTCTGGATCTGTTTATCAGACAAGATGCTGCAATGACTGGGGGTGGTGGAAAGGAAGCAAAGCAAGACTTGAACTTAAGCGTTTGTAACCTGAGTGGTGCCTTGAGATGTTAACAGAGTAAGGCTGATACTTCACATCCATCTCATCGCTGTTCCCGATCCCGCTTGGGACCGGTACGAAGTAATCTAACCGCACGTCCATTGCGGGATGAGGGGAGTTCATCCCGACCACGCCCCCTGAACTGCAATTTAAGCAGGATGAGAGATTCCCCTCTCTGGCCTCGGGTATCTGCTTATCACACTTCTCGTTCCGAGATGAGTGGCTGTGAAGTCTGTCTCCTCCCACAACGTGCCATTCTCCATCAAGTGGCAGGAGTACAAAGTACTATTCGCCAGTACATTCCCTATGGAGTCAGCAACACAGTGCAGAGAGATTAAAAGACAAATGCCTCAAATTTAGCTCTGTAATGCATTGAATGCAAGGCTTTGGAGAATCGAAACATCGAAAAACGGAAGGTCGGGGCCGGAAAAAAAAAGGAGAACAAAGGCATGGAATTTCACATCTCATCACGGAACGAGGATGTGTGGTAACAGTCATACCAGTATCATCCATCACACCCATGCATACACGGGAACAGGGACAGAACCGGAAGAAGACCACGTGACTGTGACCGACATCAACACGCAACAAACTTTCTCCCAGGACAAGAATGGACATGAAGTAACCACCTAAGACACTTAAATGAGGCTCTGTCTTATGCTGCAGTGGCATTAGATTTCACTTGGAGTAGCCCTTAGGGATCTGGGGGCGGGGGGAGTTTGCAGGGAAGGTAGACAATGTTATTCCTTTCAGAAAAGAAAAATCCTGCTGTAAACAGAGGACAGTCTGCATCTTGCGTAAAGTTCACAACTCTTTTATCAGTGGAAAACAGAGCAATTAAGCAGTCTTTATATTGACACGGCTGGAGATAATTTTAGATGCTAGACTAAATAAAGAAAGTCAATAAAAGCCTCCATGGGTAGTTTTACCTACTGGTGAAGGGGACGAATCCTTGGAGAATCAAGTCCTTGTTTCAGATGGTATAGAATCCTCTTCTTGCACTGGAGAGTCCCCGTACTGGATGGCTAGAACAATGCTTTTCACAATCATAAGAAAAAGCAGGGTTATCCATGTCACTGGCAAGAAATCTCCCCAAATCTGTATTAGCTTTTTAATGCTAACCAAAAGACACAGACTATGTACAGAAGGGACAAGCTTTTGGGGCCTGTGGATCTCTCTTAAAAGCATGATGGTGGGGAGATTCTTTTTCCAAATCCATGGTGTCTGTTGCCCAAGTTAGAAAGGTGTTTGCTTGCTTCCTTCCTTGTTTGTTTGGATTATAACTCCCAGCATTTTCCAGCCAGCATGACCAATGGTTATGGTTGGCCAGGGTATTCTGTGAGCTGTAGTCACCTCCCCCCAAATAAATCCTAACCACTGAAAAGAGAGGCACTGTCCAATGATGTGATGGTGTCAAGGTTCCTTTGGAGCAGGTTCCCAGGCATTTTGACAGCACGTAAGGCAGAGACATTTGTCCCACCCCGGCCCCATTTATGAAAATTACTTTTCTGCTCCTGTTACTCTTGTTAGTACCATGTATCAGGTCCTTGACAAGCCTAGAGCTCATGGTCCTTTCTCTCCAGATAGGGGAGGGAGAAAAAGGAATTCTTTTATTCATTCAGACTTGAGAGGATGTGCCAGGCCAAGCATCAAGGTCAAGTCCTCCCTCTGCCCCCTCCTTCTATAGGAGTTGAATGGCTTCAGCTGGAATAGAAAGCACAGGGAAATACATCATTGTTAGTGCATGTTCTCCGCAAGGCTCCAGGAGGATCGAATACGTGGCTACTTGTAATGAGTCTTGGTTCCCAGTCATTTCATCGCAATAGCTACTCAGGCTCAGTTACAGACCAGGCTTGTCGCTATCCCTTAGTTAGGAAGTTATTACTTTGCAGAAGAACAATTAGTTATTCCACCCCCTCACCTTGTACAGGATAGGCTTGTCGCTGTGTTCAAAGCAGAAAAAGGCTCACATAGTCTGGCAAACGGACAGTGTCCCTGTACAGTTTCACGGCTCCATTCATCAGCGCTCTCAGTTATGCAAGGGCAATTTGGCACCAGAGCCTTGGCTCTGACGAGCCATCACTCTTTCTGTTTGCCTTCACTGCTCTCTCTTGCTATCTCCAGTCCCGCATTTGTTTTCAGTCATCACTGCCCTCCCAGTGATACTGACAAAAGTGGAACATGTACAGCAAAATGTTTACCTATTCCAATAGTCAGAGAGCACATCTTGGGTAAATTGCTTTTTGAACTGTAACTCCCAGAATCCCACAGATTCTAGGGTTTGTTATCCAAAGAATAGCTTTCCTGAGCTTGGTGAGCAAAAAAATAAAAATAAAAATAAAAAAGTGTGTGTGTGGGGGGGCAATAAGTAGGAAATGAGCCCTTTTATTCCACAGAAACAACACTAGAATAATTATTTTTTTGCCAAGTCAATTCTGACTGATGGTGGCCATTTCCAGGGTTTTCTAGGTATCAACTAATCAGAAATGGTTTAATAATTTCCCCCTTTTTGGTGGCGCCCTGAGGCTGCAGGTTGCCCAAAACTACACCGGATGGCCCTTCCTCTGAGAGGCACCGTGCCAAATCTACCTGCCCACCCCAGGTACTCCATTGAGTGATCCAGCCACTTCCTTGAAAGACCAACCTGTTTTATTTGGCAGTGGCTTTGGGAGATTATAGGCCACTTCATCAACTACATGGAGTATAGCTTAGTAGACAGAAATTAGTGCCAATTCAAGGAAAAGGAAAATGCTGAACAGTACTAGGGGATATAAAAGATTCAGCACAGTGATGATTTTATCAGTGGGAATTAAGAATTTTAAATATTCCTTGGTGGGTGAGACAGCTATAGCTCTTAACAGTGGTTTTTAAGAACCGTTGGAAGGTCATTGATGAGTAACAAAGCAAGTCCAAACAGAAATGACTAGATTAACACTTGTGTGGTGGCAAGAACCCTTTATCTAAGCCAGGTACTGTACAGAGAAACATATACAGGATAAAACTAGAAGGTCTGGTGGGAATGGGAATACTGCCAAGGAATTCAATGAAGCTAAACTAAAAGCGCTTAATGTTGACAGCTGCCATGTCCACACAAATGTCTCCAGATGTTCTTCTCACAAAGGAGAATGCTTAGGCCGAGACCGCAGGCAGGGTTTAACAACAGCTCAGTTCTAATGTACAAATCTCACAGGGGAGTGTTCTCTCAGGAATGCACTATCTGGGCTTTCACGTGGGGCGTTATTGAACTGAAAGCATTTTCCACATGAAAACTTTAGATAAAAAAAGAAAAAGAAAAAAGTATTCCTGCCTATCTTCTTTGTGACCATTTTACAAGTGTGCCATTCAAGAAGAAGCCAACCAGTCATGGAATGGGCCAGTATCCCCCTATTACACCGCAGGCAGAAGACAGACAGAGCAGAACGAAGCGAAGGCCAACGGCCTTTAGTTCTTTTTCTTCTTCCTCCAACTCCAGCCACCTGAGGAAACTATCTGCTGCTTCCTCACTTAATTATACATATCATACACACCATAAAATCACATTGTAAGTAAAATAGATCAACAATAATGAGATGAGGGAACAAATCCTTGTTGATTTAGTGATGTAATCTCGTCTGCCATTAGCTTATCATATTTACCTTTGATTTTTACGAATGTTGTTTTATTTCTATTTTCATTTGTAATATTTTTGCGTTTTATTATATTTTTGTATCTGTATTTTGTAATCAGTTTATTTTATGTTGCAAACTGCCCAGAGTGGCTTTCTCCCAGATGGGCAGTATGTAAATCAAATAAATAAATAATGTGAACACATTTTCATCTTTTACCAATTGTGCTGTTACATGGGAATAAAATATAGGTTGAACTGCATCTGGTTTGGGTGGGTAGCAACCATGCATCACTTTTTAGCCTGGTTATAAGTGAGTAAGGAAGAATAGGTATGCATTTTGCATGTTTCAGTTCACATACACTAATATCTGGTGGGATTGTATTTGAGGTTTTAGTGGTTTCATGACATAATATGGATGGAATCCCACAAAGAGACCATTATGTGGCCCCAGGGCTCCTCTGAGACAAAAGAAACCGCCTTGTGGAAAAAACAAAGGGAAACCTCCAAACAGGGTTTGCTATAATATTTATTTATTTATTTGTTTGTTTTATATTATTTTAGAGTATTTTTCGCCACCTTTCTTCTTGGAAAAGGACCCAAGGTGGTTTACAGTAATGAGGGACAATATACAGTCCAGTACCATTAAGACATATTCAAATATTAAGAAGAGGGAATTGAGGGATATCTTATAGCATTAAATGACAACACTACATTAAAGCTACAAGAGAACGCGAGCTAAAATGAGAGTAAAAATTCGTGTAAAAGTCATGAGTGATGGAAACTAACATTGAAAACATAGTGTCAATGAAAGGTTATAAGTGGTTGTAAACACAAAGTCTATGTGATTATATAGATTCATACATAAGACACATAATGGTCCATCATTCAGGGAAAGCTTGCCCGAAGAGAAAGGTCATTGCCTGTTTTTGGAAAGACATCAGAAATGGGGCAGTCCTTGCCTCTAGTGGGAGGGAGTTCCAGAGTGTGGGTGCAGCAGCCGAGAAGGGGTTTAGGTCCTCTGACCTTCAAGGCACCCTTGAATCTTAACATCTTACTGAATGTAGAATTTGAAAAGCTGGAAGTCATATTTTTTTCCTTCATTTTTCACACTTGAGGGAGAGACTGGTACCAAAAACCAGACCTCCAGTTTTGTCCACCATTCCTCTAATGGATGTCTACAGATCCATTTTGAAAACTGATACCCAGGATCAGATGCATATTTTCATCTAGGATGGAGATGTCCAGGTATGAACACACATGACTGGAAAGATCAAGCAAACCAAAGAATATCATTCTGATATTCTTTGACATAATGGGAAAAACCTTGAATACTGTATAGGTTTTAATGTACATAGAACAGAGCATGGAAGAATCAAGTTGAATGCGGTTGGCACAGTGTGGAACAATGGTTCCCAACCTTGGATCCCCAGGTGTTCTTGGTCTATAGTTCATAAATCCTGACCAACACAGCTGGTGCAAAGGCTTCTGGGAGGTGTAGTCTAAAGATATCTGGGGACCCAAGGTTGTCAACCACTGGTCCAGAAGATGCAAGTTATTTCAATTGCCTTGAAAGACTTACATTACTCTCAAAAACGGTGTAGTGAAAACTGAGGAGGCTGCTGCTGGAACCCATAAGAAATAGAGCTATGCAATTATCCATTCATCAAGGTTTCCCTTGTAGTGCTTCTTCATTTACCATTGCACTAAATACTGATGCAAGATCGTTGCTATAGTATGAGATGGATTTGAAAACAGTTTCCTTCCTTTGGCCATTTCCTGAAAGTATGCTGTAGTTCACACTGACAGCCTGTGGGGCTATATTTGGTATCTGTTTGTACATCCATGATGCGGTGCGACTCTTCCAAAAACCACCTCAAATTGCATCAGACGTGGGCAAGCACAGAAATAAAACCAACAGTTGGCTTTCACAGTGACGCAGTTCCAAGCACTGTGGTTCTGTGACCTGCATTCATTCTGGTGAGGCTGTTTTGGATTTAGCATCACTACAAGGAATGGTGCTCATGAAACAATGCTCTTGTTTTCAACCCAAAAGCAAAAGAAGAGTTAAAAATTCATCCATCTTAGGTGATATTCTGGATATGGAGTGAAAACAAAATCCTACGATGTATTACTGAGCTTTAGAGCATTGTTTAAATTAGACTTAATTGGCTGCTTAATTTGCTGTAGCCAGAATTTTTGCATTTCTTCTTATAGTATACACCTTTGTTTGCAAAACCAAGCAGAATCAAATGACTTTCACAGAAGAAATAATAACTAACCCAGCAATACAAACATAGTCTATGAATTCTCACATGCATGGCAATAAAAACAGTTTATTAGGGGGGAATAAAATGAATGCAATACATATAGGAACACTGACAGAATTAGGTGATCAGGACAGGTTCAAGGCATTTGCTATCCAAATTTTGCTCCTCTCCTGATGTGCTCCAACATTAAAAAAAGTTGGTTTGCGTCATTCAGACCTAGTTTCCCCTCACCATTCTCCATTCCAAGTTGTCACTAAAACAGGTTCCTGCGCTGTCCTGAATGGCAAGAGTAAAGCTGAAGGTGCCATTTAAGGGCACTGACAACGGGGCATCCATTTCTCCTCAGTGAAACCACCACATGACATCTAACACACAGCTGAAATTCCATACCAGCCTTCTTCCAATCTGCTCCAAAACCTTCTTGATCTGGTTCATCAAGGTCCCTGAAGCAATGCAGCAGTAAATTTGGAAATGCCTCATTGTAGTGTCCCAGGACATGGCACCCCTTCCCAGAGTGTCCAAAAATGCAGGAACCCGGATTGAACAATATAAACAAATGAGGAAGTGGTATTTTTTTTTTTTTTTGCCAAAGTAAAAGCACCATATTTCCCACTGAAGACAGGAAACACCTTAAACATCTTCCATTACAGCAACAGCTTGAAACAATACCCTATGTATGGGAAAAGCCATTTCTTCTTTTGGCACTATGAGGATTGCAACTAAACTCACAGGAGAACTAGGAAGGGCAGGGCAGATGGTGTCATAGTACCTGCTAACTGCAAAGTCCTGAAGCTCCAACTCTGCAAGGACTTACTTCATGATGTCACTGATCTCTAATTAAAGAAGTTACTTCAAGCGAATAGGAGTAAAATGCTCTGTCAGATCTTAGATCTCAATGTAACAAAACAGGGTCTGAAGGGGCTGGGAGTGTTTGTATGAGTTATATGAAGCTGTGTTGCTTCTAACTTATGGCGATCCTATGACTTCCAAAATATTTTGTCATTAGCAACAGTCCGGCACAATTCCTGAAGACTACACCATGGGTCTGGTATAAAGGGGTATTGATCTGTTCCCTAGCACAACGACTATGATCTGCAGTGAAGTCCCCTCTACACAAATGAAGTACTCCTAGTGCCAGCCATGTAAAGGGAAAAGAGCAACACACCCATCCTAAATTTCCCATTATCATTTTTGGCCACTCTCACTGTGCAGCTGTGACTCTTGAGTTCTTGAGGCTTGCTGCAATGCAGCCTGAACATGTCAAGCTTTAATGGAACGTTGGCATTAACAAATCCAGGGGTGGCCCACCACTTCTTCCTGAAAGTAGACCTGAATGAACAAGACGTGCCATATTTCAGACGGCATTCTGTGCAGCTCTCAAGCTGTTAATAGCTTTATCCAGGTGCTGCCTTAGTTTCTTCAAAAGCAGTTGACCGTTTCTTAATGTTTCCTTTCCCTGTTTCGTTAATAAGTGAATTGAATTGGGAACATGAATACTTTTCAAAGCCCCCAATTTTTTGATTGATACCACTGTGTTCTGGGAGATAATTTCATTGTTCAATTGTGGGAAGAGATGCCACTTTTGTCTGCCTTGACTTTCCCATCATTTATTGGAATTCAGCATCATCACATGAGATTTGGTTCTATTACTTTTTTTAATATAATTTTTTTAAAAATTATTATACAAATTTTATTATGCAAATTTTATTATACGGCATACTTTCAGGAAATGGCCAAAGGGAGGAATTTTAAAATTTTATTATACAATTTGGTTCTATTACTAAGAGACTGAAAGAGAGGAAGAATCCTCTTTCTCCCCTCCATGACAAATTGCAAAATACATTTAAAATTGTTCATTAATCAATTTGTATTTGTACAAATTGATACCCTCCCAGTGAAAATGAATCAGTAAATGTTTTGTGATTTTGATTTGTTAATTTGCTAGGGTATAAAATAACCCCTAAGGCATCCAGAAATGCCATCATTGCAGGGAAGCTTTCCACAACTCTCTTCTACAATTCTTCCAAGTTTGGTAAATATTGGCTTTCCCCACATCATCTTCTACAGGGAACTTTCTTGGGGGGACCCACTCTGTGGGTGTATAACTTGGGTGTCTGAAACCCAGTCTTCACAAAACTTTGAGAGGTTGTAGATAAGAGTCAACAGAAACCTTCCTGCAATTCAGGTGTCTCTAGGTCTTGGGGGCCATTTTATAAGGTTTCAAAACAAAAATAGATTTGACGTTGACAAATCACAAATCAAAATGAATCACCATTTTTCTGATTCATCTCCATCTCTATCCCTGACCATGAACCATGCAGGCTAGGGACAACTGGAATTGTACCCAATATCTGGAGCTACTAGGTTTCATGTTTCTCCTCTAATATATAACCCCCATAAATTTTCCTCATTGTGTAGTGACTCCAGACTTAAATACCTGGGTGGCTTAAATCTCAGCCTGCAATATAGGTTCTGCATATTGCAGTCCTGTAACCACAACAGTTACACACTAAGAACTAGAAGCAGAAAATGTTGACTGAATACTACTCATGCTCCAACCTAGATCAACAGGTAGATTATATCATCACCAGTCATATACGCTGGTGGATTCTGGGATTTCTAGAAGTCTTGCCATGCCAATATAGCCAAAGGAACTAACATGAACTGTTGCGCTGCTGATTTCCCCACTGAAATACCTGGACAGGTTGGTCATACTGTCTTGGACATTCTAGAAGTCCGAACAATTTACATGTGTGGATATGGCAGTGGTGGTCCTCTGACTGCCAAAGATCCCTAAATGTTAAAAGGTAGGTAGATACATGAATTTGGTACAGAAGCTATTGATAATTTATGTAAACGAATAGGAAATCTTCACTGCGTGTGCGCCCTGGGGGATTCTGAAGCTTTGTTTCTTTTACCGATCTGAACCAGTTGGCATTGACAGGTATATTACTAATTTCCATAGTTAAATAAGGGCCTTTTTACATGACCCCTAAACTCCGCCGCAAAAGGCTCCCAGCTCCGGAGCTTAAAATTGTTTACCCACCAGCTCCGGAGTTTACTGAAAATTAAGTGCGACCACGCCCACCTAAGTGCGTCCCAGCGCACTTCTCATGTACCTGCTCTCCGAGGGTGAAAAATCTTGATGCGGATGTGCCGGGCTCTCCTCGCTTCTTTTTGTTGTTGTTTTTTGCCTCCCACCCCTTTAAGAGAAGGAATCACAATGACGGGGCGGTGTCCACTGGCACCGGAGGTAAGCCTGCATTCTTTTGTCCCTTTTTTCTCCCTCCCCTCATGCAGCCAGCAGCCAAGAAGTGCGGAGGGGTGGGGACGCAGGAAGAGCGACAAACCCCTAAGATCTCTGGTCCAAATTTAAGGGACCAGTGGATCTTAGGGGTCATGTAAAAGCGCCCTAAAAGGCAAAGTTACATATTGACTGGCCACCCTGCTTGGGTGATTCCTGGAGCTCTTGCACATAAAGATATCTCAAATCAAAGTATTTCACTTTAGAATACTCCATCCTCTGTTTTCTATCACTGCCCCCTTGCATCCAGCACAATTTCATTTGTTGAGATGAATCTGGAGGAGGAGTGCACTGAGGTTTTTCCCCAACCATGGTACAAGCTGAATAAATACTAGAGCAGCAAGAAAAAGAGAAAAAGCATTGGGGGGTAGAGAAAGGGGGGCAGAGAAAAGTGACATCACTTGACTAAGGGTAGAACTGATGAGTTTTTAATCCAGTTAAATCCGGGATAGTATGCACTAATGTAAACGTAGTTTCTCAGTATTATTGGCCTCACTTGGTGGCTACAAAAAAGATAAAGGAAGAAGCGACGTGTGTGTACTTTTAAAATTGAAAAAAAGGAAAGAAAATGGTAGTTTAAACATGCCCTGTCTTTTCTGCTTTATTGTTATTGACTGAAATAGTCACCAGCTGAGAGCTCCAAGGACAGGACAATCCAGTTTGCAGGAAGCAATAAGATAGGTATTTTATTATTGCTGCCGTAGTCAAATACAGACTGATACAATACTGATAAAGCAATATCATTCCCTACTCATTATTCTTTTTTATATATTACAGGGTGCAGACTTTGCCGGCATTGTCAGTCCTGCTGCATTTTGTGCTACATAAAATGACTACTACTTCTACTACTGAAAATACTAATAATAGAACAAAGTGCACACAATGGAAAGAGAAGCCTGTAATCCCATGCAGACGCCAGGGAGTTTGTATTATATTACTGTGTTGTTTCTTTCCTAGACTCAGTGTTGATTCCTTTAAATCACAGGCTCTTTTTTACCCCATAAAGGGAAAGGAGATTGCCACAACTAATATGCAGAGGAAAGGGGCGTTTTTCTTGTTCATTTGTTCTTTTACGCATAGCTATGTGATGGTATAAAAATCATCTACGACTGTTGTAGACTTCAGAAAAAAAGCACAATGAGGATATGTCGTGTCCCAAATAGCTGGCGGCAAGGATGTTTTTTGAAACACATCCCAGACTCAGAAATAGAAACAAAATCTGCAAGATAATTGTGTCTCATAGTTCATATGACAGAACTGGTTGACTGGTTCTTTCAAAGTCCAGTTATGGAACTTTTTGTGGCAAACACATGAAGGCTTCAAAGGCAATTTTCTACACATTTATCTAGACCTTAAGTCTTGTGCATTTGTTGGGGATGTTTGTTGCATTGGTTGTTGCAGATGATTTTTAGTTGCTTTAATGAGAGAGACACCTCTTGTGTTACTAAATAAAAAAAACTATTTATTTAACTAGAAGGGAAGGGTACATGGGAGGTTTTCTAACAATAACTATTCTAACAGTCATCTTGCTAGGCTAGGAACATGCTTCTCTTCTCTCTAAGACTACAAGGCACACACACTAACTATACTTCTACCAGAACATTCCAGGTGGTGTGATCTCAACAACCAATCGGCTTTGCTCTTCACATTAAATCCAGCCCATAATACTCTACATTCACATTAACCCTGTAATGGTTGAAATGTAGATCTTTCAAAATATTCCAACAATATGGCAGAACTGGTTGACTGGTTCTTTCTAAGTCCAGTTATGGAACTTTTTGTGGCAAACACATGAAGGCTTCAAAGGCAATTTTCTACACGTTTATCTAGACCTTAAGTCTTGTGTAGTGGTGGTGTTCACCATGCTTGTGGCACTATTGGTAAGCCTGATTTTCAACAATAAAATAGTATAAACGTTTTATTAGCTCCCAAATATTTCCAGGCATAGTTGACAATATTTTTGTTCTCCTTGCTGTCAATATTAAGAATGCCTAATGTGATTTGCCAGGTATGCCAGTAAGCCAATTAGTCCGTATCATCCAATTAACTCACATAATCCAGATTAAATTGTGGCACAGGCAGGAAGCAGGCATACTGAGTGCCAATGATGCTACTGGGATAAGTCTTATAACTAGCAAGTCTCACTCAGGTAGTCAGTTGTGTTAGGGATGAAATTAAGGTTGGCTCAAAATGGAAAGGATCATCTCTGAATCTGGAGGAGAATTGGAAAAACATGCATATGGAGAGTGTTTCCAGTGATGTAATTCACATGAATGAAACATCAGTTTGCTGTTTATAAATTCTTCACAGCTTCAAGAGAGTAAATACTGATGTGCCTTGTTATCTCAAGCAGGTTGGTAGAAAAAGAGGCAACAACCTATTCGTAATGACAGGCGGCCATGGATGTACAGTACATTTCGATATTTTTCACAGATGATCACAGCAGAAGAGATGACCACTGGAGTTCCAATTTGGCTCCCTAGGGTTGCCCAGTTGATCAAACTCCACATGATAACAAATTTTGAGTTTCACATATTTTCTGTCTTTCCCACCTTCCCTCAAATTCAAAAGTTTGAAATGACTTTCCTAGGTTGCACTGTGACCAGGCATTCAACTAGTACTTTGGCTTCAGTTAGCTCACTGTGACTTCACTTTCACTTATACATCTGCAATACTAGATATGCATTTTTCTATGCATTTTTTTCTGTGGAAAGTCAATGACACATGACTTTCCTGCTGCCTTCATTCATGAAGCTTTGAGTTCCTACCCCAAAAATGTGGCAGAAGTCTTACATGTTTGGGGATTTACCTTGTTTTGGAAATTTTCATCTCCCAGAAGAGTGAGTGGGTTACTACTAATAGTTCACCCATTCAACCTTTTCTTTGTTTCCTCAGTCTTTGGGGTGTTGCATGCTTCTTTGTTGTTTTCACTATCTCTGTATTGTTAATGGAATCATCTTAGCACACTGATCAAAGGCTGATCTTTTTCTCTGTAGTTTTCCTGGATAAAGCAGCCTGCTGGCTTTCAAACAACCTTTTATGAGGGTTACTCATAAGCTAGCTAATCAAGCCCTAGGGTAGGTTTTTATTTTATTTTTATTTTATTATTTTCTGGTTTAGGAAGAACAGATAATCTAACAGAAGTTGTTCAATAGCCAAATAAAGAATAAAATAAAATTTAACCAGCAGAGTAAAGGTGGGTGTGATCAATTATCTGAAATGTCTTTCTTGAATTTAAAGTTACATTTTACATTTGTGGCGGGAGTGTCAAATTATTTTCTTCTGATAAGACCTAGATGCAAAGAAAGTTTCTTTGGATTACCCGGTCAAAAAGAAATCTCATTCCTGGAAATGTCAGGGTGAAACCCTGAGACCAGAGGATAAATCCTGGTCACGTCACAGGGCGAGGATTTTGTGATACCAAGGGAGCAATGGCAGATGGGCCAGGTACACACAACCTACTGTCCCATCCCCTCTCATTATTCTTAGATTTTGTGTGTGTGCGTGCACTGATATTGCACAAGTACAACACATGTAAAAAGGCCATTGCTTTAGTTCAGTGAGCCCTGGTACCAGATTATTGCTCTTCTATGAGACAAATTCTCTACTGAGGAGAATTTTGCACCCCATGATGCTGGGAATGTGGAAGAACTGGTAGTCCCTGTGGAGCCATAGCCCTCAGGTCAACAACATATTTATATATATAGCCACCCACAAATTTATGACAAGGAAGCTGGATTTCCACACAAAGCTATTTGGATGAGTAGCAAAAAAATTCAGTCTCTCAAGAAAAGAAGTCCCGTTGCCATGACTCAACTTCCAGATAAACTCACCTGGATGACTGAGAATCTTCACAGACATTCTCCCACAGTTTACAAGAGGAATGTTGAGAAAAGGGACGTGCCTGGCCCCAGGGAGGCCTCCTCATTGGGTAGAGTCTTTGTTAGGAGTAAGTAGTGTCCTTGAGGGTAAGCCCTTAGTCAGAGGATGATTTAGTGCTGGATGACTCACACCTGAACCTTGGGTGGAGTTCTCCCTAACAGTAACCTTAGTATTAGCATAGGAACTACTGCTGCCCCAAGCCTTAGCAGTGAGAATAGATTGTTTGATCTTACCATACTTTGCTGCTAGATTCTACTGTGCCTAACCTGCACTGTTTATTTTTGTGCTCAGTGTTTCTTCCTCACTGGACTCTTGGTATGTCTCTTGAGTCTTGACTGTTGGCAGTCAGCAGGGGCACTCTTTGTTTGCACTGATGCCACTGGTAATGGTTGACTGGCTTCTTGCCAGGACTATATGCTATCTTGTTCCTTGAAGCCTTATCACTGTTTGCATACTTCTGTGACATCTGATGGCAGTTAAGATTGGGAAGTGGGAGCTCAGCCTGGAAATGGGTGGTGATGAGAGGCTCTGGCTTTAAAGATACCTTGCACTTGAAAACTAAATGTTCTCTGTAGGTCTCCCCTGAAAAGTGTAGCCATTCTCTGAGACTTAAGCTGGTACTTGAGAGCCAACAATGTTGTACATCTTCAAGGCAACAGTATTTTTAATGCACAGTTTAAAGAATTTGATTTTCTGCTTACCTACAAGTTCAGGCTATGAATAGGTTTCAATCCTAAACATACTCACTAGAGAATGAGCTGGATTATATATGATAAGATTTATTTCTGAATAAAATTGCATAGCCAGATTGTGGGGTGAACAACCATTTTAAAGTGATACTATAGGGTACAGAGTATCACTTTAAAATGGTTGTTCATCCCACAATCTGGCTATGCAATTTTATTCAGAAGTAAATCTTAAACTGCCTAGATGCCCTAAGCACATCCAATCTCGCCTGATTTCAGAAGCTAAGCAGTGTTGGCCCTGGTTAGTACTTGGATGGGAGACCATCAGGTGCTGCAGGTGACTGGAGTAGGAACTGGCAAACCTCTCTCTCTCTCTCTCTCTCTCTCTCTCTCTCTCTCTCTCTCTCACACACACACACACACACACACACACACACACACACACACACACACACACACACACACACACACACACACACACACACACAGGGTTCAGAAGAAGTCAATCATTTTAAAGTCCCTTTTGGATATAACTAGGACAAATAAATGAAAATACAGTAGTGCCTAACATTGACTGGTTTACTATGCCCATGGCGTTGGTTATCAGCTCCCTTTTAAATGGGATATTCTTGTGTAGTGATTAGAGATGGGCACGACTTAGCGGTATTCCCGTTTCCGTTTCCGTTTCCGTTACTCGGTGTTGGCCCTGGTCGAACCGACGAACGAACAATTTTGGTGACATTGGCAATGCCACGCAGCACAGGAGTTAAAAACCCCGGTTCATGGCCAAAAGCAGGCGGAAAAATGCCTGCCGTGCCTCAGGCACCTACCAGAGGGGTTGTTTCAGGCCTCCCCCATGCCTGGAGTGGGAGGAACTCGCAGGCAAACCACTCCAGTATTCCTGCCAAGAAAACTCCATGGTCATGGGGCCTCCCCATCCTCACGGAGAGTCGGGCGGGGTCATGACTGTAACAAGCACAACAGAAAGACACACACGAAAATTTATAAACACACACACACAAAACTCTGTCCACACACAGTGGCCACACACACACACACAGGGTGGGACAAAAGAAGAAGTCAATCATTTTAAAGTCCCTTTTGGATACCCACTAGCCCACAAATACCCATCAATAGAAAAATAAGCCAGTAATTGCACTACACGCAGTAGTGCTTAACATTGACTGGTTTACTATGCCCATGGCGTTGGTTATCAGCTCCCTTTTAAATGGGATATTCTTGTGTAGTGATATCCACAAGACTGGGGAGAGGAATGTTGCAGTTTGATCCAACTACCATAAAAGAGTCTTTGAGGCTTAGGTGAAACAGATAGGTAAATAAATGTGAAACAGCATGAAGGCATTCTTCCTGAGCTTACATCATGCAATGAACATTTGCTCAACACTTGTTTGGGCATGTTTTTGTGAGATGCATGTTGGTTTGACATGAATGCCTCTCCTGGGGTGACTGCAGCCTGCTGCATGATTATGTATTCAGGAGGCTATCTTCAGTTTTGGAGAATGCAGCAATGGAAATGAACTGGGACAGTCTGGCATATTTTCAATATACCAAGTCCTCTGTTTAGCTCAGGGTGTCTCTCTAGCAATATTTTCTTAGGTTTCAGATTCTATGAACAATGCATACAGGGGCAGGGGGCAATTCAGGAAATGCACTTGGGACTGCAGCAGAATCCTTGCCTGGCTGAAATCCAAACAAATGGGACCCCAAACCCATTTTGTCTTTCCCACATTTAAAAAAAACCCAACAAAGTTATGCTGTTTTAGTGACAGGGTTATATACGATGGTGTGGTACTTTTGAAGTGGTAGGGAAATTTGTTACATGGAAGTGCAGTCATGGAGTTTTAAAAGCTTTCCCTTGAAGCTTAACTCTGTGTTGTATGCAGTCATGCGGGTGTGTGAATCCATTTTACCCAGTCTTGAACTCTGGGAGTAAGAGGCTAGTTGAAAAATCTATCTACCTTACTAAAATATAGCAGTTTGATAGACTCTGTTCTACAGAATATTGAAATTTGTAGGGTTTTTTTTTTAGGAACATAGACTTCTGTATTATAATGCAAAGGAAGGCATGAGAGTCTTTGGCAGAGCATTTTAATACCTCTGAAAGCTATAAATCCCAGGTTCTTCAGGATGAATTCATGGCAAATAAGATGTTATCAACCTGGTATAATTATGGAATATAAACACCTTTGAACTACAATTCTATGGCCATGAGTTCAAGAATAAGAGCTAAATACTGTCTTATTTAATACCTGGTGTTGTTTAGTAGATAGAGTGATTCAGGAATCCATGATTTTAATCTGTACTAGGCTATGATGTGTGTGGTTAGAACAGGTGAAACCATTTGTGGCATGTCTCTCTTACCTTGAAAGTCCCAGCAGGACTTCTTTAAGTTGGCTCTAACTTAATGACGTATCATGCACATGTTCACATGCTTGTATGAAAAGATGAAAGGCTGAAGGGACCACAACACAAACACTACTCTGCTGGTCTTTCTTCACTGCCCAGAAATTAACTAGGCTTTGAAGTTCAAATAGAAGATGAAATGATTGGGATCTCTGCCTTATTAGAGGGCCTTATCATGGCAACTCTGTAAATACACTTGGCCAAACACATTTACAAACTACTCTTCATTAGAGATGGGTGCTTTGTATGAAAACACAAAGTGCTGCTGCCTAGCTGTTCCGAATCACCCTGCTGCCTCCCTCCAGCCTCCTAGTCCATCAACTGGGCTTTGGGGCACTGACAGGGTCCTTCTTAGTTGGGGGATTAATATCCTCCCCAAAATCAACAATGGAGCCCACCAAATGAGGAGGAAGGAGGGAAAGTCTCCTTGAGCAGTTGGGGAGAAAAGTTTGTGCTTTTCTTTGTAATGGGCTTTCTCAAGAACAACTGGAACCAGCTTTCTTTTTTGACTGTACAATATGGATGATAGCTGGTGAGAATGGGCATATTGACTGAAAACTTGTTGTGGATATTATCTTGTCTAAGGCTGATGATGTCATCAACTGCATCTATCTATCTATCTATCTATCTATCTATCTATCTATCTATCTATCTATCTATCTATCTATCTATCTATCTATCTATCTATCTATCTATCCACACACACACACACTGATGAAATGTTGAATAGGTCAAGGAGCCATACAGTATTTAACTTTCTAGTTATAACAAAGTATTTGCTCTCTCTGAGTAAATGTGTGCATCTTCCATTTCAGTTCTTCCCATTTGTCCTCACTTTTTGTATACCGTTCCCCCCTCCAAATCATATGATAATATATCACTTATGGAAGCTCTCCATTACCTTCCCATAGATATGTAGTGTTTTGCCGTTTGTTTTAAAAAAGAAACTACAATCATCCAGTGAGAATCCAACAGGAAGCACCTATGTGTAACAAAATGTCACGATTATAATTTAGAACAGATTATACATGAAGATCAATATAACGAGGAAAGGTTCCCTTCCATTTATCTATCATGTTAGGTAGTTTTGGCCACATAGAAGTTCCATATTCCAATCTGGCATGTTGGAATATGGTAAATCTAATTTTGTATGACTCTTAATGAGGAAGCAAAGATCTTTCAGCAAAGTCCTTGGTGACAGCATGATTTGCTATGCCTTGCTTGCTTTCTAGGTCTTTTGCATAAGCTTAAGTACAATGCTTGTACTTAAATTAAAAGAAGAAGTTGTCTTCCTAATTAAACAGCTTTTGAATGTAGCCTCCGATTTTGCTCACAGGTTGAGTGATGAACTTCAGTGAAAGCAGATGGCCACAATAGTATTAAAAAGGGAAGACTTTAGTCAGGCTTTTAATTGAAAACAATTGGACCCTGCTGGATGGTAATTACCTTGGCTGTTTGCAAATGACATCCCAGCACTTGTACCTATGCAGAAAGAAAGCGGAAACTGAGTTAATAAGAATGCCTTGATCTGCAAAGAGCATCCCAAACCAATTTCCTATTAGCTTCTTCCCATATAGGACTGCTTCAAGTGGCTAGCAACGTGAAAAGGAATATGCAAGTGCAGAAACCGAAGACTGTGATATGAGCATATATAATAGCTTGGTGCACAGCTCCCCTGCCCTCCTGCTTCTTCCTGAATTAAAAAGTATTCTCAAAACTTTCTCCAACAGTCCAATAAATTATCCCCATAGCTTTTTAAAACCATACATTCTCAGCTGCTTGTGTCTTTCCATTCTTTCTTTTCTCAGATGAGTTCTACAAAGCCGTATCTACCTCCATGACAGACCTGTGAAGTGGGTCAGACTTCTTCGCTTTCTTTTTCTTAGTATTTGTCCCACTTGGTGGCGGGGTCTCCTATGAGGTAGGTCAAATGAAGAGTTAATGGCCAAAGGTAACCCAGCAAGTGTCATGGTTCCATAGGAATTAGAACCAATATTCTAGACCACATTTTGGTCTGGATACTTTGTAATTATGCACTAGAGCCTGTGCCATGCTAAGAGTCTGGAACACCATTGCAGCGTTATTCTTCCCCAGTGATCAGCAACTATCCCTTTTTAGATAGTGCCCATTGCATCTTTTCTACATCCAGACTCCATTGGCTTTCCCCATCAAAGAAAGCTACAGAAAATTTATTTTGTTTGTTTATTTAATTCAGGGCTGTTCAACTTTGAACAGGGTGAGGTCTACTTTTTCCGGCCCAAAGTGCCTGAGGGCTACTACAGTAAAACCTCTACTTATGAATTTTATCCGTTCTGAGCACATACTCATAAGTAACAAAAATTGTAAGTAGAGCAGTGGTTTCCCATAGGAATGCATTGAAAACCAATTAATTCATTCTGGAGGGAACAGATTTCAGTGCACCATGGCCCTTGAACTGCCCCGCTCAGCTGAGACAATGGGCTGGCAGACCCAGAACTTTGCTGGGGCAGTGGTGGTCCTTGGGATGGGGGAGGGAGGGTAGAGAACTTATCCCCTCACTTTTTAAATTGATGGCTGGTGGGTTACTTTTGAACCCTTCATGGGCTACCGATAGCCCGTGGTCTACCTGTTGTGCAGGCCTGATTTAGTTTATTTTATTTTTAGGTGATTGTGATAATTGATTAATTCTTGATTTGTTTATTAATGATAGTTTAATGTTGTATGTATTATTGTTTTGTAATTTGCAACCATTGTATACTGCCCGCAGTTATAGTTGCAATGCAGGCAGGCATTCAACTGGTCACTCATTAAACATCACTGTATCTCTGTGGTAGGATTAACACCTGATGATTCTCTGCTTGTCACACAGCAGTTTAAAAGCACAAGAGGCTTTCAAAATAATTGGAGTGACCTCAGTTGGTGCCCTATTGAGCATTTACAACATCTAAATTGGCCCTTGGCAGTTTCCCAGTCAATACTCCTATTCTGGAGGTTAACAAATGTGTAGTGGATAGACATTCCTGTGTTTCAGGGGAGAAGCCCATGTTTAACTGCCTCATGCTGCAATAACAAGGGCTTCCAGTGCAAACAAAGACTCCCCAAACTGCTTCTCTTGAAGGTTATTGTTGTTTTCTTTGATGCTTCTAGCCCTGCAATTTCTTTAGAAACTGCTTCGGCGAGGCAAGTCTCAATAAGATCACGTCTGACAAATTTCTGTATTCCTCCTTAATGTCAGCTTCGTGAAGGCTAGGATTTTGGTCGAGATGTTTTGTACATGGAAGCTGGATAGGGGCGTTCATCTCCCTCCTTCAAATGCCTGCAGCGTGTGACCAATAAGCAACTAGAAACTAGTTACATCCAAAAAGTAAAGTGAGGAGCTGACATTATTTTTAGCAGGTGGGTAATAACTGCTCTCCACCGGTTTTGTGCAACATAATTGCAGGCTCTAATTGCCACTTGCAGCTTTGTGGGGCTGGCAGTGTATAGAAAACTACTTTAAAGGTATATGTAAGGAATAAGCACTATTGATTTGTAGTACACAAAAGCAATACACAGCTGCTTGCTTTGATTAAAGCTGACGTGAAGCTGAAGCGCTTAATCAATTTCTAAAGCTACTTCGAACATATCACAAAACAATACTGATTATTGCTATTATACAGCTAAGTAGGGCATCCGGACGAAAGAAAAAGGGTTCTCACCATTCCTTTGGCTTGGAGCGATGAATTGTATAAGGCAGTCCTTTCCCTCTCTGACACACAGGAGAGATGTCTGGGGAACACGGCTATGGTGCTGAATTGTGCATATGTTCATTCACCATTTGGCATTCATTTTTAGGGCTAAGATAAAACAGGGAAGGGTGGCTTTTTGGTGATTTTTTCCTCCCTGTGAAGTGTCCTGGAATGATTTGGATGAGCAGAAAAGTGATCACACCTCATGAGTGTGCCCCTAGGCCAGTGATGGCAAACCGTTTAGAGACCAAGTGCCCAAATTGTGATTCAAAACCCACTTATTTTTTGTTAAGTGCCAATACGGCAATTTAACTTGATTACAGTGGTACCCCAGGGTACAAATGCTTCAGGTGCTACACCTCAGGAAAGCGAGGACCAAAGAGCAGTCTTTTGAGTTTCCTGTGGCCACAGCATCCTACCTGTGGCCATGGGGAATTTAAAAACCTGCTCTTCAACCCTTGTTTTCCCAAAAGGTAGCATCTCTGCTCTTCAATCCTCACTTTCCCCAAGGGTAGCCCCAAGGAAAGCAAGAATCAAAGAGCAGGTTTTTGAATTTCCTGCAGTGACAGAACCATCATTATGGCTGTGAAAAAATAAATAAAAAAACTGCTCTTTGATCTTTGCTTTCCCAAAGGGTAGCATCCCTGCTCTTCGATCCTCGCTTTCCCGAAGGATAGCACTCCTGCTTTTCAATCCTTGCTTTCCCCAAAAGGTAGCACCGTTCGGGAAAGTGAGAATTGAAGAGCAGCCTTTTGAATGCTGTGGCTGCAAGAAATTTAAAAACCTGCTCTTTGATCCTCACTTTCCCGAACGGTAGCACCCCATCTGCTTCTCTGCCCAGGGCAGAGAGGTGGGTGGAATGCTACACCATCAGGAAAATAAGGGGAAATGGTTATTCATAGCCCCAGTTTACTCTCCAGGCATGCCACTGTGGGCATCCCGAAAGTGGTGTGGCTGGAGAGTAAACTGGGGCTATGAATGAGTCCACAAGCCACTGCCTCCACTTCGCCCTGCTGTCTGCACAGAGCACAGTGGCATGCTCCGAGTGGAGGGGGAAGTGCCTCGGCTGTGAGAGGGCGATGTTGTGTGCCCACAGAAAAGGGCTCCACGTGCCACCTTTGGCACCTGTGCCATACAATAGATTCGCCAACACTGCCCTAGGTGTTCCAGCTTCAGTGCATAGTAGGAATGTTGTTCTGAAATTCATTTTTTCCACTCCTGGATCTCTGCATTTTAGTATCACTTTTTATGTTTCCAAATTTTTGGCCTTTTCTGTCTAGGAATGGGAACAACCTTCACTGATGTTCGGCTTGTGTAGTACCTTTATTAGCCCACTAAAATGTTCCCCAAAGGTACATTTTGAGCCTTTAAGACTTTTCACTTAGACAGTACACCCAAGATCCTGAGGGAGTGCAGGCACAAAGAAGTCCAAAAAGTCATCCTGGCTAGAAGTTGGAGCTGCAGGATCTAAAATTAAACAGGAGCTTCCAAGATGGAGACAGCAAACATGAAGAAGCAGTTTGAGGCATGATTGTATCAGGCTTCTCCTCAGGTAAAGGCAACACAGCTTGGGGATATTTTTGTGGCCTGACAAATGCACAAGTTTAGATTTTAATTACAGATCACACAGCTGTACATCCTCATCTAACCATCTTGGATGAAAACTTACAAGGCCTTGTGTACCTGTACAGCTGAATGACTAGGAACTGAGGTGATGGACCCTGTACCAAAATGTCTGTAGCATTTTAGGCAGCAGGTGGTGTCTCATATTCCTTTCTCCGCAAAGCATGAAAACAGCATAGATATGAAAATGTGGGACTGCAATCTTTCTGCTGGGAGTCTTCATTTTCTGTTTGGAGATGTGCAGAAGAAATGACATGGAAGAATTTCAAAACTAGTACATCTGTGAAGATTCTCAGTCACCCAGCTGAGTATATCTGGAAGTTGAATCATGGCAAGAAAAGAAGTCTAGTTGCCATGACTCAACTTCCAGGAACTATTTCCATATGGGGAAACTGCCATTTCAGCCTGCTTAATATGTAAGCTGGCCCAAAGTGAATTTGGAAGGAGAATATTGTCAAAGCTGTCAACCAGTTTCTCTGGCTAAGGCTAACACCCCAGTCCATAAGTTAAAAGAGACTATTAAAAACAAACCACCACCATAGAGACTAAAGTAGTAGCCAGTTGAGAGCATGAATTTAAAGGTGTATGTAAAGCATAGGTACTGTATATGGTGTCTATATTACAAATACAATATTGTATTTTAAAATATTAAATATATTTTAACATGCATAGATATATATCTGCAAGGCATAGATATCTACCTGTAGTCTTGTGGCATTTAGGTATGCGTGGCAACTGCCTGATGTGACGGAGGTTGAAGAGCAGCAATGACAGTTTGCTAGCCATCAACTTCTGTTAGTTCTGTCTAACACCTTTTCAACTGGCCTGGCACCTTCAGATGGAGTGGAGGAAACGGTTGCCCACTAGCACAGAATCAAAATTAAGCTGTCCATCTTGTTCATTTCTGTACGTGGAATGGAAGGAAAGCCTCGATCCTGCTCTTTGCCTCAGGCACAAAAACAGTCTGGGCTGCCTTGGTGAACTAGAAGGAGAACAAGACAAATTCCCTTAGTGACAGGGTTCTTCTTTACTGCTCCCCCCCCCCAAGCTGTGTATAAAAGTTTCCTGCTAAACATTCCTCAAAAGCCTAGTCATTTTCAAATTCTGATTGCCTATCATCTGAAGTGACAAGCAATATTTGAAGTGGCAGTACTTACTGTATATTTATCTGTGCTGGGGAGCAGTCCCATTGAACTAAATCAGGCCTATTTACTTCCCATGGAAGGATTCCCAAGGGGATCGACAATAAATTAAAATGATTAGGAACAGCTTGAAAAACATTTCTTCCCATGTGCAAGAGAGGTTACTGGTCATATGAATGCTTTGACACATCATGGGCCTTTGGCAAGGTTCACTATGTTTTGGAAACTGTGTGAAGTGTACAGACTGAACCAGAATCTAATCAGGCGTAATATTCTTTAGCTGTAGGCTAGAGCAGTGCTCCCCAACCTTTTTATCCCCGCGGACCGGGAAATTTTTGATAATTGTTCTGTAGCCTGAAGCTGGGGGTGGGGGTGGGGAAGGGGGGGAGATAAAGGAATGCGAAAGGGGGGTCAGGCGGGGAGGCAAAAGGGGTGTGTGAAAGCAAAGGATGGGAGGGAAGGAGGAGGGGGAGGCACGAGAGCGGCGGCGGCAGCACTCACTGGCTGGGGGCATCGGCCGTGCCACTCCCCCCCCCCACACGGGCGGGGTGGGGGGGAACCCGGGGTTCCTGGGCAGGCGGGCCCCCGCCTCCTCCTCCTCCGCCGGGTAAAGCGAGCGGGCCTCGGCTGCTGCTGCTCCTCCAGCGGCGGCGGCGGGAGGAGGAGGAGGAGGAGGAGGAGGAACCGGAGCAGGAGCAGGAGGCGGCGGCGGCAGCTCGTAGGTGCTGCGAGGGCGCTTCCCGGTGCGGCCGGGCGGGTGCCGCACACGGGGCGCCTGGGCCAGGAGCCCCGCGCGGGTCTCGCTGCTGGCGCCGCGCTTGCTCCTGCTCCTGCTGCCGCCGCCGCCGTGGACCTCCTCCTCCGCCGGGGAAAGCGAGCTGGCCTCGGCTGCTGCTGCTCCTCCGGCGGCGGCGGGGGAGGAGGAGGAGGAGGAGGAGGAGGAACCGGAGCAGGAGCAGGAGGCGGCGGCGGTGGCTCGTTGGTGCCGCAAGGGCGCTTCCCGGTGCGGCCGGGCAGGTGCCGCGCGGCTCCCGCCCCGGTGCCCCGGCACCCGCCCGACCGCGCCAGGAAGCGCCCTCGCGGCACCGACGAGCCGCCGCCGCCTCCGCCTCCTGCTCCGGTTCCTCCTCCTCCTCCTCCTCCTCCTCCTCCCGCCGCTGCCGCTGGAGGAGGAGCAGCAGCAGCAGCGGGGGCAATTGCGGAGGGGTCGCGGCGGCGGCGGGACGGGGGCGATGGCGGTGGCGGCGGCGGGGGGGCGATTGGCAGCGGCCTGGTGCCGATTCATCCACAGACCGGCACCGGTCCGCGGCCCGGGGGTTGGGGAACACTGGGCTAGAGATATGGGCCTGTATCCAAATCCTGGTCTGAACTACAGTTGACCCACTGACTCAACTGCTGAACAGTAGGTATTTTGTAAATCTCATTCATCCACCAGATCTACGCTAGTCTGGTCTAGTCCATGCCACAAGCACTTCCGATCTCGCCTGATTTCAGAAGCTAAGAAGGGTCTGCCCTGGTTAGTTCCTGGATGGGAGACCACCAGGGAATACCAGGTGCTGTAGGCACCTTGAGTAGGAACTGGCAAACCACTCCAGTGTTCCTGCCAAGAAAACTCCATGGACATGGGGTCATGAAGAGTCAGTCATGGCTGTAACGACACAACACACACACACACACACACACACACACACACAGTGACAATATAGACTGAGCTGAGCAAGCTTCTGGATACATAGAAAACTCTATGCAGATGGCCACAGTCTATATCAATGTGGTTCTTTCAGTGATGGCTCTGGCTTAGTGGTGGGGCATTTGTTTTTTAAGCAGAAGGTGCATCTAGTTTCCCCCTTGGCATCTCCAGGAAGAGCTGGCATTGGTGTGAGTACTGACAAAGTGGTGTAAAAATGCTGGATTCTTCTATGGCTGAAATATTCTCACATAGCCAAGCCCATGAGATAATTTTTGGAAGCAAATTAACCCTATTTTAAAAATCACCGTAGGCACTTTTAGTTGCATGCTGAGTTATTCAACTCAATATCCAACTGTTAGGGTAAATTTCTTCAATGGGGGCAGTTCACCTCCAAAATTAATGCTGTTTGTCTTGTACAAGCACAAGTAGGTAAAAGAATTTAGGCCAACATTTGGCCATTACCTGTGGAACTGTACTAGACTGACTGTTTTGTTTACATGAAAGATAGCAATTTCACACCTTTATCAAATGCTGGCCGAGTTGAAACGAATGAAATGCTGTTCATCTTTTTAATCGGAAATGTCCAAAAGTCCTATTTAAATTCTCCAAACCAGTAGAGGTCTCCTATTGTTTATGGCAGGCATAGGAAGCTCGCCAGTATTATTCCTATTTTTATAAAGGCATGGGATGTGGGATGGCTTCTGGGAAATAGCAATTTAGAGGACATCAACTGAATCCATGGCTGAGCTGTTAGTCTTTTTAAAGGCCCAACTCAAAATGGCATCATACAGCTTTACCAGTTTTGTAATGGCTTCTATTTCTATTTTTAGAAGCTTTCTTTCTTTCTCTCTCTCTTTCTTTCTTTCTTTCTTTCTTTCTTTCTTTCTTTCTTTCTTTCTTTCTTTCTTTCTTTCTTTCTTTCTTTCTTTCTTTCCAACAGTTTGTTAACCTCTGTTGCCCCACCTTCACTAAACGGAAATGTGTTGCAAAGCACCACTGCTAGTCTGGATTTGTGTTCTATGAGAGAAGCTTTAAAGAAACTCTATTCACTTGAAAAATAACATTGCCAGGAGAAAACTGTTTACTTTCCATTGTTGCCAGTGACACTTAAAGAGTACTGTAAACGGAAAGAGATTAGACAGAAAAATTGTCTTGATTTCCCCTACCTTCCTTTACCTGGCACTTTCAGTAACCCTGCTTAGAGACATGTTTTGTTGGTTGTCTCCATTCAGCTTGAATGAAATTCTCCACCGTTCCTATCTGGATCTCCCAGGCACAATGCTTCATTTATGAACTCCTCTTTTGGTTCTCTTAATGCCTCTTGCTTTCGAGACATGGCCTCGCTATGCTTGTTTTCATCAAAATTTCAGGTGATAGCAAGCTTATGTATCCACAAAACAATGCATCAAGCGAACCTTACCTGTAAAGGTAGGTTAGAAAGAGATTATCAGTGATTTATAGGCTATACTCTGAGTCTAGATTTTGTACTTAATCTCATTCTATGGTTAGCCTTATGGCCTATGTCTTACTATCTATGTTTGTATCTGTGTGCTGTGCTTATATTGCATGATTTATGGTCAATGCATGCTTATATATAAACATATTTAAAAGCAACGCAGCCTCTTAAAAGCTAAGAAAGAGATGGCTTCCAGAAGCCTACATTGTGAAAGCCAAACCTATACAATCTCTGATGCACATTAAGATATCTTTAGTACACTCTATCTCTCATTCTAAATATTCATCATGACCCATGTCACCTAAGAGCTATATGACACATCACAAAGCATGCAAGCACTCAACACCTAGCTGTCTGATTTTAATTGCAATATATCCTATAAACAAGGTTTGTTTTGACACATATGATTCTGAAAATTATGGATGAGCGAGAGGCAGTAACAGACATCAAGGTGTTTCTTAACTTAAATCAGAAGTGTGAATTCCGAAGTCATGCTAACAGAGTGGAAATCTGTGCTACTGCAGTTGTGCTGTATCACACTGTGAGTGGTAACATGATCTGTACACCATTGTACACCATTTGCAGGACAGAAACTGTGTTGCATGTTCTCCTGCAAATTGTATATATATTACCAACCCAGTGCAGGTATTGCACATTTTAAAGAAGTAAGTTTCCAGCCCTTGTGATTAGGGCGATTTGTTTAGAATCGCTTTAAGGAAAACATTCAATCTTCAGAAAAGTAGCAAACTGAGATGTAGCTCCTGTTATCACGACATTTTGAGAGCTAACTGGGAGGCTTAATATCTCTGGTTTATCATTTAGAAGTGATAATGAGAAAGCTATTATGTTCATTAATCATAGTTTTGCTGACTACATCACAGCTGAAAATGAAACAAATCTAATATCCAACTAAAACATGCAGATTAGCTGTTTATTTATTAATTTAATAGCATGCCTTTATTGTCTTTCAGCCCACCTGGACTCCCAAGGGCATCAACAATAAATTAAAATGATTAGGAACAGCTTGACAAACATTTCTCAAGCCTGCTCTGTGAAATCTCTTTCCCGTTTCACATGTGGGACCTATGCATCTTGTTGTTTGCATTCAAACCCCTACTATTTTTTGTCGCCCCAATGCCATGACATCTAAAATTAGCAGCAGTGGCATTACTGGGAAAAGAGAATTTCATTTTCCACAGAGGTAAGGAGAGAAGGACTTCTCAGAGCACTGTGGTACAGAAGACAGTTGGGGGAAGGAGTAATTGCCACCAAATTTTGGTGGGATCAAAAGTGTCTTGACAGAAGTGATGGTACAGTCTTTGATGGGTCTGAGCTTTAGTGACAGCAATTGCCCATGCCACCTTTAATTAGCCACTGAAGCTGGGAATTCCTGCATCCAGACTTCCAGGTACCCCGATCCCTGTGTTGTGGTCCCTTCTCAGGAAAATGGCAAGAGCCAAGACATGATTATATAGGCGTCTGAGAAACTGTTGACTTGCATCTTTATGGATAATGAACTTTTTCAAAGAGTCACTATTTGTTATGTAAGGAGAAAGCAAGCTTAGCACTGTTGCTGTCCCCACTCTCCTAAATTATGGACCAGTTTAATCTATGGCTTCTCTGGTAAGCCATTGCTATGGGAGGTCTCAGTGGACAGGACTCCCTCTATGTCTTCTCAGTATTAGGGGAATGAGTGAATTGGGTTTGTGAACATGTGGTGCCAGAATGCATCATGTGCACACTTTGCTGAAGTCACTGCCTAGGGTGCTAAATGCAGTAGTACCTCACTTTG
Organism: Phrynocephalus forsythii; assembly: GCA_029282475.1. Lineage (NCBI taxonomy): Eukaryota > Metazoa > Chordata > Lepidosauria > Squamata > Agamidae > Phrynocephalus > Phrynocephalus forsythii. The sequence goes on from JAPFRF010000002.1 coordinate 84,941,527, forward strand.
CCAATGAAATTTTTTTTAAAGATCAAACAGCTGCAACAGTAAGAAATCTTTAGTTTATTATTATTATTATTATTATTATTATTATTATTATTATTATTATTATTATTATTATTATTATTATTATTATTATTATTATCTCTGCATTGTGCTGATCTACGATGGTTGCACTCTCTTCAGATGTCATGCACAGAAGGGCTTGGTTCCTGGTATGTACAAATTGGGTTTTTTACAGTCTCATTCCCAGACAGAGCACCTATAGGAATTTTGCTTAACAACTGCAAGATGAATTCTTTATATTGTCTGCATTGCATTTTTCTCATCCATCCTTTTACGGTCAAATTCAACCACCCAGGGTAATGCCTTAGCATTAATGGGACTGGGAAATAAATGAATGAATGCATTCTTAGAAATGCTGCAAGGTTACTTTCAATTTTAACTGTGCATTACTTAATTATTTTGTAAGTATCAAAATAAACAAGCAGCAAAAAGGAGGCATGATCTAGTCAAAGTTAAGCACTTTTACATTGCATTGTTTTAAGTATGTGCCAGTCATTGCTCTAAAAATCAATAATTTTAATTCGCTCAGATTGTGCTTATTGTTAAAGTAGTTGAGTCCATCCTTTAGTTTGTATATTAGCTAAGCACAATATCGTGCACCATGGTTTTAAAGCAGCCTTAGAGCTTATTTATCAATTTAGAAAATTTTAAAATGTTTAATTCTGACCTGTCCATAAGTTGATATCAAACAATACCGTAGATGCCAAAGAATTCTTGAATTTGACATTTCTTTAGCCTCCTCTCATAGACCTGTTTCTGCTCTCTTATCTGTACACACACTCTCTGATGGCTTGGGACTTAAGCAACTCTTTCAGGAGTTACTGCCCCAAAGCACTGGGAAGTGAGAAGAAGAATGGGCGGTGTCCTGTGCCTGTCAGTTCTACACCAGCGAGGTGTAGAATTGACCAGGAAGCCAAAGCTGGCCATGCTGATGACAAGAAGGAGTTCCACCAACAGTCACATCCATCAGTTTTCCATCTCTAGTCTGCTGCTCATACTGTTGACTGGGAGCAGAATACTCTGGGATAGCATTGCATATAGCAGCTTGTATAATCTTTTTAACTGATTTGTAAGACACCAAAAGTAAAGGGTGTCTTTCAGGACTGGGCCTCTGTGCAGCAGGAGGAAGCAGCATGCTTTGGGAAGGTAGGGGGAAGACAGGAGCAGCAACAAGGCTTCTTAACCTATTAGCTGGATCAGGGATTGGTTGCTACACTTGGGTTCAGCTTCATGCAGCAAAATATCTTTGGCCTGTGCTTATGGAATTGGACTGGTGTGACACAAGCTAGCTGCAGCAACATGTGGATCTGGATTCCGAGCGGGCTAGATGAGCCAATGCTAGACCAGCTAAACCTGTCCAGAATCCAAACATATCTTACCTTGAGCCTAAGTTTTCCCCAGGAAAGGACAGGAGTGGAAGGCTGGCAGATCTTTCAGTTTGGATTGCACCATAATATCTGGAATAGATATCATGAAATCAGTGGGATGGAAGCTCATAATGGCTCACTTAAAGTTCACAGACTACCCATAGTGTTGGGAGTAATGGCCTCTTTCACCATCCTGAACACATCTGATCTTTTCTGATTTTGGAAGCTCAACAGGGTTAGAGGTGGTTAATACTTGGATGAGCGACCTAAAGGAAATACCAGAGATCTCTAGATATGACTCTGAAACAATCCTGCTTGAAGCCCCAGAGAGCCACAGCCACTCAAGATTGGCAACACTGGACAAAACTTACTAACGGTAGATGCAAAATTTCTGTGTTCCTAATGGTAGCTTGAGTTTATATCCTGTAGTCTGGGCTGGGCCTTCTCATGCCATCTTGATGGTCCAGAAAAGAATAGTACTGTAGTACTAGCCCGACCTCTAGATAAACAGTCTCACTTTTGAACAGTTTGAACCATGGGGCAAAGTAGTCACATGTGTGAAGGGGATTTGCCACTGTCTCTCACAGGAACGACCTATGGCAAAACATAAAATAAACTGGCAATTGTATGGCCTGATGCTGGAGAGGGCCACTCCTCTATGAGGCTGCTGTACCATGGGTGAAATGTATGCTGGGTATTCCACGGTTCACTGTGGTTGTCTTTTTCCACCCGTAGCACAGTGAATATATGCAGCAACGGCTGCTTCAATTATTCATGAAAAGCTTTGCAATCTTGAATCCTTTAATTCCTTCATGCCTGTAGTACAAAAGGAAATGCCAATGTTCCCTGCTTATAGATTTTGTAAAATAAAATCCTCCAGCAAATCTTGGCAGGTGAAACAAAAATTAATTGTAAAGCATCAGTTACTATATTGCTCACTGAAATTAACAGTCCCGCTGCTGAAGCAAACCCATAGATTAGCTCCTCTGATCTCTTGAGTTTGGCAAATTGCCTTTTAGGCTGGTTTTTTTTTTAATGGAATGCTCTGGAGGCTGGACGCCACGGATGCAAACGGATGGCTTGATGTCAATGAAACAGCATAATGTTGTTGCTCCAGGCAACGATTAGGAGTTAAGATAGCAGGGCCATAATTAGGCATGTGCTAAACCCCACAGGATGAATTTCATCTGTGTGTTTGCTTCATGATCTTGACCAGCAGATTTGTATAAAATATTATTATTGTTATTATTTTAGTGGTGGTTGGGGGTGCCCCCTTCTTTGCATTTTCATTGCATTTACAGCCTCTGCAGCCACGTGTCACACTAAATCAGGGAATGGGCCACCCTCCTGAGGCTTGGGCTTTCACACCCCTCTTCCCATAGGGTGACCAAGATGAAAAACTTTGTTGCTTTTGCTTTTTTTGTTGTTTCCAATTTTTAAGACCATTTGGGTCAACAGAATGCAATGAACTATAATTCAGGAGTTAAATTTGTACCCCCACCTTTCTTCCAATGCACTCAAGATGGTAAACATGGATCTCCTAATAGGCAACATCTTTTCAGGACAATCCTGTGAGTGACTGGTTCGGTCTATTTGTGCACTGTGTATTAGGTTAAACTCCCAACAATATGGAAATGCCTTGTAGTATAAGTATTTATAACAAGGACACAAACACAGACATGCTTTTTAAAGTTGCCTGCCCCAATAAAACCATGATAAAAGTCCTCTGTGAAGAATACATACATATCACTGACATCCTTCCTTTATGGAATGCCACTGCCAAGCCTCAAGATGTGTTTCTTCTGCTTCATCAATTATTGCGTGTTCGAGGCTGGGGATGGTGTGTGAGCGCATGTGTGTTCTGTCTGCTAAGGCACAACTGCACATTTTTATCAGATTTGTCAGGTTAAACTCCCGTTCACGGCTAAAAGGCACCCGCAGCTGCAGTGCATTTGTGAGGATGAATGAGCTGGGAAGGAAAAAGGCTTTTGCTGTGTGGCTGATATTTTAATGTGCAATTGAGCCCCTGAGATGCTCTGTTCTAGTTCAGTAGCTCTAAGAAGAGCAGTTCCCTGAGGGGCTTCAGTACCCAGATTAATTGAAATAACTCCAAGGGTTTTTTTTCTTCTTAATTCCCCTCCCCTCCCCTCACATCCCCTCGCCTCCCCTCGCCTCCCCTCCCCTCCCCTGCTCTCTCTCTCTCTCTCTCTCTCTCTCTCTCTCTCTTTTATAAGCCTTGCAAATGGAGTGTTATTTTCAATAGATAGGGCTAAAAACACAGTTCAAATGGAGTTAGCACGAAGTCACAAGGGTTGTTCTGTTGTCTCTGATGAAATGCTCTGGGGTACATAGAGAGGTCAAGCATATTTGGGATGTTCATGAATGAAACCTGAATACTAACCATGCTGGAGAGTGGAAACTATTCCCTCCTCTTTTGACCTTCTCAGTTAGTTTGGAACGTCTTTGATCATTCTCCAGTGCAGTCATTTTTGGCCTCGAGAACATGGCTCATGATTTGTCAGGCTTGTGAATATGTACCAGAGCGGTCCTAATCTCTGTAAATGCTGTTGTTCCACCCTAAGGATAATGCTAATCAAAGGATCATTTTGTATAAATTCTGCCAATTGCAGCCTCAAGGATTAGTTTCTTCCAATCTTACCCAGCCTTGGGTTGGAAACCAAATGACCTCTCAGGTTGCTTCATCCAGGTTTCTAACATGTATGGCAGGCTTTGTATTGATTTTTGTAGTTCCCTAGGGGGCTGTAAAGCCAGACATGCAGACATGCAGACAAGCACTGGAAAATATTTTTTGTCGCATGTGTGTGGAGAGAGCTCTCGAGGTTCCCCTCTTTACTCCATCTGCTTCTTATGATCAGATGTGGATGGATGCTCTGCAGTAAACACTGGGGATAAAATTATTGGTCATGATTCCTTTACCTTTTACTTGGAAGTAGAGGGAAAACCTGTCTCATAGCATGGCCAACATTGTGTTCCCATTGTTTTTCTTCTCTTAAGTGTAGATACTGTACCCATTCAGTTCTCAGTCTGCATCAGCAGCATCTTTCCAATGCTGATGCTGCACAGAACCTGGAGGGGAAGAAGAGATCTGTTGTCAATCCATCTCTCTTTCAAAGTCTTTCAGTCTCATAGAATTCCAAGACAAGTGCATTGACTTGACATGGGAAGTAGAGATGGGCACGACTTGGCAGAATTCCCGTTTCCGTTTCCGTTACGCAACGGAAACGGTAACGGAAATTACTCCGCCAGAACTCGAACTCGAACTGACTAAAGAATAATTGGGTCTGATTTGTCGTGGTCGTTCCTGGCATCGCGGCGATCCCGCGATGCCAAGCGGCACAGAAAAAAAGTTTTTAAAAGTTAAAAAAAAACCCAATTCCCGGCCAAAAAGCAGGTGGAAATATGCCTGCCTGCCTGAGGGCTCAGGGCACCTACCAGAGGGGTGGTTGACCCCCCTCTCCTGTCCTGGGCTGCTCTGGTGGTGGGGGAAATCCTCGTCGTAGTCGCTCATAAGAGTCGCAACAAGCACCGGACTCGCTGCCGGCCGCCGCAATTCAAGCAGAAGCGGCACAGAAAAAAGTTTTAAACTCCCCCCCATTCCTGGGCCAAAAAGCAGGCGAAAATATGTCTGCAGTGCAGAGTGCACCTACCAGAGGGGTGGTTTCTGGGGGGGGGTCCTGGCCTCCCCCCATCTCCTGTCCTGGGCAGCCGGACTCGAGTCGCCATGCTATGCAGTGCGGTCGGGGGATCCAAAATGGGGCAGTGACCGCAATTTTTTTTTGAAATTGTGGTCCAAAACACACAAGCACCACACAAAAACATGCGAAAATTGCTATTTTAAAACTGCCAGAATTTTTACAGTAGCAGTGGGTTTTTCTTGCAACAAAATGTCTCCTCTTTCCTCTCTCCATTGATTTTATTTATTTTATTTATTTTTATTTTTTACACGCAATGATGCAATGATGGGCAATGCCCATGCAAATTTTTGGAGCCATTCCACCAATCGCATGGCCACTTGGCCAGGTTGACCACAGAGACTTCTGGGATGTGCCAACTGGGCATAAAAAGCCCACTAACCGTAGCCCGAACCCGAACCCTAAGCCTAACCCATATGCCAGTACACTGTCCTTATAAGTGGGTCAGAGAGGCCCCCAGAGGTGCACCCCAATATTCACCCTAACCTCACCCGTAACTAGCCTAACCCTAGCCCTTGCGCTAACCCTGTTGCCTAAGCCAGATCTGTACTTGCATTGCACTACACGCAACAAGTACAATTCCCTTCTTAGTGAGACACAGTGGGTGCAGAGAGTCTGCCAGTCTGCCACTTGTGGCTCTGGGTGACTCCTGCAGGCTTGGCTCGGCCGGCAGCATGTGTGACATGCAAACCATGCCCCCAAGGCCTGACTGATGCAGGGAAGGCACCCCAAAAAGAGGGGTGCCTCTGCCAGTCTGCTGTGTCTCTGCGTGCAACTTGGTATGCAATCATATCCATATATGGCTATGCATGCATGCCATTTTGCAGCAGGTGAGGAGAGGAAACCCCCATGTATGAGAGGTCTCCAGGAGCCTGCTTTCCCTAGCGAGTGAGGATAGGAGGCACCCCCCAAAAAGAGGTGCCTCCAGGAGCCCGCTACCTCCCCAAACCAGTTTAACGACAGATGAAAAAACAAAAAATGAAACGACAAATTTTTGCAAAGTTTTGCGAAAAACGGAAACAAGCCGACACAGGCCACCTCCGACACACGACAACTTGAAAACGTCATTTTCCCTAGTCGTGCCCATCTCTAATGGGAAGCATAAAACCAACCCAAGCCACAAATGATTTATTTATTTATTTATTTATTTATTTATTTATTTATTTATTTACTGTCCATCTAGCCTGAGGATCACTATGGGTAGCAGCATAGTGGAGTCAGACTTTCCAGAATTAGAATGTTAGAACTGTCAATTTAGTCAAATGATGAGGTCATTTGCCACTCATATGAAACCTCCCTATCTCCCAGAGGTCTCCTGCAACCCTCCCAATGGCTGTCGCTAGAAGGAGAGAGGAATTTCCTTAGCAATATAAGTTATAGCCCAATATAGTGTATTTTTCCATGATTATGACACTATTTTTTTTCTAAAATCATGACACTAAAAATTACAGGAGGGTTGCCTACATGGAAATAAGGCTTTCCTAAGGGGTGGGTGTGGGGTGAGAGAGATCCCAAACTAACCTTGCTGTTTCCCTTCCTTTGTTTACTCTCAGTGTCTTGAAGACACCTCCTCACTTTGTTTTTTGCAGAACTAGCATCTTCTTTTCAGCAGGGAAAGCCTCAGGGTTGAGCAGCCCATTGAGAAGTATCTTTACCCCCTGAAAACCACATTGCAAAAGCCAGTACCGGAGAGAAAGTGAAACCTCAAGGTCAGTTTGAGTTCTTCTACAACCCACCCCATGCTGTTTTCTTTTCTTTCCTGCTTGATTGCCCTCTTCTCTGCTTTGATTTTGCAACAATCCATTGGAGGAGGAATCTTCAGAATGTGGAAGGAAAGAAAACATTGGTGGTGGTGAAGACCTCAAGCAGCATTTATTAATTTTATTAATCTGGGGGTCGTAGAATGTGTGTGTGGGAGCAAACTAACCAACCTCCTGGGAGGAAGAGGAAATACCTAAGGTGGATACAGGTGGGAATGAAGAAGGGGAGGGAGTCTTAAAGAGACTAACTGTTCCAGTGCTTTAAAAATGGATTGACATCCTTGGCCAATTATTTGATTGCATATTGTTGCAAGTCTTTTTGGAACTTTGAACATCTCTCAGACTCTTTGTCAGATGAAGTGGCAATTAGGGATGGGCACCTTATGAAAAATGACACACTGTTTTGTCATTTTGTAATCTTATGAAATGTTACAAAATATAACAAAACAGCAAACAGCATGTCGGCAAGAAATGAAACAAAACAGCCTTTTTTGTTTTGGAAATGAAGTAATTCGTCCTAGTGGTGAGAAGCCTCTTCATCCAGCCATCTTGAGAACAGGAGGTTTATTTTTAAACTAATTGATTTGTTTTCTTTCCTCCCCTCCTGTGCCCCAGCTGTTACTTATCTCCGATATTGATCTGCCTGCCTGCAGCTAGCCAGCAGCTGAGCTCTTCCCTTCTATTCCCTGCACTGGCTGTCCCTATATCTGCAAGTTGATTTAAAGTTTAAACTGATTGTTACTTTCCTGATTAAGTCGGACTGTGGAGGTTCTTTTTATATATATTTTTCCTTCCTACTGCTGATCAGCTGTTGAGTTTATCTCTTTGATCTCTCCATGCAGTAGCTAGCCCTTAGGTTTCCTGCTTGTTTACAGAGGGTTGTTTGAAAGGCTTAAGGAGAGTCTTTGAATTAGGGCAGTGGGCTCCCTATTAAATAAATAAAGGAAAGCTCCCCATTATATATAGCCTTACAAATAATTTCATTTCATGATGAAAATTATTTTTAAAAATCCATTATTAAATGAAATGGAATGAAGACAGAAATGAAATGAAATGAAATGCTATATTTCAATTTCGTGCCCATCTCTGGTGGCAATGTTTGGTCTTGCCTCTCATCCCTCTGCCCCACAGAAAAGTCCTCAGCAAATGCTTGGTGATTTAACATTTATTAAAACATTTTGATTATAGATTACACTGATAAAAGTCATCATACTGGAGTCAACAGTCGCCAACTTAATCTTTACATTCCATAAAACATCTAAGTTGAGCCTGTTAACTGAAGTGAATTAATGTGTCCATATTCACCATTTAAGTCATTTTGAGATTAAAAGTCAAGATTACTTTTGGGTCAGACAAATTGATTCTGGAATACTCCACTATCTTGGTGTTTAAAATTACAGTATAGGAATCTCGGGGGGTGGGTGCGTTTTATTTTGGTAATCTAGCCAAATTCAGTTAGAACTCAGTTAGGATCTTTTCCTTGAATGTCTAAGAAAATACAGTTTAAAGTTATTAAAAATGCATTCATTTTATTAAACCTAGTGTTGCTGTACAATTGTGATTATTACCATTATTAAATACTAATCAAAGTTCTCTTTCTATTATAGTTTCAGGAGACCCACACTTCTGGCTTTTACCAGTTTCACCTCTTCCTCCTGGTAAGCACACCTTTCTTCAGGTCTCCTTTTTGTATACTCACCCTTCTTTGTTGCCTCTTCCTGATGAAAGGTCCAAAGTGATTTAAATAAATCTTGAAGGAGTGATTGGTATCCTCTTGCTTCTGTTAATTCCTTTCGTGTAACCTTCCTGCATTAATGGAAGCCAAATTTGAGCATACAGACTGGCATTTATTCATTCATTTATTCAAACCTTTCCTTACTCCTTTTCATTCCGAAAATCCCAAAATGGTTCACAATGCTGCATATTAAAACTCATAAAATACAGTAAAATGAAGTAATAAAATAGCAAAACAGCAACATGACAATAAAATATATAATTAAAATAAGTAAATTCACTATGAATGTAGACTAGATGGGTGATCAGGAAAATGTCTAGGTAAGCAAATGTCCCCCTTCGACTGGTTAAACAAACAAGTTGTATTGAAAGATCTCCTGATCCCAAAGCAGGGAAAGAGGGGGGGAGTTCCAAACAATGAATGTCACAGCAGAGAATGTTCTTCTGTGTACTGCAACCAGATAAACCTCAGTAGGCCACAATCAGGTGTCTCAGAAATAAAACGGTGAGTTACCTTGAAGAGGAGTCAGGTGCCGCAGGACTCATGTTTGCAGCCTTAATTGCTCAATCAATCAATCAGTCAGTCAAAGAGCCTATTAAATAAGGTCTTCTTCCCTCCCTGCATGTCTGTGGTTTGATAATTTACTCCTAGTATCTCCCAGATTTGCTGCTTCCCCCTTGGTGTGGACTGGTGAATCTGCTGAGTTAATTTCATTTCTTTATTGTAGTTGCAGACCATGGTAATTCCAGGGAACTCAAAGCAGTGTACATAGTGCTGCAGTTTTATTTGCAACCACACATGCTGTCTGACCAGGAGGAACTTTTCTGGACTTGGGTGATTATTTATCTAGCACTTGGTCCTTCCAGCCTTTGAACAAAAAGAGAGCCCTGCCTGTCCGCTGAATGTTTTTCTTTTCCTTCTCTTTCCTATCTTGGTGACAATTTGTTTGCTGTTGATCTTTTTGGTTGGCTGCTAAGTGTGTGTATAGTAAAGAAAGCAGAATACACACGTCTGTAATTTCAAGTAATTGTAAGAAATGCTTTTATTTCCCCCCCTCCTATAAATGTCTCAGAGTGAGTTGTTGAGAGTGTCGATTTGAAGATGGATGTCTTATTTAGTCGAATATTCTATGTGTTGTATTGCACATGCGCTCACACAACCTTATCTTTTGGGCCATCCAGATCAACCAACCATGTACAGTATTTTCCCATGTATAAGACCATATTTTTGCCTAAAATTGTTAAACTAAAAATTGAGGGTCTTCTTATTTACAAAAGTAAACAGAGGAGAGAACCACACAGTTGCAAAACTAATTTTGGATTGGAAAAGTGGAGTTATCTTATACATGGGGGCATCTTATAGACAGATAAATACAGGCACATCTGTTATGTATCTGCAAGTTCCGATTTTCCTGTCTGCTATCACCATCTGAAGTTTGTCATCATCAGTATTTGTCAGTTCTTGAAGAGCCCCTGACTATCTGTGATCAATGGTTGTTCAATCAAATTCTGTTCTCATCTTTAAGCATGGTCAAATATTGACCTAAATATTCTTCCATCCATTTGAGTTGATGTTGTTAACATCTGTTTTCATATTATGTTCTGTATTTTTTCTGAAAATCAAAACAGAAGTTTACCTTTTGGACACCCTCTCTCACATATTCTGGGATGGGCCATGTTAAGTGTACAAATTCTGCTCCACAAATTCCTTTCTGGAGATTTGTGTTGACAAAAATGTTGGGTGAGGAAAAAGGAAAACAGAATTAGTAGGCCTGCAAAACTTGTGTAAATAGAGTTGCTATTGACCTGAAGTTTCTTTTTAAGTCTCCGCCCAAAAACCAAAACAGAACAAAAAACCCCTCACATCTGTTCCCACAGTTAATACACATACAATGTGCAACTGGTTAGCTCCTTTTGGGACAAAGAACAAATCTTTAGATTGTTTTCTGCCACCCCATTTTCCTGTAAAGCAGTTATAAATGTGGATTGTTCCAAAAACAATAATAAACTGATTATCGTTTCTGATGTGCAGTGAGCAACAGTGCTTCCCACCTCACTAAGCCTCTCCACATGAGCCAGAATAGGGGATAAAAGTTGTATCCTTATTTCACATGGCAGCCAAGCAAAAGCTTCTAGGAGCCTCTAAGCAGGGCAGTACCATATGCAAGACGTGTATCTCTAAGACCAAGGTCTTTACATACATGCTTCCTTTCTTTGGTGTGTCTGTGTGATTCTCCTGGGACAGCAGGTGGGAAATGATTGTGAGAAGTCAGTCGGTTTGTGTAGCATATCCTAGCTGCTTCCTTGGCCATTAAAGAAGTTTCAAATGGCATACTGTTTATTGCTTTAGGGCCTTAGGGCAGAGACTGGTTGCTACACCTTTCACATTTTTCCCATACCCAAAGGAGATGAGAAACAACATTCCCCTCTGATTGCTGTTCTTTTGTGACCAACCCTCTCAGGCATGGTCCTGGAACACAGTTTGGAAACTTTCAATTTTGGCATGAGTGAGTCTATCACTCCCAGGTTTCCACAGCCAGCAGGCATTTCTGCAGGAGTATATGGGGGGAGGGGGGCAGAAGGGTGTTTCTGCCCCAGGTGCAGCAATCTGGGGGCACCTGGAGGGGTAGGGGTAGTGGGGCTGAAACAGCCACCCCAATTGTGGAGCCCCCACGAGAGAAGCTAGCAGGAAACTGGGTGGGCACATTTTTTTTAAAAAAAGGAGGGAACTGAGGCAAAAAGGTTCCTCAGCTGTGAGGGAGGAGCATCCAGACTCTGGCAGCACAGCGGCAGCTGAGGCAGTCCCTGACAGGAATGAGCTGGGCTTAGGAGAAGAAAAGAAAAGAAAAGAAAAAAGAGCGACGATGGAGCCCCCCCGACTTGGCTGGATGAGAGAAATGAGAAGGGCCAGATGAGAGAAAATGGACAGGAGAAACGAGAAGGAAACTGCCGCTGTCAATGGCAGCCCCCACAGCATGCGGTTGCCCCTTGCCTCAGGCAGGATGAGGTGCCGCTTGTGCCATCTGGGCCAAGTGCTGAGGAGGAGGTTCTGCCACTGGTTAACTGTCGGGCTGCTGGCCGTGGGGCTCTGGGCTGCATATTTGGAGCTGTTGGCCCTGGCCGACGAGGGAGGAGAGCCCATGGAGAGCGAGCGAGTGACCGAACAAGAACGCAGAGCCCATGCTGGGTGGGTGAGACATGCCCCCCCCCGCAAAAACTGATTTTGTCCCTGGGAGCTCCAAACTCTAGCTACGCCTCTGCATTTCTGTATTGACAGTTGTGATGGGGAGCTTGCTGTCCTTGCCTCTTGTTGACAACCAGACAAATCCTTCTACAGTTGTCCCCTACCCTTTCACAGTTCATATACTGTGGTCCCGGTATATCGCAGGTCCGCAGTATATGAAAAAAAAAAGCCCCCTGAGGTAAGGAGAAAAGGCCTTCCCAGGCCCGTTGGAGGCCCCAAAGTGCTTCCCTGCAAAACACAAGTGACTTCCGGTAAACCAGAAGTGACTTCCAGATCACTAGAAAGCACTTTTGGGGCCTCTGGGGGACTGGAAAGACCTTTGCAGACCCATTTGAGGCAGTGCCAGGCCTGGGGTAAGGACAAGAGCCCCCTGAGAGCTCGCCAAGTCCCAACCTGACCCAGCATCCACATATTGCGGATTTTCAGTTATTGGGTCAGGTCCCTAACCCCTGCCATAGGTGGGGGTTTACTGTACAAGGAATCAAACTGAGGGCATGGTTACACTTAGATCTGGCTGGTATTTGGGGTTGGTGTGTCTGCCCTCTTAGGTTATATCTTGCTTGCGTAGGTTACACAGGCTTTTAGAATCATTGCATTTGAGGCTTTGTGGTGTGTTTGCTTTGCCCTCATGCTTGCCACTTTCCCTTGCTGCTGTGCTGAGGTGAGGGAGGGGAACAAGGGGCAAATCTGCTTCTGTCCCTTTAGAAAGTTTGGCTGCTCCTATCTCTGTTCCCCTTTATACCCTCAGAACACAGGACAGAAATGAATAGTGCCTGGTTTTTGCAGTGGTGCAAAAGGATGGATCCAAGCATGGGCCCTCAAGGATCCACATGATTTTAATCCAATCAGTCCAGTCTATGGGCAGAGATGATGCCTATGATGTATGACGGAGATTGTTTGGGAGATGATCCTGCATAAACATCATGTCAATGATCCTTTTTTTGCCCAAAGATATACCTTTGCTCCTCCATACCTACACCAGACTGGCCATGACTTCCCTTTCTTCTCAGGCTCCTTGCACCCTTCTGCCTCTTCTTCTCACCCCCGACTCCATGGCTTTTCTCACTGCTGCCACCTCTCCCTCCACCTCTGTTGGATATCCAAAGACACAGTTTGTTGTGAGGTGTTGAGATTCATAGGAATGCTTGAAATAAATTGGTGTTTTTAGGTGTTCAACTTCTAAAGTATGCAACCTTCTGACGGAAGAGTATTTTACATCACTTTCCAACCAGAAAGCACACTTCCTTATCAAAGCAATCCATCCTTCCATTTACATCATGGAGGCACCTTATTTTAAGCCATTTTCCAAAAAGCAGAATGGGATCCTAGAATGCAGATGCTTCAAAAGACTGATTGGCTGTTCCTTGTCACAGGTGTTAAGTCACTCATTCTCCCATCTGGAGCCATATTTCAATTTGCAGAAAACGGCCAGAAAAATTTATGCCTTTTTTTTAAAAAGAGGCATTGACAGTGAACATTTAAGACAATGGGTGAACATGCCCTACAACCAGATGTTGTCTTTGTTTCCCTTTTAAGCTGAATGTCTGCCTGAAGCACTGTGGGAGGTAGCAAAATGGGGAAGGGAACACAACAGTGGTTCACCACCCCACCAATCCCTCAGTGAAGAGGATGGAACAAAAGTTCCATGACAGTGGAAGTGGGGTTGGAAGCTGCACTCAGTGGGGCACTTCAGGTTGGCTTGAAATTTTAAGGAAACATTATAATAGCCTGTCTAATATATCATTCATGACAGTTGCAAGTTAGTCCACCTCAGGTCTTTCATAATACACCACTTAGAAATCATCTCAGGGAGAAAGCCAAGCACTAATGGACTTTATCACAATAAACACTTTCATCAGTTTGATCTTTGAAGTTTCCAGCCTCAGTGTACCCTTCTCAAAAGACTTCCTGGTGGGTTTTCAGAGCATTTAAGGGATCTCTCTGTAGAAGCTTGGACTGGGGAGGGTACAACCAGTAAATGTCAGAAATGCAATGGATGCCAGCATTTACTGATGGGCTTTGTGCAAACCAAAATAGCAAGGAGAGAAATGAAGCTAATGGGGAAAATATGTTCCAACAGCTGACGCGCAGATATAGTATATGGCCCAAACATTTTAAAGAACATTAAACGTGGATGCTGAAGAATTGTTTGAATGTAGGTATTAAACGAACTGGCAAACCACTCCAGTATTCCTGCCAAGAAAACTCCATGGACATGGAGTCACGAAGAGTCGGTCACGACTGTAACGACACAACACACACACACATTAAACACGACTAGATGAATAGAATATTGAAAGAGGAGTCAGGCCCACAACTAGGGGCTGTGTCATCCAGATCAAACATGCATTCTATGCCCCCCCACCACAAGGGGTGACACATGTAATAGTACAAAGTACAAATGAAATTTGTACTATAGCAATAGTACACTGCTTTGTCATGTTGGCACCCTGCCCTGCCCCCAGATTGACTCCCAGGGAACATGCCCCACTTGCCTCCCTCAGTTGCAACCCTGAAAGGAATGGTGGGGTGCTACCTCTCCATTCAGATTGACATTCTTTAGAAATCAGGGATGACTGTTGCAGTCAAGGGGAGGCCCATGTTTTTCCCCACTGACTAAGATGGGCAGCAAGATGCTACACAACTCCTCTTGCACCCAAATGTGAAGTTGGGTGCAGGCATGCACCTGGCTAAGGAGGAAAGGGAGACACCCCCTTGGTACTCACCCCATAGGAGGCAACGGCAAAGTTATCCATCCCACACACCATAGTGAAGGCTATGCAAGAGGCAGCATCACCTAGATAATTTCCATTGCCCTTTCCCCTTAAGGACAAATATGGAAGAGGGAGCAGATGGTGGTGGTGAATGGTAGCAGAAAGGGGGACAACAGTGTCTGCTCCTCTCCCGATAAGCAGGAGAAGAGAGAAAAGGTGGTGGTAGCAGCTGCACACCATCACAGTTCCTGCCAAAGGCTGGTTCTGCATGGAAGTATATGTTGTGTAGTTGTATCTGTCTCTCCAGTTTGGGTGGGGAGTTATTTAGTAGTGCTTCCCTTTCTACTGCCATCATCACTTTCCCCTCCCTCCTCCTCCATTTGTCCTCTAGCAAAAAGGTCCAGCCCTTATCATGAGATGACAAGACATGCAGTGGTAGGGAGGGGGGGAAGAGTCATTCTGGCAGAAGCAGAAGACTAATCTATCATGGATTAACTCAGTAATGGAAGCCACAGTCTTTGGTTTTCAAAAGTTGTGCAGGGCTTTTAATGATAGGACCTTCTGGAGATCATTAATTCATCAGATTGCTAGAAGCCAGAAGTGACTTGATGGGACATGACAAGAAATATGGAGGATGCAAACCAGATGTGGTGTGGGCTGCAGGAAACTGTGGCATGCCTGTGCCCAAGGCACACACTTTTGATTACAATAAAAAACCCACACCACACTGCTATTGATCTCCCACATCTATATATCAGATTTAAATGAATGATCATGTGTCATCAAGCCAATTCTCATTGATCATGACCTGTTTTTCAGGGTTTTCTCAGAAGTGGTTTACCACTCCCTTCTTCTGGGGGGGGGGGCGCCCTGAGACTGTGCAGCTTGGCCAAGCCCCACAGGCTGGCTTTACTCCTAGGAGGGCACAGAGGGGGATTAAACCCCCAACCTCTGATTCAACAGCCAGATACCTAAACCACTGAGCGATCTAGCCACCTCAACTGCACAAAAGCTTAGATACTTATATGAAGGTAGTAGCAGCATTTTTATAGTATCGTGCATCATTTCATGTGATAGACTGGCCTTGTTTTGCAAGAAAGACTAATCACCTGCCTAGTTCGGGATTTAAACATGACCCAACCCAATGCCCTCTTTCCAAGACAAGATTTTATCACCTGGAAAACCATTGACAAGTTTCTGATGCGTGTTCTTCTGAAAATTTTCTTGAAGGAAGACTGCACCGTCTGTGCCGGCATCTTGATCAGTTGCTCACCTTTTAAACTTCATGCTTCCTGGGCCAAAATCTGGATTCCCCACCCCAATGGGGTAGTGCTGTTGCAGATATGTCAGTAGCTAATTAAAGTTAATGAAAACAGTGCCAGGTGTAAGCCAGATTCTGTAACCAGCACCTCATTAATTAGCCTTGATGACATACTGTGACTTGCATGATTGCATTCCCACATGTGAGGGGTAAACCAGTAGGATTTGGCCCTGACATTTACCTTCCTGTGCTTTAAATCCATTGCAGCTTGCCCTTAAGGGAAAGGGCAAACAATCACGGTTCTTAGTTTTTAATGGCATATAGGTTGAAGTTATCTTTCAGATATCTATCTACTCAGAAATAAATTGCCTTAATCTCCGAGACTTATTCCCAGGCAAGTGTATATAGGATTGCAGCTTGACAATATTTTCATTAAAGCAAATATGCATATTTTCCCCTGCGGTTTATTTTCCAGACCCTTGATCGCTTCTGAATCCTTTCCAGTTTGTCAACAGTCTGCTTGAAATATGGTGCCCAGAATAAAACAGCACTAAACATGGCAATATGTTGAGAAAGAAAAAGGAAGAAAATGATCCGAGATGTATGAACTCCTTATGTTTTTATTGGGAATTTCTTTGGGTGAACCCTATTAGATGCACCACTAGTTTAGAAATTTGCCTTTGCCAACAAAGCCATCTGTTCTATTCACAGAGTGGAGATCTCTGGAGTGTTTCTCGCCAGCTCGTCAATGAGTAGTTCTTTGCTGGTCGCCAGGATGGTGTGTCAGTTCTGTGAACAATGGGAGAGTACCCAGGAGGTCCCTGCAGGAAGCAGAACTTCCCTTGTATAATTAACAGGGTGGGAGCCTGGGGAATGGAGATTGTACGTGAGACACATGATGCAAACTGCTAAAACAATAAACAAACAAATGAGCAGGCCCCACTTCCTTTTCTGGAACTGTTGATACTGCAGCTTCCTTAAACCAAGCCCTTTAATCACAGTCATGGATCTCCTTTGTCCACAGCAAATGTTTTAATTCATAACAGACCGCCAGGTACATAGGCATTGATGACGCTGCTGTGTACCAAGTCCCATCATTGGTCGATCCAGGACAATGTTGTTGACTGAATGGTAGTGAATCTCCAAGGGTTCGGCCATGATTCTTTCTCAGCTCTGCCCAGAAAGACCCTGGAGGTCTCTCGTCCAAGGAGCTTCTGAAATATCAGATTGATGTATTTTATTTTATTTATTTATTTATTTATTTATTTATTTAACTTATATGCCGCCCACTACCCAAAGGTCTCTGGGCGGCTTACAATCCAAAGAATAAAACAATTTAGAATAGTTAAGAGTAAAATGTCAATAAATCATCAATAAAAACCTTACACTAAAATTGTTATTCTAAAATTGTCATCAGCGGACCCACAATCTATATTATATCAATTAAAAACCTTCTGGAACAGGAAGGTTTTTACCTGGCGCCGGAATGTAATCAGTGTTGGCGCCAGGCGGATCTCGATCAGGAGGGCATTCCATAGCTTGGGAGCAGCTGCCGAGAAGGCCCTGTGTCTACAGGCCATCCCTCTCACCTCCTTGAGAGATGGCTCTTTCAGGAGGGCCCCCTGGCTAGATCTTAATTGCCGGGTAGGTTCATATGGAAGGAGGCGATCCTTCAGTTATCTAGGTCCTAAGTCGTTTAGGGCTTTGTATGTCAGAACAAGCACTTTGAATTCAGCTCGGGCAGCAACTGGTAACCATGAAGGTTACGCAGAATCAGCGTGATGTGATCCCTGGCAGCCCCACCACTTACCAGCGTGCCGCACGATTCTGAACCAGTTGCAATCGCCGGACCGTCTTCAAAGGCAGCCCCACGTAAAGCGCATTGCAGTAATCAATACGGGATGTTACCAGTGCATGCGTAACTGTCATGAGGCTGTGCTCGTCTAGGTAGGGGCGAAGCTGGTATATTATCCGCAGCTGAAGGAAGGCACCCCTGGCCACCGAATCCACCTGGGCTTCCAGAGTTAGACCGGGGTCCAGAAGCACCCCCAAGCTGCGGACCCTGTCCCTTAGGGGGAGTGCAACCCATCCAAGACAGGAAGATGGCCCTCTAACCTGTCCGGCAAAGCACCCATTAACAGTACTTCCATCTTGTCTGGATTGAGTTTCAATTTATTAACCCTCATCCAGTCCATTATCTGGCCCAGACACAAGTTCAGCACAGAAATCGCCTCACCTGGATTGGTGGAAAACGAGAGGTAGAGCTGAGTATCGTCGGCATATTGCTGACTCCTCAGCCCAAACCTCCTGATGACCTCTCCCAGCGGTTCCATGTAGATGTTGAACAGCATGGGAGACAGTATGGAGCCCTGGGGAACCCCGTGACGTAAACGCCATGGGGCGGAGCAACTGTCCCCCAGCACCACCTTCTGGACACGGTCAGCCAGGAAGGATTGGAACCACTGCAGAGCAGTGCCTCCAACCCCCAACCTGGCCAGCCTATCCAGAAGGACACCATGGTCGATGGTGTCGAAAGCCGCTGAGAGGTCCAGGAGTATCAACAGGGTCGCACTCCCCCTGTCTCTCTCCCGGCAAAGGTCATCATACAGGGCGACCAAGGCGGTCTCCGTACCAAAACCCGGCCTGAAGCCAGATTGAAATGGATCCAGAGAATCAGTTTCATCCAGCAGTGCCTGGAGTTGTCCGGCCACCACCCGCTCCAACACCTTGCCCAAATAAGGGAGGTTCGCTACTGGTCGGTAGTTAACCACCAGCCCTGGGTCCAGGTTTGGTTTTTTTAGGAGTGGTCTAATCACCACCTCTTTCAAGGTGGTGGGGACCACTCCCTCTCTTAAGGAGGCGTTAACAACCTCCTGGACCCAGGTGCGAACCCCCCTGGCAGATCTTTCAATTAGCCAAGAAGGGCAAGGGTCAAGCGGTGTAGTGGTAGCACGGACAGATCCAAGCACCCTGTCCACATCCTCAGGTCTCAATAATTGAAACTCATCCAATAAAACTGGACCTAAGCACGGCACACTGGATACATCCCTTGAATCTGCATCAATAGTGGAGTCCAATTCCCTGCGAATCTGAGCGATTTTCCCCTCAAAGTGAGCGGCAAACTGGTCACAACAGGCTGATGAATTGTCCAGAACCTCCACCATCTTTCTTGGTTGAAGAAGGTCCTGGACCACCCAAAACAGCTCTGTTGGACGGCACTCTGAGGAAGCAATACGGTTTGCGAAATAATGCCTTTTCGCCAACCGTATCGCCACGGAATAGGCCCGATAATGGGCTCTGAGCCGTGTTTGATCGGACTCACAGTGATATTTTCTCCACTTGCGCTCCAGCCGTCTCCCCTCCTGCTTCATTGCCCGCAGCTCAGATGTATACCAAGGAGCTGTCTGGGCTCTGCATAAGGGGAGAGGGCACTTAGGTGCGATCGTGTCAGCCGCCCGGGACATTTCCCTATTCCACAGGGTGACCTGAGCTTCGACAGGAGCGCCGACCATATCAGACGGATAATCCCCCAGAGCTTTCAGGAAACCATCCGGATCCATTAGTCTCCGAAGGCATGAGATGGTAGCATCTTTCTTCTAGGCATGCCAAGCTAGCCTAAATTTAATATATGGTTGGATTCTCCAAAGGGTGAAACTGCAAGGCATATCTAAAATGAATATTTCCTCTGTTCAAACAATGTTTCTTCATATAGTGGAACAGTACAAAAGATAGTCAAGGAAGGCCATGAAGCTGCAAGGCTTTTATCCATCTGGCAGCATCCCAAAGTATGTAGTACAGACCTCACTTTGCCAGAGGTAGAGAACCAGCGCTATGTCCTTAAGAAGGAAAAAATCAAATGGAATCAAGTGAGTAAGCACATAAAAGCAGATAATCCCCCAACCAGCCAATCTGCATTATCTGAAAAAAATTTTTAATCTAACATGTGAAAATTATAGGAATCCAACCCCACCTCCCCCAAAAAAACTTTACTTTTACTATTGATTTAAAGTTATACCATTGTAATGTTGGTGCATTCTGGGTAAGAATGTGGGGCATCAATTCAGATTCCATCCAGCAGAATTAGCAGGCAGCTTTGGCTTTTCAAGTACAGCAGGACTTCAGTGTGATACAATAACATGTTGCTTTCAGAGAGGGTAGTAGTGCTAGTCTTTTCAAGAATTTCAGGCAAAAAATCAAAGAAAAACAAAACAAAACAAAACAAAAGACTCAAAGCATGTGCCACCTTAAAGACTAACTTTCATATTTAATTTAACGTTTCATGGACTACATGTCCATGAGATGGCAGCCATAGGCCCATGCAAAGCCTAGGATCTGAAATTATCTACCTGTACACCTCTGTGAAGATTTTGGTGGTAGTGGTAGTGGGAATGGGATAGGGCAGAATTAATGCCTCATTTTGCCTCTGGCTGAAAAATCAGCCTATAGTCCCAGTTGAATAGTGCACTCTGATTAGGAAATAGCTGGAAATTTGTCCAATACTGCCTTTTCCCCAGTTCACCCTTCAGCCCCAGTCTTAAAGTTATTTTTACCTAGCTATTTCCCTGGCCATGACTCAGAGCAGCTTGTGGGGAGGAGAACTAGGCAAAGAAATCAATATACAGAAAAATGTTTGAAAGTTACTGTATCAGGGGCCATCCATTCAATTTGGACTAACCCATCACTACAGCTGTTTTTTCGTCTTTCAAAGAGGAAAATGGAACAGAGATTCCCAGCTGCAAAATTCCAGTGTGTAGCCTTGGGTTTAGCATACTTGATATTCTTAGGTGTCATTTGAAAAGTAGAACACATGATATGTCTCTGGAAAACACAGTATATGGGGTGTGCAGAGGTGTGGCCTTCACGCAACTGCAATGGTAAATATTTTGTTTGGGCAAGCATGAGGGTGAAACAGGAAGACTGTCAATGAAAGAGGAATGTGTAGCTCTTTTTTACTGGCAAATATTAAAATGATCTGAGCATGGATTGTGTTCTATGGAACTTCTATTGCAATGGGTGCACCAGTGGATGCCTTATTTGCTATCGCTTTAAATACACTTACTTGACATTAAGCACAGCAGGAAGTCTAGTAAAAGTGGAATGATGACATTTAAAAATGAAGCCTCTCAAATAGGCCTTTAATCTCTTTCTAATAAGAAAGTTATCTGCTAAACACCAAGTTTAACAGTTATGTAATAAGTCCACATTTATAGCATTGTTCATCATTGGTAGGATATGCCTTAAGACTTGCCGTTTAATTAACCTGTAAAATGTTTTTCACCCCTCAATCTAAATTACTCCCATAGCTTTGCAGCTATTTGGAGTATATGAACATGTTCTTAATAAAATATTTTTTGCCAACTCACCTCATTGTGCTCATGATGAGAGAGCTGGCAAGATCACAATCTTTAAGAAAAAATGTTACATTGAATGAGTATTAAAAAAACAGAAAAGAAGAAACAAAACCTCTGGATATCAGGGCTGCAATCCTATACACATTGGCCTATATGTCAAGTTTAATTTACTCACTTCTTTCTGACTGTAGAAGCTCAGGATGGCATTGTTAGCCTCTTGAATTTCTTTGGACCATATTAATTATTTCATTTATTTATTTATTGAATTATATGAGTCACATGTTTGAGACAGCAACAAAAATCTAACCAATCCTGAGTTTGTTCTTTGTCTGTTTCTGTATGCTGAAGAGATATTAAAGGCTGGACATTCCATACAGGAAGTTGTCCCTGTGTTCAGGCACCCCTTGTGCACAAGGAATTCTGAAAGGATCCTCTGAAAATAAATCTGCATTCCCAGGAGTCCAGTTTGTCTGTCGTCCATTTTATAGTGATTCTCATTGAGGATCAGACACATTCAAATGTGTGGTGAGTGACAATACTGCCCATGCAGCTAATAGCTGCTTTGAGTGATTCAAACCAAATAAATACTGTGGACCCTTGTGTAACAAATAGTTTGTATAACATAAAATCTGTACAACATAAAAAAATTCTGGAGATAGGGGAAATTTGCTTAACAGAATTGTCTAGGGGGTGAATCCGTACATCATAAAAATGGTCGCGATTAGGGGTTACTCTGTTTTCAATGCATTCTTATGGGAAATCTGTATGAAGGAAAACTTGCTTAACATAATTTCATTTGGAACAAATTAATACAAGGTACCACTGTAATATCCAAAATGAATAAACAAATTTTAAAATATAAGAATGACAATAA
This sequence comes from Phrynocephalus forsythii, assembly GCA_029282475.1. NCBI lineage: Eukaryota > Metazoa > Chordata > Lepidosauria > Squamata > Agamidae > Phrynocephalus > Phrynocephalus forsythii. The sequence continues at coordinate 84,963,602 of JAPFRF010000002.1, forward strand.
ACATTAAACAAGTCACTTCAACGATATTATCGAGGCAAAGGTGGAATCAGTGCAGAAAAACTGCAGATAGTAGAGTGTGAAAAAGTCATAGACTGGGGAAAGCTTGCTTGAATAGACAAGTTTTTATTGGCATTTAAAAACTCCTAGTGAAGGGGCCACACTTGATCTCTGGGGGCAGACCATTCAACAAATTGGGGGGGGCGCCAATTAGAGGGCCTGGTTGCTCATTTCACTCTTCTGAGCTTCCCTCAGTGTCTGCACTCTCACAAATGGCATGGGCAGTTGTTTTTGGGATGAGCTATTCAGCCAGTTATTAGTTTTGGAATCTGAATCATTTTAGATATATTATTTTAGGGCCTTTTTACATGACCCCTAAGATCCGCTGGCCACTTAAATTCGGACCAGAGATCTTAGGGGTTCGTCGCTCTTCCTCTGTCCCCACCCCCCTCCGCACTTCCTGGTTGCTGGCTGCGTGAGGGAGGGAGAAAAAGAGAAAGAAAAGAATGCTGCTCACCTCGTTCTGCCTCTCGTCTCTGTAAAAGTAGCTGTTAAAGGGGCGGGAGCCAAAAAGCAGCAAACAGAAGCGAGGAGAGCCCCGCACTCACTATCATTGCACCGCATCAAAGATTTTTCACCTCCAAAGAGAAGGTACAAGAAAAGTGCGCTGGGTCGCGCTAAAGTGGGCGGGGTCGCACTTAATTGTCTGCAAACTCCGGAGCTGGTGGGGAAACATTATTAAGCTCCGGAGCTTGCAGCCATTTGCAGCGGAGCTTAGGGGTCGTGTATAAACGCCCTTACATTTCTTAATAAAGTAACCCAGAAACAGGCCCCTGTTAATACACCACATGGAAGCATGTTATAACTGGTAATCTCTCAAATAGGGTATGCGGGCTGTCTCAAATAGGGTATGCGGGCTGTCTTTTCAATACAAACATAGCACAGAATTTAGTAAAATTGCACAAATTCATAATATGTTTCTACAATGAGTTCTGCCTTTTCTTCCTTTCTCATACCCTTCTTTTTCATTTTGTAACTTGTCTTTCATATTCTAAGCAGGCAGGTATTGATTGACTCCTTTTTATTGATTAAATTTAGGCATCAGTCAGTTATGACAGTAAAGTAAGGAGGGCTGAGACCAATCAGATGGATTATCTTGTCATATGACCGGAGGCCATTTTAGGTTTTGTTAGTCTGATAGAGACTATCACTTTTATTTTCAGTAACGTGAGTGTGAATGGGGAATATATCGAAGATATTCTTCTAGGCAGCAGTGGCAGACCTCATTTTGTACATCACCCTTTAGAATCTAATTGATTGAGGGTCTGTAGGTATGGATTTGCCAAGGATAATTTGAGCCTCTCATGTGGAGTTTGAGTAGAGTAGATCACATTGGCATTGATGTGATCTACAAGGATAATTTCCCGCTTCCCAACAATTTTGTACTATACTGTAAAACTTAAAGGCCTGCTGTTTTTTTATTTTTACAGCACTTCGGCTCCCCCACCCCCATATGCCTATTTGTAGAACAAATAATGCAGACGGAAGTAAAATAGATGGTATTCAAACAATTCTAGTCAAAACCACACAAAACATGACAGCAACTTTGCTTATATTGATTTATTTGCAGTTATAACTCCCCTTTTCCTCCTGTGATTTCCCCACCGTATTCTTTCAGCAATAGTCCTGTGAGGTAGGAATATGGAAGAATCTCTGCCTCATGAGGACAAGAAGCACACACGCACGCACACACACACACACACACACACACACACACACACACACACACACACACACACACACACACACACACACACACACACACACACACACACACACACACACACACACAACCCAAGTTTTGACTTTAAATCTGAGAGAACAAACAGCAGTAATTTGTTGTTCAGCTGCATTCCTTGCCATAGGTTATGCTGTGTAGGGCTTATGGGAGTTGTAATCTGAGAACAACTGGAAGGCCACCTCTGCTTTGTTATACTTAAATGTATTTGTATTTCATACCAACACAGCAAGTACCAAGATCAGTTCCCAGGGGTTGGGGCTGGGGTTGGGGAAGGAGAGGGAGAGTATTTATTTATTATTTATTTCTTACACTTATTAACTGCCCAATTTTCCCCATAGGGAACTCAGGGCAGTGTACAGACGTCACCCAAAGGTGACTCTCCAAATACATAAAAATTCCCACAACCTAACCAATCAGAAACTAACAAAATACGATAATATAAAAATACTACATAAAACACTCATACAAAAATAACTGATAAAATACGCAATCATGCCAATTAACCAAAACAAAATCAATGGCGAGGTTAAATCTGGCAAGAAACTAATCCGCAGAAGGGGAAAACCAACAATATCACAGTATGCTCAGAGGGCCCTGAAGCATTGCCTGAAGAGCCAGGTCTTTAAGGCCCTTCTAAAGGCAGGCAGTGTCTCCGCCTGCCTGATTTCAGCTGGCAGCATATTCCAGTAGGCCAGGCCAACCACCAAAAAGGCCTGATTCCTGGTGGACACTCTACGGGCATCTCTTGGTGTTGGTACTCCTAAAGAAAGAGTAGACGAAGCTCTGGTTTACCAGGACGAGGTTAGTCTCTGGGAGATCCGCTCCGCCAGATAGATAGGTAGGTCCCAAGCCATGGAGGGTTTTGTAAACCAAAACCATGACCTTGAACCTTACCCGGGAGGCAACGGGCAAACAATGCAGGCGAGTCAGGATGGGGGTGATGCGCGCATACCTGCTCGCACCCACCAGAAGCCTGGCTGCCGCATTCTGTACCCGCTGCAATCACCGGATAAGGGTCAAGGGCAACCCATGTAGAGGGCGTTACAGTAGTCGATCCATGAGATCACCAGCGCCTGCACCACCATCCTGAGGGAGTCCATGTCAAGGTACGGGCTAATCTGGGTGATTAACCTAAGATGATAAAAGGCTGCCCTGGACACCGCTGCCACCTGGGCTTCCAGGGACAAAGCCAGGTCCAGGACCACACCAAGATTCCTCATTCAATCTGCCAGCTGAAGGGTCAATCCCTCCAGACTGGGGAGAGGGCCACTGTACCCCTCCGGGGACCCACCAAAGAACATAACCTCCATCTTCCCGGGGTTGAGTCTGAGCCCGTTGTTCCTGGTCCACTCCATGACTGCGTCCAGACAGCGGTTAAGGGCTTCCACAGCCTCTGTTGCAGAGGTGGAATAGGAGAGATAGAGCTGCGTGTCATCAGCGTACTGATGACAGCAGACTCCAAAACTCCGTATGACCTCAGCCAGCGGCCTCATATAGATATTAAAGAGAATAGGGGATAACGCCGACCCCTGGGGCACCCCACAAGAGAGTGTCCATGGGGCCAACAGAACACCCCCCCACCTCTACTCTCTGGGCATGGCTGCCGAGAAAGGATCGGAGCCAGCCCAAGGCTGGACCACCAATCCCCACCTTGGACAGCCTGCCTAGAAGGATACCGTGGTTGACGGTATCGAAGGCCGCTGACAGATCGAGGAGGACCAGCAGGGTAGAGCAACCCCTGTCAGCCTCCCTCAATAGGTCATCATGCAATGCGACCAGGGCTGTTTCCGTCCCGTGCTGCAGCCTAAAACCAGACTGGAATGGATCCAGGACCTGAGTCTCCTCCAGGAACGACTGGAGCCTAACCGCAGCAACCCGCTCGATTACCTTGCCCATAAAGGGAACATTGGCTACCGGACGATAGTTGGAAAGATAGTCACAGCCAGCCCTGGTCTTTTAAGAATGGGCCGGATCATGGTGTCCTTCAGGCGACCGGGCAATATCCCATCCCTGAAGGAAGCAGCCACTATAACCGCGGCCCATTCCAGCATGCTCCCCCTGGCAGATTTTATTAGCCAGGAAGGGCAAGGGTTGAACGGAGAAGCCGCAGGCCGGCAGTGAGCCAGCGCCCTGGAGGCCTTGTCAGGAGTCACAGGCCCAAACTCAATGAATCAAGGGGACTGGAGGGGTGCGGCGCAGGGGACACTTGGGGACAGAGTACTGGATCTGAAGTCCAGATCGATCCGGATGGCCTCAATCTTAGATTTAAAATAGGCTGCAAAGGAGTCGCTAGTGAAATCACTAGGAGGAGGCCTCCCCTGACCAGGATTGGAGAGGTCCCAAACCACCCTAAAAAGCTCTGCTTGGCGGTTCACGGCCTCCCCAATTCTCAAGGCGACATGAGATCTTCTAGCCACCTTGATCGCCCTGACGTAGTGCCTGGTCTGGATAGTAACAGCAGCCTTACTAATAGCCGTTCAATCTTTCCTCCATCTGTCCTCAAGCCTTCTTCTTTCCTGCTTCATCGCCCGCAACTCTGCCGTAAACCACGGTGAGGAGCGGGCTTGGCAATGAACAAGGCACTTGGGGGTGATCCGGTCAACTGCACCAGAGGCATTACCATACCATCTCTTCACCAGTACGTCAACCAGATTGTCAGCCAACCCATCCGGAGCATCCCCGAAGGCCTCCAGAAACAGAGAGGGATCCAGAAGCCTCCGGGGATGGGCCCACATCATGGGGCCAGGCTCCCCGTGGGGTGGGGCAGAAATCCTCAGGGAGAAAGTTAGCAAATAATGATCTGACCATGACACGGGGTGGGAGCGGAGATTCCCAACCCTCAGATCAACATTCGCAGACCTGGAGGTAAATACCAGGTCCAGGGTGTTCCCGGATCTATGGGTGGGTCCGATGACATGCTGGAACAGGTTCATGGCTGCCATGGATTCCATGAAATCCAGAGCTACTCCAGAAAGTCCCGCCCCAACCGGCACGTTAAAATCACCCACCACCAGTAGGCGGGGAGACTTCAACAGTGCTGTTGAGAGGAACTCCAACAGCTCTGGAAGGGACGATGCTGTATTGCGGGGAGCCCGGTATACCAGCACAATCCCAAACCTCTCCTTCTGACCCACTGATAGGTGCAGGCATTCCAACCCTGGACACACCAAGGTAGCAGGTTTGCTGACAGTAAAGGACTCCCTGTAGATAATTGCCACCCCACCCCCCTTCCGGCCCTCTGATCTTCCTGCATGCTGGTAATGAAACTCGGGGGGGGGGAGAGGTGTACGAGGGAAGCCCCCCCCCTCGCCCACCCAGGTCTCAGTAACACATGCCAGGTCAACATCAGCATCCACGATCAAATCGTGGATAACTGGAATCTTGTTGCAAACTGACCTGGCGTTGACCAGCAGGCAGGAAGAATCAGTGGAACGGGCGGGATGGTCCCCTACCATGTGACGGCAATTCATGTGAGTATGCAGCAAATAAATATCTGACAGGCTGGCTGAGCATCAGCAACAGTGTGGCTGAAGTGAGAAATGCTACAGTGAACAGATTTAACATTTCCGGCGTGCCTAGGTGAACAGAGGAGGACAGGCATGGATTGCTGTCCAGGCTAATAATGGAAGCCAGTTATAGAGATTATGCTGCACGATAGAAAGCTCGCCACAACTGTACATTACCATAGAAATGAAAAAGATCCACTATCTCCTTTTTCAAACATTGCCAAATGCCCTTTAGTTCATTGCCGGCCCCTGGAGCCACACTGCGGCCATGGAGAACAACCGTGTCTGCTGCTCAATTAGGCCTGACAGGGGGCTGTTTCCACACTGCACACTGCCAGAAGGAGGGCTGTCAGGAGACAAAGGTGTTGCTGGGAAAAAATGAGACATCTCTTCAGGTCTGTGGTGACTGGCATCTGGTCTGTGTTTACCACAGGCTTGCTTTGTTGAAGGGGGGTGGCGGTTTCTACAGTAGGTGAGGGCTCACTGAGAGCCCCCTCCTTCCTTGCCCCATGGGTAGAGAGCATCTTATTACAATCAGATGGGATGTTACTGTCAGGCAGGCTTTTCTGGCTCTCCTTCTGATCTTTTCTGGCAGGTCCGCGTGCCATCAAGAGCACTCGACCTCTCGCTGCATTCCAGCCTGTCACAAAATATGTCCTTCTACAGCAGGAAGCCCAGCTGCATAAAAATGGGAGGGTGAGCTTTCCAGGCCTCCCTCTGTGTTGATGTAGAATCAAAACCTTGTATTCTTGATTGGGAAGCTATCTGAGGCAAAACACAACCCTTGAAGGCTGTGGTTGACTTTGCAGTGGTGGGTATGTTGACTCAGACATAAGCTCCAATCAGTAGGACTCATGCCATAACAAGTTGTTTGAGAAAAAAATAGATTTTATTTCTAAATCAAGCATAGCCCCACTGTCTTAATGCAGGGTTAGACTAACAAAGATGAAGTGCACAAATTAATAATTGGGAAAATGTCCTTAATTTTTTTAAAAAACATTGCTTTTCTGTTTTATACAGAACCCTAGAATGGTAGAACTGACAAGGACATTATGGGTTGTTGAGCCTACTCCCTGTCAAAGTAGAAAATACATAGCTAAAGCACTCTAACAGTGCTCATTCAATCTGTGTTTAAAATCTCCAGTGAAAGAGAGCCCACAACCCTCTGAGGTGGTACACTGAATTTATGACTAGCATTTACTGTCAGCAGATCCTTCCTAATGTTCATCTGAAATCTGTTGTTCTATTTTATTTATTTATTTATTTATTTATTTTTTACTACCCAAAGGTCAGGAATTAAAACAGTTAAGACATAAAATATCAATAAATAATTAAAAACAACAGCAAAACCTTATACTAAAATCATCACTAAAATTTTAAATTCATTAGTTCAGAACTTTCCCTTTGAGGTTATGGAAAACTGGTGTCTTCCATTTTTCATGTAATTGCCCTACAAAGATTTGAGGATAGCTATCATATCATCTCTCATTTTCTCTTCTCTTGTAATAACCATTACCTTCAACCATTTCTTGAAATTTTGACATATTGATTGCCTTTCCATTGACTTCCTAAGCTTCCTGAGGGACTTTTTACACTTTAAAGACCAGGATACCGTATTCTAGGTTATGTCTAAAAAAATAAATACTATTACAGTAGGATCCCATATCCACTGATCCATTATCCACTAAATCAGTTATCCACGGTTGGCAGAGGAAAAATTAAATAATTCAGCAGCCACAAAGCAAGCTGTTGTCACAAACAGCATCTGTAAAGCAAGCTATTGTCACAAATAGCATATGTAAAGCAAGCTACTGTCACAAACAGCAGCTATAAAGCAAGCTACTGTCTCAAAATAAAAGTCATAAAGCAAGCTACTCTCAGGAAATGGCAGTTTGGGGTGGGTGGGCAGGCGTTCTCTCTTATGCATGGTTTTCATTATCCATGGGAAGATACCAATCCCCAGTAGATACTGGGGTCCTACTGTACTTCCCTCAGTCTGGACGCAATATGCCACTTGGGGGAGCCTGACATTGCATTGCTGGCTGGCCAGCTCAGTGAATTATGTATCTGGTTGTGGAACCAGAGTTTGGGAGTTGGATTCCTCACTATGTCTCCTGGAGAAAAAGCCATCCTGTGTAGTCATGGGTAAGTGCCCCCTGAAAAAAGGAATAGTAAACCACTCCCGAGTGCTCTCTACCTAGGAAGCCCTGAAAAAAGTTCCCAATAAGTCAGAATTGACTTGATGGCACCTGGTATTGAAACCAAGCCCCTGAGGAAAGACTGAAACAACAATGTATGTTTACCTGCTAAGAAAAGAAGACTGAGGGGAGAGATGATAGTACTCTTCAAATACTGTACTTGAAAGATCATCATACAGAGGAGGGTTGGGATCTCTTCTCAGTCATCCCAGAGTACAGGAGACATACTGTATATACTCGAATATAAGCCTAGTTTTTCAGCTCTAAGTTTGGGCTGAAAAAGGGGCCCTCGACTTATATTCGGGTCAGTACTTTTAGCCACTGAGGCAAGTGCTTGGGTCAGTGGCCAAAAGTCATTTTAAACATTGTGTGCCACTTATCATGACCCCCCCTCTGCATCACAGGGGAGTGGTGCATGATGTTTAAAACAACTTTTATCCACTGACCCAAGCACTTGCTTCAGTGGCTAAAAGTCATTTTAAACACCACACATCACTCCCCCAGCTCACAAAGGAGGAGCTGCCAGGCCCTGCTGCATTTCCCATCCTAGACTTATACTCGAGTCAATACATTTTCCCAGTTTTTTGGGGGTTAAATTAGGGGCCTCGACTTATACTCGGGTCGACTTGTACTCGAGTATATACAGTAATTAAGGGCTCAGGTCACAGGAAGCCAAATATCTGCTGAATATCAGGAAAAACTTCTTAACTGTTAAAACAGGAAGACATTGGAACTAATTACATCAGGAGATGGTTAGTGCTCCAATGCTGGAGGCACTCAAGAGAAAATTAGACAACCATTGGATACCCTTTGACATATATTCCTGCATTGAGAAAAGGCTTGCATTCAATGGCCCTTATAGGCCCTTTTTTGGTGCTGCATCATGATGATGACACATATTTACCTTGTGGTCTTCTAAGACCTCTAGATTCATTTTACACATATTACTCTCAAATAAGTTAGGGCCCATTCTATATTTGCACACCTCATTTTCCCTACCTAAATGTGGAACTTTTCACTTTTCTACTTTGAAACTCATTGTGTTTGATTGTCCCACTTCTTCCGTCTCTACTACATGTGGCTACTTTTGAAAAGCAAAGTACAGTTCAGAGGTTGACCCATGTGACAGTCATCCTCCAAGTGAGGGCACACCTCTAAAACTATCAAAGAAATGAAGACATCACTCTATTATGCTTCTAAAGGAATGTGCTAATCCCCCACTTAAGCCACAGTAATGTAGTTATACGCTTGTTACTGGAAAAATGAATTGCACATAACAAGCTACAGTATTTATATCTTTTAAGCTCTGCAACACATAGAGATACTTAATGCTTAGTTTCACAGTAGATCTGATACTTGTGAAACCACCATGCTTTCCTTTCAGTGTGATGCCTCCTTTATCTACTATTTTCTCACTCAGGAAAACTGTTTTGTTTCTATTATGTTTCTCTTCTTAAAGTATTCAGCTCTTAAACTTCTTCTACACTTGGTGGTTTATTCTCCAAACAACTAGGTACCTACTTCCACTGTTCCCTTCCAGAACTAAATACTGTTGCTATCTGGAAACTGGCCTGGCTGATAATGTTGATGGCCTTTCTCTTTTCCCACATTGCTGGGACTTCTAAACTCTTCTCTCTAAGCATCAGTCCCCACCCACTCCTGCTTTCTGTGGTGCCACTCTGCTTGGCGAATGCAGAATGGAAACATTAATAGTTTCTCCTATCTTTATTTTTTGTTTCTGCCCAGCTCTGTGAAGACGTCCATAAGAAAAAGGAAATTATCTCATCACGTTGCTTTCTTTTCCAGTCTAAAATTACAATTTAAGTTTATGTGTTGTGCTACCCTATATTTATATCTGTCTCTTCTAATTTTTGTCTTCTTCTTTTTTTCATTTCTTAGCCTTCCTCCAGCTTTTCTTCCCAGCATTTTAAAATCTGCTTTAGCATAGTCAAATACTTCTATTCTTCAGTTTGATTTTGAATCTTAGGACTACAGAGCTGGAAGGGCATCCTAGGGGTAATTGAATCCAGCCCCTGTCAAGGAGGCACAGTGGGGAATTGAACACCTGACCTCTGGCTCCACAGCCAAAGTCCTAAGCTACTGAGCTCTACTAGTAGCTCTAAGCCAGTGATGTCCAAACATTGGCCCTCCAGATGTTTTGGACCACAACTCCCACAGTCCTTTGTCATTGGCAATACAGGCTTGGAATTCTGGACATCCCTGCTTTAAGCTATTTAAAGACCACTTAAAACTTAAGCCTCTTTGCTATAAAATTATACAACTGGGGAACAATATATTGTCTTTTGGTCAATGACCCCAGGTAACACAGTGGCTGAAATCCAGTTTTGTACAATTGTTAATCACGTCATCAGTCTGCAATGATACTATTCAATTCAATTTAATTTAAAATTTCTTCTTTCCCTCTTTAGGTTTCAAGGCTTAATTAAAGGGTAAAATCATAAGCTGATGAAATCATTGCTGTGTAAGTCCTTATAAAAGAAAGAATACCAAATAAAGAAAAAAATTGTGGCAAGCTAGTTGCTGAGTTTCATGGAGCTCTTTCGCAGGCTGAAGGCTGAGCTCAGTGGGACTTACCACTGATGGCTTTTCTTTCTTTCTTTCTTTCTTTCTTTCTTTCTTTCTTTCTTTCTTTCTTTCTTTCTTTCTTTCTTTCTTTCTTTCTTTCTTTCTTCCTTCCTTCCTTCCTTCCTTCCTTCCTTCCTTCCTTCCTTCCTTCCTTCCTTCCTTCCTATTTCTATTGTTGTTATTGTCTCATTACAGTCATGACCGACTCTTCATGACTCCATGTGCATGGAGTTTTCTTGGCAGTAGAGATGGGCACAAAATGCTAAAATAGCTTTTCATTTTTTTATTTTGTTCCGTTCCGTTTTGTTTTGTTTCATTTGAAATGATTTTTTAAAACAATCATTTAGTTTTTGTTTTGTTTCATTTTTTGTTTTTAGTGTACTCTCTCTCTCTCTCTCTCTCTCTCTCTCTCTCTCTCTCTCTCTCTCTGTGAGTGGGTGGGTGTGGGTGGGTGGGTGGGTGTGGTGCTTGTGTAACTTCCCCACACCTGATCCCGTGGAGAGAAACAGGGGGATTTTTAAACTTTTTTTTGCTGTCCCAAGCGCTGATCAGCTTGGGGTGCAAAAAAAAAAAAGTTTAAAAATTCCTCCTTTCAATCGGGTGGGGGAAAAGGAGGGATTTTAAAACGTTTTTTTTTTGCTAAGCTCCAAGCCCACGCTACAGCTGATTGGTGTTTGGGGCTCAAATCCTGCCTTTCCCCCACCTGATCGAGTGGGGAAAGGAGGGATTTTAAAACTTATTTTTGTGCCAAGCCCCAAGTGCCAATCAGCTGTACTGCAGGCTTGGGGAGGCAAAAAAAAGTTTTAACCCCCCCTCCTTTTTAATGCTTAAAAATACTTTCTAATGTTTAAAAATCCTTTCTAATGTTTAAAAATCCTTTTTAATGTTTAAAAATCCTGCCCCACCCCCAATCAGGCACGGGGAAACTGGAGGATTTTAAAACTTCTTTTTTTGCCATCCCAAGTGTCAATCAGCTGTTGTGCGGGCTTCGGTGGCAATTTTTTTTAAATCCCTCCTTTTGATCGGGTGTGGGAAAAGGAGGGATTTTTAAACTTTTTTTTTGCCAAGCCCCAATTGTAGATCAGATGTAGAGTGGACTTTGAGCTCAGCAAAAACAAAAACAAAACAAAACAAAAAAACAAATAAACAAACAAACTTTAAAAATGGGGTGTGGTGGGAAAGGAGGGATTTTTAAACTTTTTTTTTTTTGCTGAGCGCCAAGCACCAATCAGCTCTAGTTTGGCAGTCAGCTTTAGCACAGGCCTGGCTAACAGCACTTTTTTAAAACAAGCACCGGGCCCACGCTGCAGAAGCCCCCTGCATGGGGGCTGGTTGGCAGCCGCAGCCACGTCGGGTGGCGGCAGGCCTCCTCACCGCCTCAGAAGCTCTCCCTGGGGGGCCTGGTCAGTGGCAATGGTGGTGCTGGGTGGCTGGGAGGCCTCCCAGATATCAGGTAGGAGAACATGCTGAATTTTTTTTTGGGGGATGAAAAATGAAACGGAACAAAATGAAAATTTCCGTTTCATTTTGTTTCATTTTTCTTCGAGGGGGCAGTTCATTATTTGTTTTGTTATGGAACAAAACAAATAATGAATAATGAAACAAAAAATTCATTTCATGCTCATCACTACTTGGCAGGAGTACTGGAGTGGCTTTCCAGGTCCTACTCCAGGCACCTACAGTTCCTGGTATTACCTGGTGGTCACCCATCCTAGTACTAGCCAGGCATCACCTTGCTTAGTTTCTGAGATCAGGCAAGATCTAATGTGCTCAGGGCATCAAGGCAGCTAGTTATATTTCTATATTGCCTCCTTAGTGCAAACTGCACTACCCAGGGCGGTTTACAAAATATGCCCAATTATCATATGCTTTCATAAAGGCAAATTTTATTTATTTATTTATTTATTTATTTATTTATTTATTTATTTATTTATTTATTTATTTGTATACTGCGCCGACTTCCCAAGAGGGAACTCTGGGCAGTTCACATAAAAGACACAAGAAATCCAATAAATAAATAAATAAATAAATAAATAAATAAATAAATAAATAATAAAGGGAAAATACTCAAAATACTCAGATAAATGGCATTTATTTATAATTTTCAATCATACATACATACAAACAAAAAAGAATATAATGTGTAAAGGAGAAAAAAACATAGAATGATTCTAGTATTCTCAAAGGCAAATTTTAGATGGCATATTTTCAAAAATGGATGTTAGTTAGCCCTTTCTTTTTCATATATGCTATAATAATACAGTAATTCTAAGAAACCAGGTACATTGCTTTTTTAAAAAAGAAATCAAGAGGTATGGTCAAGCAGTAGTTTTGTCCACATCAAAACTCTGGTATTGCTGTGCTTGAAGAACTTTAAAAAGTGAAACAAGTATATTTGTGACCACTGGCTTGGAAAGAGAGATATTTCTCTTATTCTTGCCTGCTTGCACCTGACACTTGTCAAGTCAGCTAACAACAAACTGAGGCTATGCGCCGCAGAAAGCGTGCCCACTGGGACGCCAGTGGGAACATGAAGAGAATGCACTTTGTATTGCCTGATACTTGTCTTTTGACCCTCTTGCTGAGGACAGGAAAGCAACTAGTATTTTGTTGTATAAGGGGGAAAATGGCAAAGGGACATGGATACAAAGTCAAAAATATATTTTAAGATAAGAAAACAACAAGGAAAGAGATATTGATCCAAGCCACAAAAACAGACTTTGCTCTGTTTTCTGATTGCAAAGCCACTTACCTCTTTGAAAGGGGAGAAAAGAATAAGGATCAACAATGGTGTACATCACCTATGTGACAAGCAGATTCATAATTGAAAAGACATCACTGCTACCTAATTTTTGTAATGGGTATAACTTGGCCACTGCACTGTGCATTAACCACAGTTCTATGGCACTTCAATCAATACACATTTAAGCCATGCTAGGTCTGTGATGCACAACTGAAACTTAGTACTCCATCCTGGTTACCTTGAACAGGGAAGGGCAGGATGAGAGAAGTGTCTATTTGTGTGTGATACTTTTTGTTTTAAATGCAAGGTACAGCAAATCATGGGCCTCAGCAGAGTCTCCATCTCGATGTGCTGTAGTATTCCATGGCCAATTACAAATCGGCATAAACCAGTGGTAGGGGATGCACGGCACTGCAGATATTTTAGACTGGCAACTCCCATCATCCCTCTCCACTGGTATGTTGGCTTGGGTTTATGGGAGATGGAGTTCAACAGCACCCCCTTCCTTCCTCCAAATGTTCCCCATTTGCATCTGGAACATATGGAAGGGGAAGGGCAACATCTGCAATTTCCATTTCCGGTGCCAAATATGTTCAGTGCTAATGTGAAAGAGGCCTTCAGGTGCATAGGTGAAGGCATCTCTGGAAATCAGATTAGCTTCAGGATTACTGGTTATGGGAAGGAGCTAATCTGCATGTGCCATACACCTGGAAGCCTCTTTCATCCACTAGTGCTGATAACTGTGGGTGTGCCGGACAGCAAACAATTGTTGGCCTGAGCCACAGCCCCACTTGTCCCTAATGTGTCTAATGGATGCACGTGGCTAAGTGTTTGAACAAGGGCTGAGCCTAATTGGAAAGAAACATTCATATGCATATTAGAGGCAATGTCACACCAGAACAGTTTGATCTAGAGGACATCTGGGCCACATTTCTTAGGGGCCCCCCTCCCCAGTCAAGGGGCAATAAATATTGTGACAAGGCAGGCACAGAGGTATTGTGTGAGTGAAGTGAAACAGGAGGGGGCAACGTTCAGCCTTTAGCCTGATTTTGAAAGCCTGCTCACATCTCTGGAAAAAGCCATATGCTCTTTTTTCTGGCAGGTTGCTGAGTGAGAAGAAAGGGGTAGGACAGAGAGAGTGAACAGGGAAATGAGAAAGAGTACGCGGATAAGAAAGGGGAGCAGAAGGAGAAGGAAGGAGATGGTCTCATTCCTTTTAAATTCTGTTCTTGTGTACCACTGGTTTTAGGCATATGGACCACCAGACTGCCCTGTGGAAGTGTGGTCCTTGGCTTACTTGTAAAAATAATAAGAAGGATGTGTTTGCTCATGGTTTAGGATCTCAATGGCTTTTCCTAAGATCACTGATGGGTTATTTCCTAAACAAATGCATCCATATGACATGCTCATGTAATAGACCAGTGATGGCGAACCTATGGCATGGGTGCCAAAGGTGGCACTCGGAGCACTTTCTGTGGGCCCCTGACATCACCCCTTCACAGCCACCTGTATTCAGGTTAAATTGCTGTATTGGCACTTTGCAAAAAAATTAATGGGTTTTGAATTGCAGTTTGGGCACTCAGTCTCTAAAAGGTTCGCCATCACTGTAATAGACCATCCCCAGTCTCAGAAAATGTCAATAAACTGCACTGGTTTCATTACAAATGACCAGGATCACTGTGGGAAGTTTCTCCCTACTGAGACTTCACAGTTCTTTCTGTTCCAACAATAATCTTCAAGCTGCTTTATAGGAACAGACAGCATATATAAAGCTAGAGACTGAGTAACCAAGCTCCTTAAAACTCCTGGTGACTTTCTACTGCAGAACCTATTTTCTCAAGAACCCTTTTGTTCTCTCCTGTCCCCTTGAGAGACAAGTCCTAGACCTGATAAGAGGGGAAGTTAATCTCAACTCCACCTGAATAGTGCCAAAACCTAATGTTCAGTGCAGGTGTTGAACTACTTAAGAAGAGTGACAGGGAAACCACCAAATTCAACATATAGCTGAGGTGAAAGTAACACAGAAGGCCCAATGTGATCTCATTTAACTTCACAAAGAACCACCACTGGAAGGCCACTCTTGCTCAAAGGAAGACAAAAAAGAAGGGGAAAACTCCATAGATTCTCAGAAATATAAGGAAAAAATAAGACCACTGTGGTAGGATATTGTTAGAAACCTTGTAAACATATTTGCCACTATGAGGAATAAGAACACAAGCTAGGAGACTGTTGAATGACTTTGCGGAGAAGGAGTTGAAAGGGTTACTGAATGAGAACTGAGGGAATCTTTACAAGCTGAAGAAATGCTCTGTTTCAGCAAAACAGTGGAATAATATTGCACAGCTACTCAGGGCTTCAACTCTTTGTTTTTCAGAAGGCAATGGAAGAATCAAGTCAAACCAGAAGCGATAAGGGTGAAGAGAGGTGAAGTCCTAGGACAAATTGGCTAATTAAAAACCAACTGTTCCTGAAGTCTAGGAGATAAATACTTGAGAATTCTAAAAGAACCGAAATGTAAATCATTGACAAACACAGCAACTTTTCACTGAAACCAGTTATCTCTACTGGAGGACTGGATGGTAGCCAAAGTAACACTAATTAATAAAAAGGGGAATGTGAGTTGAAGGAGCCAGGAAATTAATGGTTCTTTAGTCAATGTCTTCCCCTATGTATTTCAAGAAAGGATAATGAAAGCCCATATTAAATGAATGGGAGTTGTTGTGTTGCTTAATATGTCTTAACATGTCTCAGGTGTCTCTCCTGCCTTGTCAGTTTTTTTAGATCAATGAGGCAAACATGATATATTTGGATTATCCAAAATAAAATAAAAATTTCTTTACAAAGTTTCAAACAAAAATCCGAATAAATTTAGCATTTTATGGAGTAACAGCATGATTTTTTTAAATGAACAATATACTAGAGGACAGGAAACAGACTTGAGAACAAACAAAAATTCAGACAATAAACAGGAATGAAGACTAGGATCTCAGAAGGATGACTCTTGGGACTGGTGCTATTTAATTCATCTGTAAATGATCTGAAGATCAGTAGCACAGCTAAGATTGCAGATAACAGCACATTATTCAGAATGGTCAAATAAATAAATAAATAAATAACAAATTTATCTAGAAGACCAACTCCAGATTGGGTGTATATAAAACAAAATGGCAAACGTACATTGGATATTGCCTGCCATTTTACCACCTATCAATTCTTTGTGGCAGAGGGGTGAGATAGGGGATTGCAGGGATAGGTGGTAATTAAAAAGATTCATCTTCTATTTCACAAATGGAAATACTTCACTGGATTGAAGTTTTCTGTGGATAGGAAGAGTTTTTCCAACCACAGGCAGATTATGCTGTATCCATTAGAACTCTGTGAGATTTAATAATAATGCTCATGTGCCATCAGGTCAATTCTGATTTATGATTACCCTTTTCAGGGATATCCAGGTAGAGAGTACCCATAAAATGTCTATCATTCTGAGATTGTGCAGCTTGCCTAAGGTTAACACTGTCTGGCTATACTTTAGCCTCTGGCTCCGCAGAGTCTAAACTACTGATGTCTAAACTACTGAGCTGTCCTGCATGGGTGTGGGTCAGACTTCCAAACAAAGGAAAAAGGCAGCACAAAGGAAAATCACATCTCAGAAGAGTCAGTGGAAGAATTGAGATGTCTGGCTTTTGTTAATTAATTGCATCTATTTTTAATCTAATCTATATCTAAAGTGTGATCAAACTAATAAAAGTCTAATTGATGGGTGCTTCTGCCTTTGGCTCAATTAGTGAAATGGAATGCAGCAGCTGTGCTGTTTGGTGCAAACAGACTTCTGTACAAACAGGTCTCTCTATTAAATGAAGCTTTGAATGACATGGAAAACCATGCAGATGCTTTGGGGTCCAGCATTTGAGATCTGAAGCTGTAAGAACACCTGTACAAGCAGCCCCGACATGAACACTGACAAGTACATGGAGGCCTCGGAGGATGTTTGTAAAACAAACCTGGGCTTCCTGCATCAGGAGCCCCGGACGGCCGTCTGTAGTACCAGATGGAAGTGTTCATGAGACAAACCTACCTCTGGAGCACATGGGAAGGCATGTGTGAAATTGCTAATACTTCACAACCTTTGCTCTCTGAGCAGCAGGAAGACGAAAGCCATCAGGTTACTGTGGCTTTTGGCTTCTGCCCAGATTTGGGGTTGGGGTTGGGGTGTGTGTGAAGACAAAATGGCTTTGTATTGCTATTCTAGAGCTGGATGCTGGGCTCAGTGGTTTAAGTATCTGGCTATGCAGCCAGAGCCAATTCCCAGATGAGCCAGCCTGTGTGACCTTGGGCAAGCTGAACATTCCCAGTATGGCCCCATAAGAAGGGAATGGTAAGTCACTTCTGAGTACTGTCTATTCAGACAGAACATGGCAGCAAGTCACAGGGTTATCCGTCATGGTTTCTGCACTGCATTCTGGCATCCTGCAGTTGGTGCTGCATTTTGTCCAATAGCTCATCAGATCCTTCATGGTAATGGGAGTCCTTGCTCCCTGTTGTCTTTCCACTGGCAAGCAAAGATCTTGTTATTCAACTTGGCAATTGAGGGGCTGCTGAGCAAGCAGCCTTTTAATGGGACGGTGCTGTATTTTCAGTGGTGGTGGGAGGTGGAGTGCATTTTAAAAATGCTTTTAATTCAATAACGTTCAAACACTGGAGTATAGTTAAATTGTCTTTTGGCAGTAACCCTTTTTCGTTTTCCTGGATCTGCTGTTATCTGGTATTATCTGCCCTTCTTTCTTGTTTCCCCAGATCTGGGGGAAAAGACAGGCTATAAGTCAAATGGAGGAGTGAAAGAAAGAGGTGATATTGGGTTCCTAAGCTGTGGGGCTGAAATGCACATCGCTTGCGAGGCAAAGCCCCCTAAAGCCCCCTGCATTTCAAAGATTATCATAAGTGTAATCTGTTAGTACAAAAGTTTTGAGTAAGGAAGGCACTTACGGTCACTTTGGGCCTCCAGTTTGTCCACCAAGTGCCCGCAACAGATCCTAGCGCAGGCCATCTGGTTGTTCTTCATGACACTAAGGGCCTTTTTACACGACCCCTAAGATCCGCTGGCCACTTAAATTCGGACCAGAGATCTTAGGGGTTCGTCGCTCTTCCTCTGTCCCCACCCCCCTCCGCACTTCCTGGTTGCTGGCTGCGTGAGGGAGGGAGAAAAAAGAAAGAAAAGAATGCCGGTTTACCTCTGTTTTGTTCCCGGCAGCATTCAGATCTCTTAAAGGGGCGGGGTGCAAAAAAAGAACAAACAGAAGCCAGGAGAGCCCTGCACTCACTATCCTTACACCGGATCAAATATTTGTCACATCCAAAAAGCAGGTACCTGAAAGCTGCGCTGGGACACGCGAAAGTGGGTGGGGTCACACTTAATTTCCTCTTAACTCCGGAGCTGGTGGGTAAACATTTTTAATCTCCGGAGCTGGGAGCCATTTGCCCCGGAGTTTAGGGGTCGTGTATAAACGCCCTTAGTGTGCTATCCTGTTGGAAAGTTCATGATAGTCAGTCACATATTGTTGCACATGAGCTGTGTTTGTATGTGTGTATTATGGAAGTGTGTTTGTATGCCTGGATGCCTGCAGCATGTGTGGATGTCTGCTAACTTGGGGTCTGTGGTCTGAAAAGCTAGGGTTAAAATGACTATTTCCATCGGAAAGAAGAGATTAATAATGTCCAGATAGAGCTTTTGTGTAATGTAGTGTGTCATCTTTGCAGCAAAACATTAATCCTATGAATATTAATCCTGTGTAAGCCATGTCTTGCTATGACCGTGAGCTTCCTTTCTGAATTTGGTTCAGTCAAGAGAAATGGCAGCTGCTTACAAACAAGTGGAAGATAAGGATTGCATCTGTTCAGGGCGTAATATTCTGCTGTCCGTGGCACTCAGTTGTCAACTGTTTGAATCTTTTATTATCCACATCTGATGACTGGTTCTTCCCTTTTGGTTTCTCTTGCCCCTCCTTTTAAAGACTTGCTGTCCTAGCACTTGGCTAGCTGGGTGACCAAAGACTGCTGCCTGCCTCCCCCTCTGCTTCTAGAGCTGGCTGGAATGGCTTGTAAGACAATGGCTACAGACCCTTCCATACTGGCTAAAGTAATTGTACCACCTGAACTTATGTGAAGGCATTCTATTCTCAAAAAGTAGAAGCCCCAGGGTGGAGGGGAAAAAACTAGAGGTCTGAGGAAGCACCCTGGGGTGTTTTACAATAACTTTTATATCATGTGCTCAATGGAAAATACTGCAAATTAGACCACCCCCCTTCCTGCAACATTTGTCAATGCAATCTGACATTTCTGATCTTTCACGTATCAGGTGAGATGCCTCTTAAAGAACTCTTAAGCCCTTCTTTAGTGTCAGGGCTACTATTAATTTACTTAAGACTTCTTCAGATGGAGAATTCAGATTCTTCATATAAAGAATCTTTCCCAGTGTTAAATTCACATATAAGCACTTTTAGTCACTTTAGAAACATGGGAAAATGAATCAATAAGGCACTTTTACATGACCTCTAAAATCCACTGACAACTTAAATTCGGACCAGAGATCATGGGTTTTGTTCCTCTTCCTATGTTCCCACTCTTCCACCCTCCATTGCTCCTATGAGGTGAGGAGAGGGAGGAAAAAAGGGAGAAAAGAATGCAGGCTCACCTCCGCTCACCTCCGTCTGCCGTCCAGAGCAGCCCCGTAGGGATTCTTGTCTCTTAAAGGGGTGGCGGGGACAAAAAAACAAACAGAAGGGGAGGGGAGCCCGGCATCCACAGCTTTACAATCCGCATCGGAATTTTTTTTACCTCCAGAGACCAGGTACTTCTAAAGTGCACTGGGGCGCGCTTAGGTGGGCATGGTCGTACTTTATTTTGTTTAAAGTCCACAGCTGGTGGGAAAACCATTTTAAGTTCTGCATCTGGGAGCCCTTTGCCTCGGATTTTAGGGGTCGTGTAAAAGCAGCCAAAGACAACCATACCTTGTCCCACTCCAAAGGAATACAAATTCTTGCATCCTCAGTTGTATGAGGGTAGGATGGCTGCTGCTGGGGATGTAGTTAACTTAGATTACTGCACGTCTTATAATGCCCAGGAATGGTAGCCTAAATCTTATTTGTGATTGCCAAATGGAGCTGGTCCTTTAAATCAGTTGCTGGATGATGAATCAACATTTGTATAAATCCCCTTGATCCAGTGCATGTACTCTAATGGAACTATCTGTTGGATTCTGTTCTTGATTCCAATTTTTCTTACAAGTCATTCAAATAACCCAGTTAAGGAAAGAAAGAAATCATCTTTCCTTTATACTTTCCTTCTTTGGCATTCCCTGCGACAGAAAAAGTTGTGGCCAGATACATGGAGAGGTGACCGAAGGGTAGGCAGTTTGCTCAGCTATGTCCGGAGATTTAACATTGTTAGCAGAAGGATATAGACTCATTATCAGAGTGTGCTAATTTTAGAAGGTGACTTGTCAATGTCACACACTCCAGTCCAAGGAATGTGGCTTGGAAAGAATTGTGCTGTATTTTATCTCTTGTGTCTGACAATAGGGGGGCAGAGTGGGCTGTTGGCCTGTTTGCTGAGCATATGGAACATGATCACTCACTGGCGGGTAGCCAGGTATCCCAAAACCAATTTGATGGGCACCGCCATGTGGATTTTTAGTTTGCAGGAAATGCTCAGAATGAAGCCTTATTGAAGATTTGCCTGCTTTTTCTAACTTAAGACTTCCTTGCAGAGCAAAACTAACTTCTCAGTAGGCTGTGTTTCTTCTTATAGCGATTTTATGAATGAACAACCTTTATTTATTTATTTATTTATTTATTTATTTATTTATTTATTTATTTATTTATTTATTTATTTATTTTAGAGTATTTTTACCCCACCTTTCTCTTTGGACAAGGACACAAGGCGGCTTACAGTAATGAGGGATAATATATAGTCCAATACAATTAAGACATGTTCAAGTATTGAGAACAAGGAATTGAGGGACATAATACAGCATTAATGGACAATATTACATTAAGCTACAAGGTTATAAATAGTTATAAACACAAAGTCTATGTCAGTGATGATGAACCTTTTAGAGACCGAGCACAATTCAAAACCCACAGGTGGCTATGAAAGGGCAATGTTGGGTGCCCACAGAAAGGGCTCCGAGTGCCAACTTTGGCACCCATGCCATAGGTTCACCAACACTGGTCTATGTGAACTTATGGATTCATATAAAAGATGCATAATGGCAGCCCATTATTCAGGGAAAGCTTGCCTGAAGAGAAAGGTCTTTGCCTGTTTCTGGAAGGACAACAGAGATGGGTCCTGTCATTAAGAGTCCTGCTGTACTCTGGTATACGCAAGGCTGTGGTTTCCCTTATTGAAGGGAAATCCATATTTGATCTTTGTCTTGTTGTTTATCCATCAAATATTTCCCAGCATCATTATCTTTTCCATTGGGCTTGTCTTTTCATGATATACCCCAAGTATAACTTAGATTTAGTCATTTTTGCTTCTGCAGAAAGTTCTCCATTGATAGAATAACAGAATCAAGAATTTGGAAGGGCCCTAGATGGCCATAGCATCATTAAATTATGAAATTGGAAGAGGCCTACAAGTTGCATGTCTTGCACTCTGGGTTAATTGAGAACAGATCCAACAAGCACTGGCTGTTGCATATGCTCTCATGCAAGCCTGCACTGCTGCACTTTTCTCCATGACTTTTTGAACCCTCATAATATTTACATTTTGTACTTCTCATTGTATATTATTTAGCTAATATAGTTTGAAATACGATTTAGGATTAATAGATTCCTAGACCAATACATTTTAAATAACTAGGGAGGTATATTTGGTTTAGGTCATTTGGGGTATGTTGGGGGATAAGATGCTGTTATATATAGGCAGGTCCATTAAGTTAATTGATTGTGTGTGCATGCGTGATTTTCATTTGAAGGGCTTGTGTCATGCTGTAACAGAACTAGATGCTGTTCTTCTTTGAGTAGGCTCTGCAGGCAGTGTGACATATGGGCATTAGGGATGGGCACGAATAAAAAAATGGCATTTCGTTTGTCGTTTGTCGTTTGAGGGTCCATTTCGGTTCATTTCCATTTTTTGCAAATTTTTGCAAAAAAATCATTTTCATTTTTGTTCGTTTTATTACCATTTTGTTACCATTTATTTCAATTTTTGTGATTTTTTTTAGGATTTTAAGCAATTCACTCATATTGCAATAATGGAAACGAAACGCACGACAAAATTTCCGGTGTTTCTGTTAGTTTCGTTTCATTTTAGAGACAAAATTCGTTTGTCATTTTGTTACGTAACAAAATGAAAAAACAAAAACGGAAACAAAAAATTGTTCGTTTCGTGCCCATCTCTAATGGGTATGGTAGGGTAAGTAGGCACTTGGAGAAGGCTGCAAGGATGCTGCCTGCACTTACTCCAGGAGCTTCTACTGAGAGGAGTGGGCAAGGGACAGGAAAGACAGACTAAAGTGGTTATTATGAGCCCCCTTCCTTGCTCAACAAAATCTGTCACCCAGCTGCCTTGTTCATCACTGACACTATGAAAGAGAAGCAGGAAGCCACTCGGGTTCTGTGTGTCTCTACCATGGAGGTGGGAGAGAAGCTTCTGCTTCAAGGTTGGACAGCTATGAGTGAACCTCAGACATGTTGCAGTCATATATCTGTGCAATTCAGCCAGAGGTTGCTCTCCAAGTTGGCCTTCTTCCATCTTCGGCTGATCACACAGATTCACCCACACCTGGATGAGGCTTCCCTGAGAACAGTTGTGCAGGTGCTTGTGGTCTCAAAGATAGATTATTGCAACACTCTCTACATGGAGCTTCCCTTGACCTTTGTTTGGAGATTGCAGTGGATACAAAATGTGGTGGCCAGACTGGTGGTGGATGCGGGAAGGTATGACTGCTTCACCCAAGTGTTGGCTAGTTTGCATTGGTTGGCCATTGCCTTCCAAGTAGAGATGGGCATGAAATGATTTTTTTCATTTTGTTTTTTTGTTGTTTGCTTTGTTCCCCAATAAAACAAAAAATTAAGTGACCCATCAAAGAAAAATGAAATGAAACGAAACAGAAAATTTTGTTTTGTCCCATTTTGTTTTTTGTTTTCCCATAGCAATGCATTCCTATGGGAAATCGATTGGGTGCAGGAAACAGCTGGCTTTTTATTCTTTTTTCCCACCTGAAGCCCTGCGTGTCAGCTGCTTCGTGCTGGGGCAGGAAAAAAGTTTTAAAAGCCCATGGTTTTCCCCACCCAGCTTTTAAAACTTCCCCCCTCCCCAAGCCCCCGCGCCAGCTGATCAGCACTGAGGTGGGGAAGAAAAGTCCCCCCCCAGTGCTGATCAACTGGTGCCCAGGGCTTGGGGGGAAGTTTTAAAAGCACATGGCTTTTAAAACTTTTTTCCTTCACCAAGCCCCATGCACCAGCTGATCGGTGCTGGGGTGGGGGAAAAAACTTCCTGCCCACCCCAGCACTGATCAACTAGCACACGGGGCTGGTTATTTAAATTAAGCCCTGGGTTTTAAAACTTTTCCCTTCCCCCAAGCCCCAGTGCTAGGGTGGGAAAAAAACCTTTTCCTTCCCACCCCAGCACCGATCAGCTGGCACACAGGGCCTGGGGGCAGGGAAAAAAGTTGCACCAGCACCAGCACCAGCACCAGCACCAGCACCAGCACCAGCACCAGCACCACACACACACACACACACACACACACACACACACACACACACACACAGTTGCACAAGCACCACACACACATATTGTAAACACACATACACATGTTAAAAAATTAAAAATGAAACAAAACAAAAAATGAAATGATTTTTTTTTAAAAAAATAAAACGAAATGAAATGGAAGGGAACAGAATGAATCAAAAATGAAACAAAACGCGATTTTAGCATTTTGTGCCCATATCTACTTCTGAATAAGGTTCAAGGTATTGGTTTTGACTTTCAAAACCCTCCATGGCTTGGGACCTGAATACCTGGTGGAGGGAATCTCCCTAAGATCAGCTGTGGCTCAACCCACCAGAGTGTCAGAGGCGTGGTCACTCTGGGTGGCCATGTGTAGAGAGGCCTGGAAAACAGTCACCACAAACCGAGGACTCTCAGTGGTGGCCCCGTCACTATGGAATAAACCCCTGAGTGAGATTCTCCTTGCAGAGTCCCTGCCTGTCTTTAAGAGGGCTGTTAAAACCTTGTTCTTTAAAGAGGTGTTTGGCGACCATTAACAATATTTTTTTTAAAAAAAAGCTTCTGGGACCAATGGAATAATGCTGTTTTATGCTTGATTTTTATTTAATCATGCCATTTAATGCTATTTTTACTTATGGTTGTTTTCTTTCCATTGTATTGATGTAAACTGCCTGGAGTTCCCTTCGGAAGATGGGTGGTATATGTATGTATGTATGTATGTATGTATGTATGTATGTATGTATGTATGTATGTATGTATGTATGTATGTATGTATGTATGTATGTATGAATGAATGAATGAATGAATACATAAATAAAAGATGGTGAAGAGGGCCTTTCCCCCCTCAAAGAACTGTTGTGCTAGAAAAAGATAATAGTAGCATCAGCACTTGGACTGAGACACTGTTAGCTTAGGAAGCAGCAGTGCTACTGCTTTTGAGGTTAAGAGAGATTTATGAAGAGCACCAGACATTGCATTCCATATCCATATCATGCAGCTTCGCCCTGTTCAAAGAAAGGTTTGCCTCCTGCCTCCATTCCCAGCTAATTTCTCCTATGCAAAGCAGCATTGTAGTTGATGGGAGCTCCCCTTCAAGGGCACACACATCTGATGTGGAGGAGAAGGAGACTGAGAGGACTCAGGTGGGTGCTTTCATACTGTCAACTGTTGAGTGTCATGGCTGGCACATTAGTTTATGGTAGGTGCACAAATTAACATTGTGTATCTCAGTGTTGCGACTGGGGTAGGAAGATCTATCGAACTGTAATGAAATGTCAAGGTTGCTTCACCTTCTTTTGTCTGGACTGATTGGGTTGCCTGCCTACACATTTTAAAGATGTTTCATGGACAACAAGATCTTAATAGGTAGCTCTTAATGGTGTAAGACAGTGTTGGCAAACCTATGGTATGGGTGCCAAAGGTGGCATTCAGAGCCCTTTCTGTGGGCACCCGACATTGCCCCTTCACAGCCACCTATATTCATGTTAAATTGCTGTATTGGCACTCTGCGAAAAATTAGTGGGTTTCAAATCTCAGTTTGGGCACTCAGTCTCTAAAAGATTCACCATCAATGGTCTAAGAGGACATATGCTACTTAAATATATGCACATCTGTTCAGCTGTACTGCAAAGTATACATTCCATGATATAATTGCACTGCTGAAATAATGACAGTGCTTCTGGGTGCAACCTCCTATAGACATTGTGGATTTTTCCCCCTTGGTAAAAATTTGCATTCCTTTGAAGCTTTGTATTCCTGACTAGTGAAACTCGGCAAATCAAAGGCAATTCATCCTCCAAACTGGTGATTGATTCAAGCCAAACAATGCTTTTTGATTGATCATAACACAAAAGAATACATGACAGGAATAGGATTGGGCTGGATCTCAAGACAGCACAAATGTTTTATGA
Organism: Phrynocephalus forsythii; assembly: GCA_029282475.1. NCBI lineage: Eukaryota > Metazoa > Chordata > Lepidosauria > Squamata > Agamidae > Phrynocephalus > Phrynocephalus forsythii. The sequence goes on from JAPFRF010000002.1 coordinate 84,989,077, forward strand.
TGAGTATTATTACAACTGTACACTCCATTAATTCTGTATTATGGGTTTTATTTGTTTTTGTTTTTTGTTTTAATTTTATATTAAGTGACTTTAATGCTTATAAATGAGTGACAGTTCTGGAAATAGAAGCTTAATCTATTTACTAGAAAACAAAGAAGCTTTTCTATGGCTGAGAGTCTAATTCTGCATTACCTACATGCCTCCTCCCCAATCAATTTAGGATATTGTATTGCATTTACTACAGTCGGTCAGTTCAGCTGTGCAGAACACACTCCATTTCCTTTCCAAAGTACTCTGTAAATGAAAAACAAAATTTAGAAATGGCATGTAGGTTGTAGCACTAAGCAAGACACTTTTTCAGTATGGAAATATGAGATTTAACTATACCCTCTCTGCTCCACTGCGTAGATTTTACCATCTGGCAATGCAATCCAAAATCAAAGATGTGCCTGCTGTAATTAGTTTGGAACAAGCAGATGCCTCTTGTGCTGGCACCACTCCCTTGCGCTGTATGATCTCCGACCTGCTTGTATAACTGGATTTGCTGGCACAAGAGCTTGGATGAGAAAAGTTGGTGGGACATGGGAGGAGCTGAGTTAACGCCAGATCCAGACTGCCTTCAGCCCATTCTCAAAGCAATTAGGTTGGCACAAAGTTAGGAGAGAGGATCAAGGTATTCCTTCTGAGCAGAGCAAAATGCAGGCATTTAAAATGTGGTTCTTAGTGGTGATTAGGAGGGATTTTCTGCTAGAGAAATGATCCTGTCTCAGGCCCTCTTAGCTCCTGCTCTCCAGGGAGGACTGCAGACCACACACACCCTTTGATCTTGGGTTTTCCTCCTCCCATTATCACCTGTTGGGAGGAAGATAAGTGCCTCACATCCAATTATCTCTTGGCAAAGTTGCTTTTTTTTCTTTTTCTTTTTTGAAAGAGATGACAACTCTAAGAATCTGCCAGCTCACATGGCCATTAGTAGTTATGATTAGAGATGGGCATGACTTGAAAATTTTTTTCGAGTTGTCGTTAGTCGGGCCGGTTCCGTTTCGGGTCGTTTCCGTTTTTCGTGAAAATTCGCAAAAATTAGTCGGTTCGTTTTTTTGTTTTTTCATTTTCGTTAGTACTGTTTTTGGGGGGGGTAGCGGGCTCCTGGAGGCACCTCTGTGGGGTGGGTGCCTCCTCTGGCCCGCTATAAAGGGAAAGCGGGCTCCTTGAGGCACCCGTGGGTGCCTCCTATCCTCACCCACTAGGAAGGGGAAGCAGGCTCCAAGAGAGAGGAAATGCATGCATAGAGAGAGGAAATGCATGCATAGCCATATGGATATGCATACCAATTGCAGACAGTAAGACTAGTGATGGCACTGAACCCAGAGCCATAGGGTGATGCCTAAGGCTCTCGCACCACCATGTCTCACAAAGAAGGGAATTTTACTTGCGTGTAGTGCAATGCAAGTAGATCTGGCTTAGGGTTAAGGTGGGTTAGTGCAAGGGCTAGGGTTAGGCTAGTGACGGGTAAGGTTACAGTGGGCTAGTGGGTTGCACCTCTGGGTGCCTCTCTGACCCACTAAGAAGACAGTCTGTGACGTATGGGTAAGGAGTCAAGGATTAGGGTTAGGGTTAGGGGGCTAGGGCAGGTTTTAGGGGGCTTTTTGGCACATCCCAGAAGTCTCCATGGCCAAGTGGCCATGCGATTGGTGGGATGGCTCCAAAAATTTGCATGGTCGTCCACTCCCACATGGCTGGCCACTCGGCCAGCCCATCATTGCGCAGGTGTAAATAAAATAAAATAAAATAAAATCAATGGAGGACAGAGGAGGAGAGGAGAGACATTTTGTTGCAAGAAAAAACCCACTGCTACTGTGAAAAATCTGGCAGTTTATAAATTTTCGCGTGTTTCTGTTGTACTTGTGTGTTTTTGGACCACGATTTCAAAAACAATATTGCGTTCGCCGCCCCATTTTGGATCCCCCACCCGCACCGCATGGCATGGCGAGTCCAGCTGCCCAGGATGGGGGGGAGGCGGGACCCCCCCTCCAGAAACCACCCCTCTGGTAGGTGCCCTGCGCCCTTAGTCAAGCAGGCATTTTTCCGCCTGCTTTTTTGGCCCGGGAATGGGTGGGGGGAGAGTCTAAAAGTTTTTTCCTGTGCCGTCCGTGCCGCTTGCTTGCGCTTTAATTGCAGCGGCCGGCGGCGAGACTGGGCTTTTTGCTGGCTGCGAGCCTGCGGCGAGTCCCACCAGAGCAGCCCAGGACGGGGGATGGGGGGGGAGGCCGGGGACCTCCAGAAACGCGATGCAAGGAACGAGCACGACAAATCAGACCAAAATTGTTCGTTCGTTGGTTCGAGCTCGAAGTCTGGTGGAGTAATTCCCGTTACCGTTTCCGTAGAGTAACAGAACCGAGTAACGGAAACGGAAACGGGAATACCGCTAAGTCGTGCCCATCTCTAGTTATGATCCCACACTTTAAATAAAGCTCCATGGTTTGAAGATATCCACAACTTTCCAGAGGGCCCACCAAGGACACAAGAGGACTTTAGCAACCATGTGCCAACAAAGTTCTGGGTTTTTTTTGGGGGGGGGGGAATCTGCTGTTTGCATAATATTCTTGGCAGTCCAGCAGTGACAGCCACATTTCCTATAGGGGCTACTGGGAAATATCCTTATCACTTCAGCCATTAAGAGGGAGGTCCCAAGCGTCTGATGTTCCCTCAGCTGTCTTCCACAAGAGTTTGGGGTTGGTCCCAAATATCTTCAGAGAGTGGGAAGCACAAATGTTAGATGAGCATTATGGTGCATCTGGACTTTGTTTTGCCAGACTTCTACGATGAAATGATTGGAATACAGACCAGAAGCCCCTTCTTATTCCTGCTGTGCAGGGGACTGCACTGTTTGCCTCACAGCCTGTTTCATGAGATACATCATGAGTTAAGATAGCATGACTGACAGCCAATGGTCTAACTGCCAGGGATACCAAGTGAACTTTGCAGCAAAGTGGAGTGTCTTATTGGTGGCTGTCTAGTCCTGGCCATCTAAGTTACTATTTTGCTCCCATTATGGCTGCTTTCATAGAATCATAGAATTATCGAATCATAGAGTTGGAAGAGACCTCAAGGGCCTTCCAAGTCCAACCCCCCTGTCACGCAGGAACCCGCATCAAAGTACTCCTAACAGATATAGCCATGCAGCCTCTGCTTAAAAACTGCCAAAGAAGGAGACTCCTCCACCCTCCATGGCAGCATATTCTACTACTGGACAGCTCTAACCAGCAGGAAGTTCTTCCTAATGTTCAGATTGAACCTCTTTTCTGGCCATTTGAAACCGTTTCCCCAAGTCCTAGTGTCTGAAACCATGGAAAACAAACCAGTCCCTTCTTCAATATGACATCCTTTCAAATATTACTTTACTGAATCCCCTCTTGTTTTCCCTAAATCCAAATTAAAAGGTCTTGGGCTTAAACCCCATTGCTAGTGCCTGTTCAATTTGCATCAGTGCAAACTTGCCATTCTGTAATAGATAACATCTAGCTAAATTTATCCCTTGACATCTGAACAGTTTGGGATTTTGTGATAGTCCTCACCTATTGTATTTCATATTCACATTCCAGCCAGTTTTATCAACCCAAATGTGGAAATGCAACTTTTTGAGGGGGACATCAGTGCCCAGAATCCCCCAGACACTGGCTGTGCCAGGTTGAGAATTCTGAAGATTGCAGACCCAAAAGTTGAGAGAGGTGAGTCACTTGATCTTCTAGCTACTGAGACAAAATGACTCTTACAATGGCAGCTGACGAATGACAGTGGGATGGCTTTGACACTTCTTTTTTCTCCTATAATATATTTTAATTAAAAGAAGAAGGTGCCTCTAGCTGTCCCAGTTTCATTTTTCAAAAGAAACAGGAAATAGGAATGAAGGGTTCCGAGACTATCCTGAGTCATATTTTTTTTCAAATGCCAAGATTTCTTTAAATTCAGAATTATGTCTTCTGAGTCACCTACATGAATAATTCTCTGAGTGAATCTTTAGATATTGTTCATAATCATTTTTCTTCCTCATAAATCATTTTTCTTCCTCCTTTCTCTGACATTCAGGACTAAATGGGTGGGTGAGCAATGTGTCACCCTCTCAAAATGCCTGAAATTTTACTTTTTTGGACTACAATGCCTGAGGACATCCTCTTTCCTCAGTGGTCCCCAACCCCGGGCCGCGGACCGGTGCCGGTCCGTGGACCGGTCGGCACCGGGCCGCCTGGGAGGACGGGGAGGTGTGCTGGCAGGACTGATGGATGTTGCAGCCCAATGCCAGCTAGAGGGCGACTCATTTATATTCCTTCTCTCAAACACAGCCTGGAAATTTTACTTTTTTGGATTTGAATACCCAGAATCCTTCAGTCAAAGTGCTCATGAGAACAGGGGGGTTTGGCGGGGAGGGCGCGCGGCGCTGGGTGAGCTTTGCCCGCCTCCTGGAGAGGTGGCCCGTGAGGAACCCCAAGGAATTTTTCTAACCTGTGCTCTAAAGTGATACCAGGGAAACATGAACACTCTGTGCACAGCCAGATGGTTTTGGTACTGTGCATATCACTAGTCCTTCTCAGTACTCAGTCTGCCATCGAGGAGTGCTGCTTACATACTACTATACTCTGTTCTGAGTGTTTGAGTAGATGGGAAGAGAGTGTTACACCTCAGAGGACAGCAGCTTGCAACATTCAGGTTTATTTTAAAGCAACAACGTGTAATGGTTTTAATTGCTGTTGAAAAACAGAAAAAAGTAAAGAAGTGTGAGATGACATCTACTTGTTGGATTAGAACTGCAATGATGACTAATTACTTTTTTAAAAATAGATTTCCATGCTGTGTGCATGTAGTGAGCCTCTGAACATAGTTCAGATAGTTCAATGCCATTTAAGTTTTAAATGAGTCACTTTCTAGAGCTTTAGTTAGTTCCTTATCACAGATCAGCCTGTCTGCTCCATTACGATTTTCAGAGGAAGCCTTCTTCTGCAGAACTACCCTAACAGATATATATTTGTCATCTTAGAAAGATAGGGCCTTTCCTTCTCAATTATAGTGTCCTAACTTGGGGAAAGCCTCTCAGAGGAGGGTTGTCTAAGCCAAACATTTGCACTGGTCTTACTATCTTATTAAGATAATATACTGTAAATATTTTATTTGTACAGGTGTTCTTTTTAATTAAGGGTTGGAACTCTAGTGCCGAAACATGCAGTGGAAAGGAAATTGCTTAAGCATGCCCGCAGCCTCTTATTGCCTGCCCCTTCTTGCACTGTTTGCAAGAGTGGTGACTCAGCAGGTAACATATGTAAGGAAAAACCTAGTGTAGCAGAGGGATACCTTGGTGCTTTCTGTTGTAAGTCACATTTAAGCAACAGGTCACTAGCCCATATGTTTCTAAATACTCTTTAAATTCTAAGTTTATTGATTTTATTCTTTTTTTTTTACATTTTAAGTTGTTTAGATGTACTGAACATGGATAGCTGAGACAAAACGGAGAATGTGGAGTATATTAAATATGGAATTCAGCTGCAGGACTCTTCTATGCTTCCATGAGTTCCATGAGTAGCTGGCCTAACTGGCAGAGATCAGTATGTAGACAGACCATTCACACCTTCAACTCATCTCCTCCTTTTAAACACTTCAAAGACAGAACTGAACAATGAACAATGATTTTCTTGCTTTTCTTCCTCAGAAGGCATATCAAAGTCATTGCACAAGGACATTAACTCTTTATTTGTAACTTTTGAAGTCTGTCTGCTTTCTTCCCAGAGAGTTATGCAGATTTGACAGTATGAATGGCAGGAAATAAGGAAGCTGCCTTTTGTCCTGATGGAACAAGAAAGGGACTTACAATGTTGCTGTGTAATGGCCTGTTTACATGTATAAAAAGGAGCTAGAGAAACTAGTTTGTTAGTCTCTGAAGAGAACAAAGCTTTGCTCTCCCCATTTTCAGTAATGCTTTGTAGGGACTCAATCTGACTCACAAGGAGGAACTGATTCTGCCATTCTATGAAGCTGTGCTGGTAGGATGCATTGTGAATGTCCCAGTAATATTTGCTAATATGTTTTCTTAATAAATATTTGTAACTTTGTCTTAATAATAATAATAATAATAATAATAATAATAATAATAATAATAATAATAATAATAATAATAATAATAATAATAAAGAAGAAGAAGAAGAAGAAGAAGAAGAAAGAGAAGAAGAAGAGGTGGGCACAAAACAGAAAATCATGGTTCAGGCTCATCTGTTTCAGGCCCACCCTGGGTTCGTATGAATTTTAAAACAAAATTCGTACTAACCTGAACCGAGCTGAACTGGTTCTGGTCGACTTACAGGGCGGCAGTGGCAGCAGTGGTGGTGGGTGATCCTGGCCCCTGTGGCAGGGGCTTTTTGAGGCACTGGCTTGGGGGCAGCACCTTGGGTTTTTTTTTTTTGTTCATGTGCCAACCACGCGGCTGCACTTCTTTTAAGTTTTTTATATTTCCCCCTCAAATTTGGAGCACTGACCCGACCACCCCTGGGACCGAATCGGCTCTCCTTTTTAAATTTTTCTTTGTCTTTAAAGCATCAACTGTGTGGCTCCTGGGGGCGGGTTGGCACTTGTTATTTATTTATTTGTTTGTTTGTTTTAGAGCGCCAACTGCACAGCTCCTGGGGCCGGGTTGGCACTCTTTTTAAAAATGTTTATTTTATTTTATTTTATTTTATTTTATTTTGGTTTTGAAAGTCCCCATTGGGGGCTTTTTGAGGCACTGGCTTGTGGCAGCACCTTGTTGTTTTTTTCCTTCATGCGCCAACCGTGCAGCCCAAACCAAGCCAAACCAGTTCTGGTTGACTTTTATTTATTTATTTATTTGTTTGTTTTAGAGTGCCGACTGCATGCACTCCTTTTATTTATTTATTTATTTATTTATTTACTTTTACTTACTTACTTACTTACTTACTTACTTACTTACTTACTTACTTACTTATTGGTTTTAAAAGTCCCCAGCCAGGGGCTTTTAAAGGTGCCAGCTTGGGGCCAGCACCTCTACTGGAGTTGCAGTGGCGGACAAGGTAGGAGTGGGACTAGGAGGGGGTAATGAAAAACAAAGCAAACATTTTGTTTCATTTTTCTTTGATGGGTCCCTTCATTATTCATTTTGTTAGGTAGTGATTTGTAATACGAAATCTACCATAGTTATCTTGTCTGCTTTGTAGTAGTAGTAGTAGTAGTAGTAGTAGTAGTAGTAGTAGTAGTAGTAGTAGTAATAATAATAATAATAATAATAATAATAATAATAATAATAATAATAATAATAATAATAATAACCATTTGAAACATCTGGTTTGTCCGTCTGTCCATCCATCCATCTGTCCTTCCTTCATTCCTTTTGGCTTTAGGGTTTATGGTACTTTAGTGTGGGATGGGGAAAAGAAATATAAACAGGGCCCTGACTCTGGCATAAAGTTAAGCATCATCTCCCAAAGCACCACTGTTCATATCAACATTAAAGAGATGCTCTCTTTAGAGGAAATAAAAAGGAGACCCACCATAGATTGAATGCATTATTTCTGGTTTGGCTCTGAGATGGTCCATTGGCTATGCAGAAGTACCATCTGGACTGACAGGAAAAGCAGAGTGGGCTTGTGGCTCAGCCTCTGTTCTGTGTCATAGTGCATATTAGTTGAATAGCTTTCCCCCTCAATATAATTCAGACAGGGGTTTATTTTCTCTTCTTCACATTCCTAGGCTTTGCAGGTTGCAGGCAAGGCTTACCTTTGCTCAGTCACTAGCAAGCATTGCCTTTGCTCCCTTCTTTTGGCAGCCTCTGGACATTCCCCCCAATGAATGGGCAGGTACAGTTCCCCTGAGATAAAGCTGGAGGCTCAATGCATCTCCTCCTGCAGCATCTCCCATATCTGTCTGGCAGCTACTCACCATCTCATTTTCCAGATGCACAGAGAGTTAATGGAAATGACAGGTCATTTTAGCAGGGCATGTGACTGGGTGGCAAGAATGGTGTCAAGATTCACTCTCTGGGGTCGGGGGATTCTTTCCTTCCCAGGCTCAAGCCTACAGACAATGTCCAGGTTGCATGATCGCTTAGGATTTTCACATTCATCTGAGCCAAAAGTATGTTGGACACAGAGCTTAAAACATTATACCTGAATTAATGTCCAGATCACACTCAATCCTAATTAATTCGCTGTGCTAGCTTTGTGATTGCCAGTTACTGTACATGACAGCTTGGTCTTGTTTGAGGAGGAGAAGGAGGAGGAAGAAGGGTGGTAGTGGAGGGGGAACAAATTACTTCTCATTTTCTCATTTTACATACACTGCTGGAAACAGGAGCCTGGTCTTGCATATGTTAGTGTGCACAGGGTAAAATCTGCTCAGACATTTGTGCACAGTCATGCATTTTGCCACTATATTTTACAAGCCGTGTGTGCTTGCATATCTAACTGTGGAGCCAGAGTTTCAGTATTCAAAAATGCTACCATAACCACTGGACAAGACCTTGGAAATGGTGACTCAACTCAGACTCCACTCAGCCCCCACCCACCCGCTCCCCATGACTCGGATATGACTAGCAACACAGAATCCACCCACCTTCCCTTTTTTTCTGGGAAAAAATATTTAATAGGGATTTGGACTTGTGACTTGAGAGGCAGGACTTGATACCAAAGACTCAGACTTGTCACTCACTCAAACCCCCAAACCTGCCAAAATCCCTGGTATTTAGTAGACTTCCTCTGCAAATTATTCCAGCATCAGCTGAAAGATGAGGCTAGTTTTGCTTTAAATGGTAACTTCTAAAGCAAAGCAAAAGCAAAGTGTTCTGCTTATATACCGCCCCATACCACTACAAGTCGTCTCTGGGCGGTTTACAATTTTAATTACAGTGTGCAGGCTACACATTGCCCCCCCCCCCAGCAAGCTGGGTACTCATTTTACCGACCTCGGAAGGATGGAAGGCTGAGTGAACCTTGAGCCTGCTACCAGGGATTGAACCCAGGTCGTGAGCACAGTTTTACCTGCAGTACAGGCATTTAACCACTGCACCTCTCACTAAAACTGTCCATGAAAAACCAGAAGCCAAGAGTTTTCAGTTCTCTGGCCATTGCAACACATGGTGAAAAATGAAAGGGCATTTGTCCCATGTCTTGAATAGCCTTGCAGGAGTATAGTAGATCTGGGGACGCAAATTATTGACTCTGTGTAGAGCAATGGTGTGCAAGGTTGGGGATCTGCATATTTTTGGACTACAGTTTCCTTGAGTCCTGACCATTGACTGTGCTGACTAGAGCTTCTTATTATAGTTCAGAAGCACCTGGATTGCCAAGCCTGAGAACCAGTGACTATGTAGCCAACATTGAAGGCTTATTGGTGTCTCTCTCTTTAGAATTAGGAGGGTGTACACAAACAAGCTATCTATGGAGGTTATATTTTGTGCTATTTAGTCTCTGTTACTCCTCTGGTTTCTAGCCTGCCATTTTATCAAGGCAGGGAGGTGACTTTGCACTCTTGAACTCAATGCTGGAATGCTATATCACAAGCTGTGGCAGGTGCTACCAAACTGCTAAGGTGCTGAAGATGTCTGTCAGTTGAGGATTAGACTAGGCAAAGATGGAGAGGTTTGCCACAAAGGGCTGGGTGCCAAGTGATCGACCAACTTCAGCAAGTAGAAATATATGTATGATGTGAAATAGTTTACAATCCAGATTGGTGGAGGGACTACAGGCACTGTTGAAAACACAGATCATCAAGTTACACAAAGTACATGATCTGTGATTGCCTTTCCAATAATTAAATGGAAAATGCATGCCTAATAAAACACGTTAGACTTCAAGATGATGCAAAACCCTTTGTTGCTTATTGCACTGATAGTGTGCTGCTGAAAAACAGACTGATTGTTGTCTATGTAGTGGATTGTGAAAAGCAGTGTGTGGCAGTGCCCAAAATCCCACATATATAATAACATGGATGTTTAGCTATTTTACATGTACACAATGAAGCTCAAACTGAGAAGACAGTAGTATGGATGTGCATTGCAGAAACTTTTGTTTGCATTTTAATTTGGCAACTATAGATGGGCACGAAACACCAAAATGGCATTTCATTTCATTTTGAAGGGGGGGGGTCATTTAAAAGGAAACTTTAAACTCGCGCTGACCAGCTGGCCCGGGGGCCGGGTTGGTGCATTTATTTATTTTATTTTCTGTTACCATGCTGACCAGCTGGCCTGTGGGCTGGGTCAGCACAGTTTTTTTAATTTAATTTTTTTCTTGCACTGACCAGCTGGACCATGGGCTGGTTTGGCACATTTTATTTTTTTATTTTTTTTCACTTACTGTGCCAAGCAGATGACCCATGTGCTGAGTCAGCGCGTTTTTAAATTTTTAAATCCCCCCTTATTGTACCAACCAGCTGGCCCGTGGGCTGGGTTGGTGCAGTTTTTAATTTTAACCCCCCTATTGCACTGTCCAGCTGGCCCATGGGCCGGGTTGGTGTTTTTTTTTAAAAAAAATTCCACTTATCGCACTGACTAGCTGGCCTGTGGGCCAGGTCGGCGTGTTTTTTTAATTATTTTTTTCACTTATTGTGCTGGCCAGCTGGCCATGGGCTGGGTTGGCATTTTGTTTTTTCCTCCCTAACTGAGGTGATCAGCTGGCCTGTGGGCTGGGTTGGTACATTTTTTAAATTTTTAAAACATTATTTCCCCTTATCACGCTGGCCCTCTGGCTCGCAGGCTGGGTTGCACATTTCCCCCCACTTATCATGCCAACCAGCTGGCCTGCAGGCTGGGTCGGTGCATTTTTATTTTTATTTTTTTAAATTCCCCATCCAATCACGCCCAATTCGGTGGGGCAAAGGCGGGCTTTTAAAACTTTTTTTTCCCACCGAAGCCCTGCACTCCAGCTGATTGGTGGTGGCTTTATCGGGAAAAAAGCCTGTGGTTGAAGCAATGCATTCCTATGAGAAAACGAAAAATGAAGCGAACAAAATGGAAATTTTCATTTCATTTTGTTTCGTTTTTCTTTGATGGGTCTGTTCGTTATTCATTTCATTCCGCAATGAAACGAATAATGAATAACAAGACAAATTAAAAATTCATTTTTGTGCCAATCTCTATTGACTACTATTGTGGAGGTGTCTCTTCAGTGCTCTGTTTTTCCTATGTTTCTCCTTTGATTCACCACAAAAGGTAGCACCTCTTTGGGGTCATTTCATCTAAAAAAAAATCCATACTCCAGTAAGACAGTAGTGCTGACAAGGAATTGAATGTTGTCCTTCCAGCAGCAATGAGCTATTTGATGGGATACATTTTACATTCTCTCACTACCATTAAGATCCCATCATTCTTTCTTAAATTTATATTTTAAAATAATTTCATCAAAGCCTATAAGACTTCTAACCAAGAATAATGAATTCTTTTATCTAAATAATTTCATCGGCAGGTTCAGCCAATTCTGTTTTAATCAGCAGCTTCTTTCTGTGACTAAGGTTCTCCTTGGTATTCTCCATTATTGCTTTGGCTTAAACCTACAGCACATTCTGCATAAACATCCAACGAGAAGAAACTAAAAGAGGAAAAACAATATCATGAATGCAATGTAACATTGCATAGTGAATTGCATGAACTCCTTGAAGCTGTACTGCACAAGTCAAGATAGCCTTAAATTCTACCCCATAATCAGTGCCCCAAGACAGATAATAAGCTAAAATTTTACCTTCCTTCCTGCTTGGAAAAATGTTACAGCTTTATTTTAGTTTTAAATGCCTGTACTGCAGGTAAAACTGTCCTCACGACCTGGGGTTCAATCCCAGGTACAAGGCTCATGGTTGACTCAGCCTTCTGTCCTTCCAAGGTTGGTAAAATGAGTACCCAGCTTGCTGGGGAGGCAATGCGTAGCCTGTATACTATAATTTAAAAAAACAACTGTAAACTGCCCAGAGACTACTTGAAGTGGTATGAGGCGGTATATAAGCAGACCACTTTTAAATGAGGATTGGCCCAAAGAATTAAGGGATGGGGTCTCAAAAGCTAATAGTTAAGATAGCTTTATACTTCATCCAGGAACAGAGGTGGTGTATCTCTCTATGTCCATGCCTGAACAATGTGGGAAGGAAGGCATGATTGCTTTCCTGTCTTTTTGATGGGCTTTGCACAGGAATGCCTAGGGAAGAATATTGGACATAATGTGGGGAACAGCTTTGTCCTTATTCAACTGAGCATATGTGAGATATATTCTTAAAGTAATACTGAGTTAGGTTTTTACTTTATCCAAATGATATTCACATTTTCAATTTTCTGTGTTTAAAATGTGATCTTATTGCTCAATTTATTCTTTCCTTATGAATGCTATAAAGTGTACAAGGCAAAAAAACACCATTTTGTTTCCTTCATTATAAAAATATAAAGAGGAAGAAGAGTTTAAAGTGCAGCCATTGAAGTAAGTGGCATCTTTTTCCTTGATGGTTTTATTCTCTCTCTCTCTCTCTCTGTGTGTGTATGTGTCCATGCTTGTTGATTGCTTTTCCGACACCAAAATATGAATGCTGTTACTCTTTACTATTGTAAAATAAGAACTGGGTTCTATTATGCTTTCATGTACCAGCATCACAGCCATTAACTCCATCTTGTTTGTAAAATATGTCTCTCTGGTGATGAACCATGAGGATGAAAGAAGTTTGGCATTTTAATGTGCGCTTCTGATTTCATACCACCATTCTTATATAAAGGTACATGGAGACATTTTGTTGGTGAAGCATACAAAAAAGTAGGTCAGCTTTGGGAGTGGAATCAGCTTGACTACCTCACGCTTTCCTTCCTGTGTTACTATTTTGCTACCACAGAGAACAGGGCTTGTATTTACTGAAGAGGCAAAAGTGAATGAGGGATTCAGTGCAATGTTTCTACATTCATTTGGAAGGATGATAGGTGAGGGACATGTACTAAGCCAGTATCAAAGTGGCTACCATATTTTTCAGTCCATACGATGCACTGGACCATAAGACACACCTAATTTTTAGAGGTATGTATGTATGAAAAAAAATTCACACAACCATACTGTGTTGGGTCTGGAGGACTCTGTGGTGGCTGCCGCTGGGTGCTTCCACAGTGGCTGCTGCTGGGTTCGAAGATCTCTGTCGCGGTGGCTGCTGGGGCCTCCAGGGCAGCCACTGCGGGAACCCGCAGTGGCCAGCCTGGAGGCTCCTGGTGGCAGGAGATCTCTGGACCTGGCGGCAGCTGATGTGGAAGATATGCATGTATGAAATGGGGTGGCACAGAGCCAAAGATGCCACAGTGGAGGGAGACTTGCCCCCCACTGTGGTGCCTTCATCTCCCTGCCACCTACCTCCTTTTTGGGAGTGGGTAAGGGCAAGTGCCGAGGGGGTGAAAGACGCACCGTGTGCCCCAAAACCAAAGGTGGTACCTTAGTCTTTTCCCTCTTTCAAGCATGTGGCATGTCTCCCCCCTCCCCTCAGTGCCTGCCCTTATCTACTTCCAAAAAGGAGGTGGGTAGCATGGATTGTCTGGCAGGGACTGAAAGAGTCAAGTGCATCCCCTCCTCTCAGATACTGTATGGAGGAGATGGGCAGTGTCTAGGTGCTGCCAGGGGTGGGAGTTGACACACATACAAATACAACGCCACCTCCCTCCATACACAGACCCAAAGGCTCCATGGCGATGCCTCCAACCCCTTGACTCAGAATGATGGAGGAGCGACACTCGTTGAGGGCTTCAGATGAAAAAAGTAGCAGACACCAAGCAGGTTGGGCGTGTGTATGTGTAGGAGGATGGATGGCTGAGATGGAGCTGTCACAGCTTCCGACAAGGACAACTACCCCTTCCCATGACCCCACATCAATCCTGGCATTCCTTCTTCATGAGCATCTGCCAGATCACTGCTACTCCCTATTCCTCCAGCCTTAACTTCTAATAACTCAACTCTCCTTCTTCAGTGCCTAAGAGCCTGCCACTGAAGAGCCACGAAGCCATCCTGCCACAGCTCCTTGGTTGTGGCAGAAGTTCATTCGGTGTGTGCAGGAAGTGCTGTGGGCTGGCAGGCAGGACAGCTTCACCGCTCAGTGGTAGACTTGTTGGTGCTGGGGAAGGGGAGCTGAGTCACCAGAATTTAAGGCTGGGGGAATGGGGAGTCATAGACTGGTGGACACTCACGGAGAAGGAACACCAGGATCAATGTGGGGTTGGCTGTGCTTGTTGGAATCTGCAGCTTTTAACAGCTCAATCTCAGCCACTTATCTTTCCCCCACCACATGCGTCCACCCCATTTCCTCTCACTGGGCGACCTCTTGGTGTGGAGGCATCTGCCACTTTGTTTGCCTAAATCACTTGATGAGTGCTGCTCTTTCTTTGCCTCAAGTCAAGGAGTTGGAGGCATCACCATGGAGCCCTTGGATCTGTGTGAGGAGGGAGGCAGCATTGCTTTTGTGTGTGTGCCGACTCCCACCTCTGGCAGCACCTGGACGATGCCTGGGGCTTCCACAGTGGCTGCTGCCAGGTCTAGACGGCTGTATTCACTCTATAAGACACACAGATATATTTCCCCCTACTTTTTTGAGGCGGGTTGTGTCTTACAGAGTGTAAAATACAGTAATTTCAACCAGTTTTTGGCCACTACATTCTCACTCTACTAAAGAGAAGCTGGCAGTAAAGGATGATTATTTTCTCAGGCTAGTCAGGAAGCCTTTTTCAGAGATAAAATCTGAATCCAGATCTAAGCAACCATTTCACCACAGTTGATTACAGCTTCCAATGTTGTTTTTACTCCTTGTTGACAGAAGATGTCTGTTTGGGAGCCAGATTTCCCCCTCATGCCCTACACTTTCCAGATGATAAGAGGGAAACCATACGTTGTCCTGGCAAATGAGTATTCTTCAGTGTATTTAACTGAAAGATTTGCTTCCCCAGGATATAGTGAGGGTTACCAGTTGATATGGAAATAGAGCAAAATCATAGATGATAAGGCAGTGAATGACTGCCAGCCATGATCTCTATACATTTACCTCAGTCTCAGAAGCACTATATTTCTGAATAATTCTAATGGAACATGAGCAAGGAGGACCAACTGCACTCACAATCATATCAGCTACAGGTGTTCAGAGTTATGTTTTTAGAATACAACTTTCAGTTCTTCCCAGACCACTCTGCTAAGGTCCCTGAGACATAGGGCCATCCCAGCACTGGCTCGTCCAACCGGGGGCTGCGTTGTCTACCCTGGTAGGATGGGCGAGACCGGCTAGGGGCATCGTGAAGCCTGGGCGGTGGCAGGGCGCGGTTCCCTCCTTCTTATACCCAGCTCCTGCCCCCCACTTCCTCTTTCATCTGGACAGCAACAGACCCGCCCGCCCGCCACCATTTTCGCATGCTAGTGTTGCATGAGGTGGTTGCCTTAGGGGGGCAGATAGGAATTTTTGCCTTGCCTCTCACAATTGGCTCTGAAGGGGGGCAAGGATTTTTCGCCTATCTCACACTAGTTCTGGTGGTGCAGCATCAGCCACGCTGGCGGGTAGTTTTGGGAATTTGGCATTAGGTGAGCCCCAAAGGCTGGCCAATGGGCCACTGACCCCCAGGTACTGCAGATCCTGAGATCACAGAGCCTTGAGTGAAGTGGCATTGAAACCCAAATGGAACAGGGACCGATCAGATGATGGTGCCCCTGCCCCTGTTGGGAAAAGGTTTAGCTTGGTCAGCCCAGGGGGAGCTGCACTTGAACAGAATCACCCGGGGACCCGCCCATACCCGATAATGCCCTTGGGCTGGGTCCAGCTGATGACCCCAGGGCCAATGGTTCCCCGCACAACAGGAGCCCCCTCTTGAGTCAAATGAATACCATTAGGCTACAATAAAGCGTTGCCCACATTGGCAACCCAGCTCTCTGTCTTGCCTGTTATTCCAACCTGGGTGGGGGCAATGTCTGCACACCTGTACTCACAGCCTTCTGTTTAACCAGTGTGGGAATGAGGCAAGTATTTGGTTTGTTCCAGTCCTTGGAAACAGAGGTTTGGGACTATAAGAGTGTATTGGATGAAATCCTGTTGATTAGTCTAGTAAGTCATGCTAGAGTAGGCCTATTGAATTAGTGAGGTTTTGACAAGTCAACTCACCTGCAAATTAGATGGATCCAAATGGGCCTTTAGTTGTGGCTTACTTTAGCATAAATCAGTGGAACATATGGAGAAGCTGATTATGAATCAAATCACAATGGATTCAGTGAAAGCTCTCTGGTGCAACACTTTATGCTAAGCCACTATAATACAAATATTTGGGTTGTTGGAGATGACACATAAACTTCTGAGACCTCTGATCCCACATTGTAAATGTTCCTTCAGCTCCACCTCACCCTGACCCATGCATGGGTCAGTGTCTTAGACTGGCATGTGGTTGGAAAAAAAGATAGTTAAAATCATCAGGACAGAGTTACAGGGGAAAACTGGCAGACAAGATAAGATTTAAGCATCCTACTCGCACTCACCAATCAACTCTGTAAACTCCTGCTTGCCTCTCTGTTGCATATCTATTGAAAAGAATCCCTTTTAGAAAATACCTCTGCAGATGTTAGCGATACTTTTGGGCAGTGCTCATGCCATCATGGAAGATGACTAGCACACTGCTAATCCCCAGTGCCAGGAACATGACCCTGAAGGCTGAGATACTTGCTGTGCTGGATTTCCCAGTTTTATAGGCAAAGCAAACACAACTTTTGCCAATGCCCTATTCAAAGGAGAAGGGCAACCCTCCCACTGCATGACCTCTCATTCAACTGGCCATGCAAACAATCATTCTCTCTACCCACACAGGGGGAGCCTGATGGTGTGGGAAGAATGCTTACACAATTGGTGTTCCACACCACCATTTTTCTTGAAACAGGATGCTGCCTTTAAAGTTAGGATGAGAAGACCAGTTGGGTTTTCCTTTTCCTGAATGCACATTAAAACAGTAAAACAAAACTGAAGTTATTTCTATCCTACACACAAAAAAATTGTAAATGTTCTCAAATGCTTCACAAATGTCCCCCCATCTGGCCAGATTCAGTGGATATAACTGTTGCCTGTGTGGAGGCAACTATGTTCCACTTGATTGTCACATATGTACTACAGATGAATAGAAAGAATAAAAAAGAGGTAGTAAATCTAACTCATGGCTAACGTTGATTGAATATGCAGGCATTCAAAGCTAGACGTTTAAGACCCAAAGCACTTAAAGACAGAAAGACAGATCTATGACTTTCAGCTTCTATGAGGTTTCTCTTGCATTTTCCCATCTTCGGTAGGAAGAAATGAAAAACTAAATTCTCCCCCAGTTGATAACAGGGCTATCAATTTATTTGGATTCTCTGTGTGCATACACGCATGATAAACCTGGTCTCTTCATGCCCATGGCAGCATTTCAGTGCTGCTGCTTGAGAAAGAATAATATGTAGGTACAGATAAACCTTGGTGCTTATACTTAGCCTGCAAAAATGAGACTCAAGCAGAGATGATGATGCTAATAAATTTATAGCATTTAAAAATCTTGTTCATTTTATTTGAATACAGAAATACATAGAGTAGGTGTTTGGAGCTTGCCTTGGCACTAAAGCCCAAACCAGACTTAGGTGGTGGGGTGGGGCAGAACTTCTCTTACCTTTGCTTTGGGAACCCACCTTTTCTCTTGACAATTACTACAGTGGTCCCCCACCTATTCACAATTCATATTCTGTGGTCCCGCTATATTGTGGGGCTGCAGTATATAAAAAAGCCCCCTTGGGTAAGGGGAAAAGGGCTGTTTCAGGCCTCCCTTACTTACCCCAGGAGTGGTGCTGCCCCAAACAGGCCTGCAAAGGCCTTCCCAGGCCCTCTGGAGGCCCCAAAAGGGATTCTCTGTGAACTGGAAGTCACTTCCAGTTTGCCAAAAATAATTTCTGAGGCCTCCGAGGGCCTTTCTAGGCCTGATTTTCAGTGATCCAGAAGTCACTTCCGGTTTACCGGAACTCACTTCTGGTTTGTAGGGAGCCCCTTTTGGGGTCTCCAAAAGGCCTAGAAAGGCCCTTGCAGGCGCGTTCGGGGCAGTGCCAGGGTGGGGATAAGTATAAGGGGCCCAGCTAGGCCCCCCCAGGCCCAACCTGACCTGCATCCGCATATCATGGATTTTCAATTATCTTGGGTCAGGTTGGGTCCCTAACCTCCGCAATAGGCGGGGGGTCACTGTACATGCATAAGAACATGGAGCATGAATTGAGCTTTGGAAAATGTAGTGTGGTGAACAGACCTTATACACAGCATAGCTCTTCCAGAATCAATTTTGTTCCTTCCAGCCCTAACCTAGGATGACATTTATATATTGTATAATATAAGAACTAATGTTATCTGCTTTTTAAATTTGTGAATTAAAAATCACCAGTTGCACCACCACCTGTCCCAACCAGATGTTCCCTTTTTGTTTCTTTGGCACTCCAGATGTTTTGGACCACAACTCCCAGAATTCCAAGCCTTTGTTGCCCATGACAAAGGACTGTGGGAGTTGTAGTCCAAAACATCTGGAGTGCTGAAGGTTTGCCACCACTGCTCTAAGATGTGATTGGTGGTTGCCAGTCAAGAAGAGAATTTATAATGTACTTGTTCAAAATATGTGACTTTCCTACAGAGGCTTCCCATTGTTCTAATTTCTTCTGTTTTACCTTCACAGTTGAAACACACAAGGGACCTCTGCTTCTGTACTGAGGTGTACATTTTTGTCTGTGTAGGCCTCAGTTTTCAACTTGCAGGATAAATACCCCCACCTGCAATTAGCAAATAAAATTCGCCTCCTACTAGAAGTCACCTTCAGCTGAACTGTGACTACTGCCCACTCAGTCTAGGAGCAGAATGGGAAACTGGGTTTAAGAATGTACTACTCAAAGAAAAATGTTAATACTTTACTTAAAACTTGACTTATCAGCTAATGGGTTCTGAGCTGTCCATGATGGATCAGGAAAGAGATCTTGGTGTGCTGGTGGAGAGCTCGATGAAAATGTCACCCCAGCTTTAAATATTGATAAGAAATTGATGTATTTATTTATTTATTTATTTATTTATTTATTCTTGTATTTATATCCCGCTTATCTACTACATGTAGTACTCTAAGTGGCTAACAAAAGCAATAGAATACATCAGATATAAAGCATAAACAACATAGAACTATTAAAACAACAAAACATATAAAAATCCTCCTGCATCCCGGCATGCGGAGGAGCAAATTCTAGCAGAATTAAAAATAGATATGGCAAAACAGACTAATTTGGAAGTGGTGACGAAGGCGGGGAGGGAAAAAAAAAACCTTGGTTCTGTCTTCAGACCAAATGAAGATTTCAGCCAAGAAATTTAGAGTCGATTAAGAATTGGAAGTGCAGCAAGGATGGAACGCTGTTGCTGCCGCCCGCCATCTTGCAATTCATCCGGTCTAAAAAGCCCTCCAAGGGGGCAGAAGCTGAAGGCTCTTCAAGGACCGGGCACACCTCTCAGCCGACACAAACCCCAGGTGGAACAAAGGGAGGGAGAGGGTCCTCTGTGAAGAGTCCAGCCGGTCTAAAAAGCCCTCCAAGGGAGCAGAAGCTGAAGGCTCTTCAAGGGCCAGGCACACCTCTCAGCCGACACAAACCCCAGGTGGAACAAAGGGAGGGAGAGGGTCCTCAGTGAAGAGTCCAGCCGGTCTAAAAAGCCCTCCAAGGGAGCAGAAGCTGAAGGCTCTTCAAGGACCGGGCACACCTCTCAGCCGACACAAACCCCAGGTGGAACAAAGGGAGGGAGAGGGTCCTCAGTGAAGAGTCCAGCCGGTCTAAAAGCCCTCCAAGGGAGCAGAAGCTGAAGGCTCTTCAAGGGCCGGGCACACCTCTCAGCTGACACAAGCCCCAGGTGGAACAAAGGGAGGGAGAGGGTCCTATGTGAAGAGTCCAGCCGGTCTAAAAAGCCCTCCAAGGGAGCAGAAGCTGAAGGCTCTTCAAGGGCCAGGCACACCTCTCAGCCGACACAAACCCCAGGTGGAACAAAGGGAGGGAATGGGTCCTCTGTGAAGAGTCCAGCCAGTCTAAAAAACCCTCCAAGGGTACAGAAGCTGAAGGCTCTTCAAGGGCCGGGCACACCTCTCAGCTGACACAAGCCCCAGGTGGAACAAAGGGAGGGAGAGGGTCCTCTGTGAAGAGTCCAGCCGGTCTAAAAAGCCCTCCAAGGGAGCAGAAGCTGAAGGCTCTTCAAGGGCCGGGCACACCTCTCAGCCGACACAAACCCCAGGTGGAACAAAGGGAGGGAGAGGGTCCTCAGTGAAGAGTCCAGCCGGTCTAAAAAGCCCTCCAAGGGAGCAGAAGCTGAAGGCTCTTCAAGGGCCAGGCACACCTCTCAGCCGACACAAACCCCAGGTGGAACAAAGGGAGGGAGAGGGTCCTCAGTGAAGAGTCCAGCCGGTCTAAAAGCCCTCCAAGGGAGCAGAAGCTGAAGGCTCTTCAAGGGCCGGGCACACCTCTCAGCCGACACAAACCCCAGGTGGAACAAAGGGAGGGAGAGGGTCCTCAGTGAAGAGTCCAGCCAAAAGCCCTCCAAGGGAGCAGAAGCTGAAGGCTCTTCAAGGGCCAGGCACACCTCTCAGCTGACACAAGCCCCAGGTGGAACAAAGGGAAGGAGAGGTCCTCTGTGAAGAGTCCAGCCAGTCTAAAAAACCCTCCAAGGGTACAGAAGCTGAAGGCTCTTCAAGGGCCGGGCACACCTCTCAGCTGACACAAGCCCCAGGTGGAACAAAGGGAGGGAGAGGGTCCTCTGTGAAGAGTCCAGCCGGTCTAAAAAGCCCTCCAAGGGAGCAGAAGCTGAAGGCTCTTCAAGGGCCGGGCACACCTCTCAGCCGACACAAACCCCAGGTGGAACAAAGGGAGGGAGAGGGTCTTTACTTAAAACTTGACTTATCAGCTAATGGGTTCTGAGCTGTCCATGATGGATCAGGAAAGAGATCTTGGTGTGCTGGTGGAGAGCTCGATGAAAATGTCACCCCAGCTTTAAATATTGATAAGAAATTGATGTACATTATTCAAATGGTAATACTTGGGAGTACAGTATTTGACATTTGACAATGAACATTTGATTACAGGTAGCAGGACATGTTGTTTAGTTGAGGCAAGAATAAACAACCTGCAAACTTTCACTTTAGACTAATGCCTCTGTATGGAAATTAGCATGATGGGACATAGTGTGAATTGCTAAGCTGAATATTAAGAGCACATTTTGGTATGTATTAGACCGTATCTGAAGAATGCAGAGCAATATACATAACAAGCTAGCAGCATGGAAAATGGTCAGCTACCACTGGTCAATTATGTCATGTGACATCTGGAAGCTGTGGGAAGAGAATCTGGAGACAGAGAAAAGCCATTATTATTCTGATTTATTGTTCTGATGATTGTGCTGATGATCTTAGGACCGCATTGAGCAATGGAGCTTACTGCAGTTAGGTAGAACAGGAAAAGTCAGCTTAGAAGAAACCTTGAATGTAATCAGTTAGGGCCTTTTTACACGACCCCTAAACTCCGCCGCAAATGGCTCCCAGCTCCGGAGCTTAAAATTGTTTACCCACCAGCTCCGGAGTTTACTGAAAATTAAGTGCGACCACGCCCACCTAAGCGCGTCCCAGCGCACTTTTCATGTACCTGCTCTCCGAGGGTGAAAAATCTTGATGCGGATGTGCCAGGCTCTCCTCGCTTCTTTTTGCTGTTGTTTTTTGCCTCCCGCCCCTTTAAGAGAAGGAATCACAACGATGGGGCGGCGTCCACCGGCACCGGAGGTAAGCCTGCATTCTTTTGTCCCTTTTTTTCTCCCTCCCCTCACACAGCCAGCAGCCAGGAAGTGCGGAGGGGTGGGGACGTAGGGAGATTGACAAACCCCTAAGATCTCTGGTCCGAATTTAAGGGACCAGTGGATCTTAGGGGTCATGTAAAAGCGCCCTTAGTTAGGATGACTTAGATTTTATTATTTTTAGGGGAACCTACATCCTCCTTGCCCGTGAACCATGTTGTCGTGGGGTGATGACTGGCATTGGAATGCAACAATATCACTGAAATAGGAACACAGATTCTGAATGAGGTGAGCTCAGGTGGAAAGTGGAACTATAGCTCATGCCATCTACCCATTTGCTTGCTCTTAATTTGAGAACTATGACCTCATGTTCATGGGTTACTGCAACAGGTCATTTACTTTAGAAATCCATAGTAGCTGTTTAGTGCTTCTCAGAAAGACCTCTGGGTATTTCTCTCTTCTTAAGAGTCCTATTTAGATATTGGTGCCAGGTGGTATAAATATATGCGCTTGTAATTAAAGGTAGGATAAAATGTTCGGGTAAAATACAATTATCTTTTTTTAAAAAAATAAAAATCTGTCTGACCCAACCTGCCTCTATTCTTTCAAAAGGACAAAGTAGCATGACATTACCCTTGCCAAATCTCCAGGCATTTCTCCTAGTCATCCTGTGTGAATAATGTGTCAGGACAGCTTCTGATACTCCCTTATGGTATCAAAACAACTGAGATGTGCATTACGTGGGATAAGTTTAAAATTACCCTTCCTTACGCCCTTGTGGTGCAGTGGTTAAATGCCTGTATTGCAGGTAAAACTGTGTTCACAAACTGTGTTCATTCCCAGGAAGCAGGCTCATGGTTGACTCAGCCTTCCATCCTTCCGAGGTCAGTCAAATGGGTACCAAGATTGCTGGGGGTGGGGGTGGGGAATGTGTAGCCTGCATACTGTAATTAAACTGAAAACCACCCAGACACTACTTGAAGTGGTATGGGGTGGTATATAAGCAGAAGCAGAACACTTTGCCCTGTACAAATGAGCCATCTAGTCTCTTTTATTTGAAGCATCTAGTCTCTTGTTGGTGGCAGATTACATTGTACTGTGGTATGGCCAATTTCACAGTTATGACTGGCAATTGAGAAACCCCATCAAAAGCTGGTTTAAGGCAGAGGTTCCCAAACTTTTTCACCCCATAGACCACTTGCCATTTTTTTTTGTTTTCTGTAGACCCCTGCCTGCCTAATATTGAATTTTCCTAAGCTTATTAAATTCAAATGTGTTCTAGACAGCTGACATAGTGCTATTCACTTTGATAGGGGCTTTTGTAGCATGGGCACTGGTAAAAAAAAGAAAAACATGTACAATTTTTATTCATACCTTTATTGAAAAGACACAACATGCAAGTAAATATTTGGATTTGGAATGAAACAAATAAGAACCTAGTAAAATTCTTACATAAAATTAATAGACAAATAATGCTGTTAATGGGAGGGATGAGCCTGATGCTCTAATAGCAATTGTTCAATATTTGGCTTCAAATTAGTGATGTATATAGTCTTAAATCTCCATGTTCAGTGATTTTCAATTGATTTTGTTTTTTCATAAGAAGATTGGCAACCACATTAAACCCCCTTTCTACAAGGTACGAAGATGGAAATCTATCAAAAACTTTCTTGTGGTAGTCCATAATGCAGGATAAGCAACAGAAGCCAGAAGTGCTGATACCCTATTCTGAAATGCACCTTAAGTTCTTCAATAATACTTATTCCAATCAGTTCTTCTTGTAATATGACATCTGATTCTTCAATGTCACCATATGGATTGATAATTCACTGTGGTATTTCCATAGTCAAAACATCCTCAAACCTGGTTTTAAAGTCTGTGTGAAGGGCACTTGAACATAGACCAAAACATCATCATCCTGGACACTTGTCAATGACAAGTTGGGGAGCTGGGAAAATTCATGCCATTCAATGTTTTGCTTCATTAGAATAATTCTGGCAAGAAATGCTGCAATTATTAACTTTGTTTTTATTAAATTCAGACTGTCACCTAATAGCTACAAGTTAGCCTAATTAAATTTATTAAACAAATCTCTTAAATAAGCAATGTCTGGTTTCCATTTGATTAAATTTTCTTTCAAAATGGAATCTTTAGCATCCAAAACTCTAAAACCATCTCAAAAAGTGAGAAAAATATTATCAAACATAAGCCTTTCGAGAGCCAGCATACTTCAGTGTGAAGGAGTAATCGATGAAAATCCTCATCATTTTCTTCACACAACTATGTAAATAACCTAGGAATCAATGTGTTGATACTGATTTTGTTTACTGAGTTTATGACAAATTGAAGAGATTGATGTAATCTGGAACTCAGATTTTTAGCTACTAAATGTTGTTGATGAATGATGCAGTGAATTACAAACACCCCTGGTACATTTTGTTTTAATGGCTTATAAAACCACAAAAGTTGCCCAAACATGGCTAGTGCTCCATCTGCTGCTGCTGATATTCTATTTGATAAAGAGATTGTTTTTCCATGAAATAATCTTTCAAAACATTGAATATTGATTCACCTTTAGTGTCTGTTGTCAAAGTTCTTGCAAAGAGCAGTTCTTCATGGATTTCTTGGTCCATAAAAATGAACCTATGCCAATAATAGTGCTTCAATACCAGGTAAAGTTGACTCATCCAGTTGAATAGAGAAATGGTTCATTTTCAGATAATTAGACAAGAAGCTTTCAACATCGTGACTCATTTCATCAATATGTCTTTGAACTGTGTTGTCGCTCAAAGGAATTCTTTTGAGCATATCATATGCAGGCTTGTATAGAACAGTTTTTAAAACCTCTTTAAGGGCTGGTAAGATCAGCTCTTCTCTGATAGTATGAGGTTTTCCTGATTTTGCTATAAGTTGTGCTATGAGCCATGTCAGCCCATGGCTGAGCCCTTAGGCTTTCAGCTATTTTGGATTCCCTCCAGTACTTCATCTTTCACCTCGCTACAGATGACAGCCTGACCCTGGCCAACTGAAGCACCCTTAATCCCTGTGGGGCCGCTAGGCTTCAACCTTATGAATAATGTAGCCGAGCCACCTGGCCTACAACTATTGTTCTAGCTAGGGCCTGCTAAAGAAATAATGTAGACATTATAATCTGATTCCTGTGTTAATGAATCAATGTCTCATTGTCTATTTATATTTGCCTGGTCATGGGGATAGGTATAAATATACCAGCCAAAGTTCACACTGCCTTAAATTGATAGTCTTTCAAGTGTTCTGCTTCTGCTTATATACTGCCCCATAGCAGTTCAAGTACTCTCTGGGTGGTTTACAGTTCAGTTATGCAGGCTACACATCATTGCAACAGACAAACTATTGTATTTTTGTAATGGATTTGCTTATCAAGAAATGAGACAGTATGGTGCAATGGCTAAGATGTTGGGCTGACACTCAAGAGACCCAGGTTCTAGCCAGACTGAGTATCAAATCTCAGTGGCTGACTTTGGGCCCACCACCTTCGCTCTCAGTCTGACCTATCTTACTGGGATATTATTAAAAGGATCAAAGGAGGTAGAAGAAAATCACACATTCATTGAATGCAGTGTTTGTTTGATGGGGGTTGGTGGGTCTCTAAATGGCTTCATCTTACCTCATGTTAATGCTTTTGACTTTTGGCCAAGGAATCAAGGAAAAATACATTATATGTAGGGCAAGGATGACAAGCGTTCAGAGTTATAATCTGGTCACTTATTTGTGACAAAAAGATGACCGATGGTATCATCTCAGGTGGTGGTGATGACAATTGGAACTTGTAGTATGTTTTGTTGTGAATTTAATCCCAACAATAAAATTAAATGGCTAGACATGAATTGCGCATTGTTTCTGAACATTACCTAAGTATGCCTCAGGAGTTGAAACAAGGTGGGTTGCAGAATCAACCCAAACAATATCACTGTCTGGGGCAAAAGCCATGATAAGGTGTCTTTCCAAACAATGCACAGATTATTAACTGCACAGGCAGTTCCAATTTATTTCAGCTCCAGCATGAGAACAGGTTTCTTCCCTCCTCAATGCTTGAACACAACTGTCTAGTTTAAGACATGCAGGACAATTTGTATGGCCAGGGGTCCCAGAAGGAACACCTGGAATTTGGACGCTGCTGTTCCACAAAATTAGCTGCCCTAGACAGTTGCCTCATACTGCTTAATGATAGGATTAGAACTGAGTTTTGTAATGTTGGATACCAGGAAGCCCACAAGGGCAGGAAGAATTTATGCAGCATTACTACTTGTAATGCATTATTTATGCAGCATTTATGTGCATGGAATTTATGCCTCATCATGTGTACTAAAGATGAAGCTTGTTAGACTGGGTGGTTTCAGGATGGGTTTTTAGTTTTTTGTGTTTACTATTTCAATTTTGCCTGCATATTTATGCAACTTTTTGGAAGCCATCTATAGTATTGGCTTGTCTACTTGATGGGTCGGATATAAGACTAATGAATGAGTGAATGAGTGAATGAATGAATGAGAATAGTGGAGCCTTATCGTCCTCCCACAAATACTAAGAGTGCGATGACAGTTTCTCTAGCTCAGTGATTGTTCATCTTCCTGAATACAGTATATCCCAGTAATCATTGTTCAAGAACTTGACTCCCACTGTGACAGAAGTACGGTACCTGACTCCCACTGTGACAAAAAAACCACTTGTTTCTGAGAAAGCTATTTATATCACCACAGGCCTTATGGTATTACACCAGTCAGTTGAGTAGGGGGAACAAAGAAGAATCTAGTGTCCAAAATTCTCCTAAAATGCCCACATTTGGGAGACAGGTAATTCATGGCAAGTGGTCCTTGGGGAGGTGATGCACTATATCTGTAGGAGGACATGGGAATTGGGAGAGAGTGAATTCTTAGTAATGGTTATGAAATCTCTGTACTAGTTCTGTACAAAGCAACTTCTGTTTTCCCCTCAGTAGTACGCGTGACTAGTTGAAAAGTGCTACCCAAGTGAGGGAACATGGCTTCTATGGAATAAGCATGCAGCAAGCTGTACATTCTTTGTGATCTTAAGTTTTAAGGAGCAGGCAATAAGAATAACATGGATTTTGCTAAGTAGATACTGGAACGCTGCCGCCGCCTACCAGGATAGACAATATTGGGTAGGTTAGACATATTTGTACTCTGACTGATATAATACAACTTCCCACATTCCTAGGAAATGGTCTTGGAAATAAGTTTATCAATCCTTACTTCTAGATAAAATTTAGGAAGAGTTGGGACTGTATCTCCCATAACCATCCAGACAGCAGAGTTACTTCTATAACTCTATGTTATAGAAGTAACATAGAATTACTTACTTCTATGGAACTATATGTCTCATAACCCTCTAGATAGCATGGCCTGTGGTTCCAATGGGAGCTGCACTCCAAAGACGTAACTTTCCCAAGCTCTGTCTCCATGGCTGACTTATAGGGAAGAGTAGACTCCCGGAATACATATCCCCCTGCCAACACCCCTTCCATTGAGTTCCAAGCTTTGCCTCCAAGAAAGACTCTTATCTTGTTTGAAGATGTTCTCTGTCACAAATGACCTCTGATCCTAAGCAGCTCCTGTATTTTTAGAAAGAGAGCCATTTAAGGATCCCAGACATATTTCTTCTCTTTCAGTAGTCTGCCAAGAAGAGAAAGGAGGAAAGAGAGAAAAAGCTGTGTAAAACAGAACATGGACAAATGTCCCCGGAGTGAGATAAATTGTGTTGCTGGTTTCAGGACTAATTGCCCTTGGAGGTACCATAGACTGAGCGGGCTACATGGGCCTGAAAATAAAATGGTGTCTAGTGGCTGGCTACAGAGACAATTTCTGCAGCAACATTGCTGCCATACACAATTAGATGGCTATTCTCCTTGCTATCATAGTCCAGTGTTTGTATCCAGTATCCCTAAAGGCTATGTTTCTTTTGTATTTGATGAGAGGAAACTCTTTCATCTCCTCTCTGGTGTAGGCATCATATACACATTTTCAAAAGTTTTCTTTCTTAGGCATTTAGGCTTTTAAAAACTGACTGTTTGATGTATAAGTGATCTTAGCTGGGTTTGATTAATTCGGAAGCACACTAGACAATGGCACATCACCACAGTAGCAGCCCAAAGAGCCATGGCCTCTATCTCATCATGATGAAATGCTAATTACACAAGTGCCCATTATATCAAGTATGTTCAGGTGATGTTTGCTATTAAACAGCCTGCAAAGAAGTTTAAAATGTGGTACATATGGAGTGTGTAGCAGGACTGGATTCAGCTCAACCTTTTATTAACAACTTGGCAATGTCAGCCAGGATTGAATAAGATCTTATATTCAAGCAGGAAGGGATAAAAAAGAGGAAAGGAGGGAGGGAGGTATTGTAAAATTGAGAGGCTTCAAGAGTAACGGTGTTTAATCTTTCCCCTCCTTGCAGCTTTGGAAAGTGCATCTTTAAAGTTCTTCTTTCCTTCACATCACTGCTTTTTAAAAAGAAACCAGTGCCACTGTTGAGTTCCATGCCAAGGGACGCATGGGCTGAGGGGATTTCAGGTGAGCTGAGATGTATAAGGGCCTACATAGGTACAGGAAGCAGGACAGTGGTGTTCTTTTTTTAAAACACTTTTGGGATGGTCATCTCCAACAGTGAGAACATTAGCACCCTTTTACAGTACATGAACCATATATATGGTTCCATGTACTGTAAAAGGGTGCTAATGTTCATATATAATATATATATATGAACCATATATTGCTGTTTGAGCAAGAGGCTTGATTCTGTGTCACTATGCTGGCATGACCTGCTGCTCAGGAGAAGCTCACTGGGATATTTGCCCTAAATGGAGCTGGACATGGCTCTGGGTGATGTTTACTACCCAAGGTAGTTGCGCATACTTTAGCTGTGCATACTTTAGCTGTCACGTGCCTGCTTCCTGATACTTCTATGTTCAATTCCAATGATGGTACTTTTTCTTAGGTGTGTGTTGAAATGTAAGTCCGTGTTGCAAATATCATGTGGTGTCTATGGTGGTAGGCTGCTACAGAAGATACTGTAATGTAGAGACAGAGTATTTGCTTACATCCAGCTAAAATACTCAAGGATCAGACAATGGGGAAGATTTCTGCCTAGATCCTCATGAGATCCATCAGACAGCAGACAACAGGGAATCTAACCTATTTTTAAAAATGCCCAATCCCACCACTGACTTGTAGATAGAATACACATAGACAAGCCCGCAAAAATAACTATTCCATAATTCTAGAACAAGGGCTACCAACATGGGGCCCTTTAAATGCTGCTTGACTGTCACTCCCATCATGCCTTCCCTTTGACTGTTCTGGCAGGGATTGATAGCAGTTGCAGTCCCACGTCAACTGGAGGGTTATATGTTGTCCACTTCTGTTCTAAGTCAATAGAACAGAAGACGGGAGATGATAGGGGAGCTATAACAGGAGAAGGCTGTAACCCTTATGTCCCAGACCTGTGCCTATCAACATCTGATTGACCAGCCAAACAGAGAAAGAAGGAAAGAAAGAAAAAAAGATGTTTATGTTGGTCTTGATTACATTTTAGTCTTGACTAGCAGGGCTGTTTTTTTCATTCTTATGACAGTGTGAGATAAATAAATGCTCACAAGCATATCTCAAATAATGTTCATTCTTTCTCTAGTGTAGGGCTATCAGTAACATAGGAACCACTGCTGGGGTCCATCTTTCTTTCTTCTTTCTTTCTTTCTTTCTTTCTTTCTTTCTCTCTCTCTCTCTTTTCAAAAATGCATTATTTGAGTCTCTCTCTCTCTTTCTTTTCAAAAATGCATTACTTGAGTCATTGTACTATGCCTAAAACCATCTAATATTTGACTAATGTCAGTGGTTCAGAAAGTAACGTCAAACTTCAGTAAGCAGATCCATATGCGCTGCACTATTTTAACTAGCTTCCGAATGTGCTCTTGCATCACCTCAAGAAAAAGAGACATGCTTGGGGGAGTGTGAAACAAGCCCTGTGTAGCTCAAGCGGTAATCCTTTCTGCATTCTTCCTTGGGTTTCTCCAGGCGATGCAGCTGAGAAACTTTGAAGAACAGACTTCCAACATCCAAATAATTCTGAACTTTTCAAATCAGTGGCATTCATAAATTAGAATTTTCAATACAGTCCCTGTGGAGTATATTCATTCATACATTGCAATCCTAAAATGGTGGATTTTCCAATTTTTGTCATACTCTGATAAGATTTTTTTAAACACACTCACACTTTCACACTTTCCCTGTTGTCTATATTCATCCCTCTTGGCAGAATAGCAGAAGTAATTTCTCTGACAATTGAAATCTGAAACTTTTTGGATGGAAAATAATTTATCAGTTCCTATTAGCTCCAGTCACCAACACGAGATGCCTTTATTTTCCTCTTATGAGACATAATGTGCATCCCACCTATATTTTATATGCTAACATGAAATTTTCAGTCCCCATTGTGAAAGCTCCCTGTTTTTGAAACCTTCAATCAAAGAGAAAAATAGCACTTCATAACAGCACTTTTTGTTTCCCATGTAGCTCTCTTACAAGCAGAATTATGAAGTGTGTGGACATGTTCTTTGCTCTGATGCTGCAAAGTTTCCATGTGATATCCCATGGATCTGTTGGTCAATTGTCAGGAAAATTGTTTATATCAAGGCTAAAATCCCATTATTTTCAGTGGGACTTTCTCCCAAGTGAACACAGCAAGATTAACAAAGAAGCTATAATCTTTACTTGGGGTTAACAATTCCCAATGGGATGTATTTTTAAAAAACACACACCCAATGCTGGGTTGGTTGTAGGTTCACAGAAGAAGTGTTACAAGATAAATGGCTTCCAGTTGTGGTTACAGTATTTCCTTCTCTTTGTTTAACTATAAAGGATGTTTCACTTATCACAGCAACTCAGGTTAGTAGACAAGGGCCAAATCACAATTTATGCAGGAGAGAACTAGCTGGATTTCCTGATCCCCCTTCTTGTCCAGAAAGCAACTTCCTTCCTACAAGTCTAACTGAGATTGACCATAATTCAGAGGATAGAGCTTAATCTTTCTTCCCACCCTAGTTTCTTTATGCAGCTCTTCCCACCAAGGGCTGATGTTAGCTATATACAAGCACTTACTATGCCCTGTTAGAGTTGCCAGGTTTACTTTTTATGGGTTGTGACCTACTTTTTATTAGAGAATATGAACCTTTTTGCCCATGTCCTGCGTTGCATCCTAACCCTTGATGCTGACTCCTTGCTCTCTATGCTCTGTGATCAAATTGACTGTCCATTCTGGACCCCTCTGAAATATGTGATGATACTAGACTTTGGTTTTCAGTCTCCTTCCACTTTGCTTTATTTACACACTGGTAGGATTCGATATGTTGGATATCTGCTTATTGCAACAGGTGCTCTGGCCTGCACAGATTTTGCTGATGTGACCAGCTTCTGTATGAACAGCGGAGTTCTAGGAAAGCAAGCAGTCATGGAGAATAAGATTTGTTTCTCTGTGTGAAGCTGCTTTAAGTCCTTGGTAAACATCTTCACCTGTTCTCAACTGGTGCCAGGACTCACTGGCTTACTGTGAAGGTGCTTGTACAGGATGTGCATTGTTCCAGAAAACACAACATACTCACCTGCATGCATCCATTGGCTTTTCTTCTGTCTGATCTCCCTTACTTACTAAATTTTGATACACCATTGACTCATTGTGCCATTAAAAATTAGGCGAGGAATGGAGCACTCACACAATGATTTCATAGGGGCTCCTGGAAATATACTCCATTTTCTCCTCTTACCTGCCTTTTGCTTGTCTGTCTCCAATCTCAGATTGATCTACTGTCTCTATTACTAGATGATTTTCCATCTGCAGCTAAAAGCATGTGGTGTTTGTGGTGGGAATAAAAGGGTAGGCAAGCAGAGCTAATATAGTGCAAATAGTGAGATCTCTACAAGTAGCTGTTGTAACTAGAGAGGGGGGCCAATAAAAAATGTGGATTTGTCATGATTCATAATTCGTCAAGGCTGATAAAGTGACAAATTATGAGTGATGAATCAACAGATCTATAAATCTATTTGTATCCCGTTTAAAATGCTATAAAAAGCTCCCCCTGCCATCTAGAGGCCCCAAATTTGCAGGGATGCTTCCTCTGTCTTTTCTATACAAGCCTCTTTGGTGAATATTGGGATTCAGAAGTTTGAGCTAAAACACCCTCAGAAATGCTCCCCAGGCACCTAGAGACACCAAACTTGTAGAGAGCCTTCTTCCAACTCTCCTCTACAAACCCTGTAGATTGAGTTTCGTGCATTTGAGTTATATAGCCACAAAGTGTCCCCACCCTGGAAAGTGTTCTTTAAATATTGGGTTGGGAAAAGCCAATCTTCACCAGACTTCGAGAGTTGTAGAAAAGATTCAGAGGAAGCTTTTCTGCATGTTTGGAGTCCCTGGGGTGCCTGGGGAAAACTTTTCTGAGGATGGACCTTATTTGGAGATACATAACTCCGACATCAAAAATCCAATCTCTACCAAAATTGTATGGATTGTGGAGGAGAGTTGGGGGTGCTCTCCTTCAATTTTCGTGTCCCTAGGTGCCTTGGGGGCATTTTATAGCATGCCAAATCAACAAATCTAAAATTCATCAATTTGTATTTGTTGTGGTATTCCATTTATGATGAACACAAATCAACAAATTTTGACAAATTGGCCAAATTCATCAGAAAATGTGATTCGTTTTTCCATTTGTCCCCATCTGTAGTTTTAACTTGAATTTTCTACAGTGACATGGAAGGGGTTGGACCTAAAGGCAAACTAATCAGCATCTTTGTATGTCAGTTCCAAATGAGATAGAGCAGATCCCAAGTCATCTGCTTTTGTGGGAGGGGTGTGTCTATTATGTGTTTTTACATGAATCTATAGGATCACATAGACTTTTTGTTTATAATTACTTATAACCTCATGTGATTACATTGACACTATGTTTTCAATGTTAGTTTCCATCACTCATAACTTTACATGGAACTTTACTCTCTTTTTAACTGCTCATATTCTCTTGTAGCTTTAATGTAATATTGTCCTTTAATGCTGTAAGATGTCCTTCAGTTCCCTGTTCCCAATACTTGAACATGTCTTAATTGTACTGGACTGTATACTATCCTGCATTACTGTAAGCCACCTTGAGTCCTTTTTCAAGGAGAAAGGTGAGGTAAAAATACTTTAAAATAAATAAAATAAAATAAACAGCAATGAAAACATATAATAGTCAT
The DNA here is from genome assembly GCA_029282475.1 of Phrynocephalus forsythii. Taxonomy (NCBI): domain Eukaryota; kingdom Metazoa; phylum Chordata; class Lepidosauria; order Squamata; family Agamidae; genus Phrynocephalus; species Phrynocephalus forsythii. The sequence goes on from JAPFRF010000002.1 coordinate 85,022,169, forward strand.
TGTCATCATTGTCATCATTCATCATCATCATCATCATCATCATCATCATCATCATCATCATCATCATCATTTTTTTTTTTTGGGGGGAGGTACAAGTTAGAAAATTAAAATATTGGACTATAAGGGTAATAATTATTGCCATTAGTGGAGGACCAAAAGTAACACCTCTTAGCTGAGGTATTAATTCTCAATAGTGTTATTAGAAATGGTGGTACTTTATAAGAAGTATAAGTAGATAGTAACAATTTGTAGTGATCTATGGTGTCTTGGAGTGACACCCAAGTGGGGTATCACAGACATTGGTAGAAGACTTAGTTTTATTTATCTTTCCTAATGTCTTGGAACAAAGTCATGAAAACATCCCATTAATTAAAATTGTGCATATTAAATTGGGAGGTGTAGCAGAGAACAGATTAATCACTTAGTCATTTATTGGGTGTCCTGAGCTCATATAATTTACTATATACCAATTAAATGTGAAATAAATCCTGACTCATTGGAAATTTTATTCTCTGGCTTTATATTTAGAGCTACATTTGCTTTCTTCCAGAGCTATACCATTAGTATGTGACATGCTTTCTTCCCTGTCATACACATAAATTACATAAATTAAAAATTGTAAGTCCTGAAAATCATCTGCTTGTTAAGGAACACGAGGACTAAAATCAGTCATTTAGAGCAGTGCTCCCCAACCTTTTTATCCCTGCGGACCGGTAAATTTTTGATAATTTTTCCGTGGCCCGGGGGTGGGGGGGTGGGGAAGGGGGGGAGATAAAGGAATGCGAATGCGGGGTCGGGCCGGGGGAGAGAGAGAGAGAGAGAGACGCACACACGCACGACCGCACCACACCACCCCCTCCCTCTCACCTTTGCAAACCGGCCAGTTGGGACTCTTCCTTTCCGGGGAGGCCCAGCTTTGCTCGGGGACCGCCACCGCTGACGGGGCCGGATCCTTCCCGCAGAGGAGGAGGAGGAGCAGGCGCTGCCTTTGGGCGCCAGCGGAGACACCGGGGAAGCGCGGGGCAGCGGCGGCAGCGAAGAACCCGGGGGAGGCGGCGGGTGGGGGCCGAGGGGGGCTGCCACGTGCCCCTCCCCCTCCTCCTCCTCGTGTGGGGCTGCCCCACGGTGGCGAGGACCCGGTGGGCGGCTTTCTTTCTTTCTTTCTTTCTTTCTTTCTTTCTTTCTTTCTCCCTCCCTCCTTCCTTCCTTTCTTTTTTTTCTTTCTCTCTCTCTCCCTTCCTCTTTCTCCCCCTTTCTTTCATTCTTTCTTCCTCCCTTCCTCCTTCCCCGTTCTTTCTTTCTTTCTTTCTCCCTCCCTCCTTCCATCCTTCCTTCCTTTCTTTCTTTTTCTTTCTCTCTCTCCCTTCCTCCTTCTCCTCCTTTCTTTCTTTCTTTCTTCCTCCCTTCCTCCTTCCCCTTTCTTTCTCTTTCTTTCTTTCTTTCTTTCCTTCTTTCTTTCTTTCTTTCTTTCTTTCTTTCTTTCTTTCTTTCTTTCTTTCTTTCTCCCTCCCTCCTTCCTTTCTTCCTTCCTTCCTTCCTTCCTTTTTCTTTCTCTCGCTCTCTCCCTTCCTCCTTCTCCCCCTTTCTTTCTTTCTTTCTTTCTTTCTTTCTTTCTTTCTTTCTTTCTTTCTTTCTTTCTTTCTTTCTTTCTTTCTTCCTCCCTTCCTCCTTCCCTTCTTTCTTTCTTTCTTTCTTTCTTTCTCCCTCCCTCCCTCACTCCCTTCTTTCTTTCTTTCCCTTTTCTTTATCCCCTCCCTACATTCTTTCTTTCTCCTCCCTCCCTCCCTCCCTCCCTCCCTTCTTTCTTTCTTTCTTTCTTTCTTTCTTTCTTTCTTTCTCCCTCCCTCCTTCCTTCCTTCCTTTCTTTTTTCTTTCTTTCTCTCTCCCTTCCCTCTTTCTCCCCCTTTCTTTCATTCTTTCTTCCTCCCTTAATCCTTCTCCCCCTTTCTTTCTTTCTTTCTTTCTTTCTTTCTTTCTTTCTTTCTTTCTTTCTTTCTTTCTTTCTTTCTTTCTTTCTCCCTCCCTCCTTCCTTTCTTCCTTCCTTTCTTTCTTTTTCTTTCTCTCTCTCCCTTCCTCCTTCCCCTTTCTTTCTCTTTCTTTCTTTCTTTCCTTCTTTCTTTCTTTCATTCTTTCTCCCTCCCTCCTTCCTTCCTTCCTTCCTTCCTTCCTTTTTCTTTCTCTCGCTCTCTCCCTTCCTCCTTCTCCCCCTTTCTTTCTTTCTTTCTTTCTTTCTTTCTTTCTTTCTTTCTTTCTTTCTTTCTTTCTTTCTTTCTTTCTTTCTTTCTTTCTTTCTTTCTTCCTCCCTTCCTCCTTCCCTTCTTTCTTTCTTTCTTTCTTTCTCCCTCCCTCACTCCCTTCTTTCTTTCTTTCCCTTTTCTTTACCCCCACCCTACATTCATTCTTTCTTTCTCCTCCCTCCCTCCCTCCCTTCTTTCTTTCTTTCTTTCTTTCTTTCTTTCTTTCTTTCTTTCTTTCTTTCTTTCTTTCTTTCTTTCTTTCTTTCTTTCTTTCTTGCGGGGTGGGGCGATTGCATGGGGGTCGCAGCGGCAGCGGGATGGGGGCGATTGGGGGAATTGCGGCGGTGGCGGTGGCGGGGGTTGCGGCGGCGGTGGCAGGGGCAATTACGGGGTTGCGGCGGCGGCGGCTCCCGGGACGGCCCCATGAGGCCGGTGGACGGGGCAGCAAGGCGGCGGCAGCAAGGCGGCGGCAGCGGCTCCCGGGACGGCCCCGCGAGGCCGGTGACGGGGGCAGCAAGGCGGCGGCAGCAAGGCGGCGGCAGCAAGGCGGCAGCGCTCCCGGGACGGGGGCGATTGGGGGGATTGCGGCGGCGGCGGGGGCGATTACGGGGGGTCGCGGTGGCGGCGGCGGGGCGGGGACGATTGCGGGGGGGCGGGGAAAACATCCGGGCCGGCCCGCGACGCCCCCGCCCGCCCCAACACAGGCGCAGCGGCGGCGGGGAAAACATTCGGGCCGGCCCGCAACGCCCCCCCGCCCACCCCCAACACAGGAGCAGTCCGGTGGCAATGGCAGCGGGGGGGCTCCGCCCTGGAGCTCGGCGGCAGGGACGGGCCAAAGGGCGCGCGCCCCGAGGGAGGAGGAGGAGGAGGAGGAGGGGCGCGCGCCGAGGGAGGAGGAGGAGGAGGAGGAGGGGCGCGCGCCCCGAGGGAGGAGGAGGAGGAGGAGGAGGAGGGCTCTTCCGACCGAGGGGGCCCCCTCCTCCCCGCTGGCCCCCCGCGCGCCCGGCCCCCAGGGCAGGGGGGTTGGGGCCGGGAGGAGGCGAGGAGGGGCAAGCGGGCCAAATGGGGTTCCTGCTGCTGCTGGTGGTGGTGGTGGAGGGTGAGGAGGAGGAGGGCAGAGGAGGAGGAGGATGCGCCGCCGCTGGCGGCGGGCAGAGGAGGGAGGCAAAGGCAAATGCGGTGGCGGCTCCTCCTGCGCTCCTCCAGCCTTCCTCCTCCACTGGCCGCCTGCGGGAGGGCGGCGGAGGAAAAGGGGAGGAGCCTCCCCGACCTCCCCAGGCGGCCCGGTGCCGACCGGTCCACGGACTGGCATCGGTCCGCGGCCCGGGGGTTGGGGACCACCGATTTAGAGCTACCAGTGCAGGTTATTTAAGGGGAAAAGGCAACATAAATCATTAAATGGGATGTCATGATTGTGGAGGTTATCATGTGTGGCTAAGCTCCTTTTGATTTAACTAGGGTCCTATGAATTGGTGACTTCCAAAAGATTGATTGTTAACAGCCCTGCCCAGTTCTTGCAAAATCAAGGGTGTGGCTGTAATGGACCTGGTTTGTATCGCTGCCACCATTAAAATATTTAAACATTTGTATAACATTAATGGAGTCTGACACTGTGTTTGCCATTTCAAAATCATAAAAACAAGTTTATTGTTATTTCAGCAGGCGAGATATATTTATGAAATACAAAGCAATGGATTGTTTTGCACTTAAGTAAAGTTCTAAATTAAGCCCACAACCTTTTTCTTACAAATTTAAGAACCCTTCTGACTAGAGATGGGCACGAAATGAACTTTTGATTTGTTTTGTTATTTGTTATTCTTTCGTTAGTGAACAAAATGAATAACGAACCAACCCATCAAAGAAAAACTAAACGAAATGAAAATTTCCATTTCATTTACTTCATTTTTCGTTACCCCCTCCTACCTTGCCCTTGCCACAGTCCTCCTGGTCCTGGAACTTGGCAGGGGAAGGTAGTCCTCTACAGGCGCTGGCCCCAAGCCAACGTCTCAAAAAGCCCCCAGCTGGGGACTTTTAAACCAAATAATAATAATAATAATAATAATAATAATAATAATAATAATAATAATAATAATAATAATAATAATAATAATAATAATAGGAGTGCCAACCCGGCCCCAGGGGCTGTGTGGTCGGCGCTCTAAAATCTAGAAAAATAAATAAAATAAAAGAAGTGCTGACCCGGCCCCAGGAGCTGCACAGTCAGCACTTTAAAACAAAACAAAACAAAACAAAACAACAACAACAACAACAACAACAACAAAGGAGTGCTGAACTGGCCACAGGAGCATGCGGTCGGCATTTTAAAACAAACAAATAAATAATAATTAAAAAAGAGTGCCAACCCATCCCCAGGAGCCATGCAGTCAGCGCTAAAAACAAAGCAAAACAAAACAAAACAAAAAAGCAAAGAAACAAAGAAACCCAAGGTGCTGGCCCCAAGCCAGTGCCTCAAAAAGGCCTGACTGGGGACTTTAAAAAAAAGGAGCACCGACCCAGCACCAGGAGCATGCAGTCAGCGCTGTAAAACAAAGAAACAAATAATAATAAAAAGATAGTGCTGACCTGGCCACAGGAGCTGCGTGGTCAGCGCTAAAAAACAAACGAACAAACAAACAAAGAACCCTGAGGTGCTGGCTGGGGACTTTTAAAATAAATAAATAAATAAATAAATAAATAAATAAATAAATAAATAAATAAATAAATAAAGGAGCACCGACCTGGCCCCAGGGGCTGCGTGGTCGGCGCTGCAGAATCAATAAAAACAAAAAACAAAACAAAACGAGCTCTGACCTGGCCCCTTCATACGATTTTTTTTTTTAAAAAAATTGTATGAATCCAAGCTGAACCGAACCAAGGGTGTGCCTGAAACAAAAGCATGTCAACCATGGGTTTTCTGTTTTGTGCCCACCTCTACTTCTGACTACAACTAGTCCCTCTTCCTTTATTCCCTAATCAGTCCCTAAACAGACCCTATCCGACTGTCATCAGCATGCACATTTATTTTTATCCTTATACTAGCCCTGCCCATGAGCTTTATGATTTCTTACACAGCTTACCACATTAAATATTCATGAGGCAACCTTGTGTTCTGTTACAGTGCCTTTATACATTTCACACGTGATCTTCCTTTTTTTTTTCATGTTCCCTTCAAGTTTTCCCAGCATTATTGTCTTCTTCAGTGATTGTCTTCTTGTATTATGCTCAGGGGGTGTGGTGGCTCAGCGGGCTAGAGCACTGAAAACTGTTAGCTACAAAGTCGGCAGCTCAGCAGTTCGAATCCTGGGTGTCAAGCAGGATTTTGTCATTTTCAGTTTCAGAGTGATTAATCTACTCACTTGTCTTTCTAGTGGTCCATGGTACCTGCAAAAGCCAACCTCCAATACAACATTTCAAACGAATCATTCTCTCTCTCTCCCCCCCCCGTCAGCTTTCTTCACTGTCCAGTTTTTGCATCTGTGCCTAGGGATCGAGAACATCATAGTACAGATGATCACTTGGTGTCCAGAGGCTTTTCTTTACACTTGAGGATCTGTTGTAATTATTTCATTGCCACCCCTTCTAATTTTCTGATTTATTGGCTGCAATTTCCATTTCAATTGATGTTTGAATTAAAACAATCCAGTAGAGAGGGGCATGAAAGGATTTTTTTGTTTTGTTATTCATTATTCATTTTGTTACGTAACGAAATGAATAATGACCCTAGGGGCAAATTTAACATGAAACGAAACAAGCTGAGAAAAACTGGTTTGGTTAGGTTCATTTTGTTAATGGAGGGAGACGGAGATGTCTCCTACCTGGTGCTGGTCTGGAGGTCTGGTCTTCCTGCTTTCTGGATGGCGATCAGGAAAAAAAAGGCCGACGGCCGCGCTACAGCTGTAGCGCGGCCATGTGGTTGGCAGTAAAAAACTAAAATAAAAAGAAAAGAAAAGAAATAAAAATGATAAGAAGGAGTGCCGACCAGGCCCCAAGGATGGCCTGGTCGGCACCATAAAATAAATAAATAATAATAATAATAATAATTAATACCCAGCATTGACCGGGCCCCAGGGGCCACGCGGTCGGTGCTGAAAGTAAAGAGGAAAAAAGCCCCACACACGCTACAGCTGTAGTGCAGGGACTGAACCCAGAAGTGTGTGGTGGGGAAATAAAATAGAAATAGAAATAAATAAATAAATAAGGGAGCGCTGACCAGACCCCAAGGGTAGCCTGGTCGACTCGGCACCCTAAAATAAAGGAAAAACAAACAAACAAACAAAACCCAGCACAGCGCCGACCAGCCCGGGGCCGCACAGTGGGCGCTGGGAAAAAAGGGGTAAAAACGAAAAAACAAATTAACAAAACAATGAAACGAATTTTTCTGCAAAAAATTATGAAAAGCAAAACAAATGAACCGACCTCCTTAACAAAACGAAATGAAATGAAACACCATTTTTTTCAATTCATGCCCATCTCTACAATCCAGTGACCAATGGGATTCCCCTCCAACCTCTACGGTCATCACAGTCATCTCCTCATCCCAGCTGCACTGAGTTGCGCTAGGGAGTCTCTCGTGGTGGCTGCTGCTTGCCGCAAGCAGCCCCTTGGCCTCGCAATCTCCCCTGTGATCTCCTGACTGGGATATGCCCTGGCTGGCTTGGAGACCACACTCTTTTGCCATCCTAAAATGGCACTGCCACTCCAAGAAGATGGCAAGCGCCATGTGGTGGTGCGGAGGCAGTGCTCAGCCTGATTTCCTACACTGAACACTAAGAGCAAAAGAGGCCTGTGTCATGGGGCAGTGCTGTTAAATACTGGGCTTGAGCCCCCTCCCCTCACAGGGTGTGAGTCCAAGCCCCGTGTCTTGCGTTACTTCACCTGGGAGGGCAAGGACGCTCCCTTTCTTCAGTGGAGCCACCCTTAAATGCTCATTGCTTAGCAGTATAGCTCAATACCTCAATTGTTCTTTTTAAGGGGGGACATGCTTACAACCCACTTCCATGTAGAGTCGATGGTGTTGCTTCTTCTCCTTTATCAAACAGCCATACTGAATCTTCTTGGCTATAGTTTCCTCACACAAATGTCCATTGGGGTGAAAGAGTATCATTTTGAAAGCACTATAAATCTTCTACAGTTCCCACAGACAGTATTATAAGCATTCCATTCCAAAAGCTGCCTCACCCGAGTCCTTGTAAATCAGGTACCATCTGGCATGCTTGCATTAATTCATCCACATTGCCTGTTATTCCCATGCAAAAATGTCAAAGGACCCTGTGTTCAATGCAATAAGGATCAGCTGCTATCTCGGCATTTGCTTCTTATTGAGAAATTACCATACCCACAAAGCCAGCAAGTGACTGGATGTATTCCAGAGATAGCTGTGACTTTACATTTGGGAATGTGGGAAGCATTCAACTTGTTTCCATCAGAGATGGGGTGGGGGATGGGGAATTAGTTTCTTGGGCTACAACTCCCAGAATCCTGCATATGGGTGTGAAATTATTATTTTTTATTTCTTGGATTTTTATACCACCCATCTGGCAGTGAGGCTGTTCTGGACATTTAACAACAATTAGAAAACATGTTCTCTTCTCTAGCTTCACTTTGGGAAATCAGTATCGTCTTGGTGTTTGTAGGTAGCATAGCAGTGGACACCTACAATTTTACATAGGCTTGTGTTCCGTCCCAACCTCAAAGCTTAGGCTGGTTAATATTTCCTTAGATGCATTTAAAAAGCAGGGAGCATGGAGTCAGACAAAGAGAGATTTCCCAAATCTTGGACAGACAGCCTAAGGTGATTATGACTCAGGCTTGGCAGTTGCACAAAGCTGGAGGAATCTATGATGGGCAGGGGCAAGTATAAGCTTGTTTAGGACTCGTAGACTTCAGCAGGGTTCAGGCTTGTAGAGAATCCTTTGTTTCTGAATCTGCACTATAAACCCAATGACGACTAGCAAAAGTCTCTTGTGATACAAAATAAATCCAAATATATTCAGACCAAAAGTGGCCCTTTGAATGCTGAAAGAAAGATAGATATATATCTCCAAAATACTAACAGCAGCACGTACAGAAAAAACAGGGTGGTGTGATGGGAAGGGAGAAGGACTTTGCTTACTGACCACTGTATCTTGCCATCTCAGACAAAAATGTCACCAGCACTTTCCAGTAACAGTGCTTATAGGGAGGAACGGTGATCTTGAATTCACCCATCCAGTCCTCGCATGCAGTTATTTGGTTCTCCTTTGGCTGGAAGAAGCAGAGTCATGAAAACAAGAGAGAATGTTTAGGTGGTTGCTAATTGTCTTGATTATTTTCTAGCCACCAATGGGGCATTGGGGAAAAAAAGGTCAATGTGAAAGCATGCTGCTGTTTCCACAAGGAGAGTGAGTGTCTGAAGAACAAGGCTTCTGCACCATGTAGAGTCTGTCCACAGGTTCCCAACTACATGGAGAGGCTACACATGTAGCAGAATGTACCTTGTTCATAATGTCCTTCTTTGGAAGGAGACAGGGATGGTCGTGGTAGGGCTAGAGGCCCCTATTGAGGACTCAGTGCAGAATTTTTTCTTGAATAACAACTTTTTGAATAATACCAAAACAAAAAAGGAGCAATATAGTATATGCCGTCCAACGCAGTAAGGAGTGTGCAGACCTCTACATTGGAGAAACTAAACAGCCATTAAACAGAAGGATGCTCCAACATAGGAGGGGCAACAGCTCAGAACCAAAATCAGCAGTTCACCTCCACTTGAAGGACAAGGGCACTCATTCAAAGATGAACATGTACATATATTAGACAGAAAGATAGGTGGTTTGAGAGAGGGGTCAGGGAAGCTATTCATGTCAGCATTGAAAATCCCTCTCTCAACAGAGGTGGGGGACTCAGGCACAGTCCATCAGCTACTTATCAGGCTGTGCTTTCAACAATACACGGACAAAAAAAAAGCCTTCACCACCAAGGCCATAGCTAAGGACCCATACTTCAACACCTTAGGCCTTAGGTTCACCTTAAGGCTATTGATACTGTTGTCTATCTAACAAGCCTATTCAAGCCGTTGTTCATCTTATGAGTCTATTTCAGACCAGGGTGACAAGAGGTCAAAGCAGACTATAAGATGGAGGACTTGCAACTAGCTTTCTTCAGACTGATGAAGCTGTTTGGATGAGCAGCAAAACATTTCTTTCTCTCAAGAAAAAGAAGTCCAGTTGTCATGACTCAACTTCCAGATAACTTTTTGAACAATTGAATTTTGCTTCTTCTCATCCAACTCTTGTTTCTTTTAAATCAGACATCCTTGCTCAGCCCTTTTTTTGCCTTTCTTGTTCATTTGTTTGAACAGTAATCTCTTTACTGTGCATGATTTTTATTGTAACAGATACTGATGCTTCTTTAGACTGGGTCACATCAGCTGGCAGAAGCACTAGAAACTGAAGTTAAAAAACAATGGATACATACCTGTCTATGCCAATACTTAATGGTATATTGCCTCTCTTCCTGCCCTTGCTTTCTTGGTCTCTCTTTGGTTCTTCCCAGTTCCTTTAACAAGACTAATAGAAATGCTTGCACTGACAATGCAGATGCTCATTTCCTCTTTTAAATGAAATTATTCTGACTTTTGGGTTTTCTTTTTTTTTTTAACTTTCTGCAGTTTCTTTGACGAGTGTGGAATGAATCACATTGCCCAATGTCCTTTGTGGTTCTTGGATTTGAGCCTATCGTGGAAAGATTAGATAGGTTACAATTATTAAATATCACTTAAAGGTACTATTTATTGTTTTTCTCCTCCTAACTTATGATTGTGTAAGGGGGACAACGTAGCTAATTCAGTTCTTTGAAGTCAGTGCCAATAACTTCCATAAAGGAGGAATAAAGTGGTGGGGTGAGGTGGCTGTTGGCAGACCCAAGCAGAGGAATGTCATTTCTGGAAGGTTGAGGTGATCAGTTTTTTTGAACTCTCAGCACTGGCAGATAGGACACAGGTCTAAAGACAGATGCCTTTGGGCAGCTCTTTTCCTGCTGTTCTGTTGAAACTGACAGTGTGAGGAAGATTTTCTGAGAGCTGAAATGTGCCTATAGTTCCCTTCAGGCATAATGGCACTACAGCTGCGCCTGTTGTTGCCAGTAAAATGTGGAACCCTATTAGCAAATTATGGAACACCTTCAAGGTGTCTGAACAAAACAAAAGTCTCTCTCTCTCTCTCTCTCTCTCTCTCTCTCTCTCTCTCTCTCTCTCTAAGTACACTCATTTAGAATATATTCTCAATTAAAATTTTCTGGAAGAAACAATCCTTTGAAAACTGCTTTAGAGCACAAAAAATATTGTGTGTGACTGTCCCCTGTCAGATTTGCCTATCTAGCTCTCTGATACTATGTTCCATCCAGTGAAGCTTTCAATTAATCATGGTGTGGGGTTGAGAGTGAAGGAAGGAACCCATTTCCCAGTCTTCTTCAGGCCATTTTAATTTCTGTTTTACAGCACCCTGGAGGTACAGATTTGACCAGGGCTGGGACAGAGAAAATAAGGTGACATGGCTCATGATTTATTTAAAGGTCTACTATGCTTCCCTCCATGATTCTAATCCAGCCTAGAAGCCCTCAGTCCATCATATTGCCCTTCCAACCTTCCCTCACCCCCACATGCAAGGGCTGGAAGGCCACAGGGAGTAGATGGAGATGGAAAGTTTATTGGGGAGTTACCTTCAGGACATAATACCATTTAAGTTACACAAGTGTTTAAGGGAGGATTTCAAATCCCATCAGTCCTTGTCACAAATGTGATTGTTGGATTGATGTACTTTAGGAAAGTGCCAGGTTATTTGATTGCATTAATTAAATATGTTGTCGATAAACCTTTTTAAAGACATGCTGTGATGATTCTCATAGTCAACAGGCATGTCCTGTGAACTGGAAATTCTAGAGTCGTTATATTTGTGGATTAGAACCCAGCACATGCATTGATGCAGTAACAGCAGCAGCTTCAGGTTTCATAAATCAAGGAAGAGAGCAAGATTGTGAGACTTTGGGAAGCAAAATGGAAAAACCATCACCTTATCACTGTCAGCACCTACAACAGCTTTAGAAGACTACTATAATGAAGCAAGGGAGCACTAGGTAACCAGGAAGGCTGGCTCACAGAGTTGAACCACCTGCCTGGAGAGAGCCGGAGGCAGCTGTGCCTCTGCTGATCCCCCTCAGGGCTGGCTTTTGCCAAAGAGGGTGGTCCGCCCTCCTCCTCCTCCTCCCTCCCTCCCTCCCTCCCTTCCCAGCGCTCTGCAAGGTGTGCTCCAGGTGGACAGGCCATTTTTTTTTTAGAACACACCCCCACTGGCGGCAGATCTGGAGGCCTCTGGAGACCTTTGCAGGCTACTGCAAATGGCCCAGTGGTCGACTGGAAGGCTGAGGTCGACGTGTTGTGCAGGCCTGGATTAGAGAAAGCTCAGGTTTCTGAAACTAGAGGGAATCAATAGGCCAAGTGGGCTAGGACTGGGATTTTAAATATAGGTTTTATGTTCAGCCTTCATAGATTGATAAACTCGGTACTAGAGATGGGCACGACTCGGCGAAATTGTCGTTTCCGTTTTCGGTTATCGTTTCCGTTACGTAACGGAAACGGTAACGATAATTAAGCCGTCAGAACTCAAACTTGAACGGAAAAAAGAAAACTTTGGTCGGGTTTTTCATTTCCGTTTGTGGCATCGCAGCGATCGTGCAATGCGAAGCACAGAAAAGGTTTTTAAAAGTTTTTTTAAAAAAAACCCGACTCCCGGCCAAAAAAGCAGGCAAAAATATGCCTGCCTGAGGCTTTGCCACCTACCAGAGGGGTGGTTTCTGGGGGGTCCCCGGCCTTCCCCCCTCTTCTCCTGTCCTGTGCTGCTTGCACCAGGCTGGGGGAGTCATCCTCGTCATCTCGCCATGCCATGCGGTGGGGGGGGGTCCAAAATGGCAACAACAATTTTTCTTTTGAAATCGTGGTCAAAAAACACACCAAATCACCACAGAAACATGTGAAATTTATTTATTTTAAATACCTGAATTTTAATAGTAGCAGCAGTGGGTTTTTTTATAGCAATAAAACGTCATATTGATTTTATTTTATTTTATTTTATTTTTTATATTTTTAGACCTGCCCATTTGGGCTGGGCATGGGATGGGACCATGCAAATTTTTTGAACCATTCCACCAATGGCATTGCCAGGTTTTTGACTGACACTTCTGGATGTCTCGGAGGGCATAAAAAGCCGAGGCACCTTCCAGAAATCGCAGTCGGGTATATGGATGTGGTTGAAGGAGGAGGGCTGGCTGCTGGTGCTGGTGTGATCCAATCGAGATTGAGGAGGGAGGCTGGAGGCTTTAGGATTTAAGTTAGGCAGGCAGGGAGGGAATTGAATTTAGAAAATAATTTCTTTGATTCCCTGCAGCTTTGTCTGCTGAAGGGAATAGCATTTTATTCTTTATTTCTTCTCTGGCAGTTTGTGAGGATTTTTTTCTGATATTGGATAAAGGGGGAGGTTCGACTGGGAGTGGGAGGTGTGGAATTATTTTAAAAATATATTATATACTACCATTTATTTTCTATTTTCCCAACTTCAATTTGCTTGCACACACACACATTTGGGGTGCAAGCCAAGAACAGAACCTCTATCCTAAGTGATATCCTAACTGCCCACTTGCCCGTCCACCCACCCCGCCGCCCGCCCACTCGCCCACCCACGGCCGCCACCCGCCCGCCGCCCCGCCCCGCCCGCCGCCTAGGGCGCAAAAACACCTAGCGCCGGCCCTTGTTGCGGGACACCCCTATGCTCTGGGAAGTCAAATCGCGCTAAATCATGGTGGAAACGACAAACGGAAATGACAAATTTTTGAAAAATTTCACGACAAACGGAAACGACCCAAAACGGACCCGTTCCGACAAACGAAAACTCGAAACGTCATTTTTTCTGGTCGTGCCCATGTCTGCTCGGTACACATACAAACAGCCAAAAGACAGAACCTCCACAATGACAACTTCCTTCCTGTATCTGTGTTCCTTCCACACCAGACTGCCAACAGGGCTTCATGGGAATAATACCTATGCCTGATCTGATTACAGCAGTGGCTGGTGGTTGCTGTGGGCTGTGTTAAGGAAACTGGAACTCAGAATTTGTTAAATTACTGAGAGATCCGATATATATTTTCCACACTTTGCATGCCACACAGTTCCTGTGGAACAGATAAGCATGGGTCACATCCACTGATCGCCACAAGATTGAGTAAAGTGAAAGGGGGGCAATCTTGATCATTTCCTCCCTGTAGCCCAGTGCTCCCAAACCTATACAGTGGTCCCTTGTATAACAAACAGTTTGTATAACATAAAAATTGTACAACATAAAAAATTCCAGAGGTAGGGGAAATTTACTTAACATAATCGCCTATGGGGAGAATCCATACAACATAAAAATGGGATCACTCTGTTTTCAATGCATTCCTATGGGAATGTGTATAAAGGAAAATTCATTTGGGACAAATTAATTCCTTTATACAAGGTACCACTGTACTGTGAGTTAGTAGACTGCCTCAGGCAGATTTGCTGGAAATACAGTGAGCTACAGGCAGGAGGAGAACTGGCAGAACTTAAGCCACCTCCCCTCTTTGAGGATGATTTGTCACTGGGCGGTTTAACAAGGAAGCACTACAAGGATCATTGAGTCCAACCCCTTGACAAAGCAACAGGTCCATGGCTAAAGCATCCTAACAAACAACAATCCAATATTTGTCTAAAAACCTCCTGGAAAGGCAAACCACTACCTTCGAAGATAATCCATTCCATTGCCATTGTCATATCAGGAAGTTCTCTTCAATGTTTTGTTCAAACCTCAATTTTTTGTAATTTGAATCCATTAGCTTTGGGTCCTGCGCTTTGGAATCACTGAAAACAAGTTTGCTCCATTTCCTGTATGTCAACACTTCCTTTCATTTTGGTAGGGCTTCTGAAACACCGAAGCTTTGAGAAGTTATTTGTTTGGACTATATGCCCCAGAAGTCTCTAGCTGCTAAGCAAATGGCCATGGTGGCTAGAGGATTCTGGAGGTTAAAAAAGGTAAGTTTCAGAGCTCTGAACCAGATAATTGCCCAAACACTGCAAACAATGTATGAGGCAATTAAAGTAAAATAGGTTAGTCATCTCTATGAGGTGTAGTGCCTAAGCCTGTGTGCAGAGGGGAGAATGACCTTTCAAATAGTCATTGAAATTCAGCTCTTCCCATCATTATGCAAACAGCCTAAGAACTGCCATCAGGCTTGGTCTGAATTGCAAATGGATGATTTTAAAAAACCAACTGTGAACTGTCCCAGAATTACTAAGTTTGTGTATCTAAAACATGCCATGGAGACATTGGATCCAAACAAAGTTAGTTTCTTACAGAATACATCAGGAAACAGGGTGAGTTCTCATGCAGGATGAAATTATCTCTATAGCACTTCACACCACCTGTCTAATTTCATGATCTCATCTAGAAACTTTTACAGACAGCTATGTAATATAATCTACTCTTACAGTCACACTGGTATACCGTCACACCGGTATTTGGGTCCCATGGCCAGTAAACAGTGATTGTGTCACATGCATGAACATTTTAGATAAAATCAATTCCAAGATAATTTCAGGGAAACTTTGTGTAAATATTTGCTGGAATCCTGGTGCTCAGGTTACAACAGCACAATTGTGATGATGTCATCAAGCCATGCTGTGTCCGGGGGCACAGCTTTCTACTACATCCCAGTCTCTGGAGATCCCTAGGGATCCTCTTCATTGTGCAGAAGCCTTTGGGATGATCAGAGGAACTCTTTAATGCCTATAAAAATGCTTTCTCTAGTTCTGCTCCTGCCACTAGGGTTGGCACTAACGAGTTACCCCACTGCATTCAACAGCTTCCAAAATATTGCCAACAAGGATTAAAGGGATTGTTAGGGTTCCCTAGAATCTAGGAGGAATAGGTCGATCTTAATTCTTCTGAAATGGCCAAGGCTGATTAGGTTATGAGATTTGCATGGTTAGAATAATTTGGGCAACAAGATTCTGTCTACTATGTGAACTTCCAAAGTCAACATCATCATTTGTTCCTGAAGGTGAATTCCTATGCTCCCTTCAAATACTAGTACCCTCACTCACTTGGTGAAATTCCATTAATTGTGGGAATAACCATTTCCCTCTTTTAATCTTTTGTTACCTTTCTAACACCTATAATTCCTGACTGAATGCATCTATAACAAAAATCAAACAAAGAGTTGTTTCCCATGAAACACTGACAGATTTATTTCATGTGAACTTCTATGGATTAAAATCCAATTCCTCCAACTTGTGTTTGAGGCGCCAGACTGTAACCCATGAAAGCTCACTCTGAAATAAATCTATCTGTTAGCTGTTGTGACTTTTTTGGGCTGTTTGGCAGTGTTCTGGAAGTCTTTCTTCCTGACGCTTCACCAGTCTCTGTGGCCAGCATCTTCAGAGGGTAAGGAGCTCAGGGAATTAGGAGTTATCTCTGTGCTCTGGGGTCTGTCTGTCTTTAAGATGCCACAATTCATTTGCATACACATTCTGAAACAGATCTGGAAGTTGAGTCATGGCAACTGGACTTCTTTTTCTTAAGAAATTGAAATGTTTCACTGCTCATCCAAACAAAGCTGTTTGGATGAGCAGCGAAATGTTTCAATCTCTAAACAGAAAGAAGTCCAGTTGCCATGACTCAGCTTCCAGATAAACTCACCTGGATGACTGAGAATTTTCACAGACATGCTGAAACAGACTAACATGGTACCTCACTGAAAACAAATGGAATACAAACATCTCTTTTTAAAAGATCCAGCAAAAATAGCAAGGTGTCTTTTTCCAGTTTACACATGAGCAATATTAATGCGTTGGTCTTCCAGGTGTCATAAAAGATTGTCACGATACTGGAGAGCTGAATCAGAACTGTTTGGCTTTGCTGTGATTTGATTGGCAGCCTTTATTATGTCTGAAATCTTAAACTAGGTTCATACAGGGACTACTTAATGATTTGGGAGTTCAATGTTCACACTGGTTGTGATACAAGTTGCATTGCATGCTCACACCCATTCCTTCCATTTCTGCCGATCCTTTAATGGTTTGGTGACCAGTGGTGTCTACTTCCCCAGAGTAGGAAAGGTGAAGGAGGAAGTGCAGCCAAAAGTCCAGGAAAAAGTTGCCTCTCTAGGGACACCCATGCAGGACAGTGTGAGTTTTCCTGAAGGTTAGGGTGAAGCAGCTGAAACCCCAACAGAGCTGACTCAGAAATCCCCATAGGTGGGGTAGGATTCTTATACATGCAGCCAGGAAAGAGCCACAGGAGGGAATGGTGAGCATGTTGGCTGGGTGCTAGGATCTGGGAAGTGGGAGGGGAAGCATAATTGAAAGTGTCCTCTGATATGGTTCATGAGGATCGTGTGTGTGTGGAGGGTGGGGTGGGGGGTATGTAGCAGTGCAAGCAATATGCCAGTCATTACTTGCAGACAAGCCAGGTAGAATTTCCCTGGCTCTCAACCTAGTATGCTATCTGGGGATAATCCCGGTTCAAGCTTCAGACTACAATATTTCTGAAAGACTTTTCTATAGAAAAATAACATGGAAAGGTGGGCATCCTTTGATATGTGTTCCTGCATGGAGCAGGGTTTGGCCTTGATGGCCTTGATGGCCAATTGACTATTACTGAACTCTGTTGATATAAACTAGTATAAATTAATCTAAAAGAGCATTAGTATTCTGAGACTATGAAGCACCTCTCCCTATTTCTATATCCACAGAAAACCTTTCTATATCCATAGAAAACCTTTTCAGAAGTGTAGTAGTTTGAGAAGCTTTATATAAGAAAGCAGCATCACAGCAAATCATACTCTGAAGCAAATCATACTCTGAAGGAAACAATGGATATGGACATCGCTCAGAGATCTGTAAATTGCCTATGGATTATGTTAGCCTAGTTCCAGGTCTTCACAACTATCTCTGTAAGGTAAAGGTAGATCAGGACTACTTATAATGTGACTTTTTATAAATCTATCATACATGCATACATAGATTTTGGTTTTATAGACTTTGTAATTGCATTGACACTGTTTCCAATGTTAATTTCTGTCACTCATAATGTCTTTTAATATGTCCCTCTGTTCCCTGTCCTCAGTACTTGAATATGTCTTAAAAATGCTGGACTGTATATTGTCCTTTATTACTATAAGCCGCCTTGGGTCTTTTTCCAAGAAGAAAAGCAGGGTAAAATATACTCTAAATACTCATGGTGCTTTGCTTTTCCATGTGTTCCCATCTTGAACATGATGCCCACTTGGGTAGGAAGCTGTTGTTGTTGTTGCTGTTGCTGTTGTGCTGTTGTTATAAGAAATGGCTTGGGGGAGGTGAGTGCTGGCATCGATTGTGGGTGTGCATGTGCATGTGGGCACACTTGAGCTCATCTTCCCTTGAAAGACAGAATAAATATACACTGCCTTGGAATCAAAATGGGCTAGAAAAAGTCAAATCAGCCATTACATCATTCAGGCTATAAAAATACTTCAAATTGTTGCTCTCTGTGTGCTATTTTTGCTGCATAGAAACCAAATGGAGCTACCTTTCTGGACATTGGAGATAGTGGTCTGTATTGGAAAAGCTCAGAGACCTCTTTTGACAGGGAGCAGATTACACCCTCAATGCCAATGCAAATACTTCCATAATTAAATGCATATATCTTCTTTCCAATCTCACTTCACCTACCCTCATCCTCAAGTTCCAAAATCTTGCAATGGTTTTGCTAGAGCTGCATTCTCAATTAGAAATCTCCCCACAGGAGGCAGTTACAAACAGTGATAATAGCAACACTTAGCCATCTGTTTTAAGGTCATTCTATTTAGTTTGGCAATCTTTATGGAACTCAGTCTTTCCAAGCTAT
Organism: Phrynocephalus forsythii; assembly: GCA_029282475.1. NCBI lineage: Eukaryota > Metazoa > Chordata > Lepidosauria > Squamata > Agamidae > Phrynocephalus > Phrynocephalus forsythii. Next base: position 85,040,333 of record JAPFRF010000002.1, read on the forward strand.
GAATCATTCCTGAAGCCCACTTCTGAACTCCTTTGTATTTTTGTCCGGCTTCTAGCACAGCATCCTGTTTCTAACAGTGGCAAGATAAATATGTTGGGGCAACCTAAAAGCAGATCTGACACTAGCAGATAACTTTAAACTGCAGGTGCCTTGCATTTGGTACTCAGAAGGAACTGCATGGATATACAGTGTGTGTGTGTGTGTGTGTGTGTGTGTGTGTGTGTGTGTGTGTGTGTGTGTGTGTGTGTGTGTGTGTAGAAAACCTAGCCTTTATAACCAACTATTATGCTTAGCAAAGTTTACACTAGGAACTACAGCTACCCCAATCCCCCCCGGTAGCATTTATTTATTTATTTATTTATTTATTTATTTATTTATTTATTTATTTATTTATTTATTTATTTATTTATTTGATTTATATACTGCAAAAACCATCTGGCCTGGAGCCCACTCTGGGTGGTGTACAACAGCATAAAAGACAAAAATGCATCAACAAAAATATATAAATAACACCAACCTCAAAATTAACATTAATATATAGCAACAAGCCAAACAGTCAAGTGGAAAGCAACAACAATACATAAATAAAATAATAATTAATTATCATAATCTCTAAGACATGTGCATAAACATCTATAAATTAAGAAAGAAAGAAAGAAAAATAATAAAAAAGTAAAACAACAAAACCCAGAAAAACCAAGAATAACAGTTCAGACCAAATTGACATGGCGGTAAGAGTGGGATTTTGATGCATCTAATTACTAATTGACTCCAGATAGGCCAGCCTATAGTCAGGTTTTTAAATGGTGTTTAAATGCCTGGAGTGAAGGCACCTGGTGGATCTCTAAGGGGAGCTTGCTCCACAGATGGGGGGCAACCACCAAGAAGGCCTGGCTCCTTGTCAGGACCTTCTGGGCCTCTCTTGGGGTTGGCACCCTCAGTTATTCCTGCCAGGGATACACAGGTGATCAGACAGTTCTATTGGAGAGGAGCCACTCTAAGAGATACTGAGGTCCCAAATCATTTAGGGCTTTATATGTAAGCATTAAAACCTTGAAGTCAATGCAGTGGCATATTGGAAATGAGTGCAGGGTGGCCAGGATGGGGGTAATATGCTGATCAGTAGCACTGCAGTAATCTGATCTCAAGATTACAAATGAATGGACCAATGTGAGTGTCCCAGTGTTAAGAAAGACCTGTAGCCTGGTTAATTACTTTGTGCTATAATAAATTTGCTACATTTTTAAAAATAGATTATATCATGTAGGAGTCTTCTGCCCAAACAATTTCTATAAGAACGGATTCTGTCTGTGGAAAAGTGAAGGAAAAGTGTTCTGCGTATATACTGCCCCATATCAATTGAAGTAGTCTCTGGGCGGTTTTCAGTTTAATTACAGTATACAGGCTACACATTGCCCTCCCCCCAGCAAGCTGGGTACTCATTAGAGATGGGCACGACTTAGCGGAATTCCCGTTTCCGTTTCCATTACTCGTTTCCGTTACGCAACGGAAACGGTAACGGGAATTACTCCGCCAGAACTCGAACTCGAACCGACTAAAAATAATTGGGTCTGAGTTCCTGGCATTGGGCGAAGATGCACAGAGAAAAAAGTTTTTAAAAGTTTTTTTTTTTTTAAAAAAACCGTTTCCCGGCCCTAAAAGCAGGTGAAAACTGTCTGAGGGCACCTACCAGGCCAGAAGGGTGTTTTATTTGGGGGGGGTTCCCCGCCCCCCTCTCCTTGGCTAGTGCTACTGCTGCGCTGCTGGTACCAGGTGGGGGGGCATCGTCTCGTCTGCCTTGGCCATGCGGTGTGCGGGCGGGGGGATCCAAAATGGCGACCGCAATATTTTTTTTGAAATCATGGTCCAAAAACCCACCAAAGCACCACAGAAACATGCAAAAATTAGCTATTTTAAATGCTTGAATTTTTACAGTAGCAGCAGTGGGTTTATCTTGCCAAAATACGTCTCCGTTGATTTTATTATTTTTTATTTTATTTTTTACACCTGCGCATTCGCAATGATGGGCTCGCCCATGGGAGTGGACCATGCAAATTTTTGGAGCCATTCCACCAATCGCATGGCCAGGTTTTGGAGACTGTACCAGGCTGGGAGGGCGCATCCATTTGGCATGGAGTGCGGGGGGATCTAAAATGGCGACTGCAACATTTTTTTTAAATCGTGGTCCAAAACCCCACCAAAGCACCACAGAAACATGCGAAAATTAGCTATTTTAAATGCTTGAATTTTTACAGTAGCAGCAGTGGGTTTTTCTTGCAAAAAATGTCTCCGTTGATTTTATTTTATTTTATTTTTACAACTGCACATTCGCAATGATGGGAGTGGACCATGCAAATTTTCCACCAATCGCATGGCCACTTGGCCAGGTTGACCACAGAGACTTCTGGGATGTGCCAATCAGGCATAAACAGCCCACTAACCCGAACCCGAACCTGGAACCCTAAGCCTAACCCATACGCCAGTACACTGTCCTTCTAAGTGGGTCAGAGAGGCACCCAGAGGTGCACCCCAATACTCACCCTAACCTCACCCGTAACTAGCGCTAACCCGTCTTAACCCTAAGCCAGATCTACTTGCATTGCACTACATGCAAGTATGTGAGACACAGCGGGTGCAAAGAGTCTGCCAGTCCGTCACTTGTGGCTCTGGCTGACTCCTGCAGCAGCATTTGTGTGCCATGCAAACCATGCTTGCAAGTGCTGCCTGACTGTCTCACCGACTGTTGCAGGGAAGGCACCCCAAAGAGGGGTGCCTCTGCCAGTCTGCTGCGTCTGCAATATGCATATCCATAGCATATGGCTATGCATGCCCTTTTGTAGCAGCGCTGGCGGGTGAGGATAGGAGGCACCCACCACAGAGAGGTGCCTCCAGGAGCCCGCTACCCCCCCAAAACCAGTACTAATGACAAATGAAAAAACGAAAAACAAAACGACAAATTTTTGCGAAATTTTATGAAAAACGGGCTGCCTCCGACACACGACAACTCGAAAATGTCATTTTCCCTAGTCGTGCCCATCTCTAGTACTCATTTTACTGACTTCGGAAGGATGGAAGGCTGAGTCAACCATGATCCGTCTACCTGGGATTGAACCCCAGATCGTGAGCACAGTTTTACCTGCAGTACAGGCATTTAACCACTGCTTCATGGGGAATGATTTTTGAATTCCTCCTGTAATCCTTAGTGATTTCAGTACCCAAATCAACTCTGGAAGATCAGGATATCTTTCCTAACAGCATGGCAGTTCACTTGTGAGACTGCAGAAAAGAAGGGGAATCATAATAAATGTTGGCGTTTCTACGCTCTTGCATTGTGCTTCGACAAGTGTGGCTGGAAAAGCCTTTCTGGGCTGGGGTAACTATCCCTCTTGCCTCTGCATTCAAAGAGAGTTCTGCCTTTTTGCTCAGTGCTTTCCCCCTCTCTAGAGTTATTGATGTTTGCTGAAGTAGTCATGTTTGTCCATTTGTTGCTGATCTCTAAGTAGATACAGTGTTTTTATTCTTTTTCCTATTAATGTCTCAGAGTGAGTTATTGAGACTATAAATGCCAGTTGAAAAGGAAAAGAGGTGAGCACATCTGAAGAACTTGAAGCTATTCTGCTCTGTACCTACATTTCTGCTGTTCAGATAGAGGCATTTAACCAGATATGTATAACTCTGCAAGAAAAAAATACTACGCTTCCTATTCTACTGATAGAAGCCCTTTCTTGACCAAATGTCCTTCTATCAGCATCAGGGCAAATGATCAATGCAATCCATTGAGCCCCTTTTAGTTTTTGATAGCATTTAAACTCTAAGACTAGAGGGGTTAGGGCACCAAAAATACAAGTCCGAAGTCTTCCACCTTGCAGCTTTCCCTTATTGGGAGAAAGGTCTCAAGGATTATTTTATCTATGAGATAGAATATGTCTGAAGGATCAAGGACCTTCTACTTACTGCAAGGTTGGGTTGCATGATCTCAGGGCACCATCTGAAGACTCTGTTTTGGTCTTTAGGGGGGAGCTAGCTCTCAAAGTGAGCAGCACTGGAAAAAGGGACAGCTTGATTTTTGAGTTTGGGGTGGCATGAGTTAACCCATCTCTTCCCCATTCCCAATGAATGAAAGGGCCAACAGACTGAACCGGAAGCTTTTTGTATGTGTGTGTGTTGCACCCATAATTTGTTTAGGAGGTAGTACAGGAAATCCACATTCTCTCTTCAAAACCAGGCAGACATGCCCCATTTTGCACCTGTTAAGTTAGGCCTATCCCTTGCAACATCCAAGAATCATCACTAGATGTCAAACTTGGGTTCTGAAATATCAAGGAAGGGGAAGCTGTTGACTTGTTCAAGGCAGAAAGATAGATAAACAGTAGAGTCATGTAAACAAGTTTGCACCCCTTCCTGACTTAGACCTTTAACCTCCAGCCTAAGTGTATAAAGAACATGTTTATTTTGTCAATGTGAGGATGGAATCATCAAAAGATTTACTGTCTTGGTTGCTTTCTTGGTTTCTTTCTCCAGACCAAGATCTTCATCGGACCAACTCCAATGGGTAGGAAGAATACCTCCCTAAACTACTTCATTATATATCTGTCCCTATAATGAGATCTGTTTATTTTAAGGTTTTCCAGTAGGGACCTACTGTTTCAGTAACACTACAGTCTGTGCTTGAGCTCTTATTGTGTACTTGTGTATATGAACCTATTGCCCAGATAATTCATTAATCTTCAGTCAGAGATTTATGGCTTCAGTGACATGACAGCCACCTTACATATAAAATGTAACAACTGATTGTTTTTTTACTGCCAGAGGAAAACTGATACACATTTGTACTCCAGTTGCTCAGGAGTGAATGTGTGTTCTTTTAAAAAGAGGGAGGCCTGGTGGTCAAGCTATAGTTATAATTATATCAGCAACTAGCAAAGTGAGAGAATAGTGATGCCTACATATCTATAGCATTGCCCAAGATGCTCTTTTACCTTTCCCATAATTTCACTTACCATCCCTTTTGTAAAGGTTTCTTCTCTGGTGATACATTGCCCAATGATGTCAACCAGTACAATTCCTCACTCAATAGCTTTCTGTAGAAATGCTTCAAGGTGGAAAATATCTTTTTTTGCTGTTCATAGGTGTAAGGATACTGATAAAGTAACAAATTTTTCACACTGCCTAAGGAATGGATATTCTTGTGGAACGACATCTGCAAGAAGCTTTCTCTCTCTCATTTTAACAAGTAAGCCCATTCTGATAGCAACATCCGCTATGCAATAGGAATTGAAGTTTGCATAGCTTGGCACTCTCAATAAGAGGAAGAGAACATTAACATTCACTTTGGGAGTGCTTTAATGATGAGTGATTGATGCATTGCCAGCACATAAATTCCGATCAGTATCAACTCATTAGCAAGAACCTGAACTATCTGCATTGTTTTGATAGACACACCCACGTGCATATCATAAACAAGAGTTACCAGGGCCTCAGTTTTTAGTGAAGCAGAAAATATTAATTATAGAAATCAACCTCAAAAAAATGAAATGTTGACTAAATAACCTAATGGCACCATCCTGGTTTGAGAATGGATGTACAACGAGGCAGAGATTTTACAAATCACTGATGAACTGTAAAATGGTTGTAAATATCAGTTTCTTCAGGCCGTTACACTTGACCTAGACAGAGAGATGATCTTATTCACTAACTTATACTAAAGGCGTCAAGAAAGTTCATAATGAATCCTTGCTAGAATCCAGCAACAGCAAGAGTGTTCAACAGGATATTGCAACTCCAATGGCCCTCATATAGCTCACCAGTTTCTTTCCAAAAGCCTGCTACAGTATCTCTGGGCCACAACAGCTACCTACATGGACATCTCAAAATTAATTGTCATATGCTGGAAGTCTATTTCCAAAGGCAAAGACAAAGTAGAAGGGATGGAAGACATACCTGTAAACAGAAGCCTATATATGAACTAATATATGAACCATTTCCATTCCTTCCTAAAGCATTCTGTGATTGTAAGGTAGTCAAATGTCAACTAAACAGCTAATAATGAATACAGATCTGTTTTTTGAGGGCTTCATATTTTACTCACGTTCAATACACAGACAATGGCCACCCTTGCAAAGTCAAGCAGCTGGACAGTGAGCCATTAAAGGACTGAGGGCCACAGGAAGGAAGGGGTGCGGTAGAATGCCATGCGATTGCATGGCATCAAGTGTGAACACTGAACTCCTGAATCAAGCCTCAGCCCCTGTGTGATCAGGGACTGCGAATTCAACAGGCTGCAAATCAAATCCCAGCCAAGACAAATCTGAGTGGTTCAGTTTGCCAGGGTAGTTGCAGCCTTCTGATCAAACTTTAATCCCTTTAAAGGCATCAGGAAGCTCTGGCTCTGTCTTGGCTCAGGGACTTTTATAACAAGAGCACCTAGTCCCATTTGCACAGTCAAGTCTATAATCTCTGGATTCCAGGGGGAGAGTGAGCAGCAGCTAGCAATTCATGCGAGCACTGATGAATGAAGAAAGGTACAAGGACGCGCACAAGATGATTCTGCTCTAAAGCCCCAAGGCGTGTGGAAAGAGTGCTTTGAAGACAACGACAACAATACAGTCAAACTCAACAATATGGTTGTGTTTAATGTGACACTAATGCAGGGCTGGGTGCTTTCTCTACAGACCCAAAGTTGATTAAATGCAATTCCATCTCATTTCTGATTAATTCGGTAACAATTTACAATAGAACCTGTGTGTAATCCATGCTGGGTTTGGCCCTTAATTTACATGTGTAAAAATGATAGCTTTTTCTTTTTCTTTTTCTTTGGCCAAAGTGATTCTTCAACCTTAATTAGATAACTGCCACATTTTTCCTGCCTTTCATGATAAATTAGAACTTCATCTCTGATGAACAATCAACACATGGAAAATTCTGCAATAAGAATTTGATTTAGACTGTGATATAATGTCAGTTTACCTGAGGGGAAATTCTATTTAAATTCACTTGGATTTATTTCTGGTACATATGTTGATTTGCAGTGTTTGTGGTTTAGAAACTATTTTGTATTTTGTCAGTTCATGTCTTCTCCAACCTGGGCTGTCATCTGAGTCTGGATGGAATCAACATGACTTGTTCTACGGGTGCCAGTCATCCTCTTCACTCACTGCAAGAAGCATCTCTTTAAGAGTTGTTAAAGTACAGTAGTTATTTATTTATTTATTTATTTATTTATTTATTTATTGAACTTATATACCGCCCGTCTTCCCGGAGGAACTCCGGGAGGTTCACAACAAGAAATGGAAAAAATTTATGACATCGAGACACTTAAATCACTTTTATTTACGTACACACCATGCTTCACTCAATGCTTATCTTTCTGATATGGATGGTTTGCCCCTGTCAAGTTTGGACTGAATTTTGCTAGATTGCTGGGTGGATAATCCACGGTCGCTCTACGTCAAGAGTTTTCTTGAGGAATCTATCCGGGTTCATGAATGTTCAATGCACAGGCATGATAGCCACTGAAAAAACGTGGCAATGCTAATTTGCACAATTTCATATGGAACAGAGTGTTGAGCAGAGAGATCTGAGTTGCCTCTGAATGAGGGCAATCCACCTCTGCTGCTTTAGTCAATTAACTGTGGGTGAAAGAACCGTTCCGGTCCACTGGAAGAGAAGCCCGTGGTCACTGCCTGAATGGTGCTGTGAATGCTGGGCTGTGAGCCAAAGAAGCTTTGAAATGGCAGCAACTAATTAGCTTCAGGTGACTGCAAGGAAAAGTCATTCAAACCTGGCGTCTCCTATCGCCAGGGATGGATGAAAGCAGACGGGCATTCCAAGTGTGCTCCGTAGGCTTCACTTCTGGGCTTTATGCCATCGAGTTAGCCTCTCCACTTGAGTCCTGTCCCCATTTTATAATGTAATTTGCAGCATCTTGCTGTGTGTGTTGTAAACACGGTGAAGCAAGTGCAACCTGGGTGGGAGGAACAAGCTCAGGCAATAGTTTAGAAAGCTACAAACTTCTCTTGGCCTCTTATTTATGGGCTGCCTCCCATGTGGTCTCTTCAAAGTCAAGTCAGAGACTCAGCTGTGTCTGCAGATGAATGAGCAGGCATGCTTCCAGATGTTAGCTTCCCATTCCCCCAGCCTAGAAGAAACTCATTAACTATAATCAGTTACTTGCAACTAATCCTCTGGTTAATGTAACAAAAGTCCTAATTATGGTGACTTGATCAGAGATAATATCCTATCTTTTTTGTTCTGTCTCATTTAAAGTTATTTTTGTTATGGATGTTGTCTCACTTAAACAGAAGCCATATAATAGCTAGTGTGTTCTCTTATAGTGTATTTTATATCACGAGTTAACACCAAATAAGAATTCAAAAGAAAAAAAAAACAAGAGAAACAAATCAGAGGTGGATATGATGGAGCATAATTAAGCATCCTCAGTGATTACATATTCAGGGAAGGCCAATCTGTAAAGCCAGGTATTAAGTTGGCATTTAAATATTTGCAATGTAGGGGCCCAGAGGATTTCCATAGGTAGATGATTCCAAAGACAACCGCCAAGAAGGCCTGACTTCTCCTACTTCACTGTTTGAGCCTCTCTCAGAGCTGGCACCCTCAAATGTCCTGCCAGGGATGAATGGGTGACCTGGGCATTACTTCTTGAGAGAAGCCATTCCAACAGGTAGCAAGATCCCAAAACAAATGATTTCTGCTCTGGTCTCACTTTCTCCTTTAATCAATCAATCATTCATCCATTTTATGTTTTGTCTTTTTTGTGTGTGCAGAAAACTGTTAAATCTTGAGCAGCTGGATATCCTTTCCAAAACATCCTGTATAGGAAAATTACCATTACATGCAGGAATTATAATTATCTATGAAATCTGGCATTTCTCCCCACCTTTCTTGAGTGAAACATTTGCAGTTCATATGCATGCTATGCATGAATTGTGATAACCATGAACAGACTATAAAACATCTGAGAAATCCTCTGAAATTCCTGCAAAATATCTGGGGGTGGGAGGTGTGGATTTCATGTACAGTGGACCTTGTATAACAAACAGCTTGTATAACATAAAATTTGTACAACATAAAAATTCTGGAGATATGGGAAATTTGCTTAACATAATTGCCTATGGGGAGAATCCGTACAACATAAAATGGGATTACCCTATTTTCAATGCATTCCTATGGGGATTTGTATAAAGGAAAATTTGCTTAACATAATTTCATTTGGAACGAATTAATTCCTTTATACAAGGTACCACTGTAGAATAATCTTTCTGCAAGAAGAAAAGTCTCTTGCCTTTCTCTGTGCAAATAGAGGCTGCACAGTGCACCTTCCTACATCTTTAACCTAGGAACAGATTTTAGTAATAGAATCAAATTCATTGGGAAGTTGTATCAAGCATTAAATAGGTTTGGCTATAACCCATCTCTGCTGCGGCACTCCTTGCTTACCTTACCTTGGTGAGGTGCTCCAGGTCATGGAGGAACAGGGGATGGCCACACTGAAGTAGATACAGAAGAGTTTAGTACTAAGAGCACTGAGTTAAATGCTGAAGATAAATGACCTGAGTTTACCGTCAACATTTCTGTCTATACTAAAAAAATATACCTGCTGCTGAGCATGCTGTACATTCTGTCATGGGGTCTAATATGGAGGAAGGGGATTTGGGACTGTTTGGAACCTTTGAGGACAATTCCATATAATCCTTAAAATATTCATTCATTATACTTCACTAGGCAGCTGCTTGTCTGCAAGACTGTAATTTTTCACATGAATTAATAGTCATTCTTGTTTATTTCACATTCCTTTGTTCTATATTATTCAGAACATATTTAAACCAATTAGCACTGTTCCTTGGATTTGCTGATCAAAATGTTTTTTTCCCCTTTTCATGATATTAATCACTGTATTTTTGTCATTTCAAGATATTGGAAATGTGGAAAGAATTCCTGTCAAGAATGATTTGAAAAATCAATGTTTCTTTCTAGTACTTAGTGTAGTACTATAATTAATATCGTTTCCCAGTTTTGGGTTCCAGCATGCAAATTGGTAATAATATTTAATGTTTTCCTTCTGTTCCTTTTCCTTCATGGCACTGCAGAAATTTATGATGAAGGTAAGCTTTAAGCAAATAGTTAATTCTTACAGATCTTCCCAATAAAAAGTATTAGGGTGTGGTAAATTTTTCAATAGTGTTGTGTAAAAGTAAATGATATTGCAGTAGCAATCAGGACTGAGTCCCTGCATGCCATTTTTAAAACTGAGATAGTTTTTAATGTATTATCTATTTTAATTATTCAACTGTATTTTAAACAATTGTGATTTATATATGTATATGTTACTGTGTTTTTATTTCTATTATTTTTAATTTTGTGAGCTGCCTTGGGTCCCTTTCTCGGGAGAAAGGTGATCTATAATGAAGACAAATGGATAAATGTAGTTTTTAAAAGTAAAGAAAAAAGTTGATGCCTATGAGGGCAGGCCCACAACTAGAGTCTGACACATCCTGGACAAACATGGATTCCATGCCTTTCCCCAGCACAGTACAAGATAAAAAGTAAGAATACTATTTTGTAATTTTGGTGCACCCCTCCCTCCCAGGCACAGTGCCTGGGGCACATCATGCCCCACTTGCCCCTCCTAGTGGTGGCCCTGTATGTGGGGCTTCTTTCCTTTCCTCCTCTTCTTTGGAGAGGGCTGGTGGCCTGGGGAGACAGCCCCAGCCTCTGACATGACTGGAGCGCTGCTGGTGTAGGAGATTCCTCGTTCGGCACTGCCATGGCTGGTGAGTGGGTCTCTGGCTGGTGAGGAAGGGAGGAAGATAAGTGTGGCACCTGGGACCAGACTCAAAATTTAGCACAAAGCACAATAAAGTACTTTGAGCCCATTTCTATTAATGGTTCTTAATTGCCCCTTTAGGACCCATCACATTCAATACCTTACATGAGAGCAGGGATTGCTCACAGCAAGATACTGGTCTTGAGGAAATTAATTCGGGAAGACTGCAATTAAGCTCAGAAAAAAGCAGGGAAGCCTAATGGAATGTACAGATGATGGCATCAACCATATCACCCAGGAATATGAAAGAGCATAACTAAAAATGTAGCTTCCAACCCAGCCCCCTTTGTTTGTAATAAATCACACTACAACTAGTGCAAAGTAGAAAGAGGTTTTTTTTTTTTTTTAAAAAAATACCCTTGGCTCACAGTTAACTCAGTTTCATTCAGGAGAGTAAGGACAAACAGAAGAAAGGCATTCCAGCCTCAGCCACTGTGAGAGGCATAGTTCACCACTGCAGCTGCATAGCAAAAGGTAAGGAGCAGAGAAATATCCACTTTCAGCAATGGTCAAGGAAGAAGAGAGATAAACACCCAGCTAGAAGCAGAAAAAGGAGGGAAACAGGAGGGGCTTAGGATAAGAAACTCTGTTAATTGTGGGAAAATACAGTCATGTTGGTTTGTGAAAACTCTCACCTTGCACAAAACCAGTGTTAAGTTACATGCAAGACTGTTAATTATTCCAACCTGCAAGTCCTCACTTCATTGTACCACTGCCTACTCTTTTGTGCCCTACTGCATCATTTGCATAATAAGCAGCTTGCATGATATGCAGGTATGGATGGAAGGATTGGGAAAGAGACACTCCTGGTACTTTGTAAAGATAGTGAGAGCTGTTTGGTGGGGGAGAAAATTAGGAAGAGAGGAGAAGAAAAAAATAGATGGGGTGCGCAAACTGCTTTTCATCCTCTTCATAAATGTTCTAGAAGTAGATAGCAAGGCAGTCAAATTTGTTGATGACACTAAATCATACAGGGTAGTAAAAACTGAGAGAGATTGTGAGGAGCTCCAGAAGGATCTCTTGACACTAGGGGAGCAGGCAAACCAGTGGCAAATGAGCTTCAACATTAGTAAGTGCAGAGTGATGCACATTGGGACAAAAAAATTTTCATTTATAAACTGATGGGATCTGAACTCTCTGCAACAAACCAGGAAAGGGACCTTGGTGGCTTGGTGGACAGCTCAATGACTGTGCCAATCCAGTGTGCTGCAGCAGTGAAAAAAGCAAACTCAATGCTAGGGATCATTAGGAGGGGTATAGAAAATAAGTCAGCAAGTGTCATTTTGCCTCTTTATAAATCTATGGTGAGGCCCCATCTGGAGTATTGTGTACAGTTCTGGTCACCATACTCCAGAAGGATATTATGGAAATGGAAATAGTGCAGATGAGGGCAACCAGAATGATTAGGGAACTGGAACACCTTCCTTACCATCTGAGGCTGCAATGGCTGGGCCTCTTCACTCTTGAACGACGGCGCCTAAGAGGTGACCTGATTGAAGTTTATAAAATCATACACAGTATGGACAAAATAGATAAGGAAAAGCTATTGTATAACACTAGAACTAGAGGACACTCCATGAAATTTTGGGGTGCTAGATCTCAAACAAATAAGAGAAAGTACTTTTTCACCCAAAAGACCACTGGTCTATGGAGCTCCCTGCCAGAAGAAGTGGTGATAGCTGTCAGCCTTGACAGCACTAAGATTATGGATTGGACATGTTCATGGAGAACAAGTGTATCAATGGCTATCATTATGGATGCCTAAGGACAACCTCCAGGTTGGAGAGATAAGCAGGATGTCTCTCAATGCCATTTGCAGAGAATCTTAAGCAGGGGAAGACATTTGGTTGGGAATATCCTGATGCAAATGGTGAGCCTTTGTGTGAGACAGAATGCTGGACTGGATGGGCTGTGGCCTGTTCCAGCAAGGCTGTTCTTACGTTCTTATAACTATAGCCCTGTCCATGTCAGTGGACTGGGATTCCTATCAACCCAAGCTGGGGAATGGTGGAAGTTATAAACCAAGATTTTCTGGAAAGCTGCATTTTGCCTGCCTGTGAAGGAGAATGGGGTTCATGGCTTTCTAACCCAAGTGAAGTTGGTGCAGTCTAAATGGGCATGAGGTTGAATGAAGAAGTGAGCCCGACATGAAAGGAAAAGCTTTGGGGTAGGAGAAGAAGAGAACAACAACTGGGAGGAATGTATGGGTTCTTAACTGAGGCAGAGACAGGTATGTCGTCTATCACTTTTAAAAAGAAACTTTTCAAGCTCTGGCTTTCTCATACCCCAGTCTTGAAACACAAAATAGAAAATGCACTGGACCCTTGTATAACAAACAGCTTGTATAACATAAAATTTGTACAACATAAAAATTTCTGGAGATAGGGGAAATTTGCTTAACATAATCGCCTATGGGGAGAATCCGTACAACATAAAATGGGATTACTCCGTTTTCAATGCATTCCTATAGGAATTTGTATAAAGGAATATTTGCTTAACATAATTTCATTTGGAACGAATTAATTCCTTTATACAAGGTACCACTGTAGTTCATTTTTCAAAGGCAATCTACTGGGGATTGTCAACATGGTTTATTTCAACATAAAATCATTTCTATTCAATGCTTCCATGATAGGTTGGAAAACAAATATGTTAGATAACTGTACTCTTTCACCCTTCCTTTTCATCACCTCTGACTATTCTGGTTAGAGGTGTTGGGAACTGCTGTCAAAATTTAAGCCAAAACCGTGCTACACTGGGTTGTCAGTCAAAGCAATAAGGAGCCAGAAGCAACATCAATGGGGAGTCCAGATCAGTTTATCAGGAAATTAGTCAAGGAGGAATTTGACAAGGCATGATTCACAAGAATAACAGAGGGACACACAGCTTTGTTCACCCAGAGACAAAGCAGGTATAGATTCAGGGTGCAGGGCTGTTCTGTAATTTGTTTGACATTCCAGGTACTTCAACAATGTTCTCAGTTGTTTCCTTAGTCTGCAAGTGGATCTTTTTGGATCTCCCGAGGAGGAGGACCTTACTTTTAAGGAATTCCTTTGCTTGTGGTGAGAACACACCACAACTGCAGCTGGGCACTGTGATGGGTTGCCTCCAGCTCCATATCTTTGTTAATCACTGTTCTCTTGGACTGGTATCAGGCTCCATCTTCTCCATGGTCTCTGACACTGGATCTGTCTTCAGAAAGGGATTCTGCAACCTTCTTGGAAGCTCCCCAGATCATTAGAGGCTGCTTGGTCTGGTGTGCAGAGGAGGCCTTTTGGGGAGAAGGTGCGAGGCAGACTCTAGTGGAATTGTTGCAAAATGGTGCATGTCTCTCAGACAGACAACCCAGAGGCATTGTGATGGATTCGATAGTGATTGAAGCCATGCTAGCAACAGTCTCTTAGAGTGTGTTGGGGGAGATTTGAAGGCTGAATGCTTCAACCCACAGGGGATGTTGTGTGGGTTTTTGAAATGTAAAGAAACACTGCTTGGAAATTAAATGTGAAGCAGGAGCAAATCTGGATCCAGTGATTGATCTCTGGGGAATCTGCAATATGCCAGTATGAACCTCATTACCAGGTCATGTTGCCAGGTCAGCAAAGTCCTGTTCCTTGAGATTTCAGGGCCTAAGCTTGAGAATTTAAGAAGCAATCCCAGAAGCCTAAATTTGACAACCTAAATTTGCTCCTCATAACTACCAGGACACCTTGAGTCCTAAAGGCATCATCAGACACCATCATTAATATTATATATATAGGTAAACATATAAAATTTATGACAAGCAAGCATAGTGTCTGGTGTCTTGTCTGGAAAATAGACACATCTAATATATACTGCATGTCTGTACTGCAGGAGAAATTGATGTAAATTTACCATGTGTCATAGGGCAAAACTGGATAAGCCACTATGCATTTCAAATGTTTTCACTCTTTGACAGATGGCTATGGGGTTAATTGCTTTTTCATAGACACTCCTACCTGTATGAAGTTTTGATGAGAGGATAGCTTTATGAAGGTACACAGTGAAAACATACTTGTTTTATTGAGAGGGCAATCACATAACATGTGTACTCAGAAGAAAGCCCATATCGCTTTAATACATGATATTAAAATTTTTATTTCAGGTAATTACTATGGGATAGCAATTATAGGATTACAAATTTAATATTTTTAATGGAAAATTTTCAATACAATTCTCATTTTCCTTCAATTCAATAAGTTACTAAAGGTGTACACCAAGATCAAATTACAATGTTTTGGTTCATAAGGTATTAAATATGGCTTCTTAAACAGTGACATGTTGATGCATTTTTCTGAGTCCACTTTCTGACATTAATTTATTAAATGGCTTCAGTAGTGCTGATTTTATTAGAGAAGATGAGTGAGCTCATTTGAGTGCAATATGAAGTGACTTGAATCTTTGCCCAGAATGCAAATGGAAGCTTTTTTAAAAAAAAATAGAAGTAGTAGATAACATTTTATTTAATTAATGTATCCTTTTTCATTCCCCATTGCCCTTCTGTACTTGAAGAAGAGAGAGAGCACAAAAATTACGAGTGTCTTAAAACATTTTCAGCTGCACTTCAAATGCCTCCTTCAAACCTAGATGCATTTATGTGATTGCTTAAGGTGGGAAGGCATTTTGTCTGCAAGTACAAAAGCTTCCCATCTCAGCAAGTCTCCCTGTATGCATGTTGTGACAATAGCCTAGTGGCCTCGCTACCACTCTACCCTTATACAGTATCTCCTGGTGTGAGTGAGTTCAGGTAAGCGTCAGTGATGGTATTGAGCCTGATGAAGACTATATTACTTCCCAACCAAACACGTCAGTTTTACTCAGATCTGGCAGTGTATGCAAGGAGTTCAAAACAACAATCTACAAGGCAAGCTGCTTAGAAGCAAGACACCTTCCTTCCTTGCAAGGGAAAGAGTCGTCAGCACACCTACATACAAAAACTCCAGTAGCTTGGTCAAGTCAAGAGCTGGTTTTAGGACCACAAACCCTCTCAGGCAAAAATCTAGGCAGTTCCTTAAAAGGATATATTAACAATGCATATTATTATATTACTATATAGTAATGCATATTGGGACAAAAAAAATCCAAACTTTATCTATCAATTCATGGGCTCTGAGCTATCTGTGACAGATCAGGAAAGAGCTCTTGGTGTGTTGGTGGGCAGCTCAATGAAGGTGTCTACCCAATGTGTGGTAGTGGTGAAGAAGGTCAATATTAAAAAGGTGATTGAAAATAAAACAGCCAACATTATAATGTCATTGTAGAAAACGATAGTAAGGAGTATTGTTTACAATTCTGGTCACCACATCTCAAAAAAAGACATAGCGGGACTTGAAAAGGTGCAGAAGAGAGTGACTAAAATGATTACGGGGCTGGGGGACCTCCCTTATGAGGAAAGGCTAAAACATTTGGGGCTCTTTAGTTGGGAAAAAAGGCGCCTGAGGGGGGATATGCTTGAGATGTACAAAATAATGCAGGGTATGAGTAAAGTGGATAGAGGGACGCTCTTCTCCCTCTCACAAAATACCAGAACTAGGGGACATCCACTCAAATTGAGTGTTGGGATAGTGAGAACAGACAAAAGAAAATATTTTTTTTACCCAACGTGTTGTTAGTCCCTGCCACAGGATGTGGTGATCGTATCTGCTCTGGATGCCTTCAAAAGGGGATTGGACAGATTCCTGGAGGAGAAGTCCATCACAGATTACAAACCATGATGGAGATGTGTACTCTCCATGCTTAAAACGGGGGTATTTCAAGGGCCAGGTGCAGGGAAGTGGTAGCAGGAGACAGATATCTAGTCTTGTGCGCTCCCAGACACATTTGGTGTGGCCACTGTGAGATACAGGAAGCTGGGCTAGATAGGCCTTTGGCCTGATCCAGCATGGCTCTTATGTTATGTTCTTATGAACAACAACAACAACAAACAACAACAAAGAAAAAACAAAAAGAAGGGGGTGTAACAAAGGTTATGAGGAAAAAAGTTCCAAAATGTTACAAAAACAGCATGGAAGATATTTGGAGCAAGATGTCTCAGTCAATTCAAGAGAAACACACCATAAAGCATCCAAGGCTACACATCCACCTAATACTCCTACTTTGGCAGAGTGATAGGTTAGCTCCAGGATAGGCACATTGCATCCTTTCATAGAGGATGAAAGAGGATGGCAGGTGATGAAAGACTAGGCTTTCCAGCTAATTTTCCTAATCCTTTCATACAAATAAGTGAGCAATTACACATGTCACAATCAACCTCTTATTCTTTTAGATGTTTCCCCCTCAAAAACAAAAATAAAACAAAAACAAAACAAAAACAAAAAAAGAAACTTTCGCCCCTTCATTTCTTCTCACAGGTGCAATTCATATAACTCCTGGGAAGGAAGTGGACTGGGTTTTCGAGTCAAGAGTTAAAGTGGAAGCATTAGATTAATTTTGGGGCTGCTTTGATAAAAGATAAGAATCATGAAAGCATCAGCTTGCATCTCAGTCCTTCTTTGAAGCACTCATTAACATTAATAGGAGAGTAACTGAAGGTATGTGAATACATCTGTGAAGATTCTCATTCATCCAGGTAAAGTTGAGTCGTGGCAACTGGGCTTCTTCTCTTGTTAGATCAAAACATTTTGCTACTCATCCAACTAGCTTCTTCAATCTAAGGAAGGTTGATAGGAGACCTCCAATTTATTCTCCACGCTGGTTTCACTTCACCCTGATCTGAATAGACTCATTAGTTAGACAGTGACCAGAGGTGTGTGAAAGTCAGATTTTTGCCATCATTCCCACACCCATTATATATGGATTGTTAGCAGTGGTCTTCCTGGTGGAGGTGTGAAGTGGTCCTGATTTTTCTGCATGATAAATAGATTGTGTTTAAGTCATCCACTCTTGTTGAAAGAGGGGTTTTCTATACATACATGAATGGCCTCCCTGACCCCTCTCTCCACCTATTTTCTCTGCCTAATATGTGTACAGTACATCATTCAGATAAAAGTACACATCTCATTCTAGCCCTGAACTGTTTCCCCTTCTGTGCCAGGCCATCTTCTTGTATAAGTTTCTCCAGTGTAGAGCTCCAAACACTCCTCACTCCATTGGGCCTCTTGTGTTTTGGTTTCTGGTCTTTTGGGAGGGAAAGTCTCTGCCTTAGTGTGTTTGTGGGTTTGAAGTTAATGGGTATGTTGTGTTTACTTAAAATCCCTTTGAGCTTCTCAAGCACACACCAGTAATGTAAGGAATGACCAAGATCTTCCATTGGCGCTTGGTCCCATTGTGCTACTCGAATGAGACACTGGCTTGTTAAAGGTCCATAGACCTTAAGAACTGTCTTCAGATCCCTTTCTTCCTTCTTCTTGGCTTCTGTGGAGGTGGGCATGCTCTCTGCTCAATGGTTTAGAATCCAGATGACTCATGCATGGCCTCGGTCACATGACATCATATTTTGATGAGTACTAAAATCACGGGTGATCACGTGACATTTGGTGTGCAGTTAATGCCCTGATGGCAGGGGTGTACTATACTTCTTTCTGTGCATCCCGTCTTGTCAAATGCACATATTTTCCCTGTTTATTGATCTGCTTTTCTCCATCATGCGCATATATTTATATATATACGTGATTTGCTTGTCGATAACCGGCATGTCAGCTTTTTAGTATTACTACAAGAGTTCATGCGAAAGTTTGAGTATGTCGCAGTGTATCCTTAGTACCAGAGCACCTTTATAGTAACTCCTTGGTTTTTTGTCTCGTCTCGCACTTCCTTTCCGATTGGTCACTGTACCAGGTAATTTGCAGCTGGTAGAAGCGCTCAGTTACTGAAATGCCTGCAATTGATTAAAGTAGGACAGCAGAAAGAGGCAGAAAAGGGGGGGGCTGAAATGGTGCAAATTTTCACCAGTCACACTGCAACTGCCGCAGTAAAAACTGTGCACCATTAAGAGGACTAATTTGATCGAACTTCTCGTGGTGGTATAGGATGATGTGGTTAAAGTGCGCTTCAGGGGGCATGGTTGACTGGGGTGCCAAAATGCTGTGCCATGGAGTGGAGGCAAGATCTTTTGCTGCACAGTCATTTGCAGCAAACACAGCACCAAAATGGTCATGTGACCAGGGCCTATAGTTTGTTTTGTGATTGGTGTGGGGAGTCAAATAGCAGGTGCTGATCAGTGTATGCGGGTTTCCTGTAAATTTTCTGAAGGTGTGAATGGCCCTTTTGTTCTGGCCACATGCTGACCTCTGCCTTCTAGGCTAGGTTCTCAGGCACTAACAAAGAAACATCAAAGCTTCCAGTAAATGAATTCTATGTTCCATGGTCACCAGTTCCTCAGTTTCTTCACACATGTACAAGGTGCTTTGCTTGGGAATTGTGAAGGGTCTTTCCATATGATGGTAAGGGGCGTGGTGGCTCCGTGGGCTAGAGAACTGAAAATTATTGGCTACAAAGTTGGCAGCTCAGCAGTTCAACTCCTGGGTGCCACACAGCGGAGTGAGCTGCCACTGTTAAACCCAGCTCCTGCCGACCTAGGAGTTCAAAAGCATGTAAATGCAAGTAGATAAACAGATACCGTTGTAAAAAGCAGGAAGGTAAAAGTGTTTCCTTGTAGCCATGCCACATGGCCATAGACTTGCTCAACACTGGCTGTTTGGCTTGAATATGGAGATGAGCACTGCACCTAGAGTCGGACACGTGCGGGGGGAACCTTTACCTTTACCTTCCATATGATGACTGTGCAGGCAGAACAGATCCCAACCTGTATTCAGATTTAACATAGCTGCCCAACACTGGGTATGGTGTACTGATATACTAGGATTTAGGGCACCTGGGTTTGATTCCTTGACTATGCTGCCACAGCGGTTCCCCTTCCCTTCCTCCTCCTCCTCTTCTTCCAATGGGGGGGGGGAGAGAAGCAGTGGGTTGTTAAAACTTTTTTTCTCTTCCAAAGCAAGCACCGATGTCCGCCACTCTACGCGCCCAATTCGGGGGGGGGAATCAGTGGGTTTTTTTAAAAAAAAAATTCTCTCCCGAAGCAGACATCGGCACTTGCTTTGGGAGAGGAAAAAAGTTTTAAAAACCTTCCACTTCTCCTTTACCTGAGGGCCTTTTTGCAGCCCAAAATAAGGGCTGAAAAACTTGACTTATATTTGAGTATATATGGTAGTAGAGTAGTTTCAATCTACTAAAGCCATTAAGTATTTAGGTGCCTGGTGGCAGGGACAAAGATTGGGAGTTTCATTCCCCTTGTGCCTTCCTCACAGGAGTTGGACCCAAGGATTCCATGGGTCCCCTTCCAGTTCTGCATTTTTGAGATTATTATTTAAGGCTACGAGTATGAATATTGATAATTAGGGGCTCTCAAGTAAATTCCTATATAGGGCTACCCTTTCAGAGTTTCCCAAGTACAGACCACTTGGTAGTGGTTTAACATTCCCTTCTTCTGGAGGCGTTCTGGAACTGTGCAGCTCACCCAAGGCCACACAGGCTGACTCTACTCGCAAGAGGCACAGTGGGGAATCGAACCTCCCAACCTCTGGCTCTGCAGCCAGATACCTGAACCTCTGAGCTACCCAGCAAGCCATTAAGATTATTAGCATTTGCAAAACACACATGCAATTAACACTTGATAAAGAACAGAGAAACACAGGCTGTTTTGGCTGAAAACACTTGAATACAAAACTGCTCTCAAAATGCCAAGATTTAATGTTGAATACATTTTGTGTGCTGCTGTTTCTTTTTTTTTTTTAAATATGTTTTTATTAGAAAATTTTAGTATACAAAAAAAAAGTCAAGTTCAAAGCATTAGCAATACAAAATCATTCTACCACTAAAATTTGGCTTCCCTCTGTTCTTCCCGTGGTTTTAGCGTTATTCATCTCCTAGCCTTCCTTTCAGACAAACCCCTTTATATACTTATAAAAAGATTTGAAAAATAAGTAGTAATCCTTCGAGCTCTATCCTAATCCGGTAAGAGTCTTTAATTCCTTGCAATGAATCTCCATGTAGTTCTTAAATTTTTGCCAATCTTTTTGGAACCTCTGGTTGTCTTGATCCCTCAGTCTGCACGTCAGTCTGGCCATCTCTGCGAAGTCCAATATTTTCGCCCTCCATTCATCCAAAGATGGTATATACGTTGTCTTCCAATTCTGTGCCAGGAGCATTCGTGCCGCTGCTGTTGCATATAGAAATAGAGTCCTGTCTGCTCCTTTAATTTCATTATCCACCAACCCTAACAAAAAAAGCTCAGGCCGTTTTGGGAATGTACACTTTAACATCTTTTGAGTTCATCATATATCAATGCCCAATACTCTTTCACTTTCTCACAAGTCCACCACATATGATAAAAATCACCTTGTTTCTCTTTACATTTCCAGCAGTGGTCATCTTTCATCCTATACATCTTTGCTAACTTCGTTGGGGTAATATACCACCTATACATCATTTTCAACAGATTTTCTTTTATCAAAGTACATGCGGTAAATTTCATATTCTTTTTCCACAATCTTTCCCACACATCTAACTCAATATTATGACCCAGATCCATAGCCCATTTTACCATACATTCTTTAACTTGTTCATCTTTTAGATTCAACTCCAACAAAAAATTATATAATCTAGTCAACAATTTCTTTGGGCCCATGATTATGGTTTGGAACTTAGATTCCTTCTCTCCAAACCCAGAGACCTTTCTATCTTTCTGAAAAATGTCATTTAGTTGATGGTACTGAAACCAACCCGTTAACTTCTCTTTCAACATATCATAAGACTTCAGTCTAGGACCTTTTCTGAAAAGAATAACACATCACCATAGGTGATCCCCACTCCTTCTTTATCTTTCCTCTTGATCGCCAATGCCTCAATCGGGATAACCATCTCGGTGTATGTCTCTCTAAAAGGGGTTTCAACCGTTCCCAGGCCTGAAGTAGTGACTT
This sequence comes from Phrynocephalus forsythii, assembly GCA_029282475.1. Classification (NCBI taxonomy): domain Eukaryota; kingdom Metazoa; phylum Chordata; class Lepidosauria; order Squamata; family Agamidae; genus Phrynocephalus; species Phrynocephalus forsythii. Next base: position 85,062,113 of record JAPFRF010000002.1, read on the forward strand.
TCTAATTACATGATTCATAAAACTTTTATGTACTTTCACTTTGTCATACCAAAGATAAGCGTGCCAACCAAATCTGTTATCATGACCTTCTAAATCCAATAGATCCTCATCAACTAAAGTAATCCAATCTTTTATCCAACCGAGGCAGGCCACTTCGTAGTACAATCTCAAGTCTGGCATGGCAAATCCTCCCCTTTCCTTGGCATCTGTTAGCAATTTAAATCTTATTCTCGGTCTTTTACCTTGCCAGACAAATTTAGACAATATCTTCTGCCATTCCTTAAAGTGGCCTATTCCTCTAAGTATTGGGATCATTTGAAATAGAAATAACAACCTTGGTAGCACGTTCATCTTTATCACCGAAATTCTTCCCATCAACGACAAATTCAATCTATTCCATGTTTCCAGATCTCTCTTAATCAAGTTCCATACCATATTATAATTATCCTCAAAGAGATTTAAGTTCGTAAGAGATAAGTTAATTCCCAAATATTTAACTTTTTTCACCACTGAGAGGCCGGACAATTTTTCAAATTCTTCACAATCTTTCTTTGTTACATTTTTCAATAAGACCTTTGTCTTATTCTTATTTAATTTGAAACCGGCTAGATTACCAAATTCCTCAATTATTTTCATCACCTCAGTAATACTTTCTTTTGGATTCTCTAACGTCAAAACTAAATCATCAGCAAACGCTTTTAATTTATATTCCTTATCCCCCCACACATATACCTTTAATTGTCCCCATGTCCCTCAGTTTGACTAACAATACTTCCAATACAGTAATAAATAACAATGGGGACAATGGGCACCCTTGTCTCGTACCTTTCCCAATCGGGAAACTTTCTGTTATCACATTATTAATCAGTAAACTAGCTTTCTGTTCCTTATATATTGCATTAACACCGTTCCAAAACTTTGTTCCCACTCCCATGTTTTCCAGATTCTTCTTCATAAATTGCCAAGAGACATTATCAAAAGCCTTTTCAGCATCAATAAATATCAAAGCAGCTTGTTTCTCTTTCCTGACTTCTAGATACTCTATTATATCAATTATATTTCTCATGTTATCTTTCATCTGTCTGCCAGGAAGAAACCCCGCTTGATCTTTGTGTAATAACTCATTTAAAACCTTTTTTAGTCTATTAGCCAAAACATCGGCAAATAATTTATAGTCTCCATTCAAAAGGGAAATGGGCCTATAATTTTTAACATCTGTTGTGTCTAAGTTCTCCTTTGGAATCAGTGTTATATACGCCTCTTTCCAGGTGTTAGGTATGACTCCTTTTTCTAGAACTTCATTCATAACCTCCACCATAATTGGTAAGATTTCTTCTGACAATTTTTTATAATATTTTGCAGTCAGACCATCTGGGCCCGGTGATTTTCCAATTTTCGCCCTCTCTATTGCACTTTGTACTTCATGTGGGGTAATTTTCTCACTCAATATCGACACTTGGTTTGTTGAGATTTTTTCAATCCATTCTTTTTAAATATCTGTCCATTTGTTCCGGGTTCTCTTTTTTTCTTCGTATATAAATTTCTGTAGAAATTCAAACACCTTTACAATTTCTCTTGGATCTTCCACTAATTTTTGGTCTACTACTAATTTGTTCACAACCTTTTGTTTTTGCTTCCATTTCAGCTGCCAAGCCAACAATTTCCCTACTTTATTTGCCGATTCAAAATTTCTTTGTCTCATCATCTTTACCTTCCACTCAATTTCTTGATTGATAATCATCGACAACTGAGTTTGAAGCATCTTTAATTTTTGAATCCATTTCTGTTCCTTTGGCTTCTCCACCAGTTTCTTCTCTGTCTCTACCAGTTCTTTTAAAATCTCATTTTGCTTCTTTTCTTTCTGTTTCTTCTGATACGCATTTCTTTGAATAAAGAGGCCTCGCATAACAGCCTTACTAGCATCCCATACCACATTTGTTGGTGTTTCTCTTCTCCAGTTATTTTTCAAATAGTCTCTGAAGGTTTTTTTCGCTATCTGCAGAGTCTCAGTCTCATCCAGTAAACTTTCATTCAGCCTCCAACGGTATAATCCTTGCATTTTGGTTTTAATTTCCATCACCATTGCATTATGATCTGAGATCGTTTTAGGTAAAATTTCCACTTTTGTCACTCTATATGAGATATCATTAGGGACAAATATATAATCAATTCTCCCCAACTCTGGTTCGGTTCAGAAAAAAAGGTAAACTGTTTTTCCATTGGGTGTCTCAATCTCCAAATATCGGTCCATCCAAAATTTTCAACTAAGTCATAAAAAGATTTTGGTAATTTCCCTTCTGAACCTTTCTTTTTCTGAGATCTATCCAAATCTGGCATCATTACCCCATTACAATCTCCCATCAGAAAGAGTTTTTCATCCATATAATCTAACAGTTTTTGTTCTACCTCTCTGTAAAATTCTGATTTCCTTTCATTTTGCGTAAATGCCTACAATAAAAATTTTTCAGATTGCCAAGTGATTTGTACCATCAAAAATCTTCCCTCTTCGTCTTTCATAATCAACTTAGGTTCCAATTTATGTTTTGCATATATCACCACTCCTCTTTTCTTCAATTTATCAGACGATACAAATTCTTGCCCCAAAATTTTGTTTTTTAGAATCTTCGTATGTTTCATTGCAACATGTGTTTCTTGCAGGCAAATCAAGTCCAGATTTTCTTTCTTCAATAAATGCGTAATTCTGTTTCTCTTGGTCTTTTCATTCAGACCATTAACATTCCAAGTCAATACTCTCAGCGCCATTGTAAATTTCAAATTAAATATATTTTTATCAATCTCTATTCAGATATTGGCCATAGCTAAATCCGCTTTACCTTCTTCCTCCTCAGAGAGTTCTAACTCCTCCTCTTCTTCCTCTTCTTCTTCTTCAGGTGATTTTTCACCCTCTTTCGATGGTTTCCTGTACCCAAGCTCTTCTCCATATTTTCTCAGAAATTTACCTATTTCCGACTCAGATATTATTTTAAATCTTTTCATCTTGTAAATGAAGGATAGACCTTCTGGGAACTCCCAGCGAAATCTCAAACCATTTCTTCTCAGCGTTTCTGCCAGAGATTTATAACTTCCTCTTCTTCTCAAGAAATGAAGCGGAATCTCCTTGTATATCAGAATCTGTTGTCCATCAATCACAAACCGATTGTCATAACTATGTTTCAGGATTCTATCTCGCACGGCCATAGATGTCAATGACACAATAACGTCGCCTGGTGTCTTCTTCGCTCTCAGTTTCTTTGATCTGACTGCAATTCTGAACACTTGTGAGATTGCATCAGCTACTTCCTGTTCTTGCCATCCAAGCCACTTCGCCAATTCCGTTATTACTTTGGCCTTAATATCTTCTCCTTCCTCCCATGGAATCAAACGGAAACGAAGATTCTGTTGCCTTTGTCTCATTTCAAGAAAAGCAAGCTCCTCAACCATCCTCCTTTGCGTAATTTCTACTTCTGACACTCCTGTTCTATTCCTCTCTGTTTCTTCTCTGCATTGTTTAACCTCTGTCTGCACTTTCTTCACTTTAGCTTCTAAGTGTGCTGCTGTTTCTCTTCCCATTCTGCTTCCCTCCCCTTCATTTGCTACCCCCCCTTTAGCAATAAGGATAGCTACCCCTTGCAAGGGCCAGACATATTTTTCCCTGCCATTGCCTTGCCTCTAAGAGTTGAAATGGGTCTGTACATTTCACTATGTTCCAGTTATCTGGTTAGCTATTTAAAAAAAACCAAATCAACCCACAATCCAGGTAAAAAAAACCTGGATTGTGGGTTGATTTGCCTGGATTTCCACCATGACTATTTCAACTACCAGCTAACCCAGAAGCAATTCTAGCCCTGCTCCCAATTCTTTTCTGACCCACCTCTGTGGCCCTATGAAAGGTCCTGAAATCTTAGAAAATGGGATGCTGCTTCTTAGAAATGGCAACCCAACTTCATCTTCCTCTGAAGGCAGCTGGATAACCTAAAGCATTTAACACAGACTTCTTGCAATATAAAACTCTGTCCTCCAGTAGAGGGGAAGATTCAGGAGGCTGAATCACATCACCCATCATCTGTCACTGTAGGAAACTTCCTCACCCTGCCTAATGATAGGGTACAGATGAGAGCGGCTAAAATGATTACTGGGCTGCGGGAACTCCTTTATGAGGGAAGGCTAAAACATTTGGGTCTCTTTAGTCTGGAAAAAAGGCACCCAAGGGGGGGATATGATTGAGATGTACAGGGCATGAGTAAAGTGGATAGAGTGACACTCTTCTTCCTCTCACACAATACCAGAACTAGGGGAGATACACTCAAATTGAGGGCTGGGATAGTGAGAACAGACAAAAGAAAATATTTTTTTACTCAGCACGTTTTTAGTCTGTGGAACTCGCTGCCACAAGATGTGGTGATGGCATCTGGCCTGGATGCCTTCAAAAGGGGATTGGATAGATTCCTGGAGAAGTCCATCACAGGTTACAAACCATGATGGAGATGTGTAATCTCCAGGCTTAAACCAGGGTACTTCAAGGACCAGATGCAGGGGAGTGGTATCAGGAGACAGATATCTAGTGCCATGCACTCCCGGACGCATTTGGTGGGGCCACTGTGAGATATAGAAAGCTGGACTAGATGGGCCTTTAGCCTGATCCAGCATGGCTCCTCTTATGTTCTTATGTTCGTAAGTTCTTATAGGGTTGGCCCTACTTAGGAACCTGTCTTTGGTTTCAAAGCCCCTATAGACCTTGCAAGGATGACACTCTGATTTTGGCATGGTGGTGGTTGGGCCTGTTAATATTCTGGCTAGGGCCACAGAAGTCACACCCCTTTTGTTATTTTATAACTTTATTATCATAACTGCCTCAGGTGTACATTAAAACAAGAGCTTCAGTCAATTAGCAGCATCCCTAGGGAAGCAAATTTAACTACTGTAGAGGTTTTCCACCTCAGCACACAATATGCTACCTGCCAGGTGACCACTCAGGCATTATTATCTTGTGCTTGTGATAAACATTTGTAAATCAATTTAAAATTGAGAAACTTAAGGAAATGTGGCTGTATACTGTAGAAACCTATATCTTCCAAAATAACTCCAAAATCTGTATCTCCTAAGATACTTTTACAACTTTCAGTTCTCTTTGATTCCCTTTTAAATCTCTTAACATTACTCGATTGTTTAACCCTGGTACAGTTCAGTCAGCATAACAATATATTCCCACTGAGTCACTTACTGTTATTCTATGTCTGATTGTTATTCCAGCTTTAAAAACAGTATATATTATAAATTGTTACCTCCACCCACCTTTTACTTTTTTCCAATGCAAGGCTGACATGATGAGAAATGTGTCATAATTGTCTCAGTTAACCGTCTGTAGAATTTCTTGCCAGAGCTTATGAGCTTCCAGAGGCTTTAATTACAATGTGGTAGGGTAGATTTTAAAAGCAAAGAAACACCCTTCTTCACATAAACTGGCCCAGAGAGCTCAGCAGGGCATTTGAGACTAATATTATATATTTAAAAATAATTAAATCCTTGACAAAAATGAACACATTTTGCTCTAATGTGTCATGCATTTTGCCTAGTATGCTTTTCTTTCATCTTAAATCTAGGATTTTTGACATCTTTTGCCAATTAACATGATTTTTGTCCAAAGCCTAGCAGTGCATGGTCATTTTCCGTAATGCTTTTTATAATGACAAAGACAACTTCAATTTTTATTGTATGACAGAGTTCAACTTCAAGCTAGACATGGGCATGGCCAGAAAAAATGACGTTTCGAGTTTTTGTTTGTCGGAACCGGTCCGTTTCGGGTCATTTCCGTTTGTCGTGAAATTTTTCAAAAATTTGTCGTTTCGCTTGTCGTTTGTTTCCACCGCAATTTAGCGTGATTTGACTTCCCCCAGAGCATAAGGGCATTCCGCAATCAGGGCCAGTGCTAGGTGTTTTTGCACCCTAGGCAGCGGGCGGGGCAGGGGGGTGGGGGGAGGGGTGGGGGGTGGCGGTGGCGGGGGGCCATGGGCAGGCAGTGACAGCGGCAGGGGGGAGGCGCGGGTGGGCGAGCGGGCAGGCGGCGGCCACAAGCGGGTGAGTGGGCAGGCGGCGGCGCGGGCCACAGGTGGGTGGCGGCGCGGGCAGACGGGCGAGTGGGCAGTTAGGATATCACTTAGGATAGAGGTTCTGTTCTTGGCTTGCACCCCAAATGTGTGTGTGTGTGTGTGTTCAAGCAAATTGAAGTCGGGAAAATAGAAAATAATTGGTAGTATATAATATATATTTAAAATAATTCCACACCTCCCACTCCCAGTTGAACCTCCCCCTTTATCCAATATCAGAAAAAAATCCTCACAAACTGCCAGAGAAGAAATAAAAAACAAACTGCTATTCCCTTCAGCAGACAAAGCTGCAGGGAATCAAAGAAATTATTTTCTAAATTCAATTCCCTCCCTGCCTGCCTAACTTAAATCCTAAAACCTCCAGCCTCCCTCCTCAATCTCCATCGGATCACAGCAGCACCAGCAGCCAGCCCTCCTCCCTCAACCACATCCATACACCCAACTGCGATTTCTGGAAGGTGCCTCGGCTTTTTATGCCCTCCGAGACATCCAGAAGTGTCAGTCAAAAACCTGGCGATGCCAATGGTGGAATGGTTCAAACAATTTGCATGGTCCCATCCCATGCCCAGCCCAAATGGGCAGGTCTAAAACAATAAAAAATAAAATAAAATAAAATAAAATAAAATCAATATGATGTTTTATTGCTATAAAAACCCCACTGCTGCTACTATAAAAATTCAGGCATTTTAAATAAATAAATTTCACATGTTTCTGTGGTGATTTGGTGTTTTTTTTTACCATGATTTCAAAAGAAAAATTGTGGTCGCCATTTTGGATCCCCCCCAACGCATGGCATTGCAAGACAACGAGGATGACCGCCCCCAGCCTGGTGCAAGCAGCCCAGGACAGGAGAAGGGGGGGGAAGGCCGGGGACCCCCAGAAACCACCCCTCTGGTAGGTGGCAAAGCTTCAGGCAGGCATATTTTGCCTGCTTTTTTGGCCGGGAGTCGGGTTTTTAAAAAAAAACTTTAAAAAACCTTTTCTGTGCTTCGCATTGCGCGATCGCCGCGATGCCACAAACGAAAACGAAAAACCCGACCAAATTTTTCTTTTTTCGGTTCGAGTTCGAGTTCTGACAGCTTAATTATCGTTACCGTTTCCGTTACATAACGGAAACGAAAAAACAAACAAAAATGAAAATTTCGCCGAGTCGTGCCCATGTCTACTTCAAGCACATCCAGGTCTGATGGTGGATTAAATTAAATACAACCCAAAAGATGTCATTTTTCTGTCTCAGTCTGTGATGTCCCTTCTAAGGTTTTTAAAATTAATAGGGTTCAAAGAGGGATGGGAATATTCCATGGGATGTGAATGTCTCCAAAAAAGTAGTAGCAGGAAGACATCCACCTGACTCTACAAATTCAGTATTTGTGATGTCGCTGTGCCATTTCAGAGAAATAAAGTGTGCACCAAATTCCTCTGTGCACAGAATCTCTGATTTTGTTTACCATCATGCTCATTTGTAACTGTGCAGAAAACCTACATCTGTTGAATACATCTCTCTACCAGTCAGGCTCTATCATTATCTGGTTTGCACAGAGTGCAGTGGAAGCAGTACTAGGGTGGAGGCCTAACCAACTTCTCCCCCTGCTCGCCTGTTTCTGGTATGATGCTTAATAACACCTGAAAGGGATTAAGAAGAAGCAATGATAACATCGGGAGTGAATGGACATTGCTACAGTGTCAATAGGAGGGTTTTATGCCTCTGTTTCTCTTAAGGATGAAGGCTTAATTTAAGCATTTCATGGGAAAGTGTACTGAAGGAATAATACTGTAATATGGAAGAAGGATGATGCTACCATGGGAGGTAATTTCAGCCATGGAAACAATTTCAGCTGGGTAAATCAAAGATAAGACAAAGTAGATCAACCTCAATTATCTTCAAAGCTCTCTCTGTCTCCTTCCTTTCCTCTTTTGGCTTCTCCTTGGCTTTTGCGTGTTCTCCCAGGTCACCTTGAATACTAAAAATATTCTACGTATAAGCAACAAGCCAATCGGTCTCTCCCTCCTGGCAACATGAAAACATCATCACCATAAACAAGAACCACCACCCTCCACCCCCAATCGGAGAAACTGAGACGCAAATCATTATAGCTCTGTCTTGGTAAGCTTCTAGAGGTTGAAATATGAATAAACTGGTTCTGGAGCTCGTAAAACAGAAGGCAGCATTATGATGTCATGGGGCAAGGTCTGAGGAGAAGGGGAGAGAGAGGAAAATTAAACCTCCCAAACGAGCAGAAGCTAGAGCAAAGGATCATAAAATCCCAGAGTTAAAACAAGGGAGGAACAAGTGACTCATGTAGGCTTAGCCACAATCTGCATGAAACAATTCGAAGAATACATGTATTACTTTCTTTTAGAAATTGCCTTCTGTGTTTTCACCAGGAGGCAGAAGGGAGAGTAAACCTTCATTCTCTTCTGTTCGGTAAGACCTTGGCCCCTCTCTCGTCCCGAGAGAAAAATGAATCCTCTTTGATGCCTGCTCACCAAGTAACTATAGCTTCAGAGAGGGGCTGGATCTATTGGTTCCCAGTGGCTGCTTTGTTAAGCAGACCTTCCTTAGTAATACACACATGGGAAATCTGATTCTACTGCTCAGGCTGAGCTGTAGCAACTAGCAACATCCACCTGGGAAATGTTAAATTTCTGGATGAGGCAAACAATCTATAGATCCTGGCATTTTTGGAGGCCTCCTGGCATTTTAGTAGGCCCAGCCAGGGCATTGGCTAAGCTGGAGAAAATGCAGAAGAAAACAAGGTATTGTGTGTGCCCCCCTCAGCTGTCAAGTAGAGGATTCTGGAAAGTCAGCATTAGCATGAAAGCAAGAGAAGTCTCACTGAATACAGCAGCCACAAACTAAACCTCCTTGAAGGCTCATCACAATTGCTAAATATTACCTATGCCACATTTATAAGTACTAGTAGATTTTTCAGTTTTACAATGTGATGATCTGGATTTGTTTGGGAAAAGATATTCTCCATCTGGCATTTTTTTAAGAGCATGTCATTTACCCAAGATTTTCACTGTGTTATGTGGAAGATGGAAGGATTACAGGAAGTTTCGGTATTTGACCTTCCAGATCAGCATTATCTACACAGCTTTGGAAGACCAGGGGTGGTGGTGGTGGTGGTATACTCCTTGTTGGGGTTTTACTTGTAACCTGTCTATAGTTTGTGTGTCTGGGAGGGACTTTTCTGGGCGGGAGTAACTGTCTGTCCAGCACTAACAAATTATTCCTTCCAGCCTTTGAATTCAAAGAGTGCTCCCTCTCTGCTGAGTATTTTTTTCCTCTCTTTTCTCAGTTAGCGGCAATTGTTTGTCTGCTGTTGATCTGTATGGTTGGTTGCACAGTATGTATGCAATAAAGAGAGAAGCATAAATGGTTGTAATTTCAAGTAACTGTAATTAAAGAAACCTTTTAAATGATTTCTCCTACAAATATTTCAGAGTAAGTTATTGAGACACTAAGTGACAGTTAATAAGAAAGGGATGGACTTTGGGGAACTTGTAGCTCTTCCCCTCTACCTGCTCTTGTAGGCAGCACAACCCCCTTCTGATTAAAAAAAAAGCTTAAGGAACCATTTTTTTAACAATGGGGGTGTTTGCAAAAACTTGTTGCAGTGGTCACGTCTTGTTTCAGAGAACAAATGTCCCCCCAGCAGGTTTGTATCAGTCAAACTTTTTAATCTTCTCCAAATATTTAGAAGAGTTGCATCTAGGGGCCTTCAGGGTCACAAAAATTGTTTTGGATGCTGCATACAGCCCATGGACCGTTTGATTCCCACTTGAGATGGGCATGAACAGATTCAGCCAGAATCAGCAAAATTTGTTGACTACTCAGACAAAGGAGATGGGACAGGGATTCCTTCCCCACAGCCTTTCAGTGGGTGGCTGCTGCAGGACGTGGAGAAGGGAAATCTGTTACCCGGTCCAGAATAGACGGCCACCCTGGGAAGAGGACCCAGGTGGCACGTGGAATCTTGTGAGTGGTGCAGCCATGTGGGGTAAGGGTGAGGGGAGGGAATGCATGAAAAAAAATCACTGGTTTGGGCCAAATTGATTCCCAGCCTTGATAGACACCGAATGGCATGTGCTCTCCAAGGTTTTGTACAAGGGTAGATTTAAAAAAACCAGGCTGCCTTAAATTCTGCCTTCAAAACCAATATGGTAAGGGCTTTATTGTCAACCAAGAGTAAAGGCACTGCTGCCTTCATAGTTGTTCCATTCTTTCTCAAATAAAACCATGAACCAAACCCACTGGACTGAGCCAAATGGTGCATAAGGTTTATGAATGTTTGTATCTCTGGCTTGGCTAGCCAGAGATTACAAGGCCAGCTATCTGGCTAGCCAAACCAGATATATGATTTGTAGCCCCTGTGCACTGTTTGGTTCAGCCCAGTGTTTTTGTATGACTTCATAGCCAAGAACTGAGATTGTATAGCCAGCTGTCAATTCTTGGCCAGGAAGTCTTAGATACTAGAAAATATCTATTATTCTCATCAACCAATCTTTGTTACTGTGTCTAAAAAGGAAAACAGACATGTTTGGTTCTTGACTAGAGATGGGTGTTTCGTTTCAGAAGTGGTCCAGTTCTGAAACAAAACGCGGGAGCCCATCTGGCATTCAAAACCAGACCAACCCTCCGGAACAAAATCAGCCAATCCCTTACCTTGTTCTGTGATTGCATGGGGCTAACTCCAATGAGGAAGAAGCATCCAATGTCGTCTTTCCTTTTCCCTGGCCCTGGCCAATCAGACAGGGAGGCAGGATGATGCATTTCCCTGCTCAACTCCTGACTGGCCAGCACCAGGGAGAAGGAAATATGAGGATGGAGATTTCTTCCTTGTTGAAAATTAGCCCCGCGTGACCCCAGAGCAAGGAAGGAATGGCTGATTTCATTCTGGAGGGTTGGTCTGGTTCCAAACACCAGCTGAGCTCTCCCATTTTGTTTCGGAACTGGACCACTTCTGAAAGAAAACACCAATCTCTATTCTTGACCTTATCTTTTAAAGTTTCAAAAACAAACAAACCACATTTTGTAGCACAATCCTGTATAGAGTAATTCATTGAGGTTTATTCCTATACAAGTGGTACTTGTATAAAGGAATTAATTCATTCCAAATGAAATCATGTTAAGCAAATTTTCCTTTATACATATTCCCATAGGAATACATTGAAAATGGAGTAATCCCATTTTTATGTTGTACGGAATTTTCCCCATAGGCGATTCTGTTAAGCAGATTTCCCCTATCTCCGGAATTTTTTATGTTGTACAGATTTTATGTTATACAAACTGTTTGTTATACAAGGGTCTGCTGTATAAGTGAACATGAGATTTCAGGCCTAGAAATGCTTCATTCCTAAGGAACACTTTGTTGAAAACTTGCATGTTCTGACTGACTGAAGACATTCATGTTTCAAGCTTTACTGTTGTATATGAAAAATGTTTACAACTGTTTTTCTGATAGAAACAGCTTCCCCTAGGAAGCACGCACAGCATAATCTACCGAACCAGGGAGAGACTGTAGAAATGTTTATTTCAGCAATTTATTGCTTTTTCAATTAAAGAAACTTTTAAAAATTCTGCATAAAAATGAACTACAGAGGGAAATGTAACAAATTGAAATAGATAGCGAACAGCTGCCTAGATGCCCTAAGCCAGGCATGTCTAAACTTCAGCCCTCCAGATGTTTTGGACAGTTGTCTCCCACAGTCCTTTGCCATTGCCTAAGCCTAGAATTCAGGGAGTTGTGGTCCAAAACATCAGGAGGGCCGAAGTTTGGACATGCCTGCCCTAAGCACATCTGATCTCGTCTGATTTCTAATAGCTAAGCAGGGTCGGCCCTGGTTAGTACTTGGATGGGAGACCACCAGGGAATACCAAGTGCTGTAGGCACCTGGAGTAGGAACTGGCAAACCACTCCAGTACTCTGTGAAGAAAACTCCATGGACTTGGAGTCACAAAGAGTTAGTCACAACTGTAACAACACAACACACACACACACATGAATTCTGAACAATTATTTTATTTTTCCATTGGCACCAATCCTTTCCTTATTATGGACTGTCCAGTCCATTCCAACTTATGGCAGCCCTTCTCAGGACTTTCAAGGTATAGGGTATTCAGAAGAAGTTTTACCATCCACTTACCCTGGTGCTGGCACAGCTTGCTCAAGATAATGCAGGCTGGCTCTTCTAAACTCTAAAATTCAGTCTGTTCAGCCAGAAACCTCTCACTGAAATATACAGTCAATATCATGTCTCCATTCTTTTCCCTTTGCCCAGTTTTGGCTGGATATATCCAGTGATTGCTGCTACTTTTGTTCTGGGTCTTCTTTCCAATCATATGCTTTGCTTTAAGCTATTTGATAAGCTCTGAAAAAGTCATACCATTTATAAGGTCTTAATTGCTGATGCTGCAATCATAGACTGGATAAATTGGTAATATCAGGAGGAACTCATACAAAAGCACACCAGGATGTCCACTCCCACCCCTGTAGGCTGAGATACAAAAGCCGATTCCTTCTGATAGCCTAGTCTAACTAAACTAGGACTCATTCAGAGGCAGCTTTTCTTATGGAAAAGCAATTTCTGGTACCATTTCAGATAATTTAACTAAAGCATGTGTAGTCCCTTCTGCAAAACCCTTAGACTTCAGCGCTGTACTTTGTTTGCCTTGTTATTCAACTACAAAAGTAAAATCCTGGGCCAGCCTGCCTTTTTTTGCTGCCTGAACCAAAAGCAGAATGCCATCTCTCTCCATTCCATTATAAAAAAGAATGAGTAGTAGAGGAATCTAACTTCAACATTCGTGGTGGGAGAGTATCTTCTAATGCAGTGGTTGCTAAACTTAGAGATAGAGATGATCTTGGACTATGACCACAGGAGCTCTGGTCAGCAGAAGCTATAGGTGGGACTTCTGATAGGTATAATGCAAGTATATTAGGGCCACAAATGTGGGGACTATTGCTCTATTGCAGGCGAGGGCAGCTGCTATCTGAAATTTGTTAGGGGAGGCTCTGGGTGGCACAAACAATTCTATATAGTCATATTCCCCCAATCCCATCACTCAGCACCTGTGATGGCTTTGCTCTGCTGAATGGTAAGGCCAGCCCAGAGCACAGCTACATTTTTGGAATTTAGCTCTCAGAATATCTCAGACAATTCAAGCACTGGCCATAGGAACTAGGGATTCTGGGAGGGGTAGTCCAAATATGTAACTTTTCCAAGCTCATGACCACTCCTAACAGCATGCATAACCAAGAACCCATGGTGATTCACTGAGTGTTTAAAAAAAAAAAACACCAATGCAAAGCACCAAAATTATTTCCTTTTAAATTTAAAAAGTGAGTAGTAAATCAACACATGCAGTGAATTTTAAACCAAAGGGTCAGACTATGTTATAGATAGCTTGTTATAAGAAGCATGTTCAGGAGGCACAATGTTAACCAATGTTGTTTGCATAGTCATACCAGTCTCTCTCTCTCTCTCTCTCTCTCTCTCTCTCTCTCTCTCTCTCTCTCTCTCTCTCTCTCTCTCTCTCTCTCTGTGTGTGTGTGTGTGTGTGTGTGTGTGAGAGAGAGAGAGAGAGAGAGAGAGAGAGAGAAAGAATGTGTGTAGTGAGTAAATGTTGCCCAAGGGAGAACAGAGTGTCACTGCTGTAACTGACACCTTTCTTCTCAGTTATATTGGGTGATTGCAGGGCTACCTTTACATAGGAAAATCAGTGGCATTGGTGGGACAGAAGAGTCATTCTGCTTTAGAGAAGTGATGGGATTCAAGCTTCAAAGGGCCAATCCTGAAGGGGCTTGGCCGTGGAGTCTCATTTTGTAGTCATGAGTTCTACATCCATCTGTTTTACATCCAGCCTTATTTATTTATTTAGAATATTTTTCTCCCACCTTTCTCCTTGGAAAAGGACCCACGGTGGCTTACAATAATGAGGGACAATATACAGCCCGGAACATTTAAGACATATTCAAATGACATGACATATTCAAAACTAGATACCTGAAGTGATACCAAAGGCTTTTGTGCCAGTGCAAAAGTGGCAGAAAAGGAGAACATAACTCTGGGTGAGCATCTGGGCAATAGAAATTGCTGGAGATTGAGTCAAGCTACAAAGCTTCTCAAATGAAATATGTCAATAGGATATTGGATAAACATTCCCCTTAGATGTGAGTCCTTAGATGTTTAGGCTGTTTTGTGCAGAAGCCACTATAGTACTGGTTAAGGCTCCTCTGTCCACCCCCCCCCCCACAACTCCAAGAGTCAGTGAAATGACATGGTATGCTTAAAAACTAAGATAGTGACAACAAGGCAGTTATATAGGGCTAAAAGGGAAAACAAATCCAATTGTTGTTATATATTTGTGTTACACCATCCCAAAATGCATATAAGAGGCATAAAAGCCACTGAGTTTTTGTCATCTGGACCATACCAAAGGCTGTACAAAAAGGAAAAGGAATGCCACTCTTAAAGTCATGCCACTTGCATGGTGTCTTTGATGAGGTTTCACAAAGGCAGGTGCAATCTTTAGGAATGCCTGGGGGAATGTTATGTAGCACTGGGTGGAATGTACTTGATCCTTTACCAGCAGCTAACAGGAAGAATGTCAGTTGTCTTAATCCGGTTGAATAGAGTATTAGGTGCTGGACTAAGAAAAAAAAAAAGGCATCAGAAGCCAAATTAGACCGCTGAAAGGAATGAGCCCTGAGAGGATAAATTCTCAGGTTTAGGTGTCATAAAGTCCTTCAAATTGGTCTTCTCCAAGTTAAACTAAAAGAGACCATAAGGAAGATGCCAAAATGAAACATGAACTTCAGAAATTAATGCTGAGGGCTTTACTGTCCAGAAAATAGGAATCTGTGCAAATTGAAATGGACAAGTGTTGATGGAGGGGGTAATAGCAGTAGTCTTCTATGCAATAATGGTATTCTATGATGCCTAATACATCTCCACAATGAGCAGTGGATATGTATTTCTTTGGGGCTCTGTGTGACTTATTTGTAAAGCATTCACAAAGTCCCATTTAGTTCAATGGATCAGGGTTTTTTTGTACTAATATTAGTTTTAGGCAAATGCTTACAACCCTTGGAGAGATTTAGTATCCTTTTACCGTATGACAAGGTAGAGGCCTCAAAATGCTTTTAATTTTAACTCCCCTTTTCCCTCACCAGTATACTAGGTGGCAAGGGATGCTAGGAGCCTCAGTCTGACATCATCTCAAGGGCCACACTTTGCCAGCCCCTTCTGTAAAGGCAAACGACATTGGGTGCTTTAGCCCTAAAAGTCATTGCAATTGATAACACCGGATTTTGTGGTGTAACCTGTGGACCAGGATTTTAGCCAATGTGTTGATTAAATTTTCTTATAATTACTATGCTCTCATCTCTCCTCAAATATTGCTTTTAGAGACCATTTGGGTTATAGATGCCATTTTTCTATTGTATATATTTTAAAGAAAAAAGGAAGCATAAGTTTTAATGTACCCTCAATATTGTATGGTTCAAATAACATTGATTTCTAAAAACTAAGGCCAACACCTGTTTAGGAATGAATGAACGACTGCATAGGTGTCTTCCTCAGATGCAAATGGGCCCAATATTGTGTGGCTAATAAAATACAACTGGTTGTACAACCAATCTCTCAAGCAATGGAGAAACCAGGCATAGAAAGGGGGACCTGCCAGAATCAAGGAAATGCTTATGTGCTACCTATGAGCAATCTAGCAAGCTGTTCTGTGGTGGTCGCACTTCTGCAATCACCCAGTGCAACAGACTTTTGGCTTAAGAGAATAACAAACTCCTTTCCAAAAATAATGTTTCAAGCTCTGACTAAACACAACAATGGCGTTTCTATATGGGGATCTGTATGTACTATCTGAATGGATTCTTGACAGAGTTGTGAATGCATCTTGAAGAATAATGATGCAATCATGAATATCATAATGAGAGCGGGCCTGTAGAAAGTGTCCAGTATGGCAGATAAGTTAACACTTTAAGTTTCAATTACTCTCACACTAGTGTTAGACTTGTGTTTTCTCCAGAAAACATATGGACTATAAAGGACAGACATATTCCTAAACTTTTGTAAATGAGTCTCAGACTGACAGACAGGAAAGCCCAAAGGTGCTTTGCAACATGCGACTTCTATATCTCAAATCACGTGAGAAGTTGGAATCAATGTTTAGTAACCAAAATAGGTTGGGTCTGAACCCCAATAGGATCTTAAGGTAAGTGAGATATTTAAAGAGTAGTTTTACCTATTGCACTCTGCTGCCATGAGTGCCAATGGTTGAGCCGAGAATCAAACCTAGGTTTCCTGAGGCCAAATCTGTCACTCTATCTACTGTACCATATTGGTTTTCCTCACAAATACAGTACGGTGGTACCTCAACTTACGAATTTAATCTGTTCTGAATGTATGCTCTTAAGTCAAACTACTCTTGAGTCAGAGTACCTATCTAAAAAATTGAAAAAATAAGTTAAAAATGAATTTTTGTTTTAAAAATTGTAAGTCGAGCAGACCATATCTAAAATTTGTAAGGTGGCAGTTAAAACACCAACAGTTTTCTGCTCTTAAGACAAGTTGCTCTTAAGTCAAGCTGCTCTTAAGTCGGGGTACCACTGTATTGGGAAATCTGCACCAAATGTGCAGATATCAGAAACTCTGAGATGCCTTGTGCTTTCTTCACAAAGCTTTTAAGCTTCCTTACAGAATACTTTATAGATATTATCTGCACACTATAAAATTTTTCCCAAGTCTATGATGCAATTAAAGTTGTATTCCTCAGACCACCTACCTAGAGTAGTTGCACAGTTTATCATCAAGAGTTGCTTCCAGCAGCTTTAATCTAGGATCTTGTTGGTGACAGCATGCTTTAAATACAAAATAACATGCTAATATTGCGGTCCTGAACCATAAGTATAATACAAGCCTGGCAGCAATATTCTGGTTGGTGTATTTCAGAAATGATGGCAGCCTCAAGTGTAAGTAAGCTGCCAGACATCCAGCACCACCACAATATAGCGCAGTGTCTCCTACAATACAATTTTATGATTTAGTATGTTGATCCACACATTCTTCCAGATACAGGAGAATGGTATCAGGAGACAGATATCTAGTCTCGTGTGTTCCCAGACGCATTTGGTGGGGCCACTGTGAGATCCAGGAAGCTGGACTAGATGGGCCTTTGGCCTGATCCAGCATGGCTCTTCTTATGTTCTTATGTTCTTCAGCTACCTCATCAATGGTTGAGTAACCAAAACCACAGAAATTGAATTATGTATCCATGGCACATACAAACTTGTGCTCAGATACAATATTTGCATCCTGCCTTACATAGTAGGTAACTGGGATGGCAGACCTGCCTACCTCATTTGCTCAACCACATAAGACAGTGAATTATCTGGAAATGCTTCCATTAAATGTATCAAGAGCCTTTAGGGGACTCGATTTTCTAAGATAATTATTAGAGAGGGTCTCGAAATGAATTTTTAATTTGTTTCATTTTTCATTATTCGTTTCATTGGCTAACAAAACGAATAATGAACCGACCCATCAAAGAAAAACAAAACAAAACAAAATGGAAATTTCCATTTCATTTACTTTGTTTTTCATTCCTGGCACTTACCTTGTCCAATGAGTGGAGTCCTCCAGGAGTTCCACCTCTCAGCTGTGTGGAAAAAAACCCCGGCAGTAAAAAAAAATCCATAATAATAATAATGTTGTCCCGGCCCAGGAGCTGCATGGTCGGCACAATAAATAAAATAAAATAAAATAAAATAAAAACAGCGCCGATCAGGCCTTGGGGGCCGCGTGGTCGGCACTGGAAAATGTAAAATAATAAAAATAATAAATTTTTAAAAATGCCACCTGCAGATGGGGTGTGGGGAAGCAAGAGGCACTGGCTCCAAGCCCGTGCCTCTCATCTATGAAAAAAAAGCCCCCTGCAGCGGGGACTTTAAAAAAAATCAATAATAATAATAATAATAATAATAATAATAATAATAATAATAATAATAATAATAATAATAATAATAATAATAATAATAATAATAAAAGATTTTTAAAAATGGGCACATGGGGAAGCAACCCCTTCTCAGCTGTGGAAAAAAAGGTCTGGCAATAATAATAATAATAATAATAATAATAATAATAATAATAATAATAATAATAATAATAATAATAATAATAATAATAATAATAATAAAAAAATTAAAAAGCACCGACCCAGCCTGGGAGTGGCGCAGAAACAAAAAGTAAGAAAAAGTAAAAAAGAACCAAAATGAAATGAAATACAAAATGATTTTTTTAAAAATAATTGTTTCATATTAACAAAATGAAATGGGGGAAGAAAATAATAACAAAACAAAACAACATTTTGGCATTTTGTGCCCATCTCTAATAATTATTCATAACTCCCTGGGTGAAATCCAGTAATAACTAGAGTTGATCCACTGAATTGGTGGGGATTTCATGACTTAACTCTCCCACAAATACCATTGATTTAGTGGATGCACTCCAGTTGTGATTTGCTACTGGAATTTAACCTCTGCTTTGATATATATGGGTGATGCCTCATCACTAAGTCTTCAGCAGAATGTGGCATAAGCAACTAATGCTTTAGTAAATAAGTAAAGGTTCCACCCACACATCCATGTTAGTCATGGTGACTTTAAATCAGATTTTGTGCTTAAATCTACAAGATGTTGGGCAAATGCCTATGGAGAATACACATTCTGAAGTAAGACACATGGCACAGTTACTGGAAAATGATTGGGAAGGCAACATATTCATGATTTTTAATTATTTCTTGGGGATGTTCAGTACTTCATTTTCAAGTTTAACTTTTTTATACCGGGCAGTGGCGGCAGTGTGTGTGTGTGTGTGTGCCTTCTCTAAGCAAAATGTGACTTCCCTTCTCTCCTCTGTTGCCTGGGCATGCTTTCTGCTTTCTCAATCTCCTGTTTTACATTCCAGCCAGTCCTGTCAGAATAACTGGTTTTCTTGAGTTGCTGCTGGTGTTTCTGACAATGCTATTCTGTCTCAATGTGGTGGAATAACTGGAGGGCATTTATTCTGTGTCTGCAATGACTGAGCCTGGCACTCTGAGCTTGACTTCTTCAGATTGCTTTAGGGGCATCAGCCATCAATTCCCTGCCTGGAAGCTTCTGTTTTAAGGTTGCCTGGTCTTTGAAGGAAGACAGAAGCTCTCCCGGTGATGATTACATTAAGCCAACTTGGCTTCCCTTAACCTTTCCATGGGACAGACTTTACCCCCTGCCATTTTGTGAGTTTACATTCAACTCACAAGAAGGCCACAAGTAATTAAGACTAGGTTATTGAAAAGGTAAAGCTACTTTAACGTAAGGTACAGCAAGCACATTGTAACTCAAATCAAACCCTGATTGAGGCTTTCTGTGCCTTTGAATATTAGCATAAATAATATAGATCAATAGATGTATCAGGGAAAGTTTAGTTTGTCATTCTGTTTTTTTAAAAATATTTGATACTGCCTTTTTCAGATTATTTGAGGTGACTAGGAGGACAAGGAGGAGGAAACAAATGGTAAAAAAATCATCCTTTGTAGTGATGGAATGAGTGACAACTGCAGACACAACAAAGAGGAAGTTTTAAAAGAAGTTTTATGGTGCAAAATGGCACTGACAAAAATGAAAGGCAACTTAAGAAGTCATGAGGAGCTCTTGTGGTTTATCTGCCTCAGCATGTTGTTTCCACCAATACTCTAGCCAGAGCTTAGGAAAATTACATTTTATCTGGTCTGTATGTATGAGAATGTGTTGCAGGGCATCATGGAGGACCCCTCATGGTCCATCTTCTGTCAAAGTTTGAGAGAGAGAAGGGGGAAGAGAAGAAAGAGCAACATCCATCACCTTTGACTGGGATGGGCAGGAGGGGAAGTTGAACTGAGGAGGGAGTTGTGATAAGTAACAAAAGGTCAAGAGGGATCAGGTATGCAGGCCTGTCTGACTACCTGTCAACCTGTCACCTCCCGCTGGTTATTTCTGACAAAATATTTTTAATAATTATTTCAGAAGGGAAAGAAGAAATATGCATTTTGTACATTGCACCTCCACTTGACCCACATTCCTTCAGCCAAAGACTATTTCTAACTTCAGAAGTGGAGATGGGGATTGAACCACCAGAATGGTGCTTCATCCTGATTTGTGGTTCATCAGCATTGATGAACCCCAAAGAAACTGATGAATTGAATTGCAGTTCATAGGTTGATGAGGTGTGTGTGTGGAAATTTGTGGTTCGTTGTTAATCACCGTTGATGAACCATGAGCCACAAATTTCCATCCCTCACCCACCTATGAACCACAATTCAATTCCCCAGTTTGTTTGGGGTTAACAAAACTAAACTAAGCCCCCTCACCCACCCCACCTACTTCACCCCTTCATTGTCTTCTGCCATGGCTTCAATTGCTGCTGCCTTCCTTGATGTTGTGACCTCCACCATCATGGCTGTGGCCACTACCATTGCGAGTTCTGAGTGGCCTCCAGATGGCCCAAGGCTGGCAAGGTTAAACAACCACAAAGCCCTCTGTTTTGCTTTGCTGGCCCTTGGGCCAGGCAAGGGACATCTGTGCATTGAAGGTGATGACATGTCCAGATGTTCCCGGCTTGCCCCAGGCTGGCAGAGAAAAATAATATCAGTGGATGGAGCTGTGGACAAGGTAAGGATGGGGCTGTGGAAATGGTGTGTGTGTGTGTGTGTGTGTGTGTGTGTGTGTGTGTGTGTGTGTGTGTGTGTGTGTGTGTGTGTGTGTGTGTGTGTGGACAGACTGTTTTAAAAAGAGACAGAGAAAGAGGAAGGAACAAATAAAAACAAGGAAATATTAATCCATTCATATCTTTTGGGTCCTCCAGACTCAACAAATATCAAGGGACAACTTTTTAATGAAACAGCAACATTCATTGAATATAATTCATCCCCATCTCTGTCCAGGAGTACTGTTTATTAGTCAATCCAGCCAGTCTCCTGTTTCATTTGATGTGGACTCAAAGTCCCTGGAAATACTCTAGGGACAGTCTATATATTGTAAGTAGTAGTGCTGTGATAATTTAGCGTAAAGCTCTCCCTTGTCTCAAGTTTTGTGCTAGGAGAGGCCCTGGCTTCACTTGAGCTTGGATGCTCCTAAGTGGACGTGATGGTTACAATGCTTAGCACATGGTAAGTGCTTCATAAATGTTCGATCACAGCAAAGATAGCAGGAGTAGCTGTGCCTCTGCAGAATGTTTGTGTGGTATCTTATTTCCTAGGTCCTGTCAATGCAATGTCCTCTGAAGGTCCCAGAGTGAATGAGAAGAATGAAGGGAAGGAATGGTGACAATTCTCATATATCACAAATCCAAATGCTGCTGCCAGACTTAGAGGAGGGGGGGGAGAAAAAGAAAAAAGAAGAGGAAAGACTTAAGTGTAGCATGACTGCAAAGGAATTCAATATTGCATTCTCCACAGTGAGTGACTGATCAAAGTGACTCGTTTTGAAAAGACAAACTCTTTCCCACTCCACCTGTGCAAACTTTTATTTAAAAGAAAAAGATCTTGGGGGAATGCTAATGGCAAAACTCCGTTTCCTTGAAGGATCAGAACAGTGCTGCAAATGGACTGATTGATTCTTTCATCTAGTTTTCACCTCTGGGGGAGAATCCTGTCTTAATAAATCTTCTGCATATGACACTAAGCTCCTTAGGATCTGTAGGGGGGCGAAAAGGAATGGTTAGCCCAAATGATTCTCAGCAAAGGGAGGTCAAAAAAGACACTGCTGTGAAAGTGTGCCCCTTTGTCTTCTACTGAACTTTAGGTGTGCGCACAACATAGAATCTTAAAAGAAGACAATACAACCTTAAAGCAAGCAAGCAACCAAACAATGAAAGAATTTAGAATGACAGTTTGGTGAGCGTCTCCAAGAAAATCTTTTACAGATCTCCAACCTTTCTCCAGAATAGAAGGGAGCAAAAGGCCAGTAGATAGGATTTCAGTCCCATTTCAGTGTATCCAGATGTTTTGGAAATTTGGATTACAGCTTTTTGAAGTCCCAGAAGAGCAAACATGGCAAAGCGTAAGGCTTGATGGGAGCTCCAAAAAACAAACCAACAATAACGACAACAGCATCTACAGCAGTGGTTCCCAATCTTGGCTAATCTAGGTATACTTGGACCACAACTCCCAGAAACTCTGGCAAGCATAGGTGGTGGTGAAGGCTTCTGGGAATCTCAATTCAGGAACACCTGGGTTACCCAAGGCTGGGAACCATAGACCTAGAACACTAAATGTTCTCCGGCCCCACACTACTGATTTCCCCAGCTTCTCAATCATGAGAAAAAATTTCTAAAAGTGTCTGTGAGTACTCATCTGAAGTGGAAATGATTGTTTTGGTACTTTTTCACTCCCCATGAAATTGGTTGTTTCAGTTTATTGCTGTTTTTTAAGAGAGGAAGAGATGACAAAATAAAGAAGAATGTATAGCAAACACTGTAAGTGGCTTTATCCATAAGCAGACTTAAAGGTTTAAAAGGCACCCCATAAGATTAACAGTGCAATTATGAATGCATGGCTAATCAGAAGTAAGTACAGAGGGATTTATTCCTGAGTAAATGCGCTGATGGATCAGTGAAATGAATCAGTCCTATCAAGTTGGGGGCCATTCATGAAACCATTTCTCTTAGCATTACTGAGACAAGTTTCATAAATTTTTTACTGAATCCATGTTTTATGCTAGCTCTACAGACTACTTATTACAACTGTAATTACCAGTTACAACAGATATGATAATGGCTTTGTGGATGCTGTTAAAATAAGCTCCCCATCTATCCAAGATTATTGAGAACAACATATTCAATGGAAATGAGCCATATATGGTGTGTTTCCAAAGCATTATATTAGGGTGAATGGTGTGATAAGACAATGCAACTCAGTCCAGTTCTAAGACAAAGACAGGTTTTGTTTGAATAAGTTGACATCTGAGTAAATGTGCGGAACTGTGCAGTTAATTTTACATCAAGGCTAATGTTAATCAGCTGTTATGTGTATCCATGGTTATGAGTACCCAGCTTGCTGGGGGGGGGGGCAATGTGTAGCCTGCACTCTGTAATTAAAATTGTAAACCGCCCAGAGACTACTTGTAGTAGTATGGGGCAGTATATAAGCAAAACACTTTGCTTTTGCTTTGCTTTCGGAAGAGGTGCTAGTGAATGAATCTGTCAACTCTGGCTTTTCCACCATGGAATTTTTTTTAAATCTCAGATTTCTTCCCTTGCATCTATGCAGAAATGTCTGGACTTGGAATGTTTCATTCTAAAACAGATGAATACAATGACATTCTTCCCTATCTTTTACTGTCACATAGGACTGATTGCTAAGTATGGTAGACTTGGATATGTGCCAAGGCTCTCAAGACAAATAAAGGCAGACAAAACTCAAGGTCTTCTGTATGATTTTCACTTTTCTTGGAATATCCCAGGTGTCTCTGTGTGCATGAATGCATACACATCAACAGGAAACAGCAGAGTTTGGAAGAAGTTATTTTTTAAATTCAGTTCCTGGAATCCACCTGCTAGCACAAGCAATGGCCATGCCATTGGGGTGTCCTGGGAGTTATATGCTGAAGAAAGCAAATTCCCAAGCTCTGAGCAGGAATATAGAATTCTCCATTTGAAGGTTCTACCTATGGATGTGCAGATTTGTGATGCTGGGCTACAATGGTGGTATTCTGGATATTTAATCCAAAAACTCAAATCTGCACATCTGTAGCTCACTGAGGTTACCTTCCTTGAGAACATCCAAAATGCTGAAGCTGGAACTTTCCAGACAGCCACTCATTCCTAAGTGGTTCGGCTACAATTAGCAAGCTCTGTTGATTTCCCCGGCAGCGAGAGCTCTTCTGAATGTCACCTGTGCCTGGAGCCTTGCCAGCAGCAACAGGATTTGTCCCCCTCCCCCAAGTGCTTATCTTTCATAAAGACTTTCCCATCTGAAATTGCTATCCACTAAAAACACAAAAGGGGAAAAATAGAGAACATCAGATCAACCAGCCACAATTACAGCAAGCACACGAGACAAAAACCTATTGTCATTTATCTCTCTGGGGACACCAGGGCTTTTGTTCGCAGCCCTATTATTGGCTCTGTACATGTTCTAAAATTATAATAATTAAAATGATGATTATAAGTGTCAAGGATTGCAGTTTTTCCCCTCTAATAGCTGAGAACAATCTGTTCATTTCTGAAGCATCAAGGGAAAAAAGTTTTTTTAAAAAAACGAACAGAGGTGCAGAAAAGATACCCCATCCAGCCTCTTTGTACAGTTGGCAGAAAGCTTTTCTTGTTAGGGCTTAAATAAATCCTGCTGGCCTTTCCTTTGCTTCAAAATGTAACAGGAAAAGAAACTAAACCTTGAGAGGGTAACATTTGGAGCAGAAAATTTCAGTGTGATCCTGACTAAACAGATGCTCTGGCTTCTGTAGTGGGTTTGGAATGAGATCTGTTCATGTTTTTGGACATCCGCTCCCAGAATTCCCCAAAAATCATCTCCTAGAATTGCACAGTAACTCCCAGAATTCTGCCTGGGAAATTCTTGGAGAGCTTTGGGAGCTGTAGTCCAGTTCTATGAGATGCTGCCTGGGAAGTTCTGGAAGTTGTAGTCCAAAAACACACATCTGCACAGCTCTGTTTGCAATAAGCTGAAAATGTCTTGTGCCAACCTTCTGGAGCAGAGGGCTCCATGGGATGAAAACTCTATGAAAAAGGGACAGAACCCAGGCTCCAACTTACTGAGAATACTTGTAGAAGCAGAACAGAGTTCAATGAGGTCTAGGGTTCTAAGTTCTACTAGATACAACAAAGCTTCAAGGCAATTCTACTGTTTGTTGTTTGTCCCAAGCACACTATTCCTCTAAACAGGAATAGTCCTTTGGAATAGCAATGATCCATAGCCGATATTATCCAGAAAGTTCCCCATCCTTGTTCTTTATCCATATCTAATAGCTATGGATAAAGAACAAGGTTGGGGAACTTTCTGGATAATGACCAGCCATAATGGATTATTATTGCTGTTCGAAATTGATGGACACCATGATTCCTGTACTGTAATGGTTGCTACTGGAAAAGCTCTCTTTCTCTACCTCTCTTTGTGTGTGTGTGTGTGTGTGTGTGTGTGTGTGTGTGTGTGTGTGTGTGTGTGTGTGTGTGTGTGTGTGTGTGTGTGTGTGTGTGTGTGTGTGTGATCAAAATGGAAAGAGAAATCTCTTGTTTCCGTGCAAGAACTGCAGCATGGTTCTGGGTATCTTTAGTAAGAAATGGGTCCCTGGAATTAAGCAAAGCATACTTATTCCCAAGTATTTATCCATTTGCAACCTTAGAGTTGTTCATTGGCATCTGAGCACTATTACCTCTGTTCCAAGCTTGTAGGAACAGAGATTGATTGCCAAGTTTACTAGGTAAGTGAAGGAAAGTGAGAGGACTATGGAGTTTTGTTTTGATTTGCCATTGGTGAAGAAGTCACTCACTGGCCTCTCTTTCTTTCTTCCTTTCTTTTTCCACTATCATGACAAAATGGAAGGAAAAGGGGCTGGAGAGATCAGCTGGGAAACAGAAAACAAAAATGCACGCAAGAAGAGGGGAGAAGGCAGGCGGGCAAGCAAGACTGAAGCCGTGTAAAAGGAATTGGAGAAATGTTGATAAATTGTATTTAGCAGCTCGCACAATATCTGTGGCCACAACAATGGCCTTTTTCTGCCAGCAGATTATCCCAGCCAGTCCTTCCTCTAATAAAAAAAAGGAGGAAGAAGGTGGGGAGGGGAGAGGAGAGGAAAATAGAGCACCAAAGAAAAGGAAAGGCGGGCGGCGAGGCAGCAATCAATGCTGCCCTTTATGCTGCCTGACATTTGAGGGACTTGTTATCGACGGCTGCTGCCTGCTTTATCTAAATGTATCTCCCCAGCTGCCAGGCAGAGTCCTGATAGTCGGCTGAAATGTGCTGATGGCCTCAGTTGATACCGCTGACCGCCCCAATCGCCCACGTGCTTGGGTGGCAGGTGCCGGGTGACTCCTGTCATTCCGTCGCTGCCAGTCCTGCCAGGCTCACTGGAAAAAAAGAGGGCAGAGCTAACACAGAGGACAGGCCCATCCCCAGTTTGCTAGCCTCCTTACCCTTCTTTGGGACAAAGCCCTCCTCCCCAAAAAAAGGCTGGGCAAGAGAAGGGGAGGGAGAGATGGAATATACTGGTGGTCCCCCCCTCCCAATCCCTGTTGTTTCTTTTATCATCAGCTCAGCTTCGTCCTCCATCGTTCCTCTGTTGGAATTGCCTTGTGTGCCTCCTCCTTCCCCTGATTTTCTGTTGATGAATGATAAGCCCTGGCTGCTAGTTTGTATGATATCGTAGAAAATCTCTGCCTTTTATTACACCATAATGTGTACGTTTGTACCTATAGAACTATATTCAGAATGAATCTGCTTGAAATGCATGACTGTGCATTTAGAGCCCTGTTGGTTTATAGATCGCACAGGCCTTTCTGCATGTTTGTGCATGTCAGAGGAATGGCCAAGTCTATTGCTGTTTGTCACACTGAGATTTTGTGTGTGTTGACAAAAGGCTGGTGAAAACAAACTTAAACAAAATCAATGAGCTTTGCTTTCTTTGAATGCTGTGAATTTTAGTACCTTCTGATCAAAAGTAATTTGGTTGATATTCTCACCCATCCATAGTATGAGCAGCTGTAGCAAGCTTGCAGACATATAACATCCTAGGTAGTCCATCTTTTTGTTCAGTTGAGCCAATAGGGTAGGGATTCAGGGCAGGAATAAAGGAGGCTTTCCAGTAAATTCATTATCAAGCTTGGAATGTAACTTTTTAAATAGGATCTCATTGTGTTATTTCTTGGCCATCAGGAGGTCCTTACTTTTATCATTGCTTCAGCTGCACAATTTGTAGCATGAAGCATTGTTAACACATTGTGTTGTAAAATAGAAGAAAATGATATTTGACCAAAATCCTGCAAGTCCATTCTATGCCATGGTTGCTTAGGAGCAATAAATACTTCCTGGACCCCCCTCCCAAATGTTGGGGATTCCTAGGAGCAAACGTCAGGAGAAAAGAGAAGGGGAGTGTGAATTAAAGCTGGAAAGTCACCAGACTCACCACTGCCAGTACCAGTCCCACAACCTGCTGCCACTGCTGTTCAGACCACTATTGTTGTCTTCTTCTTCTTCCTTGCCTTCACTCTCCCTGTAAGTGTGCTTGCAAATCAATGGGGGCAAGGAATTACTGCATCATAGTAGAAGACTTTGGTTATCTCAAGGAGTGTAGTGGTATACACAAGTGGTTTCTATTAGTCAGGGATGGGGAACCTTCAGCCCTCCAGATGTTTGGGACCACAACTCCCAGAATTCTGAGTCTATTAGACATGGGCACGGAGCGGCAAAATTTTCATTTCTTTTACCGTTTTTTTTGGTTCCGTATGTAATGGAAACGGTAACGGTAATTAAGCCGTTACCACTTGAACTCGAACTGAAAAAAGAAAAATTAGGTCGGGTTTTTCATTTCCGTTTGTGGCATCACGACGATCGCGCGATGCCAAGCAAGCACAGAAAAAGTTTTTTAAAAAAAAAAAAAAAAAACCCGACTCCCTCCTGGCCGAAAAAGCAGGCGAAAATATGCCTGCCTGAGGCTTTGCCACCTACCAGAGGGGTGGTTTTTTTTTTGGGGGGGGTCCCTGGCCTCCCCCCTCCTCTCCTGTCCTGGGCTGCTGGCACCAGGCTGAGGAGGCATCATTCTCGTCGTCTTGCCATGCCATGTGGTGGTGGTGGGATCCAAAATGGTGACTGCAATTTTTCTTTTAAAACCGTGGTCAAAAAACACACCAAAGCACAACAGAAACATGTGAAATGTATTTATTTTAAATGCCTGAATTTTAATAGTAGCAGCAGTGGGTTTTTAATAGCAATAAAACATCGCATTGATTTTATTTTAATTTTTTTAGACCTGCCCATTTGGGCTGGGCATGGGATGGGACCATGGAATTGTTTCCACCAATGGCATGGCCAGGTTTTGACTGACACTTCTGGATGTGCCAGAGGGCATAAAAAGCCGAGGCACCTTCCAGAAGTCGCAGTCGGGTCTTGCATGTGGAGGGAGGAGGGCTGTGCTGTGCTGCTGGTGGTGCTTGTGCTCTTGCAGAGATTATTCAAGGAGGGAGGCCTGGAGGCTTTAGGCTTTAGGCAGGCAGGGAGGGAATTGATTTTTTATTTAAAATTTCTTTGATTCCCTGCAGCTTTGTCTGGTGAAGGGAAGCAGTTAGGGTTTTTTATTTGTCCGCTTCTCTGGCTGTTTGTGGGGAGAGGAGGATTTTTCTGATATTGGATGAAGGGGGAGGGTCGACTGGGAGTGGGAGGTGTGGATTTATTTTAAAATATATTATATACTACAATTTATTTTCTATTTTTCCCAACTTCAATTTGCTTGCACACACACACATTTGGGGTGCAAGCCAAGAACAGAATCTCTATCCTAAGTGGAGAATATTTTACAATATTATTTAGTTTACTAATTACTTACTTCATTGTTTGTTTTTAAACTTGTTGTGCTGTGTGTGTGCTCTTGAACACACAGACACATTCCATTTAAGTGGATCAAAAGAATTCTGAAAATTATTTTCAGTTTATTCCCTGACTACAACTACTGTTTGTTTGTTTGTTGTGTTGTTGTGTGTGCGCTTGAACACAGAGGCAGGCACATTCCATTTCAGTGCATCAAGTTGAATCCAGAAAATTATTAAACGATTTCATTCCCTGATCTACAACTACTAAACTATATTGTACTTACAGCACGATATCTTTCTGGGGAGGCATAGTACCACACTACTGTCTTTTCACTTCAGGCTTATTTTTGGGGCTTGGCTGAAGCCACCTGTCCAGCTGCACACCCACAAACATTTGGGGTGCAAGCCAAGAACAGAACCTCAATCCTAAATGGAGAATATTTTGTTGTTGTTGTTCAGTCGTTCAGTCGTGTCCGACTCTTCGTGACCCCATGGACCAGAGCTCGCCAGGCCTTCCTATCCTCCACTGCCTCCCGGAGTTTTGTCAAATTCATTTTGGTTGCATCGGTGACACTGTCCAACCATCTCATTCTCTGTCGTCCTCTTTTCCTTTTGCCTTCGATTTTTCCCAGCATCAGGGACTTTTCCAGGGAGTCCTCTCTTCTCATGAGGTGGCCAAAGTACTGGAGCCTCAGCTTCAAAATCTGTCCTTCCAGTGAACATTCGGGGTTGATTTCTTTCAGAATGGATAGGTTTGATCTCTTTGCAGTCCAGGGGACTCTCAAGACTCTCCTCCAGCACCACAGCTCAAAAGCATCAATTCTGCGGCGATCAGCCTTCTTTATAGTCCAGCTCTCACTTCCATACATCACTACTGGAAAAACCATAGCTTTAACCATCCTGACCTTAGTTGGCAAACTGATGTCTCTGCTCTTTAGTATGCTATCTAGGTTTGCCATTGCTTTCCTCCCAAGAAGCAGGCGTCTTTTTATTTCATTGCTGCAGTCGCCATCTGAAGTGATCAAGGAGCCCAAGAAAATAAACTCTGTCATTGCCTCCATTTCTTCCCCTTCTATTTGCCAGGAGGTGATGGCACCAGTGGCCATGATCTTAGTTTTTTTGATGTTGAGCTTCAGCCCATTTTTTCCACTCTCCTCTTTCACCCTCATTAAGAGGTTCTTTAATTCTTCCTCACTCTCTGCTATTAGAGTAGTATCATCTGCGTATCTGAGGTTGTTGATATTTCGTCCGGCAATCTTAATTCCGGCTTGTGATTCATCCAGACCGGCCTTTCTCATGATGTACTCTGCATATAAGTTAAATAGGCAAGGTGACAATATACAGCCTTGTCGTACTCCTTTCCCAATTCTAAACCAGTCAGTTGTTCCATATCCAGAGGGTTGCTGCTTGTCCCACATATAGATTTCTTAGGAGACAGATAAGGTGGTCAGGCACTCCCATTCCTTTAAGGACTTGCCATAGTTTGTTGTGGTCTACACAATCGAAGGCTTTGGCATAGTCAATGAAGCAGAAGTAGATGTTTTTCTGGAACTCTCTGGCTTTCTCCATAATCCAGCGCATGTTGGCGATTTGATCTCTAGTTCCTCTGCCCCTTCGAAATCCAGCTTGTAGTTCTGGAAGTTCTCTTTCCACATACTGCTGAAGCCTGCCTTGTAGAATTTTGAGCATAACCTTGCTAGCATGTGAAATGAGTGCAATTGTGCGATAGTTGGAGCATTCTTTGGCATTTCCTTTCTTTGGGATTGGGATGTAGACCGATCTTTTCCAGTCCTCTGGCCACTGCTGGGTTTTCCAAATTTGCTGGCATATCTTATGCAGCACCTTTACAGCATCCTCTTTTAAGATTTTAAAGAGTTCAATTGGAATGCCGTCACCTCCACTGGCCTTGTTGTTTGCAATGCTTTCTAAGGCCCACTTGACTTCACTTTCCAGGATGTCTGGCTCCATGTCAGCAATTACGCTATCTTGGTTATCAGGGACATCCAGATCTTTCCGATATAATTCTTCTGTATATTCTTGCCATCTCTTCTTGATCTCTTCTGCTTCAGTTAGGTCCCTACCATTTTTGTCCTTTATCATATCCATCTTTGCACGAAATACCCCTTTAATATCTCCAATTTTCTTGAACAGATCTCTGGTTTTTCCTTTTCTGTTGTTTTCCTCTATTTCTTTGCACTGTTCATTCAAGAAGGCCGCCCTGTCTCTCCTTGCTATTCTTTGGAAGTCTGCATTCAATTTTCTGTATCTTTCCCTTTCTCCCTTGCATTTTGCATCCCTTCTCTCCTCCGCTATTTGTAGGGCCTCGTTGGACAACCACTTTGCTTTCTTGCATTTTCTTTTCTTTGGAATATTTTTCATTGCAGCCTCCTGTACAATGTTACAAGCCTCCATCCATAATTCTTCAGGTGTTCTGTCCACCAAATCTAGTTCCTTGAATCTATTCTTCACTTCCACTGTGTATTCATATGGGATTTGACTTAGGTTATACCTAACTGGCCCAGTGATCTTCCCTACTTTCTTCAGTTTAAGTTTGAATTTTGAAATAAGAAGCTGATGATCTGAGCCACAGTCAGCACCAGGTCTTGTTTTTGCTGACTGTATAGAGCTCCTCCATCTTTGGCTGCAGAGAACATAGTCAATCTGATTCCGGTATTGTCCATCTGGTGATGTCCATGTGTAGAGTCGCCTTTTGTGTTGTTGGAAAAGAGTGTTTGCAATGACCAGCTTGTTCTCTTGACAAAACTCAATTAGCCTTTGCCCTGCTTCATTTGGAACTCCAAGGCCAAACTTGCCAGTTATTCCTTTTATCACTTGACTCCCTACTTTAGCATTCCAATCCCCTATGATGAGAAGAACATCTTTCTTTGGTGTCAGTTCTAGAAGTTCTTGTAAGTCTTCGTAAAATTGTCAATCTCAGACTCTTCAGCACCGGTAGTTGGTGCATAAACTTGGATTACTGTGATGTTCAAAGGGCTGCCTTGGAATCAGGCCGAGATCATTCTATCATTTTTTTAGGTTGTATCCCAGCACTGCTTTTCTCACTCTATTGTTGACTATGAAGGCTACTCCATTTCTTCTTTGGGATTCTTGCCCACAGTAGTAGATGTGATAGTCATCTGAACTGAATTCACCCATTCCTGTCCATTTAAGTTCACTGATACCCAGGATGTCAATGTTTATTCTTTCCATCTCACGTTTGACCACATCCAGCTTACCCTGGTTCATAGATCTCACATTCCAGGTTCCTATGCAGTATATTTCTTTGCAGCATTGGACTTTCCTTTCTCTTCCAGGCACGTCTGCAGCTGAGCGTCCTTTCGGCTTTGGCCCAGCCACTTCATTAACTCTGGAGCTACTTGTACTTGTCCTCCGCTCTTCCTCAGTAGCATGTTGGACACCTTCCGACCTGAGGGGCTCATCTTCCAGCGTCATATCTTTTAGCCTTTTGTTTCTGACCATGGGATGTTCTTGGCAGGGATACCGGGGTGGCTTGCCAGTTCCTACCCCAGGAAGTCTTATTACAGGCCTCATTGTCAGCAGTGTAATTAGCCTTACAATGATGAAAGCACAGTTCAGCCTGTTTTATTTTGTAGCCTCACTGATCAACTGGGACACAAAAGTAGAAATGTGCCCCATTTATAAGATATTCCAGACTGAGGCAGGAGAATATTTTACTAATAATATTGTGTGTGGAGAATATTTTACTACAATATTATTAGTTTACTAAATAATTACTTACTTCATTGTTTGTTTATAAACTTGTTGTGTTGTGTGTGTGACCTTGAACACAGAGACACATTCCATTTAAGTGGATCAGAAGAATTCTGAAAATTATTTTCAGTTTATTCCCTGACTACTGTTTGTTTGTTTGTTGTGTTGTTGTGTGTGCACTTGCACACACAGGCAGGCACATTCCATTTCAGTGGATCAAGTTGAATTCAGAATTTAGAAAACTATTTTTATTTTATTCTCTGACTGTGCCTGCATGCACTGCAGTTTTGCTGACTGAGTGCTGAGGAAGGGAAGAGCAGTTCTTCTGGACTTCCGGTCTGGATTTCGTTTCATTTCAAATACTACCATTTGTTTTCTAGTTTTTCCTCCATTTCAGTGGATCAAGTTGAATTCCGAAATTAGAAACTTATACCAAGGGCCAGCAGGGCAACATTGAAAGCTCGTACAAAAGAACACAGTGTGAGAGTAAGCTTGTGGGTCAAAAGGATAAGTTTATTAGAATAGTTTGTTACTTTACACAAATATAAAAAGAAAATATATTTCTAATACTTTTGAGAAATAAAAAAATGAGGAGGGGTGGCAGAGCTAGAGGGAAGGGCAGGGGGACCCCCACTAAAATAATAGGGGCACATTTCTGAAGGAAGGCACAGTAAGTAGTGCAGATAGTGATATTGCTGCCACTCCCTCTCCAAGCAGCAGCTGCACAACCAGCACGGCCGTACCATCTTCTGTCACAGAGGGAAGCATGGATGACTGCATGCGAGCCCCATCACCACCAGGCTTTGACATGGACACCCCCCCCCCCCCCCGTTTATCAGGAGGAAGACGAGGACTTGGAATCAGAAATGGGCTCTTTGCATCTACATATGCTGGATTCTGAGGACCTGTTGGGAGGAACAGACGAAAGGCAGGCTTCAGGCAGTGATGGAAGGAGCAGCCCTCTTTCCACCTAGAGTACCACCAGTGACAGCAGCAGCCAATTGTCCCAGCAGGGTACAAGCCACACCACCACCAGCACAGCAGCGGCAGGCAGTACCAGAGGGGGCAGTACTTTCCATAAGCCTCGCGGCTCTCTCTGGGAGCATTTTGATAACAGCCCAGAAGACTCGAGGCTTGCAGTGTGCAAGAAATGTGGGGTGGTCGTGCGCAGGGGGAATGACCCCAAACACCTCTCCTCAAGTGCCTTGCATAGCCACCTCATGCGAAGGCACCCTGGGACTCTGCCTGGGACAGTGTCAGGCCCTGGTTCCTCAGGGAAGAAGAGAGGGGAAGCAGGCATGGGGAAGGACTCCAGAGACAGCTCCGCTGAGAGTGGGAAGAGGCAGGCCACTCTGCAGGAAGTGGTGCCGCTGTGTGGGAGTTTTATCAGCCAATGAAATAGGGCCAAGGCACAGGAGACCACCACTCGCGTGGTGGGTGAAATGGTGGCCATGAACGGGTTGCCCCTCTCCTTTGTGGAGTCATCAGGCTTCAGGCACCTGATGAAGCATGTGGCTCCATGATACGAGCCTCCATCCCAGCGTACCTTGAGCAGGCGGGTGATTCCCTCCCTTTTTGTGTCCGTCAGGGACATGGTCCGGGCCCTGCTGCAGGCGGCCAGAGGAAGGAAGATCCACTTCACTTCTGACCTCTGGGCCGGTGGGCACCATGGATACCTCTCTCTGACGGCTCATTGGTGGCAACCCAAGGAGGTCCTTGACACTAGGGCATCCCATGAACAGCTGCAGGGGGAGCCACAAGGGAGCACCCCAAGAGGGTACAGGGTGGTGCTTCTCCAGGCACAAAGCATGGAGGACAGTGCCAAAGGCATCCACATTGCTGAGGTCCTCAAGACGGCACTGCGAGAGTGGGCACCCAAGGGGGAGGTCAATCGCGGATTCATGGTTACTGACGCAGGCCGTAACATGATCAACGTGGTTGATAGGGCAGGGCTTCACAGCATCATGTGTGCAGCACACAAACTGCACCTAGTGGTGGGCGATGCCATTGGGCTTGGAGCCCCAAAGGACTCCTGGGATGAGGGGACCCTGGAGACCAAGGCCTTGCTGGACAAGTGCAGGAAAATAGTCGGGCACTTCTCATGCAGCGTCAAGGCATCCAGGATGATGCGTGAGAGGCAGGCGGAGACGGGCCGACCAGAGCACGTCCTGATCCAGGACGTGACCACCTGGTGGAACTCCACCTACAAAATGGTCAAGTGCCTGGTGGAGCAGAGGCACGTGGTGGAATACGTCATGTCACACACTCCCGTCCTGCCTGAGGGAAGGGTGTTTGACATTGGTGCTACCGAGTGGCTCGCCCTCTCCCCGATGGTGGGTATCCTGCAGCCTTTTGAGGAGACCACCCACGTCCTCAGCAACTACAACGCCAGCCTGGGCCACGTAATCCCCCTGGTAAATGCCCTTCGCCAACGCCTAGAGGCCAGTATCCGGGAAGAAGCCGATCTTCTCCCAAAGTGCAGGGCCTTGGCAGACAGGCTGTTGACCGGCGTGGATACCCAGCTTAGCCCACTGAGGAGGGAAAAGGTGTACCAGATGGCATGCCTGTGCGACCCTCGCGTCAAGGGTTGCCTGGCGGGCAGCACTGCCGACCTAAACTCCTGGTAGATGGAGCTATGCCGTCAAGTCCGCAGGGCTGCCTCAAATCAGGCCCAGGCGCTCCCGAGGGCGCATGGAAGCCAGAGCGATGCAGAAGAGGAATCCTCGCAAGGGTCCTCCTCCTCCTCTACTGCAGGAGTGTACACCCAGAGACCAGGTTCCTTACCAGCAGCAAACTACCTGGCCTCTGCCCTAG
This sequence comes from Phrynocephalus forsythii, assembly GCA_029282475.1. Lineage (NCBI taxonomy): Eukaryota > Metazoa > Chordata > Lepidosauria > Squamata > Agamidae > Phrynocephalus > Phrynocephalus forsythii. The sequence goes on from JAPFRF010000002.1 coordinate 85,097,332, forward strand.
TCATGGCAGTCTCCTCCTCAGTGGAGGCAAGGGAGGAAGAAGAACTGGACCCCGCTCTGACCATGGTGAGGGAGTACATGGCAGATCCCCCCCAACCCCTCACCTTGGACCCACTCCACTACTGGGCCAGAAAGGCAGACATCTGGCCCACTCTTTCGACTCTGGTGTTGGACCTCTTGTCCATCCCACCCACCAGTGTCCAGAGTGAGCATGTCTTCTCCCACATGGGAGATGTCCTGAGGCCGCACCGCTCTGGGGTTTTTAGTCCAAGAACATCTAGGGACCATGGTTAGGAACCGCTGTCTTAGCTGCATCAGGCAAAGGCTGGTACACCCACTTGGAAAGATGTTAGATCAAGGCCTAGAAATCAGAGCAGGGATTCCAAGGTGATTCTACCTTGTTCATTCTTCAAGTGCTTTCAGACTGCTCATGCCATTTTGCCAACGAAGAAAGAACACTGTGATTCTAGCTGGGGTGCAGGTGCTCTGCAATAAAAGTATTTTAACCTTCCCAGGGGCTTTGTCCAGAGAGTTTCAAGTACAGGCCATTCCCAGCCTATAGACTGTATTTCATAAGAATATAAGAACATAAGAAGAGCCATCAGGCCAAAGGTCCATCTAGTCCAGCTTCCTGTATCTCACAGTGGCCCCACCAAATGCATCTGGGAGCGCATGACACTAGATATCTGTCCCCTGATACCACTCCCCTGCATCTGGCCCTTGAAGTACCCTGTTTTTAAGCCTGGAGATTACACATCTCCATCATGGTTTGTAACCTGTAATGGACTTCTCCTCCAGGAATCTGTCCAATCTCCTTTTGAAGGCCTCCAGGCCAGATGCCATCACCACATCCTTTGACAGGGAGTTCCACAGACTAACAACACGCTGGGTAAAATATATTAATTAGTGTTTAATATGAAACCTGGTCATAAGTAGAAAAAATATATTTTTACTTGGGTTTAAAAGTTGTTCCATTCCATAGCTGAGGATACAGAACATAATAAGCTTGAGAGAATAGGACTTCTCTACATTTGTCTATGTATACTTCCATTAAATTTATATTCTGCCTTTCTTAGAGCTCAATGCAAGATCCATGTTTTCCTTCATCCTATTTTATTCTCACAACACCCCTGCATGGTAGTGAATGCTAAGAGCTTGCAACTGGGTCAAGGTCACCTAGTGAGTTTTATGCTGATCTGAGTCTTGTGGGTCATAGCCTAGTATTCGAACTAAGACACTACGATAGCTCTCTAAGGGGCCTGAATAGGTCAATAGCTGAGTGGTGTTTAAATCCAAATTTCAGTGGCTCCAATCCAAAACTCTGTTCTTTGAATTATAGTGCAATAACAGGCATGATAAATTTTACCCACTGAGGATGTGTGTGAAGTGAGTCCTGAAGGTAGAGCATAAACAGCCCATTGAATACTGTGTGCAGCGGATGCAGAATGTTGAATGTTTATTGTAGGGAGGGCATAGAAGTGGGAGAAGGACAGAATGGAGTCTCTTGACAAATGTGTGGCTGGTGGCCTGAATCTCTGAACAAGAGTCCTCCATATGCTACTTTTTATGAAGTTTGGCTTAAGAACATAAGAAGAGCCATGCTGAGTCAGGCCAAAGGACCATGTATCTAGTCCAGCTTCCTGTATCTCACAGTGGCTCCACCAAATGCATCCGGAAGTACACGAGACTAGATATCTGTTTCCTGATACCACTCCCCTGCATCAAGTACCCCAGTTTTAAGACTGGACATTACACATCTCCATCATGGTTTGTAACCTGTGATGGACTTTTCCTCCAGGAATCTGTCGAATCCCTTTTTGAAGGCATCCAGGCCAGATGCAATCACCACATCCTATGGCAGGGAGTTCCACAGACTAACAACATGCTGGGTAATTTGTTTTCTTTTGTCTGTTCTCACTGTCCCAACCCTCAGTTCTGGTATTTTGTGAGAGGGAGAAGAGCTTGCATCTTCAGTCAGCCAAGCATAGAGATCAAAATTAGAGATGGGTGCTGTTTCATTGTGTCATAAGGTTATGAAACATTTCATAACAAAAACGAAATGGCAGAGAGTGTTTCATTACAAAATGAAATGAAGCACCATTTCCCCCTGTAGAATGAAATGGTTCATTCTAGAGGAAATGGCTGGGGAGCTTCCTCAAGCTTTTCCCTGTAAGCCCCCCAAATTTAGAAAGATTTGGTGTTCAGGGAGCTGAGTTATGAAGCTCCAAAGCGGACGCCCCTATGAGAAAAAATCTTTTTAATTGGAATCATTGGGATGTGGCAGCGGTGCTATCGCTCACCTGATCAGCTTCCGATTCCAATAGAAAGTTTTTTTCCCTAGGGGCACCCCCTTTGGAGCATCATAACTCAGCTCCCTGTACCCCAAACCTTTCCAAATTTGAGGGGGTTACAGGTAAGCACTTGAGGATGCAGGGTAGCATACCGTTTCATTTCATTTCATTTTGTTTCATAACCAAATTAATTTAAAAATTCATTACAAATGAAATGAAACTACTACTGGAATGAATCAAAACGAAATGAAACACTATTTTCCCATTTCATGCCAATCTCTAATCACAATTGTTCTTGCTGCTATGTGCTGTTTAGTTACTCCCACCCTCACCCCCACCCAGACTTATGACTGTCCCCAATGATCTCCAAAATGTCCTGTCGTCAACAGCTCTGATTAGTGCTTGCAAACTCAAGGCTGTGCCTTCCAATCCACCTCATATTTAGTCCTCCTCTTTTCCTGTTGACTTCAGCCTTTCCCGGCATTACTGTCTTTTACGGAGAGTCCTACTGCCTTGTAATGTGCCGAAAGAAGGACAACTTCATTTTCAACATTCCTGCGCCCGGGGATAGTTCAGATGAGATTTGATCTAGAGAATTCTTGCCAAACTTTCTGGCAGTCCAAGGTATCCAGAAAGCGCTCATCAAGCTCCACATTTCAGAAATAATACAGTGAAACAGTAAGTAATACAGCATTGTAAAAACTTCTGGAAGATGTCAACATTATGTATGTTGGTGGTGTAGGTAACAAGTGACTTGCTGTATTTTCTGGGAAGAGCGGGGAAAAAACCTGAAATTGTTTTCACAGCAAAAGCAGCAGCTTCATAACCCACTAGTTAGGTCAAGAGAATTCTGCATTTAGGAAGAAAGTGGCCAATTACCGACAGCTCTAAGTACAAAGAACTTAGTTGTCTGTGGCCTTTTATTTAAAAAGACAGCTTAAATTATTACCTGCAGCAGTGAAAGGCTTTGAGGTTTATGCCAACATGTCAGCTGGTAGGCCTCCCTAGAAGTATTTACTTTTTGCTTACTGATAATGAGTCCATTTAAAAAACTGTACATGCAGGATGGGCTGCAGGATAATATTTCTATAGCAGAGACAGGGAAGTGCTGAAGCAAATGCATAAAGACATTTTTAGAAACAACATATCGAGGTTTATCATTTGCTATTGCGTGGCAGTATTTCAGTGGTTCTTTACTACATGTCTGAAGCTGGGTTTTGTTGCTGAACAGCATGTAGCAAACAAACTACATCCTGAGGTAGTGAACAAACCCGTAGTTAGGCAGAACCCTTTCAGAAAGCAAGAGGGCCTTCCATGACTGACTGGCATTGCCTTTTGTTCACTTCCATTTCTATTGTGCCTTTTTGACTAACAAATAGCACCCAAGGTACCTTATAAATAGCATCAAAATGAAAAACATGTTTATAATGAGCTGCTAAATGCATGGAATAGCAAAAAAATTAGCATGCCATAATAACCAGCCCATTAAAATTACAGTAATAAATAAGATACAGTGGTACCTTGTATAAAGGAATTAATTCATTCCAAATGAAATTATGTTAAGCAAATTTCCTTTATACAAATTTCTCATAGGAATGCATTGAAAAGGGAGTAATCCCTAATTGCAGCCATTTTATGTTGTATGGATTCGCCCCATAGGCAATTCTGTTAAGCAAATTTCCCCTATCTCCGGAATTTTTATGTTGTACAGATTTTATGTTATACAAACTAGAGATGGGCACGACTAGGGAAAATGACATTTTTGAGTTGTCGTGTGTCGGAGGCAGTCCGTTTCGGCTCATTTCTGTTTTTCGCGAAATTTCGCAAAAATTAGTCGGTTTGTTTTTTTTTTTGTTGTCGTTAGTACTGGTTTGGGGGGGGTAGCGGGCTCCTGGAGGGAGCTGCAGGAGTCAGCCAGAGCCACAAGTGATGGACTGGCAGACTCTTTGCACCCGCTGTGTCTCACATACTTGCATGTAGTGCAATGCAAGTAGATCTGGCTTAGGGTTAAGACGGGTTAGCGCAAGGGCTAGGGTTAGGCTAGTTACGGGTGAGGTTAGGGTGAGTATTGGGGTGCACCTCTGGGTGCCTCTCTGACCCACTTAGAAGGACAGTGTACTGTCGTATGGGTTAGGCTTAGGCTTAGGGTTCGGGTTTGGGCTACGATTAGTGGGCTGTTTATGCCCGATTGGCACATCCCAGAAGTCTCTGTGGTCAACCTGGCCAAGTGGCCATGCGATTGGTGGAAAATTTGCATGGTCCACTCCCATGGGCGAGCCCATCATTGCAAATGTGCAGGTGTAAAAAAAATAAAATAAAATAAAATAAAATAAAATAAAATAAAATCAACAGAGACTTTTTTTTGCAAGAAAAACCCACTGCTGCTACTGTAAAAATTCAAGCATTTAAAATAGCTAATTTTTGCATGTTTCTGTGATGCTTTGGTGGGGTTTTGGGCAATGATTTCAAAAAAAAAATTGCGGTCACCATTTTGGATCCCCCGCACTGCATGGCAAATGGATGCGCCCTCCCAGCCTGGTACAGTCAGCAAAACCTGGCCATGCAATTGGTGGAATGGCTCCAAAACTTTGCATGGTCCACTCCCATGGGCGAGCCCATCATTGCGAATGTGCAGATGTAAAAAAATAAAATAAAATAAAATAAAATAAAATAAACGGAGACTTTTTTTGCAAGAAAAACCCACTGCTGCTACTGCAAAAATTCAAGCATTTAAAATAGCTAATTTTTGAATGTTTCTGTGGTGCTTTGGTGGGGTTTTGGGCAACAATTTCAAAAAAAATATTGCGGTCGCCATTTTGGATCCCCCGCACTGCATGGCAAATGGATGCGTCCTCCCAGCCTGGTACCAGCAGCGCAGCAGTAGCAATAGCCAAGGAGAGGGGGCGGGGAAACCCCCCCCAATAAAACACCCTTCTGGCCTGGTAGGTGCCCTCAGACAGTTTTCGCCTACTTTTAAGGCCAGGAATCGGTTTTTTTTAACTTTTAAAAACTTTTTTTCTGTGCCGCTTGGCATTGTGCGATCGCCGCGATGCAAGTAACGAGCACGACAAATCAGACCAAATTGTTCGTTAGTCGGTTCGAGCTCGAATTCTGGCGGAGTAATTCCCGTTACCGTTTCCATAGAGTAACGGATACGAGTAACGGAAACGGAAACGGGAATACCGCTAAGTCATGCCCATCTCTAATACAAACCGTTTGTTATACAAGGGCTCACTGTACCAGAATAGTTAAAAAGGCAGATTTGAGATATGTGTGCCCACATTCTCTCTCAAAGCAGTGAAAGTGGGAACTGACAGCAATTCTGAAGGATGTGCATTCTGTAGTTTGGGAACAATACAAGAAAAAAATCTGCCCCATGCGACTGCCCAGTGGGATTCCGTGGGTGCTAGCATTCCCCAAAAGGCCTGTCCTGAAGATCTTGCTATCCGGACAGGTTAAAATGGGATAGGTGATTCCTTAGATAGCCAGCTCAGAAACTATATAGGGCTTGACAGGTTGAACTGATATCTTGAATTGGGGCCAGAAAGCAATTGGCATCTAATGCAAGTCTTTTGTGATGGGAATAATAAGATCTCCAAAGTGTGCAGTGTCAGCAGGTTAATTGCTGCACATTGTATCTACAGAAGTGTGGGTGGTGGTGGTGGTGGTGGTGGTGGTGGTGGAATCATCAAGGGAGCCCCTTGTGGAGTGCATGATGGTGGCATGGATCTCATATAATGAAGACATGGAAAACTATTTCTGAGACCATTCTCCTCAAGAAAGGTAATAGCTGGTGTCATAAGCTGAGTTGTGCAGAAGCATCCCTTGTTACCACCGCTGCCTGGGAGTCTCAGGACAGGAAAGAGTTAAGGAAAACTTGCATATTATCGACTGGATCTTTCAAAGCAAGATAACAATAATAAGATAAAAACTATGTATTGGGGGGATTTTCTTTATTATAGCTTTTTCTTAATATATATATATAGAGAGAGGAATATTTCTTCCTGTGAACCTGGATCTGCGGTGTCAAGGGGTACAGTCTAGCTCCTCATTTGCCACCTTAACCAGAATTGGAAACATGGTGTGAAGTGCAGAGATGGAAGAAGAGCTGAAAGTGACAGTCTCTTCTTATATTCTTCTTGTTTTCTGGGTTGTCCACTAACAATCTGAAGTGAGTTGGCAGTCCTCGGTATGTGTGTTAGATGTGATCTTGGGGTTTCCGACTGCTGGTCTCTGATATGTACAGTATGCGATGCTGTAGCCAGAATGGCAGTATTCATCAAAACATTCTTCCTTGTATCCTTCTTGTTATACATTTGCTGTCAAAGTTCCAGCTTCTATCATTGTTGAAGTGTGCCTGTGGACTGAACTGAGTTATTCAGATTTACAAAGGCAGTGAAGTAGCAAGTCTAATGTTTATGGAGAAGCCTAACAATGTGACCCAACAAACACATCAACCTGACATAGAAGGCCATATCCTCTTTATGGAAAGGTCTACCTTTTGCTAAGCATATTCTGTGCCAAACTGTTCACATGCCAGTTGAGGGTCATCCACCTGAAGGTAGGGAGTCTTGGTCTTAAAACCCCATAGACTGTTTTGTTACCCAATTTACAGCAGGTGGACAAAGCATTCCAGGGTCATGCTCTAGAAATGCTCCCTCATGGTGTATACACCCCGTCTGTACTAATAACCTCCTTACCCTATTTCCACAGATTCAAAGAGTTACATCTTTGGACCATGAATTCCAGGATCCTTATCTATCTGAACTCCTGGCTATGCTAGCTGGGAATCCTGTAAGTCTTAAAAATAACTTTCCAAGTACTGTAATCTTCATGGCATTCTAACATTAAGGGGCTTCTTTGGGGGTGTCAGTGCAAATGCACTGCAATTTATCACCACAGTGAAAACTATAGATGCAGATAAGGCTACATTTTCACATTGTCCTTAATGTATGGTAAGAAAGAAAGCAGAACCATTCCCTTTTTAGAAATAGAGACTGACAAAAAACCAGGACTATTGCATGGAAATAAAGCCTCTTACATTTTCTGAATATTTGCATGAAAGAGTCTTCCATCTAAGCATATAAATGCCAAAATCAAATAGATCTCTTGGCTGTAATGGAACAATGTTAGTAGAAGTAAGGGTCAGCTAACTAATCACCATCAGTGGGCACAGGCAGGCCCACAGAGTCTAATTCATTTGGCTATAGTCTTGCCTTGAGTTGCCACAAAAGCAGCATTGCTGGTTATTGAAATGAACTGAGGGGAATACATTTAAAGACTGCTCAGATCTAGGGAAAATCAAGCAAGATAGTAACCCAAAGCCAAAGTGGTGGGGCTTATCAGAACACAGTGCAAACCCTGCAACTGTTCTGGATCAGGTTTGTATCCAGGATTTTAAGACTCTGTCATGCATGATCCCTCCCCCCCTTGTTTCTTTCTTATGTGTTGCTTGCTTTGAAATTTATCTCTGCCACTACCCAAAGAATCAGGCCAACTCTTTGAGATGTCAACTGATACTCTGACCCCTGCCAACCCTTGTCCCTACTCCTTTTATGCAGGCAATATCCAGTCCCCAGCTGCACCCTTTGGACTTTGGAGACAGGTACAGTGGACCCTTGTATAACAAACAGTTTGTATAACATAAAATCTGTACAACATAAAAAAATTCCAGAGATAGGGGAAATTTGCTTAACATAATTGCCTATGGGTGAATCCGTACAACATAAAATTGGGATTACTCCATTTTCAATGCATTCCTATGGGAAATTTGTATAAAGGAAAATTTGCTTAACATAATTCCATTTGGAATGAATTAATTCCTTTATACAAGGTACCACTGTAGTTAGAAAGCAGAAATGGTTCTTCTGTGGACTAGAGCTTTCAGAATCCCCGGGCAGTGTGCCCTGTTTAGGGGATTATGAGATTTGTAGTCTCAGAGGCAACCTTTTCAGGCCCTGCCGGTTATGATGGGCTAGACGGCAGACCTTGAGTCCATTCCATAGGGATAATCTCCTGAGCACATGCTACTGCCACAGAAAGGAATGGTTCAACTCATATGTGGCAATGCAGTTCTTGCAATGCAGTTACAACTACACCCAGTGGATTTTAACTCCCCCATTTAGTCCAAATGCAAATTAAGACCATTTTAACTGTCTTGTAGGCAGGCCAAGAGGATGAATCATTGTCCCTTGATCTTTATTCGTGCAGGATAACTGTACAAATTCCTCTTGGACACCCTTGGGGTCCTTGTGAATGCGCCTCTACATGCAGACAGACTCGGAGAAGGCAGTTCAAAGAGGGAGCGCTTAGAGCTTCACAAGCCATAGCCTTCTGGAGAATTTCAGTTTCCGTGGAGCCAAGGAACATTAGGAAGCCAACTCCTCCCAGGAGCACATTTATATCAATCTAAAATTCATTTCGGCTGAAATATTTATGATTTTTGGAAGGGCGGGGGATGGCGCTGGAGTTCAGCTTGGTCAGATCAAGTTAGCTGAAGCTGCCGGTGTTGACAAAAGGAGAGACGGCACTGTCCCCTTCCACCTTACTCTTAAATGGGCTTCTCTCTCAGAGTCCTTCCTTAATGCTGTAACATAATTCATTAGGACAGCTTTAATGAGTTGATAATTAGTCTGGAGGGAGGGGTGAGGAGTAGGGGGAGAGAAATGCTAGACAGAGAGAAAGGCAAGTAGGCTGGGGCCCCATAAAGAGCCCTGGGAGAGCTTTCTGTCAACAAAATGGATCTGCCTTGCAGGCAGTAAAACTTTCAAATGACCTTCATGTCAAAGTATTAGACGGCTGTGGTGTTGGGTTTTTTACCCCCTGGCTATATGGTACATTCATAAACATAAAAAGTACACATATCATTCAGAATGCAGTGAAATATGATTCATAGATGTTACATTCTCTTGCATTTCCCCATCTTTAAGGCCTAAGGTAGGTTTCATGCTCTCTCTCTCTCTCTCTCTCTCTCTCTCTCTCTGTGTGTGTGTGTGTGTGTGTGTGTGTGTGTGTGTGTGTGTGTGTGTGTGTGAGAGAGAGAGAGAGAGAGAGAGAGAGAGAGAGAGAGAGAGAGAGGGACTTGCATCCCATTGCTGGTCTTCTCCCAGGCTGAAAAATGACATTAGTAGCAGACTCATCTTTGTTTTCTAGGTTGCTAAACCAGACACTAAAATGTACGCAGAGCTGTATAAAACTGAAGATAAAATGAAGTAGACAATGCCATGGGGAATGGAGACTTTTCACTGATCCCAGAAGATTGCCTATATAATGTTTAGGTCTTAGCAAAATTACGAATGACAACTATGGTAAGATTTAATGTAAAATATAAAAGATTGCTTTAAATATTATAAATATGCTAATAAAGTTCCTTTCTAAACAATGAGGAACAAATAGGTCCCACATTGTGATAAGCATTTTCAGTGTGGATTAAAGGTGAAGATGGAGGGTGGGAAGGTTCCCCACATTGTGGGTGTGAAAACTGATTGCCAAGGCTAGTGTATTGTTACTTGTGGGCATCATGAAAAGTGGCCATGAGTTTTATTTCAGGAAGGACATTTCTTTGTGGGCAGGTCTGCTAGAGGACAATGCTGTTTTTCAAAGTGACCTCCATTTAAATGGCTGCCCTGCCTTATTCAGAGTTAAAGAACCAGAAGGATGGGAGCAGAGACCTTTAAAATTTGTGCTGTGCTGTGCTGTGCATGATTATAGAATTTAGGAGCATTTTTCAAAATTCAGAACTCCTCTCCTCCACACATGTGGGGAGGTCGAACAAGATCTCCCCCCACAAAATATAATAGGATTCAATTTGGTTTGAGCTTATTTTGTCCAGAGCCTGAGGTAGGGAGTTCAATTCTCAACTGTGCCTCCTTGACTTTTTGTGCACAGGTCTCTTCCAATTCTGCCAATCTATGATGATAATTATGCTTTCATGAGAAATGGAAACTCTTGCAGCAGATTATTATTTCAACTCATGCCTCCACAGACCCAGATAACCTTTTTCACCAAGGCTCGGAAAATTTGTGTTTACTACATTCTTAGTCGAAAGTTCAAATCACTAAGTATTTGTAACAATGTTAGCTTAGCTACACAAGCACAAAGACCTAGTGATGTGGTTGGGGATGTACTTAAAGCCGTATGACAATGGAACCAATGACCTCAAGAGGTGGTGAGTGCTCTAACACTGGAGGCGTTCACGAGAAATTTAGACAACCACCTGGCAAAATGTCCTTTGATTTGTATTCCTGCATGAAGTGGGGGTTTGGACTTGATGGCATTGTTAGGCCCCTTCCAACTTCACTATTCTATGATTCTATGATTCTATGTCATCTCTCTTACTTGGGTAACCAAAACTTGCTATTAGACATGGGCACGACTTGGCGAAATTCTTGTTTCCGTTTCCGTTTCTCGTTTCCGTTACGTAACGGAAATGGTAACGAAAATTATTCCGCCAGAACTCGAACTCGAACCGACTAAAGAAAAATTGGGTCTGATTTGTCGTTGTCATTCCTGGTATCGCAGCAATCGCGCGATGCCAAGCGGCACAGGAAAAAAGTTTTAAAAATAAAAAACCCGATTCCCAGCCAAAAAAGCAGGTGAAAATATGTCTGCCTGAGTGAGGGCACCTACCAGAGGGGTGGTTTCTGGGGGGGGTCCCCGGCCTCCCTCCCCTCCCCTCCTGGGCTGCGCAAAGTGCGCATCCTCGTCGTCGAGTCGCACTCGCCCACGCCAACTCGCCAAGTGGCGTGGCACAGGAAAAAAGTTTAAAAAAAAAAAAACCCGATTCCCGGCCAAAAAAGCAGGCGAAAATATGCCTGCCTCAGTGAGGGCACCTACCAGAAGGGTGGTTTCTGGGGGGGTCCCCGGCCTCCCTCCCCTCCTCTCCTGGGCTGCGCAAAGTGAGCATCCTCGTCGTCGAGTCGCACTCGCCCACGCCAACTCGCCAAGCGGCACGGCACAGGAAAAAAGTTTTAAAATAAAATAAATTAAAAAAACCCCGATTCCCGGCCAAAAAAGCAGGCGAAAATATGCCTGCCTGAGTGAGGGCACCTACCAGAGGGGTGGTTTCTGGGCGCGGGGTCGAGTCGCACTCACCCACGTCCACAGGAAGAAGGTTAAAAAAAAAACCCCGATTCCCGGCCAAAAAAGCAGGCGAAAATATGCCTGCCTCAGTGAGGGCACCTACCAGAAGGGTGGTTTCTGGGGGGCGGGGGGTCCCCGGCCTCCCCCCCTCTCCTCTCCTGGGCTGCGCATCCTCGTCGTCTCGCCAACTCACCATGCCATGCAGTGCAGGCGGGGGATCCAAAATGGGGCGACCGCAATATTTATTTTGAAATCGTGGTCCAAAAACACACCAAAGCACCACAGAAACATGCAAAAATAGCTATTTTAAAACTGCCTGATTTTTTTCAGTAGCAGCAGTGGGTTTTTCTTGCAACAAAATGTCTCCATTGATTTTATTTTATTTTATTTTTATTTTTTTACACCTGCGCAATGGGCTGTCCATGGGAGTGGACCATGCAAATTTTTGGAGCCATTCCACCTGCATGGCCACTTGGCCAGGTTTTGACCGAGACTTCTGGGATGTGCCAGTCGGGCATAAAAAGCCACTAACCCTAGCCCGAACCCGAACCCGAACCCTAACCCTAAACCTAACCCATACGCCAGTACACTGTCCTTCTTAGTGGGTCAGAGAGGCACCCAGAGGTGCACCCCAGTAACTCACCCTAACTACCCGTAACCCTAATCCTAGCCCTTGTGCTAACCCCTAACCCCAAGCCAGATCTGTGTACTCGCATTGCACTACAGCAACTACACTTCCCTTCTTAGTGAGTCACAGCAGGCGCCGGGGTCCGGTCCTCTGTCACTTCGCTCTCCAGCCCAAGTGCACTGCAGGCAGTGAGTCACAGAGGCACCCGAAAGAGAGGTGCCTCTGCCTGCTGCAACTGCAACTTAATGGTATGCATATCCAATTGGCTATGCATGCCATTTTGTAGCGGGTGAGGAGAGGAGGCACCCACGAGGTGCCTCCAGGAGCCCGCTTTCCCTTCATGGCAGGCCAGAGGAGGCACCCACCCCAGAGAGGTGCCTCCAGGAGCCCCCCCAAAACCAGTACTAACGACAGACGAAAAACCGACAAACAAAACGACAAATTTTTGAAAAATTTCACGAAAAACGGAAGCGAGCCGAAACGGGCCGGCTCCGACACACGACAACTCAAAACGTAATTTTTCCTGGTCGTGCCCATCTCTACTTGCTATGTTAGAACTGATTTTTGAAATTACACTTGCTTCAAATAATATAATGAGCAAAATTAAAATTAAAATTAACAGTAAAAAGATGTTGTCTTATGCAACTGTTATGTTAGAAAATGAGGAACACTGATGTCTTGATGTGACATCATAAGTACTATGGGAATTGGTCAAACAACTGATACTATTTTGGTGAAAATAATTACTATCTGGAGGTCAACACAGCCAAATAACTAGAAGGGAGATGGAGAGAGACTTGTGTGTGTGTGTGTGTGTGTGTGTGTGTGTGTGTGTGTCTGTGTGTGTGTGTGTGTGTGTGTGTGTGTGTGTGTGTGTGTGTGTGTGTGTGTGTGTGTGTGTGTGTGTGTGAGAGAGAGAGAGAGAGAGAGAGAGAGAGAGAGAGAGAGAGAATGAATTACCCCTAAATGAATAGGCATGTTCCAATGAAATAAGAGGATACTTATAATTCTGTTTTCAATCCAGTTTGGGCGTTCAGTTTTACCAGTATGTGGATGGCACTGGCTCTATCTCTCCTTGCCATCTAAATCCAAGGAAGTTGTTTCAATTCTAAATTAGTGTCTAATGCCAGTAATGGACTGGACAAGGGTGAATAAACTGAAACTTAATGCACAGAAGATAGAGGTGTTCCTGGTCAGTTTAAAGGCAGGTTGGGGAACAGGGATGCCACCTGTCGTGGATGAGTTTGCATTCACCCTGAAAACCATTGTGCTGCACAATGTGGATGTAATCCTGGATTCATGTCTGAGTCTGGACGCCCAGGTTTAGGCAGTGGCCAGGAGTGCTTTTTCTACAGTTAAAACTAATGTGCCAGCTGTTTTGGTCATGATGACACATGCCTTAACTACATCCCAGCTGGATTACTCTAATGCAATGTACATGGCGCTGCTTTTGGAGAGATGTCAGGAAACTTCAGTGGGTCCAAAACACATCAGCCATATTGCTAACTGGGACTGGACACAGGGATCACTTACCACCCTGTTACAGGAGTTCCACTGGCTGCTGATCTCTTCCAGGACATAATTCACAGTGTTGTTCTAACCTATAAGCCTTAAATGGCTTGGGCCAAAGCTATCTCAAGGACTACATCTCTGTTTATGTGTCTTGTTGAGCATTTAGATCATAGGGGGAGACCTTCCTCTAATTCCTGCCACCATCACAGGAGAGGATCCTGTCTATTGCTGTTCCCAGTTTCTGGAATTCCCTCCCACAGGAGGCTAGGCTGATTCCATCTTTGCTGTCCTTTGGAAAGCAAGTGGATACCTTTCTCTTCAGGCAAGGTTTCCCTGAGTGACTGGCCACTTGAGTGGGGTTTTTAAATGAACTGTTGTACCTTTCTCCATTGAATGTATTATGCTTTTTGGTATTGCATTCATGGATCCTTTTAGTGTTATTGTTAGTTATGTACTGTGTTTTAATTGTTGTACTCCACCTCTGGTCCTTTTTATGGGAAAAGGTGGGCTTTGAATACTTTAAACAAACAAATGAACAGATGGACACAATTCATCCATTTAATTAATGCCAACTGGCAGCCTTTGTGGTCTCCCTTTCCCTTCTTGATCTTGATCCTTGTGAGGTATGATAGGCAGGGAAAATTGATCTGTCCATGATCACCCCATAAGGTTGCAACCAGAAGGTGGATCTCCCAAGTATCAGTCTAATTTTGCATAGTACACTGGCACTCCAGATATGTGCTCCTCAAACCCACCACAGAATTGTTCTGCATGGTCAACTGAGCCAAAACTACTGGTTGTACTGGCTGACTCCTCCCCCGAAGGAGGAAAAAGCAAACCCCATCTCACTTAGTTAGGAGAAAAGGTGAGAATGGCATCAAACCAGAAGTAAGCTGTGACATTTGTACTGAACTGAAGCCAGCATTACTTCTCTAGGCTTGGAACATGCCTCTTATCTAAATTAGCTAGAGTAAAGGTTTTATGGCAGTTATATATTTGTGGAAATTTGTATATTTAATGGTGGCATTGAAAAACCTTTCTACAGCACTACAAACTCATTTTATGATCAGCATTTACAAAGCTGAATAGTCAGGCAGGGGTGGAATACGTGTCTGTTGTTTGATAGTATTAATGAAATAACAGTGTGGCATGTAGGAAGAGCATGTTGAGAAAAGGGCCTGACTGATGAATATGTATTTCCCTGAAATGCATAGAGGCAAAGTGAATAAGTCCTGTGGCTTTATTTGGAGGTCATGGTTTATGCTCCACGTAGAATAGAACTTAACTGATTCATGAGACAAAACTCAAGTCAATGTAACTGGCTCTGTGACATTGAATCTGCTGTTTATGTTGGGAGTTGTCAAACATCACAATAGATTATATATACATCACAATAGATTATATATAGTTAATAGATTTTTATATAGTCTTATAGTTAATAATTAAATGTATAGGTAGGAGATGTGAATGTATAAATTTAAGAAAGTTGTGTAATGTGGTATTAGAGCTATGTTAAATAATGGACTGGACCAACAATGCTACTAAAGAATATGGCCAGGTTGATTGGTCATGCCTCCCCCACCCCCGGAAGTTGGAAGACTCAAAAACTGAAGAAGACATCAGAAAGAGGGGGAGACTAAATTCTATATGTTCTGGGACTGTGCTTGGGGTGGAGTAGGGAAGGAGAAGGTGAAGGGGGTTATGTTTTGTTGTTGTTCTTGTTTTATTTGTTTTTATGCACTAAACCTGGGATTGACAATTTTTAAATTAATTTCATACAGTGGTTAAACAACTTAAGATAATACCTTGGAATGTGAAGGGCCTAGGATCTGTTATAAAATGGGCTAAAATTCAAGCAAAGTTGAATAATAGTCAGACTGATATAGTTTTTATAGGAAACTCATCAGAATAAAGATGGGATGAATGAACTTAAATGTAAATGGGTTGAGTTTATGAAAAACCATTTGGCACATCTAAGTCTAGAGGGGTATCTATACCACCACAACATGAAGAACTGTATTAAAGAGTCACAACATTAGGAAGGTTGAGAACCACTGTTATAAAGTATATTGGAGATGGCATATAACACCTGAAGTTAAATATAATAAATAAAGAAATATCTCCAATATGTTGAAGAAAGAACATAAGGGACATATTTATATATGTGGTGGATGCATGAGATAAAGAAAATGGAATGGACGTTGATTTTTAAAGAAATACAAGAAAAACTAGGGAAAAGGATTCAAATGACTCCACAAATGGCATTGTTAAATATGGTTGTGGATACACAACTGAAGAAAGAAGAGGTGGAACTGGTAACTACAATGATAACAATGGCAAGGTTGATTCCCCCCAAGTGTTGGAAATGTAGCAACCAAATATCACTGGAGGAATGGTATAGGGACTTATGGAATATGGCATGTGAAATTAAAATTAGGAAAGGCTTGAAAAAGTCTAATGATTTTAATGGAATATGGGATAAACTGTTGGTATATGTATTTCAAAAAAGGGTTACACCCAGAGCAGTTTCAATGCATTTCTGGAAAGAAATGGGCTGGTCAATATCTTAAGATTTACAAGTTTGGTCAAATCCCGAGTGGTGGTGGGTTCCACTGTATTGGCTTTTAGGCAAAATTCAAAGAAAAACAAAACAAAACAAAACAAAAGACACAAACATGTGGCACCTTAAAGACTAACTTTCACATTTTAATGTGACGTTTTGTGCACATGTGCACTTCTTCAGACATATATAGCAGCAGAATGAGGTGTAAGATATAATATGAGCTGAGATATAATTTCGTAGCAGATATTCATGGCTTGTGGCCTAGATATGATAGGCTGTAGAAAATAGAGGTGGGGGTGTATAGGTGAGGGGAGGGAGGAGGGGGGGAGAAGAGGAGGGACAGTTAATTAGTAGAACTGGTGAGAACATTAAATGGTGAGTTAGAGCTGTATAATTTATGGTTTTATGGCTCAGGCCAGCTGATGTTATCTTAAAGTGTGGGAAGTAAATTCCTCAAGTGACAGAAAGCAGATCAGGTCAGGGGGTAGTGCAGGTCAGAGGGGTAGTAGAAAAGACAGGGTGGTGGTGGGGGCAGAGAGAGAATGGGAATTTTTAAGTTAGAGTCCATGAAAAGAATGATAATGTAGAGTTTTTACCTTACAGTCCATGAGAAAGTGGCAATCTAGTAATATTACATTTGATAATGAGCTCTTCTTTCTTTGTGGTATGCACTTGTGCTGGGCCTCTGTTACCGTTGTTTTAAACAGGTTCCATGCACTCTGAAGAGATTGGATTCTTCCAACCTTCCCCTTCAATTTATTTCTAACTAGTTTCCTCATCTGAGGAAGTTTGCCCTTCGAAAATCAAGGGTTTTTATGTCAAGCAAATCAGCTCTTGGGGAAGATGGGCGGGATACAAGTTTAATAAATAAATAAATAAATAAATATGGGCTTTATTTGCAGGTCTGATTCCCCAGGCATACAGTTTTGAGGAAGCAGGAGCACAAATGTGCTATCAGCTTCTAATTGTGGATTCAATGGCTGAAATGGAGCCATGCAAATTGCACAGCTGCTGTGAGTTATGATATTTCTGAATACCTTATCTGTTGCATGGCAAGGCATGTTACTCAGTATGAAACAGATAAGGTCTGCAGAATTTCTTCAATGATGAGATTTCTCTTCCAAAAGTTGCAGTTTGCGTAACTGTGCAAGAGGATTTCAGCCAATGTCCCACACAGAAAACAAAGGATGAACTGAGAAAGAAAAATTTGAAATTAGTATATTACTGAGAGGGAGAGTAATCAAAAAGAGAACAAAATTAGTGATGAGTTGAAGCAGGAAAGTCAAGAACATTATAGATGTATTGGTTAAATTGTTTTGTCTATATGATTGGCTGCTGATACCTCATTTGTACTGCAAATGGCTGTCGTGGTGGTGGTAGGTCTTGCACTGGGAAAGGGGACCTGCTGTCTACCATTTCATCTCCTAACAAAAACATGCTCCATCCTTTCAGGTACTTTTTGCCCTGAATTTTGCATATGTCTTGTACCAGAAACAGACCAAGGAAGGCAGATCCTGGTGTGAAAGAGCAAACAAATATAGAGCTGGGGAAAAGGGACAATTCATTTCCCCTCACCCATGTCTTAGAAACAACAAAACAGATATCGCAACATACAAGACATAAGACAACTCACATAAAATTTAAACACAATACCGTTTTTGTTGTTGTGGGGTTTGAGGGTTCAAAGATTTAACCTTGCAAACTTCCCAGCACAGTGCTTGCAGCAGTGGGGAGGTATATAAATTGAGTGAATGAATAAATTAATAAATAAGTGAACAACAATCTTTACATTTGAATGAGACATGTGTCTAAAGAACCATTGTGTCCGCCCTGTCTCATCTAATTTCACCCTCAACATATGCCTAGTCTGTTGATACCACCTTAATTTGTGTTCTTTTCTGAAACTGCCATATGCTGCAGTTGTTTCTTCCTGCTTCTCCTTAAATTTTTATTATTATTGCTTTTGCCCAATGATGTATTATCCTCATTGCAATACTGCCTCTGCGTGTCCATGACTTCATGATCCATTGCTGTAGAAAATGGTTGAGCAGCTGATGGTAAAAAGATGGAGAAGAAAGACAGAGACAGGCAGAGATGAACCAGTGGTTCTTTGGAATTCTCTGGTACTATCATTTTATGCCACTTTGAATTAGATAGACTATACCCTGAGCCTTGCATTTTGCTTAGAAGGGAGAAACGGAAAGACAATATAGATTAGAAGAGGAGTGAGTAACTTCTGCCATCCAAGGAAATGCATTGGCACTGTCCCAGTTACCAGTTTCAGTGCTGTTGCAGCAGTAAAAAGACTCCTGTTATGTTCACTTTAAAACAAGGAAAGTGGGAAAGTCATGCCTTGTTTCTAAATCAAATTATGTTTCTGAGAGGCTTCTAGTAGTCTCTCTAAATCATCCTGTGTGGAAGTTCTATCCAAAGGACCTGACCTCCCAAGATGGAGATTACAAACATGAAGGATCAGTTTGTATGCATAGAGTTTAATTTATGAGACTGCCCAGTAAATTCTGTGGATGTTCATTGCTATCCCTAACCAGTAAATAAGAAGGAAAGACACATGATATTGGTTTGAAATTTGCTCCACAACTTTATCAACCCTTTAAAACTCTTAACTTGTAGTGGGAGCTATGATCATGTGTAAATTTCTCTGGGGAAAACCAGGTGGATCCTCCTGGTACCTCTCCACTCTGGACCTGGTGAATCCCCTAGGCCGGTGCTGTGCTGTCCCTTGCCACCCTGTGCTCTACTGAGCTGAAGTGAGGAGGCATCCTTGGGCCCATCCCCATCCAAATGATCATGAATCAAGGTTGGCCTTGGAAAGCCATCCCTGCTTGTGTCCCTCAGTCTCATTATTTGCAGTAGTCATTCAGGACCTCCAACTGCAAAATGGTGCCCTTGGGCACACATGTACCAGCATCTTCTTATACTGGCCAACAAACTGTGACTTATTTTCCCAGTTCTACCCCTGATATTCCTCTAGGACAGTGGTTCTCAAACTGTGGGTCCCCAGATGTTCCTGTACTGCAATGCCCAGAAACCCCTTCCAGCACAACAAGTGGTGGAAGCTTTTTGGGAATTGCAATCCAGGATCATCTGGGGACCCACAGGTTGAGAACCGCTGCTTTAGGGCTGTATAATAATCAGAATGGGATACATAAAAATCACCTGGGCTAATATGTTGATCAGGGATCCTGAGCCCACAATTCCTATCTGGACCCTTAGGCAACCAACACATCGTTTTGGATTACAGGGTGGGAGAGCATTCCATTCAGCAATAGCAAAACTGAAAGAGGCCAGCTAGGGAGCAGGGCTGGCTTCTACAGCCTCCTTCCCACATGTCCCAAGGTCACTAACCCTGACTCGGAACATCAGCCGCTTGCCTCAGCTGTCCATAACTGGAGGGGTGGGATGGCTCCCCTCCTTCCTAGCTGCATACCAGTGGATTATGATATCAGCAAATTTTTATAACTCCATCTGTTTATGGAATATGAAGTATGATCTTCTCTATGTTCATTAGTAGAATTTTGTAATACATTAAATGATTGCATTCCCCAATATATGTTAGCTGTTCGTGTTGCATTTTTCCTTTTGGCCAAAGCCCAGTTTTGTAAATAAGATGTCTACAGAAGGTTGAAGAGAATGGCAGGAGAGAATGGGTGAGTATGCAATGTTATCATTGTCATGCTTACCTTTCTTAACTAGTTCTTGAAGACAGTGTTGCTTTTAATGAACAGAAACAACAGGATCTTGCTATGAGTCGACCACAGCCATGATAGTAGCACAGGGACACTCTATTTAGGGAAAGCAGGTAAGATGCCTCAGATCTATATTAGGCATCTCCGATAAATGAGAGGGAATGGCCATCATGTTCTAATCTTGTCTGTAAGCTTTCCAGAAGTCTTTAGCTGGACCTTCAGATTAATTAGCAAGACCATTCCTACACCCTTATGTCTCTGCATGGTATCTGCAAATTATGTGGTGGTGACTCATCTCCTTCACATCATGTTCTCTGTTTGGATCCAGAGGCAAGAAGGGAGGGAAGCTAATTGGGGAGCACCACAGAGAGGAAGAGGGAAAATGTCCTCATGATGTTATTTGTGTGTGTGTGTGTGTGTGTGTGTGTGTGTGTGTGTGTGTGTGTGTGCGTGCGTGCGCATGCGCGTGGGTGGGTGTGTTTCTGTGCATGAGCATGAGAGAGAGAGAGAAAGAAGAGAGAGAGAGAGAGAGAGAGAGAGAGAGAGAGAGAGAGAGAACGAGCGACCAACCGACCGACCGACCGACAGACAGACAGACAGACAGCACACTTGCAAGCACAAGTGAGAGGAAAAGATCTACCACAGATTGTTTTTGGAATTGCTGGATGCTTTCCAATAACAGTAAAAGCCCTGGCAGCTGAGCACAATAATGTTAATGTATTCACTATATTTCCCTAAAAGGATGAGGCCATAATTTAATTTGGAGACTCCTAATGTTCTGCATTCTCCTTGTAGATTTGGCACACCACTTTGCCAGACAGTTCGTGTCTGCCTCCCTTGGAGGTGACCCATTGCAAAAGCAAGTAGTTAATGCATTGCAGTGCTGCAAAGATTGCTAATCAACTGATGGATTTTCTGGAGTTCACATGCTAGCACTTTGCAGAAAGTAGAATATTGGTGCAGATCTTTGAGCAAGAGGCTTGGTCAGTCCTCAGAATTCCCCTTTGTTTACCTGGTCCTCTCACAGAGCTTGTGACCTTCACAGTGTTTGGTTATCCCCTTGTATAGTCAACAGTCTTGTCTCACAGCACTGCGGAGTAATGGCTATTTCTGAGCACCAACCATTTTGCGAGTCCCAAATGGAAAAATGGCCACAAGAACAGCAAGGCACATTCTGTACCTTGCATGTGTGTGATTACTCAGTATTAATGCTCAGTGGATGCTTTCACACATGCAATATGTTTACAGTGGTGGTGGCAATTAAAAATAGTGTTAAGAAGATTAAACATAGGTTAAGAAGGGGGCAGGGCAAGAGCCTGAGGTAGACAACAGGTTTAAATTGAGTTGTTATCAGGAACCTATGCAATGTGCTCCCATGGGACAATTCTGGGGTTGCACTAGCTCCAGAGAACATACAGGTTGGATTGCTTCTGTTTACTATGTTATGAGAAGCAGGATTGGGTTGTCATGCTTTTGTTCCAAGCCATGCATAGTTTAGAGAACAGAAGCATCCTGGCTGTGAAAGCCTTCGAGAATACATTAAATTCATGGCTTCTTGTCAATCTCCAGTAGAGATGGGCACGACTTGAAAAAAAATTTTTTCGAGTTGTCGTTAGTCGGGCCAGTCCCATTTCGGCTCGTTTCCGGTTTTTGCGAAAATTCGCAAAAATTAGTCGGTTCGTTTTTTTGTTTTTTTGTTGTCGTTAGTACTGGTTTTTTTGGGGGGGAGCGGGCTCCTGGAGGCACCTCTGTGGGGTGGGTGCCTCCTCTGGCCCGCTATAAAGGGAAAGTGGGCTCCTGGAGGCACCCGTGGGTGCCTCCTGCCACTAGGAAGGGAAAGCAGGCTCCAAGAGAGACCCCTCTACATGGGGGTCTCCCTTCCTCACCTGCTGCTGCTGCAAAATGCTATGCAATAGCCATATGGATATTGCATAACATAATGTGCAGACGTGAGACCAGTGTGAGAGTCATAGGGTCATACCTTCCCTGCACAGGGCTCCCGCACCACCATGTCTCACACAGAAGGGAATTGTACTTGCTGCGTGTAGTGCAATGCAAGCAAGTAGATCTGGCTTTAAGGTGGCTTAGTGCAAGAGCTAGGGTTAGGCTAGTGACGGGTAAGGTTACGGTGGGCTAGTGGGTTGCACCTCTGGGTGCCTCTCTGACCCACTAAGAAGACAGTCTGTGACGTATGGGTATGGAGTCAAGGGTTAGGGTTAGGGCTAGGGCAGGTTTTAGGGGGCTTTTTGGCACATCCCAGAAGTCTCCATGGCCAAGTGGCCATGCGACTGGTGGGATGGCTCCAAAAATTTGCATGGTTGTCCACTCCCACATGGCTGGCCACTTGGCCAGCCCATCATTGCGCAGGTGTAAATAAAATAAAATAAAATAAAATCAATGGAGGACAGAGGAGGAGAGGAGAGACATTTTGTTGCAAGAAAAAAACCACTGCTACTGTGAAAAATCTGGCAGTTTATATATTTTCGCGTGTTTCTTTCTGTTGTGCTTGTGTGTTTTTGGACCACAATTTCAAAAACAATATTGCGTTTGCTGCCCCATTTTGGATCCCCCGCCCGCACCGCATGGCATGGCGATGGCGACTCGTGAGTCCGGCTGCCCAGGACGGGGGGGGGGAGGCGGGACCCCCCCCTCCAGAAACCACCCCTCCGGTAGGTGCCCTGCGCCCTTAGTCAAGCAGGCATTTTTCCGCCTGCTTTTTTGGCCCGGGAATGGGTGGGGGGAGAGTTTAAAAGTTTTTTCCTGTGCCGTCCGTGCCGCTTGCTTGCGCTTTAATTGCGGCGGCCGGCGGCGAGACTGGGCTTTTTGCTGGCTGCGAGCCTGCGGCGAGTCCCACCAGAGCAGCCCAGGATGGGGGATGAGGGGGGAGGCCGGGGACCTCCAGAAACAACCCCTCTGGTAGGTGCCCTGAGGCACGGCAGGCATTTTCCCGCCTGCTTTTTGGCCGGGAACCGGATTTTTTTAACTTTTAAAACTTTTTTTCTGTGCCGCGTGTGGCATCGCGCGATCTCGCGATGCAAGGAACGAGCACGACAAATCAGACCAAAATTGTTCGTTCGTCGGTTCGAGCTCGAAGTCTGGGGGAGTAATTCCCGTTACCGTTTCCGTAGAGTAACGGAACCGAGTAACGGAAACGGAAACGGGAATACCGCTAAGTCGTGCCCATCTCTAATCTCCAGAAAAGACCTCTTTTCTCACAGCTATCACTGGCTGAGGCTGTGGGCATCTCTTCCTTCCAATAAATCTGCAGCCATGAATGCAGGCAGAATCTTCTGAAGGGCTATATATATATATATATATATGCTCTTCTTTTGTTTTGTGTAATTTGGGGCTGTTTTACTTGTGCATTTTTAAACCAAACACCAGGCAGCCTGAGCTCTTCAAGATCACAACACGTCTAAGATGCTTATGCCCTGAACACAATCACTGGCAGAGATTGAGATAGTTATTTCTACTCTCAGAATCTCTCATCCAGCATGGCAACAATCCTACTATTCAGAAGGATTTTGGAATCTGTAAGAAAAAAAAACATGTTCAACCTCTATGGAACTTCTATGGAAGGAAAACACCCAGACCAGACTGCAATTTATAATATCTGTTAAAAGCACATAGAAAATCATAGAAGGGCTTTGGTATGTATGTATGTATGTATGTATGTATGTATGTATCTATCTATCTATCTATCTATCTATCTATCTATCTATCTATCTATCTATCTATCTATCTATCTATCTATCTATCTATCTATCATGAGGAACATAGAAATAAAATGTGGCAAAAATGAGAAAAATGGGGAGGAGTTAAAAAGGGGTGTTTTATTGGGAAGTTATTAAAAGCTATAAGGAGGGAGCCATTAAGAGAGAAAATGTGAACACCATTAACTACAAATGTTTGCCTCCTCCTGATGCCCTTTAATGCCAGACTTTACAATCTGCACATCTCTTCAAGGCCATGTCACTTTGGAATTGTTGCATACTGTGTTTCAATGTCATGTCAGTTTCACTCCAAAAGCAGAAAAGGGAAAGGACTCTGATGCTGCCCAGGAGGGGAAATGAGGTGAAACTGACACACATCTAACGATTTCCAAAAGGACATTGACGTCTAGCATAGCATTTGATGTGGCAGTAAGAAGTAGCTCAGAAACAATAGATATCCTGGGGCCTTCTTATTCTGCCATTTAGGATCAAGCTTTTGCTTTCTGCTGTTTGAATGAATCTACTTTAGTCTCAATTTTTAGTGCTGACACAAATTTTGGGTCAAAATACAGAAGGGTTTTTCAGACCTAGTGGAGCTGATTAATGCACTATCAACAGAAGAGGAGAGAAACAATGGGTAACTAAAAAGTCGATTAAAATAATAATCCAAACAAAGAAATAAAAATAGAATTTAAAAACCCCACTTATAATTGTATTGTCCTTCATAGCTGCTTTTTGTTAATCATCCTGTACATTGATGAATGATGCTACATAAATAGCAGATAATATCACTATGAGCAAAAACAGTAAAACACTGTTTTAAGATGATTAAGAAAAACTGATTTTGTCAAAGAAGAGGCATCCTAGCTGTCTCCTAAATCTTGCCCCACAACTGTTATGGATGCTCCCATGTTACTAAGTCAAAAATAGGTTTCTTTTCCATATTAATGGAGCTAATATTCTCTTTTTCAACCCATTCCTCCCATTTTTTTCTTCAAAAAATCAAACTAGGTATGAAAAAGCATTGGAAAGGCCAGAAAACTAAGTTAACAAATGAAAAGAGTGCCAAAGCCCCAAAGTGGTATTCAAAAGTGGGGTTTTGTTATTGCATGGAATTCGCTAACACATTTCAATAATAATATTCTCTGGGTCTAAGGTTTCTTTTTGTTTATTCTGGTATACTAGAAAGCAAATTTGACCTTAGCTGATAGCCTAGGGAAGAATGGATCCTCTGCCTCAAATATTATTATCAAATGCTTCATTTTTGTGTGGTAACAAATGATTACTATGTTTGAGTACCAGTTTGAAGTTTTGTGTCTCTTTTTGCCTTGTTTTCCCAGAACTCAAATTTACCTGTTCTGCTAGCAGTTAACATCCTCTCAATTGTACCCTCAACACTGTATCATTAAAGACTTTCATTTTCAGATCATGTGTATTCTACCTCCTGTACACTTTGGCAACTGGAGTCTAGTTTGATCAAGGAATGCAATAAGGAATATGATAAGGCAGGAAATATGGGGAAAGTTGCAGGCATGGTTTTTAATGGCTGGTAACAGCTTGGGAAGGAACAGATTTTGTGTTCTTGAGTCCACCTGTTTTAGTAACTGAATGGCCATCATTTATATCAAGGAGCAGAAATCAAGTGCTGCTGTTTAGGGCATAAGTTTGGGAGGAAAAACAATCTGACCTTGACACAACAGTGTTTCAACTCTCACTCATAGGCAAAGGTGCCCCATGAACAAGGTGAAATGTGGAAGTGACATGCTTTCTTCTACTCCATGAGTGAGCCACTCTTGCTGCTCGTAATCCTGTACAGAGGGGCCTTCAATGATCCATTCCAAGCCTTTTAAAAGCACACTGTGAACACTGCAATGCTAATAAAGTTAGCACTCACAAGTGTTCAAAACCTTCATATAAATTACATCAACAAACATTGTGTCTTTAGCAACATTAGAACCCTGTTAGTTAGAAAGCAAAGTTAGAATCCCGTTGGATTATGTCACTTTTAAAGCTGGAGCAGCATCTTACACACTGACCATTACATAGAACAGTGATGGCGAACCTTTTAGAGACCGAGTGCCCAAACTGTGATTCAAACCGCAATAATTTTTCACAAAGTGCCAATACAGCAATTTAACCTGAATACAGGTGGCTGTGAAGGGGCAGTGTCGGATGCCCACAGAAAGGACTCCGAGTGCCACCTTTGGCATCCGTGCCAAAGGTTTGCCAACACTGAAATAGAAGAAAATCCTTCTCCTTAGCATCATCTCAGAACTGTAGAGCTGGAAGGGACCTTATAGATCATCCTATCCAGTTCCTGTCAAGGAGGCACAGTAGAGAAATGAACTCCCAAACAGAGATGAGCATGAACCACCATTTTGACCAATGGCCGAACTGGGATAAACCACCAAATTGGTTCATGCTCATCTCTATTCCCAACCTTTGGCTCTGCAGCCAGATACCTAAACCACTGAGCAACCTAGCATTTCATAGCTTACTCTATATACTTGAATATAAGTTTAGTTTTTCAGCCCTAATTGTGGGCTGAAAAAAGGGACCCTCGACTTATATTTGGGTCAATACTTTTAACTACTGAGGCAGGTGCTTGGGTCGGTGGCTAAAAGTTATTTTAAACATCATGCACCACTTCTCCTGACCCCCTCCCCCCCGGCATCACACACCACTCCCCCATCTTACAAAGGAGGAACTTTGTAAGCTGGGGGAGTTTTGTAAGCTGGTGGTTTTCCCAGGGTGAGGCTCATCCATTGCACTCCGGGTGTGCTGACCCCTGCGATTTCCCCAAATGCAGTAGTGGTAGTGGGGGACTGCGTTCGCGCTTTCCCCTGTGTTTTTTTTCCTGGAGGAAACGTCCACCACAGGTTACAAACCATGATGGAGATATGTGATATCTAGAGGCTTAAAACCAGGGTACTTCAAGGGCCAGATGCAGGGGAGTGGTATCAGGAGACAGATATCTAGTCTCATGCGCTTCCAAAAGCATCTGGTGGGGCCACTGTGAGATACAGGAAGCTGGACTAGATGGGCCTTTGGCCTGATCCAGCATGGCTCTTCTTATGTTCTTATGTTCTTATGTTCTATGAGCTGCCAGGCCCTGCTGCATTTCCCACCCTAGACTTATACTTGACTTAATAGGTTTCCCCAGTTTTGGGGGGTTAAATTAGGGGCCTTGACTTATACTTGGGTTGACTTATACTCGAGTATATACAGTACATATTCTAGAATACAATCACTAATATTATTGTCCCCTCTCTTCATCCTAAAGCATTTCACAACAGCTGGGGAAAAACACAGTTCCAGAGCACTTCTATGCCTGTGGAGGCAGGTTTTTAAAGGATGCACAAAGAACTTGCAAAGACACAGGGCCTCCCTCCCTCCTCAGTTTCCTTTGGTGAAAACAGTGCCAGCAGATGAATTGCCTTATTTTACCCTGGCCATTATCCCAATCAAAAGCCCCTTGTTCAGTTTCTGGCAGAGCCTACAGTCTATGCCAACTCTTCGATACAGTTCCTCCTCACAGTTATAACAGAGGGGTGTTTCTTGAAAAGCTCCACCAAAGCCCCTTAAGAGTTAAGCATTCTCAGCATGTTTAGAAAAAAAAAGTCTAAAAGGCTAAACTAAACACCCCTCCCCACACACGGAAAAAAAGAGAGAGAGATTGATAATAATAAAAAAAGACGTTTGGGCCGTTTGATCATAAATTGTAGAGTTCACTAGCACAAGAAATCATGCAGACTGTGCAGGGAGACATAAAAACCACTGAATTATGTATTAATATGTCATATAAAAGGAAAAAGTACTAAAGAAATATTGTAGGGAAAATAAATAAAATGGCATTAAAAGTGAACACGTCCCATTTGGTCAGTTATGCCAAACATAAAACAGCAAAAAAGCACAGTTTGGAAGTTAACAGCAGTTTTAATTTTACTACTGATTTAGCCCTTGCCAGCCATGCAGAGGTGTGGCTGGAACATAGCACCAAGGAAGGATTTTCTGTCACAGCTCATCTAAGTCAGTGTGCTTTTCACACACACACACACACACACACACACACACACACACACACACACACACACACACACACACACACACACACACACACACACACACACACACACACAAAACTTGGAAGGCTAGAGATGCATGAGCAGGCTCACATTAAATTAGAACTGATCCAAACACAAAGGGGATTTTTGGGTGAAAGCAGCCTCAATGAAAAACTTCTGGCACTGGCATGGAGCTTGACCTTTTTTTTCTGTTGTAAATTTTGATGTGTGATGAGGTGCTCTGAATGGGCTGGGATAGAAACCCCAGGCAGTCTGGACACAGCTAGTGATATCAATGTATTCTTGTACTGCTGGCCCAAATAAAGTAACATTGGAGTAACTGAATATGACAAATAGTGATAATCCAATCCAGTGTGGGTTCCAGCATATACAGAGAAGTTTATTTACTTCTGGAATTTATTTGAAGAGGCAATCATGTCACATACTTGTAAACAGGCATATGCTCCTTCTCACAATATATTCTTGGAACACTCCCCTCCCCCGCCGCCTGCTCCCCACAGGAGATTTTTGTACAAATCAGGGATTCCTGACAACAAACATAAGCTAGCTTTCAACTCTGCAGGCATTTTTATCAGGCTGAGCATTACAGAGCTGGAAGTGGCGTAGAAGAAACATAAGTTCCAAAATCTATGGTGGATCTCCGTGCCAGGTTGCTTTATTTAAAGAGAGGTACTGAGTGACTGACAAAGCCTTGGTCCAGCAAGACTGGGAGGTGAGATTTGAAAGCTACTGCTTCGGAAGTGAGCACAACCCTCATTTTAGAATATGTTTTAAACAGAGTAATCATGATTTGTGGAATTTTCTGTACCATTCCTAGCTCTGTAATGTCCAGGATGAGGGAGAGTCCTGCACAGTGAAAAGATTTAATGCAATTGCTAAAATGTAATAAAATTTTAGCACCCACCCTTATGTTTTGATTGTATACAAGGACAAGACACCTGTCCCTCACCCCACCTCTTACCACAAATTGTTAGATAGGGTTACAGGTAAGGTAAATATTGCAGATACCATCAGGGATGGTCACTGCAGTTACAATGTCAGTTGAGAATTTATTGTGGTTCACAAGCCAATTAAAAATGACCAGCTAAACACATATGGAATAATTTTAAGTACATTAACTGCTTTGACTTGACTATAGTGAAGCTGAGTTTATGTATTTTGTTATGGATCTCAGCTATTGTACCATTTATGGTTCCTATCTTCTTCCTCTTCCTCTTCTATCAGACATTTGATATCAACTTTGGATATACCAACTCTACACAGTGATGGTTGTGTTGCATCTGAAACACTCCTCTAGATTCTTCAACCAAGACATTTTTCTTATTCCTATGCTTTAACCTAGATGATCAGCGTTAACTATCTGTAATTTTTCTGTCTTATGACATATCCAAAGCATTCTAGCTTCCTGGTGTTTCTTGTATGAGTATGAGTACTCAATATTTAAGTACATTTGATAGATATTAGCAACTAGAGATGGGCACAAATAAAAAAATGGCATTTTGTTTGTCGTTTGTCATTTAGGGAGTCCGTTTTGTTTCGTTTCCGTTTTTCGTGAATTTTTGCAAAAAAAATCATTTTCATTTTCATTCATTTTGTTACTGTTTCGTTACCATTTATTTCAATTTTTTGTGATTTTTAAGCATTTAAAGCAGTTCAATGTATTGATGTAACGAAAACAAAACGGATGACAAAATTTCTGGTGTTTCTGTTAGTTTTGTTTCATTTTAGAGACAAAATTCATTTGTCGTTTCATTGCGTAATGAAACAAAAACACAAAAACGGAAACAAAAAAATTGTTCGTTTCGTGCCCATCTCTATTAGCAACATAATGATACATCACTGGTGTTATTAATCTCTCTTTGCTTTCCTTTCATTTGTGGCTGATGAAGCAGTTGAGTGGTAGGAGCTGCTATCTGGTGCTGTAGCAGAGCCAACCTTGATGTTGGGCAGAGTGAGGTGGATGCCTCAGAAACCAAAGGCTGGATGGTGTGGAGGGGATAACATTGTTAACTAATTGACTGTTCCACTCAAATGGGGAACAGAGGTCTATGTGTTGCATGTCCTATCCTAAACTTACTAACCCTGTTGGGGAAATTGGAGTTTTGCATTCCTGAACACTGAAGGTCAATGTGAGGGTGCATGAAGCATTATTTACAAACTGCAACAAATTTGATTGGCAAGGTCCACTTCTGGGAATTGGACCACCTCCTTCTTCCTGTTTATTTTATTTATTCATTCATTTATTATTTATTGGATTTTTATACCGCCCATCTGGCAGCAAGGTCATTCTGGATAGTTAACAACAATTAATGAATAAAATACAGTGCAAATAAACTCAAATAATTCATACAATACAATAAACATAAAATACTTATAATAAAACTAAAAATAAAATTAACATTAAAGTGACATAGAATTGTGTATATATATTGTTATTGCCAGGCAAATTAGTTAAAATCATGTTTTAATGGGTGAATAATACTGAAATTACCTTATATTTGAGGGAATG
This sequence comes from Phrynocephalus forsythii, assembly GCA_029282475.1. Lineage (NCBI taxonomy): Eukaryota > Metazoa > Chordata > Lepidosauria > Squamata > Agamidae > Phrynocephalus > Phrynocephalus forsythii. Next base: position 85,127,420 of record JAPFRF010000002.1, read on the forward strand.
CCTTCTTAAACAGCCGGCGGCCTTCACGGGCCCATTGGACACCCTAAACGTGCTTCTTGGTGAACTTGAAGTCATTTCTGGTTTGCCAAAAAGCATTTCTGTGGCCTCCGACAGGCCCTGGAAGGCCCTCAGAGGCCCCAAAAGTGTTTTCCACTGATCTGGAGGTCACCTCCGGTTTTCCAAAAGTCACTTCCTGCTCACCGGGAAGCACTTTGGGGGCCTTCTACAGCCTAGGAAGGCCATTGGAGGCCCATTCTGGGTAGCACCAGGCCTGGGGTAAGTACAAGAGGCCCCAGATGGGGGGGTTTACTGTACTGTTGGAGTTTGTTTAGCTGTTTAGTTCTTTTTCATAAAAGGTAGATGGTCATTTCCAGCAGTCTCTTGCCTTCTGTAGCTCTGTGTTCTTTAACAGTTCCAATGTTATGTCCATTTCAGCCACTTCAAAAGTTTTTCAAAAAATTCTTGTCTTGTTGATGTTTCAGCTAGGGATGGGCATGAAATGGAAAATGAAATGCTGTTTCATTGTTTTGTTATGTAACAAAATGAAACAAAACGAGGAAGCAGCATTTCTTTATAGACGAAATGAAGCTGTCATCTTTTCCATTGAAATGAACTATTTCATTCTGTCTGTACCCAACCATTTTGAGAGGGCTCCTGCTGAGCTGTCATGGGATGGACCCCTTTAAAACTGGCCCAGTCAGCACCAGGGGGATACAGCTCAGCAGGAGCCCTTTAAAAATGGTCTGGTGGGCAGCACAATCACCTGGAACTGCCCACTTGACCATTCTCAGAGAGCCCCTGCAAAGCTGTCATGGCCTGGACCCATTTAAAACTGGCCCAGTCAGCACCAGGGGGATGCAGCTTGGCAGGAGTCCTTTAAAAATGGCTCCCAGGCACCAAATCTGGTGCCTCTAGGACACAGGGGAACCGTTTTGTTTCATTTCATTTTGTTTCATACGAATTTTTAAAAAGAAACAAAATGAAATGAAACAGGAGTGGGCACAAAATGAAACGAAATGAAACATCATTTTTCCGTTTCATGCCCATCCCCAATTTCAACCACTTTCCAATATTTGGCATATGCAATTCTTGCTATTGTGACAGTATTCAGTAACAAAAATCCTTAATTTCTGTCATGATATTCAATAATTTTTTTCTGGTTTAAATGGGACAGTATAACACAACATTTTTGTAAGATCTCCTATACCATTTTCCAATACCTCTTTGCTACATCACATGCCCCCCACATATGATGAAAAGACCCTTCTTTGTCATTACATTTCCAACATTTATCTGAAGATAAATCTTTCTTATTATCTTGTAAGTTCCAGAGCTGCTGCTGAGACTCAGAGGCCTCTACATTCATCACAAAGTGTCTACAAAGCCAATCACCTTACACATACTACTTTGTAAATATTGCTGAAAGACCTGGTCCCTACAATATTCCAAAGGCCCTCTCTCATGACGTCAGAAGAATCTGACCCTTTGTCCTAAGCTGGAGAAGATGGACCTGGGTGGGATGAGTTAACTGTGAGTGGGACAGCTGGCTGGGGTGTGTGAGAAGGGGATATATGGCACTACAGATACGAATTAGCACCAATGACCACAAGGTGTGTGTGTGTGTGTGTGTGTGTGTGTGTGTGTGTGTGTGTGTGTGTGTATGTATGTATGTAGAGATGGGCACGAAATGAGCAATTTTTGTTTTTGTTTTTGTTTTTTTGTATCATTACATAAAGAAACGAAAAATGAATTTTGTCTCCAAAATGAAACGAAATGAACCGAAACAACAGAAATTTTGTTGTGCATTTCATTTTCGTTGAGGCAAATACATTGAACTGCAATGAATGCTAATGAAACAGCAATTTTTCGTTTTTGTTTTCGTTTTTTGTTTCATTACGTAATGAAAAATGAATTTTGAAAATGAATTTTTTTGCAAAAAATTCACGAGGCAAAAAATGAAAACAAACCGTTTTTTGTTTCAAACGACCCCCTAAACTACGACAAACGAAACACCATTTTTTGAGTCGTGCCCATCTCTGTATGTATGTATGTATGTATGTATGTATGTATGTATGTATCTATCTATCTATCTATCTATCTATCTATCTATCTATCTATCTATCTATCTATCTATCTATCTATCTATCATCTCATTCTGAAACTGCTAATCAAAAGTATCATTTTCTCTGACGGATAAAAGTTTCTATTTCAGAGTCAAGCATGTGAAGGATGGGTGCTTGACTGATTTTGTTAGAGACTGAGTATTTAGAGTTGCTCTCTATGCTTATAACAGAGAGTCTTGTGGAACTGGCTCTTACTTTTAACTTGGCAAGACTGTCTAGCTTACTCTCTATATTGATGGCTGGATGGCTGATTTGTTATTTTTGTGCAACAGAAGCCCATACCTTGTTGCTGTTGAGTGCCACCAGGTAGATGTCATGGTTGATTGTTATTCCACTCTTGCTGCCTCAAGGATGGGATTAGAGGCCATTTGTGGATATCCTTCAGAGGAAGCCGTAGGTTAAATGTCTGAATTCAAGGAACAAAAATTGGATGAGGCCAGGCTTCCATAACGTTACTCCACTGGCTTTAGTCTTTGCTCATTGAAAGAGAACTGGCAGGCTTCTTGGCCATATGGTGTCTTTTTCTCATTCTTCTACCAGACATAATCAGCTTTCCAAGTGCTTGAGTCATTCTGTATTCTAGTTCATTTGACAATCCCTTTCCAGTACTTTTTGAGCTCAAGTCTAGAGTTTATCAATCTGGCCCAAGTGCATTTGGGGGTTGGGGAGGGAACAGCTCCAGCATCTGGCTCTTTCTGTGTCTTTCATTTCATGCTTTCAGATGGAGGACTTCCTGCAAACCGCATCTAGCTTGTTAAACTCTTATAGATGGAGTGAGGCTTATGTGCAGAAAACACATCTAGGCATTCTTCCACTGCTCATTGGAAAAACTTTAGTATCAGTGCAATTAATGACTTTATCAGTTTTGATAAAAAATAAAATTTGGAGAGGGAGGAAGAAACTATTTCCTATGGAGAATTGCCAGATGTGGTGGTGATTCATTTCAACCCAATGCAGCTTGCAACATTTCAAGACAATATTTAAAATTGAAAACAATATATTGCTTTTGGGTCATCAGTAAATGCTTTTGTGGGTTCTGGGTCACGGCTTCAAGAACAGCCGAATACTATGAGTAAGTGGTACTGGACACAGTTTGTGCTGAAAACAGCCCAGGGTGGCATAGTGTGAATGACATGTGACTTAGGAGAGATGGAAGACCAAATGTCCTAAAATTTATCACTTAAATCTACAAATAAAAGGCAATTCAGAGCATTTATTTCTTTGTTGGTTTAGTTGAAGCATTTATTGACTTTTTACCAAACAGATTTCCCAAAATGATTTGCAGAGGCTGTTTGGAACAATGGCTGAAATCCTGTTATTCATTTAAGTAAATGATATTAGTTTTAGTGGCTGAGTTGTTGTGAAATCTCTTAATCCTTTCTCTATTGCATGCCAAGTTGCAACAGATAATACCTATGAAGATTTCTTAGCTTACAGCAATTTACTTCCAAAATTTAAGCCACTTGTGTAAAGTGCACAACAGGATTTCAGCCACTAAATGTTAGTTGCCCCTCTGAATCTCACTAAATACAGAACGGTTGCTCTACAGACAGGGTGCTGCTACCCAGTAAGCTGTTTCTCATGTATCCACCAAGTCAGACTCCCAGAGTGGGGGACAAAACAGCAAGTCCAATTGAAAATTTCAGACTCTCAGTAGGTACACAGACATCATTCAGATAGTGATCTATGGAGGCCAGGGGTTTGCTGTAGCGATGGATGTAAAAGTAAATCATCACTTGCCTCATTCTTGTGTTTGCAAAGGAAAGTTCACATTTTTTCCTACCTACTTGCAAGGTGACAAGATAATTTTTGTCAGTCTTGGCAAGAATTACTGTGGAGAAACTGATTTATGTGCAAATTGGGCAATTACATAAAATCACAATAACTGCTGTGCTTTATCTTAGACTTTGAAAGGCAAATGCCTTGGATGGATTGTTTGTGTCTTTTTGAACAATCATTTGTACTTGTTGCACATACATACATTTAAAAAAAAGACTACAGGAACATGAATTTTATTCAAAGAATGCAGAAAATTTGATGGAGAAGAAAACACTTATGATCGTCTGATGGAACATCATGGTATACTGCATGGTGAATACTTAGTCAGGATTCTCTGGAAAAGACAAGGTTAAAGGCAGCAGGAAAAGAGGAAGACCAAATAAGAGGTGGCTTAACTTCAAAAAGGAAGCCATAGGCATGGGTTTGTCAGAGATGAGTAGGGTCTTGAAAATATAAGATTTCTTGAGGATGTTCATTCATAGGCTTGTCATAAATTGGAGGTGACTTGACATCATGCAACTACTGGTAATCTGAACAGGAAAATGTATAGTGGTACCTCAGTTTAAGTAATTAATGCATTCTCTGGGGCATTCTGTATCCTGAAAAAATTGTAAACTGAAGTGCAGTTTCCCAAAGGAATGTCATGAAACTCAATTAATCTGTTTCGGAGGTAAGAAAAACAAACAAACACAAACACAAACACAAACAACCCTCCTCCCACAATGCAGAATGCACAGAACAGGCATGGAAGCAAACAAAGGATCAGCTCCTTACCTTTTCACCGCTTGTGAAATGCACCAAAAAAGTTTGAAAAGTCCAAATCCCACTGCAAAAAACGGTCCAGAATGGCTCCAAAACTCAATGAAAAAACAGCTCCAATTCCTCTCACACCTCCACAAACTGGGAAAAAAATTAAAAATGGAACTTTCCACCCCAATGCCCACTGCCCATCTCCTCTTTGCTGCTGCTGCCACTGCAACAGGCCAACCAGGCACCCCCTGGAGGGGTGGGGTGGGGACTCACCCAGCTGGCCAACCAGTCTTTGAACTTCCAGGTTGGGTTCCAGGTGGTGGAAGTTTTGAAGTTCCCACTCAAAGTTCCGATCAACCACTTGGGATCTGAGTGGGAAATTCAAAGGCTGGTTGGCCAGGTGGGTCTTTAAAGTCCCCACCTCACCCCTCCAAAGGGTGCCTGGCTAGCAGCAGTGGCAGTAGGCTTTTATTTCCTACCACCACTGCTCAGGACTCCCAGGGGTGAGGTGGGGGACCGAAACCAGCCTTTGAAGTCCACCCAGGTGGCAGATCAGAAGTTTGAGTGGGAGGTTCAAAACTTCTGCTGCCTGGTACCTGACCAGGACGTTCAAAGGCCAGTTGGCCAGCTGGGTGAGTCCACACCACATCCCACCCCTCTGGAGGGTGTTTGCTGCCCACGATGGGATGAAGAAGGGGCAAATCAGGGTCACGTTTTGTTTTTAATTCTTTTGTGTTTGCAACACTGATCACCAATCGTGGATAACTGAATCCATGGTTGGTGAATCAGCAGATGCAGGGATCATACTGTAAGTTTTATATGGCACATGTGATCCCATGTGTGTGCTTTCCAAAATTAGTCCCAAGTGTTGAAGTTATGCCACAGTTGTGACTGATGATTGTGTTTCCTGGAGCCACGTGACAGCTGAAGGGCCTACTATGAAAAGATTCCAACAAGCCAACACCTTGTTGTGGTCTGGAATTTCAGTAAAAGGCAATAGTCCAGTATCTGTAATATGCAGAGCATGACCTGGGTAACAGGGAGCTAAACTCTCAGTTGGCTGCACCAAAGCCCAAATTGAGCAAGGCTTGAAAAATAAATGGGACCTTAAAACAAATCCCATATGTCAAGAAAAAGACTACAGAGAAGTTTTCTGAAGTTTTCATTCAAAAAGGCAGGACAGAAATTCTTGCTCACTATTTTGTGGTGTCTGCTTGGGAAGATATTTCAGTTATCTGGTAAATAGGTTGGCCTGTTTCCTCAGTTTATTATTATTTTTCTATTTAAACATTGCTGTCATAACATCTTTAACCGGCTAATTCAGTTGTCACAGAGGGCCAATATGCACAACCACTTGACTATCTCCTCGTTTACTTTCTGGGTGCAGATTACATTTTGTCTCTCTTTGTTCGTGATAGTTGTTATGAAGAGCATGACAACTTACCTTGTTGCCATTTTTCTCCTCCCCACAGTGTCAGCTGAACAATGGTTTATGTTTCTGACTGTGGCTTGCAGGACAAAGAGAAGGATCTCCCCATCCATGTTTCTTGTATTAGGTAATTGGAAGACCTTGCATTTTTGTTTCTGTGATTTATGAAGCCTGCAGCTGCTGAAGGAAACTGGGTTTCTAGATTTAAAAGGATAAAATAAAACCAAAAAAACAAAAACAAAATAAGAACAACAAGAATAGCAAACAAGCCAAAATCTCAATTGAAATCATAAATCCCACAGTATTCAAAAGGCAAATAATTATACTGCTGGGATTAAAAAAAATAGACCTTTAGGGCAGTGGTGGCAAACCTTCTGCACTCCAGATGTTTTAGACCACAACTCCCAGAATTCCAAGCCTGTATTGCCAATGACAAAGGACTGTGGGAGTTGTGGTCCAAAACATCCCGAGTAACAAAGCTTCACCACCATTGCCATAGGGGTAAAAAAATGCTAGAATTATAAATGTGCAGCATTTCTTATAATCTCCACATCTTTGTGTGTATGTGTTTTGGTTGCAGTTCAGAAAAGTACCTCTAGAACTTAGAGAGGTGCAGAAAGCAGATTCTGGTTCTGGCCTATATAGATTGGGGAAGGTGTGTATTAAATTAAGAACCTTATCTAATCTAGCACATGCATCTGCTTTTGTAAAATAAAATAAAACAAATTTTTGTGTCCAGTCTGGTAACAAATTTATATCATTGTATGAAATATTAAAAGGGTAATTCAACTTTCCATATATATTAAGAGAAACCAAGTTGTCTGGAATACAGTTATAAAGGTTGTGTTCCAGAACTCTGTACTGTAACCCCCAGGGAGAAAAGGGCACGCAATACAACAATTAGAACACAAACATTCTTGAAAACAAAAGGGTTTGCACTGTTTCTAAATCAATTTCAAAGTGATGGAATGATCTGATCAACAATGCAAAAAATATATATCAATCCAAATACTTCTCTGAAGCCGAAAATAGACATGGGCATGACTCGGTGAAGTTGTCGTTTTCGTTTTTGGTTATCATTTCCGTTACGTAACGGAAACGGTAATGATAATTAAGCCGTTAGAACTCAAACTTGAACCGAAAAAAGACAAATTTGGTCAGGTTTTTCATTTTCATTTGTGGCATCGCGGCGATCGCACAATGCGAAGCAGAGAAAAAGTTTTTATAAGTTTTTTTAAAAATCCCCGACTCCCAGCCAAAAAAGCAGGCAAAAATATGCCTGCCCGAGGCTTTGCCACCTACCAGAGGGGTGGTTTCTGGGGGGTCCCTGGCCTTCCCCCCTCTTCTCCTATCCTGGGCTACTTTCACCAGGCTGGAGGGGGTCATCCTCGTCGTCTGTCTCGCTGCATGCCATGCGTTGGGGGGATCCAAAATGGCGACCACAATTTTTCTTTTGAAATCGTGGTCAAAAAACACACCAAATCACCACAGAAACATGTGAAATTTATTTATTTTAAATGCCTGAATTTTAATAGTAGCAGCAGTGGTTTTTTTATAGCAATAAAAGTCGTATTGATTTTATTTTATTTTATTTTATTTTTTATTTTTTTAGATCTGCCCATTTGGGCTGGGCATGGGATGGGACCATGCAATTTTTTTGAATCATTCCACCAATGGCATCGCCAGGTTTTTGACTGACACTTCTGGATGTCTCGGAGGGCATAAAAAGCCGAGGCATCTTCCAGAAATCGCAGTCGGGTGTATGGATGTGGTTGAGGGAGGAGGGCTGGCTGCTGGTGCTGGTGTGATCCGATCAAGATTGAGGAGGGAGGCTGGAGGCATTTAAGTTAGGCAGGCAGGGAGGGAATTGAATTTAGAAAATAATTTCTTTGATTCCCTGCAGCTTTGTCTGCTGAAGGGAATAGCAGTTTATTCTTTATTCCTTCTCTGGCAGTTTGAGGATTTTTTTCTGATATTGGATAAAGGGGGAGGTTTGACTGGGAGTGGGAGCTGTGGATTTATTTTAAAAATATATTATATACTACCATTTATTTTCTATTTTCCCAACTGCAATTTGCTTGCACACACACACATTTGGGGTGCAAGCCAAGAACAGAACCTCTATCCTAAGTGATATCCTAACTGCCCACTCACCCGTCCACCCGAGCCGCCACCCGCCTGCGGCCCGCGCCGCCGCCTGCCCAGTCGCCCGCCCGCCCATGGCCCCCTGCCACCGCCACCCACCTGCACCTCCCCCCCACCGCCCGCCCCCTGCCCTGCCCGCTGCTTAGGGCGCAAAAACACCTAGCGCCAGCCCTGATTGCGGGACGCCCCTATGCTCTGGGAAGTCAAATCGCGCTAAATCGTGGTGGAAACAACAAACGACAAATGAAATGACAAATTTTTGAAAAATTTTGCGACAAATGGAAACGACCCGAAACGGACCCGTTCCGACAAACGAAAACTCGAAACGTCATTTTTTCTGGTCGTGCCCATGTGTAGCCGAAAAGTTCCATTTTCTGCATATGCAGTGCTGCCTAGAAAAATCTGGCTCACAGATTTGTATCTGTGTTTGGAAGATTTTTTTCTTTGTGCAGGAGAAAATACATTAGAATTTGAGCACTGTTTGCTTTTAATCTCCAAGCTGAACTGCTGCAGTGACATGGCCAGAAATCGCTATCTTGTTCTAAACACAAAGAACTGAAATTGACAAGAGTGATCATGGCATCTGTGGCCTTACTTATCAGTATTTTCTCAACTAGACTCTAGGGAAAACCTTCACATTCTTGAGAAACGGAGAGAGAGGGAGGGAGGGAGGGAGGGAAGGACAGAGAAATACATTGTTCTGATCTGTCCTGTAGAAAATCCCCACTGAATATATTCTAGCTTGTCTGGCACACAGCACTGCCATCTACACAGAAATGGTGGTACCTGGAGAAACAACACAGAGCTGCAAGTTCTCTTGTATGCTGTAACCAGGAAAGTCAAACTATGCTTGTACAGTGGAACATCATTAAATTGCTAAAAAATAAAATGTACAGTACGACTTCACTTAGCAGTAAAAATAAAAATAAAAGAAACTATTACAGTATGCTTCTAAGGTGGAGAAAGTGTCTTTCATATTTATAAAGACTGTTAAGGTACAGAGAGAGAGAGAGAGAGAGAGAGAGAGAGAGAGAGAGAGAGAGAGAGAGAGAGAGAGAGAGGATCAGGTTCTCACATCTTGGAATAATCCAAAAGCCCCCTTCCCAATCTGACAGACTTATAATTTTTTAAAATAATTCACCACATTTATGCATATTTTATTACTTTTTAGTGGGAGCCTAAGTGTGTATTTTGTACATGGCTTAACAATTTCACTCCAAATTCCTGGAAAACACAATTAAAAGGCAACTTAAATTACTTGTAGCCCAAAATCTGTAGCCAATTGTTAAGAAAAGTTTAAATGTAACATTTTAATGCTGATGTTATAGAAAACATGCTGGCTAGAATTCAGTTATGTACTCTTCCTAGATCTCTCTCTCTCTCTCTCTCTCTCTCTCTCTCCTTCTGATAGAACAACCCACCTTTGTTTTTATTGACTCTTCTCTCCTGAGGGTACCCTAAAATCCTCCTCAGGAAGATTGAGAGTCCCCTAGCAATCTTTTTGGCACCTTGGAAGGGGAAGGTGGAGAATGAGGGGGAAATTGTCTTAATTCCATTGATGCTGAATACTGAAGCACACCATTGGTTCCAAGCCATTATTTGCAACATGTTACTTCTAAGTTGTGCTCATGTATGTGCGTTAATTTACAAAACACTACCCCACCAAAAAGGGTTTCTTTGTTATCGCATGTATGACTTTATCAGAATTCTTTTGTGCCATGTTTTACTGATATACACAGTTACTGCTATCCATCAGAAAATATCATTCACAGTGGGCAGTGTTAGTCAACCTATGCATGGGTGCCAAAGGTGGCACTCGGAGCCCTTTCTGTGGGCACCTTACATTGCCCCTTCACAGATCCCTGTATTCAGGTGAAATTGCTGTTTTGGCACCTTGCAAAAAATGAGTGGGTTTTGAATTGCGGTTTGGGCACTCAGTCTCTAAAAGGTTCGCCATCATTGACATAGGGTCTTAATACTATGAGCAAATTCCTGACCCTGCTGTTATAATGTAAAGTTGTACTGGTATACATGTGCCAACTATTATGTCTGGCAACAAGGAATTATACAATGTGTCCGGAGCATGATTGTGCAATATTCCCCTGGAAGTGCTTTTGGGAGTTGTGTTTATTCCACTAGTTGCCACAGGTGCATCGTGAAGTTGCACATTTTTAGTTGTACAACAGGATTTTGGCAAGTGTATAATCATGCATATCTACAGTAATAACTTAATGGAGCAATTTTATGGACATCAATGTCTATTCTCTGAATTTATTTATTGAGGTTATTTCTGGGTAAATGTGCGATAGACTGTAGCCTATATCAACAATGATAGCAATATTTATTTAGTCACAGACCCAACCAATTAAAATAGAAAATAAATACATGTGGTTTAAAAAAGGATAAAAGGGTAAAAGAATTACAAAATTTCAAGATAGTTTAAACAGTTTAGGTAATACAATGAATTGCACAAACACATTTTGGGAGGAAAATGCGATTATATTTAGAGCTAACAGAAGACAAAATTGTCTTCTGTATTCTTTGGACAGAGAAAAGAAACTTAGCCACAGATTCATTCATCCCTTTATTACATTATCCCTTTAGATGTCTGTGTAAGCATCAGCCAAGGCATCTGAGATAGGAAATCTACAACAAGCTAGCATGCACCTTAATATTGGCTTTAGAGATAAGTACGAAATGATATTTTTATTCCTTTCGTTATTTGTTATTCATTTTGTTATGTAACAAAATGAATAACATACCACCACCGCAAAGAAAAATGAAATGAAATGAAATAGAAATATTCATTCTGTTCCGTTCCCCCCCCATAGGAATGCATTGAAGCAATGCATTCCTATGGGGAAAGGCCCACGGTTCCCCCCAACCCACTAGGTATGGGAAACCGGGGGATTTTTAAACATTTTTTTTGCCACCCAAGCATTGATCAGCTCTAGTGTGAGCTTGGGGTGACAAAAATGTTTTAAAATTCCACCCTTTTGTGCATTCGGTCAAGTTACACAAGCATCACACATACACAGTACATTAAAACTGAAATGAAACAAAACAAAAAACAAAATGATCTTTTAAAAAAATTGTTTCAAACGAAAGGAAAGGAAAGGAAACTGAATGAAACAAAAAAATTTAAACAAATTGCTATTTTAGCATTTCTCTAATTGGCATTATTTACATTTGGCCTCAGAAAAAGGCTTCCCTACTTCTAATATTCATCACAGTGTCACTTAGCAAATAATTTAAGTACCAGTTCAAATTCCTTCCTGGGAATGCACTCATTATAGGCTTGAGTAATTTAATATGCTCATTTCTATAAAAATTACACACAAAGAGAGCATGAGTCAATGTTTCAATTTCTTTGTTATCACAATGTGGGGATTTCATATTCATACCCCGATAGCTCTGTACCCCAAGAAATGGGCAGAGCACAAAAGCGCACCTAGAGGAAGCTGAAGACCTGGATTTCCCAGAAATCCCCAGGGCTGAGCAGGCACCCAGGTGCAGCTAAGCTAATGCTGATCTAAGCATAGGTCAGGAGGCCAGGAAAACAGGATATCAGGATACACAGACCAAGAGCCCCTTTCCGTCCTTATCAGTAATCACTCACTAGCTAGGGAGCCTTCTCCCTCCCACTCATGGAACCTATTTCCTTTGTGTACCTGTTTACTGAACAGATAATGCTTGCATTCTTTCCCCCCACCGAGGAATGTTTGTCTGTATCTATTGTGCTGACTCTATAATAAACACTGGGGCTCAGGCAGCAGCAGGAGAAGGCTCAGGGAAGAGAAGGCTCAGGCAAGAGAAGGCTCAGGGAGAGGAGGCTCAGGGAGCAGAAGGCTCAGAGGGAGAATCATCACCAATCTCACATGCACGCAGCCGATGCAGACACAGAGACACACACAAACATCCATGGAACCCTGACAGACAGACGAACAGGAATGCTGCCCTGAGCGCCAGATGATTGCACCCCGAAACTCTGTGTCCCGTGTGATTCGTAACGCAACATATGGTGACCCCGACGTGATTCCCCCCAACACAACGGCAGAGGTGATTCCCCCAACGCAACAGCAGACGTGATTCCCCCAAGGCAACAGCAGACGTGATTCCCAGAAGGCAACACAGATGCAATCTCCTGCAGCAAGGCAGATGCAGAGGAACCACTAGGCACAAGGACCAGGCTCCAGGCCAGACGGCACGAATGTGGCCCATCCTCATCTCCCTACGCCTGTGAAAAGGCTTCGAGACGCGTCCAGACATCCTCCCCAGGGGATCCCAAAGGTGAGATGGGAGCGTTCTTCTCGGTTGAAGAGCGAAATGAATTCAGTGGGTCAGCTAATTTTCGGAGCAAAAGCATGCCAGTAATAGTACAGCCTTTGCCCACAGTCCCTAAGGTGGGATCAGGGGGGCAGGGAAAGCCTTGGGAAAGCCAAGAGTCCCAGATAGAGTTTTGGGAGTCACAACAGCCTTTGGGTTGGGAACCAGCAGTAGGAAGGAATCTACAGGCTAGAGCAGAGTCTGGGCAACCCCTGGGTCAGAAACCAGTAGCAGGAACGGAGATTCAGGTAGAAAATTCCAGGATTGGCAAGCAGAATGCAGGTGATAGAGCAGAGCAGCACTGGGGACGCATGGAAATGCCCGCTTCACTTCTCCCCACAGATTTTCAGATGTCCCTACCAATAATTTTTCCACCTAGTGACCTGCAGTTAGGAACAGTGTCCCACAATCAGGAATGGGTGGTGCAAAAAAGGTTAACCCAAGAAGATTTAGGAAATTCAGCAACAGAACATCTGGAAGAGTTAAAATCAAAAATTTCCATCAAGAATGGTCTCAGCACAGGGCAAAATGACACTCAGGAAGATCTCATCAAACCCCAGAAGCAAGAGGGGAAAAATTTTGTCCTGCCAGAAAATGTATCTCCAAAAGGCAAGGAGATGCCCCAAAGGCAGTCACTTTCTTGCAGCAAAGAGCCAAGCCATGAGGCAAGATTTCCCAAAGAAATGCAGAGAGGCCAAAAATTTGTCCATGGCTCAGTAACGCAAGCCTTGAAACCATTTAAAGCTCAGGATTCCATTTCCCAGGGAAAGCTCCACAGGCTTCAGAAGCAGCCAGCTTCAGAGCAAATGCAGAGTTCAGCCTTGGGCTGGACCAAAGCAGATTTGCCCAGAGAGGGAATCCCAAAGATAGACCTCTTTTCCAAAAGGACAAAGTTAAAGGCCAGCCTTCCGTCTGCTTTGGCAAACGCCAGGCACCCTCAGTACAAGTATAGGAGAAAGTCCAATTTTTTCAAAAAATCTGTACCCTATTTTTCCCTAAGAGATTTTCATCTTTCTCCAAAGCCATGGAGAATTTAGATTTTCTCTCTCAGAAAGCTTAGGCAGCCAGAATTCCCCTCATACCTTCTTTAGCAAGCTACAGGAAAATTTAGGAATCAAAAATGCTTTTCTCTTTCTCTTTCTCTCTCTCTCTCTCTCTCTCTCTCTCTCTTTCTCTCTCTCCCCCCCCCCTCTGTCTATCTACTGGAAGCAGCTCGGGGGAGCGGGGGGGGGGGAAGGGGGCTGGAAAGCAAGCAGGCAGGGGAGGAAAAAAGGTTTTTGGATAAGAAAGTTTGCTGGAGAACGAAGTTTGCTGGAAAGCAGGCAGGTATCAGTTGTCAGTCAGGAATTGTGAGAAAGATTCCTGAGGATCTCAAGCTCCTTTAGAAGGAAAATGTCCCAAAGATCTAATCTGTCCACTATTCTCATGGGGTAAAAAGGAATTATATGGGTTTGATCCATCTCACTCGCACAAGCATGCAAGATAGCAGGAAACATGGAATGGTTATCAGTTTGCTAGGAAGAGTAGACTGTTATCTTTAGAGACATTGTATACACAAAGCAAGCTTATCACCTTCCTGCTGGTTGTAATTACAAGTCAGCAAGCAGAGGCATCTTTCAGAGTTGGAAGCAAAGACTACAAGTCCCATATGCCTTACATTTTTTGGGCACAAGCAATCAACAGGGTTTAAAAATGTATAAAAATCATCACTAATGCATGTTCCTTTTGCCTCCAAAAATCAAGCAGGGAAAAAACCTTCCTCTCAGGGTATGAGTTTCAAATTTACAACAAAAAAAGCCAAAAAGAATTAGAAAGAAAAGGGGGAAAATGCCCCCCCCCTTCAAGCCTCTTCAAGCAAGGCTTGATTTTAACTATACAATATGTACCCTGAGAGAAAGAGAAATATATTCTCACAGGTATGCCTTCCATGGCACTTCAAAGTTTACCAGCAGAATGATTCCAGAAGGACATTTAAGGAATATTCTCATTCCTCATACATTCCTCATTTTCTCAACTGCAAAGGCTTATGGACTATGGGTAATCTGGGAGCTGTTGTTACCATTCATGCCAAGCAGAATTGTTTCACCACCAGAAGAAGAAGACATTTCCCAGACCCATGAACTTTTAGCAAAAGGACTCTTAAAAGGACTTTTCAGCAAACAGCCATCCATGGAAGCAGAGAAGAAATATAGTTAGGTAGTCTTTCACCTTCCCCCACAAAAATGTAAGTCCCTAGCACAGACAGATCCTGCTTACTTATGTATTCTCATGTATTCATGTATTTGGAAAATATTCACATGTCATGGAACTTCTTGCTATGCATTACCTCTTAGCCACAAAGGTATTCATGTACTGCTTATTGATTGCTATCCTACTATGAGAAGCAACTGTTTTCTATTACGCTATCAGTGTTCTTGCTAAATGCATGTATATCTGTGTGCTAGATTATGCCTATGTATCTTTTAAGTCTTGGGAGACAATCATGCTCATTATGCCAGTTCATTTCTTATTGCAAGTTATGAGGAGCTTAAGTTTATATCTCTGAAAGTTATATGAATATCGGGTGCTGTGTAACTCGGTGGGAGAAAGAATGCAGCCAACATTCCAGAGGGGTCCCCACATTAGATAACACATCACAGCCAATGATTTATGCCATGCACTAGCTTAGTGCTCTCACAATGAGCATGGGAGGGGGAGGAAATGGCCATGGAGTGTCACCACAGCAACTCTCATGCACAGCCATAAGACATCTCACATTTTAGGGCATAATTCTCACATCTCAGCCCAGATATATGAAGCTTGTCTTGCCAGAGACATGTCACTCCCTCCTACATAAGGAGCTGAGTTTCCTCTTGGGCCAAGCAATGAGGCCCCTGGGGCAAAAGACCTCAGGGTGCCAGGCTTTCAAGGTCTGCATGGCTTGAGCACCAGATGAGTGCCTGATTTCTGGTCTGTTTAGGTTTACACCTGTGCCTCCTGTCTGGTATGCAAAAGGGTCACAGTTCTTGCCGGCACTCTCTTAATTAAAAGGAAAGGGAGAGATGTGGGGATTTCATATTCATACCCCGATAGCTCTGTACCCCAAGAAATGGGCAGAGCACAAAAGCGCACCTAGAGGAAGCTGAAGACCTGGATTTCCCAGAAATCCCCAGGGCTGAGCAGGCACCCAGGTGCAGCTAAGCTAATGCTGATCTAAGCATAGGTCAGGAGGCCAGGAAAACAGGATATCAGGATACACAGACCAAGAGCCCCTTTCCGTCCTTATCAGTAATCACTCACTAGCTAGGGAGCCTTCTCCCTCCCACTCATGGAACCTATTTCCTTTGTGTACCTGTTTACTGAACAGATAATGCTTGCATTCTTTCCCCCCACCGAGGAATGTTTGTCTGTATCTATTGTGTTGCTCTCTTATAATAAACACTGGGGCTCAGGCAGCAGCAGGAGAAGGCTCAGGGAAGAGAAGGCTCAGGCAAGAGAAGGCTCAGGGAGAGGAGGCTCAGGGAGCAGAAGGCTCAGAGGGAGAATCATCACCAATCTCACATGCACGCAGCCGATGCAGACACAGAGACACACACAAACATCCATGGAACCCTGACAGACAGACGAACAGGAATGCTGCCCTGAGCGCCAGATGATTGCACCCCGAAACTCTGTGTCCCGTGTGATTCGTAACGCAACATCACAAGGGCACAAACAGTTTTTGTAAGGGATGCCAGAGTAGCGCCCGTCCAAAATTGCAGATTGAAGGCAGTTAAATCGAGCTCTTGAGAAAACATGCCGATATTTGGGAATAGACTGCAACCTATATCAACATTAATAGGAAATAGCTGTTGTGTGAGTTTTTCGGGCTGTTTTGCTGTGCTCTGGAAGTTTTTCTTCTTGACATTTCACCAGACTCTGTGGCTGGCATCATCAGAGGGCAAGGAGCTCAGGGAACTAGGAGTTCTCTCTGTGCTTCATAGGAAAGTTGGGCTGCCATTTGTCAAATTCACTTTGACTTTGATTTCTGCCTTGAGAGGAGGATGGAGATAAGGTTGGCCCTGATGGCCTTATAGGTCCCTTCCATTATTTTATGACTCAGGCAGTGCTTTATCACTGCAAATTGGTAATGCAATAAATATATAAATAAAATAAAAATAAAATGCAGATCTATGGAAGGGACTGAAAAATCTGCAGCAAAATTTGTATGTGTGGATGCCCTAATATTATCTGGAAGTTTTATATATATAAAAAACCTGAAAGCTGTTGATTTATCGAAGGCCTTCTTAGCTATGTCAGTTGTGGAAGAGTCCACCATTTTATGTTTTCCTTGTGCTGAGGGTCTCCGGCAGCAGGATAGTGGGACAGCAGCAGAGTTGCCACTGTCACTGCCACCCACGTGCTCCCTGAACCAGCCACCTTCTTTTAACCAGTGCCTCTGCTACCTCTGTAGTGCCGCAACCTCTTGGCTTGCCATATCAATAATAGCAGGTCTGGGGGCTGCTCAAGGTTAGGTGTTTCTGGCACGGCCAGCTGAGATGAGGCTGTGCCACTGAGGTGGGCAGGTGGTAGGTATAAGAAATAAGAAGCTGCTGTTGCCACCTCCAGTCTCCTCCACCCCCTTTCCTCCCAGCTAATATTACCATGTGGCAGTGGGGGCTCCCACCAGCCAAGGCATGGTGCAACTTGTCTTTCTGTCTCAGGCAGCAAGACAGCTTGCGCTGGTGTTGTTTCTCACCACCCGCAAACTGCAATTATGCAGACGATTCTCCTTTTGCAAGTTTGCTTTCTCAGAGGCAAGAGATTTGTGGAACTGAATCTCCCAAATGCTGACAGGATTTGAGCTCGAATGACAGGTTATGATTTCCATTGTATAATTTGGCACTTGTGTTTGCAGATTTGACCTCTGGTCATTACCCCCGTTTGTCTACGTAACACATGTGTATAGAGAGAGGAAAGGAAATGTTTGAGAACCACTGCCATGCACCAAGCTAGAATTATATTTCTGTACTCCCCACCCCCTTTATCTCCATTTTTTGGAAGTGACAGAATAATGGGGCCCTTTGCGGTTCTTTACTCAGCCTTTCTGTGTTAAACCTTTTATGATTCTTCTAAAAAATAAACTACACATGTTTATTGTACTACCCACCAGTAGAGGCTTTGGGCAGAGTTTCCAGCACACAAAATAGTCTTTGAGATCAAGGAACTCTTGACGAGAGCCTCTTAGAATAAGTGGCTAATCATCCTCAATCCCCATGACATTCCCTCTCAGGGATGATCATGAGGCACTCAAGTGTGCAGGACAGAGGCCTCGAATGCTTCACAAATGCCCTGGCAATTGAAGAAAAATGCTCAAGAGAAATGGATACAGCAACCAAGGGGTGGATGAGTTGATTGAAAAAGAAGCTAACACGAGACACTTCACAAGAGCCAAATCAACTCCAAGCTGACTCTTAAAGGCTTGCAATGCTAACGTTTTCAGAGATTAAAAGGTTTGTCCTTTCTACAGACTGGAGGCTAGCTTCCTGAATTGAGGACCCAAATCCATTGAAATGATATATTCTCAGAAGGGGATCAGCCCTGCTTTGAAAAGCTGGTTTGTTGACTTGTCACTGCAGAGATGGTCTAGATGTCACCTTAGCCTTTCCCAATCTGGCATCTGCCAGATATATGCCACTTTATTGAAGAAGGTCTAAATTATGCTCATCGCTGGGATCTACATCTCTCCAATGTCTTTTCCAAACTGGAAAGGATTCTTTGGCACAGTAGACTCTCCCTGGCTAAAGGGCCAAAATGTGGCAGAATCACTACTTGACACCCTGGGCAGCTGCCCCCATGACTGTTTTTTAGGGAAGCAGGTCATTACTGGACTAATAGAAGCAAGGAGACCCAGGCATTCACTGAGTGATCTTCTTTCCTATGCCACAGCTCTGAATTGAGGGAGGGGAAAGAAACTGGATGCAGAATGGGCCAAACCAACAGATTCAGTTTTGACAACATGCAAGGGAAGGGCAGGATGATTTGCTGCAGGGATGCTGTGCCCTCTGATAAATGTGCTCTGTGAGATGAAGCATGGGGCAAACAAGATTGAGCAAATGTGACCAAAGGTTCACAGATAGTATTTTATCTAAGAAGGAGGGATAGCATACAGTTCAGCCTAATAACACGTTTGAGCACCTCATGTTCTGGGTTCTACCTTGTTCCATATTTAGAAGTTCTTAATATGCATATCCATCTAATACAGTGTTCACCTCCCACCCAAAAATATATCCATAACATATGAAAGTAATGTCAGTTTCAGATCTAAGATTCTGGTAGGAAAGCAGCTGTCTTGTTTTTCTTTATGTCCCCCCATTATTCATTGGCTGATCCATCCCAAGAGCATAATTGCAATAGATTAACTGATGTATTGCGTAGTTATTTTTAACAGGGCTTAATACAGGGCCACATTAGGCATACGTCTCATTGTGAAAAAGTAAAATTACATTACATTACAGTCCCAGCTATTCATTTAATATAGATTTAATACAACAGTTCCTTGTTCATTAATTCTAGAAAACCATCATTGCACAGTAAAAAGAGGTGCTAATAAGAGATAAATATAAGGGACTTAACAATTTTAGCTAATGAGTAAGTGTCTATTGGCATTAGTGATAGCTAGTTACTGTAAGCATGTTTAAAATTTAATGGAATGTGTGAATCTAAATGAGAAAGATTTTACTTCCTAAAGTAGACTAAATGTTTTGAAGGATCTGTGTTCAAATGACGGAATTGTGTGCGCTGCACATATGGAGGGGATCCCATGCATGTTCTGTTCTGATGCTGAGATTGCATTCTTAAGCAAATGCAGGGCATGCAATGTTCCGTTAGTTAATCAGCGGCAATTTGGCACCATGCCTTATGTGATTTTCTGAGACAAAAATCCCAACATGATTCTGACCATCTTCATTGCAGATGTTAGAAACACAAGCCATTTGAAACAAAGTTACAGGAACTGTGTGATTGTATTGAACATCCTTTTTAAAAAAGAAGAATTCAAAAGTAGGCTAGAGGATACCTTTATTGGTCACTACTAAAACAAAGAATTAAGCTAAGCTTTCAATAGCAACTTGCTATCGAGAAGAAGAAATAGTAGTGGTGCAGAATTGACCAGAATCAGGAACACGGAGCACATTAAGCCTCTTGTCCTCATGTGATGTTCCAAAATAAACTGTCCTCAACAACTTCAGGAGGGAAGCGGCAGTCAATATTCCTTCACAGTAAGGTGGAACAGTAAGGTGGCTATCTTGTGCTGCTGTTTCTAGGCCATTCTCATTTCTCACCTTGTAGAAAGTGTTCATTCACGGAACCAAGTCCTGTGATGACAACAGTCCTTTATTTCCTTCTCTGGCTCTACTGTTTCCCTCTCAGAAGAAGGAAGGGAGCCTGTGGAACAGTGCAGTTCTGTGTTTCCTGTCAAACAAGCAGTGCTGGTCTTCTTTATCAGCTGATGCTGAGCTGTCTGCTGCACTGAGATGCTTGGCTTTCTCTGTCTCAGTGGATCACTAAACGCTCCAGCAGTTTCCTATCCTTGCCTTCAACTAGCGGTCCTGTCTGCCCAAGTTCTAACTCAGTCCCAAGGATGCCGTGATTCTGATCAGATGACGCGAGTGTTCCTGTGTGTGTTGTGAGCCACTGGACAAGTGTCGCACATGATCTTGCCTTCAGGGCTGCAATGCGCTCTGCTTGTACCTGTCTAGGAGGCCTGTATTATGCTAGGGTTTTGTCATGTTTATTCCACGTTTCATCCACATCTTTTTCAATCTTTTTGATTGTTCGCCTCTGGCAGATTTCAGTTCTCTAGCTAAAGACGCAGCTTTACATTGAATTACTGCATCTCTCTGTGCCAGTTAAGAAGGTGTCTCCCTGCCAGTTAAGAACTTAAAAAAATCAAGGAGTCGGTGTCACTCTTTTGGTTATGGTGGGGCTTTGACAACATGCTGAACCATGCGCAACCACACTCCCCGAATCTTAACCAGCCTGATTGCACTGTCGACACTGTTATTTCGACAGCCCTGCTCTCCGGCATTGGACATAATTGGAAGCAGCAGCCAGCAGGTATCAAATGTCAGTATGAATTGTCTCCTGCTGCGTGAGCGCTGACTATGAAATTGATTTGCTGTCTCTTTCCTTCTCTCTCTCTTCTCTCTCTCTCTCTCTCTCTCTCTCTCTCTCTCTCTCTCTCTCTCATTCACTCACTCAGTCGCTTGCACAGTTTTGTTATGACAGAAGTGCAAAAACTCCAGTCTTGGCAATGGGGTGATGGTGCCTAAAATGGGTAGCTGTAATAAATTTGGAGGCTAACCCTTACATTCATCACATCAGATGTGAAAATAAAATTCTCCTAAATGGACAATGAACAATGGCCACCAAGATGGCTTGCTAATAAATGACATGAGCAAATCTTAAAAGAGGGCAAGATTAATAACTGTACTAAACATGCCAAGTAGCACAGGTCTTCAGCAAAACACAGGAGGAAACTGGAAGCTGTGTGGTGGTGAAAAGTCTGACCATTCTTGATTTTTAGAACATAAGACCTCAAGTTGAAATGGCATTGCACTTCAGCAAAGAAAGGAAGGATATAATGAGTTTGAGGTTGAAGAGAGGCCAGAAGAGACACAATTTTTATATATTTTTATTCATTTTCAACAAAAAAACCCCAAAAGAAAATACATACAATGCTTATCAGACATCATGCTACAAGGGTTCAGTTAAATTTATTTTACAGCCAATCCAACCCTTTATTTTTGTATCTTTTTGTATCTCCTTTTAAACCCTTAAATATACAAATCTCATGTTTAGTTTTCCCTTTTGTTTCATCATCTTGCTCAAAAACTAGATCATCTCTCTGAATTCTAGTATATGTCAGATTTCTTTAAGAGACATAATTTTAATATTTCTTTTCACCATAGAATAATGTTTACAAAATCTTTAGTTCTTTTCAAAACACTCCTTTCTGTCTTAGAGCCCAATTATACAGATTGCTTGTCGTTTGAGTTCAAATCCTGTCAGTGATCAAGAGGCATCATTGAGACACCCTCCTATTCAAGAAATCAGACTTGTGCTTGAAATCAGGATGTGCTTGCGGCCCAAAGACCAGTCATGAAACAAAACAAGCTAACTTGCCATTTATGAGAAATGAGGAATTGTTGTAAGAATAATAGAAAAATCAGCTGTTATGGAAATCCCTATTTTGCTTCAAGGTCCCATGTAACATACTGTTGGATACTCAGCACAGTACAAAAAGAAAAGACCCAGAAGAAAAGAAGGTTGGATTTCTCTACATCTGACATTTCTAAGGCAACTTTTCACAACTTGATTGCTTGCAGATGTTTTGGACAATGGTCCTCATAATCACAGGCCACTGGACAGGGGTTAGATGGGAGCTGTCATCCAATATAGCAGGGTCTATATTAGGAAGCATTAAATAATGCATAGATACTTTTTAAAGGTTTAATGATACATTTAAACTGGTGGGCAGTCCCCCATTTTACAGGAGTGGTGTCTCTTGCACTATTTGGCTTAGTTCCCAGTTAAGCATGTGTAAATTTGTGGCCGTAATAGATAAGCGTCCAGTTCAGCACAAGGAGCAGGAACAGAATGACACTTCTGTTTTGTGTCCTGCAACAGCAGTCAGCAGTGGCGGGCTGGAAAGCTCTGGGCATGCTATTATGTTCCCCAGAGATACATGTTGTTGCAGAATTCACAGACAACTAGACGGAGGAGGTGCACCTGTTAGAACGTCGTTAACAACGTCTCACCCTCTGTTCCTGATCCTCCTTCTGCCAGTATGCCCACTTGCCTCCCAACCCCCTTGCTCATCTTCCCTGCTCAATCTCTCTCCCCCCCCGCCGCCCACCAGCCCCCTTGCGTGCCTTCCCTGATCTATCCACTTATTAACTGCTATCTCAAGGAGACTTGGACAGCAATTCATATACCATTTGACTTTAAAATGGCAACAACAAAAAAACCACCTATGCAAATCACAGGGTTAATCAGTAATATAGATAAGCCCCCTGGTTTACATTCAGAGAGACAAAAGCCAGTATCTATTTTGCCTTCTGCAAGGAACGTGTCATTGTGGTCCACGAGGAAGCTCCAGGAATGTGCACAGTTACATTCTTCTGGAGCAAGGCTTGTTTTGAAATAAACAAATAAATAAATCATGATCACGTAGAAACAAATCAAATTTCGCTGAAAGGGCTATAAAATGCCACAGAAAAGTCGGAGCAAACAGTGATAATTGAATTCCCTCTCAGTTTAGAAAATGAGAACAGTGGAGAAAAAAATGGCAAGAACATCTGGCGTGTTCTGCAAGGCCTCGCTGCCAGGGTTTAATTGTGTTTCTACGCCAACAGTCAGTTACAAAGCAATATAGCAGTGCACGATGGGATACGTTGTGTAACCCGACATACATTGCATACACAGATCATTGACCAAACTAGGCTCCTCTTTTGTTGACAGCTAATGTTGCAATAGAAATGCCCCCTCCTGCATAACAAAAACCAAACCGCATGCATCTAGGTGCAATTGTAGAAAACAAATCTGATATTGTTTCAACTTTTCCATTCTGCTGAACGATGCTGATTCTCTCGAACCTCAGAGTATCTGGGGTGCTCTGGCCCAGCATCAAAAAGGGGATAGTTTTGCCAGGTCTATGTGTTGAAAAGTCTCCCATTTCCACAAGAATGGGATCAAAGGTACAACTTTTCCAGATTTACATGCACAGGTTTATTTATTGTTATTATTTTATATTATACTAGGATTTATAACTATATTTTTTGCATCATACTGGTATTGGAGAATGAAGGGTGAGATCACAATGATGATGATGATGATGATGAAGAAGAAGAAGAAGAAGAAGAAGAAGAAGAAGAAGAAGAAGAAGAAGAAGAAGAAGAAGATTTAGGAAGAACTCCATGACAATTAGAGCTGGTCAGCAGTGGAATCAGCTGCCACAGTGTGTGTGTGGAGTCTTGGGTTTTTTTAAGCAGTTCCACCAGTTTTCAGTCCTCCTTCATCAGAGTCTAGTGTGGCTTTCCATATGATATGTTAAATGTATAGATTTGACAGTTAATGGGGTAGAATGCACTGTTGTCTGATACCTTTGCATATAGAAAACCATTCAGTCTCTCAAAATACTGTCCTAATGATAGGTTCTTGTCCACAATGAAGATTATACATCAGGACAATCAAGAGTGAGATACACTCATTTCTTTCAGAACAACCCATCGTTTCTCTGATCAACATAGTCAAAGACTTTGCTGTAGTCAGTTTCCCGATGTGTTAGCCAAAGAACTTTGCCTGCTCTCCCTGGACACAATGGGGATCAAACCTTTGATCTTTTGCATGGCATTGCTTCTCCAAAATGTTATAAATATTTGGGAACTAAAAATGAGCCATTGCCAGTGGTGGGAGAAGAGGGAAAATCTGGCTGGTATGCTCCTAAGCCGGCTTTCCTCAGTAGAGCAAGAAAGATGTAGAGGCCGTGGCTATCACTGCAGCTCTATTTCACCTTGGCAATTGCAGATTTACCATTGGCCGCTCACAACAGTGCCCACTGTTGAAGCTGGCAGTGAGACAAAGTAGAGATGGGCACAACTCAAAAAAATGGTGTTTCGTTTGTTGTTTGGTCGTTTAGGGGTCCGTTTCGGTTCGTTTTCATTTTTGTGACGTTTTTTGAAAAAAAAAATCGTTTTTGTTTTGTTGTGTAACGAAACAAAAAAACAAAAATGAAAATGAAAAATTGCTGTTTTGTTAGCATTCTTTTTAGTTCAATGCATCTGCTGCAACAAAAACAAAAAACACAGCAAATTTGGTCGTTTCGTTTTCGTTTTCATTTTGTTTAAAAAATTTCATTTCATTTTCATTGCGTAACGAAACGAAAAACAAAAACAAAAACAAAAATCGCTCATTTCGTGCCCATCTCTACAAATAACTATTCAAGTCCAGTCAAGCCCCCCCGCCCCTGCTCCTGAACTGTATCTTGCCAAAGGGCTAAACAGGTTGTCTTAGTCTTCTATGTCTGACATATTTTAGCCCTTGATATCATTATTATTATTAAGTAATGAAGAAGTGCATAGAAGAAACACAATCAGCACTTCAGGTGAACTGTGTAAAGCAATGAAGGATAAATAATAATAAAATAAATAGAGGCATAAACTGTAACAATGCAGCAACAGCAAAATAGAAGACCTTCAGCCACATGTCGATATTCTTGTATTATCTACTTCAGTGTCTTTCTCGTTAGACCTGTTTTGCTGCAGCTATTTGCAAAGTGGGGGCTGTCAAATATGTGGCTGGTTTTATAGCCCAGTCCTACATCTGAAATTAATTGAGTGACTACTATGCTGGCACAACATCACAAAATAGACTCTGCTGTTGCTGTGCTGTGGGAACCTGACAGGTCTATTCATACCAGAAAAGCAAAGCCGTATGAGGAGATGGAGGACAGAGTAGGTTGGGGTCAGATTTCAACTGTTTTGGTGTATAATGAAGCAAGATGTGCAATTGTTAGGAATGGGCCTTTTGTGTTGAAATGAAAGCCCCTAAACTCAAAAGCATCTCTCCTATATGTCATGTTCATTACACAATTGCCAAAAGAGAGCATCAAAAACATTCATATGTTTATTAAAGAGGGTACATGGAAGCCTTATTTAGTGTCTGCGAAATTGCCTCCATTTCTCCCCCTGCCCCTTTCAATAATCCTGTTTGCAACCCATCAGAACTGGTGGGGAGGGCAGGAATTTTGAACTTGTTAAAGGGCCTGGAAACAAATGAGCAGGGCTTTTTGCTTTAGTTAACATTTCCCAAATTGTGCTGTGGCTCCACAGGGTTCAAGGAAATCCACCTGAGGGTGCTTCCTCTCACTTCTCCACCCCCCACGAACCCTGCCTCAACAAGAGTATTCTGCAACACTTACTTGCAATTTCTATGGTGTCTGTGCATGGTAGAGAGAGGGAACCCAGAGTAGCTCTGGGCTAGATGGGCAGTTTCCTCCTCTCCTCCTCAGAAGAGATGCTTCCCTGCCCTTCCCCACCCCTGCAAGAATTTTTTTTTAAAAAGCAGCTTCTCCCTTTCCCAAAAGTTGCTTACCTCACAGAAGTCAACCTACCACACTTACCCTCAGGTCCTTCAAAACATTTAGCCACCCCTATAGCAAAAGAAAAGAAAAGCGTCCTGCATATATACTGCCCCATAGCACTTCAAACACTCTCTGGGCAGTTTACAATTTAATTATGCAGGCTACACATCCCGCCCCCAGCAAGTTGGGTACTCATTTTACTGACCTGGGAAGGATGGAAGGATGAGTCAACGATGAGCCAGCTACCTGGGATTGAATTGCAGGTTGTGAGCACAGTTTTAGCTGCAGTACAGGCATTTGAACACTGCATCATGAGGCGCAATAGTCTTCTGTTCCATCTAGTGGCTAGTCCTGGTAATATACCCAGGGAAATTATGGGTATATTATATTTTTTAAAATCGTATTTTTCTCCAGCTGTGGGCAATTGAAATTGTGCCTACTGATCCTGTGCATAAAGTAGACTTGCTGTACTGTGGAGCTGCGGCTGGCGAGCAGTTAGTAAAGTGAATTTAAAAAAAAAGATTGGGAACCACTGTTTTTTGTAATTTCTTATGGGACTACCACCCATCTTGGATTGCTGTCTGTCGGCTTCCATCTCAGATCGTTTCAGTTTTTGCCTTTCCTCCCTTGAGTTTTTGAGGATCCCCCCTGCATTTCTTTAAATTGTTTGTTGCTGCTTCCAGGCAGCCTTCCTGTGCTGGCATGCCTTATTGGGATTTTTTCCCCATACTTCCCACCTGATTTCTTTGGCACATCCTACTCCTTTGCTTTAGTTTGGTTTTCAGTCCTTTCCTTTCTGAGGTTATTTTTTCCTCCTGCCTAGTTCACATAAAATAAGGAATCAAGCAGTGATACTGGGAAGAAGAATTTTTCCCACGTTCTTTTTTGTTTGTTTGTTCTTTTATTTTTCCTTCTTTTTTGTTTGGTTTGGGGTGTTCAGCTGGCTCAGTTTGCTTGCCTGCTTTTGGGGGAGGGTGATGAGGCTCTGTATAGTTTTTTTTTTGTTTGGCTATTTTTGTCCACACATGTGTTTGATGTGGGAGCTTTTCATGTTTAGTTAATGTCTAGAAATTATTATTTGGTTAATTTATTCTGCATTCATTTTTGCTAAATGTGTATATTTTTGTGGGGCTTTTTGAAAGGGAGTGTTTTGTTTGCTTTAATGGGCCTTGGGGGCTAGGCTGTATAGGACTTTGTGATCGTATCTTTTTGTCACTGGGATCCATGGACATTTTCTCTATTGTTGCTTTTGATGTTGTGTTGCTGTTGGTTCCTTTGGTGATTGGCATCTCTTGGCCCCAGGCAGACAGGGTCTGGCCAGCTGTGGTTTCCTTGCCTTGTTTCTATTGTCCTAGACCCAAACAATCTCTGCTGTCCTGCATGTGTGGCTCTGAAATGTTGTTGGTAATATATGCTAATGTCTTCACAGGCCTGATGGGGATTTTTTCTTCCTCCTCTAACATTACCTGCTGTAATGTAGATTGATTATCTCTTGCCTTGCCTCTGCTTTCTTTGAGTAATTTTAAAAGATTATTTAGATGTTTTTTTCACAGGAAAAATATATTTAAAATGGGGAAATTTTGAACCCAAAAGAGATACATATAACACTAATTAAAAATAAAGCAAAATGAAAAAGGCACCTCAAAAACAACACAAAAACAAAGAACCATGAACAATTTTGCTGTGCACGTTTCTCATAAATTCCATCTGCCTAGCAATCTCAATTCAGATTTCAATGTGAGCAATTAAGCTGACAGAGGGGGTTTACCTTGGGCCTTTTCTTCACAGCAATTCTTCCAGTTCCTTGAAAATGCTTGAAACATAATTATATTCCTCTTCTGCCATACAGTGAAGCCACATGCCCATAATGATAAAAGTAACTAGCAAATTATCGCTACAGTTCAGGAAGTGTGAAGTAATACTGCAATAGATGACAGTCAGCATGCAAGGTAGAATGAGCTGCTCATGAGTGAGTGGTTAATTATACCCAAGTTAAGAAGTCCTCACCTTCTGGAATGAGGTTGGTGACAATTAGGATGCCTCATCTCTGGAATGATTCCCCCTGATTCTCTTCAGAAAGAAGGAGGAGGTCACTTTGGCTGATTCTAGCCCTTGCAGCTTATAGCGATCCACTCATAAGGTGAAACAGATTTGGGAATGGCACATAAGCAGGATGGAGGCAGTCAAAAGCAGAGTTAATAGTGAAAATTCTCCGCTCTCCCCTTTCTGTCTGTGAAAGCCCCTGCTGGATCCAAGGCCCTTCCACAGACGTAAGGCACAGTTGGATCCAACTTGCAATTGTTGCTTTTTCTTGTCAGCCTTCAATATGGTTGGCAGCAGCTACTCCCCAGGCCATACTGTACTGCGTCAAGTGTTTCGTGGTGAATATTTTCTGTGGCTTTATGTATTTTCATGATTGTTAGTCACTCTGTTAGACTAGAAATCACCCTGTAGGAATGTATATGTATGTATGTACATGTGATCATAGGATAGAACCTGCCTTCCCTGCTATAGCATACCTACGATTCTCTTCAGTTTTGAAATCCGTGTTCTCTTTTTGGGGGAGGGGAGGGAGCAAATTTCCAGTAGCTGACAGCCTGTGGTCTCTCATCAATGCTACTTTTCTTTCCTTCTCTTTGCATCATACCAGATTGGAAAACAGAGCTCTCCTGTTCCCAGAAGGCTCTCACACAATTATCTAAATCTTGGGTTCATTTTCTCCTTATTCACTCAAAATGACCCCGGCAATAATTTGCTAAGCAATAAATTGGATCAAATCTAGTGTCTCAGTCCACTGCGGCAAAGGCAATGCTCTTGAACAACAGCCCAGGAAAATCTTCATGCCTCTTGCCCTAATTCTCTCCGATGACCACACTATGGCCGCTCACTTCTTTCCATCACGCGCTTTTGTAGGGAAGAATAGCCCTTCCTCATTCACACTGCCTCCTGCCCCTTCGATTCCTTAAAGGCAAACTGTTGACCGGATTAATCCTTAATGGAAGTTGCACAGCTGAATACGCATCTGTGCTTCTTGCTGGAAGCTTATTCCTTAGCCCTTGTTTCCACGGCTATGCAATTTCGGCAAGTGGGGGGGGGAGAGAAGCCCACACCCTGCCCTTTCCAAAGGCCCTTTCTCCCAGGCATATTTGCAGTGTGAGCATTTCATTTCAGATTCTCCTTGTACGCATTTGGTAGTTTGTTTGTTTGTTTGTTTGTTTTATTAAAATAAAAAATAATGTTTTAGTGACATAAATATGACACATCCGGATGCAGAAGCTGCCTGCCAATTCGAGCGCTCTGTGCCCTTTTTGTTTCTCTGTGACCTGATTGTGTAGTACAAAGCGTTTCCTGCTCAGCTCCATGCAGCTGTCTCACTTAAAAAGCATGTGAGAGAGCTTTATTTATCCGGCTTCCCATCCAAGATCTCCTTGGAACGGCCTCCCAGCATTCCTCAGTAGGCTGTGGTCTATGATATCACCAGGCAGGCTTCTGAGGGATCCTAGGCCGGCTTGGACGGAGTATGCTTGGAATGGGACCATATTACAGCATGATGTTCAGGACATTATTTACTCCAACTAAATCCTCTTCAGAACTGGACATGACTTCAGCAAGATTATATTTAGGTTTACTTCTCATGTAGCTTCCACCTATTCCCCACAAAGTCAAGTCACTGGGTTGACTCAGATGCTTTCACCCACAAACCTGATGTGCTTCAGTAAAAGCTTATGGCAACTTATGGCTGGAGCTTTAGATCCTTGAGACCAAGAATGTTTGCAGTCCTCACATATAAAGATGTTTCAGCTATTCATCAGCACATCACATTTGTTTTAATACGTGTACATGACTCTGAAATATGAGATTTTATTAACACTACAGCTGTGGTGAATTAATTTAAACTTCTCATTCTCCTCAAAATTCTTTTAAATAAAGGTTCTTTCATATGTTCTCCAGAAAAGCTTCAGACAGTCAAGTATTCATTAGATAAGTGCTCATACTTGCTACCTGGACTTAAAAATCATGGGTATTTTACTACACTATGTGACAATCCAACAGCCGACACTTGGCAGCATTTGATATATGATAGGCAATAAGATATGGGCCCAGAATCCTGCCAGTGTTTGCATAAGGCTTACACAATTCTCCATGGCTAATTGGCTGGAGTTGGGCAGGGGAAGGGAGGACATATCTCTGTGGTTGAGTCAGGGAAATGTGGTCAAGATGGGACCCAGCAATCATCAATTAGCCATAATGATCTGTAAAGCATTATAAAATTTTGGTCATTATTTCTCATTATTAATGGCTTTTAACTCACAGTAGTTTTGAGTCTGGTCTGCCTTCTGGAAACCCTGTGGCCTAGGGATGGGCTGTTCGTTTCGGAAGCAGCACATTCCGAAATGACCCACGCAAGCCCAGGTGCTCTTCAGAAGCCTCTGAAACACAAGCAGCCAGTCACCTTCCTGCATGGTTGTATCAGGCTAAAGTCCAACCAGGAAGAAGTATCCTGATGTCATCTGTCCTTCTCCCTGGTGCTGGTCAGCCAGACAGGGAGGTGGGATGATGCCTTTCCCTGCACAACTCCTGATTGGCCAGCACCAGGGAGAAGGACAGATGACATCAGGAGACTTTCTCGTGGTTGGACTTTAGCCTGATATGGCCATGCAGGAAGAGAAGTGATTGGCTGCTTGCATTTCAGAGGCTTCTGAACAGTACCTGGGTTTGCGTGGGTCATTTTGGAACGTGCTGCTTCCAAAACAAACAGCCCATCCCTACTGTGGCCCACAACTCTCTATCTGGCAGTACTGATTTTCACATAGTAGTAGAAGGAACTTCTGTGGATTATGAAGTTCTCTGGAAACCAATTTCCCTTTTCAACCTTTCTAATCCACTTCAACTCCTGAGAAAGTGAAAGGAAACCTTTCCCCCTATCACAGCTGCTTCATTTTCTGTCTGTGGTGAGTAACTAAAGTGAAGGGTGACCAGGTTTTGGAGGGTGGGTCCTGGGAGCACAGTAGTTTTACAGGAAGGAAGCAGACCATTCCCGTGTGGAAAAAGGACTGGATAGGAAACCTACAAGAGCTGTTTCCCATGTTTCTGAGAAGAACCAAGACCCATTCTGAGATGTTGGAAGAAGAGTACAAAAGAACATATTCCTTTCTCTTTCCTTGTTGAGCAAAACTGTGTCTTAACTGAAGAGTTTGGGCATATTACTGTGTGGTTACCGGTGGGGGGAGGTTTTGGTGAAATTTTAGAGGCTGTGATATACCCGTCTGAAATGCTGAAAGGAGCCACCATCATTTGACAAAAACAGCTGTCTCCAGACCACCGTTTGGGAACCTCGCTCTCCACGATTGGCAAGGGGTTATGGAAACTTTTAGGTCAATAGCTGGAAATTACACAGCAAGACATTAGAGGTTTCTCTGCAGCTTTTCCTGGTTGTTGCATGTCTCTGTCAAACACTTAGTGGCCTGAAACAGTGCACAGTATGCATGCGAACAAATGCAACCTGCATTAGAAAAGCATGCTCCCTACTTCTGCAGTGTTCATGCACGGCTCACATATACATGTGAATAATTTCTATATACAGTGGTACCTCTGCTTACAAATTTAATACATTCTGAATGCATGCCCTTAAGTCAAACAACTCTTAAGTAGAGGTGATGTAACTAAAAAATAAAAAAATAAAAATTTGAAAAATTAAAAAAATTAAAAAGAACATTTGTAAGTAGAGCAGTCCACATCTAAAATTTGTAAGGCAGCAGTTAAAATGCCAATGGCTTTTCACTCTTAAGTTAAATTGCTCTTAAGTAGAGCCAGTCTTAAGTAGAGGTACCACTGTATTTTCTTCCCAAACGCAAAAGACAAGGAAGTATATGTCTAAATGCAATACTTCTGTGTCCTAAGTGCAGGCTCTTGCATGTTTTTATCAGAAGCTGTGCTCCCTACTCTCTGTAATTTATTTATTATTTATTTATTTATTTATTTTATTTCTATACCACCCATCATCCAATGGAACTCTGGGCGGTTTACAACATTTAAAATACAATACAATACAATAAAATATAAAGAAAATCAGATAAGGCAAGCAAAAAAAGGAAAAGCCTCAGCAAGAGGAGGTAATGTATTTTCTAAAATGTTTCTACAAGAACAGCAAGAATAAATTCCACCAAGACCATTCCAATTTATGGCAACTCTTTCCAGGTTTTGCTGTGTATATAGTAGTCAGAGGTGGTTTGCTGTTCCTTTCTTCTGGGTACATTTAAGGCTGGACAGCTTGCCCACTGTTCCACAGACTGGCTGTTCTCCCAGGAAACCTAGTGGGGAATTGTCCTCCCAACCTCTGACTCCACATTCAGATGCCTAGTTCACTGCCCTGCCTAGTCAAATGAAATGGTTTCATAGCCAAATAATTGGGGTTGTTTATTATCAGCAGTTTCTTCATCCTCACCCTGCTGCAGCCCAATAGCTCGTAAAATTTCAACACTACTGTTAAACCCAGCCAAATATTCATTCCAGGTGAATATTAGTAATTGTCATGAGAAGATCACAATGGACACATGGTGCCTTTGAGATGCAACCTTATCTAGTCTTTCCAATTCAAATGGGGGGGGGGGGGGGCACTGTGTTAATTTTGGTAACTGTTAGATATGTCAAGGGCAACTATAAGATGTCATTTTGTTAACTTGCTGTGGAAACACAATACATAAACTATTGATCATTTGAACTCTTTCCCCTTCATTCATGTTCACATTTTGCTTCATTTTCCAGCACTGTCTTATTGGCTTTGCAACATTTTCTCTAAAGAAAACAGGGAGGCAGACATTGTCTGTATATTCTACTCTTGCATATTTTCAGCAAATCAGAAATAAATCCAGGATGGGCCTAATGAAGTCCTGCTCACAACCCTATGTGACTTGTAGTAGCTCACCAATGCTTTCTGGCTTGCAATTGTTTAACAATGGAAGCAAAGTGACTCCTCTCCAGCCATAATGATGAAATTATACTGATAAAACGAAAGATGTGCGTGGTAACAGGAGGCAAAATCCAATTTCCAGAACTAGACTATGCTTATTGAATAAATTGCACTTATTAAGCCAAAGTTTATTTGAATGTCATTGATTCAAAAGACGTTCTTTAGTTGGGACTGACAGTTGGATTTAGACACCTGAATCCATATCTTTGTGGAGGCGTTTTGAGTTCTGTTCAGTTTTGTTACTACAGTATAATTGAATTCATGGGCTCAGAGTTCAAATGCCTCCCCACATTTTTACTACCTAGTCTGTTGAACTGTTCTGGAGTACTTAGAAATTTATAGAAAATAGTGGAGTTGGAGCTTGTCATGAAAACAATGTGGAGTTTGGCTTTTCTTTTTTATTTCAGTCACATGTCTTCTGCAATGATTTCTGGTAGTTAAAAACAAACAAACTCAAAACAAACATGAATTCTGCCTCTTCTCAACTTAACTATACAGTACTACCCTCCTATCAAATGGGACATTCCATAGATTATAAATAGTTCCAAATACAAGAAACTCAGTAGACCAGTGTCTAGAGTGGAAAACATTAATTCAGTCATTGCACAGCAGTTAAAGAAAAAAGCTCAAATTCC
This sequence comes from Phrynocephalus forsythii, assembly GCA_029282475.1. NCBI lineage: Eukaryota > Metazoa > Chordata > Lepidosauria > Squamata > Agamidae > Phrynocephalus > Phrynocephalus forsythii. The sequence continues at coordinate 85,160,679 of JAPFRF010000002.1, forward strand.
CAGAAATAACAAGTACACAGGAACAGTCTGATCTTAAGGATTCCTTTGGCAGGAGACAAGAGTGTGTATGGATCAGTAATCAGAAAAGACACTGCGAAACTCATGTCACAAGCAGATACACAAGAATAAACGTTTAGGTTTGACAGTCTGGAAATCTTAAAAAAAAAAGAGATGCTTTCCATTTTACATGTGGACAAATGAAATAGAACATCCCAGCAGCCACAAGGAAATAACAGCTAGGATGTTTCGAGATAATACAATTGTATACTTCAGAACTTGGTGTAATGGGTTGACTCATCCCCACTCACATGGCAGCTAGTGTAGGAATTGGGGATGAAGAAGCTTGTAGTTCAACACAAAGGGAGGGCAACAGTGTGTTATTTACTACTATATCTATTTAGGCTGCTTTCACACGACCCCTAAAATCCACTGGCAACTTAAATTCAGATCCCCCCAACCAGAGATCATGTGGTCTTTGTTCTGCTTCCTGTGTTCGCACCCTCCTGCACTCTGATTCTATTGCTTCTGTTTGCTGTGAGTGGAGGGAGAAAAAAATGCAGGCTCACCTCTGCCTGCCGTCAGCAGCAGCTAGTTGTAGTAGGAAAGGAAGCCCGTTAGGGATTCCTGTCTGTTAAAAGGGGGGGGGGACAACAAAAACAAACAGAAGGCAGAGGAGAGCCAGGCATTCATAGCTTTAAAATCTGCATCGGAAATTTTTTTTACCTCCTCGAGACCAGGTACTTGTAAAATGTGCTGGGGTGCGCTTAAGTGGGTGTGGTTGTACTTTTCTTTTTAAAGTCCGCTGCTGGTGGGAAAACAATTTTATGCTCTGCATCTGCGAGCATTTTGCAGCGTATTTTAGGGGTCAGGTGAAAGCAGCCTTGGTCTACATATTTCAGACTATCTCTTTTCAGATACCCTGAGTGCCATTTGGGGGAGGGAAAACCTAAACCTAGTAAATAAATTGATGCATGCTACCATCAGTTTAAGCAGTGGTTGAGTAGGTGCTTCCATCTGGTACCAACAAGGATCCATAGCAGTATAAAATACTGTTCTCCCAGAGAGAACACAATGGAATTGTCCTCTGTGGATATGTTGTCACTCTTGTTTTAAAATGTTCGTCCAGATTGCTGAGTCTCTGTGGGCTATTATAGTTAGTGATTCAGAGGTTACAGTAAAGCAAAGGTACTGTCGGTGTGCCAACCCCATGTACACGCCCCTAGGCCAGGACCACCCACTTGTCAATACATGGATCCCTCAAGATTTTGGGATGCACATTTGCCAAGGTAAAGAAAACTGTGGCAGCTCTTCCTAAGCTTTTGTCCATTAGTCACTTCTTCAACATCTTAACATCCTAGCCCCTCTTTATGTTTGCGTTAACAGGAACTCTAAAAAAGCCACCACTTGATGATTGCAGTATAAGTTACATGTGTAAAACAGCTGTTACTAGTCAAACAGATCAAATACTATTTCATATCATTTTTTCTAGCCAAAGGTATCATTAAACAGGATTTCCACATGACGTAAGGTAAATTTACTGAGATCATATCACAGTCTTGGGCCAATATACTCACAACAGTATTGACCTCCCAGGAGAGGGAGGAGTTGGATGGAATAGAGTTGCAGTCTGTCCTCTATTTTGAGGATTTGGCCAGACTGCTATGGGTCTGGACCTAAAATATCCATTATTATCTTGAAATCATGAGAAATGGATGATTTATTTGTTGTGTTGCAGTAATCTATCCTCGAGATGACCAGAGCCTGCACAACCATCCTAAGGGAGTCCCCATCAAGGTATCAAGGTATGGGCAAATCTGAGTGATAAGGCTATATTGGGAAAAGGGTGATTTGGACACGGCTGCCACCTGAGATTCCAGGGACAGAGCCGGATCCAGGGCAATGCCCAGACTCCTCACTCTTTCAGCCAGCTGGAGGACAGTCCCACCTAGACTGGGAAGAGGGCCGCTGTACCCATCTGCCTCACCCCCCGAAGAACAGAACCTCAGTCTTTTCAGGGTGAGCCTGTTAGTTCAGGTCCACTTCATAACCGCAGCTAGGCAGTGATCAAGGGTCTGGACGGCCTCCCTTGCAGAGGTGGGAAAGGAGAGAAAGAGTTGTGTGTCATCAGTGTGCTGATGACAGCACCCCCCAAATCCCCACAAGAGAGGGTCCAGGGAGATGACAGTTCTCCCCTGAAAGCTCCATTGCTGCGCACAGCTCTCAAAGAAGGAGTGAAGCCAGCAAAAGGCGAGACCCCCGATCCCCACCTCCGAAAGCCTGCAGAGGAGGATACCGTGGTCGAGTGAGCAGATGACTGAAGGAGTATCTGGAAGTTGAGTCATGGCAACTGTACTTCTTTTCTTGAGAGCTTGAAATGTTTCGCTGCTCATCCAAGCAACTTCGTCAGTCTGTAAGCTAAGTGGTAGAAGACATTAACTTAAATTACCTCACACTATAGTAATAATTAGAATGAATCAAACTTTGAGACATCCTATCCAGTCAAGGCAAAACTAACTCTACAATAATAACCAAGCATTCTCCCTCTGCTGCAGAAGGAAATGCTGCTGATGGACAGAAGAGCATGTTACTGATTAGATCTGGACCAGCAGCTCACAGCCTGGGATTATAGTTTCTGCAGTTTGCTTGAGTTTGTACAACCTAAATATCAGATAACATTTAGGTTTACATTTTCCATGGAACACTGTCTCGAGAATGTATTGATTCCTGGGGTATCATATTACTCTAGAGCTGGCACAGGCCAAAAGGAGAGTTTTAATTTTTTTTCCTCCTGACCTTTGAAAAACAAGATTGTATGACTCCATACAGAGACTTGAGTGACCTTCAAGAATCCAAACAGGGCTTTGTGAATTACAGTGGGTAAAGCTGCTGGAAACAATAAGTGGTGGGAGGGGGTATAACACTTCCCTAGGCAAATGGCACTATCTGTTGAAAAGGGAACCAATCAATTGGATTGATGGACACATATGTTCTGGGTAGAACATTAACACATTTACACATGTACAGTTAGGCTGTGCCTAGACAAGAAGGATTCCAGTCTATCTATTAAAAAATAATGTATCTACATCAACATGTTTGCACTTTCCATTGTGGCAGTGACTTCAGCATAGGCAATGCTATTATTTTATTTATTTATTTGATTTATATACCACACCATCTGACCAAAGGTTCAAGAGAGGGGTCAGAGAAGCTATTCATGCATGTACTGAAAACCCCTCTCTCAACCGAATTGAGGGGACTCTCAGAAATAATCTGATTGCTACTTATCAAGATGTCCTTTCATCAATCCCCAGACAAGTCAGAAGTACTTCACACCTCCACCAGCAAGGGCATAGCTAATGACCCATACTTAATGGGTGTTGGGAAAGGTTGCCTCATGGTGCAGTAGTTTAATGCCTGTACTGCAGCTAAAACTGTGCTCATGACCTGGGGGGGGGGGTTTCAATCCCAGGTAGCAGGCTCATGTTTGACTCAGCCTTCCATCCTTCTGAGGTCAGCATAATGAGCACCCAGCTTGCTGGAGGGTCAGTGTGTAGTCTGTATACTGTAATTAAACTGTAAACCACCCAGAGGTTATTTGAAGTGGTATGGGGCGGTATATAAGCAGAACACTTTATAGGTGGGACTTTCACGCACCCGAGGCCATTGTCCACCTAACAGGCCTATTCAGATCATGGTCTACCTATGAACCTATTCAGGTCATTGTCCACCTAATGAGCCTATTCAGACCATTGTCCAATTTATGAGCCTATTCAGACCTGGGTAATGTGAAATCAAGGTGAACTACAAAATGGAGGACTCATTGCTAACTTTCCTCAGACTTATGAAGCTGCTTAGATGCATAGTGAAACTTTTCAGTTTCCCAAGAAAAGACGTCCAGTCACCATGACTCAATTTCCAGATGCTTTAGATGTCATTAAAATAGATTTGATTAAAAGCTCAAGACAGAATTTTGTCCATTTTTGAAATCTGATAGGATGAATTTTGACATTTATGAATTTTAAATATTTAAAATAACAATGTTTTGACTTGAACAAAATGAACAACAAGCACGTGAACCCTATAATTGCAGTTTTTGCTTACTGGATTAGAGATCCCCAATTTGGCCAGAAGTTGTGTCCATAAAGAACGGAATTAGATCCTAACAGGTGCCATTCAGGTACATCCATTGTAGGGAGCTGAATCCTCAAGAATAGCCTTCATCTGAACATGTTGCTATCATACAAGCAACTGAATTACAGAACATGTTAAAACTAATATGGGGTCCTGTAAAACTTGTGAGGCCAGTATTTTGTGTTCTGTATGAAAGCATCTTCTCGGTCATTATTTCTCTATTTAAATTTACAATGTTGAGTTCCAACACATCTTCTAAGTGTTTTATTTATCTCTTCAGAGGGCTGACACTAACTATCTCTGCAGTTATATTATCTGTTAACTGCTTTTCTTTATAATGATGTGCTGTGTATGCCACACATGGGCTTGAAAATATAACAATGGCATAAATTAGAGAAAGATGATGATTGATTTAGGAACCTTTTTTTTTTTTACCATAACTCTGTTAGTGGAATGCCAGAACTGCTGCCTCTAACCAGACCTTCCACTGTCTTTCAGATAAGCTTTAAATAACCACTGGGAACAAAACCCGGCCTGGACAGCTTTATGAAGATAATAACAGCAATTACATCCTGATTCTATAGGGAGAAACACTCAGCAAATCACTGATGAAATTTATAAAAGTGAGGGATCCTTGGAAAAATGCACACTGGTACGTTTATGTGTGCAGAAAGCTATTGAACTTCTAAACGGCGAAGCCTTCAGAGAGAGAGAGAGAGAGAGAGAGAGAGAGAGAGAGAGAGAGAGAGAGAGAGAGAGAGAGAGAGAGAGAGAGAGAGAAGGAGAACGAGGGAGAACGAGGGAGAACAAGAGAGAATGGTGGTCACTGCTGACGTCTGTCCTCAGCAGGTGCTGCAGCTTTGCTAATCAACCTGATCACAATTACCCCTTAGTCATCTCCCTCAAATTCTTTCCTTCATTTCACCGTTGCTTTCTGACAGCTGCTCTGCTTAGCTGCCCTGCTGCTTCCCAAAGCTACCATGAATCCCTTTGGGTAACTGGAGAGAGGCTCAGGAGCAGCCGCTCGGCAAACTAAATGGGAACAGCGGAGGCGGACAGCCGGCAACAGTTGTGAGGAAGCAGACCCTCTGAATCCGTGCGGTCATAGAAATCACCCTACATGGCACACATTTTTCTGGCACCTGCTTCCAGATGGAAGACTCACTAGCAGATGATAGCTGGCAGGGGAAAGTCTCAGTCTTCTTACACAAGAGACTTCTGATGAAATGAAGCTTAAGGGCATGTCACTGCCCTTCTATAGATTTATGCACCTTTTATCCATATATTTTCACTCTCTCAGCTGCTTTCTCCTCTTATGTGTATGTGTCTGCACTAGATAGTCTAACAGCTTAACTGGCTTGACGTCAAATACTTTAACTGGCCTGACATCTTCCTGCTATATCCTGTTATTTTAAGTTTGGCGAGGGACTTAGACTTCTCTGTTTCAGGGGTGCCTACTAGAATTTATTTATTTATTTATTTATTGTATTGGATTTTTATACTGCCCATCTGGCAGCGAGGTCACTCTGGGCAGTTGTTCCCAGCAGTGGTTCCCAGGATCCCAGAGGTTCTTGGACGAAAACACCTAGAAATCCTGCCTACAAGGCCCCTTGCAGCTTTAGTCCAAGATCTGGGGACCCAAAGTTGGGAACCTCTTCACTAGAATCAAAATTTAATTACCATACAAAACTAAAAATCAGTCAGTATGATGAAGCTGAGCTACTTAAAGAGGTGTAAAATAACTGTAGAGAACTGTTGGAAAGTTCTACAGCAGCTTTGCAGGCTAATTTCTTTTCTCAGTAAAAAAATATGCATCTTGAGTGGATGGGAAGCAAATACGCATTTACACGTACCCAAAGCCCTCAGACAACATCATTATTGCCCAAACAAACAGCAGTTTTAAAAAAATAACCTTCCATATCTTGATGCTCTCCAGTTTACTAAGCTACAGTTGCCACCATCCCTAACCAATGGAATAGTGGTCTTCTACTTGGTTGTTCCTGAACTAGAACTTCCTGAGAAGAGTGAACCAGGATAGCCCATAGTCAGGCCTTCTGGGAGCTGTCATCAAAGAAGAATCAAAGAAAGACAAGAGCTTGGACTGATTTTGGTTGATTCAAAATACATGTAATCACAAAAAGTATCAAAGACTATTTTCCTGTGAAACAGTGGTGATCTAAAAACCTTCTTTTTGGTGACTCGAGCTCTTTGAAAGAGTAGTATCCGAAGGCTATATGGCCTTGTAGGCTATAGACCTTCACTGTGCCTTCTCAGTTACTGGGTAATTGAAAGCTGTCAGGCAGCATGACCATCGGTGAAAGGAGGACTTTGCTTTCTTTGAAGTCTGGTTTCTCAAACATGAAAGTCTGCTTCAGTTGTGGTCTGTCCAACACAAGCATACTTCAAGACCTAGTCACAGAATGTCTATAATGTCTCTTTCAGAGCTTTCCTCTGAAATAATGGATTGTTGCCTAGTGAGATATTTCAATAAAGCTACCGTGATCTCCATTTATTTTCTTTTTTAAGACATTCAGTTCCAGAAAGTACAAGGCAAAATATATTTCAGAGTGTTTGTTATTAAACACAATGTCTTGTTTCTTCATTTGATTTATATCTTACCTTTATCTCAGTTGAGTGTCCAGGGTGTTTCTGAGCCACAGTCTTGTGCAATGTAGTGAGCACTGGTATATTGTTACCTTAAATTATAATAATAATGTGATATCTGCATATACCTGCTTAAATTAGTATACATAAAGTTAAAGCAAAACTGTCCCCTTTTTGTGCTCCTTGCCTTCCATGTCCTTTTCAACAAGAAAACAGTGGCCATTGTAGAGGATCCTGTAGATGAGGTGAATGTTTGGATAGGGGGTAGAGGGATTTTTGAAAATCAAGGGCCCTGTCAAATTGTCCTAGACTCCCAGAAAGTAATCCTACATAAGAACATAAGAAGAGCCATGCTGGATCAGGCCAACAGCCCATCTAGTCCTGCTTCCTGTATCTCACAGTGACCCCACCAAATGCATTTGGGAGCACATGAGACTAGATATCTCTCTCCTGATAGCACTCCCCTGCATCTGGCCCTTGAAGTACCCTGGTTTTAAGACTGGAGATTACACATCTCCCTCATGGTTTGTAACCTGTGATAGACTTTTCCTCCAGGAATCTGTCCAATCCCCTTTTGAAGGCATCCAAGCCAGATGCCATCACCACATCCTGTGGCAGGGAGTTGTCCTTATTTCCCTATGGACTTAACAACATCAGAACGTGCCTTATACTTAATTGGTTTATTCTAGGTGGAATCCTACTATTGTCAACACTGATTGGGAGTGCCAGCTCTCTAGCGCTGGGGTTCAGGTAAGAGTCAGTATCATTGAAATGTAAAGCTGGTATTTATCCACTGAGTTGCAGCTCTTTCGGAACACCGGCCCTGCTTTTGTCCTCTTACTCCCCCACATAGTTTCTTCTGGACTGCAGTATCTTTGTTGAATTGGGTCCCGTAAACTACCTGGGTAGCCTTGAGTAAAGGTCTTCCATCAGCAGAAAGCAGATCCTACACCCAATCAACGTAACCTCAATTATATAGACAATATACTAAAGGCTGGGAAAGCTTGCCTGAAGTGAAAGGTTTTTGCCTGCATGTGAAAGGACATTAAAGATGTGGCTAGTCTGACTTCCAGTGAGACAGAGCATTCCAAAGTCTGGGAGCAGCACCAAAGAAGGCCCTGTCCCATGTCTCCATCAAATGCCTCTGTGAAGATGGCAGGGCAGAGAAAAAGGCCTCCCACAAGGAAGATGCAACAGAAGGGTATTATTTCACCAGTCTACCCAGATAACCATGCCAAGAAAAGATAATGAAGTAGGACTTGGGGGTGGGTGGGATCACTTTATGGCCTAGGTGTCATGCTAGCTGAAGGAGCCAAAGGGTGGAGTCCATAAAAGGAACCTGTTGAACTTTTTTGTTTTGCTACCAAAAAAATAAATAGAATAAAAAATCCTGAGCCTCCAAAATACAAAAGGGCTTTGGTTGCTCTGTAATTTCAGCACTTCAAATGAAATGCCCACCAGGATCTTGGGGTTGGTGAAAATAGTCAATGAATCTCTGTTTGCAGGCCTGTAACACTCAATGGGAATTCCTGTTTGATCTTCTTCATAAGGAATCCCATCATCTTCACTCTCTTCAGCTTGATGAATGAGCCACATGATTCCTTTGGCATCTGTGTGGGCACTGAACAATATATATTCTACCTACATTTTCATTTCCAAAATCTGTCTGGTTTCTTGGTATTTAGCAGCAAATGTCCTCTGTTCCCTTGGTTACTTCCTTTGTTTGTAGATACATTGGCAGAAAGAATTAAGAATCCTACTGTTCATGTAAGGTTTGCACAACTGGTTATAGCTAATTGATGAGGTGCCAGGCTACATCTCAGTTCTACAACTGGGGATGTGACCAGACACAAAACTGGGATGCATCCCAGCACTTTGTCAATTAACTGCAATTAGCCACAGAAAGTTCTGCAAACCTCACACAAACACTAAGAGGATTATGGCCAGTGTATCTGTAAAAGTGATTCAAAGCTGCAAGTAGAGAAAATATGGAACTAATACTGACAAGACAAACTGATGATGTGGCAATCTCTTTGACCATACCAGTGGAGTGGTTAAAATAAATATTGAAGGAAATCCAGGAGGATAGCAAAGGATCTGGTTATACATGAAATGAGACATGATCTAAAAAGCTTGGACTTAATTTAGATTGTGAAAAGAAAAGCTCTGAGAAAATTTTTTGGTCTGTTTCATGAAAAAACATTTGGGCATTAAAATATCTGTGGGTTTAAAGACTCCATTTGAGCAAAATTATGATCTAGCAGTAAAAGAAATCAAGGAGGATATCAGTAAATGGAGTAGGATAAATTAATCATAGGTGGATCAGATAGCCTTAATAAAGTCTAACGTCCCTCTAAAAGTGCCTTTTCCATCTCTTATATTGCCTATTAATATATCAAATAAAATGTTACAACAGAGGATAGGATGCGTCTTAAGCTTGTAAATAATGGAGTGGGAGTGAATTACGCTACAAACAGTGACTGCTGAACATGTGCTTAGTAGCTCAGCAGGAAATTGCTTTGGTGAAGATGGAGAGATGGAAATCTTTCAACAAATCTATGGGAATCTAGACTGTGGAACCATGCCCTTTGGGGCAGAAATGCATTCACAACGTGCAGTGTTTGATAAACGGACAGTGGCATGACTCCTTTCCCAATACCTGGCTCCCTTTTATTAATTATGCCAATCACAATGAGCATCTACATTTGCCACCCACTTCCCCTGCCTCACTCTGGCAAAGCACGATTGATTAATGAGTTTTCCTCTATGCTTGTCTTTCTTTTAAAAACATGAATCATAATGTTAATAATTCACTAAAAAAAACTCTTTTGTATGCTTGATTTTGTATGCCAGGATCCAAGTATTTTGTATGAATTGTCTATTTTTCTGTTGGTCTGTGTGCTATTCATATGCTGTATCTTTAATGAATATATTTAAATCTAGACATGAAAAATAAATAAATAGTGGTGGACCTGGAGAAGCATTGACATTTGACAATACTGTGAAAGAGAAATCAACCCATTTCAGTCTTTTGCACCAAACAATTGTATGCAAAATCTGAAATACTGCAGCTGAAAAGAAATCAGTGATCTATAAATTTAGAAGAAAAAGTTCAAGACAGTTGGACTGAGCGCCGTTCTCTTTCTCCATTCCTACAAATGAGAGAAGGAAAGCAAAAAGAAAGGGGAAAGTTGCTGCAGAATTTAAAAGAAAACTCTCCAGTGACGGCTGCAGCATAATACTAAGCAACTGAGCCATGAACTGGAACAGTATTGATTCTAATACCACTAGAGTTGCAACACACTAGGTTGCTCTAGAAGTGTCAGTTGCCTTAAGGGAGCAATTACTGACCCACCTTCCATCTGCAAATTGTGAGGATTATTCAGAGGATGGAAGTAAGTTGTGCCAGGTAAGTAGTTACTGACTAAATGTGTTTCCCCTAATAAAGAAGGTAGAGCTACATTGCAATGTGGAATAATATAACACTGAATATCCCCTTCCCTTTTGTGGTGTACTGGTAATAACACATTAGTTGTTGCTGTTACCTGCCACCAAGGTGCCTCTGACTTACAGTGATCCTATGAATGAGTCATCTCCAAAATGTTCTATCATTAACAGCCAGGCTCAACTCTTTTAGACTCAAGGCTATGGTCTCCTGCAGGAAGTATTTGGTCTTCCACTGTTCCTGCTTCCTAATATCTTTCCCAGAATTATTGTCTTTTCCACCAAATCCTGCCATTTCACAATATGCCCAAAGTAGCACAGCCTCTGTTTCAACATTTTTGCATTCAGAGATAATTCAGGGTTAATTGGCTGGAGGAATGAGTTGTTTGCCTTTCTGGCAGGCCAGGGTAAACACAAATCTCTTTCCCCCCACCACAGACTTTTAAACAAATCTATTTTTTTCCTGTCAGCTTTCTTTACTATCCAGTTTTCACATCTGTACATAATAATTGAGAATACAAGATAATGGATGATCTTGCCCTTAGTTTCCAGTAGACATGGGCACGACCAGAAAAATTGATGTTTCGAGTTTTCGTTTGTCGGAACGGGTCTGTTTCAGGTCGTTTCCGTTTGTCGCAAAAAGTTTCAAAAATTTGTCATTTCTGTTTGTCGTTTGTTGTTTGTCATTTCCACTGTGATTTAGCACGATTTGACTTCCCAGAGCATAGGGGCGTCCCGCAATCAGGGCCGGCGCTTGGTGTTTTTGCGCCCTAGGCGGCGGGTGGGGTGGGTGGGCGGCGGAGGGGGAGGTGCGGGCGGGTGGCGTGGTGGGGGGGCATGGGTGGGTGGCGGCGTGGGCCGCAGGAGGGTGGCGGCGCGGGCGGATGGGTGAGTGGACAATTAGGATATCACTTAGGATAGAGGTTCTGTTCTTGGCTTGCACCCCAAATGTGTGTGTGTGCAAGCAAATTGAAGTTGGGAAAATAGAAAATAAATGGTAGTATATAATATATTTTTAAACTAAATCCACACCTCCCACTCCCAGTCGAACCTCCCCCTTTATCCAATATCAGAAAAAAAATCCTCACAAACTGCCAGAGAAGAAATAAAGAATAAACTGCTATTCCCTTCAGCAGACAAAGCTGCAGGGAATCAAAGAAATTGTTTTCTAAATTCAATTCCTTCCCTGCCTGCCTAACTTAAATCCTAAAGCCTCCAGCCTCCCTCCTCAATCTCGATTGGATCACACCAGCACCAGCAGCCAGCCCTCCTCCCTCAACCACATCCATACACCCGACTGCGATTTCTGGAAGGTGCCTCGGCTTTTTATGCTCTTGGAGACATCCAGAAGTGTCGGTCAAAAACCTGGCGATGCCATTGGTGGAATGGTCCCATCCCATGCCCAGCCCAAATGGGCAGGTATAAAAAAATAAAATAAAATAAAATCAATACGATGTTTTATTGCTATAAAAAACCCACTGCTGCTACTATAAAAATCCAGGCATTTATAATAAATAAATTTCACATGTTTCTGTGGTGATTTGGTGTGTTTTTTTGACCACGATTTCAAAAGAAAAATTGCGGTCGCCATTTTGGATCCCCCCCACTGCATGGCATGCAGCGAGACAGATGACGAGGATGACCCCCCCCCAGCCTGGTGCAAGCAGCCCAGGACAGGAAAAGGGGGGAAAGGCCGGGGACCCCCCAGAAAGCACCCCTCTGGTAGGTGGCAAAGCCTCAGGCAGGCATATTTTTGCCTGCTTTTTTGGACGGGAGTCGGGGTTTTTTAAAAAATATTTTAAAAACTTTTTCTGTGCTTCGCATTGCACGATTGCCGCGATGCCACAAACAGAAACGGAAAACCCGACCAAATTTTTCTTTTTTCGGTTCGAGTTCGAGTTCTGACGGCTTAATTATCGTTACGTTTCCATTACGTAACGGAAACGATAACCGAAAATGGAAACAACAATTTCGCCGAGTCGTGCCCATGTCTCGTTTCCAGTGATATTTTATGCCCTTTCCCATTCATTGAATGGTGCCCTTCCATGTGTCAGTCTTCTTCTGGTTTCTTGGCTGCAGTGTTCATTTCGATTAAACCAAAGAATACAAAATGTTTAACGGTTTCAATTTCTTCATTGTCAATGTAGGTCTTTTCTAGTTGTGAGTTATGTTGTCTTCTTAGGGCTGGGTCACACATCCCTTTAAAAGCAGTGTAAATTACTAGATAAACTGTGTGTAAAAATGCCGTCCCCACGGCCACCAGGCTTTTTGAAAAAAAAGAAAAAAGAAAACCCGGTAATGCCCCTTTAAGCGAGGTTTCTGTGACTCACCCAAGAGGTAGGGAATTTTTTGCCTCACTTTGATAACCCACCTTTTAAGGAAGCAGATGCCGTGGGACCACACAGATGATCCGGGTTTCTTCTTCTTTTTAACTCATAGCACTGACAGGCTGTTCCTGGGGCCGATCAGCACTGGTTTTTTTATTTCTTTTCACCTTCGGAGAAACAGGAAGCTCCATGTGGTGTCCTAAGCTTTAATTTTCCCCAGCCAAGTGGTCCTTTTTTCACATGCTAGCGCCACCTGCTGGCCAAGGGGGCTGAACTGCACTTTAAAGATAAAAAACCAGCTTTGGACGTGGGAACTCCTTTCCCACTTATTCAATCATGTGATGGGACAAAGAGGAAAAGCTGGACCTTCAGAAGATCAGGATCAAAACCCAAGTGAGATAGCAGCCATAATGTTCAACTCTAGTTCTGCTGTGGTGCTTTCTCCTTTCACTTTCACGAGCCATTGTTTCAGTGCTGCTGTCTGCCAGTTAGATGCTGTCATTTGCATATCTTAAATTATTGATGTTTCTTACCCCCACCAATTTTCACTCCTTCATCTGAATCTAATCCATCTTTCCGTATATGTTCTGCATACAAACTGAAGAGACAGAGACATCAAATGCACCTTTGCCTGACTCCTTGGCCTATACGGAAACATTCTCTCAATTCTGTCCTAAAGGAAGGTTTTTGTTCATAGTATATGTTATATGTCAGGACAGTCAAGTGCTGGGGCACATCATTTCTTTCAAAATAACCCATAGCTCCTCATGATGTACGCAGCTGAAGGCTTTGCTTTGGTCAAAAAAACAATAAATGGATCTTCTGAAATTCTTTGGTATACACCAGCAGCCAGCTGATGTTTGCAATATGATCCAAATTGCTACTTCTTTTTCAGAACCCAGCTTGAACACCAGGCATTTCTCACTCCATATAAGGTTGGTGCCTCTGACACACTCAGTCCACCTTATTAAAGTGTTACTTTTTAAGTTATAAGAGTGGTGTATCTGTAAATGGTGGAGGAATACAACATGATTCAAGTGTCAGCTTGTGACATGCTTCATGCTCTTGTTGAGGTGGGTGGGAGGAATTTTTTTAAAAAAATCAAGGCTAATAACGAGCCCTGTGGCACAGTGGTTAAATGCCTGCACTGCAGCTAAAACTGTGTTCTCGACCTGGGGTTCAATCCCAGGTAGCAGGCTCACGGCTGACTCAGCCTTCCATCATTTGGGTGTACCCCGCTTGCTGGGGGGGGGCAATGTGTAGCATGCATAATTAAACTGTAAACTGCCCAGAGAGTGCTTGAAGCACTATGGGGTGGCATATAAGCAGAACTTTTTTGCTTTTAAAAGTTTGAAGCATTCTAAGGTTGGGTGCTTTTAAAAAAGGAGCAGAAAGCTAACTATTGCTATGAAAATCAAAGTACTCTTTAGCATTGTAACACGATGACAGCTAATTACGTTTGGGGCATCATCATCATCATGATGTGCCATCAAGTCAATTCAGACTTATGATGAACCCTTTTCAGGATTTTCAAGTAAGGAGTAGTAAAAATAATGGTTTACCATTCTATTCTTCAAGGGGCAGCCTGGTGTTGTGCAGCTTTCCCATGACTATACTGTTACTGACAAGCTGTACACACAGGTAGGTACAGTGGGGAATCAAAGTGCCAGCCATTGACTCCATGTGCAGATACCTAAACTACTGAGCTATACAGCCAGCTTTGGGGCATTATAAACGTAGCTAGTTATTTTTAAAATATCACTTTTCTAAATTTGGGAATTATTCAGAGGACGTTGTTTGTCAGAATTGCTGAGACAACCTAATGGCACAGATCCGTTAGTATGTAAATCTGTTAGTATGTATATTACATGAAGCCTGGTTTTCATCAAGGACATTGTTTCCCCTTGTAAACTATTACATGGTTTGGTCTCAAATTAAGAGAAGAACTCTGAACTGGGGTGAAAGAAAGCACCATTCAGTCTGCATAGCTTTTTTTCAATAATAGGGTAAAGCTAAATTGAGCATGAAATAAAGTCCAAACCAGTAGACTGAAAGGCTTTTATGGTAATTAACAGGCTGCAGAATAGCCATAAGGGGATTATGAAAGAAAGTTCCTGAAAGTTTTTGAATGCCCCAATTCCTTTGGAAAGCTGGTGGGGGTGAGATGTGGGGAATAACTGCAATATTTTCATTAGATGCAATCTTCTAAGACCTTTCCCTTCACAAGGCTCCTTAAAAAGGGACTTTATGTCAGCAACTGAGTAGATATTTGGCAAGGAAATTGTCTCAGGTTCATTTATTTATTTATGTAATTTGTATACTGCCAACCTAGTGATCCACTATTGCTTCATTATCTAGCAATCTGATGGGTCAAGAATGACTTTCTTCTGTAACTTGGGAGAGAGTTCCAAGTATAAATGAGCCTCGTGGTGCATTGGATAAATGGCTATACTGCAGCTATAACTGTGCTCACGACCTGGGGTTCAATCCCAAGTAGCTGGCTCATGGTTGACTCAGCCTTCCATCCTTCTGACATTGGTAAAATGAATACTCAGTTCGCTGGGGCAGCAGGTGTGTATGTGTAGCCTGCATAAATAAATTGTAACCCCCCCCCAGAGAGTGCTTTAAACACTATGGGGCTATATAAACAGAAAACTTTGTTTTTTTGGGGGTTATAAATTCTACTTCTTAAACCAAAGTGGTGAGAGTCTTATGATTCCCCCGACATCTTTATTGATCATTGACCATTGGGGTTTTTCAACTCCCATCGTTAGGATTTACGCCTTCACCGGCGTTTCGGGACTTAAATGATTTTATTCATTGCATGTATTGTTTTATAGTTGTTATTATTTGTTGATTTTGTTGTATTATAAATTATCTCTGTCTTGTTTCGGCGCTTGGTCGCCTGTTGTACGCCCCTTAGAGTTCTGTTTAGAAGATAAGCGGGATATAAATATAACAATAAATAAATAAATAAATGATGCCTTTGGAAATTCTGTGTCTCCAGCTATCCTGTTCTTTCTAACTCAACTGTGGAATTAAGCCACTTCCTAGGATTTCCCCACCTATTTGCTTGAACCAAATAGTCCATCATGGTTACACCCCCACACAACTTTGCCCTCAGATTATGAGAGTCTTCTAAATTTCAAGTTTTACATTATGGTTTGAACAATACACATTCCCTGGTTAATGGTAGAAAATGAAGCTTCCTAGATTTGAAGGTCAGAATCCTGCTGCCTTGCTATAAGCAACAGGACATTTTTTTTAATCTTGTGCAATGAGGCATCCAGTCACATAATCAAAACAGGAGGTCTTTGGCTTTTGCAATGACAGGTTGGAGACTACCCACTAGGCAGACTGCAATGCTTTGTGCATGGTGCAAGAGGATTCCATCCATCATGGCTTCACAGCTGTTCTGTGGGCTGCATGTGGTCCCCCTCCCCAGGGAACCAAGTGAAACTATTAATGGCCCACATCCCCAACAAGTTTTAGAATTAGAGACAGGCACAAACCGCAAAAATGGCGTTTTTTTTGTTCCATTCATTTAAAAGTTTGTTTCATTTCATTTCATTTTTAATGAATTTTTGAAATATTTGTTTCATTGGTTTGGTTTGATTTGTTATTCATTTTTTCCGCTGTGCACAATTTAATCCATTTGACAGCGCGTGGGCGTCCCACTGCCCCAGACCAGATGGAAAACATTTTAAAAACCCCCACAGATGTTGACAACTACACAAACTGGACTTGCAGCATCCTCATCCTCATCATCCACATCCTTATCATCTTCAATCATCATCACATTATCCTTGTGTTGTTGTTGTGTTGTGTTGTTGCCTTACTGGGCTGTGGCGGCATGGTGGTGGTGGTGGTGGCGGCGGTGGCGGCGGTGGCGGCGGCTGATCCTGGCCCCTGCAGCAGGGGCTTTTTGAGGTGCAGGCTTGAGGTGAGTGCCTCGTGTTTTTTTCTTTAAATTCTGACTGCGTGGCCCCTGGGGCCAGGTCGGCACTTCTTTTATTATTTATTATTTTTCTTTATTTTAGAGCCGACCCAGGGGTGGCCGACCCTGGGGCTGGGTCAGTGGTTCTTTTAAAATTTTATGTGTTATTTTTTTTGGGGGGGGGTTAAAAGTCCCCAGCAGGGGTTTTTGAGGTGCTGGCCCCAAGCCAGTACCTCATTTTTTCCCAAGCGCTGACCCCGCAGCCCCTGTGCCGGGTCAGTGCTGGTTTTATTTTTTATTTTTCTTCAATTTGGAGTGCTGACCCGGCCACCCCTGGTTCGGCAATCCTCTTCAATTTTTCAGTTTTTCAGTTTTTTGTTTTTAAAGCACAGACAACATGGCCCCTGGGGCTGGCTTGGTGCTTTAAAAAATTATTATTATTTTAGAGAACCAACCTGGCCACCCCTGGGGCAGGGTTGGTGCTCCTTTTTATTTTATTTTATTTTATTTTATTTTATTTTATTTTATTTTATTTTATTTTACTTTATTTTATTTTATTTTATTGTGCCGACCACGTGGCCCACCTACCAGCTGTAGCGCAGGCTGGTGGGCTTAAAAAAAAAACTTTTGCCAGCCTGCAGGCCTGTTTGGCGAACCGCAGGCGGGGTCTGGTGCTTGTGGGCCGGTACCGGGCCTGCACATTGGATCTTTTTTTTTTTTTGCCAGCCTGCAGGCTGGGTCTGGTGCTCATGGGCCGGTACTGGGGCCTGTGTGCTGGATCTTTTATTTATTTATTTTATTGCATTTTTATTTTATTTCATTTACTGCCGACCATGTAACGTGGCCCATTGGTTTCCCCCCTTTTCCCCTGGAGCCAGGACGGGGGACCCCAGGAGCAGCACCAGGTAGGAGACACCACTGACAAACGAAATGAACCAAAATGAACCAGAAATTTCCATTTTGTTTCATTTCGTTTCTCTTAGAGGGGGCAGTTCGTTATTCATTTTGTTACGTAATGAAATGAATAATGAATAATGAAATGAACCAAAAGTTCATTTTGTGCCCATCTCTATTTAGAATGTAATTTTCTTTGGGGAGGGTGGAAGGTACATAAAGACCCTTTCTATCCTCCATGCCAATGGAGGCAACTTTGTCATGTTTTGAGGCCTCCCAAAAGCCTGACAATCCCCACAATCCTAGAAGTGTTTAATTTTTAAAAATGGTCACCAGAGGACAAAATGGGGATTTTTCAGTATAAAAGAATTTTAAACCCATTTTTGTTAGAATTGTTTTGGGAAGTTTATTTATTTATTTATTTTTATACTTGTTAATTGCCCCACTTTCCCAAAGGGAATTCTGGGTGGTGTACAAAAAATGAATATGCAATATAAAATACAAAAGAATAGAAAAAATTTGACAGTTATCAGAGTAAAAGTGAACATCCAAGGTCCAAGGATGGGTGGTATGACATTTGGGAAGGTCCAAATGTGTTTTTAGGTTTTGTAGTCTTATGACACAATGGTTAAATCACAGTATTGCAGCCAAAACTCTGCTCTCAACCTGTTAAATCCCAGATAATAGCTTGAGGTTCACTCATTCTTCCAAAGTAAATAGAGTACTAAGTTTGCAGAGGGAGGCAAAATGCAGCCTATATAATTAACCTGTAAACTGCCAAGGGAGTATTTTAAGCATTATGGGGCAGTATATAAGCAACACACTTTGCTTTACTTTTGACATGACTTGATCCAACTGCCAACTGGGTAGGATGCACTCAGACAAGACATGTCCATACACATATGGTGTATATAACATAACCTACACCAAGTCAGATGACCACTGCTCCATTTCTTTCAGTATTGACTACCTAGGTAATCAACAGCTGCCCAAGATTTTAATTGGGATATTTTTTCTAGCTAAATTGTGCAGATTCAAATTTGAGACTGTCTATGTGCAAAGAATCAGGAGAAGCCTTTCTCTCAGTCCCACCATCCTCACAGGTGCATTTGGTGGGAACAAGGGAGAGGTCCTTCTCTGTTGCTGCTTCCAGTCTCTGGAGGGAGGCCAGGCTAGACAACAGGCCATCCGTTCTTCTTTGTACCTCCCATGCATTTCAGAAGTGCTTTGACCCCAGAGGTTCCTAGTTAGTGAAGTCAGTTTTTTAATCCCCCTGGGCCTACCCCATGTTTCTCCTTCCTGTGTAGGCTGCTGTGCTAGTCCTATTCCTTTCAGAATATCTTGCTGGATTGTGCTCAGCAAAAACTCGTTCTAACCAATTCTAATCAGAATGTTAGCACTGGTTTCCAAAGATACAAAACAGGGCATTTATGCCTTTCCCCAGGGAGAACTTGGCTCATACCTTATTCTAACACCTCAACTTTGGCACTAAGACTTGGTTCTGTGGGGAAGTTTGTCTTTAATGGCTACATTTTCCTACTATTTTGAACCTGAGATTTATTTATTTATTTATTTATTTATTGGCTTTCTCTTCTGATCAACTCCCTCAAACAACTTCTTTCCCCTATTGCTTTGTTTTCTGGAAGTATTATCTTTTTCTTGTAATGTTTTATTTATACATTGATATTCACATTTTTATCCCTAGGAACCTTTTAGGTGTGCTTTGTTTTGTTTTTGTGTTTGTCTACTGGTGAACTTGAATATCTGTGGCACTTTTTTCTACTGTGCTGAACATCCCCGAGTGCTGTACGTTTAATTACACACTCACAATGAAGTGACTGCATGACAAATGTGCCCTTTGGGTCTTCTGTGAAGGTGGAGAACAACTCCTTCCTCTCATCAGGTCAGGGTGAGGGAAATGGGCCAGGGTGGAGTGGGAGGGAAAAGACTTGCCTGGCAGATTTCCTGAAAATGAGCCACATGGTTGATCTTTCATGTAATGCACAGAAGAAAATTAAAAGCTATTAGCTTTATGGAAATAAAAAAACAGAGCATAAGGGAAACACCTTTTCATTTCCCCAAACAAAGTTTAAGCAGGAGGTCGACATCTGGAGTTTGCCAAAGCTTAATTCTGATGAATGCTAAATAACCACTTTTTAAATCCTCAAACTGCATAACAATGAAGGCAAAGTTAAAGACACCCAAAGGTTGTGTTTCCAACATTGTCATCATTCTGTGGTCACTCCAGAAGACTGTTGATTCTGCCTCATTTTGCTGGTTGTCAAATGTAGAATGATTTGTTTGTTTTCAAAGATTCACTCAATGAATGAAATTCATACTTTAGAGGTGCTATAGGGTTGCATAAACGTTGGCCTGCAAAAAACATTATCAGAGCTTGGATAAGTCTGGAAAACAGTCAACCAAACAATCAGTCTGCAAAAATGTCCAGTCAAAACAGCCCATGGCCCTGCTAGCTAGTGTGTTCAGGGAAGTGTATTAATTTAATCAATCAGTCAATCAATCAGCCATTTAATTAATATACTATAACATTGTCCAAGTCCTATCCTAGGCACTTTACATGAGATTAAATTCACAAATAGAGATGGGCATGAAATGTCAAAATGGTGTTTTGTTTTTCATTTCATTTTTTTGTTTCATTTGAAATAATTTTTTTAAAAAAATCATTTTTTTTGCTTCGTTTCATTTTCCATTGTGTTTTAAAATCCCGCACCATTCCCCACAGTGCGCCCAATGGGGGGGGGAGGTGGGGTTTCAAACTTTTTTTTTTTAGCCACTGAAACAGTGGAGATGGCTGTTAGCCAAATCGGGTGTGTTGGGAGGAATGGTGCTGGGATTTTAAACTTTTTTAGTCACCAAAGCAAGCGACAGCCGCGGACATCGCTGCTTGATTCAGTGGTTAAAAAAAAGTTTTAAAAACCCATGCTCCCCCAATCAGGCCCATTGGGGGAGAAGTGCGGGTCCTTTAAAATGTCTTTAGCCACTGAGGCTGCCTCGGTGGTTCAAAGACTTTTAAAAACCCGGCACCTTTTCCTCCCAATCAGGCATGTTGGGGGAGAAGTGTGGGTAGTGCAAAAGACACAGGACAAAAGAATAAAGGTACAATGCATTTTTGCTCCCAACTTGCCATCTGCAAAGATAGAACTGACATTTAGGGGTGAAGGAAAGGAAGCCAATCAGAATGCAGGAGATTTAGTAGCTTCAGTGGAATAAAAAGCAGTTGTTGTGTGGGTCAAGGAGTCACATTCATTAACACTCAAATGCAGATACGTATCAGGGGGATTAGGGACCCAACCTGACCCACGATAATTGAAAATCCATAATATTCAGATGTTGGGTTGGGTCAGGACTGGGGGGCTGACCTGGGCCCCCTACACTTACCTGAGGCCTGGTGTTGACCCAAATGAGCCGCCAATGGCCTTCCCAGGCCTGTTGGAGGCCCCGGAAGTGACTTCCAGTTCACCAGAAAGCACTTCTGGGCTCTCCGACAGGCCTGGGAAGGCCATTGCAGGGCCATTCAGGGCAGTGCCAGGCCTGTAGTAAGTACAGAAGGCCTGAAACAGGCCAATCCAGCTTACCCCATGGGGCCTTGCCTTTCATATACTGTGATAACGCGATATACTGGACAGAAGTATATCAACCCTGAAAGAGTGGGGAACACTGACAAACCTCTGAAGTCAATAAGGGTGGTATCTGGAAATCCCTGTATTGTTTCAGAAGAGGGAAATGGATCATACCCAGTGTAACCCCACTCCTTTGCATCAGAGCACAATGTAACAGTTTTTTTCCAAGCAAACTTCATTGTCAATCAGACTATATCCCCACAACGGTCACTATGCAAATATGGTACAAATCATAATAGAACATAATCTATCAAGATTCTTTCTTGGAATACAGCAGGGTTTGTCAACCAAAACTTGGATACTGCTTTTTTTTTGACTATATTGCTAAATTTGACATCTTGTTACTTCAAAAGACATGGATGAGAAGATCTGATACTGGATGGCTATGCGACCCACATCCTCAAAGCAGCTCCCAGTGAAAGGGATGGGTGGCAAAAAGGTGGTATGTCCATCCTTATATCAACTGAACTAAAGACAATGTATTCTCGAAGGCTTTCACAACCAGGATCTGATAGCTGTTGTGAGTTTTTCGGGCTGTTTGGCTGTGTTCTGGAAGTATTTCCTCCTGACGTTTCACCAGACTCTGTGGCTGGCGAAAACTACAGCCTGCAAAAGAGGAAAGTTCAATGTTTCCCACCCAGCCACAAGCACTCTTCATCAGTTCACATAATAGAACAGCTAACAGCACCCATTAACTACAACAAAGGATTGTTGTCACCCCTGATTGCAGTGAAACTTCTTAATCCCTCCATCACAATGCAATGACTAACACCTATTCTCCTGCTTAGGACAAGTTTCCTCTTTCCCACAACTTTAAATCCACACAGCCTCACTCACTCTATACCCCAGAGCACAGAGAGAACTCCTAGTTCCCTGAGCTCCTTGCCCTCTGAAGATGCCAGTCACAGTCTGGCAAAACGTCAGGAAGAAAAACTTCCAGAACAGAGCCAAACAGCCTGAAAAACTCACAACAGCTATCAAACTAAAGACACTTGTCCAAAAATTGCAATCAACTTGTAATTTAACCCTTGCTGTAATTCTGACATTCACATTTCACATCTATTACTAATTATTAATGCATATATACCTCCCCAACAATCTTACATACACTATAAAGACTGATGGGCAAAATTGGTTCCTTATATAGACAGTTTGATATTATTATTCCCAAGTGCCTCTCTAATGATAGTAGGGGTCTTTAATGCTACAACTGGAGAAAATGATGAGGCACTATTTGCACAGTTTAATGTGACATCTGCAGACCCAGTTCACCTCCAATGCTCCCACTACAGATAATCAAAGGACCAGGGCTGCAATTATGCAGGTCTTTATCTAATGGAGATGGTCAATAATCTGGATTTGGTGTTACTAAATGGGAATATGGAAGGTGACAGGCCTGGGGAATTTACATTCACTTCATTGGCAGGTACATCCACCATAGACTACATCATAGTTTCAAAGCATTTGATGTGCCTAATTACTGATTTTGGGGTGTAATGCCTTTCTGAGATTGACCATTTCCCTCTGTCCCTTACAATCAATTTTGGAGCTATTAAAGTGTTAGCAGAGAAAGAAATGACACTTCAGAGCTGCCTGGGTCCACCAAAATGGATGTCTTCATGACACAACTATTAGTCTTGGACCCTCTTTCTCATCTTGGCATGTTGATCACAACCACAACCACAGATTCAATTTCGACTGCCTTATCGGCCTACAAGTATTTGGTTCAGCATTTACAGCTCCACCTAAAACATAATGACATAAATACTTGCTCCTTCCATGTTGTCCAGAAAAATAAGTGGTTTGATCTTGAATGTAAAAGCCCATCAATATGGACATCTACCAGACTGGTCTCCAGTCCCCTCTGCGGAAATTTCTGCCTTGATTTGTAAACTAAAAGCTGGCAAAGCCCCCTGAGTGGATTACATTTCGGCAGATCTTTCAAAGTCCAACTCAGATTGGTGGGTATTGGCATCTCCCGTTTCCTGGATCATCCACAGAGGATTGGGGCCTTGCCATCATTGTCCCAATATTCAAAAGGGGCAACAGAGGTGACCCAGCTAACTATCAGCCAATAAGCCTACTTAGTAGGCTTACTGACAATACTAAAGATGGGGAGTTAAATATAGCAAATAAATAAAATATATAATGAATATCCCTTGTGCTGTTAGACTAGCAGAGACTGTTGATTGTGTGGTTAAATGGAAACAACTGATTTAGTTACAAGTGTTGTCTGGAAGGACTCAAGGCCAAGGTAAGTGCAGTTAGACCTAATGCTGAATCTTTTGTTCACCAATATCTTCCCATGGTGTCCTTGGAGAAAGTTAGGTTGTTTTATCCATTAGATACTGTATTGCCAGAATGCCTGCCTATTAAATAATGTACTACAAGAAGTGCTTTCTCCTGTAGGATAAAAAAAATGCACTAGCACTGGCTTATTCCTTAGAAAAGTGAACTACTGTACAGTACTCTTGTTTCCTCTTTCAAAAAAAAAAATGTTGAGTCCTGTGCTCTGTGAATTTGTTAGGAATACAGTGTAGGACTACATGCCCAGGATCCCTTATGTGTGAGCCAATGTATAGTTAGGCATATCCTAAGACACGGAATCATTTACAGCCCACACACTCACTGCCAGGAGGCATTGAGTTTTTCTATAATTGAATGGCCATTGGATACCATTTGAAATGCTGATCTTGTCATTACTGAAAATATTGCAACATCTCAGCCATGAACCATTGATTTCAGAAAAATGCTTGTCCTGATGTAACTGTACTGGTGATGATGCTTCATAACCAAGTGACCAAGAGTAGGAAAAAGTATCCTTCTGTATCCCACTCCCTCTCCAACATCCAAATGCTGATTGGAATTGATTCTGACATAAATTGAATGCTCCTGATCTCACATCTTAGTGACAGCCTGGAAAACAGGATGATTTAAGAGGGCATTTTAATTTTTTTAAAAAATATTCCTATTATACCCGAGTTCAATAGTCTAGCAATCCACAGGCATCCAGCAAGGAACACTTAGAACAAAATGTCCACTATATTGATTATGCATGGAACTGAATAAATCAATTTAAAGAGAGCACTTACTGCTTATGCACAACCATTTGGCATATGTTCTTTTCACGTTTTTGAGAAAGAGTTCTCTTGATGGATGATTTAATCTCATAAGTGGGCAAAGTAAAACCCATGTCAGATTAATGAAGAACAGTCATGAACTCATCCCAGCAGTAGCTAAAGTTGATGCAGAATAATCAACCATTAACAGTAGACAACATCTCGGCAGTACAAATGCATATAGCAGTTTCTGAAACAGCTGCTTGAAGACTTTCCTATTTACTTTGTCATATTTACACAGTTTTTTTTTAAATCTCTTGGATGCCTTTGTCAAACCTTTTTATCAAACCTTTCAGGCTGGGCCTATGAAATACAGCAAGAAGGACTAAGTCATGTTGCTTTGGGATGGGATTTACGAAAGATATTTTCTGTACCACAACTCCCAGATTATCCCAGCCAACATAACTGTACCAGACAGAGAATTGTCAAAGCTGTAGTCAAAATCGGGACTGTTTCCGATTTTTGATTATGAACTTTCTGTAACTTGCATTTATATGGAGCATTACTGATCCTTCACGCATTGCAATATGGTGAAGTAAAATTCATTGAGAAGCACAGTAAAGTGGGGCCAGGAATGGATCTGAATATTAAAATGATGGCATATACTATACCAATGATGAGTAGTTCTGAAAAGACCTATTTACTACAATAATTCAACTTTTCTCTAGTAAGTAGCTGTGATTCATTAAGTGACTCAGGCCCCTCAAGCCGATGTACCTCTTGATGTGTAGAAATGTCAGAAAGCAAGAATGAGCCAATTACACCAACAATTCTGGGACAGCAATATATTTTTTTCTCAAAGGGAAAGGAGATTAATGCTCATGTACAATGGGATATTTTAGGCCCCAAGAGTCAGTTTTTGTAGCAGAATCCACACAGAAATGAAACCCCTCATGCTGGCAGTTTGTGGTACTGTCACTGAAACAACTGTAAATAATATTGCTTCCCACCCAAATTAAAACACAACAACAACAACAACAACAACAACAACAGATAAGGCCAACAAAAAGTAACAACAATTTGTTTGTACTTTGCCATTATTTGGTGACAGAAAGAGACATAACTTGTATAGTTATGTCTCTTGTATAGGAACTTAGCCCCATTCAAGATAGGGACACATTAGAACAGGGCTATCCAACTTAGAACAGCACACGGCCTACCTGATGCTCCAGAACGTCCCCCGTGGTCACCTATTGGAGTGCGCACACACAATTTGAAGTAGCTGTGGTAGCAGCACAGGTGGCTCGAGGACCCCCAGGAGGTCTTGACCTCCCTGCCCAGCCTTGTTCGGCACCAAATTCAAAAGGATCAAGCAGCCTTCCTCCTCCTTCCCTTCACCCAAGTGAAGGGGAGGAGAGGGAAGGCCTGGACCTTTTGGATTTGGTGCCGTGTGAGCACCCTTCTGGCTGCTTCTTCGCTCGTGCAGCCGCCGGAGCACTTATCATCTGGCTGGGGAGGGGGGGCACTTGGATTTCACCACTGGCCCTCCTGCCACTTCTCCAATTGGTGCACCGCACGGGCACTTGTCATCTGGCTGGAGAGGGGGCAAGTGGTGGTCGCCCCCACTGCCAGCCACCCCTCTCAGCTCAACAGGCAGCTCCCAAAGCCCCCCCCCCAAGAGGCCGAGGGCACAGAAGGAAGCACTCGCCCCAGGAGAGCCCGGCAGGGCCTAGGCCACAACCCAGCAGTGGCATCACCCACAGCCCCACCAGGTGGCACATTGCTGGTGCACAAGCAGGGAGAAACTCCCCCCAAACACGCCACTACAAGTGGTGCCCTGGGAAGCCAGCAAGGACCCAGCGGGTGACCTCCGACAGCACCATGGGTGACTGGTTGCCCATGGTCAACACGTTGTGCAGGCTTGCATTAGAATAAGGAAATTAAAGTGTACATGAAGTCTTAATCAGAACCAAGCCTCACCCTAACAGCATTGTCTAAAAGAAAGGCTGACTCTCAATACACTGGCATTCTCATTGGTGTCAGAAAATATCCTACATTTCATGCAATGTAGCAAACCCCTGCCTCATTTTCTTTCCCTTCCTTGCAGTGAAAAGGTTAAGGTACACAAGGTTTAAATCCCTCAGAATCAAAGAACTGGGTTCCTGAAAGGGTGTTCAAATACTCAAGAGGACAGAAGTCCTGCATCTTCAATAGGGGCGTAGCAGTGAGTAGCTGAGCAGGTAAAATTTCAAGACACATTTGCTGAGATTGTCTTAGGACTATTAGTGCAGGATCTCTGTTCTTTTGTTCTTTTTCATTTGGGCTTCAGTCAGAGGCTACCAATGCCATACTGGAGATAATCAAAATCTGAAGAAGTTGCTTTTCTGAGTGGCAGTTCCCTAAATCCCATCATAGGCAAGGTTGTTTTCTAGTGATGTCCATCCAGGCAAGTCCTGGTAGCATAGGACCATAAAATGTCCCATCAAGGAACTTGCCATTCTCTTGTTGGATCTTTATCTTTTCATAGCCTTCATCTTAGATATACACACAAATGGCCCATGGAGAAAGCTTGCTTTATACCGAACTATCATGGCTTTTGCAGACATGGTGCTACCTACGTTCTAAGATTTTGAGGTTGTCATTTTGGTCTGACTGAGAGTTCCCATGCCTTTGGGATAACAAGGTTTATCAATACAAATAAGAAAGTCTGGGAAAACTATAAATTCTGGTTACTGGAAGCAGATGTAGGTGGTAGACAGAACAGTTGTGCTGTGCATCCTGTGTACTTTCATTCAAAAGAATGTCCCCTTTGAAGACCATATATGATGGTGTGGTACACGCCTTGCACACAAAAGTTCCCGGGTTCACTCTTTGGCAGTACACATGGGAATAAACAAGATGCTTGCCTAATGTGACTGTCAGCTTCTTGTGTTTCTAGGCAGCTTGGCGTGGGGCTTACTCTCAAAATTAGTGTGCACAGGATTGCAGCCTTAAGGAGAAAACTGATTTAAATTCCCCCATGGCTAAGTTAAAGTACTTGAATTTAAGTGGCATTAGTCCCATTAAACTAATCAATTGGATTGATTTGGCTTCAGTAGAAGCATGCTGGCATAATTGGGTTGTGGATTTCAAGCATCAACATCATCTCTTATTGAAGGAAAAAAGACAGCACCTAAAATTACTAAAGTAATTAAAAATTACAGGATGCCTTACACAGTTTTGGAGCTTAAAATTTATGCACCTCTTTACACACACATGCACACATGCCCAGAGAGGGGGCAGCATGTAGAGTAAGTCATTCTCATTCCGAAAGGAAGATCTGTGGACTTGTTATATATTTATTGCTCATTGTCATTGGACTGTTCTTTATTGTCAGGACAGCTGTTACTGCCCATTTTTGCAAAATCCAGTTGAACTTCATTTGTGATAGCTAAAATTATTATTATTATTATTATTATTATTATTATTATTATTATTATTATTATTATTATTATTATTATTATTATCATCATCATCATCATCATCACCACCACCACCACCACCACCACCACCACCACCACCACCACAGCAGACAAGATAACTATGCTGGATTTTGTATTACAAATCACTTGTCGAACGCTTCCCAAGCTTTTAGGACTACGTGATGTATTGGCGAATTATGTGAACAAATCCCAGCAAGGTGGCTTTCTGCAACTGACTGATGGTGACTTTGTCAACTCCAATTTCTTCTAAATACTTGCTTAGCTCTTTCGGCATGGCACCCAGTGTGCTGATTACCAGTGGGACCACCTGTACCAGTTTATGCCAGAGTCTCTGAAGTTCAATTTTCAGATCCTGACATCGGTTAATTTTTTCAAGTTGTTTCTCAGTGACTCTGCTATCACCTGGTATACCAACATCAATGATCCATACATTTTTCTTCTCCACAATCACAATATCTGGAGTATTATGCTCCAAAACCCTGTCTGTCTGTATTTGGAAGTCCCAAATTAATTTTGCATGCTCATTTTCAATCACTTTTTCAGGATTATGATCCACCAGTTCTTTGCTACAGGCAGATGATAGTTCTGACACAAATCCCAGTGGACCATTTGAGCAACTACATTATGACGCTGTTTGTAATAAGTCTGAGCAATTTTCTAGCAACAACTCTATATATGGTAGATAGTTTCATCTGCTTCTTTACAGAGTCTACATGTGGTGTGCTCATCGGATTTTTCTACTCTAGCCTTAACTGCATTTGTTTTGATAGCTTGTTCTTGAGCTGCAAAAATCAGGGCTTCTGTTTCTTTTTTCAGTGTTCCATTGGTGAGCCATAACCAGGTCTTTTCCTCATCTACTTGTCCTTGGATTTTTTCGAGGAACTGCCCATGCAGTGCTTTACTATGCCAGCTATCAGCTTGTATTTGCATTGTTGTTTTCCTGTATTGACCCTTGGTGTGCTTTACTTTAAACACCTCCTTGTTCTTAACCTCTAATAATGCTGGCTCTATACTCAGGGCGGGCGCTAGGGTTTTCTGCGCCCTAGGCGAGGGGTGGGGGGTGGGCATCGGGGGGCGGGTCAGCGGCGGCGGGTGGTCAGCAGCGGCGAGCGGGCAGCAGCAGCAGGAGGGACGGGGGGACAGGGCGGGGGGCAGGCAGCAGCAGCAAGGGGGGCCGGGTGGCGGCGGCAGAAGCGGGCAGGTGGGCAGGTGGCGACCCATGACCGGCGGTGGGGGGACGGATGGCAGGGGCCAGGGGCGGGGGGCAGCAGGCTGGCCAGCGCCCCCTGTCCATTTTGGCACCCTAGGCAACTGTCTAGTTCACCTTAATGGACGCGCCGGCCCTGTCTATACTATTTTTACATAATTTGCCAACACATGCTTCTCTTCTTCAACTGTCTGCTTCACTTGCAAAAGACCTCTACCACTTAATTTTCAAGGTAAATACAGCCTGTCAACATCACTGTGTGGATGTAATGCATAGTGAATGGTCATAAGTTTTCTTGTTTTCCTATCCAGACTATTTAGTTCCATCTGACTCCAGTTTATAATGCCAGTGGTATACCTGATGACCGGGATGGCCCAGCTATTAATGGCCTTGATGGTGTTACCACCATTCAGCTTACTTTTTAATACTTTTCTGACCCTTTGGATATATTCTTTACTGGCCACATTTTTCACTTGCCCATGCTTGATATTATCTAACTGCAGTATGCCCAGATATTTATAGGCTTCAGACTGATGATACTTAATGGCTTGTCCATTTGGCATTTCAATTCCTTCACTCTCAGTGATTTTTCCTTTTCTCAATACCACTGTGACACATTTGTTTAGTCCAAACTCAGTACTAACATCAGTATTGAAAATTTAGGCTGTGTTGGTCGGTATTTCAGTTTCTGATTTTCCATACAACTTTAAGTCATCCATATACAATAGATGAGAAATTTTCCTTGAACGTTTAGCAGTTTGGCACCCTAAATTTGTCTTCTTCAAAATTATTGAGAGGGAAATCAGGGCAATAGTAAATAGCAGAGGTGACAAAGAGTCACCTTGAAAAATCCCTTGTTTAATGTTAACCAATCCGTAGCTTTTGTCCCTGACAAACAATTCTGTTTTCCAGTTCTTCATCGGAATTTGTATTAGGGCACTAATATTTTACACATTCCAATGGCATTCAGGCATTTAATAATCCAACTATGAGATACTGAGTCAAAGGCTTTTTATAGTCAATCCAAGTCATATATTATTATTATTATTATTATTATTATTATTATTATTATCTGGTAAACACAGCTGCCAGATGTTAAGCTGGAGTTGGCCTTCTCCGATGATCGAGCTTTTTCCAAGAGCCTAGGATGACTGGAGATATCTTTGTAGAATATATACTGTTCCTAATAATGTTGCCTTTTGTAGTTGACCAATGTTGATCTACTCAATGCCTGGAGTTTTCAGATGTTGATCCAGGTCTTTTGGGATTGCACCCAAGGTGCCTATTAATATTGGTCTTCTTGCTTTCTTATTCCATAGCTTTTAGGATTTATATTTCTAAGTCCTGATATTTGGTTGTCTTTTCTAACTCTTTGCCATTGACTCCTGTGTCTCCTGGTATTGCCACATCAATGATTTGAACTTTGTTTTCTTGCTTATAAACTATTGTGATGTCTGGAGTATTGTGGACAAGGTGTCTTTCATCATCATCGTCGTCGTCGTCACCACCACCACCACCACCACCACCACCACCACCACCATTAAGATTTCTATTTTGTGCCATCTAGCAATGGAGGCCACTCTAGAACACTGTCTTATGCAATAACTATACTGGTGCATACCCCCGATTGATAGGTAAGAAAATCGGGAAGCTTAAAGTCTGGAAAGGTTCTGTCTAAGTAATGGATTCCTCAACAATTTCTCCTCTGCCCTGCTCTTTTCTTCAGAGTCTTCAAAGAGTGTCAGATCAAACCCCTTTGATCCAACGGAGTAGACAGACCATGTATTCTCATGTGACCCCACTGATCTCTAGTCATCAGGTTTCTCTTCCTATCAAGTGCTGGCTGTAATAAGCACATTGCTGCTGATGTCCTGAAGACTCTGCCTGCTCTCATTTATTACAAAGAACAAGTCAAATAAACATCAACACAGATCAGTCAATGGTTAATAACTGCCTGTTGGGAAGAGATGGATCCCACTCCTGGTGTTAAAGAGCTGTGGAATTTTACACATGCTGTGTAATGGTTTTCTGGGAATAAGATGAGGCCTTTTTCCTTTCTTTTACCATTCTCCCGATCCCTCCCATCTTCTTTGCTCATTCCCTAGCTTCACCCTTTCCCTCATTCACTATTTCTGCTCTTTCTTATTCAAAACATGCTACCTGCAGAATTTTGAATTCTGGAATATGCAGAGCAGAGATAGCATCAAGTCTCCCCAGAATAAATCTTCTCCTTTTTTCTTGTCAACTGACACTTGTAGTCTTAATAGCTCACTCTGAGACATTGGTAAGAGAAAGAATAAAACAGTTTAATTTACTCACAGTTGAAAAAATCAAACCAGCATATGGTATAAAATTGACTGCTTACGGTAGCAGGCCTCAATAGACTCACAGCCTGCTTCCAGCAGACTCCTCCAGAATACTTCTGTAACTGGCACTGCATTTTAACTGTACTAACTGCAAAACAACATAATACAGTAGTCCGCCACCACATTGCATTTCATATATTGTGGTCTCAGTAAATCCTTATTAAAAGCAGCATAGGAGGATGAAATAACTTCAATAGCCTCCACTCACAATTCAATACTTATACTCTTCTTTCATGTTCCTTTCCAAGCATGGAAGCATAGAAGGGAGGAAAAATTATGTCTTCTGGCTCTACCCTCTGCTCTTTATGCAGCCCCTGCCCCTGCCTTTGAACCTTCCTGATTGGAAGAACATGGCCCCAAGACGCATATGTGCATTGAGTGAAGGTGTTTTGAAAAGTATGAAAGGAGGGCTGTAGTACTGGTTCTTGAAGGGCAAAAGATACCAGAATGTGCCTCCAGGGAGATAAAAATGATTTTTATTTGCTTGATACCCCATGCAATAAAGGCATCTCATCTAGCTCTGCCAGCTAAAGGTGGCATTAGTTTCTCTTTGTGTCTGTAACAAATTTTCTGTGATATGGCAAAAATGCAGAAAAGGGTGGCAAAGCACTGGACGGTTACAACTAGAAGATGGTATCACCTGGACCTTTCATAAACCCCATGAATGAGGGAGAACAACGGCATAACCAAAGTCATCCTAAAAGAAATAACATTACCTTACCATTTCTTTTCCTTCCCTTCTTCCTTCCTTTTTGTGCTAGAACTGACATACGTTTTCCCTCACCACTTCCCTCGCAGAAAATGGTACTTTCCTCAGACAGAGATTTGTTGTAAAAAGAAAAGAAAGGGCCGCAAGAAACAGTGTTTCTGACTTCATATACAGATTGCCTTGTCCCTACCTTCCCAAAATACACCTCAGCGATTGTGCCTTGGTCGTGCTCCTTCAGGAATTCAGAAATAAAATACAAACAGTCTTACATCTAAAATGTGTTAAAGGAAGAGAATTCCTCTCACCAAGCCACATGTAGAAGGGGTGTCGCTTAACAACACTTTTTTCCAGACTGGATTATAATTCATCCAGGACCTTTTAAGGATGGCCATACCTAGTGTGTACAAGACTACCATTTCTGCAGGCCTAAGGACACAGCTTCCTCAGATCCTTTTCTCTGAAACTGTTGACAAGCAAAAAATGGGAATGCATTTTCAATATACAAAGTTTCAAGCTGAATCAGCACATCTCGTAACTATTTGTCTTTTTTATAAGAATAAAATACTACAGCTGTGCTTGGAAGAATACTTTCTTTGGCCATGCCAGCTGGGAGATTTTGATTTTAGAATGTCTGCAACTGTCATGCTGTGTTCTAAAATCAGGTAACTAAAGTAAGATTGGTAATACAAAGCACTGTAATTCTCATCTTGCTGACAGGGTATATGTAGAGCTAGAGAAGTGGGTTTATGGTTATGCCTTCAACTCATAACCTTCCCAACTTTGCTAGCTATTTTATACACATTATGTGCTCACAGAAGAGATTATAAATGTATAAATACTGTTGCTGGACTCTCACCCAGTCCCACTGCCCTTCATTGCATGTGCATTGGAAGGATATCTGATCCAAATCTTTTACAGTCCTGAAGATTTGTTAGTAATGTTGAGTTTTAAAGGGGCACAGAAACATATCTCATTTTCAGAAAATGACAAAAATCTCCCCAAGCTCTGCACAAAAGGAAACCAACTGAACAAATGGAATGGAACACCAGGATGGTGTGATGGGAAAGAGCAGAGAGGATAGAGTTTTCTGATTGACACCTCTAACTTCCAATCTCAGTGTTGGGCTCAGGATTCTTCAGTCACTTTGCTCTCGGGGAGGGTTGTAGATGTAATATATCTCAAGGCTGTTTCAATGCTCAGTGATCTTGGTTAGTCTTTCCTGCTGCTGGAACATTGTGGAACCTGTGAATGTGTAATGTCAGGTGCCTGCCTGAAAAAAGTGCCCCAAGCTGTCTTTATTCTTCACAGCTCCCTAGCCCTTGTACTGCAGAATTCTTACCTAGGAGCATGTGTATGACATGTGTGCTATTTCTGAAGAAATTGCCACCTCAGCCAATCAGGAAGAGAAATAAATTGTTTCCCCTGAAAATTTGAACACTCCCATTGTTCATGGCCTGGAAGGTCTAAACATTTTTTTTACCCATGCTTTCTGGGGGACTTTGAAAGTTATCATCCAACAAAGTAACCACGACAGCAGGTTGAAGCTAGGGAATTTATGGCTTTGGGCTCTACATGAAGGACATCTCCCCATCCCAAGTCCAGTTTAAATTACAGTATTTCTCTCTCTATAAGACACCTCCATGTATAAGACGGCCCCCAATTGTCCAGCCTGAAACAACAGTTTCTCTACTGTGTAGTTCTCTCATTGGCTGACTTCCACATATAAGACGACCTTAAACTTTTAGTCTAACAGTTTTAGTAAAAAAAAATAATAGCCCTATACATGGAAAAATACGGAATCGTTGCTGAAGTTATATACAGGACTAAGGTGGCTTTAACACGAAACCTTGGAAACGTGCCTCACACTCCCACATGACAAATTTCACCATACTTGGAAAAGTTACTTTGGTACTTTTGTCCTGAGTTGGAAGCAAAAGCAAATGTGGAACAGAGGGTGTGACAGGCCAAGGTTACTGAAATGTTTTTGAGCTCTCGGCAGATGTCTTCATTTGCCCTAACCAAAATAAATAAATAAATAAATAAATATTGAAGCAATGAGATAGTGGAACTATAAATAAGTGAAACTGATATGTATTTTTATTTCCCAAGTAGGCCCTTGGTACCTCAGGGGTGCATAGGAGGTAAAGCATGCGAGAATGCATTCAAGCCGTCTCTGCTGTATACATGGACGCATGCTTGTCTCAAGGACAAGCTTTAACATATTGAAATATCTGTGCTATGTGTAATAAAACCCCAGGCATCTCCAATAAAAAAGGATCACAACATAGCCACACTAGGAAAAGAACTCTCTGCCTCAGACATGAGGAGCCACTGCCATCCAGAAAAGATACTTGATGGGACCATGGGACCGACTTGCTATAAAAACTTCTTTCTTCTTTTGCAGATGTTGGAGGTAATCCATGCTGAAAACATTTCAGGCCTACCTGAACCCTCAGGCCTATTAATAAGGATGAGGCCTGGCCTCTTTTCTACTTAGCAAAAGTCAAATAATCCTAGAAAAGTTTTTTTGGGCTACAATTTCTACAGCCATCAGCCAGCCTGAAGAAGGGTTAGTCAAGCACAAGAAGGAGGAACTAAAACATGAAAATGTGGCTGAAATCTTGTGGCTGAGTGTAGTAAGGCACAATGAGAGTAGGCCCATTGAATAAATGGAATTTGTGGAGATGTTAGCTCAGCAAATTCCCATAGATAAGTGATGGCAAACCTTTTAGAGACTGAGTGCCCAAACTGCTATTCAAAACCCAGTAATTTTTCGCAAAGTACCAATACAATAATTAAACCTGAATACAGGTGGCCGTGAAGGGGCGATGTTGGGTGCCCACAGAAAGGGCTCCAAGTGCCACCTTTGGCACCCATGCCATCAGTTTGGCAACACTGTCATAGATTCGATAGGCCAACTCCAGTTGCATCTTATATGCCAAGAGAGATGATTTCAACAAGAAGCTATCACAGTTTGACAAAAAAGGAAAGCAGGTAAGTTTGACAAAGATACATCTTAAACATCATGTGAATAAAGGAAATTTGAAGTTATTGGAATCAGCAGAACAACATTTATCTACAGAGACCAATCATTGCCCAAAATACTCCACAAGAAGTTGGCAATGTGATGATGATAATAA
This sequence comes from Phrynocephalus forsythii, assembly GCA_029282475.1. NCBI lineage: Eukaryota > Metazoa > Chordata > Lepidosauria > Squamata > Agamidae > Phrynocephalus > Phrynocephalus forsythii. The sequence goes on from JAPFRF010000002.1 coordinate 85,195,620, forward strand.
TTGTGGTGTTGGTGGTGAGAGTAGTATTTTTATGTTTCCCACAAAAGTTGTATGATATTCCACCAAGTACCCATGTTTGCCTGTTGTAATAAAAATAGCATAAACACTTGTGGCAATTAAGGACTAGCAAATCTGACACTTTAAAGACTAGAAAAATGCTTAAGTTTTCACAGACCACATACCAGTTCAGTCAATGCATGGGTTGTTGCCACAGATTTTTAGACTGAGATATTTGGGGAATGGTGGGTGGCAGTGTCATCAGTTAGATGAGTGAGAAATGCAAACCATTGGTTATTACCCCATCAGCAACCAGATGTTGGCTGGTAACATGGACATCCCTGCAAAACTGAGTTAATTAAACCATGTAATAAAGAAATATTTCCCTTATTGAAGCCCACAAGAGATTTAGTTGAACCCTCTGAAGAATCCTTGTAGGTGGTTGTGGCTTATAATTAGGAGTGTCCAAAGGAAGTAAATGGTCCCCAAACCAAAACTTAACTGAATGCCAGCAGTGTGGCAAGGGTTTGGAGCACTTGGGGACAAAGTTGTTTTTGTGCCCCTTCAGCCCTCCCCAACCCCATTGCATTCAAACAGCAAGGAGGGGGCAATCCTGCATGTGTGGGGGAGGTGGGCAGGCATTTGTGTGTGTGTGTGTGTGTGTGTGTGTGTGTGTGTGTGTGTGTGTGTGTGTGTGTGTGTGTGTTTAATCAGGAGGAGGAGGAGGAGGAGGAGGAGGAGGAGGAGGAGGGTGTCGCAGCCACCGTGCTTCCCGCATGCCTGCCTGCCTGGTTGCTTTGCTGCTTGCCTGATGCATTGCGGTGGAGGAGGAGGCTGTGGCGGAGTGGGTCCCGTCACCAAGAATTAGCCCAGGGAAAGGAGGACTGCTGGTGGGAGGGCACAAAGCTTCCTTTCCTGCTCCCCCAGGTACCCCCAAATTGCTGCACCTGGGACAAATGCACCCTTCACCCCCCCCATACGCCCTTGCTGAATGTAAGTCCTCAAACAATGCAATTGGGTGTTCTGGATGCATAAGGAAAAAAACATTGGTGGGAATCCCACTGAGCATAATTATCCATCCATAAAACAATTATTGTAACGAGCCTATTAAACAGTGTGAACTGAATGCACCTTCACCACTAACACTAAAACTGTGTATAAAACCCAAACCAACTTTCATGGAAACTGAAAGGAAGGACAAGGCAAGAAAGGGAGCACCTTCTATACCTAGTATTAAAGGCCCATAGCTTCAGAGTCCTGTTGTTGTTGTTTTTAAGTAGCTTCCCCACTTTTTGCTTGATCAATCTAGATATTGCCTAACAGTTTTATAGTGAAATAAAAATAGATCTACTTGCCTAGGTATGCTGTAACTGAAAAGCCTCTTGCACCTGTTATGTCCCCTGTTTTGTACCCAGTGCGGAAACATTTTTCTCCTAAGCTGGTTTCCTATTCTGTAACGAAAGGGACAGATAAAGTTACATGTGTCAATTTTATCTTCACTGTGGCTTTGATCTTTGCCAGTTACTTTAGAGGTGTCATCTTAGTAACATAGTCATAAATCAGACCAACTCAGAAGAAATAAATCATATTTTCCTTAAACCCCCCACCACAAAAGAGGGATAAATCTTTCCCAGCATTAAAATGAAAGTGGGATCAACATCCACAAAATGAAAAGTGCTTCTATTTAAATTTATTTCCAGATCAGGCATTTTTTTAAAAAATCCAGAAAATATTGCTTCTACTGTAAAGGATTTACCCAGATAAAAAATGGATAAATTTAGTTATTTTTCATTTACCATATATCCATGAAATGAAGGAATGCAAAGTCCTGTTGATTTCAGCAGAAGAGGTACGTGCTATAATAAAAAATCGAGAGCAGCTAAACAAAAATAAAATTAGAAGTTATAATAGCAGACCTTGAATCTCAATTTTTTTAAAGTAAAGACAAAAAAATCTTAACTCAGATTGAGGCTAGGAAAAGGGAACTAGAAGATATAGATTTACAACAAACTCAAAGAAATTTACTATATTTGAAAAGAAACTTTTTTGAATATAGTAATAAAAATTCAAAGATGCTAGCCAAGATAGCACAGAAAAGAAAAGAAAAAAGTATGATAGGAAGGATAAAAGACTTAAGAGGTAATAACTGTACACAAATGAAAGGAAAATTAAAAGCTATCCAAGAATTTTATCAAAACTTATATACAGCTAACAACAACAGGAAGGAAGTTATGGAACAATACATTGGCAAAAACCTAAAATCAAGATTAGCAGAGGAAGACAGGCTTGAAATGGAGAAATCTATTAAAGAGGAGGAGATAGAAGATGTGATAAACAAATTAAAGAATGCTAAAACTCCAGGAGCCGATGGATTGGGACCAGAATTTTATAAGATATTTAAATCAATGTTAATACCTAAGCTAAAGAAGCTTTATAATGAGATAATGGAAGGAGAGCAAGCCCCTATCTCCTGGAAATAATCGTTAACTATTTTAATTCTCAAGCCTAATAAGGATCCAACAGATGTTGGATTCTATAGACCAATACCACTTATAAATCAAGATGCAAAGATTTTTACAATTCTAGCCAAAAGAATGTATACATTCATAGATAAATATATTAAAGAAGATCAAACTGGTTTCATTAAGGGTAGACAAATGTCGAACACTATAAGAAGAACTTTGAATGTTCTTCATGAGATGGGAAGAGCACAAGATAAAGCATTTATTCTGTCCTTAGACCTATTTAAAGGTTTTTGTGTTCAATGGTCTGCGTTAAAACTTCTATTAGAGAAATGGGGTTTTGGAGAAATTTTTTAAGTGTAATAAATCAACTCTACTCAGATAGTACTTCGTCAATTATAGTTAATGATGGGATGACAGAACAGATTACCTTAGGCCGAGGAACGAGACAGGGATGTCCTTTATCACCATTTCTGTTTTGCATAGTTATAGAGCTATTTGCAAATGCAATAAGAGATGATCAACTAATCAAAGGTATGGGGAAGGAGGGGAAGATCAAAATTAGTTTATTTGCGGATGACGCCTTGTTAACAATTAAAAATCCATTAGAAAATATACCAAGAATAAAATCACATCTAAAGGAATTTGCCGAAACAACTGGATTATGTGTAAACTGGCAAAAATCAGAAATTATGCTGTTCAGTCATGATAACCGAGATATGGAGGAGATCTCCAACTATGGATTGAAAGTTTGCAAATATATGAAATATTTAGGGATACTTCTAGACAAAGATATGTGTAAGACCAAAGAACGGAACTTTATCAAAATAAAGGAAGAGATTAGAAATAAAATACAAAATTATTCCAAATTAAATCTATCATGGTTTGGTAGAATAGCAATGGTAAAAATGAAAATACTTCCTAAAATTAACTTCCTTTTTAGAATGCTACCCATTCAGTATACAGAAGCTGAAATTAAAGCTTATCAAGATCTCATAAATAGATATTGTAATGGTGGTAAAAAAGCAAGAATAAGTAAAAGCTTTTGGTATAGATCTCAAAAGGATGGAGGTATAGGTATACCTAATCTTAGAATCTATTATACAGCTAACCATCTTAGTTGTGTGGGGGAACTATTATTTAAACCTGAAAAATTAATATGGTGGGAACTTGAATCAGATGAGTTAAGTGGAAATATAAATAAATACTTGCTTACTCTCCCCCCAAAAATATATCCAATTAAAAACCCGCTTCCCTATTATCCACTTGGAAAAAGTATGGAAGGAAACGGGTACTGGAAGGATCCCCTCTCGGTTTGGTGGTAGATCAGATAAATTTCCCCACGAATATGAAGAAATATGGATAATTATTTAAAACAATGGAAGTGGCAAGATTAAAAGACTGGATTAAAAATATGAGAACAAAGCAGGAAATTAAGCGCATACTGCAAGCCAAGGATTCATCTTGGTTGAACTATGCCCAATTAGAAAGTTGGACGAAAGAATGGACAAGGAGAAATATACAACTCAGAGAATATACAAAGTTTGAGCAATTCCTGTTAACATATGAACAGGGAAAGGAGCAGTAGGTAAAATATACAAAATAATCCAGGATTCACTTGAGGAAAGGGATCTAGGCACAATAAGAGAGGTTTGGAAACAAGACATAGATAAAGATATAAATAACGACAAATGGAAAAGAATTTGGAATTTGAGGATTTTATGATCATTATCAGTCAGAATAAAAGAAAATTACTTTAAACTAGTTTTAAGATGGTATATGACACCAGTCAGACTGAATAGAATGAACCCAAGATATTCTAAGCTCTGCTGGAAATGTGAAAAAAAGATAGGCACCTATATTCATCTTTGGTGGGAATGCGAAATAGTTCAAAAGTTTTGGCAACAGATTTTGGTGAGATAAGAGAAATACTACAAACTGATATTAAATGTGAACCGGAAACTGCATTGTTATCATTACCACCTATTAACGAATATGATACGGAAGCCATTTACAGCCCCCCACCACCATGTGATCTTCACCATTACACGGCTTCCCCCTTGATCGGAGTGGGCTGTCCAGTGCTTGGCAGCAACCTGGGAACCAGGTACAGTAAATCCACATTCCTGTATTTTCTTATCAAAACCAAATCTGTCTCTTACCTTGTGAGTGGAGATGGGGTTTTTGCCCTTATAGTTAAGAAGAGGGTTTCCTAATTTCACTACCAGTAGCAGACACAAAATAATACTCTGACACAAAATAATGGAGTTAAACAGGGCGAAACCTTTATTGATTTAATTATGACTAAATAGAGGAGGGGGCCTACCATAGTGCAAGTAAACCTATGGCCTGGATCACGCTAACCTGAGCCCCCAAAATAATGCAGGTGAGTTTCTACCTGGAAATGTGCTATTGTCCTTATTCAGCCTCATGTAGCCAACACCTTGCACTACCTGCCACTGTGACTGGAAGAAAATGAAACCATGCCTATCAATGAGAATGGGATGAGCAAAAACTCACCACCACCCAATAGCCAATCAGGGTGATGGTCAAAATTTCCCATCCGGCCCTGAATCGGCCAGCTAGTCTCATTCTCATAGCCCAGGTTGCTTTTTACAGCCTTGAAAGAGTATAACAGAGCTGCAGCAAGCCTTCTTTAAGGCTTGCAGACCTGGGCTATTCCCGGGCCACAGGATCACGCTTTTCACACCTTCGCTCTGAGCTGAGGCTTCAAAAATTCCCCACCATGGACTAATGCCATGGTGGAGACCTCCTTATACAATTAATTATGCTCTAAAAGTACTGTTGTTTGGGGGAAGTGCAAGGAGATTTTTTTAATTAGAAGGTTTAAAGAGCAGACAAACACATATGAAAAAATAGGGTTTTCAAATACAGTGGCACCCCGACTTAACAGCAGCTTGACTTAAGAGCAATTCGACTTAAGAGTGGAAAACTGGTGGCTTTTTAACTGTCACCTTACAAATTTTAGATATGTTCTGCTTGACTTACAATTTTTTTCATTTTTTGATTTTTTAAACTCATTTTTTTCAATTTTTTAGATAGGTACCCTGACTTAATAGTAGTTCGACTTAAGAGCATGCATTTGGAACGGATTAAATTCGTAAGTTGAGGTACCACTGTATACCAGGTTTAATCTATCAATCTGTATCTAAGACTTTACATTAATTGATAAGGTCATTGCATAATGTGTCCTTATAATGCTATAAATATGATCCTGGTCCTCTGATGGACAAATGGACCTTCCAATGCTTTCCTGTAAATGATGCCATCATCATGTAAAATTCTATAGGCAAATTGGGATGTGCAGATAGAACTGTTTGGAATATAAAGTAAATTGGGAGATACCTGTGCTCATACAGTGTTCCATGTCTGTTTTTGAAGCTCTGTAAAGCTTATAAATCATGATTATGGCATCCCATTATTTCTTCAATGCTGTACATCCCATTGGCAATGCAGTTACAAAACTATAAACCCAAGACATTAATTGGTAAGGACACTATATTCATTAATCATAGGTTAAAATATGGACTTGTCTTATTGCAAGCTTGTTCAGAGGCTGTTGTTCTGTTGTGATAGAGAGATGTACTTTTCTTAATTGAGTCAGTTCTTTCCAATCAGTTTCTTTCTGTTACAGTTTTATGCAGCCAGGCTTGTCTCTGCTGTTGTGGGAAGCAGCTACTTCATGCTGAGTTCTTCATAAAAATATTCATAGTAGACATGGGCACGACCAGAAAAAATGACGTTTCGAGTTTTCGCTTGTCGGAACGGGTCCGTTTTGGGTCGTTTCCGTTTGTCACGAAATTTTTCAAAAATTTGTCATTTCCGTTTGTCTTTTGTCGATTGGGTTGGGGTTGGGGTTGGGTTGGAGTAAGTGGGCTCTGGGAGGCACTGTTGTTTGTCGTTTCCACTACGATTTAGCACGATTTGACTTCCCAGAGCATGGGGCGTCCTGCAATCAGGGCCGGCGCTAGGTGTTTTTGCGCCCTAGGCGGTGGGCGGGGTGGGGGCAGGGAGGAGGGGGGAGGGGCAGGCGGGCTGTGGGGGGGCTGTGGGCAGCGGGCGGCCGTGGGCGGGTGAGTGGGCGGGCAGCGGCGTGGGCGGCAGGCGGGTGACGGCGCGGGTGGATGGGCGAGTGGGCAGTTAGGATATCACTTAGAATAGAGGTTCTGTTCTTGGCTTGCACCCCAAATGTGTGTGTGTGCAAGCAAATTGAAGTTGGGAAAATAGAAAATAAATGGTAGTATATAATATATTTTTTAAAATAAGTCCTCCCACTCCCGGTCGAACCTCCCCTTTATCCAATATCAGAAAAAAATCCTCAAACTGCCCAAGAAGAAATAAAGAATAAACTGCTATTCCCTTCAGCAGACAAAGCTGCAGGGAATCAAAGAAATTATTTTCTAAATTCAATTCCCTCCCTGCCTGCCTAACTTAAATCCTAAAGACTCCAGCCTCCCTCCTCAATCTCAATCGGATCACACCAGCACCAGCAGCCAGCCCTCCTCCCTCAACCACATCCATACACAGACCTGACTGCGATTTTTGGAAGGTGCCTCGGCTTTTTATGCCCTCCAAGACATCCAGAAGTGTCAGTCAAAAAACCTGGCAATGCCATTGGTGGAATGGTTCAAAAAAGTTGCATGGTCCCATCCCATTCCCAGCCCAAATGGGCAGGTCTAAAAAAAATAAAATAAAATAAAATAAAATCAATACGACGTTTTATTGCTATAAAAAACCCACTACTGCTACTATAAAAATTCAGGCATTTAAAATAAATAAATTTCACATGTTTCTGTGGTGATTTGGTGTTGTTTTTTTTTAACCACAATTTCAAAAGAAAAATTGTGGTTGCCATTTTGGATCCCCCCCACCGCATGGCATGCAGTGAGAGACAGACGACGAGGATGACACTCCCCCAGCCTGGTGCAAGCAGCCCAGGACAGGAGAAGAGGGGGGGAAGGCCAGGGACCCCCCAGAAACCACCCCTCTGGTAGGTGGCAAAGCCTCAGGCAGACATATTTTTGCCTGCTTTTTTGGCCGGGAGTCAGGTTTTTTTAAAAAACTTTTAAAAACTTTTTCTGTGCTTCGCATTGCGCAATCGCAGCAATGCCACAAATGGAAACGAAAAACCCGACAAAATTTTTCTGTTTTTGGTTCGAGTTCGAGTTCTGACAGCTTAATTATCGTTCCCGTTCCCGTTCCCATTACGTAACGGAAACTATACCCGAAAATGGAAACGACAATTTTGCCGAGTTGTGCCCATGTCTAATTCATAGATTTTCCTGACATTCCAAGAAATAAATAAAAAGAAATATCTGCAAAATTAGGTGTTCTTCATTTCCCCCTCTGTTCTAGTTGGTAAAAATATTAGCTTAATGCAGACTTAGGTAAAATCCTGAGCTCAGAGGGCATCAGATGTGTGGCAGTAGAGTCACCCCAAGCTATTGTGCTACCTGAGCCTGAGAAGCAAATGAGACACACAAAACCCTCAAGCTACAAAGTATACTAGGATAACTGAGAAACTTTAAGAGCAGGGGAAGGCAATTTCACAAGTGTCTCTGCTTTTTCATCATGCTTAGAATGATAGCAAATGTATTATTTGTTGTAAACAGAATGGGAATAATTAACAACAAAAGCAAAAGTAAAACCATTTAATTTCTGTGTGAGGTTTGTGGATGATAATCCCCATCTCCAAACACCAGTTATATCTGAAGAAGTGAACTGGAATCTCACATTGAAACAAAATTCGTAAGTACCTTTGCTATTATTTTCATTGCTGCTGAAACAGATCAACACAGCTATTTTTCTATAAAAAAGACAAACCAAAGTGATAACAATTTACTGTTATTTTGGGACACCTTGAATCTGTTGCCTGAGACATCCATCTCTCTGTACCTGATGGTAGGTCCAGCTGTGTGAAGCAAAGCCCTTGATATTATGTTAATGAGAAGGTGTCCTGAGAATTATAAACATGAAATTATTCCATAGAGAAGACTTGAGATACAAAATGAAAGTCTGAAAGACAAAGAATTTGTCCTTGCCTCCTTCTCTCAGCCCTGTGGCGCCTTTTGGAATGTGTCACACTGAAAAATATTCCTGTTGGGCATCAGGACACACTCCCTCCCTCTTACATTCTTTAAGGATGCTATTTAAAATTAACATTTAGAGTTTAGATAAGCTGTGTGCCATGCTGTGTTCATTCTCCACATATTTGCTAAATTTGGTCAAATCCCCATTGTGTGCTCTCTTGCTGATAAAGGTGTAGATAGCTAGACACATAACAGGTAGGGAAAAGTCAGTTGGGGTTTGTGAAGCTTTTGAAGACTATTTAAACATTCCTCTGATAAGATTGTTTAAGTGTACCAACATTGCTTGATTGTGTTGGCATTCTCTGCCAAGCACCTTAACAGCAAAAAAGGCATGTAACATGATATGCTTGCCAAAATATCTAACACATTAATTTAAAAAAGGCATTAATATACAGTACTGTAATTATTGAATAATTGACCCAAATAATTTATGTCAAACATCTCTAAATTATACAAGGGCCCCACACTAACAGGCACTGTCCATAAAAATGTAAGAGGAAAATATGAAGCAAATGCCTGCAAAGATGTCTAAGTGGCTTTATAATACTGTACTTTGACTGACTTTTTTTTTTGCTGAGCAGGTTGGAAAGAAAGGAGAAAAAGGTTAAGATATTTTTCAAGAGGTCACACCTGCATTCCACTTCCTTATCCCAATCATACCCAGAAACTGAAAATAAAAATTAGTTCAGTTCACACTGCATGAAGCAATATGGATTTAATAATTACACTCTTCCCAGATTTCCTACATTGTTCTAGAGACTCAAGTTTTCTCACTCTCATCATTTGACTTGCTTTTTCATGTTAATTCCATATATTGATAGTTAAGTTACTCAAGACTCTCTCTCTCTCTCTCTCTCTCTCTCTCTCTCTCTCTCTCTCTCTCTCTCTCTCTGTTATCCCACAATGCACTGAGCAAGGTTATTAAAGACTCTGATAGTCTATACCCTGAGGCCTCACCATACCACATTAGCTTTATAATTTTTTCCTATCAAAATAACAACCTTGTAGGATCAATTTTGGTGAAGAAAATAGGTTTCCTCCAGAGTGGGACAACCCATTTACAGAATTCAGGTTGTCTTAATTGCTGTTATCTGAGTCCCCTCCCCTTAAAGGGCAGCTGGATGAACAGCCAACCGTTTATTTTTAGCTTGTTTAAAAAGGATGAGGACAGGGCTTAGATAGCTTGCCTCAGTTGTTTCCCTTCCCCTCCCTTTCCCCTATACTTCTATAGTCCAATTATGCAGCATGTAGTCCTAAAAGAATAAGGTAGATCTCAAAGATGAATGCAAAACCACAGAAAGAAGTCCCACCATAACTTACATGAAGCAGCAAACCTGCACCAACAGGCTTTCTGAGGTGAATGTTTTGATGCATTCACCTCAGCCATTGCATTTGCGCTGACCAGTATTTACACTTTTCAAGCTCTTCCAAGAGCAAGTGTTCCTATTACTTCTATTAGTCCATTCAATTTTCCACCTGAAGTACCACATTATTCTGGCTGGGAGGGGATGACATCCATTTTCAGGGGGCTCTGCCTTTTAATCACAGGTTCATTCATTTGTTTGTTTTATGAAAAATTAATTGTATGTTCCCCTTCTCTCAAAGACTATGCTGGGCAATCTGTTATGCATTGTCAATCAACTCAAGATTCACTTGGCTGCATCCCTTGTGTTTATCATCTTGGTCCTGATATGAAGGCATATTTGAGCATGTATTTGTGTGTGTTGTGGTGTAATTGTTTATCTGTTCCAGAGCAACTTTATTTAGACTAGAGCACACTGTGTGATGCCCTCTCAAGTACAGGAATGTTGTACAGACAGATTGTATGCAAGCACATGCTGTCAGAGGGGAATGAATACCATTCCCCCGCCGCCGCTGCCGCCACCATGAGGGCTGACTGTTCACACCTTTTGGTCATCCTACAGTTGGAATGTAAGCCATTATGCATTGAGTACTTTCACAGACAAGACAAGAGAAAACATCTTTAATACTCTTTCCTTTTTGGATGGATGATTGTGATTAGACTGGGACAAAAAGGGGGGGATATGTAGTTATTGGGATGGAGTTAACATGACCTGTGCATAGTCTGGTCCATTGGATAGTGACAATTATTACCAGATTTCCCCTTCTCTCAGCACCTATAGGATTATGAGGGACTATCTATATAAGTGTGGAATGTAATGCTAAGGTCCACAGGAAGGAATCATTATCAGTAAAAATTGCCTTCTCTCCTCTTCCTCCAATGGGAGCCTAGATAATACGCTTTCCTGATAGTAGAAATGTCACTGTTTGAAAGGGCATTTCATTTGAACATTTCCTTGATGTTACAGGAATTCACCACTGAAGAATAAATTTGGTCATTTATGTTTTTATAATCAATAAATAAGTCTGTGAAGATTTTCAGTCATCCAGGTGAGTTTATCTGGAAGTTGGGGTATGGCAACTGGACTTATTTTCTTGAGAGATTGAAACATTTTGCTGCTCATCCAAACAGCCTAATCAGTCTGAGGAAAGCTACTTACAAGTCCTCCATTTTATACTTCACTTTGATCTCATGTTACCCTGGTCTGAAATAGGCTCATCAGAAGAACAATGGCCCGAACAGCCTCGTTAGTTGTACACTAGTCTCAATAGGTATTAGGTGAAAAATGCCCCAAGGTGCCTAAAGGACTGGGGGGGTGCTTAACTTTTATCAGATGGAATTTCAAAATAGCCCCAGTAAGAATCTAATGATTCTGCTTTAATTCTTGACTTGAGAAGCCAGTCTGCTTTCTTCCCATGAGCCATACCAATCAGAGCAGTGGGGACGAAAGAAGGGAGGATGATGCTTTGATTTGGGGGAGCATTAAAAATGAATAAGGATGATTGTCACATGTGTAAAAAGTTATTTATTATATAAAAGAGTCTATCTCTTAAAGCCTTTTCACACGACCCCTAAGATCCGCTGGCCACTTAAATTCGGACCAGAGATCTTAGGGGTTCGTTGCTCTTGCTGTGTTCCCACCCCTCAGCACTTCCTTGCTCCTGTCTGCGTGAGGGGTGGGAGAAAAAAAGAGGAAAAAATGCATCTCACCTCCGAAGCCACCCAGCTTCCTGATTCCTTCTCTTCCTGATTCCGCCCGGCTTCCTGGTTCCTTCTCTTAAAGGGGCGGCAGGCAAAAACAACAACAAACAGATGCGAGGAGAGCCAACACTCACTCCCTTAAAACCGCATCAGGGATTGTCACCACGGGAGAGCAGGTACACGAAAAGTACGCTGGGTCGCGCTTAGGTGGGCAGGGTCAGACTTAATTTTCTGCAAACTCCGGAGCTGGTGGGGAAACATTTTTAAGCTCCGGAGCTTGCAGCCATTTGCCGCAGAGTTTAGGGGTCGTGTATAAACACCCTTAGAATAAAATGCTTTGCTCACCCATGTTCCTTGATGCCAAGAAGAGGCCTTATACTGACTCGTTGTCTGCTATCCTATGATGTGCTGGGAAAGGAAGCCCTCTGTGCATGTCCAAGAGCTACACTACTGTCCTGCTAAGGCATGAGAATTTAGTTAGTCTAGCTTAGTGCTTGTTGTTTTCTGGTGCATTTCACTTGAATTGTCTGAGACTGAGTATAAGTATCTTTAAAAAAAAGATTGAAGAATTCTGTTCCATGGAAGTTTGCTCAGAATTTCAACTGGGCTTATAACCAGGCTACAATTCTGTACACATTTATATGACAGTAAGCTCCAGTAATGCGGATTATTTCTGAACAGACAGGTCTAGGGTTTAAGGATATGCATTGACTACAGCATTTCATTAAGCTTTCAGTTCTATGATTTATTTCTTAGGCTGTGTGATTTAGCTTAGAGCTCTTCTATACTGCTAAGTACCTGAGCTCAAAACTTATTTTTTTAAATAACACTGAAGGTACCAGGAGTTGGTGCTGTTCCAGATAAATATCCAGTTCATCTGAGGAGTTGGAAGGAAGGCGGAAACGATGAATGGTCCAGACCAATCCAAAGCAGTAGATTGTGCTAGTGTGGAGAGGTGGAGACTGGCCAGTAAAACACACTGACAATGTCTCATGAGACAAATCTACAAAGTACAGTAACCCCCCACCTATTGCGGGGGTTAGGGACCCACCCAACCCAAGATGACTGAAAATCCATGATATGTGGATGCAGGTCGGGGGGGGCACGCCACCACTGCTTCCCAGGCTGCTGGAAGACTTTTGTAAAAGCCTTCCAGCAGTCTGTGCAAGGGCGGTGGATGATCTGATCCACCGTGCTTGCTGCAAGGCTATTCCACCCCCAGCCAGCGCCAATAAGCTGTTTGGCACTGGCTTGGGGCCAGCGCTCCCCAGCAATATCCATTGAAATGCATTGGCTCAATGCATTCCAATGGAGAAATTTTTCCCCATTGGAATGCATTGGCTCAATGCTTTCTAATGGGGGAAAAAATTCTCAATTGAAATGCATTGAGCCAATGCATTTCAATGGAGATCGCCCGGGACTGGAAGGGGTTTTAAAATGGACATGCCGTTTCTCTGGAGCCCCCACGGGGGATCGGGAAAGTGGCGTGTCCATTTTAAAATAATTTCCAGTCACAGAGGAGGCCGTCTGAGCGCGCCGCAGGGAGACTTCTCACAGTGGCGCGCTCAGCCGGCCTTGGGGGATCTGACCCTCACCGCCGCCCAACCGCACCTCCCCAAGACATCTCGCCCAAGCAGGTACTGCAATCCCGCGATATAGTGGGACCGCAGTACCTGAACTGCGAAATGACTGTATGCAAATTGGCATGAATCAGCACACAAAATGTGGTACACTGTGTCTGTGAATATTCTCAGTCATCCAGGTAGGATTATCTGGAAGTTGAGTCATGGTAACAGGACTTCTTTTCTTCAGAGATTGGAACAGTCCCCTACTCATTCAAGCAGCTTTGTATCTGATCAATGATAGGAGGGGAGAATCACACCATCTTTAATTAGTTGTGTAATAACCTCCCCATATATAATGGGTTTTGTTCCACTTTGACTCAGGCTTGTGCCCCGTGTCATATGGCTATATAGAAAAGTACCTACATCAAGAGTGCAAGGAAAGTTCACCAAATGGTACCTGTGGACAGGATATCAGGTCCAAATCTGAATTTTGATTTGAAAATATAAATAATCAACCCTTCCACATTTTTCTCTTTGTCATAAATGGATAATGGTAGACAGAGTAGATCCCTAAGAGGAGCTTATGTTTGCCATATTTCAGAAAAAAGAGGTGAAGAGAGTTTTTGCTCAAGTCCAAACAATTTTTATTACTTTTGAAATAGGAGTTTATTTATTTATTTATGTATTTATGTATGTATGTATTTATGTATATATGTATGTATGTATGTATGTATGTATTTATTTATTTATTTATTTATTTTTACAAACATCTAAAATACAAAAACAAAATTAAACAAGATTAAACAACTTAAAATAGTAAATAAAAACTAATCAATCAAACCAAATAATCAAATCATCATAATAAGAACAAATAAACAAATAAGCACAAATACAATAAATCAAAATGGTTTGACAATTCAAAATAAGAACAAATGAAAAAAATAACTAGTAGAAAATTATAAGGTGGGGAAAATGACAGTGTCCTATTTATATAAGTTGGTTGAAACAGAATTATCAGGGAAGGCCAACCTATAAAGCCAGGTTTTCAGTAGTTTCTTGAAGGCTTGTAGTGAGGACGCTAGGCGAATCTCTTGGGGAACCTCATTCCACAGGTGAGGTGTGACCACCGAGAAGGCTCGTTTCCTTGTTGATGCTTTCCAGGCGTCCCTCGGGGTCGGTACCTGCAGATAGTCCACCTGGCTTGAACAAGTGATTCTGGCAGTTCTCCTTGAGAATTAGAAGCCCTGATCCCCTTCAAAGGAGTAGTCAGTTATAGCCAGAATCCTGTTTCTTATATGGACAAGTGTAAGCCAAACAGCATATATGTTGCTGCTGTTGTTGTTGGGACCGAATCTTCATGACCCCATGTTCATGGAGTTTTTCTTGGCAGGAATACTGGAGAGGTTTGCCAGTTTCTATTCCAGGTGCCTACAGCATCTGTTATCCCTAGTGATCTCCCTTCCAAGTACTGTACTAACCAGGGCCGACACCTCGCTTCCAAAATCAGGCAAGATTGGATGTTCTTAGGGCACCTAGGAAGCTGAACAGCATATATAGTACCAGTAAATCTCCACTAGGTATGTAGTTAAGATTTGCACTCCTTGCTGCATTCCATATCATGTAATTGGTGCATGGCATAGAATACAAGCGTTGACATTAGACATGGGCACGACCAGAAAAAATGACGTTTCGAGTTTTTGTTTGTCGGAACGGGTCCGTTTCGGGTCATTTCCGTTTGTCACGAAATTTTTCAAAAATTTGTTGTTTCTTCGTTTCATTTGTTGTTTGTCGTTTCCACCATGATTTAGCGCGATTTGACTTCCCCCCGAGCATAGGGGCGTCCCGCAATCAGGGCCAGCGCTAGGTGTTTTTGCGCCCTAGGCGGCGGGCGGGGCGGGCGGCAGGCGGCGGGGGGGAGGTGCGGGTGGGCGGTGGTGGCGGGGGGCCATGGGTGAACGGCGACAGCGGCAGGGGCGGCGCATGCGGCCGCGCAGGCCGCAGGAAGGTGGTGGCGTGGGCGGACGGGCGAGTGGGCAGTTAGGATAGAGGTTCTGTTCTTGGCTTGCACCCCAAATGTGTGTGTGTGCAAGCAAATTGATGTTGGGAAATAAAAAATAAATGGTAGTATATAATATATTTTTAAAATAAATCCACACCTCCCACTCCCAGTCGAACCTCCCCCTTTATCCAATATCAGAAAAAAATCCTCACAAACTGCCCGAGAAGAAATAAAGAATAAACTGCTATTCCCTTCAGCAGACAAAGCTGCAGGGAATCAAAGAAATTATTTTCCAAATTCAATTCCCTCCCTCCCTGCCTAACTTAAATCCTAAAGCCTCCAGCCTCCCTCCTCAATCTCCATCGGATCACACCAGCACCAGCAGCCAGCCCTCCTCCCTCAACCACATCCATACACCCAACTGCGATTTCTGGAAGGTGCCTCGGCATCCAGAAGTGTCAGTCAAAAACCTGGTGATGCCATTGGTGGAATGGTTCAAAAGATTTGCATGGTCCCATCCCATGCCCAGCCCAAATGGGCAGGTCTAAAAAAATAAAAATAAAATAAAATAAAATAAAATCAATACGACATTTTATTGCTATAAAAAACCCACTGCTGCTACTATAAAAATTCAGGCATTTAAAATAAATAAATTTCACATGTTTCTGTGGTGATTTGGTGTGTGTTTTTTTACCATGATTTCAAAAGAAAAATTGCGGTTGCCATTTTGGATCCCCCACCACCACATGGCATGGCGAGATGACGTGGATGCCCCCCCAGCCTGGTGCAAGCAGCCCAGGACAGGAGAAGAGTGGGGAAAAGGCCGGGGACCCCCCCAGAAACCACCCCTCTGGTAGGTGGCAAAGCCTCAGGCAGGCATATTTTCGCCTGCTGTTTTGGCCGGGAGTCGGGTTTTTTTTTTAAAAAACTTTAAAAAACTTTTTCTGTGCTTCACATTGCATGATCGCCGCGATGCCACAAATGAAAATGAAAAACCCGACCAAATTTTTCTTTTTTCAGTTCCAGTTTGAGTTCTGACAGCTTAATTATCGTTACTGTTTCCGTTACATAACGAAAACAATAACTGAAAACGGAAATGACAATTTCGCCGAGTTGTGCCCATGTCTAGTTGACATCTTAACTAGCAGTTATTCTCTGCAGTGATTTACACTGTTTGACTTATGCCAGTACACATAATTCTGGCCGAAGTTTTTATTTTTTGTCAGCTGGATAAAAACGACTCCTTTGAAGGGGATCGGGGCTTTTTATTCTCAAAAGAAAAGCACTACTTGGGAGTTCTGTACACAACAGCCTTTATTGTTTGGCATTTCCAAAAAAGAACACACATCCTCTTAGTTTCCTCATGTCTCTGTTTTTATGGAAATTCCTCACTGCACAATAAAATCAATCAATCAATCAATCAATCAATCAATCAATCAATCAATCAATCAATCAATCAATCAATCAATCAATCAATCAGAGTGCCTGTAATAAGAAATGACAACATTTCAGGGACAAGGACACTGGTTTTCGTGGTCAAGGAGTGTGTATTGTCTGAGGTAAAAGTATGGCTATCATCCACTTATCCCCACTCAGGATTTATTTTCTTTCTTTGCTATTTACATAATTATAGTAGATGTCATAGTAATGTCTGGAGCAACATTTACATAATTTTGGATGGTGAATGAAAATCTGATGCCATGTGTCCAGCGACACCAAAGTAACACGAAGTACCACAAGGGAGGGGTGTGCCAGAAGGGATTAAAAAACTTCCCCTACTGCTTGATCAGATGACATTGGTGAACATGTTGCTTGTTTATCCTACGCTTTGGCAGTCCTCCTGGACTTCCAAGTAGAACTTATAAAGTTACTTTTTAAAGACTATGTCACAGAGTCTCCCACTCCCCAAATCTCCTTGGAACTTTTTCTTTTCCTCTCTACTCAAAGAAGGAGACTAAAGAATAAAACTAAATAAAGCTAACTAAGCTTAACTAAATATTTGTGTTAACTAATTGAACTTCGTTAGTAATAAACTTAGAGGTACATATTTTGAACTTAATTACTGCTGCCTTTGTGCTCAAGATGATTTGAAAGTAGCTGCTATAAGTAGCGAGTAAGGAACCATTGACTCTAATTCAGAATCCACTTCTTTTATGACTCACAATATTTGTCTGTACCCTACCCATGTTTTGAGTGTCATGAAGGCCTGCCCACTCCTCCAAGCCACCAGGTCATCATTATATGCTTCATTCAGCTTCTTAGGTGGAGCAGTAGCCATGTTGGTCCTCTTTCTATCTTGATGCCATCCTGGTGCTTGAAGGAGGAACAATATATTGGTGCCAACAAGTCATGAGAAGGAGGAATTCCATGCCTTCTGGAAATATCTGACTATAGCAACAAAAGTGATTCTTGCCTTGTGATTTGCAAGTTAGTTGTTTTGCATTTTGAGTGGACTTTGGGGGCACAGCAAAGGTTTGTTTGCAAGTCTGATTTCTCTACCGTGAACGTTCGTCTGAATTGCATCTCCGAAACATGGATGGGATTCCAGTATTGATGACGTTATCTATAATCTATAGTTTGGCTTTTAGTATACAAAAAAGGTGACGTCAACGAGAATGCATACACACATACAAAGACGTCCTGAAAAGGGATTTTTGAAAAGAGGATGGCAGAACATTTGAGGAGTAAATTTCTTTCTAGACAGCCTTAATCTTGAATTAGCATGAGGAGTGATAAAATACTGACTTTGAACTAATACCTTGCAGTACAAACAAGGAAGAAAATAAAAGAAACCTTAGTTAGCATCCCCAATAGCAACATTACTGGATATGGGCTCTACATACTGGTTAGTTTGGAAGAGTGTGAAGTAAACAGATTTTGAATGGCTGGTTGCCGGTGGGGCTCTGTATGGCATCTCTAGACAGCTTTAGTGAGACATACGACTCATTGGATAGTCAGGTCAGCCGTCGAGCTATCAAGGGCATGCCACATCCTGTTTTTCTCATACAGCTGTGGTTTGAAAAAAGCACTATGTTGGACCATCAGTTGCATGCAGTGAAAATTAACAAGTCTACATATTTACCAGGGACTAACCAGTCTTTCTCCCAAGAAATTATTTTTTGACTTCTTCAACATTAACAAGTTTTCTACAGACCTAACTCCAATTCTCGGTGTGCATGTGTCTGTACCTGTAAATTCCTGGCATCAGATACATATTAACAAAAAAAAATCCTCCCCATTTAGGTGCTTCAGTGTATTCAGATCAAAGCTGTTCTTTACATAAACAGAAAGTGTAAAATGCAGAGTTACAGACTGTAATAGAAACAAGAATCCAAGCTTCTTGAACTACTTATAAGCTGAAATCCTGTTGCTTAGTCTAGCAGGTCATATTACAGTAGGCCACTGCTTTAGTGGGGATTTGGTGAGTTAACTCTTCCATCAAGTGCATTGAGTCAAATGGGTCTAATCAACTTGCAACTTACTTTAACATAGCAAGTTCCAGTGGTAGACCTTTAGCATAGTATATTCCAGTTAAGTAGACCTGAATCAATGGAACTTATAGAGGATTTGTCTTACCAAGCCCCCACTGACTCAATGTACCTACTGTAGTGCAAATTATTATGCAAAACAATAGGAATTCAGCCATTGTTTCATTGACAATATTAATTATGCATTGTAATCCTGAAATACCAAAGGCTTCAAATTAATGAAGCAAATGGGAATCTGTCAGAAATTTGTAGGGGAAGAATCATGGGGACGGCGGATTTCTCTGAGCTTAATCTGTCCTCTTGAATAATTATATCATGAGCCCAGGTCTTCCATCAGTTGATCCTTTGGAGATGAAGGCTAAGAGTTTTCTTCCTTTTCCAATTGATTGCTAGGCATTGGGCAGAAGTTCATAGGAAGCTGGCCTTGCATCATAGCCTGATAAGAACCAGATGCTTCGGTGACTCCCCCAGAACTGTCTTATGGGGCTGCATGTGCACTGTGTAGCCAAGGTATACAATGAAGCTGAAAAGGAATGTCATAGTCCAGTGTTTCCAGTGGGAAAATGATGCTGCGTGCAGAGAACCTTGCCAGTCATTCCCAGCTGGTGCCAGGACTCAATGCAAAGATCTTTGTCCTTGCTTATTGATCCTTGTTGTACCCTTGAGACATCATAAGGGAAGTGCCTTTTTTGAAGCACGTTAGAATGGAATGGGATCCTGTTGACCTGGCAACCCTAAGAGGGATGGAAATGTAATTCCCATTGACTGTATTTTAACAAATGTATCAGAGTCATGGTCTGCAAGATAATGAACAACCATCTAAGCATTTTTCCAGTTTCCTTTCCCTAAGAAGAAACCATGGGGATCAGACACCTTCTTTCCTTTTTCCAGTTATATGAAAATAAATAGTACAACTTAAAACGGATGTGTTAGAAAACAGAAAAAAGGTGTTGGTTAATGGGGAAATGTGGCCACAATTCAACAAAATAAGCAAATTAAGAAAGCTGTGTTTAAAACTATTGAATTTGGAAAGAATGCATACCTAAGTGTATACTAATTTCCATTCAAAAATACTCATCTGTTACACAACCTAAAGCAAGATAAGGACAATAGGAAAGTGCAGGTGGGATTCGGAGAAGAAATTATTAAATCTCTATTTGATCAGCAGGCTGGCTGGAACCCCAGGAAAGTCCTACAACTGCTCAGTGTGCAGAGGCTAGAGAAGACAACTCCAGATGTTTTAGACAGCAACTGGAAGCAGTGCCAGCCTGCATGGCCAATTACTAAGGATTTTGGCAGTTGTAATGGAACATTTTTGAAATTCTCATAGCTATCTTTGGGGTTGGTTACTCACTTCCATATCTAGGGATTATTATATTATGTACTAGAGCTGCCCAGGTGCCCTAAGCACATCAAATCTCCCCTGATTTCGGAAGCTAAGCCAGGTCAGCCCTGGTTAGTACTTGGATGGGCGACCACCAGGGAATACCAGGTACTGTAGGCACCTGGAGTAGGAACTGGAAATCCACTCCAGTATTCCTGCCAAAAAAGAGTCCATGGACATGGGGCCACGAAGACTCAGTCATGACTGTAATGACACAACACACATATTATGCATGTTGTATACAGGGGGAGGGGTTAAAGGAATCCATCCTGCAGATACAGAGGTCCTGCAGTAATGCTGTAGCTTTGATATGTTGGGATCTCTGCCTCCTATGAATGTTTCTGGGACCATCCTTTTAGTTGCTGAGGGTTTCGGGAGGTTATTTACTGGATGGTTTGGGACTTACTCAGGTAACCTGGCAGGAAGCTTTTATTTCCACGTTTATCCACTGTAGATTCCTTGCTGTGCTCTAACTCTCCATGATCTGTTACAGAAAGGGGTGCCTGCTTAGGATCAATGAGACATTAGGATGATTAAGCCTTTTCTAAATCTCTTCTTCTGCTTACCACATTGACCAACAAGCCTTGTTGCATATGTCTGCCTTTACAATGGAAGGGATGTCCCTGGCAGCTGCAGATTGCCAATGATTAAATAATTCTTCACTTTGATTTCAGCTTGCAAGTGTCTCTGACTCATTGCTTGCAAGTTTCAAACTATATAAAATCAAAGCCAGAACACTGGCTTTAGCGGCAGTCTGCTGCTGGTGTTGGAATCAGTTCCTTTGTGCCAGGTTTAAAGGGGTCCAGCCATTGACAGATTGGCAGGAGCCCTCTGAAAATGGTGGGGAGGGCAGCATGATCGCGGTGCCTATCCGACCATTTTCTGAGGGCTTCTGCTGCATTATCAGTGGTTGGACCCCTTGAAACCTGGCCCATGGTGCTGACTGGGCCAGGTTTAAAGGGCTCCAGCCATTGATAGCTTGGCAGAAGCCCTATGAAAATGCTTGGGAGGGCAGCATGATAACCGGAGCTGCCCTTCTGGCCATTTTCTGAGGGCTCCTGCCAAGCTATCAATGGCTGGATCCTTTAAACCTGGCCCAGTTGGTACCAGGGGATCCCCCAGTGCCAACTGGGCCAGTTTTAAAGGTGTCCAGCTGATAACAGCTCAGAAGGAGCCATTTAAAAATGGCCCCCAGAGTCCCAGGCACCAAATGTGTTGCCTCTAGGACCCAGGGGAGCTGTTTCATTTCGTTTCATTTCATTTTGTATGATTTTTTTTAAAAAAATCATAAAAATGAAGCGAAATAAAATGGGGTGAGCATGAAATGAAACAAAATTAAACATTACTTTCCTATTTTGTGCCCATCCCTATTGCAGGGATTACTCTCTAACTGCAAGCTGAAAAAGGCTGAACCTTATGACATTTGTCTTTCACCTCTGTAGGAAAGCAACAGGATTTCAGCCACTGAGACACTTTATCAAAGGAAGGAAGGAAGGAAGGAAGGAAGGAAGGAAGGAAGGAAGGAAGGAAGGAAGGAAGGAAGGAAGGAAGGAAGGAAAACCATTGCAAGATCTATCACTACTGACAAAGAAAGTACAGTATAACACTTTTTTCATCAACCCTCCTCCCCACAGAGGCCGGGGGAGAGAAAACGTCATTACCAGTGAACTGATCTGGTTATTTATGGTGTTTTAAGTGCAGTGGCATAAACTGCAGCAGCAAGATGCCAGTTGTATCCCTTGTTGCACTCCCATCCAGTCATATAAATCGACACACAATGGGGAATATGTGACAATTTGTTAACCATCATCAATTTTCCTCTGCAACATACGGCATTGCACTTACAGTATACCGGTGTAGCTAATCAATAGGATTCTGGCTACCAAACTTCAAGTGTAATGCATTTTCTCCATGGGAGATTTATGCAAATGAAACTTCTGTGAAACTAAAGCATACAAACACAAAAGCAGAACATGACAACATTGTCATTATTTTGTTCAGTATAGAGGAAAAAGTGTTTTAGTTTGACTGGTGAGGATAAGATTACATAAACAGTTTCCTCCCATATCCCTGTGTCAGTCAGTAGCACTGCAGAACAGACATCATCACTTAATCAATTCAGCTACACATTCTGAACCAGAACAGGGTTACCTCATGGAGCCACCCATGAGAGTCCATCTGCCTGTCTCTGTATATGTTGAATTTTCCAGGTTGATGTCAGTCTTGAGCATGTCAGACATTCTGTACAGGTCAAGAAAGATAATTTTGTGTCCATCCTTGCATCTCAAATAGAGTTTGAATTGCAGGTTTCATAGGCCACATTCTATGCAGGTTGGCAAAGGGGAAATGAAACACAGCAGACTAGTGTTTCCCCCAGCAAAGAAAGAATACTGACCAGATGTCATCATTGCAGCCAGACAACATGATCTGCTCTCCCCAAGTACATGAATGGTCCATCTAGTTCATTATCTTGTCTCTGACAATGATCAATGCTAGTTGTTTCAGAGGGTGGAAGGCATAAATACCAAAAGGCCTTAGCTGTACCAACGGGCCATCAGGGAGATGAATTCCTGACCCTAGGCTAACGATCAGCAAATGCCAAGCAGCAGAAGGGGAATAACAGGACAATTGTATGTTTCTGCTGTGGCAAATAAGAGAACAAAGTTGTACAATCATTCTCTGTTGTTCTCGAGCTCCCCATTGCCCTGTGTAATCCCACAGTATTGTCTGTGGTGCTTTAGGAATGATCTCACAAGACAGAACTCACAGCTTTGGAAATTTGATTCATGCACAGCTTGATCTACAAAGGAGTTGTGCCACAAGCCAGGCATTTCAGGGTTTTTTTTTTAAAAAAAAAAACACCCACAGTGATTGGTGGGACATCTTTCTGAGCCAGAAAGGTGCTTTCATTTCCTTTGGAGGGTGAAGACTGAACATCAGGTACAACCATAGGATCCTGTAGGATGGCACCATGACAATTAAAGTGGTCTCTGGCTGCTACAATTGTCTAGTGCAGACCTACCCATTGTCTTCAGACTGTTCAATATTTGAAAATGAATTAAATGGAGAAAAATCATTGTACAGCTATTGTATAAAAAACATTCCTTTCTGTTCTAACTGCGCCTCACGTGCACCTTCATTCAGAGGTAGATCTATTTTCAGTGGGCTTATGTTTACTGGGAACACTACTGTACTGTAAAGTGTTGTACCTGGATTGAGGAGAGATGAGTTAAAGCTTCCACTCAACCATTAACATCTCAAGGTGGCCTTGGGCCTCTCGCTGTCTCTTGGCATGGTCTACCTCACAGGGTTGTTTTGGGGATCAAAGAAGGGAAATGGCGGATCCCCACCAATTTGTTTGGGCGTGGGGTCCGCTTTTCCGCCCGGCTGAATGAGGCCAAAGTCCCACAGATGACGTGGCTGGGGCGATGGAGCATCCCATTTAAGACCCAGCGCGCTCCCAACCGCCTCAGCCCATCTGGAGACATCGTCCCGCCTGCCCGCCCTTATATCAAGGATGGAGAAGCTTAGCTGGTCACTACTGGGCCGGATGGGAATTTTTGGCGGCCATTCAAATTGGCTCTGAGTGGCCGTGAGTTTTCGCCCATCCTTTCATCCTTAATGTGGCATGGGCATGGTTATATTACCCTGTCACCGGTCACATTTGGTGGATAGCGCAAGTGGTTGCCTAAAGCCTAGCCAGTCCCTCCCCAATAGCGCACCTTCGTGGTGCTGGGCAGTTCTCAGATAAAATTGTTTACATAGCAAGTGCAACTAGCAAGAAGCCCCTAAACAACTGGCCCAGTTAGCAAATTGAGGACCGCCAATGCTTAAGGAAATTCAGCTGGGTAAGGATGATTAACTAATACTTGGCACCTTACCCAGCAGTATAACACCTGCATGATGAAACGTGAGGGACTGATAATTTGAACACCCTTACAGGCAGCACTTGCGCTACGGCACAGGTCCTCTTTATTTCCCAGTTAATAGAGTTTAAAAAAGAGTTAATTATCATTCTCAATAAATTGTGGCCCTTATTAAACCCTAAACTTTGTGTGACCTCTTTATTTCAGACTGGGTGGGCAAAGAGGTGATTTGTCCCACCTTGAACCCCTTTGAAAGAAGCTACAGCTTGTCCAAAAAGTGTGCTTATTATTGCAGCCTAATGGTGGTAGTTTATTCCTTCTTTTGCCTTTGCAGGTTTGTTCATTTCAATTGTCTGTAACTTTGCCCTCAAGACTACTGCTGTGCTGAATGTTTGTAGCATTCAATTTGTGATGCAAAAAGCTGACATTTCAAAGGCAGTTTTTGCAAAGATCTGTGAAGTGGTGGCAGTGTAAGTGACTGATTTACAGCTTTTAAAAGAGGGCCTTTGGCCCTCATTCCTCACATCCAGTATGGAAGCCAGACTTTCTAGATAAAGAATCAACAGTAGCTTTTTAAAGACATTATTCCCTCTCTCTTTCCCCCCTCTCTTCTTTCTGTCTCTCTCTCTGTCTCTCTCTCTGTCACACACACACACACACACACACACACACACACACACACACACACACACACACACACACATTTTAAAATTCTGACAGTGAAACCAACCAGAAGTGTAGGAAAAACTCTTAAGCAGAATATGAGTAGGGTAGCAACCTACTTGGCTGTGTGTCTTAATAAACGGTATTGAGAAAAATAAGACATAATGTACAGACATTATTATTTTTGAACTTGCCTAATTGTTTTTTCATTTTGTCAAAACTGATGAACAGTAGAAATACTTCCTATTCTTCATTCTGAATTTCCTGCTCCTTTGCTTCATTGGCTGAATAGCAGGCTGGGAGCCTTCTTCTACACCATGTATTAAAACTGTGTTGAGACTAGAGATGGACACGAAATGCTAAAATAGCATTTCATTTCATTTTTTGTTTTGTTCAGTTCAGTTTCATTTTGTTTCATTTGAAATGATTTTTTTTAAAAAATGTTTCTTTTTTGTTTCATTTCATTTTTAGTGTACTCTGTGTGTGTGATGCTTGTGCAACTTGATGTGCGTGGGAAAAGGTGGGGTTTTTAAACTTTTTTTTGTTCCCCCAAGCACCAATCAGCTGTAGCGTGGGCTTGGGGCAGCAAATAAATAAATAAATAAATGCTAACAAATTACCAGGACCAGATGGCATCCATCCACGAGTCCTCAAGGAACTTAAAGATGGAATTGCTGAGGTCCTAGCCAAAACATATACTCTTTCCTCAAATCAGGCGCTGTGACTGAAAACTGGAAGATAATAGCGAATATAACACCAGTCTTCAAAAAAGAATCCAGAGTTGATCCAGGAAATTACCAACCAGTCAGTTTGACATGTGTCCCAGGTAAAGTGATGGAAACCATCCTAGAAGATAAAATTAATAGGCACATAGAATAGAAGGCGCTGCTGAATGAAAGCCAACATAGCTTCTACAAGGGCAAAACATGTCTCACTGATCTATTGGAATTTTTTTGAGAGTGTCAACAAGCATGTGGATAAGGGGGATCCAGTTGATATTGTTTATCTGGACTTTCAGAAGGCTTTTGATAAGGTCCTGCACCAAAGGCTCTTGAATAAACTTGCCAGTCATGGAATCAAGCAGCAGGTCTTGTCCTGGATCAGCAACTCGCTAAGGGACAGGAAACAAAGGGTAGCACCAAATGGACACTTCTCCAAGTGGAGGGAGGTAAAGAGTGGGGTCCCCCAAGGTTCAGTACTAGACCCCAGCTTTTCAACCTCTTCATAAATGATCTAGAAGTAGGATTAAATAGCAAGGCAGCCAAATTAGTTGACGACACTAAATTATAAAGGGTAGTAAAAACTGAGAGTGATTGTGAAGAGCTCCAAAGAGATCTCTTGACAGGGAATGGGCAAACCAGTGGCAAATGAGCGTCAACATTAGTAAATGCAGCATGATGCACATTGAGGCAACCCCACCAATTACATTTATAAACTGATGGGGACTGAAATCTGTGCAACAAACCAGGTAAGGGATCTTGGTGCCCTGGTGGACAGCTCAATGAAGGTGTCAATCCAGTGTGCCGCAGCAGTGAAAAAAGCAAACTTATTGTTAGGGATCATTAGGAAGGGTGTAGAAAATAAATCAGTAAGTGTCATTTTGCCTCTTTATAAATCTATGAGAACAAGGGTATCAATGGCTATCATTATGGATGCCTAAGGACAACCTCCAGGTTGGAGAGATAGGCAGGATATCTCTCAATGTCATTTGCAGGAAATTGTAAGCAGTGAAGACATCTGCTTGGGAATACCCTGATGCAAATAGTGAGCCACTGTGGGAGACAGAATGCTGGACTGGATGGGCTGTGGTCTGTTCCAGCAAGGCTGTTCTTATGTTGTTATGTTTTGAATGGAGAAAAAGGAGTCAGTCCTACATTATCCCCCCCATCAAGTTTTGACCATTATGAAAAAACTGAGAGAATTTCAATTTCATATTTGTATTACATACAAGGAAAAAAATTGACAAGACAAGTGGTAAGGGTTCTGATTCTTGTATCTGTTTGGATTGTATATTTGATTTTAAAAAACATAATACTCAGAGTTCAACATAAATACACTGACTGGCCTTAATTATTCATTGTCGTTTGCCAGTTTTCATGATTGGTCAGTCTTTCTGGTGCAATTAAATATGTATGATTGAAGATGCATTTAATTGAAACATTAGGAACCACACAACTTATTCCCTCTGCAATTACATTTAAGTAATTTCCCCAATGTTGACTAAAATCTTTGGGGAACAAATTACACCACCATCTTATCAAGAGAAGAAATAGTTACAACCTTTATACTTGTTTTTGGTCCTACTTTGGTGTTTACTCTGTAATTTTAATAAGACGACCCTTTTTAATTCTGATTTTAAATGTCTTGTTAATAGTGTAGGAGTTATAAACACTATAATAATTTTCCCACATTCATATTTAAAAATAATGTGCCCTCTAAACATTTACATTCAAGATTTGTTTCTCTTCAGATGTGTAAATAACATATAGTAATTTGCATCTCATGTATAAATCTCACTTATGTGGAATAGAGTTTTTTTTAAATAACCATCACTCTCTACTCCCCCTCCCCCTTCCCCATATTTATGGCAATTTAGCTGACTAATTTTTCCAAGGAGAATTTGAAGATGGGAAGTTGTTACATGTGGTTGAAAACATAATCTCTTCTTGCATTTTTCCTTCTACCGAGTATTAAGCATCTCAGAGCTGATTACTAGATCTTCCTTTTGCAGCTTTAGTGGAAGTACTTTGCATTTCATTTGCCCAGATAAAATCATCTGAAATATGTTTTGGGCATACACACACATAGAGATAAATTAGTCTTACTCGTATTCCTTGCTGATATTAAGAGAAAGCAGCCACGATCCTTGAAAGAACCTTGTATAATACACACTTAATTTTGCATGCAACAACACTTACAACTTTTAAAAAATGTTACATAGGTACAAATTTGTCCACCCCCAAATGGCTTGCCATGGCCTTCCATAAGTGGCAGCTCAGTTCTTTCAAGAAGAATGCAGCTTGAGTAATTCAAAATACATTTATAGGAGAAAAAATGGATTTCACTATTTAGTCTATTTTAAGTTTAAACAGGTACCCATTTAACTGAAATGATAAAATGTTTTATAATTACATGAATGCAAGCTTACATTACAAAGGGTGCTGGTGACATGCTATACTTTTAAAGAAATCTTAATTGCTAAAATGATGCTTTTTATGATATTTTTAATTAATTTATTTAAAACACATTTTAGCCACCCTACTACCAAGTGGTCTCTGATACAGCACTGTACATGAATGTATCATCTAAATCCAACAAAATATGCCATTTGGTTCAGAACAGTTGTATTGGACCTAGGTCTAGATCATAATTAAAATAAGTGACATTGAATGGGCTTAGACTCATACATACATAGAGTTGGATGGGATTTGAAGGGTCATCTAGTCCATCCTTCGGCTTGATATGGGCAATGTACATCTAGAATTTTCCAGGCAGATGGCCATCCCATCCAACTATTGTATGAAAGCCTTCAATGAAGAATTGTTATGTTTCATTGAGTCATATCTGACTTACCATGACATTATGAATAGTTGACCTCCAAAGTGTTCTCTCATTAACAGCCCTGCTTAGCTTTCACAAACTCAATGGGGTTGCTTCCTTTAGGGGATCAATCTTGCTGCCTTTCTCAGCATTATTGTACTTTCTGACAAGTCTTGTATTCTTTTGTCTTTTCATGATTTTTCCAAAGTACAGCAGCTTCCATAAGTGGCAGCTGTTGTTCTCTCTCTCTCTCTTTCTCTCTCTCTCTTTCTCTTGCTTCCAGTGAGAGTTCAGGATTGATTTGCCCTATGAACTACATGTCTATCTTTCTAACATTCCAGGGTGCCTATACCTACAAACTTCTCTTCAGCACCATTTGAAGTGATTTTCCCCATGTCATCTTTCTTCGTTGTCCAGCTTTTATGCTAACACATAGGAATTTGGAACACAAAAGTGTGGATGGTCTTGGTTTTGATCTCCCATGACATGTCCTTGCATCGGATGGTCTTTTCTAATTCCCTCATTGCTGTCCTTGCAGAGTCTCAGTCTTCTGATGTCTTGGCTGCACTCCCCATTTGGACTATTAATTGAACAAAGGAATGCAAAATATTTTACAATTTCAACTTCTTCATTCTCGACATGAATGTTTTATACTGATGGAAAGAAGAAAGTATCAAAACAGGCTGTGGTTGTATATTAAGAAGACCAACATAATGTCTACTGAAGATCTACTCAAATACTAGTTGCAAGACCTAAGTAGGACTGTTGAAGACAGGGCGTTCTGAAGGTCACTCATTCACAGGGGTGCCATGAGCTGGGGACAACTTGATGTCACATAAGGGCAACAATCCCTTTTTAATGCTAAGACAGCTTCTAGTGCAGTAACTTTTCATAACCAGTAACTTTTCATCTCTAGCAGTATTAATAATAGGATCATGGAATAATAGAGTTGAAAGGCCCAATAAGGCCATTGAGCCTACCCCCTGGTCCAAGCAAGAGTCCAAATCAATGCAAATCAAACAGATGTCTAATTTTCTCCAGAATGCATCCAGCACTGGATCATTCTCCAACTCCTTAGATAACTGGTTTCCATAGCTTTAGCCTATTGTGCTGATGCCCCTCCTCTGTATGACTACCTTTCATAGCAATACAGAGGAGGGACTATACTATCATACTATCATATCATATACTATCATATATACCCTTAGTCTTCTTTTCTCAAGGCTGAACATGTCATGTTTTTTTTTGCTCTTTCCACATAGAGCACGGTTTCTAGCCCTTGATTGTCCTTGTAGGCCTTCTCTGGACTTGTTCCAGTTTGTTGGCATCCTTCCTAAAAACTGGACACAGTACTCTAGATGCTGAATAAAACATGTGGGTTCCCCCACCTCTCCTGATTGCCACTGGTTTTACATTCATTCACCCAGAGTCCTAAAGCAGGGATGTACTTGGACTTCAAATGCTTTTTGTTCACAATTCCCATTCATTCTAACTGATCAGGTGGGAATTTAAATCTTGTTATGTCTGTATCTGTTTTGTATGTAACTTCCTTGAGCACTGCTCTGTTTGCTGAAGGTAGGATACACATATAATAGTCATAATCACAATAATTAGAATATTTGGGTTGGGCACAATTGCCCATTGTTGTTCTAGAGCAGGATTGTTCAACTTTGAACAGGCCAAGGTCTACTATTTCTGGTCCAAAGTGCCTGAGGGCTACTATGCTAAAACCTCTACTTACGGATTTTATCTGTTCTTAGCACATGCTCATAAGTAAAAAAAACTGTAAGTAGAGCAGCGATTTCTCCATAGGAACACATTGAAAATCAATTAATCCATTCTGGAGGGAACAGATTTCAATCAACCATGGCCCTTGGATTGTCCTGCTCAACTGAGACAGTGGGCTGGTAGACCCAGAACTTTGCTGAGGCAGTGATGGCCCTTGGTATGGGGGAGGGAGGGGTGGAGAACTTATCCCCTCACTTTTAAAATTGATGACCGGTGGGCTACTTTCGAATCCTTTGCGGGCTACCGGTAGCCCACGGTCTACCTGTTGGACACGCCTGTTCTAGAGTATAAGGAATAGAATGAAAATGGGAGATCGAGGATAGGGTGGGTGTTCTGTAGAGGCAAACATTGCACCTCTCTCAATTTTCAAATTCCAGGTTAGTGAGAAGACAAGGTGCAGGATTGTCGCTAGCCAGAAATCAGATAGATCTGGGTCTGTTGACTGACCCCTCTCTGCTGCAAAAATGAGGGCTTAATCAGACCCTTAGGTTTTCATCCATTGCCGTTTGTCAGCTCTCCTTTGAGACCTGTCTTAAACTCAAAACTCAATTTATTCTGCCTAGTCGTGTGTCCCTTCTGTAAATATGCTGCTACCAGGAGCACCTCATCTTTCTATTCAAGGTGGCCTTTTATTGTAAAGATATTTCATGTCCTTCTGCCAAGTTTCTGGCCACTGTTGGCTTCAAAGACATATATCTTCCACTTAAAGTCTATTAAAATGGGTCTATGTGCACATGGTTTCAAAAAAAATTGGAAACATCTTAGCCCTATTCCCTTGTGGGCTGTTTTCCTGCTTTTGCAGATCAAAATTCAGCCTACCACTTATTTCAGTTCAATGGCAACTGAAGAAGCAAGAACTGTCCATATGGCCACAGAGGTTTGCAATTTTATTTTTTTTTTCCCCTACTGCTATTCTTGTTAGTAGTTCATGTCCCTATTACACATGGGCTTGTCAGCCGCCAGCTCTGCAGGCAGAGGTGAAACTGGGCACCGAGTAGAACACAATTTTCTTTTGCTCAGACAGGACGAGATGACGGATAACATGATCCTGACCTCTGAAAGTCATGGACAGCTTGCAGGGATGGTAATATGAACTCGGTCTTCTGGTGATCATATCATAATAAGACATGCTGGTTCTGTAGCAAAGGCATAGTCAAAAGTGGTGGCGCTGAAGGAGGATGGGAGAGGGGGGAGGGGGAAGAGGATTGATGCTAAATTAAACTGGCTTTGAACTTTTTTCAGACCTAGAAATGTATTATTCAGCAGGAATGTGGGTGATGCATCGAGAGCGTGGGAGGGTCATATTCTCATTAATCATCCAGGGGACCAAAGTGGTGTGTGTGTGTGTGTGTGTGTGTGTGTGTGTGTGTGTGTGTGTGTGTGTGTGTGTGTGTGTGTGTGTGTGTGTGTGTGTGTGTGTGTCTTGTGTGCATGTGTGTGGGGGTGAGCGGAAATTGTTTCATGACAGGACTTGTGAGCTAAGGATTTGTGGGTGGAAAGCAAGGAGTATAAATGGATTGACAGTTTGGGGTTTGAGTACTGAGCCACAAACAAGCAAGATGGTCTCTAGGTTGATTGGTGACACTTCACAAGGGATAGAATTTTTGACCTCAGTCAAAATTGACCAGCTTTGACCTTAGAAGAACAAAAGAAAAAGAAACATCCTAGGAACCAGAGGTTGGATGCTTCTCCTCCCCCCCCCCAAAAAAAAATTAAGTACACTTCAGACTTTGGGGTTGAAAGTGAGGTCCAGACCCAGTGTTACCATTAGGCAGAGTGAGGTGGCTGCCTCAACACAGCATAACATGGACATTGTTAGATGTTTAATCTGGTTTCAAATGCATTTCAACTGCCAGGGGTGGAGAGAATTGCCCATGGACTTTCCCACCTCTGGTGGTACATGCTGTGATTTGAAAGAGTGGTAAACCATTTGTTGCTCCATCTTAGGCAACACAATGTTTTTATGCAGCATAATGAGATAACAATCAAGGAAAGTTATTTTTTTGGAGATAGCACTCCCTAAATGTTTGAGCTCACATGGCCAATCAGTGTTTTACACACACACAGTTTAGTTTTTAGTTTTATTTATGATTTGTATACTGCCTGCTTGTGAAAGCAACTGAAGGCGGTGAACAACAATCAGTTAGCATAAACAAGGGATAAAAACAGAAACCATAAACAAAGAAATCAATATATGTATATCTATAAAAATACAACAATATAAAAATACAGACATAAACAAAAATATAGGCACCAGGCAAATCTAAGCACAAACAATGCACATAACAGCCATTTAGGGCTTCATGAGTTAAAACCAGCATCTTGAAGCTGATACAGAAATGGCTCAATAACCAGTACAGGTGGTCTGTATTGAGAATATATGTTGGCATATATCTAGCCTCCATGTTTTGGACATGTTGAAGTTTCTGTATCAATCTCTTGGGCAGCCCCAGAGGGCATTGCAGTAATTCTTGAATCAACCAATGTGGTGAGGGACCTGGTATCATGGTAGTGATGCAGCTGTGCAATATGCCCAAGGTGGAAGTAGGCAGGCTGCATCACTGATGTTGTCTGGGTGTCCATTGACATCACTGGGTCCAAAGGGAACCTCATCCTTAGTAGAGAAAGCCCCCACCCACCCAGGAAAAGGAGACTCCCTATCCAAAGGTAGCTTGAACCCCCAGTCAGAGGACCTCAATTTTGTTTGGGTTCAGTTTCAGTCTGAAACTGAACCTGTAAGGCCCCCATCCACCCCAGCATCTCAGCCAAACAGCATTTGAGGAACAGGGCAATATCCACTGCAAAAGGATAGAATGAGATATAGGGTTGGGTGTCATCTGCATATTATTGATATTAAACTCCCAATCTCTGGGTGACTTCAGCTGTCTCATATAGATATTAAACAGCAGAGGAGGGATGATTTATCCCTGAGGGACTTCACAGTCCAAGGCATGGAGGTGTGGAGACCATCTCACCCAGTTGTACTCTCTGTGGACAGTCCTTGGACCAGAGTCAGGACAAAACCAGGCCTCCGATCCCAACCCTGAGACCTCCCCAGGAGAATACTGTGCTTGATGTTATCAAAGGCTGCTGAGAAACTGAGAAGGACTGACAAGGACACTCTAACCCTGCTTCCCTCCCTCAAGAGTCCATTTTGCATTGTAACCAGTGCTGTCATATGCCATGTGCCAGTGCAGTGTGTGCCATTGCACGGCCTGAAGCCAGACAGGAATGGGTTGAGAACAATGGTTTCATCTAAGAGTGCCCGAAGCTCATCAGCCATTACTCTCCATGGCTTGCTCAAAAATGGAATGTTGGTGATGCATCTGTAGTTGTTGTAACTGTGTGCCTTTTATATGAATTAATAGGATCCCATAGACTATGTGTTTATAATTACTTATAACCTTATGTGTTTACACTGACACTATGTTTCCGATGTTAGTTTACATCACTCATAACTTTTACATGGAATTTTACTCTCTTTTTAACTGTGTGCATTTTTGTAGCTTTAGTGTAATGTTGTCTATTAATGCTGTAAGATGTCCCTCAATTCCCTGATCTCAGTAACTGAACATGTCTAATTGTACTGGACTGTATATTATCCCTCGATACTGTAAGCTGCCTTGGGTCCTTTTCCAAGGAGAAAGGTGGGGGTAAAAATACTCTGGAGGGAAATGGGCTGGTCATTATCATGAAAGTTGTAATTTTGTTCAAGTCCCGAGGGGGGTAGGTTGCACAGGGCTTATGTTTGTTATATTTGTTATATTTTGTTACATTGATGTGTGTTTGTTTTTCTTCTTTAAGTTATTTTGCTGTTTCTTCCTGTTCTTTTATAAAATAAAAAATAATTTAAAAAGAGAGCAAATAAATAAATAAATAAATAAATAAATAAATAAATAAATAAATAAATAAAACCACACACCACCAGGTTAGCCCCCCACACACCCAGTTTGGCCTAATCAGCATCTCCTTGAGGGTTTGTGGAACATGGCCCTCTTAAAACCTTCCACCTCAAACTTGTCACAGAACTGTGGATGAGGCTGGACTAGAGATGGGCACGACCAGGAAAAATTACGTTTCGAGTTGTCGTGTGTCGGAGCTGGCCCGTTTCGGCTCGTTTCCATTTGTCGCGAAAGTTTTCAAAAATTTGTTGTTTTGTTTGTTTTTTTTCATCTAGTACTGGTTTGGGGGTAGCGGGCTCCTGGAGGCACCTCTCTGGGGTGGGTGCTATGAAGGGAAATCGGGCTCCTGGAGGCACCTCTCTGGGGTGGGTGCCTCCTCTGGCCCCTATGAAGGGAAGCGGGCTCCTGGAGGCACCTCTCTGGGGTGGGTGCCTCCTCTGGCCCGCTATGAAGGAAAAGCGGGCTCCTGGAGGCACCTCTCTGGGGTGGGTGCCTCCTCTGGCCCGCTATGAAGGAAAAGCGGGCTCCTGGAGGCACCTCTCTGGGGTGGGTGTCTCCTCTGGCCCGCTACAAAAGGGTATGCATAGCCAATTGGATATGCATACCAAGTTGCAGTGGCAGGCAGAGGCACCTCTCTTTCGGGTGCCTCTGTGACTCACTGCCTGGCATACAGTGCACTTGGGTTGGGGATGGGGAGGAGGAACAAAGTGAGAGAGGACCCCTATGGGCGCCCTCTGGCTCACTAAGAAGGGAAGTGTACTTGCTGTAGTGCAATGCGAGTACACAGATCTGGCTTAGGTTTAGGGTTAGCGCAAGGGCTAGGCTTAGGGTTATGGGTAAGGTTAGGGTGAGTTAGTGGGGTGCACCTCTGGGTGCCTCTCTGACCCACTAAGGACAGTGTACTGGCGTATGGGTTAGGGTTAGGGCTAGGGCTAGGGCTAGGGTTAGTGGGCTTTTTATGCCTGACTGGCATATCCCAGAAGTCTCGGTCAAAACCTGGCCAAGTGGCCATGCAATTGGTGGAATGGCTCCAAAAATTTGCATGGTCCACTCCCATGGCCAGCCCATCATTGCGCAGGTGTAAAAAATAAAAATAAAAATAAAAATAAAAATAAAATAAAATAAAATCAATGGAGATGTTTTGTTGCAAGAAAAACCCACTGCTGCTACTGTAAAAATTCAGGCAGTTTTAAAATAGCTATTTTTGCATGTTTCTGTGGTGCTTTGGTGTGTTTTTGGACCACGACTTCAAAATAAATATTGCGGTCGCCCCATTTTGGATCCCCCGCCCGCACCGCATGGCATGGCGAGTTGGTGAGACGATGAGGATGCCCCCCACCAGAGCAGCCCAGGACAGGAGAGGGGGAGAGGCCGGGGACCCCCTCCCAGAAAGCACCCCTCTGGTAGGTGCCCTCACTCAGGCAGGCATATTTTCGCCTGCTTTTTTGGCTGGGAATCGGGTTTTTTATTTTTAAAACTTTTTTTCTGTGCCGCTTGTGCTTGGCATCGCGCGATCGCCATGCGATGCCAGGAACGACAACGACAAATCAGACCCAATTTTTCTTTTTTCAGTTCGAGTTCTAGTTCTGGCGGAGTAATTGTCGTTTCCGTTTCCATTGCGTAACAGAAACGAGGAATGGAAACGGAAACGAGAATTTCGCCAAGTCGTGCCCATGTCTAGGCTGGATAAGTGCCAAACCAAGCTATTCTTCACTGTGCCTTTTTAAGGAGGCATTTGGTGACCTTTTCACTTAAGTTTTTTTCTTTTTTTCCTTGCTGCCCGCGTCAGTTCTTCTGAGGGTACTGTTCCTCCCCATTTTAATTGTAATTTGTTTTTATTTTCTCGTTTTTTGTAGCTGTTTTATTGTTAGCCGCCCAGAGTTCCACTTCGTAAGATGGATGGGATATAAGTGTAATAAATAAATAAATAAATAAATAAATAAATAAATAAATAAATAAATAAATAAATTCTAGGAGAAAGGCAAGGCATGGTGGCTTTTGGTCAACAGAGCTCCCCTCAGAAAAGGGGGCAGAAAAACCACCTCTGGGTATGCTATATTTAGAAAACTGTGAACATAGTTACTATAAGTCAGAGTCAACTTTATGGCACACAATTATTATTATTACTTCCTATAGTAAGAAATAATTATCCTCTCTGGGAATAGGAAAAAAAAAAGACTGCTACATCATTCATTCCACACTTAATGTGGCCCGGCCTATCACTGCCTTCAGGAAACCGTTCCCTCATTTGTACATTCAAAAATCTGTGCAGATTCAGACTTTATTTACATAGCAAATTGCACCTGTGAATTTATAGATGCTTGCTTTCAAGGGAAGCTTGTGCGCCAGGCTATTTATTTAAAAACCCTTTTCACTCCACAGGCCTGCCTCTGTGCCACAATGCGTTCTGCATGAAACCTTTCCACGACACCCTCTCTGCAGGCATGACATGATACTTACAATATATGACACCTTATCAATAGAATGCCATGGCACAGAGAATTGATCTTATTTATAATTCTAAATTATGCTTGCAAGTTTGACCTGTGTGCTAATGAATGAGAAGAAAGGCTCAGAACCTCCTGCTACACAATCATGGCAAGCTTAGGGCTTCATTATTTTCCACTTTATACTTTGATTATATGTTTTTCAAGGTGCTAGACTGTCAAAGGTGGCTGCTGCCCCCCCCAACCCTCAATAGATAGACATTCCACAGGTATAATTTTTGCCCAGGCTTGTAGCCATGAGAAAATATGTACCTTCTGAAATCTACCATAAAGTGTATCTGTCACGCAAAGCTTCCATTGGCAAAAAGGTACCAGTGGGAATGCTTTGCAAATTAAGTGGAACCGAAATTCTACCCATCTTATATGGCTAGCTGAAAATGTGGATTGATCAATGGTTTGCAAAATCACTGTGAGCTGAGCACAATGTGTTTTGTGTCACCTCAACCTTAGCTCAATTAATGGTGTGGGCTGAGATAACTATCCTGAATGAAAAAGACAGGAGCTCACATGTATTAACCGTCTGAATAGGGGGAGGCTACAGCACAGCTTTTATATGGTGCCATTTCATGTATGGTTCTTTCATGGTGCTAACACGGGCACAGTATAAGTCATAGCTTACATTTTAAATCCTCACTCACTCACTCTTTACATTCATTATACTTAACCCCTACCTACATAAGAATACAAGAAGAGCGATACTGGATCAGGCCAAAGGCCCATCTAGTCCAGCTTCCTGTATCTCACAGTTGCCTCGCCAAATGCATCTGGGAGAACACGAGACTAGATATCTGTCTCCTGATACCACTCCCCTGCATCTGGCTTTTGAAGTACCCTGGTTTTAAGCCTGGAAATTACAAATCCCATCATGGCTTGTAACCTGTGATGGACTTTTCCTCTAGGAATCTGTCCAATCCCTTTTGAAGGCATCCAGGCCAGATGCCATTGCCACATCCTGTGGCAGGGAGTTCCACAAACTAACAACAAGCTGGGTAAAAAAATATTTTCTTCTCTCTGTTCTTACTCTCCAGCCCTCAATTTGAGTGTATGTCCCCTAGTGAGAGGGAGAAGAGTGTCCCTCTATCTGCTTTACTCATGACCTGCATAATTTTGTACATCTCAATCATATTCCCCCCAGGCACCTTTTTTCCAGACCAAAGAGCCCCAAATGTTTTAGCCTTTCCTCATGAGGGAGGTCCCCCAGCCCAGTAATCATTTTAGTCGCTCTCTTCTGCTCCTTTTCCAGTTCTACTGTCTTTTTTGAGATGCAGTGACCAGAATTGTACACAATACTCCAGTTGTGGCCTTACTATCATTTTGTACAATGGCATTATAATGTTGGCTGTTTTATTTTCATTCCCCTTTTTGATGATCCCTAGCATGGAATTAGCCTTCTTCACTGATGCCACACATTAGGTAGACACTGTCATTGAGCTGTTCAGCAGCACACCAAGATCTCTTTCCTGATCCGTCACGGATACCTCAGAGTCCATGAGTTGATAGGTAAAGTTTTGTTTTTTCACCCCAATATGCATTACAGTGGAACCTTGACTTACGTCATTAATCCGTTCCAGTGGTCTAGACTTAAGTCAAACATGACTTAAGTCAAATGAACATTTTTAGAAAGTTGGGAAAGCGGATTAATGTTTGAAAAAGACCCCGAAAACAGCAATTTAACACACATTTGACTGGGATAGAAGATTCCTTCCGGGGATGTAAATGAAATGTCTCTTCAAAGAGAGGAGGAGGCAGTGGAATTATAGTCCACAAGTTATATGCCTCCACTTTTTAATGTTCATAGCAACAGTGTCTAACATTTAAGTTTTACTGATTTTTAACTTGACGTTCCAAGTTCTGAACAACTCTATGCTTGCCATTAGAGTCCCACAACTTTACAGCTCCCCAACTAAAATGCTTCCATTGTGGACCAGACTTCTGGAGCCAGATTTTTTTACAACACTGAGCCGACTGTCTAAGCAGTGAGGCCAGCCCCAGCTCCCGGCCCTTCTTGGCAGCAGCGGCGGCGGCCGGTGAGGCCGAGGACCAGCTCCAGGTGCTCTGAGCTGGCCTCGCCGAAGCCGCCGCTGCTGGAGGAGGGGGAAGAAGGCAGGAGCAGTTTGGAGGCGGCAGCCGTGATGCTGGGTTGTGGCTGCCGCCCGATTTCAGTGCCTTGCGCCGGGGCTCCAAGATGTAAGTCAAAGCCTGCGACTCAAGTCAAACAGGCCCCTTCTTGCTGCAAGTCAAATATGATGCAAGTCAAGCAGTATATAAGTCAAGGTTCCACTGTACTTTACATTTTTCTATGTTGAAACACATTTGCCATTTGGCAGCACATTCCCATAGTTTGGAGAGATACATCTGGAGCTCTTCACAATCTTCTATGGTTTTTACCACCCGGAAAAGTTTTGTGTCATGCTCAAACTTGGCCACCTCACTGCTTATCCCTGTCCCCAGGTCATTTGTGAACAGATTGAAAAGCACTGGTCCCAGGACAGATCCCTGGGACACACTGCTTTTCACTTCTCTCCATTGTGAAAATTGTCCATTGACACCTACTCTTTGTTTCCTGGATCTCAACCAGTTCTCAATCCATAAGAGGACCTGCCCTCTTATCCACTGACCATGCAATTTTCTCAGCAGCCTTTGTTGAGGGACCGTGTCAAAAGCCTTCTGAAAATCAAGATAGACAATATCTACCAGTTCACCCAAATCCACATGCCTGTGACCTTTTCAAAGAACTCTAAAAGGTTTGTAAAGCAAGACTTGCCCTTACAGAATCCATCCTGATTTTCTCTCAGCAAGGTTTGTTCTTCTATGTGTTTTAAGATTTTCTCTTGGATGAGGCTTTCCACTATCTTCTCTGGGACAGACATAAGTCTAACTGGCATGCTGTTTCCCGGTTCCCCCCTTCCTTTTTTAAAAATTGGTGTGACATCCGCTATCCTCCAGTCCCCCGGCACTGTGGCCGTTTTAAGAGACAAGTTGCATATTACAGTTAAGAGATCCGCAATTTCATTTCTCAGTTCCCTAATAACCCTTGGGTGGATGCCATCTGGGCCCAGTGGCTTATTGATCTTCAGTTTATCAATTAGTCCTAAAACATCCTCTCTTTTAACCTGTAGTTGATTTAATTCTTTAATCAAGAGGGGCCCTTCAGGCAGCGGCATCTGCTCAAGGTCTCCTGTCGTGAAGACAGATGCAAAGAACTCATTTAATTTCTCTGCAATTTTCCAAGTCCTCCTTAACCTCCACTTTTCCTCCCACAATGTCGAGAGGGCCAACTGGTTTTCTGGCAGGTTTTTTATTTCTAACATATTTAAATAAGCTTTTATTATTTACCTTTATATTGTTAGCCATGCGTTCCTCAAAGTCTTTCTTTGCCTCTCTTATCATCTTACATTTCTTTTGCCAGAGTTTGTGTTCCTTTTTATTTTCCTCATTTGGTGAGGATTTCCATTTATGGAAAGACCTCTCCTTTTTCTTTAGAGGCTTTCGAGCTCCACTCATTAGCCATGCTGGTGCCCTCTTGGACTTAGAGGAGGTCTTCTTTCTTTGTGGTATGCACTTGTGCTGGGCCTCTATTACCGCGTTAGGTTAAAAAACCCCGCTGAGTGGTGGGGCTGGTCGGCTGTTAAAAAAACTAAAACAAAATGAAACAAAACAAAGAATGAATTAATATTTTTAAAAAGTCCTTTAATTCCAAATGAAATGCATTTTTTAAAAAAGGAAAAACAAAACAAAATGCCATTTTGGCGTTTTGTGCCTATCTCTAATCGATTTATATGAATATAAATTGATGCCTTAGTTATTTTAGAATGAATTTTACAATTCATATTTGTGCCCATCCATAATGATGACTGTCTAGGGCTATATAAACTGTTCTAATTAATTATTAGGATCAATGGCTTCAGATATATAGGGCTAGTCCACGATACTTTGTTGCCTAAGGCAGCACAGAAAATTCAACCCACATCCAGTTTTTTTCACACACATTCAGCTTTTACTTCTGATAAAGATACACACCACTATCCCATTTATCCACAAACAAACACGCCCTTATCTATTCATAATTAACATAAGCAACCCCCTCACCAATATATATTTTTCCTTTTTTCTTCTATGTGAAAATGCCCAGGCCAACAGAATCCAGTGCCAAACTCTATCTGGAAAAGTCAGCCACAAACACAACCTCCATCAGAGTGCTTCCCCATCTCCCATGCCATTCCATGCCTCATGGCCATCCCAGAATCTAAAGACAAAAGTCAAATGTAAAATAAAAATAAGAAATAAGAAATAAAATCAGACAGAAATCCATGGCATCTTAAAGATAGCTTTATCTTAATACGCACTTTCAAGGACAAGTCTAGTTCATCAGACATATTGTGGGAAATACAGTTAAAATAGAGTTCACAAATAAAACATTCATGCTGGCTTTGTGAATCCATGGTGTATAGTTAACTCTCTTAAGTGCAGTACTTTATTACCTAGGTCTGGGCTTCAGTTCTTTTAAATTCTGGTTTTGTAAACCTCTCCCACAAGAAAAAGAAAACAGAACACAAGGCAAGCGTCTTTTCAAAAAAGAGGGAAAGGGTTGGGTTTTTGTTTTTGTTCTTGCTGGTGCTACAAAGAGCAACTGTGAGCAGTAACACAATTAAAGGAAACAACAGAGGAACAATGCCTATTAGTATAGAAAATATTACCAGTTTTTACCTTTGAGCCTTGGACTAAAAGATGGGTCTGGTAGTTGTGAAGGAAAGCAACAATAGACAACAGCATATGACATTTAGTAACGAGTTAAGAAGCCTCATCCCTTTTCTATGGGTGTCCATCGTGTGTATACACTCTGTCTCAGCTATAACTCTTCTATATTCCTGCTCTGTAGTGCTTCTTTTCCAGAATGGCAAATTACATATCCAATGAGAAATGTCCTGTTAGAACTGAAATGGTCGGAAATATGTTTATTATGGTTTCTGATGTCTGATTTGTCTTCATTTAATCTCTAAGACTCACCAGTTGCACTGTCTTATATATAAATGTCTAGGTGATTTACAAAAACAACACAATATTCCACAACATGAAATTAGATAAAAATACATCAAATCAATGAAAGCATTATAATTTAAATATAACCAGCCTTCACAATGAGGATGAAGGATTAACAAAACGCAATGGCATTGGCTAGGGGCGGTCTTAGAGAGCAACTATAAAGGGCTTCAATAGCTCATGCATCTCAATCCAAAGAAAAGATAGTTAGCTCAGTGGTAACTTGGCTTACAAACTTAATCTGTTCCAGAAGCATGCTCATAATCCAAAAGACTTGTATATCAAAGCAAATTTCTTCATAAGAAATAATGGAAACTTACCTGATTCATTCTGGGGTCTCAGTTTCTATTATTTCCTATGGGGAAATTTGCTTTCATGTATGGGAGCCGGCAGCCACAGTGGCTGGGACCCATGATGAATCCCAGGACCTGGTACTGGCTCACTGTGTGGCCTGGAGGAAGATGGCAGCAGCAACAGTGAGAAGGAGGAGGAGGAGGAGGAGGAGGAGGAGGAAGAAGAGATGAGCCAGGCCATGATTGCAAAATGAGCACCTCCAATGCTTGTTTTGCAAGGCATTGCTCACAAACCGAAGCAAAAATAATATAAAAATATTGCTCATTTTGCAAAATACTCATAAACCAAGGTACTCATATACTTTGATATCGTTGACCACGATAACCTGCTGGACCGGCTTGCTGAGGCTGGAATTGGAGGCTCAGCTCTCGGCTGGCTCCGTTCCTTCCTCGGCGACTGGTCTCAGTGGGTTCAGCTGGGCGATGATTTGTCGGCTCCTTGGACACTCCCTTGTGGGGTGCCCCAGAGTCGGCAATCTCCCGCATGCTGTTCAATGTTTATATGAGGCTGCTGGTGGAGGTCATCAAGAGATTTGGAGTTCGCTGTCATCAGTACGCTCCCTCGATCTGTGCCTGGAGGTGGTCTTGGAATGGACCACGACCAACCGACTCAGGCAGAACCCGGAGAAGACTGAGGTTCTGTTCTTCGGCGTGCCCTCCTAAGGGTACAATGGCCCCCTCCCTACCCTGGGGGGGGGGTTCCCTCCAGCCTACGGACAGGACCAGGAATCTGGGCATGGTCCTGGATTCAGCCCTCTCCCTGGAAGTCCAGGTGATGGAGGTCTCTAGGGCCTTTTTTTTTTCATCTCCGCAGGATCGCCCAGATCCGCCAGTACCTCGATGAGTCCTCCCTGAGGACAGTTGTGCAGACACTCGTGATCTCGAGGATCGACTACTGCAATGCCCTCTACGTGGGGTTGCCCTTGACCCTTGTCTGGAGGCTTGAGCGGGTGCAGAAGCCGGCAGCCAGGCTGGTGGTGGGTTCTTGTAGATTTGATCACATCACCCCAGTTCTGACATGTCTGCATTGGCTGCCCGTTGTCCTCCAGATAAGGTTCAAGGTCCTGGTTTTGATCTTCAAAACCCTCCATGGCTTGGGATCAGAATACCTGTTGGAGCGTATCTCCCAGAGGTCAACTGGGACCAGGCCCACTAGAATGGTACAGGAGAGAGATGCTTGAGAGATTTGGCCTGGAGACCCAAAGATGTAGAGCTCACGCTTTCTCTGCTGCCATGAGATCTCTCCATCTTGCATACAGGAGATACTTATTTCTATTTTATTCTTTGACCTTTCAGGAATGGAGTAATGACATGCACCTGGAAGAATCTGCAAGCCTGGCAGGTCTAACGCTAAATTTCCACTGGCAGGGATGACCGTTGTCAGTGAGATCGCTGACTTCTACCCATACCTCTTCAATCAATGAAAAGTGTTTGGGTACTTTAGTGATGACACACAATCCAAAGTCCTTTTCAGCTGTCATCGAAAAATGAACCTGATTAGGCGGGAAGCATGCACTCCCTACTGGCACG
Organism: Phrynocephalus forsythii; assembly: GCA_029282475.1. Lineage (NCBI taxonomy): Eukaryota > Metazoa > Chordata > Lepidosauria > Squamata > Agamidae > Phrynocephalus > Phrynocephalus forsythii. The sequence goes on from JAPFRF010000002.1 coordinate 85,238,878, forward strand.
ACAGGAGTAAGTTGCATGTTGACACAAAGCTCCCTGACTCTGCATTGCACATCAAATTAGGAGAACACACACAAAGCACTCTAATCCCTACTCTCTATTTCTGCACACTGATCAGTAATAATTACCCTTTGCAGTTGGAGGTGGGGGAAGATAACCCGAGAACTCTCAGGTTAATTATTTTTCTTCAGCTCTCCGAAAAACCACTGATGTTTTAATAGCAGGCAACCTTTTTGTTTTGGGAACCTTGGAGATTTGAAATTGGCAAGAACAAAAAACCATTTATCTCTTTGGACAATAAGTAATTGTGCTGCAAGACCTAAAGTGAAGGAAAAGGTTTTTGTTGGCAAGCTTAACAATATGTTTTTCTGCTTGGGTCTCCCATGCCAAATAAATTCAACAGCAGAAACCACCAATTTTGTATTGGAATTTCTGTCTCTTTCCCCCATTAGCCCAGAGTTTATAAAGCTGGAATAAAGAGGACTTAACTGCTGGGAAACCAGAATACAATTGTTGTATGCCATTATCAAAGACACTATTTCCTCCCAGTGACTAAAATACAGTAGTAAGCCACAACTCCACTCATTGGATCAGTGGGCATTTGGCGGATCAACTCTCCCACTGATCCAATAGGCCTACTCAAGTTGTGATTTATGACTGGATTTCAGCTGTTATGTGTGTTCTGTAATTACTTGCGTGTATAATGTGATTGTGCATATATGCTAATACATTCACAATCATTATATTGCCTGGTGATGATTTCTTAATGATTCTGGATGTTGGTATTAATAGCAACATCTGATCATTCGTCTTTAATATAAATTTAATTTTAATGCTTATTCTTCTCACAAAGAACCAGAACAATATTGGTAAGTGCTTGTACAGGTTTCTAGCTTGCACAATGAAATGCCCAAACTGGTATGACACATCCTATGCCCTTTTGGAGACATTCTGACCCAGTTCTTGTCCATTACCTTATTTGTATACTTCTAGGTCTTCATAAAGACCCTCTTTCTATGAATGAAGAAACAGAAAGGATAAGGCTGCATCGTATACTGGATAAATCTAATAGCTTAGTATGGAAAGTTGTAGCTGGAGTAAGCCAGTGAATCAATAGAACTTACAGAGGAGTTGACTCACCAGATCTCCAATGATTCAACGGGCCTGCACTAGCTGTAACTTACTATAGTTGCCTGTAGGAGAAACAGATCAACAGATGATGCCATAGCTACTGCCTTACACCTTGCAGTGAGTCATCTGGAGAAACCTGGAAATTATGTTAGGATGCTTTTCATTGATTACAGTTCAGCTTTTAACACCATCCTACCAAGCATTCTTATTAAAAAGCTGGCTGATTTGGACCTTTCTTCTACCATCTGTGATTGGATCAAGGACTTTCTAAGGGACCGCTCACAAACAGTGAGGGTTGGGCCTTTGACATCTACTTCCCTGAAGGAAAGCACCGGCTCCCCACAGGGCTGTGTGCTTAGTCCCTTCCTGTATTCACTGTACACATATGATTGTGTATCATCTGATCCATCTACTGTAATTATTAAGTTCGCAGATGATATGACCATAATGGGTCTTATTACAGGGGGAGATGAATCACCGTACAGGAATGAGGTCCAAAAATTATCCACATGGTGAAAGAAAACAACTTGCATCTAAATATTACCAAGACAAAGGAGATGGTGCTGACCCGGAGGAAGAGAAAGGAACAAGCCCCATTGTACATCCAGGGTGTGTGTGTGGAGACAGTTTCTTCCTTTAAATTTCTGGGAGTTTACCTCAGTGAGGATCTATCCTGGGGAATTAATACAACCAAAGTAGTCAGGAAGGCCCAGCAGAGACTGCATTTCCTTAGGGTCTTGCGTAAGAACAAAGTGAAGCAACAACTGATTATCTCCTCCCCTTCCGGTCCACAGTTGAAAGCATTCTCATATATTGCATTACCGTTTGGTATGCTGGATTGACAGCTGCTGACGGGGAAGACACTACAGAGGGTGGTAAGCACAGCTCAGTATATCATGGGCTGTCCCCTGAGTGCACTGGACGACATCGCTAGGGATCGTTGCCTCAGGAGGTCAGGGCAAAATTCTAAGAGAATGACTCACAGGTCCGTCAGCACTTTTTTACCTTGTTACCATCAGGCAGAAGATATCGTGGATATAGCCTATAGTGCCAACAGACTGAAGAACAGTTTTTATCCATGGGCTGTCAGACTGCTGAATGGGAAATAATCCCAGGACAAGTATAGAAGAACTGACCTGTGGGCATGGCGCATTCTGTGTCAAGTACACAGGGTGCAAAAGACTGAGTGATTGCCAGTGAGATTCATCGGGATGGTGGGGGTGGGCATGGGAGACTCAGCTAATTTCATTGTGCACATGTTGTACATTGACAATAGCTTATTATTATTATTATTATTATTATTATTATTATTATTATTATTATTATTATTATTATTATTATTATTATTATTATTATTATTATTATTATTACTAAGACTGTGGTCATACCTGGGTTTCCTTCGTATTTAAATTTCCTGCATATTTTGGGGGGCAGCGGTCACATGGTTTTTAATGAGCAGTTCATGTCCTCTCCTCTGCATCGTACCTTCCCTTCTGGTTCTGTCCTAACCTCTGTACTACACATTTTGTCCTACTTTCCGGCTCCAGTTTCCAAGGCTCCATCTTTTAAGCCAGGTAGAAAGGGGAGAAACTGAATTTACTGCATATTTTCAGTGTCCTGTCATTGCAACAGAAGCAAACAAGTAAGCATTTTTGAGCAAAGTTTCTAAATCCAGCTCCTGGCAGTGGTTTAGGAAACTTCGCTGAAACTGCTGTTCAAGGGGCGTGGTCGGCTGGGAGCAGAATTTGCTTCTCTTCCTGGTTAGCACGCGATCTTTTACTGCATAGTTCGCCGACGGGAAACTACGCAGAAAATGCAGGTACGACCGTGGTCTAAGCTAAGCAACAGGATGTTAACCACAGAATGTCATGGGCAGGACAGAAGTGCAACACTGGCAGTCTGCTTGTTTTTATTTCCACCACACACACAAACACCCAGCTGCCAAGAAAAATTCCCAATCAATTTCTAGGGCAGCCACTGAGAAGTGACTTTAAAATGGCAATGGACACAGTCATCTTTGTTTACTTTTTTAAAGGGCAGTAAAGAGGCCCTGCATTTCTACAGTTCCTCTCCTTTCTCCTTTTCTCCAACTCTTCCTCACCCCTGGCTCTCAAATTAGTGGTGGTGCAATCTCTGATGATTGGATCAATGAATTCCAGGAAGAAAGTTAAGAAATACATTTCCATTGTTAAAAGCACAACCTCCTTTATCTTCCTCCGTGTTTCTTCCCATTTCTAATTGCAATGCATGAATGCCAGGTTCAACAGGGGGATCTGAGGGAGTGCTGCTCTACAATGTTAATGCCCCAAGTAGCATATGCAGTCCAACGCAGTGAGGAGTGTGCAGACCTCTACATTGGAGAACCCAAACTGCCATTAAGCAGCAGGGTGGCCCAGCACAGTAGAGGCACCAACTCAGGGCCGGAATCAGCAGTACATCTCCACTTGAAGGGCAAAGGGCACTCTTTCAGAGATGAAGATGTACACATATTAGAAATAAGTAGTTTGAGAGAGGGAACAGGGAAGCCATTCATGTGAGCATTGAAAACTCCTCTCTCAAAAGAGGTGGATGATTTAGGCACAATCTGTCTCCCACGTACCATGCTGCCCTTTCACTGATCCTCAGACAAATCAGAGGCACTTCACACCTCCATCAGATAGGCCAAGGCTAATGATGCATACTTGATGGGTGTTGGGAAGGATCAAATAGGTGGGACTTCCATATACACCAGTCCATTGTACATCTTATGAGCCTATTCAGGCCATTGTATACCTAACAAGTCTATTTAGTCCACTATCCACCTAGCAAGCCTACTTCGACTGATGAAGCTACTTGGATGAGTAGTGAAACTGAAATCTCACAAGAAAAGAAGTCCAGTTGCCATGACTCAACTTCTGGATAAACTCACAGGCCCAATGCTCTTTGTTCCTTCCCATGACCACCATAGAAATGCAGACATAATTCTGATTTGTTTTTATGCGATTATCTGAAACAGTATACTTTGCCCCTGGAATAAAGTAAGAAGATAGGAAAATACCAGTGTAAAATAAATACTGTAATTAAAGCTGGTGTTATGTATCCAATAACTCTGCAAGAAGTGCTGACAGAATAGCTAAATGGTTTCAGGATCTGGCTATGGAGCCAGAGGTTGGAAGAAGGGATGAAAAGAACCGAAATGAAAAATGAAACTAAACAGTTTCATCAAAAAATGGTGTTTTTTTGTCGTTTGTCGCTTAGGGGTCCGTTTTGGTTTGTTACAAAATGAAACTAAACAGCAGACAATGTTTTATCAAGAAATGAAATGATCCAGCTATCTTGAGAACAGAAGGTTTATTTTTAAATTGATTTCTTTTTCCTGCCCATCTCTCTCCCAATGTGCCTCAGCTGTTTATTTTTAAATTGAGCTCTCTCCCCATGCCTCGATCTTGATCTGCACCTAGCCAGGAGCTGAGCTCTGCTGCCTGTCTCTGGGCTGTGGACATGGCAGTTTTAGGACCACAAGGCTAACTGGATCATGTTTCCGTCCCCTTCCCTGTGCCTGTGTCTACAAGTTGATTTGCAAACATTCAAACCACCTATCTTTTCATCATTCAAAGATGAAGATGTACACATATTAGAGAGAGAAGATAGGTGGTTTGAGAGGGGTCAGGGAAGCAATTCATGTTATTGAAAACCCCTTTCTCAGCAGAGGTGGAGGGCTCAGAAACAGTCTATCTGCTACTTATCAGGCAGTGATTTCAACAATCCCCAGACAAATCAAGGGTAATTCAAACCTACAACACGAGGGCCATAGCTAACAACCCATGCTTTATGGGTTTCAGCACTTTAGGCCATTTTCCACCTAATGGCCTTTTGAAGCTAGTGTCCACCTAACAAGCCTACTCAGGCCATTGTTCATCTTATGAGCCTACTTCAGACCAGGGTGACATGAGGTCAAAGTGAACTACAAAATGGAGGACTCATAACTAGCTTTCCTCAGACTGACAAAGTTATTTGGATAAGCAGTGAAATGTTTCACTCTCTCAAGAAAAGAAGTCCAGTTGCCATGACTCAGCTTCCAGATAAACTAACTGAGACTGAGAATCTTCACAGACAAAATCCTTGTTCTAAATTTATTAAAGTGTAGATGTGTGGCCACACTGTGCATTTGTTTCCTTTGAAATCAAGAACTCAAGTAGAACATTGATCGCTATTCCACCTGGAGTTCCTATTGCTGCCACTTCTTCCACCAAGTCTTCTCTACTGGTTATGTCAGGTTACATTTGACTTATTGCCACCTTGACGGGGTTTTCAACTACACAAAATATTTAAGGACTGTTTTTACCTTTGTTACCACTGTAAACTTATATGGCTGAGCGAGGATTTGAACCCAGGCATCCTGAGTCCTAGTCCAACACTCTATCACAGGCCTGCCCAGAGTTCGGCCTGGGGGCCAAATCCGGCCCGTCAGGCCATTCTGAGTGGCCCACAGCTGGCTGGCCCGCCCCTCCCTCCCCCGCCTTCATCCCATTTTTTTTTAATCTTCCGCCAACACTGACACTGCCGGGAAGCTTGTGGGGATGGGTGGGTGGGCCACCACCACCAGCACCGCCAGGAAGCTTGTGGGGCTGGGCGCACGCACGGGGGTGGTGTGCGGGCGGGCCGCCACCACCAGCATCACCAGGAACCTTGTGAAGCTAGGCGCGTGTGCACAGGGCAGCACGCAGGTGGGCCGCCGCCACTGGCATAGCCGGGAACATTGTGAGATTGGGCGCATGCTCGGGCAGTGATCGGGCAGGCCGTGCCACTGGTACTGCTGGGAAGCTTGGGCGGACGGGCGGTCTGCCGCCACCGGCACCACAGCGGAATGTGTGGGGGTGGGCAGGCCAGCGGGCCACTGCCACTGCCAAGGAGCTTTGGGGTGGGCTGGCAGGCAAGCCGTCGCCACCGCTGGGAAGCTTGGGGGTGAAAGGTTGCACAGATTGCCTCTTCCAAGGGGCAACCTGTGGCCACGGCTCCCTGTGCTTCCTTTGGTCCCCACCTTCCTTTCCTCCCTCCCTTGGTCCTCACCTTCCTCCCTCCCTCCCTTGGTCCCCACCTCCCTCCCTCCCTTCCTTGTTCCCCACCTTCCTACTTCCTCTCTTGGTTTCCACCTCCCTCCCTCCCTCCCTTGGTCCCCACCTTCCTTCCTGTGGGTGGGATTGCAAGGGGTCAGTGGGTGGGGCTTATGGGTCAGTGGGTGGGGATTGCAGTGGGGTGGCAGGGTCAGGGAGCAAGCAGCCCCTGACACATTCTCAGCCACCAAATCTGGCCCTCCTTACAAAAAGTTTGGGCACCCCTGCTCTATCAGCTACACCACAGTGTTGTCTGTGTGCATGTGTTTGCTCAAAAGGTGCCATATCAGATGGATATCTACTGGAATCCAAGCAGAACAAGACCACCAAATCTTAAAAGCAGCCTTAGTTCACCAGCAAACAGCTGAGAGCTAATGCTGAACAGTGCAGTGTAATAACTCTTCCAGATATATTACCACTCTGGAGATGCTGTGTTGATGTTACAGTCAGATTTATGGGGGTAGGTCGTTACTATTGGAATTTCTTTAATAAATTCAAAAGCTTCATCATGAGTAGATAGTAAGTTAGGTAACTCCCACAAACAGAAATCTTTTACTTGGGTAGGAATGCATATATAGGCACTGGTCTGTTTAAAACATATTATGCAACAAGAATCCACAAAAATGAAATTTATTTTATGATTGTTAAAATATCATTGGATTCACTTAATGGCATTGGATTCACTTAATGGAATCTATGTGTTTTCACAATTTACAGACTTTACAGTTATTTTAAACATGTTATGGTTGCCAAAATATCGGGGTGTAAATAACAAGTCCATGACAAGCACCCATGCAGCATCTGACAAAGCATTTTATTTCCACCTGCTCCTACTATTAAAATATATGGACAAAATGTTGAAAGCAATTAAAAATAAATTTGATCTGGCTGCACATTTCAGCCTTTACTCACATGGCTTTTCATCAGCAGCATCCGCTGAGTGAATGCACACTACCCCTTATACAGTGAAGAGATAATTATACTGCCTCAATTAGATCCTCAATCACTGAACTATAAACAGCTAGTGGTGCAGAACTGTATCATTCAGTTTATAACTGTAGAAGGCATCCCTTTGACTTTAATTTCCACAGGGGTATCATGCACACATCTATTAAAAGACCTCATTTTTCTGAAAGCTGCATTGATTGGATGAATCTTCCAATACATTTAGACCTCTCTCTAAAACCAGACCCAATGTCCTTCAGCATTTAAAGGAATGACCTGCCAACTCCATCATCTGGTTTCACCATCAGCAAAGCAACAAACCTAAGAGTGCAGGACATGGTCACCTTGCACTTTCTCTGATCCAGTGATCCCAATTTTCCTCTTCAGTCCCTCAGTCTTCCCATCCTCTCCTTCTGACTACCAGGGCTTCTCTAGTCCTTCTCCTTCCATGCACTTTTGACAAAGACAGACAGCAAAGAAGAACAGAAAAACAGTGACCCAGAGAAAATTCAGCCTGGCATGCTTCTTTGAAGTGTAGAAGAGCACCAGGTGGCTAATGAATATGGTAGCCTCACTGCTCTCTCTCTCTGTCTGCTTTTCTTCTTGCAAGGTGGAGAAAAACAGTGGTGCAGGAGGCTGTTTCTTCCTTCCAGTCTCAGGACTATACCTTAAGGCTGGAAGAAAAAGTGTGCCTTAGTGTGCTGTCAGGAGATGGAATTCAGACAGTTTACAGGCCCATTTGAGAGGGGCAGGGAGCCAAATAGGTTAGCCTGGACTCCTGCTGCTAGCACACCTGCCATCCATACCTTCTAGTGCCAGATGCCTGCTTTAAAAGCACAGAAAGAGGCCCTACACATGTACCATGTATGAGGGAAGGCTGGCAACTGACAAAACATCAAAAAGCAGGACATCCATCACCAAAAACACCAACCAAGAAGGGCACTAATTAAAATGACATATACAGGTACAAAATGAGTAATGATTTATTTATTTATTTCTATCCTGACATTTTAATAATTATACGATATACGCAAAACATACAAAACATACCAATATATACTGTTAAGATGCCTTATTCCCTGCATTGGGACAAAAGCATGATATAAATTGAATAAATGTATAATAAATAATACATGAATCACATTAAGGTATTGATGATAGTGACCTCTGTAAAACAGGATATGTAGACTTCCTTTTCAGAAGGCACTCTGGGACAAAGGCATTGAATCAGTGGACCTAAACTAATATGATGTAATATGTCAAGTAACAGGATTTTGGCCAGTTTATGAGTCTGCTCAGTTTATTTCCTCATTTCCCAGTACACACAATATAGATCTTTTAAAAACATAATGCTGTTTTCTGGAGGATAAGCTTTAGGTTATTTCCTCCTTTTACTGGTGAAGACACAAAAAGCTGCACAGTCGTCTATCTTTAGAAAGACCTTAGTTCTTTATTGGAGCCTTCTGAGTTTGCCTGAATATAATTCTTAATCCCCAGAGGTAGCCATGTGAAACCAGCTTTGAAAATTTCAGCAAAGTAGTTCATGGCTGTTGAGGACTGTGCCATTTGACCTTTTAACAAATGAGAAATTCCTTTGGTGGTCTGTTGTAATAATCCTAAGAATTCCATTTTTCACTGAACAGTAATTAATGCACCTTTATTACAACCTTGCTGCTGATAGTTTTGGCCGATTCAGTTTAGTTGCTGTTTGCATTCCTTGACCTAAGTCAGCCTTTACAAAACTGTGTTTGACCTGTACCTTCACATGTCCATAGGGTCCCTTCCAGCTCTGCAGTTGTAAGATGATGGTGGTGGTGGTGGTGGTGGTGGTGGTGGTGGTGGTGATTGTTATTATTTTCAACCTGGCCTTGGGATTACTCCAATGCATTGTATGTAGGGCTTCCTTTGAGGAGTGTTCAGAAACTGCAGCTAATTCAAAATGCTGCAGGTAGAGATGGGCACGATTTAGCGGTATTCCCATTTCCGTTTCCGTTACTCATATCCGTTACTTACGGAAACGGTAACGGGAATTACTCCGCCAGACTTCGAGCTCGAACCGACAAACGAACAATTTTGGTCTGATTTGTCGTGCTTGTTCCTTGCATCGCGCGATTGCGCGATGCCACGCGGCACAGAAAAAAGTTTTTAAAAGTTAAAAAAAAAAGCAGGCGGAAAAATGCCTGCCGTGCCTCAGGGCACCTACCAGAGGGGTTGTTTCTGGAGGTCCCCAGCCTCCCCCCCATCCCCCATCCTGGGCTGCTCTGGTGGGACTCGCCGCAGGCTCACAGGCAGCCAGCAAAAAGCCCAGTCTCACCGGCCGCCGGCCGCCGCAATTAAAGCGCAAGCAAGCGGCACGGATGGCACAGGAAAAAACTTTTAAACTCTCCCCCCACCCATTCCCGGGCCAAAAAAGCAGGCGGAAAAATGCCTGCTTGACTAAGGGCGCAGGGCACCTACCGGAGGGGTGGTTTCTGGAGGGGGTCCCGCCTCCCCATCCTGGGCAGCCGGACTCGAGTCGCCATGCCATGTGCGGGAGGGGGATCCAAAATGGGGCAGCGAACGCAATATTGTTTTTGAAATCGTGGTCCAAAAACACACAAGCACAACAGAAACATGCGAAAATTTATAAACTGCCAGATTTTTCACAGTAGCAGTGGGTTTTTTCTTGCAACAAAATGTCTCTCCAGTCTCCTCTCCTCCTCTGTCCTCCATTGATTTTATTTTATTTTATTTTATTTACACCTGCGCAATGATGGGCTGGCCGAGTGGCCAGCCATGTGGGAGTGGACGACCATGCAAATTTTTGGAGCCATCCCACCAATCACCTGGCCACCTGGCCATGGAGACTTCTGGGATGTGCCAAAAAGCCCCCTAAAACCTGCCCTAGCCCCCTAACCCTAACCCTAACCCTTGACTCCGTACCCATACGTCACAGATTGTCTTCTTAGTGGGTCAGAGAGGCACCCAGAGGTGCAACCCACTAGCCCACCGTAACCTTACCCGTCACTAGCCTAACCCTAGCCAGAACGCTAACCCACCTTAACCCTAAGCCAGATGTACTTGCATTGCACTTCACGCAAGTACAATTCCCTTCTGTGTGAGACATGGTGGTGCGAGAGCCTTAGTTAGGCATCTCACCTATGGCTCTGGGTTCAGTGCCATCCACTAAGTCTTCACAGTCACTGTCTGCACAACTGGTATGCAATATCCATATGGCTATTGCATACCATTTTGCAGCAGCAGCAGGTGAGGAGGGGAGACCCCCATGTTGAGGGGTCTCTTGGAGCCTGCTTCCCCTTCCTAGTGGGTGAGGATAGGAGGCACCCACGGGTGCCTCCAGGAGCCCACTTTCCCTTTATAGTGGGCCAGAGGAGGCACCCACCCCACAGAGGTGCCTCCAGGAGCCCGCTCCCCCCCAAAAACCAGTACTAACGAAAATGAAAAAAACGAAAAAAGGAACCGACTAATTTTTGCGAATTTTCGTGAAAAACGGAAACGACCCGAAACAGAACTGGCCCGACTAACGACAACTCGAAATTTTTTTTTCAAGTCGTGCCCATCTTTAGCTGCAGGTAGTCTACTGTTGACATGATTTACATTCAGTGTATAACTCCCTTCCTGCAACAGCTCCCTTGGCTACTAGGTTTTTTTGAAGGTCCATTTCAAAATGCTATTTATGACCTATGAAGCCATATAGAGTTTGCATTCAGGCTATCCAAAGGACTCTTATCATCCCATAAGAACCTTCCTGGCTTTAATGATCTTCTAGGGAAGCTCTTCACCATTGTCCCAAGCTTGTTTAGTAAGATCACAAGAGAGGGCCTTCTCAGTCTCTGAAATGAATCGCTCCATGAAAAAGATAGGACCCTGACTTACCAGGGTCCTGTGTTGATGCCGGGGCGGGTCTGGAGTCGGAGTTGCAGTGGTAATGGCGCCTGCCATGTGGAGCCACCAGCAAGGAAGAAAGAGACCCGGATGTAGCCAGCTGAAGTGATTGGCCCGTGGAAAGCAGGAGGGCGGGACTGCCGGCTCCAAGGAAGGAGGTGGAATGAGATCACAGCTGTGCGACATCAAGGGTTAAAAAGAGGAGGCAGGCCGGAAGGAGCTCAGTCCCGCTGAAGTAGCAATACCCAACCCTCCATCCCAGTTTGTTAATGTTAGAGTTCAGTTGCTGTATATTGTTTGTTTGTCACAACAATTGGCGTTTTTTCAGGCATTGGGATGGATTCAATGGCTTTCGGAAGGCAGGCAGTAGCCTGCTGGTGGACTTCAAAGGAAAACCGGTGGTGAGGGGGCAGGAAGGTGAGGCGTCCCAGCTCGGGGAGATGCCTGAAACCCCCCCCCTCAAGGTACGATGCCATGATGTGGCCTATGTCCGCATGGCATCTGGGATTCCACCTGGGAGTTTACTTGTTGGGAATGTTTTCATCGTGGGCAAACGGGACCATCGATGGTTGTATCCATCTCCAATGCCTAGTCAGATAACTGCTGCTGTTACCAATAAAGTTGTGGCCTTTTTGTATTCCATAACATGTTTGATTGTGTCATTCGTATAGACGGAAGAAGGCTTAGCTATAGGCCATCAATGGATCTCCACCACCACCACCACCTTTCTGTCATCAGGAAAAGACCTTCTGTTTCAGGCAGGCCTTTAAGCAATACCTGGGAATCAAATTTAGAGCTAAAATGAGATTCCCAGCTATTATATTTTAGAGGCGTTAGAAGTTTTTAAAAAGAATGTAAAAAGAGTTTTTATTTGAAGTTTTAATAATGAAGAAATATAATTATGCAGCATTTCAAAATGTGTTATGGTGTGAATTTAATTGTTGTGAGTTGCCTCTGGTCTTCTATGGAGCGAAAGGTGGCATATAAACAAACAAATAGTCCCCAATCATACGGTTTTACAAGACATTGTGGGTAAGGCCTTATGTATTGCCTTCTTTGTCTTTCAGACAAATAGTTTTTTCCAATTGTTTACATATGTCAGAAACTCTTGCATTTAAATAGCTCATTATGCAAATATTTAGAAAATATATGGAGATATATATACATATTACTGTACCCTCCATTCAGTCACTATACTGAGATTTTAATGTCTAAACATTGACTGCAATGGTACAGGTATTGTAATGACTTATGAGTGATTATAGCCTGCCTGGAGAATTGGAAACTGCAAATATATATGGAGTTAGAAAATCTATTTTTTCGAATAGTCTTTGAATTTTCCAATGTATACAATATTCAGTTTTAATGAGAAGTTATTCATCCTCCTTTTTAAAAAGTGTCATCCAAGAATTAAGTTGTGAAAGTAGATAGATAGATAGATAGATAGATAGATAGATAGATAGATAGATAGATAGATAGATAGATAGATAGATAGATAGATAGATAAGTCGACCCAGCACAATCAGTATTAATTATTAACACTGCTCTTCTACGTATTGCAGCCAGGAAAAAGTTAGCAACTTGAGTTGTTCTATAAGAGTTCTTGTCTGACAGGCAATATATGACTAGCAGCTTATCTTGAAATCTTGACATTTATGTAGCTGGGATGAATCAGATCGCTCTTAATTTGTTTGCAAATAGTACACTGTAAAGGAGTATGTGACTAAAATTAGGGTACCCCAATCCCTATGTGAGCAATGTCTTTCTTGGCATGGAGTTCCCTGAAATCTACTCAGAATTAAAGTTGAGGGTAAGACATTACGTCTGCTGAGCATTAATGCTCTACGGGTCTGAGGTGTTTCAAGTATAGTTAAATATATAATATGATGGGTGGGCCCTGCTTGCCAAAGGGGAACAGGCTCTATTTTCTAAGGAGGACAATGATTGTTTCTTGATGTTGTGAAGTCTCTAGGTGAGTGCTCTGTAGGCCTTTTGCTTTCCTAGTCTTAGATCAAAATCAAGGTGCATACCCATAATTTTGTTAGGGCCAAAATCATGTATGAAAAAATTAGAAATGTCGGGGGGGGGCAGGATATAGCCTTGCCTAATGTCCTATCACTCAGGATCTTATCTGACATTCTCCCTCTAGGCCATGGCAGACCAGACGGCTGGTGTGGAAATGTAACTTTTGAATGCTAAACGTTATTCTCTTATCTATTGAAGTCCTATCCAATTTGTCCCACAGCCGTTTTCTAGGAACTGAATCAAAAGGCCCCTTCAGGTCAAAAAGGCAGCAAGGTAGATGTGAGGGCAATCTGCAGTGATGTCTGTCATCTCATTGATTGTCAGGATTAATTCAGTTGATCTGGCTGGCAAGGCGGGTGTCCCCTTCCTCCTTCAATGCTCCTGTGCATTCCTCCTCAAGCGGTGCACTTGGTTGAAGAGCGAGACCATCCCAAATAGAATGAGCATATCATTTTGAAAGTATAAGATTGTTAGCAAATTTGATTTCGGAATATCTGGCTACTAATGTTGAGTCAGACACAAGGCATATCTCTGGTTAAACATTATGTCCTTTACCAGCAACTTCATGTGATAAATATATTGGTGTAAGCTTGCAATATCCTAGAACAGCATTGGCGAACCTATGGCATGTTTGCCAATAGTGGCACTCGGAGCCCTTTCTGTGGGCACCTGACATCACTCCTTCATAGCCACTTGTATACAGGTTAAATTACTGTATTGGCACTTTGTGAAAAAATAGTGGGTTTGGAATTGCAGTTTGGGCACTCAGTCTCTGGAAGGTTTGCCATCACTGTCCTAGAGTACCACTGAACATAATGTGTAAACTGTAAATGTGCCAAACAGCTCTTTGAAAAGAGATGTATCATAGAATCAGGCTCATCAGAGATATAGGATAACTCTGACTCCTTGCTTAAGTTGTACACTGAGGGACAAACAAATGTTGGTTGCTACAAAAGAGATAAAACCATCCTAAGTAATGGTAGCTTCCCATAATCTTTGTCTAAAGTCTCTACCAGCCTTCCTTAAGTGAAGCTGTCAGTGACCATTGCTTGTTGGAATTTACACAGGCAAAGCAGGTGGTTTGTTATTAAGCCATAACTCCTTGGGTGAGCTGAATATATGGAAAAAGGATACACAGCTGGATTTCCCAATTAAAATTGCTTGGTGAACTAACAAACTAACATTTTCTGCTTCAATAATTACAAGAATCATTACAATCCAAGATGAAAATTTCAACTTGTGGATATCAGGTCTTGCTATTTTTTAAAAAAGTTATCATGTGTTAATGTATGCATATGGTAGGGAGATCCAATTTTCCTTCATTGTCATAAGAGATGAAACATAAATTTCATTATTAGGGGCAAAAACTCTGATTTTTCCCAAAATATTATTACAATAGGTAGAACCCATTTGATCATCTTGCGATCTGGACTTTCTACCTAGCTATTACCAAAGTAGTCTTTTCTCGATTTTTTTTTGCATTCTTTAATAAAGCATTGTGGGCATTCATTTCATTTTGGGAAGCAGAGACTTGAACTTCAGTCATTTTAAACATGCAAGACCTCCAGGGCAAAGTTTCCTGCCAGTTGAAAAATCTTCGTCATGCACCTAAATCAGCTCAAGTTGCAATTCAGAGCCAATCAAGATTTAACTGATATTTATCTTTTGCCAAAATACTACAAGGTAATCTTACATAATGTCGATTCTATAATTGTAATACAATTTGAGAATATAGTTGCAATTAGATGCACATGATTAATCTTCTAAAAAAGTAGTTGAAGGCAGGATATCATATGGAGGTACTTGGAAGTGCTAAAGGGCCTTGCCTGAAAATTCTTGCTTGTAGAGATGCCTTTATTATTATTATTTTTAAAACCTGTCAATTCCCATTAAACACCTTTAGCCAACCAACCTCTCCTTAAAAGCAATGTGTATTTTTGCATTTTTCATTGACAGCCCAGGTGCTGTTTCCAAATCACCTTGATGTTATGGAATCCCCATCCCTGGGATTGCAACCACATTCCAAATTGTCAGTAAGAGAACAACACTCTTCAGCACTCAGCTTGGTGCCAGGAATTTGTGAGCCTCAGGCAATATTAATTTATTTATTGGTAAGGGAGAATTACATATACCCCACTTTTCTATCCATGAAGGTTCAAAAACAAATGGGCAAGTCAAGTAGTATATTCAAGGCACCTCATGCAGCTCGCAACACAACTGTGACGAAAGACTCACATGACACCAAACTGTTTAGGGTCAACCGTGCCTTATGACAGTATCACGTATTGCTATTCCTGCATGGAGAATCACAGACCTTTTGTTCACAGTAGCGTGAGCTCCTGGGATATAAATAATGTTCACAAAATTATTTGTTCTTGTCAAATTTTGGTTGTCCCAACTTAATAAGAGATACTGTAAAGCAGGCATAACCAAACTTCGGCCCTCCTGATATTTTGGACCACAACTCTCAGAATCCCAAGCCTGTATTTCCAATGTCAATTGACTGTGGGAGTTGTGGTCCAAAACATCTGGAGGGCCAAAGTTTGGACATGCCTGCTGTAAAGAGTAGTTTTCATGCAAGATTCTTCACCTGCAGGTATAAGCAAGAGAAAAAATAATAGTTTAAATTAAATTGTTAAAATCACCATTATTTACACAAAAATGTATCTGGCGTTGGAGAAGCAAAGTGCACACAGAACAACTGGCTGATGGCTTCAATATATATAAAGAAAGCATCCTCTGATGTTTCTTCTAATCCTCAAAAGGCCATGCAACAAACTAGACGTCACTGCCATTCTGGGCAATTTGTATCATTTGAACAATTTTACTGAATTTGCACACTTTTTCCTTTTTGCTTGTCAAGCACACTCTAGAATACCTTGGTTTGTTGTGGGATGGGAATAATAATGATGTTGCTCCTCTTCACATGCCTATGTGTGGATTTCAGTTTCTCCCCTCTCCTCATTCCATCTACTGAATTCATCTGAATTGATTGGTAGTATTTCCTTTGAACCTAGATGCTGAGAAAACAAACACAGTACCTGAGGGCATCAAAGATAGCTCCAAGAGCACAGAGCTTGCTATGTGGTACCAAGAGTTCTGTCCTCCTTCACATCACAGTCACTTCCTGCTTCTCAGGACCTCCTGTCAGAGGCGCTCCTCAGCAGAAGTCTCCACACTACATAAAAAGATGCTTTGATCTTCAGGCCCCTGAAGATAGACTTTTCTTCTATTTAAAAAATAGAGAAAAGGCAGGGAAATGAAGTTTCTCTGTGGTTTTACTTCCCAAACTAAATCCATTTGATGTTAGTAACAGATTTCAAAGCCAAGGAATATTTAGTCTGAATCAAGAGGAACATATTATTTGTGACACTCAACAGATTAAAACATGTTATTTGTCAAAAGCTTTTGTGCTCTGCAGCCCATTTCAGCAAGTTCTTGACTTCAGCTTGAGTAGAAAAAATATTTGTTGATATATGCAAGCTAGGAGGGAGGTCCGGTCTGAAGTGCAACAGAAGTGCACAAGATACCCTCAGGTGCTGAGTTAGTTTTCTCAGAAGTGCACAATCAGAGTTGCTTGGTACTACAGAAAATCCTCGATGGATTTTCAAAGCCTTTGTCCCTGTTAAAGGCATGGCAGATTGCATTTGACAAAATTCTCATCTAGCTATTTAACTCCGAAGGCCTCCAGAATCCTCCGGGGGCGGGCCCAGACAGAAGGGCCAAGCTCCCCGTGAGGACGGATGGCAATTGCCAGGGAGAAAGTCAGCAAATTGTGATGTGACCATGACCATGACACAGGTTGGGAATTAAGGTTCCCAACAAGAACTAAAACACAAAATAAATAACATAAGAAAACAACAGCAACAAAACCAAAACAATTATGTATTAAATTGGTGGAGAGAGTCCAAGATACATAATGACAGTGAACGTTATGAAAACAGTGGCTGAAATCATGTTGCTTTGTGTAACAAAAGTGTCACATTCCACTTACCTAGCTGGCAACTGAAGAGTTCCCATTGGGGATTCTGAAGCACACGCCAAGCCAATATGTGCAAATACCCACAAGAACCACAGCCGTGATCCTTTAACATCTGGCTAGGAATTAGATAATGTTGCACCTTTTGTTATGCGAATCAACAGGATTTAAGCCATTAAAACAATATTGCTTTAATTAAACACCAAATGTCAAAGGGGGAGGGACCGAAGTCTTGCCTCACCCAAGCCTGCAGATTCTTCTGTTGGGATTCCAATAGCTTGGACAGCACTGTCCTGTATAAAAAAGGTAAAGGTCTCTCCCCTTCCCTCCAACCCCCGCACATGTGCGCTAGTTGTGTCTGACTCTAGGGGCAGTGCTCATCTCCATTTTCAAGCCAAAGAGCCAGTGTTGTGCAATTCCATGGCCATGTGGTTGGAATGTCTGGAAGGAAACACTGTTTTACCTTCCTATCTTTTACAGCAGTACCTATTTATCTACTTGTATTTACATGCTGTTGAACTGCTAGGTTGGCAGGAGCTGGGGCTAACAATGGGAGCTCACTCCGCTGCATGGCACCCGGGATTCGAACCACTGAGCTGTCGACTTTGCAGCCAACAGTTTCAGCACTCTAGCCCTCTGAGCCAACTGCCCTGTATACCCACTATCTGTATCTCCAAGGAGATGTATAGCATGGACTCCCAAGCATACCATAGCAAATGGGCAGGGCAATGCAGATGAAAGAAGCATTTTAAACATACAGGTTTCAAACAGCTTAAGGCAGGATTGATTCAGCACATATACTTGCCTTCATTGCTGCAGTCTCTGACACTCAGGGTTTTCCCCATTGGATCACTATGGGCTCGGTTCCACGTCCCTTTAAAAACAGTTTAAATTACTAAATAAATCGTGCCCAAAAATGCCGTCCTCATGGCCTCTGGACCTTTTGAAAAAAAGAAAAAGAAAAAAGAAAACCCGGTAATGCTCCCTTAAGCGAGGTTTCTGTGACTCACCTACCAGGCTGGGGAATTTTTGCCTCGCTTTCAAAATCCAGCTTTTAAGGAGGCAGATGCCGTGGGACCACGCTGATGATCCGGGTTTCTTTTTCTTTCTTTGTACATAGCACCCACCGGCTGTTCCTGGGGCCGATCGGTGCTGGTTTTTTTAATTTGCCTGCATATCGGAGTAACAGGAAGTTCAATCCCGTCCGACAAGCATTAAATTCCCCCAGAGAAGTGGTTCGTTTTTTTCCAAATGCTAGCGCCACCTGCTGGCCAAGGGGGCTGAACTGCACTTTAAAATTGAAAAAACAGATTTTGGAGTGAGAACTCTTCTCCCACATTTAAATCGCGTGATGGGAGGAAGAGGAAAAGCCGGATCTTCAGAAGATCAGGATCAAAACCCAGGTGTGATCACAGCCTATTTGAGGTCCCTAAAAGTTCTTTGGAAAATATAATTTGCCATATAAACATATTGTGTCCACCCCCCAGCACTTTCTTTTTCTAACAAAAGTATTTTGAAACTGATATAGTATTAGATGAAGGGAAGAAATTACATGTTCTGTGACAAAACCAGTGCTTTATAGCTCATTGTGTCAATTTGCCAGAGTGGCACCACAGATGCTGGTTGTCCCTTCCTCATCCTTCCAGCTGGCTGCCCTTCTCACAAGTCTTGGCACACCTCCCAAGTCATTCTCCATCACTGGCTGTCCAGTTCAGGCAGGATCCTGGGCTTCCCTTCCCCACCTCCTCTGGCAGCCAACCACTCAGACAAGGAGGCAGGTCAGCGAGTCTCTCTGAGCAGGTAGTGAGTGGTCAGATGATGCAGGAGGCAGAGAAGGGAAGGTTGGGCACTTGCCCAGACTTGACCACCAGCGAAGGAAGATGGTTTAACCCAGGCATGTTCAAATTTCAGCCCTCCAGATGTTTTGGACCACAACTCCCACAGTCCTTTGCCATTGGAAATACAGGCTTGGAATTCTGGGAGTTGTGGTCTAAAACATCAGGAGGGCCGAAGTTTGGACATGCCTGGTTTAACCTTTCAGTGTTGTTTCATGTGATATTATGTTCTTCCACTGACTTTCAACTTGCTTGGAAAGGTAGTCCAGCCTAAGTGCAGTTGGTTGTCCCACCTAGAGTAGACCAATGGAATAATATGCTGAATGGCTGGTCAATACTTTTGTGAACTCTGCTAATGCAGTTGATTTACTCTGTCTGGGGTTACCAGTTGAACTGAGCCTTCAGTCCTCAAAGGCAACTTAAATATTAGAATAAGAAGAATAAGGAAACATTTCACAAATGGGATTCTATTATTTATTAATTTATTTTTTATTAAGACTGCTAGTTTTATGAAATGTAAAACACACATCTTCATATTCTAACAGCCCAGAGATTATATGTGCCTGTCTCTTCCCTGTGACATACTGTATACACATAAACATACATGACATACTTCTACAGACACATGTCTCTCCCCCTTGCAAATAAGAAAATGAAGTTACAACCCTCAGAAATTATAATGGCAGGCACACAAAGACATAGTTGCTGGCACAGAATTCAATTAACAGATAGCAATCACCCTTGGGTGACTGTGTGAGGTAGAAATATACAGGCATGCTAATAAGTAATATCTTAAAGCGAAGGCGTTTATCAGCTAGCAGCCAGACATAGGCATGAGAGCAGGCAAACTGCATTGCTCTGGGATATTTAATAGAACCTGCTCACTTCATTTAAGGATTTTGTGTTTAATCATTTGGTAACATTTTAGAAAATGTTTAGGTTGGCAAACATTTCAAACAGAACTGCTGAGGTCAGAAAACCCATGGAGTTCTTTGCTGATGTGAAAATAGCCACAGGAGCAGCATGGGTTTTAGGTTGGCTTAACATTCTGGAAAAATGAAAAGAATATAGAGGTATTGGCCATCTTTTTGCCTTTTTGCCTTTTTGAACTTCTGTAGTGTGTGAACATGTGCAATAGGAATCACAGCGTTATCTTGGAAAACCTGCTGAAAGTGTTCATTAATACCAGCTAAGGCAATGAATCCGTTCCTGTGAACTTATTTATTTATTTATTTATTTATTTATTTATTTATTTATTTATTTATTTATTTATTTATTTATTGCTTGAGTTGGATTTCGGAAATGAAATATTTTAAATGTTCAAAGCTGCCACATAGACATGGGCACGGAGCGGCGAAAATCTCGTTTTCATTTTCGGTTCTCGTTCTCGTTACGTAATGGATAACGGTAACGAGAATTACTCCGCTCCAGCTCGAACCCGAACCAAAAAAGAAAAATTGGGTCTGATTTTTTGTTGTCGTTCATGGCATCGCGGCGATCGCGCGATGCCAAGCAGCATAGAAAAAAAGTTTTAAAAATAAAATAAAAAAACCCGATTCCCGGGCAAAAAAGCAGGCGAAAATATGCCTGCCTCAGTGAGGGCACCTACCAGAGAGGGGTGGTTTCTGGGGGTCCCTGGCCTCCCCCCCTCTCCTGTCCTGGGCTGCTGGTACCAGGCTGGGGGGGGCATCCTCGTCATCTCCATTTGCCATGCGGTGGGGGGGATCCAAAATGGCGACCACAATATTTATTTTGAAATCGTGGTCCAAAAACCCACCAAAGCACCACAGAAACATTTGAAAATTAGGTATTTTAAATGCCTGATTTTTTATAGTAGCAGCAGTGGGTTTTTCTTGCAATAAAACGTCTCCATTGATTTTATTTTATTTTTATTTTTTATTTTTATTTTTACACCTGCACAATGATGGGCTGGCCCTGGGATAGGACCATGCAAATTTTTGGACCCATTCCACCAATCGCATGGCCAGGTTTTGACTGAGACTTCTGGATGTGCCAGAGGGCATAAAAAGCCCCACTAACCCTAACCCAAACCCAAACCCTAACCCTAACCCATACGCCAGTACACTGTCCTTCTTAGTGGGTCAGAGGCACCCAGAGGTACAGCCCACTAACCCACCCTAACCTTAACTGTAACCCTAAGCCTAGCCCTTACCCTAACCCCAACCCTAACCCAGATCCGTACGCAAGTACACTTTCCTTCTTAGTTGGTCACAGGCACCCAGATAGGTGCATCCCACAGCCCACTATCCCCTACCCCTATCCCATTCCCTAACCTGTACGTCAGTACGCTAGTACGCTCCCCTTCTTAGTGAGTCAGAGGCACCCAGAGAGAGAGGTGTCTGCCACTTACCCCCCACCCTAACGTAATGTATGGTATGTGGCGGCTTCACGTTATGCTTCCTTTCCCTTCCCTTCTTAGTGAGTCAGACATCAGGCACCCAGAGAGGTGCCTCCCAGAGCCCACTTACCCTAACCCTAACCCCAACCCCAATCCCAAATGACAAAAGACAAACGGAAATGACAAATTTTTGAAAATTATCGCGACAAACGGAAACGACCCGAAACGGACCCGCCCCGACAAACGACAACTCGAAACATCATTTTTCCTGGTTGTGCCCATCTCTACTGCCACAGCTTTACTGTGCATTGCAATCTGCAAAGAATTTAAGAGAATACTAGAGAGAGAAAATGCTTCAAGTATATCAATTCATCTTAAAAAAAAATTCTGTGAAAGCCTGGAGCGTAACTATCAGTGCTGACCCAAGACATTCTTTTCTTTAAAGCAGGGAAGACTAAGTCCTGCTGCCCTAGTCAACTTTAGTTATTCTGGTACAGGACAAAGATAATCCTGAAAGCTCCTCTCTTCCTCAGTGGAAGTAAAAAAATAAATAAATAACATAAAACCATGACAAATTAAATAACTAGCAATCTTGAGATCAGGATGACCCAGTCCTTTAGACATTGTACTCTAAAAAGAAAATAAGGAAGGTGTTAGTTATTGTAGTTAATTTTATATAATTCATGTTTCATATAAAATACATGTCTTCGTTTCTGTTGCCTATCACCCAGAGAAGAAATTTGCTGGATGGGTGGTAAATAAATAAATAAATCTTACCATCTTCAGAGGGACTGACATCAATCAAATGTGCACATAATTGAAGATGTCTAAATGTTCCCATACCTCAGCATCAGGAAATCGGTCACTGCTTCTTTCTCCTACACATTCATATCTTTTAAAACTGTCAATCATTCTCCAACCCACATACAAAGACATTCCAAGAATGAAATGAAATGACATCTTTATCCTTTTCTCTAGGCAAAGCCAACAGCTACCTATCATATTGCACTTAACAACCATATGATGAGCCCTGGGGGTGGGGAGAAGGGGGGCTCACATGGCGGCTCTAATTTAGCAGAAGATTCAAGCTGGATGGATGGATCTGTCAGTTTCAGTTGTGTTCTTTTTCATTTAAAAAAATGGAGTTCTTTGTCTCTGAAATGTCATGATATTTAAAAACATTTAGGAAAACTCTCACAAAGAATGAAGACAAATAAAATTATGCCCCATCACTTAGCTTGTGTGACCTGATATGTAGTTAGGCTTTAATTTAACATAATAATGATGGCAACGACAATACTAAAACTTCAAGAAGGATCTCCACATGACACAGGAGGTATTTAAAATAATAATGATGGCAACAACAACAATACTAAAACTTCAAGAAGGATCTCCACATGCCATAGGAGGTAGAGGTCATTTTGCTTATCATGACAAATAGCACTGGGGAAAGCTATATTCTACCCAGAACTAGGACTCTGGGTGTTGCATTTTCCTTTGGACAAAAGCCTTAGGATTTAGTCCTGGGAAAGAAGTGCTACATCAAGGGTGGTGGTGGGAAGGCTTCCAGGGGATAAGAATGAAATGGGGATTTCCTGATGCATAACCCAATATTTTAATCATTATGTTACTATACTTTTTACGAAGCTTGGAAGTAGTTAGAGTGGATATAGGCTTTTTGATTTGTCTGGGTGTTGTTTAAAGCACACCCTGATAAGTAGCAGATAGACCATGCCTGAGGTCCCCACCTCTGTTGAGAGAGGTTCAATGTTCACATGAATGGCTTCCCTGACTCTTTTCTCAAAACACCTATCTTCTCTGTCTAATATGTGTATATCATCATCTTTGAATGAGTGCCCTTTATCCCTCAAATGGATAAAGGGCACTCATTCACCACCAAGGCAACAACCCATACTTTAGAGGTTTCAGCACCTTAGGCCATTGTTCACCTTAAGGCTATGGATACTATTGTCTACCTAACAAGCCAATTCAGGCCATTGTTCATCTTATGAGCCTATTTCAGACCGAGGTGACAAGAGGTCAAAGCTGACTATAAGATGGAGGACTCTCACTAGCTGTATTCAGACTGATGAAGCTGTTTGGATGAGCAGTGAAACATTTCTCTCTCTCTAGAAAAAGAAGTCCAGTAGCCATGACTCCACTTCCAGATTATATTTGTAAGAAAAGATGCAATATTAAAAATGGCCACTACAGGGAATTTCCAGAGATAATTTCTAGTACTTTCTGGAATGTTTTCAAGCAATAGATTACCTGCACAAGCAGTGATAATGATAACGATCGTCTGACCTCTGAAAAATAATGAGTAAAAATTTAAGATTTCTTTTAAACATTGGAACATTTAAATATTCATTCTATGTGTGCTGATTTCTTTGCTAACAATCTGTCTATAAAGTTAGCATTATATTGCACTCAACCACCCCCTCACAACTTAGAAAGATTCTTTGTAGATCTTGAGAACTTAAGGGCCCCTAGCTGCTTTTGTGCAGCAGCTTCTATTAGCTCCACCTACCACAGCCAACAGTGTGGCATGATGAATGTCACAGTCTAACAGCATCTGGAAGTCAATTCCACAATACTGATCCAAAGGAATCTCCTTGAAAAATAAGGTGAATGATTTCTGCTAAAAGAATCTTACTTTGTGTTTTTTTAAATAGATGATTGATTCTTTTGATGCTGTTGTTTCCATGTTCTTTCAATAAAGATAAAAAAAAATTCTGGAAAAAGTGAACATAATGTATAAGGTTGTCGAAACAACTGAATCAGCTCTTTCCGTGCCCAACTATGAAAGACACACAGACTGAAACAGACATTGCTTTACTCTTTGCTGAGGACTGAATATTTTCATAAGGATACTGGGATTTTCACCATTTCAGCAACTCAGGTTCTTTAAATTCATGAAATTCATGATAGATAAACCTACACGGTCCAGCAAATCTGAACAGGCTCTTACCCACTAAGGACTTAAGTACAACTGCCAAATGCATTTCAGAGATAGGATACAAACTGAATAGCCTTTTGATTATGATAATGGGTTCCTCTGACCCTTGTGGGGATGTAATGCCAGTTTCAACGGGTCTCTTAGACAAATCTAACTAAACTGTTGAGATTCACATTTGGCCCCAGATCTGGATTTCCACCAAGGGCTGCTCTAGATGTCAACATTTTAGTCAACTTGAGCAGAGGAATGGTCAACAGCAGAGTATAGAAAGTTACTTTTAAAAAGTAATTAGTTATCATTTCACCTCCAAGCTCCCATCTCAGCTAACATGTCATTTTTTTAAAAAGTTACTTAATACTTTCCCATTTCTTAAAATACAAAAGCAGTCCTTTTTCCAAGGAGAAAGGCAGGGTAAAAATACTCTAAAACACACAATAAAAACAAACAAACAAACAAACAAACAAGCAAATATAGGACTCGTTATTTATAACTAGTCGCCTTCAAGATGGTGATGCCCAATAAGGTCATGTAGTGGACAGAGAGAAGGATTAGGACTCAGGATGTTGGTTTCAAATCCCTGGTTGGCTGTGAAAACTAACTAGAGTGAAAGCACACTTCAAAGATCACATTTGCCTTGGAAGCCCATACTGGTGTTATGACTTTTTGCCCACTGCCCTACCACACTTAGGTTTTGAATCACCTTTTGCTTAAAGTCAAATCACCTTAAAAATCACTTACCTCACTTCCAATCGCTTTTTCTGTGGAGCTCCCTTGGCCATGTCCCTTTTTGACCGCTGTGTTAGTTTTTCTTGCAATGGCCACCAGGGGTGGTGGTTTTTTAAAACTGATTTCTAGACTTCTTTTTGAAGCGATTTGTCTCAAACTATGGACACCATGCACTGTTTTTCCCCAGGTTTCCTCCTATGTATGCCTCCTCCTGCCATCAGAAAACCCCCAAAAGAAATCCTCCTGCACTGTAATCATTTCCACTGACTTCTCCGGTCCTTCTACTTCCACTTTTGGGTACAATTTTGCTTTTTCCAGTCACAGAAGTAGGCTAACAAAATCAATGCACCACGCTGTAAGTAATCTAAAGGGAGAACCAGAAAATTAGCTATATTACTTTGAATCGAAGAACAACGGCATGACATCCTAAACTAAATTCCAAAATAGAAGCAGATAATGGGAAAATGTTGGACTAAATTGGGACAAAAAGTGGTTTAGCAAAGTGCAAACGGGGAGACCGGTTCTTGAGAAAACACCCAAGTGTGGAATGCTGAATCGCTTCAGTGACCACATGACCAGGGGAGGGCAAAAGGCAATTTAAAACAAAAAGCGGTTGCTGTTTGAAGTGCAATAGTGGCCTTGGTGGCATATTACATATCAACTTCCAAGATCTGGGAAGGACATTAAGGAGCCAGAAAAACTGATTAAACACACACACACACACACACACACACACACACACACACACACACACACACACACACACACACACACACACACACACACACACACACACACACACACACACACTTTAATTTTGTTAAAGTTTTCACCAGAAATCTATTGTGGAGTCTCTGCATGTCCCCATCTCTAGGACCTAGAGAGATGGGAAAATATTATGTGTATAAACAGATAAGTTTAATTGAATGGAGTTAAATAAAAACTGGCACTGGTGTTATAGAGGTGATCTGTAGAGGTGAACTGTTCCTAACCGAATCCACACACAGATAATTTTGAACTCATAAAGACAAATATCCTCCAGCTTCTGACACATTAGGATTAATTTTTGGATACAAGTTCCTGGAAAAGACTTACAAACATTGTGGCTAGCAACACAGATAATGTCACTGGGCAAAGCTGAAGCTCCTAGCTAAATAGGGTTAAGATCTGAGATCTCCCTTACACCTGACCCTCCTGTTACTTTTGGCAGATGTAAATTCTAGTTCTACTAATAATACCAAGCAGAAGGTCCCCTCCAGCATAATAAGTAATTTCTTTGCAGATTCCTACCTGCACAATGGCGATGCTTCCACAAATGGTGCAATCCTGCTGGCAGATATTTCACTCATTGGATGCTTAGTATTGTGATGTGTCAGGTTTCAAGTGTCAGGGCTACAACTTCTTAACACAGATCATTATTGTCTGTTGGCCAAGCCATTAGTTCAATCTGAATGTCATCTTCATAACAAGTGCAGGTAGAGACAAGATCAATGGGAGTCTATTTGCCCAAGGTTTCAGGAATCTGGACTGGCAGCACAGAATGATGTGCAGACAAGAGGTGAACTTCAGTATTGTCACCTACAAATTCTCCATTGGTAATACACACAAAATTTAAAACTCTCAGTTATTATTTCCTTGGTTTTAAGATGTTTCTTATTAGCACCCAGAGAACCTTGAAATGCTGGCTTGGCTATCCATTGTCTTTCTTTGGGCCTCATATCTGCTGCACTCTTTTTGTCTTCTGGTACTACTCGTCTCCTGATTGTACTGCTCTCAGCCACTTGTGGAACAACACCAAGTACCAGAGCACTGAATTCCCTTTCCACACCAGCCTAGCTATATGAGGTCTTCCTCCTCTTTGTAAGCTGACTCAACAAAGTGAGTGATGATAAGTAGAATATTAGCCTCACTAAAGAATTTTCCTGACTTTCTTAGATCTCTTCATCTTCCAACACAAACAGAGCATAGTGGCATAGAGGGAGGCAAGTATTCCAGAGCACTGACAGCAGCTCTGAGTAGAAAATTGCCAAAAACCTGATGTTAATAGCTTTTAGCTGGTTATCAATACTACCCATTTGAGTTATTTTGGCCCTCAAAGTTTACCACCCATGGCTGTTCCATTAGACTTCTGCTTCATCAAATATTTGATGTTAAGCTTTTCTTTTGCTTCTTTTGTGTTTGTATGGCACTGCCTCCCAGAATGTCTTGTTGATCTTTGCCCTTTAACCTCTATCCAGTTCCTGATCAACATCCCACCCCCTTTTGTAAAACCATTCCCACCTCACTCTCACACCCTACTAGAAGTACATCCTGTATTGAATGGAAAGAAAACATACCATATTCCTTCTCTACTATTTCTGCCTCAACGTCCATCCCATCCCTTTCTTGTGATTTTTGCAAGCTCTTTCAATAAGGGACCTCTCATCTTTGTAGTAGAGATGTACTTGTTTATCTCCTGTGCCAGAATGAATAATAGAATCATAGAATCATAGAGTTGGAAGAGACCTCAAGGGCCATCCAGTCCAATCCCCTGCCATGCAGGAATGAGAGTAGCTTATTTCAATCCTCACTGGAGAGAAGGGGAAATCTCACTCCAAAGTTCATTTGTTTCAGTAGAGTTCCCAGTCATCATCATTATCATCACTGTCACGGCCACATTTATTATTTTAGTAACCAAAATGATGTGCAATAAAATACGCAGATATTATAAAATAAAATATTATTTATGAAAAAATTAAAATCTGTTTTAAAGACCAGTTTTCAAGTCAAGCCAAAATCTGTGCAAAAAAACATATTTGGGCTGTGTACTAGGTGATGGTGATCTTGTCCCAGCCTGGTTGCATTATTTGGGAAGTTGCTCAGAGGACCTCCACCTGCCATACAGGAAAGGTGCAAAAGTAGAGAAAGCATTTTCCTCAGACATTATTTGGACGTTGCAGGTCTTAACATAATTCACAGATGAAAAGGGAATAAAATCAGGTATTGGATAAACTGTAACTGAATCCACTGGCATTAATTGGTGCAGTGTCATCAAAGGCCTTAATTTTACAGCAGTCTTTAGGAAGTCCTTTTCATCCTGTTGTGTTTAGATTGATGCCAAAAGGCCCCCATAAAATATTAATATGATGTTGCTAGAAATAAAAGCAATCAGACGGCAGTCTTAAAACAACTTGCCTGAAAAGAATAAGTCATGTTGTCCCTGCGGGAAAATTTGTGTTGTTTGAACCAAAACTTCTCTCCTGTCCAGTAGAAAATTCCCTTAATGGAGCTTCACTTCTTTTTTTAAAAAAAAAATGGTGCTAAACATATTGTTCTGTTTTATTCTCTGCCCTGCATATTGGAAGGTAGTCTTGTGGTGGAATATGTCAGCATTTCTAGGGCAGGATGGCATTGAGGTCAATGGGAATGCATTCCGGAGCAGTATGTGGCCTATAGGCCAAATGGGCCAGTTCTGTAGGCTGCTAGGTTACTGACATTTTAGAGAGCCACTCCATGCAGTTGTGGTGGTTGATTCTATATAGTTTAATCAGTAACAAAATGTCTTGTATAATGTTGAAATTATAGAATTAGCTTGGGTGGAGATCCAGACTACACTTGGGATACTCATGCTCATATTCCTGAGGATACAAATGAAAATATTGGCACCACAGGTGCCAGTAAAGCCCAATACCCTGTCTTAGAGCTGAACAGGCCACTGGCCAGTCTTAGTGCAGCATGCATTGCGAGACCCTCATCATTCTAGCCATGCCAATGGCAGTAGAAGCTTGGCCAACTATTCTCCACCTCCCTGTGCAGCCGTTCACTTCACTGCAGGCTTGGAGGAGGGACGGATAGGTTCCCTGCTCTGATGATGGCTGGTCAATAGTATGGGGAGGCAAGGAAGAACTGGTGAATTCCTGATGATATTTCCGTGGCTAGAATGATGATAGCCACACATGCTGCAGTAATAGTGGTAAGTGGCCAGTCTGGTTCAGGGGAAAGATACTGGGCAGTATCAGCACCTGTGGTGTCAATACTTGTACAGTATTTGTACCTCAGGGCAATGAATACAAATGGCTCGAGTCTAATCCAGCCCTTTCCTGTGCAGAGCTGCCAAGTATATATTGTTTTGGTCTCTGGCTGTGGAGCCAGAAGTTGGGAGTTCAATTCCCCATTGTGTCTCACTGTCAGGGTGTGTAGTTGAAGATCTATAGGGTCCCTTCCTGCTCTGCAGTTCCAAGATTATTATCATTATTGCTGTTGGCATCTATAGCCAAATCAAAATCAAAATTCTAAGATTAAGACTGCATTTCACATTGCACCCCTACTAAAGGAGCTCCACTGGCTGCCAGTCAGCTATCATGCACAGTTCCAAAGGGCTGACCTTTAACCTACAAAAGCACTGTACAACCTGGGTCCTAGCTACCTCAAAGATCAAATCTCACAGTATGAATCAACTCAGGTGCTAAGGTCATCAAGAGAGGTCTTTCTTTCCATCCTGCCTCTTTCACAGGTATACCTTGTGGGAACACATGAAAGGGCCTTCTCGGCTGCTATGTACAGACTCTGGAACTCCCTCCTACTGGAGGCCAGGACTGCCCCATCTCTGCTGGCTTTCCAGACACAAGCAAAGACCTTTCTCTTCAGGCAAGCTTTCCCTGAATGATGGACTACCTACAGTGTTTTTTTATGAACCTACCATACATGGCTACACAGACTTTGTGTTTATAACCACTGATAACTTTGTGTTTATATCTCTCCTTGTGTGATTGCATTGACACTATATTATTCAAAAATGAAAAATAAAATAAAAATCCTCACTAGTCAAGCTGGCTGAGCCGACACTGTATCAGTTGAGGCTTTGCTGAATCCCACCTCCTCCAAGTCTATGGTTGCTAGAAATTACTTAGGATCACCTTGACATTGCCCTAACGTTATGCTAGCATAGTTGCTATGAGGCTGGGTTGAGAGTGGGTTAAATCTGGCTTATCTTCAGCCCCACTCTTCCTCTTATCATTCCCTTTCTTTGGCTCATCAGCCATCACAGGCCAAGTTGTGCCAACAAACCAGAGATCAGACAGCACAAAGTGGCAATTAAGGCATAGGGGCGCATACATGCATCAATTTCAAGAGGGAATAGCAACTATGCTGGATTGTTGCAGCAGTAAAACAATCTTAGGGCATCTCAAAGACTTCTTCCTAGCATTTTCCCCACAGATGCAGGGTCTTATTTTCAGATCCTGAAATGCCACTTTTCCCCATCAACTGTTTCTTCAGGGTAAAGGCTGAAGATCTGCATGCCCTAATTGATGGTGTCCTACCATCTCTGTTTTGGTTGCCCATGTAGAAGTAGGCCATTGGCTTTCAAGTGGTATGCAGTTTGGGCAACGATGGAAAATGCTGCTCTGAGGACATGTCCATACCAGCAGAGCCAACTTTCTTTCACCTTCTCTGTTACTGATACCAAACCTAGTTGCTGTAGGGTAGTATCATTTGTGACGTGGTTGAGTTGTTATCTTAAAATATTGGGTAACCCTTTCTAAATAGTCCCCCTCTGGCACAAGACCAGCAAGGACAAGCGAGCTGAGAGCTAACATAATTTATTGAATAAAATTACAGGGATCAGCTGGGGAATTATCTTAAATCAGAGAAGACCCCTAACAAACAAACAAAACAACAACAACAAAACAGAAGTTTGATCAATTTCAAAGTCATAAATATGAAATTTCAAAGTCATAAATATGAAATTCTATGTGTGATTGGTTGAAATGTACACTATTTTGGATCC
Source organism: Phrynocephalus forsythii (assembly GCA_029282475.1). Taxonomy (NCBI): domain Eukaryota; kingdom Metazoa; phylum Chordata; class Lepidosauria; order Squamata; family Agamidae; genus Phrynocephalus; species Phrynocephalus forsythii. Next base: position 85,269,579 of record JAPFRF010000002.1, read on the forward strand.
TTTCCATCATTGGTTCTTTGGTAATCAATATCAAAATTAATTGGCTTTTCTTGATCCCCTCCTGACTCTTCCTGACCCCCTCTGTATATCCTAAACATTTCCCTAAATTCCTCACCTCTCTGTCTCTTTGTTTTTGATGTACCATCCTCCTCTGTTGTTGATGGTTTTGCTGTTCTGTTTGGGGCAGAACATGTGAGGTCTGTTCTTTTTCATGGTAATGAAGTGGCACTGTTTGATCTATCCTGAGTTCCTGTAAGGTAAGGTGAAATGCCATAGGCTAGGCTTTCTGAACTTTTTTATCTGGTGCCATTTGACATAACTAGGCAGAACAGAGACTAAGATACTTTCTACCTTCTACAAAAGCTAAATATTCTCAGCATCAGCATAGGGAGATACCCAACTTTCAATGGAGCATATATGTTTCCATGGCATGGAGGTGTCTCTTTTTGCCCATTAATTCTGTCCAGTACTCAGTGTCATGGTGAAAGACATGAGGCATGACTGCCTCTCAATCTCAGGCACATGAACACACATGAAAACAGCAACACAACCGTTGTTTGACACGCCCTAATAAATCAGCTTATAACCCTCTTGGATGTCCTTTGATTTCTGGCACTTCCATTTGGTCTCTTGAAGGCATGCAATGTCAATAAAGCAAAATTTCAGAACTTTGACCAGTTCACAGCTGTGTCCAATCAATGTTCTGATGTTGCGTGTAGCAGTTTGTTATGCAGAACTAAACCTGACTGCAATATTAGGATATCTGTGGCATTTTTGTCCCAAAAAAGCAGCACCTCAGAACCTCAGAATGCATAAGCCTCAATGCCAGGTAGAAATTTTATTTGCAAATTAAATCCATCTGGCTTGAAACAAACTATTAGATTTATGAATAAGAAAATTTTAGGAGAAAAATATTCAGCAATTAATTTGAATATTTATTTATTTATTTAATTTGTCTTTATGGTGTCTTCCTGGTGGGGAACTAGCATCTAAAGGAGCAACAAATTGCATAGACTAATAAAATAAACAAATAAAACAAATTAAATCCATCTGCTACTTAAATTAATCCTTGAAACATTTCCTCCCCCATCTTAAGGAAAGTGATTCCGCACCTCTTTTCCCACCTTGCTACTATTAGATTTATGTAGAATCAGAGAAAGTTTTAGGATGAAAAATATTCAGCAATTAATTTGAATATCTATGCCAAGCAACAGAGAATTAAAGGCATGTTTTCTTAACTCAGAGACAGAGAATGCCACATACTGGGCTGGAGATTGAGTTACATTATACATGGTTCAAAAATATTGTGAGAAAAATCAGTAGGAACTTCTAAACTGTTGTTACTAAATGGCAGAGATGCAGAAAAGTTTGTTAGCCAACCCACAGATTCTCCAGAACTGTTCCCCAAGCAGGAGTTTTGTTTGTGGTTAATTTTATTAAGGCTTGGGAAGACTATCAAAGGAAATGGGATGATGAAAATGATAGCCAAATTTCATTTTTGAAAAATTGCTTACAGCTAATCTACAAATGAGATACTATAATTTGTATCCTGTTCCCAAATCAAATCATCCTGATGGTTTGACACTGGCAGAGTGTGAAGCTTAAATCTCAAGTGGGCTGAGAATCACAGCTGTGTGGATTATTTTGTCTTTCTCAGCTCAAAAGGAGCCACAGCCATTTGGACTTAGATTTCAGTCAAAGAAAGAAAGAAAGAAAGAAAGAAAGAAAGAAAGAAAGAAAGAAAGAAAGAAAGAAAGAAAGAAAGAAAGAAAGAAAGAAAGAAAGCTTTTCAATTGTGTCAGATTGTGTCAGACCTTGAGAACTTAGATCCAAGGTCAATCAAGAGCTTCTCAAATGAAAACAAAATAATACAGTAGCAACTTGAAAAGATGCAATCCTGGGCATTTTAATGCCCTTGTTACAGTCACTTTTTGTAGCATGACCTTCTTAGACTCTGACGTATCCAGCTGTCGGTACAACAGGCTCATTCATTCCTTTGCTGAGAAGGAGAAAAAACACCCTCTAGAATTGCAAACACAGGAACTGGGAAGCTACAGCATGTTCCCAAGGAAGCTTTGTACACCCACAAATACTTGACAGAGGGGAATCTGCAGCTTGGAGAGCATAAATGAAAGCTGAGGGAGCGCCAGAGCAGTGAGGCCTGGTTAGGAAGTAGGTTTTTTTGCCTCTCCTTTATTAAAAGGGGAAGGACTGAACAAAAATAGAAAGTAGGGCCACTTCCTTTCCTTCTCCCCTGTTGCTGCTCATGCTGCTCTCTCTCTCTCTCTCTCTCTCTCTCTCTCTCTCTCTCTCTCTCTCTCTGTGTGTGTGTGTGTGTGTGTGTGTGTGTGTGTTTGTGTTTCTGTTTGTGTGTAGATCTCTCATATGCTAAAGAAATTTGGACTGCTGAAATGAGTCCCAGCAGGAAGTATGAGTCACCCAGCACACAATAGATAAGAGAGTTTGCTTTTTTTTCCCCTTGTTTGTTTGCTTGGAAAGGAATGATGGGAGAAGATTAAAGCAAAACAATTAGATGATGAGTACCCTTGTGAAATGGCCACTTTAAATGACCCAAGGGGCACTGCAATTTTTTGCTGAGGCTTCAACTGGACTGCAGAGTAAGAATGGCAGGAGGGGACACTGCCAGGGAAGGAAACAAAAGCATTAAGTCCAGGGAATAATTGAAACCTGGGTGAGCTTCAGGTTAATTGCAACTCCTGAACTGGGCAAGGAGGCCTCGGTAGTCTACCCACCCACACTACTGTCACTGTCCATTCCCTTTTTTTGTTTGTTTATTTTGTTTGTTTATTTTATTATTATTATTATTATTATTATTATTATTATTATTATTATTAATTATTATTATTATTATTAGCCAGCATTTTTGACAAAACCACATTAACCACACTGCCACCTTTAATATGCCTGGACATTTCTATGATAATGAGGGAATCAGACCAGGGGCGTAGCGCCCAGGGACAAAATCAGTTTTCGTGCTCCCTACCTTCTCTCTCTCTCTCTCTCTTTCTCTCTCTCACTCACTCACTCTCTCTCACTCACTCACTCACTCAACACACACACACACACACACACACACACACACACACACACACACACACACACACACACACACACACCTCCCTCAGGCACGCACACAACACTTCTGCTTCCTCTCGTGAACCTTCCAAACTTTCCTTACCGACAGAAAGCCACTGCAAGCAAGTTCCCAAACTTGACAGCCAGACCGAAAGCCAGATGCTACCTTGCACACTGGTCTTGCAAACTTGGTCAGCCCATCCCAGCCAGCCAGCTAGCCTGGGCTGTACATGTGCTTAAATGTTTTTATTGTTTTAATTGTCCATTGCCTTTTTAACGTTTTAACTGTTTTAACTGTTCATTTTAATTGTAAGCTGCCCAGAGACCTTTGGGTAGTGGTCGGCATAAAAGTTGTATAAATAAATAAATAAATAAATACTGCTCGCTACAGGGAAAGCCAGGTGGACGGCTCGATCAGGGTGGTGGCGGCGGCGGGGACGGAGAGGGGACTCAATCGGGAGGAGGGGAACTGCTCCCCAACACTATACCAAGACCATCCCTTTGTCCTGCCCTGCTACTGAGAAACAAAGGAAAAGGAGCCTGCACCCACGTGTAGAGCCCTCGTACACACAGCCCCTTGTTTACATCAGCTGCAGGAAAGGAGTGGGGAGAGCACATCCCTTGTTTGCTAATGTCATCAATAGTCCTTCTGCCCCTTCTGCCCCCTCTTCCTCCTCCTTCCTGGCTCCGGACTCCATCTCTGTAGCACCTGGCAGCCCAGCCCAGTCTCACTGGGCTCTACCTCCCTCCTGCTTGGGTGCACCTGCCACGCCCCCTGCCCCCCTGACTGGGGGCTGCTCCATTGGGGTAGGAGCACTGCCGCTTGAGGTGCCAGGGAAGCCTCTGCTGGTGGGAGGGCACACAGCGTCCTCCTCTGGCTCCCCATCCAGGCACCCCCAGTTTGCTGTGCATCCCAGGGCAAATGCACCCTTCCCCCCTGATATGCCTATTAGTCAGACACCACTTTGTATGGTTTTAAAACAAAACAGAGTAGGCTTATTGACTTATAATCAGATGTTCAATACTGATGTTATTGCATTGGTCAATCCAGTAATGTACAATAATATGTCATCGAACAGCTTCTTATTATTAATACAGTTTCTTTTCAATATTACGAGTTTCTCAATAATAACATTAACAAAAAACAGTTCCTAGTCAGACCCTATCTTAACAGATGTCAGTTCCTGACCCAATTCTGATCCAGTCCCTATTATTATTATTATTATTATTATTATTTATTATTATTATTATTATTATTATTATTATTATTATTATTGGGCAGTTCATGGATCTCATTGACACACTGCTTGTTTAATTTGGCTTCCCCTTCTTAACAATTGGTTCTACTGGCATCTTCTCAGAAGAGCGTGGGCCCCTTGCTGGGCCCTTGTAAACAAACAAACAAACAAACAAACAAACAAAACACCGACCATCCCACAGTGCTAGACTTGTCGGCTTGTGTTAAAAAAAACTAAAAAAATGCAAAACAATTTTTTAAAAAAATTCATTTTGTAACAAACAAAATGAAATGGGGGGGGATGAAAAATGAAACGCCATTATGGCGTTTCATGCCCATCTCTACTTACCAGGGCTGACCCTGCTTAGCTTCTGAAATCAGGCAAGATCGGATGTGCTTAGGGCAAGCATGTCCAAACGTTGGCCCTCCTGATGTTTTGGACCACAACTCCCAGAATTCTAAGCTTAGATTGCCAGTGGCAAAGGACTGTGGGAGATGTGGTCCAAAACATCTGGAGGGCTGAAGTTTGGACATGCCTGGCTTAGGGCATCTGATGTAGCAAATTAATCTCTCAATTTCGGGCATCTGATGTAGCAAATTAATCTCTCAATTTCTAAGATTTAATTTTAACTAACTCTTTTTAAACCTTATGGCCCAAGCTGTGCATCACCTCCTTTAGTCCTTTCTGATTGATGTTCCACAGCAGCATGACTTACAGTGTGGCCTGTTTAAAGCAGTTTAGAACATAGCATGATAAAAGTATCAGCCACAGCCCCGCAGATAGCTAGGCTGCTTAAACCTCATTGAAGGCAACGATTGCAGCCGTCGGCACAAATCATTTCTGAGTCGGCAAAAACAAGACAGCCTCGCGTCTCAACAGCAGAGGTGCACGCCCGCCTCCTCCACATAGCCGTGAGCATTAATACCCTGAAAACATCTTCATATTTCATAGGCCAGTTGGAAATTCAGATCCATATATTATTGATTCAGACAAGATGTGTACAGCTCTTTGTGAACACATGAATTGCTCATGACAGTTTTCTCATGGCTGTGAAATATAACATGAAAAATAGCCCAGCATTGCCTTACCCTGCAAAATTCAACATGTGTGGTTTATTTTGAAATCTGAAGCTTTCCAGAAATATCCATGATAGGATTATGGACCCTAGTTTGACCTGCTACAAACGGAACACACACTGACATACGATGAAGAGATGCACCTAGGTTGTTGTGTGCTGAAGAGCAGGAATTAAAATTCAGGCTCAAGGGGTACCCGGGTTCTCCCTACTTTTGTCTGAAGAAATGGCAGATCTAAAATCTGCTACTTTGGCTGCGAAAAAAGCAACCCTTGTGTTTCAGTTTTTTAAGTGGGAGAGCATCCGACACTAAAATCAGCTTAGGATGCAATATATAGCTGTTCTCTGATTCCCTCCCCCATTACAGACTGTTGCTGCAATAAACACTCAGGAATTATGGGCAGTTGAGTTGTCTTTTCCCAAAGATGCAGTTCTGATATTGAAATACTGCCATCTCCAGCCTTCAAACAGCAATGATAATACTGCTGGGAAAATATACCTTTTCTCCTTCAGCTAGGCATCTATCTTGGGAATCTATCAACCAAGCAAATCCCAGTTGAATGTAACATTGATACAGAACCATAACCAATCTTGGTTATCCAAAAAGTTACATTTAGACCTTTGGAATATCTATGTTTGTTATATCCTTTTTTCATATTTAATTTTTTATATCCAAATTTTATAGTGTATATTTGTATAATGGATTTTTAAAATTTTATTTCATCTCTATTATCTTTCCCCCCTCACTTTACACATTTTGTGCACCTACCCTTCTTGCTTGTTCTTTATATTGGGAGCTGTGTAACAAGTAGTGAAGTGAAATCTTTATTTACGGTCTTCGACCAAAGTACTATATATGCAATCTAAAATCAGGTGTAATATAAATAATAAATATGAGCAGCAAGGTCCAGTCAAAAATTACTAATCATGCATACCACACAAAAATAAAATTTATAGATAAATATAGTAATAAACTAGATATGCTAAATATTTAAATTATGGATAAAAACAGGAATAAAAAGAATAATATTCTTATATATAACAAATAAAATATTAAAATATTAAATATATATAACAATTAACATAAAAACTAACCATGAGTAAATTTCCCCGATGTGGGATTAATAAAGATTTATCTTTTTATTTATTTATTTATTTATTTATTTATTTATTTATTTATTTATTTATTTATTTACCATCCGTCCATCTTCCCGAAAGAACTCTGGGTGGTTAACAAAATGGGAAAACAAACCCAATAAAGAAACAGTACATAATCAAAACAGAGGATAGAAAAATAAAAAGTATATATCAAGTAAATAATAATAATAATATTTCTTATAATAAAAAGTTATAATAAAATTATAAAAATATTTATTATAATAAAAAAATATATATATATATATATATATATATATATATATATATATATATATATATATATATATATATATATATATATATATATATATGCATGTTAGGGTGGATCATGTTAGGGTGGTTTCTTCCCGTGTAGAAATCTGGTTGTTTTGGCGACGTTTCGACGAGGTCTCACTCGTCATCTTCAGGCTGGTGTTCTGGCTTCTTTCTTCTTGAAGCAAAGCGTGGTCTCAGTTGAAGTCCTTCTATAAATACTGCTGGGGGTGTGTGGTTTGCTTGCTTTGTTGCTGATTGCAGGTTCCTTTGTTCCTTTGTTCTTTTGTGATCTGCTGTGTGGCTGAGGCGATCGTTAAGGGATTAACTGCTGATGGCTGTTTAGATGGCTGTTTACATGCTGGTGGGTTAGATGGCTGGTGGGTTCTGGCAGTATCCTGGGCTTTGGTGGAGTGGGGTCCTGTGTCTTGTGAATTCATTTTGGTCTGGCTACGTGTCTGTGGTCTCCCAATGTTTTTGGGGTGTGTGAGTGTGCTCCATGTGGTGACTGGAGTGGGGTGCCGCAGTAGATGGTGCAGTCGTGGTTTTGTTATTGGATGGTGGTTTCGTTTCATCTGTGGGAAGGGTCTGGGTTTGTGTTTGGTGTGGATGGAAGGTGGTGGCATCTTGTGTCCTTTTGGACCTGGTGTCAGTCTTTGTGACAGAGGCTCGTCTGTTGACCAGGGCTAGTTTCAGATGTCAGGCAAGCGGGAGGTGTCATCACGTTTATTCATGTTGTTTGGGTGTTTCTCTATTTCAATGGCTTCCATGATTATTCGACTGTTGAAGTGTTCAGTTTTGGAGATGAGTTTGGTTCTTTCAAAGTCAATTTCATGACCTGTTGTTTTTATGTGCTGGAAGAGAGAGGAAGATTTTCTTCTTTTTTGACTGCGTTCTTGTGTTCTGCGATGCGTGCGCTTATTCTCCTGTTTGTTTGTCCGATGTATGTGGCTGGACAGACTTTGCATGGTATTTCGTAGAATCCTTGGTTTTCTAGCTCAATCTTGTCTTTGGGGTTTCTTAAAATGTTGGCTATTTTTTGGTCGGTGCAAAAGGCTGTCTTGATATTGTGTTTGTGGAGAATTTTGCTGATTTTGTCTGTGGTGCCTTTGATGTAAGGGAGGAGGGCGGTGCCGTTGTTCTCTTCTGTTTCTTGGTTCTTGGGGGTGTTTCCTTTTGGATTAGTTTGGTGATGGTGTTTTTTGGAATCCGTTCGCAATTAAAACATTCGAGAGAGAGTGTAATTCAGTTTTTAGGTGGTCTTTGTCAGCGAGGCGTTTGGTTCTGGAGATGAGGGTTTTGCTACGGAGTTGATCTGTGCAGGGTGGTGGTGTGATTGTGCATTTAAGTAGCGGTTTGTATGTGTTTATTTCTGGTAGATGGTATGTCCTAAGGAGCCGTCGGGTTTTTTGTAGATTAGGACGTCCAGGAAGGGAAGTTGGTTGTTGGCTTCTATTTCCATAGTGAATTGTATTTTGGGGTGTAGGCTGTTGAGATGTGTGAGGAAGTTGTTCAGTTTATCTTTCCCGTGTGGCCAGATAACAAAGGTGTCGTCAACATATCTGAGCCAGAGTTTGGGTTTATGTTCGGACTTCTGTAACGCGTTGGTTTCAAAGTGTTCCATATATAGGTTTGCGATGACCGGTGAGAGGGGTGATCCCATGGGTGCTCCTTCTATCTGTTTGTATCTTTGTCCATTGTGGATGAAGTATGTGTTGGTTAGGCAGTGGTTGGTCAGATCTAGGATGTGTTTGGGGGGGTTATATTTGTTGTGGATAGCTGTCAAGGCTTCTTGAATGGGCACTTGTGTGAAGAGCGAAACAACATCGAAGCTCACGAGTAGGTCATTGGGTTGTAGGTCTTGTTTCTTTATAATTTCTATGAAGTGGAACGAGTTTTGTACGTATGAAGTGATGGATTCTGCATAGGGCTGGAGTTGTTTGGCAAGAAATTTGGCGAGGTTTTGTAGAGGTGAGCCTATGGAGCTGACTATGGGTCTGAGAGGTGTTCCTTCTTTGTGAATTTGTGATTTCTACACGGGAAGAAACCCGAATCCACCCTAACATGCATACCTATACCCGTGAAAATCTACGAAAACAAATATCCGACCTCTACGGGGAGGAAACCTTCCAGCTGACCAGAACCTACGAGAAACTAGAAGTCCGAAGAGCCACCATCTTATGTGACATTGCATTCCTACGCAACTGCCGAGACAAAAATGTGATCCCCACAAGCTTCCAACTGAAATTCCACTCAAAAACCCCATCCAGCGAAAGGATCCTGAAAAGAACAGAACTAGCCCTAATCAGAAGCGAACTACACAGGAAAAGATACCTACTAGATCAAACCAACAGAGACCTACTCACTCTCCACCTCAAACTCAGCAACAAAATCCACCCAACACTCTGGAACAAATCCAAGCAACTTGCCGCCTGGAGAGCTGAAACAGAGACCTCCCACAAGACAGACACACACACCAACAAACTCCACAAACTGAAAAACGCCAGAAGCCCAACCCCCACAACAGCCCATGAAACAAACAGTTCACAACATATCAGACAGGACACTCACCATCGCAGAGACCAAAGTCCTTTCCAAAGGATTCAACTTTGCAGTCGCCCCCAGACACATCCCCACCGAAAACATCATATGCGGAGTGGAAGCCAGCCTAACCAAAATCAACCCAGATGAAGCCAACAAAATCAGACTCGAAGTCACCAATGTCCTCTGCTCCAGCAAACCACCCAGAAGCAATTTACACAAAGAAGAACAAAAAGCCCTCTCCAACCTGAGGAAAGACAACAACATAATCATTCTCCCAGCAGACAAAGGCAATGCCACAGTGGTGATGAACACATCCGACTACCAAGCCAAACTATCCAACCTACTACAAGACCCTGCTTACATACCTTTGAACACAGACCCCACCACCTACCTGGAAAAAATCACCAAAGCCAAAATAAAAGCCTCTCCCTTAAGTGAAGAAATCAAGCCAAGCATCATCCCCAGAGAGAAATCATCCAGATGCCCCAAGCTCTACGGCCTCCCAAGATTCACAAAGAAGGAACACCTCTCAGACCCATAGTCAGCTCCATAGGCTCACCTCTACAAAACCTCGCCAAATTTCTTGCCAAACAACTCCAGCCCTATGCAGAATCCATCACTTCATACGTACAAAACTCGTTCCACTTCATAGAAATTATAAAGAAACAAGACCTACAACCCAATGACCTACTCGTGAGCTTCGATGTTGTTTCGCTCTTCACACAAGTGCCCATTCAAGAAGCCTTGACAGCTATCCACAACAAATATAACCCCCCCAAACACATCCTAGATCTGACCAACCACTGCCTAACCAACACATACTTCATCCACAATGGACAAAGATACAAACAGATAGAAGGAGCACCCATGGGATCACCCCTCTCACCGGTCATCGCAAACCTATATATGGAACACTTTGAAACCAACGCGTTACAGAAGTCCGAACATAAACCCAAACTCTGGCTCAGATATGTTGACGACACCTTTGTTATCTGGCCACACGGGAAAGATAAACTGAACAACTTCCTCACACATCTCAACAGCCTACACCCCAAAATACAATTCACTATGGAAATAGAAGCCAACAACCAACTTCCCTTCCTGGACGTCCTAATCTACAAAAAACCCGACGGCTCCTTAGGACATACCATCTACCAGAAAAAAACACATACAAACCGCTACTTAAATGCACAATCACACCACCACCCTGCACAGATCAACTCCGTAGCAAAAACCCTCATCTCCAGAACCAAACGCCTCGCTGACAAAGACCACCTAAAAACTGAATTACACTCTCTCTCGAATGTTTTAATTGCGAACGGATTCCAAAAAAACACCATCACCAAACTAATCCAAAAGGAAACACCCCCCAAGAACCAAGAAACAGAAGAGAACAACGGCACCGCCCTCCTCCCTTACATCAAAGGCACCACAGACAAAATCAGCAAAAATATATATATTTGTTTTCGTAGATTTTCACGGGTATAGGTATGCATGTTAGGGTGGATTCGGGTTTCTTCCCGTGTAGAAATTTGGTTGTTTTGGCGACGTTTCGACGAGGTCTCACTCGTCATCTTCAGGCTGGTGTTCTGGCTTCTTTCTTCTTGAAGCAAAGCGTGGTCTCAGTTGAAGTCCTTCTATAAATACTGCTGGGGGGTGTGTGGTTTGCTTGCTTTGTTGCTGATTGCAGGTTCCTTTGTTCCTTTGTTCTTTTGTGATCTGCTGTGTGGCTGAGGCGATCGTTAAGGGATTAACTGCTGGTGGCTGTTTAGATGGCTGTTTAGATGCTGGTGGGTTAGATGGCTGGTGGGTTCTGGCAGTATCCTGGGCTTTGGTGGAGTGGGGTCCTGTGTCTTGTGAATTCATTTTGGTCTGGCTACGTGTCTGTGGTCTCCCAATGTTTTTTGGGGTGTGTGAGTGTGCTCCATGTGGTGACTGGAGTGGGGTGCCGCAGTAGATGGTGCAGTCGTGGTTTTGTTATTGGATGGTGGTTTCGTTTCATCTGTGGGAAGGGTCTGGGTTTGTGTTTGGTGTGGATGGAAGGTGGTGGCATCTTGTGTCCTTTTGGACCTGGTGTCAGTCTTTGTGACAGAGGCTCGTCTGTTGACCAGGGCTAGTTTCAGATGTCAGGCAAGCGGGAGGTGTCATCACGTTTATTCATGTTGTTTGGGTGTTTCTCTATTTCAATGGCTTCCATGATTATTCGACTGTTGAAGTGTTCAGTTTTGGAGATGAGTTTGGTTCTTTCAAAGTCAATTTCATGACCTGTTGTTTTTATGTGCTGGAAAGAGAGGAAGATTTTTCTTCTTTTTGACTGCGTTCTTGTGTTCTGCGATGCGTGCGCTTATTCTCCTGTTTGTCTGTCCGATGTATGTGGCCGGGCAGACTTTGCATGGTATTTCGTAGACTCCTTGGTTTTCTAGCTCAATCTTGTCTTTGGGGTTTCTTAAAATGTTGGCTATTTTTTGGTCGGTGCAAAAGGCTGTCTTGATATTGTGTTTGTGGAGAATTTTGCTGATTTTGTCTGTGGTGCCTTTGATGTAAGGGAGGAGGCGGTGCCGTTGTTCTCTTCTGTTTCTTGGTTCTTGGGGGTGTTTCCTTTTGGATTAGTTTGGTGATGGTGTTTTTTTGGAATCCGTTCGCAATTAAAACATTCGAGAGAGAGTGTAATTCAGTTTTTAGGTGGTCTTTGTCAGCGGCGTTTGGTTCTGGAGATGAGGGGTTTTGCTACGGAGTTGATCTGTGCAGGGTGGTGGTGTGATTGTGCATTTAAGTAGCGGTTTGTATGTGTTTTTTTCTGGTAGATGGTATGTCCTAAGGAGCCGTCGGGTTTTTGTAGATTAGGACGTCCAGGAAGGGAAGTTGGTTGTTGGCTTCTATTTCCATAGTGAATTGTATTTTTGGGGTGTAGGCTGTTGAGATGTGTGAGGAAGTTGTTCAGTTTATCTTTCCCGTGTGGCCAGATAACAAAGGTGTCGTCAACATATCTGAGCCAGAGTTTGGGTTTATGTTCGGACTTCTGTAACGCGTTGGTTTCAAAGTGTTCCATATATAGGTTTGCGATGACCGGTGAGAGGGGTGATCCCATGGGTGCTCCTTCTATCTGTTTGTATCTTTGTCCATTGTGGATGAAGTATGTGTTGGTTAGGCAGTGGTTGGTCAGATCTAGGATGTGTTTGGGGGGGTTATATTTGTTGTGGATAGCTGTCAAGGCTTCTTGAATGGGCACTTGTGTGAAGAGCGAAACAACATCGAAGCTCACGAGTAGGTCATTGGGTTGTAGGTCTTGTTTCTTTATAATTTCTATGAAGTGGAACGAGTTTTGTACGTATGAAGTGATGGATTCTGCATAGGGCTGGAGTTGTTTGGCAAGAAATTTGGCGAGGTTTTGTAGAGGTGAGCCTATGGAGCTGACTATGGGTCTGAGAGGTGTTCCTTCTTTGTGAATTTGTGATTTCTACACGGGAAGAAACCCGAATCCACCTAACATGCATACCTATACCCGTGAAAATCTACGAAAACAAATATCCGACCTCTACGGGAGGAAACCTTCCAGCTGACCAGAACCTACGAGAAACTAGAAGTCCGAAGAGCCACCATCTTATGTGACATTGCATTCCTACGCAACTGCCGAGACAAAAATGTGATCCCCACAAGCTTCCAACTGAAATTCCACTCAAAAACCCCATCCAGCGAAAGGATCCTGAAAAGAACAGAACTAGCCCTAATCAGAAGCGAACTACACAGGAAAAGATACCTACTAGATCAAACCAACAGAGACCTACTCACTCTCCACCTCAAACTCAGCAACAAAATCCACCCAACACTCTGGAACAAATCCAAGCAACTTGCCGCCTGGAGAGCTGAAACAGAGACCTCCCACAAGACAGACACACACACCAACAAACTCCACAAACTGGAAAAACGCCAGAAGCCCAACCCCCCACAACAGCCCATGAAACAAACAGTTCACAACATATCAGACAGGACACTCACCATCGCAGAGACCAAAGTCCTTTCCAAAGGATTCAACTTTGCAGTCGCCCCCAGACACATCCCCACCGAAAACATCATATGCGGAGTGGAAGCCAGCCTAACCAAAATCAACCCAGATGAAGCCAACAAAATCAGACTCAAGTCACCAATGTCCTCTGCTCCAGCAAACCACCCAGAAGCAATTTACACAAAGAAGAACAAAAAGCCCTCTCCAACCTGAGGAAAGACAACAACATAATCATTCTCCCAGCAGACAAAGGCAATGCCACAGTGGTGATGAACACATCCGACTACCAAGCCAAACTATCCAACCTACTACTAGACCCTGCTTACATACCTTTGAACACAGACCCCACCACCTACCTGGAAAAAATCACCAAAGCCAAAATAAAAGCCTCTCCCTTAAGTGAAGAAATCAAGCCAAGCATCATCCCCAGAGAGAAATCATCCAGATGCCCCAAGCTCTACGGCCTCCCCAAGATTCACAAAGAAGGAACACCTCTCAGACCCATAGTCAGCTCCATAGGCTCACCTCTACAAAACCTCGCCAAATTTCTTGCCAAACAACTCCAGCCCTATGCAGAATCCATCACTTCATACGTACAAAACTCGTTCCACTTCATAGAAATTATAAAGAAACAAGACCTACAACCCAATGACCTACTCGTGAGCTTCGATGTTGTTTCGCTCTTCACACAAGTGCCCATTCAAGAAGCCTTGACAGCTATCCACAACAAATATAACCCCCCCAAACACATCCTAGATCTGACCAACCACTGCCTAACCAACACATACTTCATCCACAATGGACAAAGATACAAACAGATAGAAGGAGCACCCATGGGATCACCCCTCTCACCGGTCATCGCAAACCTATATATGGAACACTTTGAAACCAACGCGTTACAGAAGTCCGAACATAAACCCAAACTCTGGCTCAGATATGTTGACGACACCTTTGTTATCTGGCCACACGGGAAAGATAAACTGAACAACTTCCTCACACATCTCAACAGCCTACACCCCAAAATACAATTCACTATGGAAATAGAAGCCAACAACCAACTTCCCTTCCTGGACGTCCTAATCTACAAAAACCCGACGGCTCCTTAGGACATACCATCTACCAGAAAAAAACACATACAAACCGCTACTTAAATGCACAATCACACCACCACCCTGCACAGATCAACTCCGTAGCAAAAACCCTCATCTCCAGAACCAAACGCCTCGCTGACAAAGACCACCTAAAAACTGAATTACACTCTCTCTCGAATGTTTTAATTGCGAACGGATTCCAAAAAAACACCATCACCAAACTAATCCAAAAGGAAACACCCCCCCAAGAACCAAGAAACAGAAGAGAACAACGGCACCGCCCTCCTCCCTTACATCAAAGGCACCACAGACAAAATCAGCAAAAATATATATATTTGTTTTCGTAGATTTTCACGGGTATAGGTATGCATGTTAGGGTGGATTCGGGTTTCTTCCCCGTGTAGAAATTTGGTTGTTTTGGCGACGTTTCGACGAGGTCTCACTCGTCATCTTCAGGCTGGTGTTCTGGCTTCTTTCTTCTTGAAGCAAAGCGTGGTCTCAGTTGAAGTCCTTCTATAAATACTGCTGGGGGTGTGTGGTTTGCTTGCTTTGTTGCTGATTGCAGGTTCCTTTGTTCCTTTGTTCTTTTGTGATCTGCTGTGTGGCTGAGGCGATCGTTAAGGGATTAACTGCTGGTGGCTGTTTAGATGGCTGTTTAGATGCTGGTGGGTTAGATGGCTGGTGGGTTCTGGCAGTATCCTGGGCTTTGGTGGAGTGGGGTCCTGTGTCTTGTGAATTCATTTTGGTCTGGCTACGTGTCTGTGGTCTCCCAATGTTTTTGGGGTGTGTGAGTGTGCTCCATGTGGTGACTGGAGTGGGGTGCCGCAGTAGATGGTGCAGTCGTGGTTTTGTTATTGGATGGTGGTTTCGTTTCATCTGTGGGAAGGGTCTGGGTTTGTGTTTGGTGTGGATGGAAGGTGGTGGCATCTTGTGTCCTTTTGGACCTGGTGTAAGTCTTTGTGACAGAGGCTCGTCTGTTGACCAGGGCTAGTTTCCAGATGTCAGGCAAGCGGGAGGTGTCATCACGTTTATTCATGTTGTTTGGGTGTTTCTCTATTTCAATGGCTTCCATGATTATTCGACTGTTGAAGTGTTCAGTTTTGGAGATGAGTTTGGTTCTTTCAAAGTCAATTTCATGACCTGTTGTTTTTATGTGCTGGAAGAGAGAGGAAGATTTTTCTTCTTTTTGACTGCGTTCTTGTGTTCTGCGATGCGTGCGCTTATTCTCCTGTTTGTCTGTCCGATGTATGTGGCGGGCAGACTTTGCATGGTATTTCGTAGACTCCTTGGTTTTCTAGCTCAATCTTGTCTTTGGGGTTTCTTAAAATGTTGGCTATTTTTTGGTCGGTGCAAAAGGCTGTCTTGATATTGTGTTTGTGGAGAATTTTGCTGATTTTGTCTGTGGTGCCTTTGATGTTTACCACAGACAAAAGGCACCACAGACAAAATCAGCAAAATTCTCCACAAACACAATATCAAGACAGCCTTTTGCACCGACCAAAAAATAGCCAGCATTTTAAGAAACCCCAAAGACAAGATTGAGCTAGAAAACCAAGGAGTCTACGAAATACCATGCAAAGTCTGCCCGGCCACATACATCGGACAGACAAACAGGAGAATAAGCGCACGCATCGCAGAACACAAGAACGCAGTCAAAAAGAAGAAAATCTTCCTCTCTCTTCCAGCACATAAAAACAACAGGTCATGAAATTGACTTTGAAAGAACCAAACTCATCTCCAAAACTGAACACTTCAACAGTCGAATAATCATGGAAGCCATTGAAATAGAGAAACACCCAAACAACATGAATAAACGTGATGACACCTCCCGCTTGCCTGACATCTGGAAACTAGCCCTGGTCAACAGACGAGCCTCTGTCACAAAGACTGACACCAGGTCCAAAAGGACACAAGATGCCACCACCTTCCATCCACACCAAACACAAACCCAGACCCTTCCCACAGATGAAACGAAACCACCATCCAATAACAAAACCACGACTGCACCATCTACTGCGGCACCCCACTCCAGTCACCACATGGAGCACACTCACACACCCCAAAAAAACATTGGGAGACCACAGACACGTAGCCAGACCAAAATGAATTCACAAGACACAGGACCCCACTCCACCAAAGCCCAGGATACTGCCAGAACCCACCAGCCATCTAACCCACCAGCATCTAAACAGCCATCTAAACAGCCACCAGCAGTTAATCCCTTAACGATCGCCTCAGCCACACAGCAGATCACAAAAGAACAAAGGAACAAAGGAACCTGCAATCAGCAACAAAGCAAGCAAACCACACCCCCAGCAGTATTTATAGAAGGACTTCAACTGAGACCACGCTTTGCTTCAAGAAGAAAGAAGCCAGAACACTAGCCTGAAGATGACGAGTGAGACCTCGTCGAAACCTCGCCAAAACAACCAAATTTCTACACGGGAAGAAACCCGAATCCACCTAACATGCATATATATATATATATATATATATATATATATATATATATATATATATATATATATATATATATATAAACAAATCGACAAGATTGTTGAATATTCAATGGCAAGGTGGTGGGGAAAAAAGGCAAAATTAATTAAGTCCACCAAATGCCTCCCTAAAAAGCAAGGTTTTTAAAGCTTTTTTGAAGGTGGGCAGGGACTGTGTAAGGCACACCTCACTCGGAAGATGGTTCCAGAGGGAGGGGTCAGCCACAGAGAAGGCGCGGTTTCAGGTTGCAGATTTCCACGCATCCCTGGGTGTGGTCACCCTGAGTGAGAGCACCTGCAACATTCTAGTGGGCTGGGCCTCAGTTGATCTTTGGAAGATACGCTCCAACAGGTATTCAGGGGCCAAGCCATGGAGGGTTTTGAAAATTAAAACCAAGACCTTGAACCTTATCCAGGGAGCAACGGGCAACCAGTGCAGATGGGCCAGAACTGGGGTGACACAGTCGTATCTATGCACACCCACCACCAGTCTGGCTGCTGCATTCTGTACCTGTTGAAGTCTCTGGATGAGGGTCAAGGGCAACCCCACAAATTATTATCTTTATGTAAATTTTCTTCACTGGTAACCTAACATTAATGACATAAAAAGGGGGAGGGAGTCTATTGGAATATTGTGTTTGTACACAAATATCACTCAGAGATACTTTTGATACAATATGATTATAATGGTAATTAGGGTTATTCATCCTGTGGATGTCTTCCTTTATCAAGCTTCAAGACCATTTGCAAATAAAAAGTGGGGGACAGGGAAAAATATAACTTGGCATACATTTTTCAACCAGACACATTTATAATTGCATTTTAGGAACACATATGTGAGGCACACATGCATTCTTTAAAGAAACAAACGTACCCTTTAAATGTCATGGAATACACCAGCAGTCTAGAAATGTATGGATTTCTGACTGCAAAGTCATTTGTTTTGATGTTCAGTGTGGGAGATGCAGCACTAGGTAAACACTTTTTTAAAAAAAATCTGGATGAATTATACTTCTTATGCATTCCTAATTACAACACAACCGGCAAAGCTTCCTCACACTGAAACAGACCTTAGGTCGGAAATCTGAAAAATCTGAGTCTTGATTTTTGCATTTCTTAGAACCTCACCTGTATCTTCTCCTCGTCTTTGCATCATTCCAGGCAGTTTTACTGACATGTGCATCTGCTTATTAATTTTACCTTGCAAATCTACCAAACATGTTTTATTTCTCATGATGTGTTTCTTCTGGCAACAAGGTTTGGGAGGGGCAGAACAGCTACTTTCATAGGGACTATAGAACCTTACTGAATTCTTCAGACTGACAGTGAAGTGACCCTCTATGGTTTCAGACACAGGCCTTCCTACCTGTCTCTCTCCCAAGCTTGAAGTCTTGCCACCTGAAATTGTATAGGTGGAAATGACTAGCATTGAGCTTAGTGCCTTATGTATGCAAATCGTATGCCCTGAATCTACTGTGGAGCAATTTGCTCTGTCAGTATACTGACTAATTCTTCCAGCTAAACCTACCGGCAGCTGCGGTGAAGTGAAAACCCTTTTCCACCCTTGGTGATGTCTGAGAAGGCACATTCAAAATGGTTTCCTTCTGGGAATGAGAAACCTCTTTCCCTGAGGGTGGAATACGGAAGCTGCTGGGGTGTGTATACAGAATTGGCTAGCGTAGGGCAGGAAGGAAGAGAGTGCAGAAATGCGTATTCACGCTGCCGCTGACTGAACAATTGTTGAGGGAGAGCAGGAGTCCATTCCAGATGCATTATTTTGTGCACAGTGACATTCAACAGTTCTGCATTAATCTAATAAGGCCATGGTCTGTGAGCAGGCACTGTGCTTATGCTTTGCTGGCTTGGCTCTCACTGATTCCCACACCCCCTGGAAAAGAAGGATACCGGAGATCTAATTAGAAGCGGGAGCTTGAGCTGCACAACAAGGCTTCAAACTCTTCTGGCATTTAATGGATTTTTCCGTGCTGCTAAAATAGCATTTCTCCCCTGTCATTTTGACATGAAAAAATATTAGTGAATATTTGATTTTACTGTGGAACAAATTAAGGTAATCATACGCCTTTGAAAGATGAAGAAACGTGCACCAACTGGCTCAATCTCATTTAAAATGTGCATGTTCAAATAGCCTTGTATGTGGGAATCATCCCCTTCCACTTAATCAAGAGACTGTTATTTTATAAGAGGAATGCTCTGTCGAGCTAATGTGTGACACTTCTTCTTAACTCCCATCTGACCAATCCCAGTATCCAGTGAGTCGGCTCACATAAATTGACCAAAGTACGGTAGTTTATTGTTTGATGTACTGGAGTAGCTTGCCAGGTCTTTCACCAGGCCACAGCCATGTTGGCCAGCATGAATGTGACCCATGCTGTTCACCCCTCCATCAAAGTGAGGTATGGTTGGACTTTGTGGGGGATCTAAAAGGCACCAATACTACTACTACTACTACTACTACTACTACTACTACTACTACTACTACTACTACTACTACTACTACTACTAATAATAATAATAATAATAATAATAATAATAATAATAATAATAAGCACCTTAGTCCGACAAGCCATTGGCCTTCTTCTCTGGCAGTTACCATCTGTCTGATTTACTTGGATTTGGTTGCTTCCACTGAGTAAGGAGTTGCACTCAATGGCCTTATAGGCCTTTCCCCACATTACTTTTCTATGATACCACATTTTTCATAACAATGGAATTCAATTTTTTTCCTCTACACGAATCTGCAGTGCAACTGTAAACCGTTTCATATATAGAGAAAAAAATAAAAATAAAAAGGACAATGGGGATCATACTTTGTAGAAATTACTTAGATGTTGCCAGGTTTGTTGACGTTGCATCCCAGCTGCATTCCACTGGAGCCCTATGTGAGCAACCTGAACACAGAAACAAACTTCCCCAAAGGGCTTTCTGTGTCATCACCAGTGTCTCTTAACAGACCAAAGCACAAGGGGAAACTATGTAAAACTTGCTCAAGGTGTAGCCTGTATATTGTAATTAAAAAAACTGTACACCACCCAGAGACTACTTGAAGTGTTATGGGGTGGTATATAAGCATAACATTTTGCTTTTGCTTTTCTTTTCTTTCTATTAAATATTGTGAGGAGTTTAGATTCAACTTAAGCATTGTCTATACAATAAAGAGGACTTTGGCCACCTTGGTGGAAGATTTAAGACCAGAAGCTGGGTTGGCGAGGTACTTTTCTGTTGCTGTGTGGTTCTTCTTGGTGGCTTTCACTACTATTTACCCCTGGTATCCTTCTGAGCTTCCTCTCTTTGCTCTCCCAGACAGGTATGTGATTGGGAAAATGGCTGGAAACAGACTGTTGAACCACTTGAGTTACCATGGGCTGATGGGCAATGGCTTTCCCCCTTGAAATGTCATATTAACTGTAACAGAACAGCCGGAGGATGGCAAATGCCAGGTAGTGGAATGCCCTGGTTGCCCACCTCCCAGACCCACTGAACTGTGTGTCAAATTCTCTGCAGATACCATTCCTCTCCGGATTTTGTTTAATTTAATCTCAGGCTTATTTAGTTAGTATGAAAGTCCTTTTGCACCCTGCAAGTGCTCTAGGGAAATAGATTGCACTGAACTACTCCATAGCTGGCTCAAATTGTGGTATAACTTCCCTATATGATCACATCCATGGATCTCCTTCAGACTGTGCACTTTTTTGAATTTCCACCTATAGTTCTTTGTTAGGAATTTGTGTTCCAAAATGTGTCTAACATCAAATATGGTATATTTTGAGAACTGCATTTTGTATGCCTGAGATACACAAAATTGTGTATATTAGGGAAAGTGCATATAAAATTTTTATGTTAAATTTTCTTTATTATTATCTTTTAAACTGGAGAAGGAAGTAAAAAATGGGTGTGGTAGAAAGTGGAGTGGAAATAGACTGATTCATTTTTCTGTGGTTTGGATAGAGTTCCTTGTGAATGGATTTCATTGTTTTAATATTATTTTTTCATATTAAACTTTGGACAGGACTTGAATTTATTTATATGGTATGAATATTTGTTTCTTTGTTTCTTTGTTTATTACACACGTACACTGCCTTTCCACTAAAAGATAATGTTCAAGGAGGCTTACAAATGTTCAAAAATGTAAAAACAGATAAAGTCACATTTATCTAAAGAATAATAAACTCACACAAACCAGCCCCAGCATAAAAAACATTTAAAGTGAACAAATACATTAAAAACCATTAAAATCAGATTAGAAATACAAATTAGAAATGCACAGCAGGGCGGGATAGATCTCATATGCCAGTCTAAAACATGTGTTTTTTTACTTACTTTTCAAAATCAGTCCGAGTGATGACTCCCTCAGCTCAAGTATCTGTAATGGAGTCTGAATGTTTTGCTGGCTGATTGTGCAGATCTGCTGTGCCAGCTCTTTGCACAGGTTTGTTTACTGAGCTCAAGGGCGACTTGGTGACTCCAGAGGGGCCTGAAACAGCAGCGATTAGATTAGGCAGCTCCATAGGAAATCCCGCATCAAAGACGGCTCAGGAGTGGTAAACTTCAGAAATAACAGTCCACTTTGTGGTCTTGTCTTGTGAGCAGCCAACTCTATGGATAACAATCAATAATCCTTGGTTGCAAAGCCTCCACCGTCCTCAGAACTAATTATTTAAATACCAGAGAACAATTTTTTGTTATTTTGTTTACATGCACAGGGAAGGAAAGTTTGATAGATATTGGGGGTGGGGGACAACACTTTTAGATCTCAATACGTGGGACTTGCAAAAAGGAGTAGATACTTCAAGTCATAACAGAATTCTGCAAGTTCTGTCAAGACAATGATTGCTAAGTGCATATACAATAGGACCAACAAATGTATCAAATTGTACTTAATATACATATTGTGAATGTGTGGTGCAAAGAAACATCCCAGTCAAAGTCATAGTTCAGGTGTATTCTCGAAGGCTTTCACAACCAGGATCTGATACCTGTTGTGAGCTTTTGGGCTGCTTGGTCGTGTTCTGGAAGTTTTCCTGACATTTCACCAGACTCTGAGGCCATCAAGGAGCTCAGGGAACTAGGGGTTCTCTCTGTGCTCTGGGGTATAGAATGAGTGAGACTGCGTGGTTTTAAAGTTGTGGGAAAGAGGAAACATGGTGTTACTCGTATTGTGATGGAGGGATTAAGAAGCTTCACTGCAATCAGGGGTGGCAACACTCCTTCTCTGTAGTCACTGTAGGGCCCACCTGAATTGGGCCCTACAGGCAAATGGCTCTTCCAAGAGCAAAATCAAAAGAGCCACTGAACCAAAAAAACAACACCAAACTGAAGAAGAAAAACAGCCCCCAACAAACAAAGTATTTCTGTCATACATAAAAGGAGTCACATATCGCATGGAAAAAGTGCTGAAAAAATACAACCTACAAACAGTATTTAGACCACCACAAAGATGCAATAGATGCTACAGTCAGCAAAGGACAAACGGAACCTACTCGCCTCTGCAGGAGTATACTGGATACCTTGTAGTTGTTCCCATGTGTATATTGGCACCACAAAGTGCAGCATCCAGACCAGAATCAAAGAACATGAAAGACACTGCAGACTAAAAATCAGCAGTAGCTCAACACACCATAAAACAAACTGGACATGAAATCCTCTTCCAGGACACAGAGGTACTGGACAACACTATCAATCACTATGTCAGACTACACAAGGAAGCCATTGAAATCCACAAACATAAGCATAGTTTCAACAAAAAGAAGAAAGTCTAAAAATCAACAAAGCCTGGCTTCCAGCCTGCAAAAGATCAAAGTTCAATGTTTCCCACCCAGCCATAAGCACCAATGATCAGTTCATACAATAGAACAGCTAACAACACCCATCAACTACAGAGGAGGATTGCTGCCACCCCTGATTGCAGTGAAACTTCTTAATCCCTCTGACACAATACAATGACTAACACCTATTCTCTTTCATAGGACAACTTTCCTCTTTCCCACAACTTTAAAACCACACAGTCTCACTCACTCTATACCTCAGAGCACAGAGAGAACTCCCAGTTTCCTGAGCTCCTTGCCCTCTGAAGATGCCAGCCATAGAGTCTGGCAAAACATCAGGAAGAAAAACTTCCAGAACACAGTTAAACAGCCCAAAAAACTCACAACAGGTATCCTAAATGACATCTTGTCCTCTCCTTCTTCCAAAGTCCCTCCCTTGGACAGGAGAGGAGAGCCCCACTCAGCTGAAGAGTACTCCTTCAACATGGCCAGCTGCAATGAACACAGGCTTCTGATTTTCCCAGAAGTCTGTACGTCCTCATACGTTCACTCTTTATTTCAGTCACTTACCAGATAAAATACAAGATACATTCCACATAAAACCAAAATAAAAGCGTAAAAAACAATAAAAGCATGCACACAAGACAAGCATAATACAATGGCATACTCTTTGTATAAAGGCAGAACAGGTAAAATCTTCCAAGCCCAGTAGGCCCAATAACAGAGTAATCAACTCAATAGGACTAGAATTGTCTCCAGCCAGGGACCATGCCCGTGCTCTAGACCACCTCCAACCCACATCATGAGAAGAGGTAAGGATAAATACACAATGGATATTGCCAATCATCTGACCTAACCACCTGAAGTGGGCAGGGATGAGCGATGCCTCACTGCTGCGGCACAGAATTTGGCCACCACCTCAGTTACATCTGGCTTTTTATCTCCTAGCAGGTGTTGGACACAAAACTCCCTTGGCCTCCCCTGAGTTTGCTGCAAGATAGACTGAAGAGGAGTCCTCCGGATATCCCGATAAAGGGAACACTCCAAGAGGACATGATCAATAGTTTCAATAGTTTCCTCGTCACAAGGGCAAACACGTTTATCCACTGGAAGACCCTGGTATCTGCCTTCCAGCAATCTGGAGGGCAGAGCATTAAATCGAGCTAAGGTGAAGGCTCTCCTGAACTTGGGAATGGTTATATTAGATAGGTAGTTGGCCATTCTAAAGGAACTATTCCTAACTGTGCTGAGTTTATCATGGGCTGCTAGATGTTCTTGTAGTTCTACATCCCAGATTCTCCTTTTAATTGCAGCCTTGGCATTGCAAAACCCATGGCCAAAATAGCCTCTAAGGAAAAACCCAGCTGCAGTAAGTTAACAGTTAGATTCCTTTTCCAAGTTGATTGGAATGTATCCACTAATACTAGGGGTGCCAAGCCAGATGGGGCAAAAATAAGTTTCAGCCAATAGCTGAACATGTGGATCAGGGCACGTGCTTTAATAGAGATTAGTCCAGCCTCCAGTCGGAGTGTCGTATTGGGGACACACAAAGGTGTTACAAGAATTCTTCTCAAAAACTTTGTCTGCACCGTCTCCAAAGGCTTCATGTTTGAGTATACAAACAGTTGGGCTCCGTAAAGCATTTGTGCTATAATTTTGGCTTTAAAAACTTGAATCGCTGATGGCACGTATGACCACCCTTGGTATAAAAGAACCTCAATAGTGCAGAGCTGCATGTTTGTGCATTAGATGCTACATGGTTCACATGGGAGGACCATAAGCCAGATGAATGAAATATCATACCTAGATATTTATAGCAGGACACTTGCTCTATACTATTTCCATTTATTGTCCATCTATGTCTGTACAGAAGTCTGTACAGCTCTATGGGGCTCTTAGGAATGTGCCTAAGCATCAGACATTTTTGAACTGACATCTGGATACTGGCAATTATGTGATGACAAAACAAAACTCAGAATATGAACTAAGCTATGCTGGATCAGACTGGAAGGTGTATCTAGTCCAGTATTTTGGTTACATATTGGCCGGGTAGTTGTCCTTGTGCAATACAGAAACAAGGCATGAATGCAACAGAGCTTTCCTGTTACATATAATGGAAATACTTCCACTTCTCATCTTTAAGAGTTGAGAGTTGATTATTCCTTTGTGACTTTTCAGAATTGGACCCGTATTCATAGCATACTGTCTGGACCAATGTATTGTCATCTGCCCTTGTGCTTTATTACACAGATGGGAGGATTCCACGTGGATTTATTGAGGGAAAAAAGATGGCGGAAAGAGATTTCAATAGATTGCCACTCTCTGAAATCTCCCATGCCACATCTTCCAGAGTTCTAATGGGTCTCCCAACCCTCTGGAACAAACTTTAGAGGGACAGAGCTAACAACAGGACAGGAGGGAACTGGGGATCATTGCCTTCTTCCTGTTGAATCCCCTGGTCATTATTTTATGCCTGGACACCACTCACATATACCCAATGATGGCACTGAAGTACTAAGAGGAATTCATGGCAGGAGAACATAAGACTTCATTTAATGATTGTCAAATGTTAGCAGCCAATGTTTCTCTGGCAGATTTGAAAAATGGCCTGTGCAGTATAATTTAGGCATATCGCTTCTGGAAGCCATTTATTAAAATGAGCATTTTCAATTAGAAAAGTCAAAGTATGGTTATTGTTTTCTTCTCTATTAAGTACTTTTGGAAGTCTCATTTTTTTCCTTCACATAGTATACCTAGGTATATCTACAAATTGTAACTCTTAAATTTAAGAACTTGCGGTCACTGAAGCCTCTACACCAGGAATTAGGAACAGCTAGCCTGTGGGTCAGATGTTGCCCCTGGCACCTTTGGATTTAGCCAATAGCTTCTGTCAATAACTTATCACTAGAAATGGGCACAAGCCAAAAACAAACTAGGATATTCATGGAAAACCACTGGTTCACTGGTTTGGGTCAGTTTGGGTTCAAACAAACCAGACAATCCGAACTTTGCTGAATGAACAAAGTGTTTTCAGATTTAACAAAGTTCCTGATTTGTGTTTTCTCCACCCCACAGCCAACCTCTGTCCCCTTCCCACTGTCCCTGTTGCCTCCCTACCTTTTCCAGCCAATCCCTCTGCCACCATCTTGAGAGGCAGCCTTTGCTTTATCTTAAAGGCCCTGCCAAGGAATTTCCCACAGCCTGAAAGCTTGGTTTTGGTCCATTTTTAGAAATCTCATATGTTGGAAAGCAACCCAAGCAAAGTGATCCTGCTCTGGTAAAAAAAACCAAAAAACTGAAGCCCCCAACAAGGCTTCAGAAAAGTGTAGGTAGGAACCCACTGGGGACAGTTGGGTTCCCTCTAGTGATTACATCGCATAGTTACTGAAAAAAGAGAGAACCAATTTGTCACTGCAGTGGGCTAAATGCCCACCTCGTCATATCCTTGGTTACTTAGATAGATAACAATCCCATTCATATTGTCCCTGACCTAATTTTAAGCACAGTTTGGTTACTGTCCTGTTTTTTTAGAAAGAGACTGTCCCTGGTATGTTAAAACGTAGCCCAAGTCAAGCTACACAGTTTGTGCTCTGCAGAAAAACTGAAATAAAATAAGAACTCCATATCTGCTGATTCACTATCAGCGGTTTCACTTATCCCCAGTCTGAAAAATATTATACAGTACACAGCAGGGTATCTGGTGCTCTTTAGTGGCCAGCTCTGGTAATACATGTTAGAATATGTTTAGCTGTTTCCCAAGAAGATTGCAAGGAGGAGACAGTTAAACTCATTTTTTCCTGTTTGATGACAACAACAATGACAATGAGCATGAGAACAACAGATACAAATGTTAAAACTTATATCTGTTATGTAATGTCAGTCAATGTTTTTATAATTTTGATTGACTGCTGGGTATTTTTAATAATAATAATCAATAGACTGTAATTTTTTAAGAGGAATGCTCTGTTGAGCTAATGTGTGATGCTTCTTCTTAACTCCCATTTGACCAATCCCAGTATCCAGTGAGTCGGCTCACATAAATTGACCAAAGTATGGTAGTTTATTGTTTGATGTACTGGAGTAGCTTGCCAGGTCTTTCACCAGGCCACAGCCATGTTGGCCAGCATGAATGTGACCCATGCTGTTCACCCCTCCATCAAAGTGAGGTATGGTTGGACTTTGTGGGGGATCTAAAAGGCACCACCACCACCACCACTACTACTACTACTACTACTACTACTACTACTACTACTACTACTACTACTACTACTACTACTACTACTAATAATAATAATAATAATAATAAATAATAATAATAATAATAATAATAATAATAATAATAATTTGATCTCAAGTGCTAAATTAGACTAGTCTAACAAACTTACTGTAACATTTTACCATGAGCCTCCCAATGGACAAGCCATCAACCAAGCCTACCTTTTTTTTAATAATAATAATTTATTGTCATTGTGTGTATATACACAGTATACACATACAATGAAATTCAGACACCCAGAGACCACTTTCTTGCACTGTGCTAAGTTCCCACATCACACAATAACCTTATGCAAGGAGCAAGACAGATTGTATTTTCCAGATAAAAGAGTGTAGACCATTTGAGTAGAAAACATGATGAATATAGAAGTTGAGACTTAATCTCCTATTGACAATGCTTTCCATTTCAAAACACAAAACCAACATCATTTAATATTCGATGGACTGTTAGGTCTATTTCTCAACTAAATGTGGGTATTTATTAACATGACAATGTTTAGCTAAATATCCTTCCTAACCAAAGTAGAGTAGATGGTTAAAGTGATGCCTTACTGATGGCCACCAACTTGAATGACTTTAAAGAGGGATAATATAATGTAGGAAATGAGACCATAAGTGGCAGTGGGTCTGAAGAATAGTTGATACCTTGACTCTTTATTTTTCTTCATATAGGCCATATTGACATGATGAGATGCTTCCATGAGATTCTTCATATCAAATGTCAGAGTTAAGAAACTCTTTTACCCCATCAACATGTCTGCAAAATGCGGAAAACGAGTGTTCCGTCCCTCTGAAAAGCAAAGCACACAAGGCACATGCAGGAGAAAGATCTAATATTTCAAAATAATGGAGAAAACTCATCCAACACCTGTACTTCTTAAAAGTCAATGACATCAACCAGCATCCTCCATATTTTGGTGTAACTGGTCAGCTTTGCACAACACATCTCTATCAATGTGAGAATCTTGCTGCTAATCCTGGGATATCTCTTGCCATGCTCAGTAGCAACAAGAAGAAGCCTGTAGCTCCTCCTCCTCATCGAAACTGAGGACAAGGTAAACAGGTATTCATATAAAAAGTAGACCAATCCCAGTCAACAGACTGAAAAGACCTTAAAAATATTACAAGCTTAGCTTCCAAGTAAAAACCTTAATAGACCATGAAAGATAAGCTGAATTTATTTTGCCTTAATTTGATCAATTCCACCATTTTAGTTGCTTATTTATGTAATTGTATTTTAATACATTGTGATTGCATTGTTTACATGTACATAACAATTTTTATATTCTGTACTGTTGAAATGGTATTTTAATGATGCTGTTGTGTGTTTTGTTGTAAACTGCCCAGAGTGGCCCTTGGCCAGATGGTGATATGAAAATGAAATGAAATGAATGAATGAACAGACTAGAAAGCAAGCAAACAAACGAACAAAATAAGGTACTTATACTTAACACCGTGACTCACATGCCTGCCACCTCCTCAAATCCCCCATGAAACCAATCCACTTATTACTGTGACAAGATAAAGTTAATTTATGGACAATTCCAGAAGTTGTGCGGCACATTGATGGTGGTGTTTTGAGGGCTTGAGTTCAAACCCCAAATCTTGAGATCTTCCACATCTGACATATCTGAAGTATAGTATAGTAACAGTATCTGACTATTATTATATTTTTATTTTGTTTCTGTCTATTACGGGGGTGGGGTGTTTGGGCAAATTGTTTTTCAATGTGTTGCACACCACCCAGAGTTCCTGAGGGAAAGTAGGCCAGTTAATAGCTACAAAAATAAAAAATAAATAAATAAATAAATAAATAAATAAAATTGCATTTTTAAACTGTGGTATATATTCAGTGTAGCTTTTCTATTGTTTTCCATTCCATAAGGCCTAACCCCCAAAAAGCCAAATAATGCTTTCAGACATCAGCTCCAAACCAATCCATGAAGCTTTTATTTAATCCCTTCAATTAGGCAAATAAGCTTTGTGCTGCAAATGGCTGCAAGCTCCGGAGCTTAAAAATGTTTCCCCACCAGCTCCAGAGTTTGCAGACAAAAGTGTGAAAAGCCAAATGACCTGGGCTGTTCGGATGCTCTCCTCGCTTCTTTTTGTTTTTGTTTTTCAGACATCAACTTCAAACCAATCCATGAAGCTTTTATTTAATCCCTTCAATTACTTGTAGTCCCAATGAGAAAACATACCCAGACTTAACTAGGTTAAAAACTCATTAGTCCCTGCTGCCTTGTACAATTGTGATATTCTAATCACCCAGTGTAGGCAACCATGTTTAGATATTATACACATTATTTTTAACTGGGGAAAAATAAACTCAAGATGTTCACTTGCAGGGTTCCCCTTAGTGTGCAGAGGACCTCATAAATCATGTTTCTTGGCAGTAATATTCATATGAGAAAGAAACTGACTTCTGCTTTCAGAAATGGAGCTAAGTGCCTTTTTGTCTCTGAGCAGAGGTGGATGGTTTTCCACCTTTGACATAAAATTACTTTCTTTGTAAAAAAAAAAAGTTGCAAAACAGTCCAATCAATAGGCAGCTACTCAGAAATAACTATCTTTGAGTTCAGAAGGGCATACTCCTGGCTAAGAAGATGTAGGATGAATTGGAGAGATGGAGGAAAACATGTCTCTGAAATGTAAACAGAACACTCTTTCCAACATCAACACTAAACACCTGTTCCCAGTGTGGTACACTGGCAAAACATAATACCAAACAACTGTGCCATCCAACCAAGAAAGAGAAAACAGGAAGCATATACCAAACAATGGAAATTTCATGCTGTTCTTCTCGGTGTTTATATAAATATTACAGATGGGCTCAAACCTCAGTTTGGAGGTCTGGCCCAGTTAATCACTATTAGAGATGGGCACGACTTAGCGGTATTCCCGTTTCCGTTTCCGTTACTCGTTTCCGTTACTCTACGGAAACGGTAACGGGAATTACTCTGCCAGAGTTCGAACCGATGAACGAACAATTTGGTCTGATTTGTCGGTTTCTTTGCATTGATGCCACGCGGCACAGAAAAAAGTTTTTAAAAGTTAAAAAACCCGGTTCCCAGCCAAAAAGCAGGCAGAAAAATGCCTGCCGTGCCTCAGGGCACCTACCAGAGGGGTTGTTTCTGGAGGTCCCCGGCCTCCCCCCCCATCCCCATCCTTCCTTCAGGCAGCCAGCAAAAGCATATTAAAGCGCAAGCAAGCGGCACGGCCAGCACAGGAAAAACTTTTAAACTCTCCCCTCACCCATTCCCGGGCCAAAAAAGCAGGCAGAAAAATGCCTGCTTGACTAAGGGCGCAGGGCACCACCGGAGGGGTGGTTTCTGGAGGGGGTCGCCTCCCCCATTCTGGGCCTGCCCCGGATGGGGGATCCAAAATGGGGACTATTGTTTTTGAAATCGTGGTCCAAAAACACACAAGCACACGCGAAAATTTATAAACTGCCAGATTTTTCACAGTAGCAGTGGCTTTTTCTTGCAACAAAATGTCTCTCCTCTCCTCCTCTGCCCTCCATTGATTTTATTTTTTTTTTTTTTTACACCTGCGCAATGATGGGCTGGCTGAGTGGCTAGCCATGTGGGAGTGGACGACCATGCAAATTTTTCCTAAAACCTGCCCTAGCCCCTAACCCTAATAACCCTTGACTCCACACCCTGTCACAGACTGTCTTCTTAGTGGGTCAGAGAGGCACCCAGAGGTGCAACTCACTAGCCCACCGTAACCTTATCCGTCACTAGCCTAACCCTAGCCCTAACCCTAACCCACCTAACCCTAAGCCAGATGTACTTGCATTGCACTTGATGGACAATTCCCTTCTGTGTGAGACATGGTGTTGCGAGAGCCTTAGTTAGGCATCTCACCTATGGCTCTGGGTTCAGTGCCATCCACTAGTCTTCACGGTCACTGTCTGCACATTTGCACAACTGGTATGCAATATCCATATGGCTATTGCATACCATTTGCAGCAGCAGCAGGTGAGGAGGGGAGAGAGGGTCTCTTGGAGCCTGCTTCCCTTCCTAGTGGGTGAGGATAGGAGGCACCCACGGGTGCCTCCAGGAGCTCACTTTCCCTTTAGTGGCCAGAGGAGGCACCCACCCCACAGAGGTGCCTCCAGGAGCCCGCTCCCCCAAAAAACCAGTACTAACGACAACGAAAAAACGAAAAAATGAACTGACTAATTTTTGTGAATTTTCACGAAAAACAGAAACGACCCGAAACGGAACCGGCCCGACTAACGACAACTCGAAAATTTTTTTTTTCAAGTTGTGCCCATCTCTAATCACTATGCTTGAATGGGTGTTGTGATGTAATGGTGCCTTCTCACCATCTTCTTCCCCGGATATTTTCACCCATTGTTTGGGTGATGCCCATGTTCCTCCCAGCCTCCCCAGCATGAATTGACACTCACCATTTTGTGGCCTGCTCTCCTCTCTTCCATTTCCTCTGTCAGCCACCCACTCAGACGAGGGGGTGTGCAGCAGGGATTCCTGCAGTGCTGTCTATGAGTGGTGGTTTATGGAGAAGAGAAGAGGGAAGAGCAGGTTGCAAAGGGTGAGGGGCCAATTGGGTTGGGAAGGCAGGAAAGGATATGCACATCACCTGAGGAATGGGTTAGGAGAGGGAGCCTTGCACAGTGAACACGCAACACCTGTGCGACTGTGGCGACAAATTGGTCCAGACCTCTGAACCAAAGTTTGTATCCATGTTAAACAGGCAAGATTCATAGAGCACCTGGGCTACACCGTACCAGGACCTTTGTTGTTCCAGGAGTGGAAAGACAAGAAAGTTTTCGATAGCCTCACCCACAAGCATTTGGATCAAATTGTAAAGATTCCCGCTCTTATGAAGACCTCTTATTTTGGAGGATCAAGATGCCATAGTGACGCATTGCCATATGCTATAAGTGACACCATATAATACTGAATTTGTCATCACACAGCAATAATGCTTTTTCCAAAGTTCCTAAGGCACCCAAAGGCTTTTGGAAGCTGAAAGGGATTTCATGGGAGCTTTAGGATCTTCAGAAATAATCTATCGGAGTCTTGGAAAAATGGCATAAATGGACAGACAGACATGCACATGCACTTCAAGAATTATACAATATCTATTGGTCTTAATAGTTGTTTGTTTAATCACTAGTAAAAATGCACCTGATTTACAACATAATGGTTATTATCCTCTTAGGTACTACTAGTGTAGTGGAAATAAAAAGGTAATAATTGTAGAACTTGCAGAGATGAAAGGGGCCCAATGGATCATCATGGGGTCCAGCCCCTGGCAAGGAGACACAGCAGAAAATCAAACTCCCAATCAGCAGAGTTATCCAGCAGTTCATGTCACAAGCAGGTGCAGATTGTTGCTTATTAAAGAGTACCTGTTTTGTTTTTCATTGTTTCAACTTGGCCCCACTGTGCTTCAGTTGCTGAAATCATTTCTGCTACATAGACACACGCTATGGAAAAGGATCCCCCCGCCACTGCTTGTACTTAGGATCACATGCAGAACTGAACATGATTATTTGGAGAAAATTTGCTTGAAGTTCTAATCAAATTTGCAGCTACATTGCATTGCTTGCTTTAGGAAAATATTTAGAAGTTGATTTGCAAGTAAAATATTTTATTATACCAATATTAGGAACTGTTTATGCTACTAGTAAAATCCTTGCATTATTTGAGAGACCACTCTTGGGTTATAAAATTAACCATGTAAATTGTAAATCAAGTGAGAGAAGAAACCACAGCGGCTGGCAGAAACATTTGACGCATACTGATTTTAATAATGCTGTGTGTTCCTGTTTAAATTTTAATTTGTTTAACCACCACGTTTATTCTAATTGAAGGAAGTTGCTTGCCTGCAACATGCAAGGAAATGAATCTTTCCCTCCTACAGTGTTATGAATCTTTTTCACATACCATAATACAGTAACATTATTTCATTTGGTTCCACTGCTAGATACTGCACTTATTCTGGCTACATAGTAGCATCAATTTTCTTTTAGAAGGCTTTGAAGAAGAAACAGAAAACAGAATACAGTTATTCCTTATCTCAGAATGGATCAATCAACATTATTGCTTACTAGGGATGTAAATGCATGGCGGCAATTCCCAAAGTGAGGTCCCCAGATGTTTGCATGCAGTAACACTGAAACATTGCAGCGTGGGCCAAATTAAGCAAGGCATTATATACGTCTGCACATGTCCCATTCTCAAATTGGGGGAAGACAATATTTCTGAGGAAAAGTGACCAAAATTTCTCAAACATGGGATCAAGCCTGCATCATCAAATTGTGTCTTTCTGTATGCGCAGAATGCAGTATGTCAGGCCTGCACACCATGTCGCCTGTGGCGCCATCAGAAGTCACCCACCAGGTCCCTGCCAGCCTCCGTGCTGGTGTGCCAGCTCGGGGTGTGTGTGTGTGCAAGGGAAGCATGTACATAGTCAGTCTTCCCATAGGAATGCATTTAAATCCGTTTTCTTCAAAATGGATTAATTGATTTTAATGCATTCCTATGGAAACCGCTGCTCTACTTACGAATTTTTCTACTTACGAGCATGTGATTGGAATGGATTAAATTTGTAAGTAGAGGTATTAGTGTAGTAGCTCTCAGGGAATTTGGATTGGAAAAAGTAGACCTCGGCCTGTTCAAAGTTGGACAGCCCTGCAGTATCTGAAATGAATGAATGAGAGAACACTGTAGCCTTTCTTACTGGATTAGCATAAATATAGAAGACGAAATCTATCTATCTATCTATCTATCTATCTATCTATCTATCTATCTATCTATCTATCTATCTATCTATCTATCCATCCATCCGTCCATCCGTCCGTCCGTCCGTCCATCCATCCATCCATCCATCCATCCATCCATCCATCCATCCATCCATCCATCCATCCATCCATCCATCCATCCATCTAAAGCAGCTGTTAATAAACACAGCTACAAAGGAGCTAGTGATCATCTTCCATCAAGATATTATGTCTTATGTTCTGCATTAGATACTACAGTCAGGCCTCTCAGTTCTTTTCAGGAAAATGGTTTGGACTCCTGGAGACTATGGGTGGGGTCCACTAAGGAAGCACTATGTTTAAAAGGAAGAAGGATGAGAAAGTTGGGTTATAATAGATGGGGAGAAGGAAATCAAGACAAAGCTTGGGTGGGATGAGTGAGAAAAGTTTGTTCTCCCTCCAAAAACTCCAGGTATCAATTTTCCTCTTCTTAAATGGGATGATCTGTTGTAAAATGATGGATGGGACCTTTCTGCTTTTTTCTGGCTTTACTCTAGTCACCTCAGTTAAACCTATGTGGCAATTTAGTATCAACTTGGCTGTTGTTTTAACTTCTACCAGTGTACACTTCACTGAATTAGATCTTTGGGCTTGCTAACAGTTAACTAAATTTTCCATC
Source organism: Phrynocephalus forsythii (assembly GCA_029282475.1). NCBI lineage: Eukaryota > Metazoa > Chordata > Lepidosauria > Squamata > Agamidae > Phrynocephalus > Phrynocephalus forsythii. Next base: position 85,304,001 of record JAPFRF010000002.1, read on the forward strand.
CTTTCTTATTATCTTTTACATCTGAACTAAGCAGACCCTGTGATCTTCATGATGCACATGGCTTTCTCTCATTGTATCCAAGCTTTGTGTATGTGGAAATAATAATAAAAAAGGAAGTTTTTAATCAGCAGAAACATGCAGCTAACAAACTCTGCTTGATGTATTCTTATACAGTGGAACCTTGACTTACATCATTAATCCATTCAAGAGGTCTAGACATAAGTCAAACATGCCTTAAGTCAAATGAACTTTTCCCATAGAAAGTAATGGGAAAGTGGATTAATCCATTCCAGATGATGAAAAAGACCCCCCCCCCAAAAAAACAGCAATTTAACACAAATTTGTTGGGATAGGAGATTCCTTCTGGGGATGTAAATGAAATGTCTCTTCAAAGAGTGGAGGAGGCAGTGGAATTATAGTCCACAAGTTATACACCTCCACTTTTTAATGATCATAGCAACAATATCTAACATTTAAGTTTTGCTGATTTTGAACCTGACGTTCCAAGTTCTGAACAACTCTATGCTTACCATTAGAGTCCCACAACTGTACAGCTCCCCAACTAAAATGCTTCCATTGTGGACCAGACTTCTGCAGCCAGATTTTTACAAGACTGAGCCGACTGTCTAACCAGCAAGGTCAGCCCCGAGCTCCCGGCCCTTCTCCTCCGGCGGCAGCGGTGGCTTTGGTGAGGCCGAGGACCAGCTCCAGGTGCTCAGAGCTGGCATCGCCGAAGCCGCCACTGCCAGAGGAGAGGAAGACGGCAGGAGCAGTTTGGAGGCAGCAGCCACGATGCTGGGTCGTGGCTGCTGCCTTGTGCCGGGGCTCTGAGATGTAAGTCAAAGCCTGCAACTCAAGTCAAACAGGCCCCTTCTTGCTGCAAGTCAAATATGCTGCAAATCAAGCAGCATGTATGTCAAGGTTCCACTGTATAGCAGGCAGAGTTTGACCAATAGGATCTTGGTCACTAACAATTCCATCATACTGTCTGTCTGTCTGTCTGTCTGTCTGTCTGTCTGTCTGTCTGTCTGTCTGTCTGTTTTTGATTTCTTATGGGTCACATCTGGAATTTGCATATCAGCCATGTACTTTATGACTTTTTTGTGGTCCCTGTGAGGAGCTTGTTTTGCAAAGATGGAAATGCAGCTTGGGTAGTAGTTGTAAGACCATGATTGATCATTAGATGTCTTGGGCGTTAAGTGTTTTAATTATCTAAAGGAAAGCAACCTCATGTAAAACACTTCTACACTTGTTACATTATTCCTCCCTCCCATTTATAACACAAAGGCCAGATAAATCATCTTGTCCAGTTTAACTTTATTTCTCATTGCATGAAGAGGAGGCTTTTTCTGAGCTTGTATGAGGACCAATGCAGGACCTCCTGGTGCAAGTTCCGTAAAAATAAGGAGGAGGTTTATACTTGGCATGTGGCGCCAGAGGATTCACTCTCAAGTGTTCATGCTTGTCCCAGCAGGGCAATATGCATTCTGAGTGGTTAGCTATTCAATACCAGGGAATGTCCACAGACAATTGCTGAATCCCTTTGTAATGGAGGCAATCTGGTTTAAATGTAGTTAATGAATTAATCAATTATTAGATTTAAAAGCTTATGATTTAATCAAGCAAAACACCCTTGGGGTCAACTAGGAGCCCTAATAAATAATGTAAGTCTTTGGACTTTGCATTTAGCAGTACACGAGAACAGTGTCTAAATAGGCAAATAAAGGTTTGCAGATCTCAAACAAAAAACATACTGCAGGGTCTGTATGCATCTTTTCTGGATCACAATCACCCTTCAGTTGCTCTTGATGTTGGCAGAGTCTTTCTGCATGCAGTCTAGGCATAAATGAATAGAATGACCTCAGTGTTCTGAAACAAACCTATAAATTAGACATGGGCACAACCAGAAAAAATGATGTTTCGAGTTTTTGTTTGTCGGAACGGGTCCATTTCAGGTCGTTTCTGTTTGTCGTGAAATTTTTCAAAAATGTGTCATTTCCGTTTGTCGTTTGTCATTTGTCGTTTCCACCGCGATTTAGCACGATTTGACTTCCCAGAGCATAGGGGCATCCTGCAATCAGGGCTGGCGGTAGGTGTTTTTGCGCCCTAGGTGGCGGGTGGGGCAGGGGGGTGGGCGGTGGGGGGAGGTGCGGGTGGGCGGTGGTGGCAGGGGGCCATGGGTGGGCAGCGGCCACGGGCGGGCGAGTGGGCGGGCGGTGGCGCGGGCCGCAGGAGGGTGGTGGCGCGGGCGGATGGGCGAGTGGGCAGTTAGGATATCACTTAGGATAGAGGTTCTGTTCTTGGCTTGCACCCCAAATGTGTGTGCGCGCAAGCAAATTGAAGTTGGGAAAATAGAAAATAAATGGTAGTATATAATATATATTTAAAATAAATCCACACCTCCCACTCCCAGTCGAACCTCCCCCTTTATCCAATATCAGAAAAAAATCCTCAAACTGCCCGAGAAGAAATAAAGAATAAACTGCTATTCCCTTCAGCAGACAAAGCTGCAGGGAATCAAAGAAATTGTTTTCTAAATTCAATTCCCTCCCTGCCTGCCTAACTGAAATCCTAAAGCCTCCAGCCTCCCTCCTCAATCTCGATTGGATCACACCAGCACCAGCAGCCAGCCCTCCTCTCTCAACCAAATCCATACACCCGACTGCGATTTCTGGAATGTGCCTCGGCTTTTTATGCCCTCCGAGACATCCGGAAGTGTCAGTCAAAAACCTGATGATGCCATTGGTGGAATGGTTCAAAAAAATTTGCATGGTCCCATCCTTGCCCAGCCCAAATGGGCAGGTCTAAAAAAATAAAAAATAAAATAAAATAAAATAAAATCAATACGACGTTTTATTGCTATAAAAACCCCACTGCTGCTACTATAAAAATTCAGGCATTTAAAATAAATAAATTTCACATGTTTCTGTGGTGATTTGGTGTGTTTTTTTACCATGATTTCAAAAGAAAAATTGTGGTCACCATTTTGGATCCCCCCCACCGCATGGCATGCAGCGAGACAGACGACGAGGATGACCCCCCCCCAGCCTGGTGCAAGCAGCCCAGCACAGGAGAAGGGGGGAAGCCCCCACCAGAAAGCACCCCTCTGGTAGGTGGCAAAGCCTCAGGCAGGCATATTTTCGCCTGCTTTTTTGGATGGGAGTTGGGTTTTTTTAAAAAAAACTTTAAAAATCTTTTTCTGTGCTTCGCATCACGTGATCGCCGCGATGCCACAAACGGAAACAAAAAACCCGACCAAATTTTTCTTTTTTCGGTTCGAGTTCGAGTTCTGACAGCTTAATTATTGTTACCGTTTCCGTTACGAAACGGAAACGATAACCGAAAATGGAAACGACAATTTCGCTGAGTCGTGCCCATGTCTACTACAAATGATGAAAACATAACTCCTCTGGCTCTCAATCATCATTCAGAATTATATGAAGTAACAACAAAAACTGCAAGCAAACTGGTAGAAGATGTGAAAAGTTACTTTTGGCTACAGTTCCCAGAATACCTCAGTTAGCCATTAGTTTAAGGAATTCTGGGAACTATAGTTCAGATAAGAATCTTCTCTCAGCGTTGTAGCTGTTGGAGACATATTCAAATAAATCCTGAGTTCAGGGTTTATTCTCAACATCAATTCACCAGGAAACCACTACTAGACCTCAGATCATTTCCTTAAAAACAGTATTAGCCTAGACATATTAGAGGGACCCATGACTAATATCTAGCTTCTTGTAAATCTTTATTGAACTACAGTTAAAAAAATAATCTAAAGCCTCACACTGATACAGCCAGTTATTAAAAGGCAGAAGTCAAAATATCTAGGGTGGAAATCAGAGTCAATGACCTCAATCCCCTTTCATAGATTATGGGATTATTCAAGCGCTTACAGGATAGACATCTGTCAATAACAACTATGCCTGAACATCAATGGCTTTGTCACTGCTTGATTGCTTCTTGTTCTCCATCTAATCCCCCTCTAAAGTGGATCTCCCAACTTTTGGCCTAGACAGCAAGTGTGTCTCAGATGGCGGCATGAATTATTCCTCTAGTTTTAGTGAACAATGCTGTCAAATAGAATAAAATAAAATAAAATAAAATAAAATAAAATAAAATAAAAAATAAAGGACTATTGTTAATCTTTCATGTTTTCTTTTCTGCACAAAAGTGCTTTAAAATAAGTACCTGTAACTTCCATGAAAGTTCACTCTTTTTACCAAAACTCACCTTGAGAATCCACCCACTTCACTTTCCAGGAATTTGTGAATACCCTTCACATTTGTTTAACATTTTCAGTTTAGGCAGACCTATTAATAGCCTCACCTAGGGATGTTGGATGCTTTCTCAGGTTATATTTCAGTTTACATTGGAATGCTTCAGACGTTTCACTCTAAATTCCTCCCTCCAATGGCAATTTGAGGCTATCCTCATCTTCCCTGTTAACTTTTCCTACCTGTCTCCAAATTAATTTATCTTTAGGTGAAATCCATTCCATTTTTCATCATGTCCACAATCCTCTATGCCAGCGTTGGCGAACCTATGGCACGGGTGCCAAAGGTGGCACGCGGAGCCCAACATCGCCCCTTCACAGCCACCTGTATCCAGGTTAAATTTCTGTATTGGCCCTTTGCAAAAAAATTGTGGGTTTTGAATCGCAGTTTGGCACTTGGTCTTTAAAAGGTTCACCATTGCTGCTCTATGCCCTATTGTTCAAAACACCTAACACAAGTTTGGCCTTCCAGGTGTTACTTTATAGTCATTCTTGGCCTATATTTGCTGGCTAGGGCTGCTGAATTGGGCACCATCTGTGCTTTGCCCAGCTACACTATGAAAGTGTTTTTTTTTTCCTATAAGCTGGTTGAGCACAAACATTGTTCATTTCAATTACTGTACATTTCTGTTTATAAAATATTTTTTCTAAAACCATTAGCCTAAAAATTGCCTTTATATGAACCTACCATACATGTACATGGCTACATAAATTTTGTGTTTATAACCACTTATAACTTTGTGTTTATATTTCTCCTTATGTGATTGCATTGAAACTACAGTGGAACCTTGACTTACGTCATTAATCCATTCCAGTGGTCTAGACTTATGTCAAACATGACTTAAGTCAAACGAACGTTTCCCATAGAAAGTAATGGGAAAGCGGATTAATCCATTCCAGATGAAGAAAAAGACCCCGAAAACAGCAATTTTAACACAAATTTGACTGGGATAGGAGATTCCTTCTGGGGATGTAAATGAAATGTCTCTTCAAAGAGAGGAGGAGGCAGTGGAATTATAGTCCACAAGTTATATGCCTCCACTTTTTAATATTCATAGCAACAATGTCTAACATTTAAGTTTTACTGATTTTTAACCTGATGTTCCAAGTTCTGAACAACTCTATGCTTACCATTAGAGTCCCACAACTGTACAGCTCCCCAACCAAAATGCTTCCATTGTGGACCAGACTTCTGCAGCCAGATTTTTTACAAGACTGAGCCGACTGTCTAACCAGTGAGGCCAGCCCTGAGCTCCCGGCCCTTCTTCTCCTCCGGCAGCAGTGGCGGCTTCTGTGAGGCCGAGGACCAGCTCCAGGTGCTCTGAGCTGGCCTCACCGAAGCCGCCGCTGCCGGAGGAGGGTAAGAAGGCAGGAGCAGGTTGGAGGTGGCAGCCGCGATGCTGGGGTGTGGCTGCCGCCCAATTCCGGGGCCTTGCACCGGGGCTCCAAGATGTAAGTCAAAGCCTGCGACTCAAGTCAAACAGGCCCCTTCTTGCTGCAAGTCAAATACGCTGCAAATCAAGCAGTATGTAAGTCAAGGTTCCACTATATGTTAATTGTTGGTTTTTAATGTTGCCTTCAAATTGCTGTAAGATACCTCTCAATTCCCTGTTTCTCAAACTGAATGGGTCTTAACTGTAATGGATTGTATATTGTCTCTCCTTACGGTAAGCTGCCTTGGGTCCTTTTCCAAGGAGAAAGGCGGAGTAAAAATACTGAAAAATAAAATTAATTAATTAATTTTTAAAAATGATGGTTGTCTTATACACGGTGGGCATGTCTTTAAGATGCTACCGGTTGCTGTTTTGTTTTGTTTTATTTCTTTGGATTTTGCCTGGTATGCTTACAAAGACTAACCTCGAATGTGGTAGGGGCTGGCAGCAGCACAGGCTTCTTTTGTTCAGCTTCAGTGTGAATGAAACAGCGAAAGAGGAGCCTGCACCACTGCTGCCCACCAGGTCTAGGGTAAGAAGACAGGGAGGATCCATCGTTGACAGGACATGCATTGAGAGGTGAGGCGGTTCCTGCGGGCACGAAAGGTGTGGATTGGAGGCAGCACAGAGAAAGAGGGAGGGAGAGATATGTTTTTGGAGGGGTTTAGACATTACCCTCCCTCTGCATCAGTTTTGGGTAAAGGGTAGAAGGCAGGTCTCTCTTTTCTTTTCCTATGTTGGTCCCAAATCCAGGGTCCTTGCCCCATTATCCTTGTGCTGATTCTATGAATGTGAGGGGAGAGAGAAGACCAAGCTGCTGCCAGCACCACCCTTTTTAAAGGAGGATAATCACTTTTGAGTATTGGTACTTTATATTTAAGCTGCCTAGATGCCCTAAGCACATCCGATCTTGCTTGATTTCGGAAGCTAAGCAGGGTCAGCCCTGGTTAGTACTTGGATGGGCGACCACCAGGGAATACCAGGTACTGTAGGTGCCTGGAGTAGGAACTGGCAAACCACTCCAGTACTCCTGCCAAGAAAACTCCATGGACATGGAGTCACGTAGAGGCAGTCACGACTGTAGCGACACAACACAAACACACACTTTATATTTATAATTTTGGGTTAGAAATTGAGGGGTTGTCTTATACACGTGGACATCTCATGAATGGAAAAATGTGGTATTTAATTTTTAACATTTTCAGGGATGTTCTGGTAACAATATTGATGCACACCGATGTTAGAGGTGCCTGTGGACCTTTATACCTATTAGACATGGGCACAACTTGGCGAAATTCTCGTTTCCGTTTCCGTTACTCGTTTCCGTTACACAACGGAAACTGTAACGACAATTACTCCCCCAGAACTCGAACTCGAACCGAAAAAAGAAAAATTGGGTCAGATTTGTCGTTGTTGTTCCTGGCATCGCGCAGATTGCTGCGCGATGCCAAGCGGCACAGAAAAAAAGTTTTAGAAAAAAAAAACCCCATCTTTTTTGGAGACGCCAAAAAAGCAGGCGAACATATGCCTGCCTGAGGGCACCTACCAGAGGGGTGGTTTCTTGGGGGGGTCCACACTCCAGCCTCCCCCCCTCCTGTCCTGGGCTGCTGGTACCAGGCTGGGAGGGGGCATCCTCAGTGTCTCCATTTGCCATGCGGTGCGGGGGGATCCAAAATGGCAGCTGCAATATTTTTTTTGAAATCATGGTCCAAAAACCCACCAAAGCACCACAGAAACATGCGAAAATTAGCTATTTTAAATGCTTGAATTTTTACAGTAGCAGCAGTGGGTTTTTCTTGCAACAAAACGTCTCCATTGATTTTATTTTATTTTATTTTATTTTTATTTCTTTACACCTGCGCACGCGCAATGATGGGCTGGCCATGGGATGGGACCATGCAAATTTTTGGAGCCATTCCACCAATCGCATGGCCAGGTTTTGCTGAGACTTGCTGGTACCAGGCTGGGAGGGGGCATCCTCGGCATCTCCATTTGCCATGCAGTGCGGGGGGGTCCAAAATGGCAACCACAATATTTTTTTTGAAATCCTGGTCCAAAAACCCACCAAAGAACCACAGAAACATGTGAAAATTAGCTATTTTAAATGCTTGAATTTTTACAGTAGCAGCAGTGGGTTTTTCTTGCAATAAAACCTCTCCATTGATTTTATTTTATTTTATATTATTTTTATTTTTTTACACTTGTGCACGCGCAATGATGGGCTGGCCATGGGATGGGACCATGCAAATTTTTGGAGCCATTCCACCAATCGCATGGCCAGGTTTTGCTGAGACTTGCTGGTACCAGGCTGGTGCGGGGGGATCCAAAATGGTGACCGCAATATTTTTTTGAAATCATGGTCCAAAAACCCACCAAAGCACCACAGAAACATGCGAAAATTAGCTATTTTAAATGCTTGAATTTTTACAGTAGCAGCAGTGGGTTTTTCTCGCAATAAAACGTCTCCATTGATTTTATTTTATTTTATTTTATTTTTATTTTTTTACACCTGCGTACGTGCAATGATGGGCTGGCCATGGGATGGGACCATGCAAATTTTTGGAGCCATTCCACCAATCGCATGGCCAGGTTTTGCTGAGACTTGCTGGTACCAGGCTGGGAGGGGGCATCCTCGGCGTCTCCATTTGCCATGCGGTGCGGGGGGATCCAAAATGGTGACCGCAATATTTTTTTTGAAATCATGGTCCAAAAACCCACTAAAGCACCACAGAAACATGCGAAAATTAGCTATTTTAAATGCTTGAATTTTTACAGTAGCAGCAGTGGGTTTTTCTTGCAACAAAACGTCTCCATTGATTTTATTTTATTTTATTTTATTTTTATTTCTTTACACCTGTGCACGCGCAATGATGGGCTGGCCATGGGATGGGACCATGCAAATTTTTGGAGCCATTCCACCAATCGCATGGCCAGGTTTTGCTGAGACTTCTGGATGTGCCAGAGAGGGCATAAAAAGCCCACCAACCCTAATCCTAACCCTAACCCTAACCCTAACCCATACGCCAGTACACTGTGTTCTTAGTGGGCCAGAGGCACCCAGAGGTACAGCCCACTAACCCACCCTAACCTTAACCGTTACCCTAAGCCTAGCCCTTACCCCCTAATCCCATGCTCTGGGAAGTCAAGTCGTGCTAAATCGCGGCGGTAATGACAAACGACAAATGACACGACGAAACGACAAATTTTTGAAAAAATTTGTGAAAAACGGAAACGACCCAAAACAGACCCGTCCCGAAAAACAACTCGAAAATTTTTTTTCTCTGGTCGTGCCCATCTCTAATATCTATATTTGATTTGTATGCATGTGGCAACGAAACAGCTCTGTCAATTGTACCAAAACAACTTTAGTTATATAGATTCTGCAAATATTTAAAATGTTTATAAATTTCCATTCAAATAACACACAGGTAACATTGATTCATTTGGTTCATCAATCAGTTTTTCCCCCACCTCACCAGCATGTTCATGTGATGACACTATATACAATTGTACAGATATACACTTAAAATATTGAGGAAAAAGAAATGATGCAAATGGTCTGTGTGATTAGGCTCTAATCTTCTAATACCATGGCCACTGGGGTGTGTTACCACACTTACGGGCTTCATTGAATATTATGCCCAGAAGACACTTTCATGACACAAGGAGTGAGGTCCAAAAGACTTCTATCTAATGGTGGAACAGTACTTTGTCAAGACTGTATTTGAAAGTAAATTGATCTCATTCACATTTCCTATGCAGATTGAAACAATCACCCTTCAGACTGCATACTGTTTTCTATTTTGTGAGGTGATTGTTCAATTTTTTTTTTTGCACAGAATGGGTATAGAGAAAGTTGTGCACAATAATCTATATATTAGGTGGCATTTTACAAAATGCTGTTAGACAAATGGGAATACTGGATGGAACGGGTTTATCCAGAAATGTCACAGTTTAATGGATTTCCGTGTTAAAACTGTTTAAAAACAATTTCCATGCCACCTGTCTGTGCTTTCCACTCCATGCAAATGTACTGAAATTGATTACAAGATACTAGGCAACAGATAATTATGTACTTTTTTGCATGGAAGTGATAAGGGGAATTACCACAAATTCTTGAGTGGCCAATGCTTCAAAGCAAAGCAAAGTGTTCTGCTTATATAACGCCCCATACCACTTCAAGTAGTCTCTGGACAGTTTCCAATTTTAATTACAGTGTGTAGGCTACATTGCCCCCCACCCATAAGCTGGGTATTCATTTTAGCGACCTCGGAAGGATGGAAGGCTGAGTCAACCAAGAGCCTGCTACCTGGGATTGAACCCCAGGTCGTGAGCACAGTTTTACCTGCAGTACAGACATTTAACCACTGCTCCTGCCAGAACCCTGCCTGCCATGGAACCAGAATGTGAAGGGTTAAATGCTGAAGAGCAGCAGGAGGAGCCTTGTAGTTCAACCCAGCAAGCAGCTGAGTCTGAGGATGCAGCTGAGGGCACATCTCCTCCTCCTATATGGGCTAGGAGCAGGATCCTGCAAAGGAGAACTAACAGGAGAGTTAGGGAAAGGATCTTTAATGATAGGCGTAAAATTAGATCTGAAAGCCCTGAGTTCTAGCAGGAGCCTTGCCAGAGATATGGGTGTGCTCCCTATTTTAGGATAAAGCTAGCAAGTTTACCCTGAACCCTCTGTGGGAGCAACACATCACTTACCTTGCCACCACGTTCCTGTGTGTTATCTTGACTTTGTTTCCTGACTTTGGATTGGCTTTCTGACTACGGCATTCTCTGTTTCCTGACCTTGGACCAGCTTCCTGATTACGACGTTTCTCTGTTTCCCTTGAACTTGGCATTTGGCTCTGTAAGTTACTCTGGCTTGACTCAGACTGTACTTTGTACTTTATCTGGATTACAACTAAAGTTCCTGGCAAAGAACTGAACTTGGCTTGCTGTGTGTTCTGTGTGCGGGGCTTGACAGCTCCATATCTCTTGATGTTTCCTTTTGGCTTTGTTTGACACTGAAGTTTAGAAAAGTACACTTTTGTGTTTCACCATGGAAAAAATATGCATTAACTTGAGACAACTGTCTGTTGTTTCCTATTCCTTTCTAAATATGATGGTTCACTGTCATAATTCTTCTGGCCCGCACTCTATGTAATGCTTGGCTATATGCAGGAAGGGCCGGCACTTCCATTAAGGTGAACTAGGCGGTTGCCTAGGGTACCAAAATGGAGAGAGGGCGCTGGACAGCCTGCTGCCTCCTTGCCGCCTGCAGCCACTGGCCACCACTGTCCGCCCCCCACTGCCCGCCAGCCACCACCCGCCGCCTGCCAGCCACTGCCTGCCACCCGCCACCTGCTGCCCGCTGCTGTCCGTGCCCATTGCTGCCCACCCCCTGTGCCTGTTGCCATCCACCGCCATCCACCCCCCTGCCCCCTGCCCCCGCCCCCTGCCCGCCACCCCCGCCCACCCCCCTGCCCCCTGCCCCACCCACCCACCACCTGCCCCACCCCCTGCCCCTCGCCTAGGGCGCAAAAAACCTAGCACCTGTCTTGTATGCAGGTCTTTTTTTCATGCTGGCCTGCCTCCTTGCTTTCAAGTGTGAAATGTTATAGACTACTAAACTCTGGAACAAGAAAGCCTTTTAAATTCATTTAACTCTGGTGGCTTTTCCCCTTCCATTAAAGGTCCTCCACAGCTGATTTTCCTTCATGATACGGGGAAGCAAATAAATGAGCAATAAGGAAAACACTGGGAAATGTCTAAGGCAATCTCCCCATTCCTGAACCAATATAATGTTCATACTGCAGCATATAGAGATAAAGTAGTGGGGTGCAAACAGTGTGTGTTGCTCTTTTACAAAATATGCAAAACTGACTCCAGTCCTTATATTTGCCAGATCATACGAATTTGCAGTGATCATTGAGTGAATGTAATTATTTATCTAATGAGAGAAAAATCTCATCGAAACAAGTAATACTAAGTAGGAGGCAATAATGCTATTATCTATACCAATGCCTGATTGCCAAGATTATCTAATTGGCCATGTCTAGATCCTGGAGTTAGAAGGATTATCTGATTGGAAGCTTTTCAGTAGATCCTAGATTTGGGATGCAAGTTAAAGCTGATGAGGCTTAGCTTCAATTCATTAGTGCTGCCTTGGCAATGGATTTGATTTTCTCAGGAGAAATTGTGGTACATTGCTCTTTTAGCAAATAAATGAAAACAATATCACCAGCTTTACTTGGAGGGAACTGGATGTTCATTTTTCACTTTGATAAATCACAGGTGTTTTTTTAGCCCAAAATTACTACCTGAATCTTTCCATTCAGAGGGCAATCTGGTTGTGTTATGGCCACCCAGGTGTACAAATCTTGCATGCCCCAAGTCAGAAAAGGGAACTTTTTGATGAACTTTGATACAAAAACAAAAAATGGGTAAAACAACCTTTTTGGACTACTGTTCGCTAGGGTTTTCTGGGTGCTGAAGTGATAAAAAAGGAAGAAATTCTGACAAATGTTATAAAAATTCAGGTATTCTGAAGGGCATTCCACTATTTATCTGCAAGTTGCATACAGGAAAATGTACATTGTTAAAGGAAAGATATGACAAACTGTATATTGTGAGAGATGAAATATGGTGCTATTCACATGTTGGACCAATTAATGATGGAGAATTATGAGCGTGGAGTAAAACTTCTGCAAGTGTTTGTACTTGACATCTATTAACAAGCTGAGAAGCAGCACCCATTGTTACCACTTCTGATTTCCTCCTTGCTCTGTGTGTGGAGGTAGAGGTCATATGCTCATTTTCTGGAATCCTCTACCATTGGGTAATTCTATATAAGGGGAAATTTTGATTGATTTTGAGTGTACGTATATTTACCCCCCCCCCCAATTTTTAAAACTCAGGAAATCATATTCTTTTTTTAAAAAGTCTCTGGTTCCTGGATGCAAGATAGATGAAATATTGTGCTTCTGAAGCGATTATTCAAAAAGCCAGGAAATGGCCCCATATTGCTGCAGAATATTATGACCACCTTTCTTCACATTTTGAATCATAGGTATAGAAGCATATCTCACATCCATAAACCAGAGGGTTATTTTTTTGTTTTGAAGAATTGAATTCCTTTACATACCGTATTTATGGAGCATTCTATGGATATGGAATGTGGTTAAGATCATTAAAATAAGGAACCTCAAAAATATAAAAAATAATGTAATTTTGTGGCCTTTTAAAACAAGTTGAATAATTTCTGCTCCTTTTTTAGAGGAGACTGTGCTGCTGTTGTTGCTATGTTCTGAATTGTATGGCTCAACGCCACTTTAAGATTTGTTAGTGATCACTAACACTGGCATATCTCTAAAAGTTCTTTTCTAAAGTGCTTTCCCCCTTCTATCAAGTAAAACAGCATTTTCAGAAAGGAACATGTCAAGGTGAAAAAAGAGAGGCAGGAACCAGCTTCGTGAAAGACGGGTCTCTTCTCTTCAGAAAAGATTTGAAGAATATGAGATGACAGGTGAAGGAGTACAGAAAAACAACCCCCAAATTGCATATGATGAAACCTAGTTTTTCTTTGGAAACCCAGCGCTGCACTGCAGTGTTGGGGACAAAAAAAAAAGAGTTGGTTTCTCTGTGAACTAGGTAGCTTACTGAGGTACAGAAGAAAAACTAGAAAAACACATATGGCTAGAAGGAAAACTGCAGTATTGTGAAGGGGAAAGCATGTTGAAATCTGTGATGGGTGATCACATTGAAAAGGATCAGGTCTTCTATGTTACTTGACAGTTAGTAAAGCATGCACTTTCTTGGGCTTTCTGATGAAGTGGGCTATAAAAGAGACTCACTCTAGATAGTCCAGGAAAGCCCATTTTATAACAATTTTTAAGAAGCATAGACCTGCCTTCCATCCAATCCCTCACACAACAGTTCATTTCACAGACAATTGAACCTTCATGGAACTTGGTTAAGTGGGATATTCATTGCTGCCTTGGGTACTGAATATCTCCCCCCCTGAGTATGAATATATCCTCCCACCTTTTTTTCAGGCGCCATGTTGTTCAACATGAGCATTAATAAATATGATCTATGCTGGTGTACTAGAAATATGAACTAAGATGCACACATTCTGTGCTTGAGAGATGGTGCACTCTTTTTCCATACCTAAGCATGCTCTGAGGAACAAAGTGTTTACACGCCCTGATAAAAACAAACTAGCTCACACATAGTAATATTCTTAGCTTTTGCCTGACTTCACAGTGAGAAATAGTTTACAAATTTATTAACAAAGACCAACTGAAATCCTTGTTGATTGGTTAAATTAAAATAAAGGAACACTTCCTTTTTCTACTGCCAGCACTTTTTAATTCCACATTTTCTCCATGGTTGAGAGTGTTTAAATTAGATTTTGAGTCAGAAGCATATTTACACTCTTAGCTCCTTTTCTCAGTATTGTGTTTTTCCCTCAGACTTTACTTATAATTAAGCAGACCAAAATGCTTAACTTCTATGAACTGGGTGGATATGAATTTGACGTTTTTGATTTTTAACCCACAGATGGGCAGGTTAACTCATTAAGAAATCCTGTAATTAACATATACAGTGGACCCTTGTATAACATAAAATATGTACAACATAAAAATTGCAGAGATAGGGGAAATTTGCTTAACATAATCGCCAGTGGGGCAAATCCGTACAACATAAAAATGGGATTGCTCCGTTTTCAATGCATTCCTATGGGAAATTTTTATAAAGGAAAATTTGCTTAACATAATTTCATTGGGAATGAATTGATTCATTTATACAAGGTACCACTGTAGTCAGATCTGCCTTGAGCTAGTTTGCATGAAAGCCTGCAATTTCATTCAACATCAAGGGGCGGGGGGAATTCAACCTTACCTGGGATGTGCTTGAATAAAACAAAATGCTTCACAAGGTCCTTTGATACCACTGCTGTTAGACTTTACAACTCTATGGTCTAACATGCTATTCATGTTAGTATATTGTCATTTCTTTTTCTTTTTTGACATTTAGGTTTTATATCCAAAAATTACGGTGTATATTTGTATATTGGATTTTTAAATTTTTGTTAATTTTTATTTAATCTGCATTATCTATTTTTCTCACTTTATACTTTTTTGAACACCTACCCTTCTTTACTTGTTCTTTGTAGTAAGAGCTCTGTAACAAGTAAATTTCTGCAATGTGGTTCAATAAAGATTTATCTTATCTTAACTTACAATTACACCATAACCAACGTGTTCTCTTTTAATTTGCATCATATTGCTTTTTGGCCAAAACAATTCCCTTTTATAATTTTCATCAGCATATAAAACTGATGAGTGAGGCACAGAACCCAGTGGAATGCAAGTATAAATGTCAGTTTTCCACTGACTTTTCCTTTCAGGTGTCCCTGAAAAACTCCTTTTTATGCTTTTTAAGCTCCAAAAGCAATGTGGGAGTTTTGTATCTGAGCTTTTAAAATGAAAATGCAACTTACACAGCAGTTGTGTTTTCTTTGTTTCTTGCTAGGAAGGCTCTTGTATCAAATCCTCTAAACTCTCTCTGATCTTTGGGGAGATTTGAAAATTACTTTACTAAGAACCCCAGACTGGTTCTTGAAAGAATAAGTCTCAGAAAGTCCCATGCTACTCTGGAGAACCACCAGGTTCTCTGCAATATCAATGGTGAAGAACTATAAAATGACCTCACTTTGTCTCTCTCATTGTCATTGTTAATATGTCTGATACTATGACCCCAGTGTTTATTCTCTCCTACAGTATGGACGTTATGTCATATCATTCATTTATTTGAATATTTTACCCACTTTTCTCCTAAGAAAGGACCTGAGGTGGCTTGCATAACTAAAACATAAGATTAAAAATAAAAAGGGTGAATTTTTCAACAATGACATGAATAAATAACATTACCGTAATACAGTAACTTCTTATATGAGTGCTTTGGTTTAA
Organism: Phrynocephalus forsythii; assembly: GCA_029282475.1. Lineage (NCBI taxonomy): Eukaryota > Metazoa > Chordata > Lepidosauria > Squamata > Agamidae > Phrynocephalus > Phrynocephalus forsythii. Next base: position 85,319,669 of record JAPFRF010000002.1, read on the forward strand.
GAGTGTTTTACAAGATGAGCAACCATTTCTGATCAATTTTGCCTTTATCAGCAAGCAATGTCTTGCAATATGAGGGCTGGAGCAGGTCAGATGGTCACAAGTGAGCCAATGGTGGCTCTCCCTTTCTCTCCCTGCTGTATTGTGGGTGATTTTCTGGAACATCCTAGGCAAGCATCAAAAGCAGAGGGAGGAGAGAGGAATGGAGGTGTTCCATGCACTAGAGATGGGCACGAAATGGAAAAATGGTTTTTCATTTCCGTTCTATTTTGTGCCCATCTGTCTTCGTTTATCCGTTTTTCGGACACATTTTTTTAAAAAAAAATCATTCCGTTTTTCGTGTTTTGGGTTCTTCTCCGTGGATGAGAGCGCCAGGCACGCTGTGATTCCCCATGGGGAAGATCCCTTTAAAGATACCCCATTCTGCCTCTGCATGTGGACACAGAACGGGAGTCTTCTTCCCCGTACCTGTCATGACAGTGCCGGGCACTGTCATGACCCGCATGGGGAAGATCCCTTTGGGACCCCTGTTCAGCCCCTCTGCATGCAGAGGGGCGGAATGGGAGTTTTGCCTTCCCTGCGCCGGTCATGACAGCGCTGGTCGCTGTCACCCACGCGGAGAAGATCCCTTTGGGACCCCCGTTCAGTCCCTCTGCATCCAGAGGGGCTGAACGGGGGTCTCTTTTTCCCCGCGCTGGTCATGACAACGCCACACGCTGTCATGGCTCGCACAGGGAAGATCCCTTTGGGACCCCTGTTCAGTTCCTCTGCATGGAGAGGGGCTGAACGGGGGTCTCTTCCCCGTGCTGGTCATTCCTTCTGCATGCAGAGGGGCTGAGCGGGATTCCTGCCTTCCCTGCACCAGATGACAGTGCCTGGTGCTGTCATGATCAGCGTGGGGAAGGTGAGACTCGCATTCCACCCCTCTGCATGCAGAGGGGCTGAACGGGGGTCCCAAAGGGATCTTCCCCGTGTGGGTCATGACAGCTCCTGGTGCTGTCCTGACAGGCTCGGGAAGAAGAGACCCCCGTTCCGCCTCCGCATCCAGGGGCAGAATGGAGTCTCTTTAAAGGGATCTTCCCCGTAACATAATGAATAACGGATAATGGAATGAAAAAAATTCTTTTTGTCCCCATCTCTACAATGCACCAGTCAGGAAGGTTTTCAAAGGAGAGTGCAGGTTAGGGTTTTGTTTTTCTTTATATATTTTTTTCTTTATATTTACTTTGTTTTCAACATCCTTTCTTATTTTTCAAACCATTTCTAGTCATCGGGCAGCTAGTCAACTGTGTATAGGACTACAAATTGCACTTTATCATTGTTACATTAAAAAAAACAGAATAAAATCCAGTTGTGAGTCCCAAGCAGAGCAGATTCTGCAGCCAGGTACCTAAACCATGGTGTAGACATGGACTTCTGGCCAACTTCTTTTGTGAGTTTTGGCATTTTGTGTGTACAGTATGTGGGACCCCAGAATTAATCATCTGAGTTTCCATTATTTCTAATGGGGCAATTTGCTTTGATATACAAGTGATTTTGGTTTGCAGGCATGTTTCAGGGGGAAAATATGCCCATGAACCAAGGTACTGCATTACTGTACATACATTTGTTTATTCTAATGAATAAGGTTGTATATTTATTTTTAAGTTATATTTATTAAAATGTATAATAGCAAACAAACCAAAAATATTTAGCAAGTCTACTGAAAAATGTCAAGTGTATTTCTGAAGCTCTCATGAAGGTAATAGATTTTCTTAGTCACTGCTATACATATAATATTGCAAAGGCATTATTTTGGCTTATGGCACTTTATTATTTAATGCCATTCAGGATAGATATGGCATTCAACAGCACTGTGTATTTTATTTTATATATATGTTATTTGTATTTGGGAGTCAGCTCCTAATGAAAGCATTTATTTCTCGCAGTGGCCACAAATTAAATTCTCACATGAAAAGACACCCTTCCAGTAATGATTAAGAAAGCAGCATGAGATAGAAGGTGCATTGTTAGTGACATTATGTTGTTATTTCAAGGAAGGGCTGGTTTAGTTAGAGGTTGGATGTCTTTCAAATGTCAATCGTCAGGGCTACTTTAGTTGAACTTGATACCTTCTTTAAGTCAGAATAGGTCTCTCAAAGTGCAGTGTGACCAAAAAAGGACTTGAGATTAAGTCGACCTTGCATGCTTGGTATACTGGAAAAGTTCCAGAGCATGAGATGATATTTCAGTCAGTCTTTTGCATTCTGCTGGATGTCCTTTTGTCCCATGGAAGACTGACATCTTCCTGTGTCTTACAGAAAAGACAAGCTATTGATGCACTGCTTATTGGTTGACTAGCCCCTTCCTGCTTAAGAGAAAGATTCAAGCCAGTGAAATAGAGGCACATAAGAATCAGGATGTTTCTCCATACCCCCGGGACTTCCCCCTTGTTGGCTGAAGTAATGCCAGCGGTGTAACATAGGCTTTACATTGCTTACAGCATTTTTCTTTAACCACCATGGAACTAAGATTTATATGGAATGTATAAAAGGGATGTTTGAATCTAACTTCCAGGCAGAAGCCATTAGTTTTAGCTCACCACAGATAAAGTAAGACATTTTGAAGCGTATAAATATCATATTTAAAAATAATTAAATAAGTGCTGATCTTCTTGGTCTTCTGCAAAGCAAAGAAATCACATGGCAGTGGATCATTATTTCAGCAGGGCTTCTGTGTAGCAAGACAGCATTTTTCATCAATGACAAAAAAAGCCAGCAAGCTTTCCTTACATTAATCCCAACAGACATTATTATTATTATTGGGCAAGAAGGCCTCAGTAGTCCACCCACTCACACTATTGTCATTGCCTATTCCCTTTGTTTGTTTGTTAAGAGCCTCGTAGTGCAGTGGTTAAATGCCTGTACTGCAGGTAAAATTGTGCTTACGACCTGGGTTTCAATCCCAGGTAGCAGGCTCATGGCTGACTCAGCCCTCCATCCTTCCGATGTCAGTAAAATGAGTACCCAGCTTGTGTGTGGGGGGGGGGATGTGTAGCCTGCATACTGTAATTAAAAACTGTAAACCACCCAGATACTACTTGAAGTGGTATGGGGCAGTATATAAGCAGAACACTTTGCCTTGCCTTGCCCTGCTTTTGCTTTTGCTTTTGCTTTTTTGCTGCTGCTGCTGCTGTTGTCATCGTCGGCATTGTCATTGTCGTTGTCATCATCATCATCATCAGTTGCAACTCTGGCACTAGTCATGGATTAGCTGTTACTTGAGTACTTCTTGTCTGGTTACACATCTCTTGCTCATACAAGACTTTCATTTGACTTCCATTGGCACATAACTTTTGTTGACAGCATCACTGTAGATTCACATGAAAGGAAAAAGGGAGGAATCAAGCTGATTCCTCAAGGCTTCAGTGCCATTCTAAGCGGGAAGTGCTCCCTTCAACTCTTCATCAGTTGGTGAAGGTGAGGGAAGAGAGATAAGGTTGAGTGGCTAATCCCCATCCCTTTTCTGTGGGGTGTGTGGTTATAGAATGGGGATGTTTCATTGAGAACACCTTTTGCTCAGTGAACTGCCCATTAGTCTTCCCATTCCTGTTCTTCCATCAGATCCATGGACTAGACATGGGCACGACTTGGCGAAATTCTCATTTCCGTTTCCATTCCTCGTTTCCGTTACGCAACGGAAACGGTAACGACAATTAAGCCATCAGAACTCGAACTCGAACCGATAAAAGAAAAATTGGGTCTGATTTGTCGTTGTCGTTCATGGCATCACGGCGATCGTGCGATGCCAAGCGGCACAGAAAAAAAGTTAAAAAAAAAACCCAATTCCCGGCCAAAAAAGCAGGCAAAAATATGCCTGCCTGAGTGAGGGCACCTATCAGAGGGGTGGTTTCTGGGGGGGGGGTCCCCGGCCTCCCCCCTCTCCTGTCCTGGGCTGCTTTGGTGGGGGGCATCCTCGTTGTCTCCATTTGCCATGAGGTGCGGGGGGGATCCAAAATGGCGACTGCAATATTTTTTTTGAAATCGTGGTCCAAAAACCCACCAAAGCACCACACAGAAACATGCGAAAATTAGGTATTTTAACTGCCTGAATTTTTACAGTAGCAGCAGTGGTTTTTTCTTGCAATAAACGTCTGTCTCCAATCCCATTGATTTTATTTTATTTTATTTTTATTTTTATTTTTTTACACCTGTGCAATGATGGGCTGACCATGGGATGGGACCATGCAAATTTTTGGAGCCATTCCACCAATCACATGGCCACTTGGCCAGGTTTTGACTGTGACTTCTGGGATGTGCCAGTCGGGCATAAAAAGCCCACTATAACCCTAGCCCTAACCTTAACCCTAACCCTAACCCATATGCCAGTACACTGTCCTTCTTAGTGGGTCAGAGGCACCCAGAGGTGCAGCCCACTAACCCACCCTAACCTTAACCGTTACCCTAAGCCTAGCCCTTACCCCCTAACCCCAAGCTCTGGGAAGTCAAGTCGCGCTAAATCGCGGCGGTAATGACAAATGACAAACGACACGACGAAATGACAAATTTTTGAAAAATTTCATGAAAAACGGAAACAACCTGAAACAGACCCGTCCCGAAAAACAACTCGAAAAATTTTTTTCTCTGGTCGTGCCCATCTCTAATATCTATATTTGATTTGCATGCATGTGGCAACGAAACAGCTCTGTCAATTGTACCAAAACAACTTTAGTTATATAGATTCTGCAAATATTTAAAATGTTTATAAATTTCCATTCAAACAACACACAGGTAACATTGATTTTGACTGGGTTTTGACTGAGACTTCTGGGATGTGCCAGTCGGGCATAAAAAGCCCACTATAACCCTAGCCCTAACCCTAACCCTAACCCTAACCCATATGCCAGTACACTGTCCTTCTTAGTGGGTCAGAGGCACCCAGAGGTGCAGCCCACTAACTCACCCTAACCTTACCCGTAATAACCGTAAGCCTAGCCCTTGCCCTAACCCCAACCCTAAGCCAGATCTGTACTCGCATTGCACTACATGCAAGTATACTGTCCTTCTTAGTGAGTCAGAGGGCGCCCAGCAGAGGCATTCTTCTCTCACCTCGCTCACCAGTCCAAAGTTCCAAAAAACTCTGTACGCCAGTATGCTGTCCTTCTTAGTGAGCTAGAGGCACCCAAAAGAGAGGTGCCTCTGCCAGTGCCACTTGGTACGCAATGGCTACACGATCATGTACCCTTCCTTTTCCCTTTGTAGGGGGCCAGAGGAGGCATCCACCCCCAGAGAGGTGCCTCCAGGAACCTGCTAAATGCCTTCCCTTCATAGCGGGCCAGAGGAGGCACCCACCCCAGAGAGGTGCCTCCAGGAGCCCACTACCCTACCCCCCTAAACCAGTACTAACGACAGACGACAAACGAAATGACAAATTTTTGAAAAATTTCACGACAAACGGAAACAAGCCGAAACGGGCCGGCTCCAACACACGACAACTCAAAACATCATTTTTCCTGGTCGTGCCCATCTCTACCGTGGACCATTTAACATTGATTGATGGATAGTAAACAAAACTGAATGTATATGTCTGAAGCCTATGCATCATAACTGTGTTATCTTTTCAAGAACTCATTCTAATGGAAGGTGTCATCTTTACTACCATATCAGTGGAAGAGAAAATGAGGGTGATGGAACATACAGTCTGTAGGGACCAGACCAAACCAAACCAAACTAAACTTTATGGCATCTTCAACACTTGTCTTCTCTTCATGTCCTACTTTGCAGAAATTTGTCCCCAGGGAGGGACACTAGGGGAGACCAGTTATGTAGTATCCATGATAGAAGCAGGAGGTGCCACCAACTTCCCTTCAGCCCCATGTGAGTAACAGAATTTCCAGGCAGACTTTGCATCATACAGATGTGCAACTTGTATTTAGGTAGGAGTGTACAGGGCAGTAGTGGATGTTCCTAGACTCTCAGCAGCTCCACCACCCACACCATCTGTTCCAGTGGGTAATATCCAAATCTGTTGACTTAATTCTGTGTCTTAGGGCCAAACGAGATATTAAAATGAATGGGAATTCTGACTTATTCACATCTTTTGTCTCCTAAAATTTCTACAGATATATATCCTTCTTTAGTCAGATTTGTACATTAAACATGTTTACTTTCCCAGGAACCAATATCAAAATAAAACACCAAATGCAAAATACCTAGGAAAGTAAAATCATGGTTTGATGGAATAAAAGAGAAGATGTTTCCTGTCACTTGAAGGACCACCTCTTCTAAAAATATCTGCTAAGTATGTCACCCCTTTTAATTCATAGCAGAGTTCTGTCTAGGCCCTGATCCTATTCATCATATGTACTATTACTATTTGAGGCAGGAAAGACTAGAAAAATATTTATGAATGACGGAGCCGTGGGTCAACAGACTTTCTCACTTACCATGAGTTTGTGGTCAGAAGACCTTTAATATTAGAGGCATGAGCAGTGTGGGGGGGGGTGATTCACTGCTTACATCCGCTCTGTGCAGTGCAGCATATTTATGCACACTTTTAATGTATGCACAGGCTTTTCTCGCCAATATGCACCAGTACGTTATGTTCACAGATGGTGTATCAAGGGAGCACCAATGGCCAGTTACAGCAATTCCTGCACTAATGCACTAATAGGAAGAGAGCTTTTGATTTCATGGTTTAAAACAAAATGACCCAGATATAATTGCTGAAGCTTATTAATTTATTTGTTATGGGTCGGTAACCCTTCACAGACTATAGTGCTTGTTACTACAGGCAGAACCAAGCGGATTAAACCTTTTAGTTTAGCACAGTTTGATTCCTGTATGGAAATTGAAAGAAACGAAGCACTAAATTGCATGTTTTATGATTATATCTTATTAAGAAACAATTAATATCCAACTTCGGAGTTGCCAATTTTGGGCCAAGTAGAAGTAGGAAAAAATGAAGCATGTCGGATGTTTCAGCCTCACAATGTATTTTTTGTGGTCTTTCCTCCCCCCCTCCACTTCTTGATTTATTTTCAACAGCTTTGAAAAATAATTGTACCTTTTTGCATTCATCAATTTGTGTTCTGAAAAGTACTTGGCATTCATTTTAATGTTAGTGTCTTTGAATCTCAGTTTTGGGCTGAAAGGAAGGTTACAGATTAAATAAATAATGTTTTAATGTGTGGCTTTTAATTTAGGAAAAAGGTGGATGGATAGCAGCCCCAGTCAATATTTCTGCCACCCGTATCTTGCTCACCTGAAGTTTTTAACTCAAAGGGACTTCCATGTCAAATGTATTCAAGTGTTCAAAAACAGATGTGTGTGTGTGTGTGTGTGTGTGTGTGTGTGTGTGTGTGTGTACAAAATAAAGCCATGAACTCTTTCTTTCTTTCTTTCTTTCTTTCTTTCTTTCTTTCTTTCTTTCTTTCTTTCTTTCTTTCTTTCTTTCTTAGCTATTTTTCATTTCTTTCTTCATACTTTCCCCTTTTCCAGCTCTGGGGAAATCTCTCCACACAGATAGTCTCCCCACATCTGTCTTCTTTGGAGAGCAGAAAAATGGAGTGGGCAGGAAAGGAAGCTAAGAAAGAATGTAACAGTCTAGAAAGACTTTGTGGCTCTGGAAGGAAGCACTTCTGAGCTAGAAGTAGGATCAGGATATGGTCCCTACTGTCACCAGAAGCTAAAAGGTGAGGCATGCAATGTTTTATTTTCCTCCTTCCATCAACAAAATATCCCTCACTATGTTAAAGGATGATTCCAATCCAAAATGCTGATTTTCCCCCCCTGCATGGTTATCTCATTCCTCCAGACAGTTAATTCTCAAGACTAATTTCTCATCCTGTTCACTCATACTACTAAATCAATGATTTTAATCTGAGAACAAGGAGAGGTTAGTAGCAGGAATGCTAATTTTTCCAGATTAATTGGTTTAAAATGAGTCAGTGTTATTTTGTAAATACACTCATTTTCAGTGTCCTATGTCTTCTTCCCTCTCCTATCGCTGGCATTAATTTTTGTCTTGACAGAGTTTCCCCTGCTGCTAGCATTTTTCATCTGCCTAATGGGAATAATTACAACATGTTTCCAGGGCAGTTATAAGGATGGATGTAACACCACTGCAAGTCTTTTGTGAACAACTATGTGCTGTACAAATGGTTGTTTTCAATTTGTAAGTGTACTAACTGAATGTTCAAACTGGATGCATGAGCAAAAGAGAAGGGGCATGTTAAATTAAAATGAAAAACTGCTGTATTTACGAAGTATTTCAAACTGCTGCCGTAGATGCTGAAATAACCCATCATTATGTCTTGGATGTCACTAAAAGCTTTCCAAGGATGCAGTCCTATGTATTGTTACTTGGGAATAATGCAAACTAGTTTCCTTCTGGGTAGCACTGTTCTACACTATAGGGAATGCTCGTCGACATTAGCAATTGCACTGGTGCAACTTCATTGGAAGAGCTCACTGTTGTACATGTTCCACCAAGTAAGATATATTACTCACACACCATAAAACAGAGTCAGAGATGGGATAGGTCTGACATACTGTAAGTGAGGAACATACTTCTGTGTTACCTTCTTTTCTCCCAACCATGTTCATGCACCTTTGATTGTAATAACTGTATATGAGCTCCGGGCCTGTGAAAACTGGCTTCTGTCCAATTGCATTTAAAGAATCACAGAATCACAGAGTTGGAAGAGACCTCAAGGGCCATCCAGTCCAACCCCCTGCCATGCAGGAACCCCCATCACAGTATTTCCAACATATGGCCATCCAGCCTCTGCTTAAAAATCTCCAAAGAAGGAGACTCCACCAGATTCCACTGCCGAACAGCTCAAACTGTCATGAAGTTCTTCCTAATGTTTAAAATGATTCTTTTTTCCTGTAGTTTGAGACCATTGCCCTGCTTCCTAGTCTCTGAAGACATGGGGAACAAACCAGTCCCCTCTTCAATATGACATCCTTTCATATATTTAAACAGAGCTATCATATCCCATCTAAACCTTCTTTTTGTAAGGCTAAATATTCCCAGCTCTCTAAGCCGCTCCTCATAAGACATTTCTTCCAGACCTTCAGTGATCTTGGTCACCCTCCGCCGAACCTGCTTAAGGTTGTCAACATCCTTTTTAAATTGAGGTGCACAAAACTGGACACAGTACTCCAGGTAGGGTCTGATCAGAGTAGAATAGAGTGGTACTATCACTTCCCTTGATCTAGACACTATGGTTCTGTTGATGCAACAAAGAATCACATTGGCTTTCTTGGCTGCTGCATCACACTGCTGACTCATGTTCAATTTGTAGTCCATCAAGACTCCCAGATCTCTTTCACAGGTACTATTTTCCAGCCAGGTATCTCCCATCCTATATCTGTGCAATTCATTCTTTTTCCTTGTTTCCTGTTAGTAACTGGTTCTCTTCGCTACGCAGAGAGCCTATCATTTTCTTATTTTTCCTTTGCTGTGGACATAACTAAAGAAACCCTTTTTACTATCTTTAATCTCTCCAGCAAGTCTAAGTTCATTTTGTGCTTTAGCTTTTTTTACCACACTCTGCATATATTAGCTACTTGCTTATATTCCTTTTTGGTGCATTGCCCATTTTTTCATTTCCTGTACTTGTCTTTCTTTATACTTAGCTGAGCTGAAAGTTCTTTAGTAAACCATTGCGGTCTCTTTAGATATCACCCATTTTTTCTTCTTATTGGAACAGCTTTAGATTGTGCCTTTAATATCTCGCTTTTAAGGAACGTTCATCCATCTTGGATTCCCTTCTCTTTGAGTATTTCAGTCCATGCAATCACAGCTAGAGATGGGCACGACCAGGAAAAATGACGTTTCGAGTTGTCATGTGTCAGAGCTGGGCCGTTTCGGCTCGTTTCCGTTTGTCGTGAAAATTTTCAAAAATTTGTCATTTCGTTTGTCGTTTGTCATTAGTACTGGTTTAGGGGGGTAGGGTAGCGGGCTCCTGGAGGCACCTCTCTGGGGTGGGTGCCTCCTCTGGCCTGCTACGAAGGGAAGGCATTTAGCAGGCTCCTGGAGGCACCTCTCTGGGGTGGATGCCTCCTCTGGCCCCCTACAAAGGGGAAAGGAAGGGTACATGACAGTGTAGCCATTGCGTACCAAGTGGCACTGGCAGAGGCACCTCTCTTTTGGGTGCCTCTAGCTCACCAAGAAGGACAGCATACTGTGTCAGCAGATTTAAGGGGCAGCAGGCAAATATAATAATAATAATATATACTTGTGCCTGACACAAAGCAGTGCAGCAGTAACGTAGATAAAATGTTATTATTGATATAAAGGGTTTGCAGAGTTAGTCTATCAGAAAGACAATGACAACGAATAGAGTAAACTCATATATTCATATATACATCAAAATATACACAGCATAACCACCAAGCATTATATACAATATAGCAAACAGACAAACAGAGTGTGGGGTGAACTGTTTTTACCATAACAGTCCCCAAGTTACAAATGACAAGCTAGTGCCTTTTATACTAATTCAGCACTCATAAGATCTGATGCAATCACTAATTAACAATCTGATGCAATCTGATCTAACCATTACAAATCATGATGTTACAATCAGTTCCACCTGCACTTCATCACTTAACATGCCTGTGATTACTAGTCTCTAACACTTGTGGATTAACATCATGACACTGCAGAATCTAACTGCCTCCATTTTACAATTCACTTTACACATTCTGTTAAATATACATAACATATGTTTTGTCAACTTTTACATATGTTGACACCCCTCCTATATTTAACAGATTTCAACTCCTAGCCTTTTCTTAAAACATACATGTTTATCTTTACACAAAGGCTTTGTAAATATGTCAGCATAATTATCAACACTTGTACAATATTCCAATACAATCAAATGTTGTTCTATGCAGTCCTTCACATTCTGGTAACGGATCCCAATGTGCTTGCTTCTGGATCCGACTTTCTGATTCTGTGTTAATTGGATACACGAAAAAGAATCATTATATACTTTGACTGGTAGTTTTACATTCACATTCACATTCTTTAACAACTGTACTACCCAGGTCAACTCACAACACAAATCACTCACAGCCCCATACTCAGCTTCTGTAGAAGAACACGAAATGTACCTTTATCTTCGGGCTTTCCAGATAATTAGTGAGTTACCTAAAAATATGGCATATCCAGACATTGACCTCCTTTCTGGACTTGAACCCCAGTCAGCATCTGCATAGCTAATTAAATCAAGATTATCACATATGGATACTTTAACTTTTCATGCATTGTTCCTTTAAGATATTTCAAAACATGCTTTATACCTTTCCAATGCTTCATCAACAAATACTATCAATATCAAAAAACCTTTTGTATACAAGCAACCTATTTCTCTTGCAAAATGTCCTTTGCTCTTTGGCGCCATCCACTGGTGCATCCACTTGCCGTTCCTTCAGAGACATATGCTCTTTGTCCATGGCCCATCATCCACTGCTTCCTTTCTTCTCCAGGCATCAGCAGCACATCTTCAAAATTCTGTGGCTCATGGAATACATAATTCACAACAAACCTTTCAGGTGGCACTCCTTTATTAGATCTTGTAGACTTTCTGATCAACACTGGCTCTTCATCTTCCACCTTTTCATCATGCAATGATGTAGACTCCCCTCCATCACTGGCAATCTCATCTTTCACTTTTCCATCATGTAATGCCGTAGACTCCCCTCCATCACTGGCAACCTTCTTAACCTCAGTGTGGGGATAAATGCTTGGCAAAAATACTTCATTATTAGCATGCAGATCCTCCCAATTTTTCTGTTCACAAAATTTTGCTGACCTGCTTATATAAACATTTCCATGACTGTCACAAAAACGCCAGGATTTTGCTGCAGGCTGAACACCAATAAACATAAGCTTTCTAGACTTTGGACCATTTTTGTGTCTATACCTCTCTGGAATCAATACCTCTGCTTCAGAGCCAAATAAATGTAGATATTTGATTGTAGGTTTTTTACCATGTATTAGAGTATATGGAACTTCATTCACAGCTGAACTCCACACTCTATTAGACACATAATTTGCATACTTCATTGCCTCAGCCCAGTAACCTTTGGGAAGTTTTGCATCTGCCAACATTGCATTCATGATATTTTGAAGAATTCCATTCTTCCTCTCAGATAATCCATGCTCAGCAGAAGCAGAAGGGTTAATCAATCTATGTTTCACCCCTTTCTTTTCTAAATAATCAACAAACTGCTTTGCTAAAAATTCACCGCCTCTGTCACTTTGTACAGCTAAAATTTTCTGCCTGTACTGTCTTTCTGCCATCACAAACCATTTTCTAAATACAGCACTCACTTCACTTTTGTGCTTTATTATGTAAACCCAAGAATAACGTGAATAATCATCTGTTATCACTAGACAAAACCTGGCACCACCAAATGAATTAGCCATGGGTCCAATCACATCAATATGTACCAGCTGTAGTGGTTGATGTGACTTTCTCAAACTCTTTTTTGATATGGGTGCAGACTTCACCTTTGTGCCTTTACAAACATGGCAATCTAAAAAAATTTTACAACTTTGCACAGACCCATGTTCCACATGTTGCAAAGTTTTCCTAATGTTTTCAAAACTTAGGTGCCCTAATCTTCTATGCATCAAATGTATGCATTTGTCATGTAGAGGCTTATTTTCAACCATATTCAAAACTTTCTCAGAAGTGCTTATCATAAACAAACTGTTTTGGAGCCTTCCAGTTGCTATTGTTTTTCCATTCTTTACAATCTTGCAACTATTCTCACTAAACTGTACATGAAAACCTTGTTTTACAAGCAGCACACTCAATAAATTATTGTATATACAGGACCTTATCAAATACACATTTTAGAGGTTTGAAAAATATATTACCTTCTCCACAGACTTTTGCCTGAGTGTCTGCCAAGGTTACATTTCTACAATTAAACAAAGTTAGTTTCTCAAACAAACATTTCTTGTTTACACAATGAATACTGGCTCCTGAATCTACAATAAATAATTCCTGTCTTGAGCACTTTTGTTCCTTATCATTAATTACAGACAGCTGTTGACCTTCACTCTTCCAGCCTGTGGCAACTCTTTTTTTGCTTTTGCCTTCGCTGCTTGTTTACCTTATCACAGTAATGAAAAACATGTTGGTTACTCCCACAATTATAGCATTTTCTAATTACTTGTATTGTTTCTCCAGAAACTTGAGCAGGCTTATTATTTACTTTAGAATCATTCCTCCTTGATTCTTCCTGCTGGAGTCTTGACTGTATATATGAAATAGACAATTCATCACTCTTCATAGCTTCTAATCCCATTACTAAATTATCATATGACTCATCCAAGCTTGACAATATAACTAGACATTTATACTCCTCTTCATGATTTATGCCCACCTCAGACAATTGCTGAAATATACTATTTACTTTCCTTATATAATCAGAAATAGTTTCACCTGGGCTCTGCCTTGACCGGAACAGTCTTTTCATTAGAGATACTTTACTCCCAGCTGTTTCTTTGATGTGAGCTGCTCTGAGAAACGACCAAGCCTCATGAGCTGTTTTTGCTTCCTTCACATAAACGAACTGCGTTTCTTCCAAGGATAACATTATAATTGCCAAGGCTTTCTCATCCTTCTTCAAATCTTCCTCATCAGCTTCCTCATCAAGCTTCTTATCTACATACTGATAGAGCTCATGGAAGATCAAGAAATGCTTCATTTGCAGACACCAATTCAGGTAATTATTGTCAGAGAGCTTTACAAGAGGCATTAAATTTAGATTTATACTTGCCATTCTCGCTGATAGTGCCGGCTCCTTATCTGCCGTTCCTACAACACTTTTTTCAGCTTCTTCGGCAAATATTTCCTCAGCCTCCTCAGCTTTCATTTTAAATCACACTCTGTTTTGCTTGGCTTGTCCTTATCAGCTGCTTTTCTCCTCCGCTCTCATTCCAAGCCTCTGAGAAAAATCCTTTGCAGCTCTGCTTTGTTACCATTCCAACTCCAACCTGTTTCCTCTGCAAAAACACAACTTTACACAACACACACTTTATCTATACAGGTACAACAAAACCCATCAGGCTGCTGACCCAGCTGGGCCCATAACCCTGTCAACAGATTTAAAGGGGCAGCAGGCAAATATAATAATAATAATATATACTTGTGCCTGACACAAAGCAGTGCAGCAGTAACGTAGATAAAATGTTATTATTGATATAAAGGGTTTGCAGAGTTAGTCTATCAGAAAGACAATGACAACGAATAGAGTAAACTCATATATTCATATATACATCAAAATATACACAGCATAACCACCAAGCATTATATACAATATAGCAAACAGACAAACAGAGTGTGGGGTGAACTGTTTTTACCATAACAGTCCCCAAGTTACAAATGACAAGCTAGTGCCTTTTATACTAATTCAGCACTCATAAGATCTGATGCAATCACTAATTAACAATCTGATGCAATCTGATCTAACCATTACAAATCATGATGTTACAATCAGTTCCACCTGCACTTCATCACTTAACATGCCTGTGATTACTAGTCTCTAACACTTGTGGATTAACATCATGACACTGCAGAATCTAACTGCCTCCATTTTACAATTCACTTTACACATTCTGTTAAATATACATAACATATGTTTTGTCAACTTTTACATATGTTGACATACTGGCGTACAGGTTTGGAGTTTTTTGGAACTTTTGGACTGTGAGCGAGGTGAGAGAAGAATGCCTCTGCTGGGCGCCCTCTGACTCACTAAGAAGGACAGTGTACTTGCGTGTAGTGCAATGCGAGTACAGATCTGGCTTAGGGTTGGGGTTAGGGCAAGGGCTAGGCTTAGGGTTATTACGGGTAAGGTTAGGGTGAGTTAGTGGGCTGCACCTCTGGGTGCCTCTGACCCACTAAGAAGGACAGTGTACTGGCGTATGGGTTAGGGTTAGGGTTAGGTTTAGGGCTAGGGCTAGGGCTAGGGTTATAGTGGGCTTTTTATGCCCGACTGGCACATCCCAGAAGTCTCAGTCAAAACCTGGCCAAGTGGTCATGCGATTGGTGGAATGGCTCCAAAAATTTGCATGGTCCCATCCCATGGCCAGCCCATCATTGTGCAGGTGTAAAAAAATAAAAATAAAATAAAATAAAATAAAATCAATGGAGACGTTTTATTGCTAGAAAAACCCACTGCTGCTTCTGTAAAAATTCAAGCATTTAAAATAGCTAATTTTTGCATGTTTCTGTGGTGCTTTGGTGGGTTTTTGGACCACGATTTCAAAAAAAATATTGTGGTCGCCATTTTGGATCCCCCCGCACCGCATGGCAAATGGAGATGACGAGACTGATGCCCCCCAGCCTGGTACCAGGTCCAGTTGCCCAGGACAGGAGAGGGGAGGAGGCCAGGGACCCCCCCCGGAAACCACCCCTCTGGTAGTTGCCCTCAGACAGGCATATTTTCGCCTGCTTTTTTGGCCGGAAATCGGGATTTTTTTTATTTTTTTAAACTTTTTTTCTGTGCCTCTTGGCATCGCGCGATCACCGCGTGATGCCATGAATGACAACGACAAATCAGACCCAATTTATCATTTATCAGTTCGAGTTTGAGTTCTGACGGCTTAATTGTCGTTTCCGTTTCCGTTGTGTAACGGAAACGAGGAACGAAAACGGAAACGAGAATTTCGCCAAGTCGTGCCCATGTCTAATCACAGCCAATAATTCCCTAAGTTTACAAAAATTGGCTTTCCTAAAGTCCAGGATTCTTGTCTGGCTATGCTTAGCTTTACCTTCCAACTATATAATAAATTCAAAGAGTGCATGGTCACTTTTACTTAAAGATCCCACCACTTTGACCCTAAAGAAAGGGCGAAATAAAACAACTTGCCATCCTTCGACCAAATGTGATAAGAATTGTCAATTTGATGCAACAGGGGGACATATTATTTACAGTTCATACATACCCAAGTGTTTAGTAGCACCTTCTTACTTTTTTGGGGGAAATAACACTGGTGTTCAGTCCTTTCCAAGGGTGATGCATCAACACAATGCCTCATCCTGATGAAAGACACCATCCTAAGTGTGGCAGGCACAGGAAGGCAAAGATACACAATTCAAAGACAGCCATAGGAACTTTGTTGTCTGCTTTCACTGTTTGTAGCAAATGTTTTTTTAAACCCTCTTCCTCTTACAACAACAACAACAACAACAACAACAACAACAAAAGCAATAGCAAAACTAAGCTAAAGAACATATTTTCACAGCAGCCCAATTGGTGGCACTCTATGATTGGTGGACAGCTTAGCAGCGATTACTGGACTGGTGATTGTGGTGATGGCAAGGATGGACAGGCTTATAGGTTGGACAAAATTCAACTCTTCCCCACCTCCTGTTTGAGTCATATTACTCACTGTGACATGATAGGCATGCCCCTGAATGAAGAGGTGTTCAGTCTTGTAGTTCCAACAGTGGCTGTGAATATTCTGAACAATTTTGCAAAGATAACCCTACACTCCCAATAATCATTGGAAGACTAATTGATATCTAAAGCCCTGGAAATCTTGGCAGTTCCAGACGTTTTAAACAAGGTTAGGAGGAGGACACCTAATTTAATTTTTCCTCTATTTCTGTCCTCCATTTCTTTGCACTAGCGATGAATGAAAGAAATGTACAAACATTTTCAGTTTTCATATTTCGGATGGTATGAGCTTGCTACAGTATTTAGAAAAAGTGGGTGAAAGTTGGAGTAAATCTGACAGATTGGCCAATCTAGGGAGGCGACATAAAGTGCTCGGTTCTTAATAGTCTGACTATAAATCTTTATATATTCATCTGTTTGTGTGATGCTGCATTTTGGTGACAATTCTCTTTTTCTCATACATCATCATCATCATCATCATCATCATCATCATCATCATCATCATCATGTTAGAACTGCATTGCTGGAAGGGACCCTATGGATCATTGAGTCCAGTCATGGAGGCAGAGTGAGGAATCAAACTGTCTCTGGTTCTGCAACCAGATGCCTAAACCACTGAGCTACCCACCACCAGTTCATGACTCACCTTTTACTGCCACATCACAGGCAGGTACACCATGATGCTCTTCATACTGAAAATAGTTATGTCTGTTGAATTTCACCAATGCATATGCGGGTGTCTTTAATTTCAGTTAAGTTTAAGGTGAATGTAGCAAAATGAGTCATTTTGTTTTCAATAAACAAAATGGAAAGAAATTTAAATTTAAAATAAAACCAAATTTGGTTGATCAAAATGAAACTACCAGGTTCATTTGTCTCTCTACTGGGGACTGATATGATCTTACTTTTAATGTTCAGTCTGGAAATATGAAGACAGGGGCCATGACATAAGCTGTATTGAAAATCTTAATTCTTAAGCCCTCTTGCCGATGTCATGGACGCAACAATGGGAAGATGGTAATCTTCAGTCTATATGAGGATGCAAATGACTTATTGAACCTTTTTCCTCTGTGTTATGCTGCACTTAACAAAGATCTGGGTAATATTGATGCCTAATATAAGACTTTGATGGAGAAAAGCTACTGTGTTAAATTAAATGATTGTTCCATTTTTTACAGGCATCTGGGCTATTACACACGGCTGTAATGCATTCTCCAGATTGGAATAAAGATGATGCATTTGTTTAGGAAAATAAAATTACACCCTGCAGATAATTATTTCACTGGAATGAATGGAGATTTATTAGGGATCGCAACTAAATTGGGGACAACTGGCTTAAGACAAAAAGAAACAAGCTACTTTCATCATTTACCTGGGCCTTTTGGAAGAAATTCAAGTTATTTTAGATCACACATAGAAAAGTTTTGTCTTTTTCCTTCTCTCTCCCCTAAATGCTGACACTTCCATTCTTCCCTGCCTTCATGCATACCTTAGACTTGCCATACTAGCTGTCCTTCCACATCTCCCTTGGCA
Organism: Phrynocephalus forsythii; assembly: GCA_029282475.1. Taxonomy (NCBI): domain Eukaryota; kingdom Metazoa; phylum Chordata; class Lepidosauria; order Squamata; family Agamidae; genus Phrynocephalus; species Phrynocephalus forsythii. The sequence goes on from JAPFRF010000002.1 coordinate 85,337,614, forward strand.
ACCCAATGTTATGCATATTTACCCAGAGGTGATTCCCTTTCACCCCATCCACCAGTGTGATATAAATTATTTAAATGAATGAATGGATTATATAAACAAATGGATGAATGGATGAATAAAAATCAGATTTACTAAGGGATTATTTTCAAGCACTACTATCTCAAACTGAAGTGAGGGAGCGGAATTCTATCTGAGTTCTTTGCCAAGCTAGGCCGAAATAACGAGGCGACACACGTTTGTCTTGGTTTAAACAGGGCCACAATTTATTAACCACAAAACGGGGCATTAACTTTATTAACTGCATTAACTTTTAGTGAGGGTCTGTGACGTAGCGCAATAAGTTCAGGAGATTGAATTTGTTAGGTCCCATTGCTGCAGAACTTTAGTGCAGGCATGTTATAGTGCCGCATGGAGGATGCCTGAGTAATATTGGGCATCCCCCAGTTTCCCCATTGTTGGCAGCCCTCTTGATTGTGTTGGGGTTGTTAATTATAGCGACTCTCCTACCTAATCTAAATTATTAATTGAGGACTGCCAGGGACCTTTGAGCTATTAATATCGAGTAGGGATCCGTTGATCAAGGTTATATATTGCGCTACCCGCCTAATTGTGACCGGGTACGGATAGAGCCCTTCTCCAACATGTGTATGGTGGGATGGGCGAAAACACGCTGCCACTCACGGCCAATCAGAGTGGCAGTCAAAAATTCCCATCCGGCCCCCAAGGGCGACCAGCCAAGCATCACCAGCACATTCAAATAGTGGAGGGAGGGCGGGGATCCGGCTCTACGCTGGCAGGCGACGGTTGGCAGGGGCGCGGCCTTGCCTTATATGGCCGCGCAAATGGCGTAAACTACGCCAGCTGCGTAGCCAACCGTCGCCCGCCTTCGGTCAGCCGGCAAAGCCGCCCCTGCGCCGCACAAGGCGGTGCGGGGCAGCCATTTTTATGACAGCTCATAATATTGTATTCAATCTATGCAACCCAAGACAGCAGAGTTAGTTAAGAACATGAGAACATAAGAAGAGCCATGCTGGATCAGGCCAAAGGCCCATCTAGTTCAGCTTCCTTTATCTCACAGTGGCCCCACCAGATGCATCCGGGAGCACAAGAGACTAGATATCTGTCTCCTGATACCACTCCCCTGCAGCTGGCCCTCGAAGTACCCCAGTTTTAAGCCTGGAGATTACACATCTCCATCACGGTTTGTCACCGGTGATGGACTTTTCCTCCAGGAATCTGACCAATCCCCTTTTGAAGGCACCCAGGCCAGATGCCATCACCACATTCTGTGGCAGGGAGTTCATGCATCTGACTAGAGATGGGCACGGAATGAACATTTTTTCGTTTCCATTACTGTTTGTCGTTTCCATTACGTAACAAAATGACAAACGAAAATTATGATGAAAATGCAACGAAACGAACAGAACAAAAATTGTGGTCGTTACATTTCGTTTCCATTAATGGCAACGCGCAATGAAATGAGCTGTTTTAAATGTTAAAAAACTCCCTGGACATCCATAAAAACACAGCGATAATTATTTATATTGTCTGATAATACCTACCAGGGGGGTTGGGGTCCTTAAAACGTTTGTTTTTGTCTTCTCCCATCGCGATGTATTTTTCTTTTCCCTTGAAAATGGATGTCACCACCAGCCACAAAATGGAGGCAAGCCATGGGATGGGATCATGTTCAACCAATAGCATGCCCAGGTTGCAGACTAGGCAGGCAGGTCTGGCAGCCACAGAGGGCATAAAAAGCTCTGGCAGCCTCCGTCCTCCTTGTAGTCTCTGGTGGGAGTTAGGGTGGGATTGCTGTCTCTGCGACTCTAGCTTCAGTCCTGCAGCCTCCCTGTGTGCATGCGTGCTGCATACCTCTCGGTGAGTACCCTCCCCTGCCCCACAGTGCAGTCACTCTGCAGCTGCCATGCACCCTGGGCAATGCCCGCCGCTGCCTTTGCAGCCTCCCTGCATACCTAGTCTATACTGTGTCTCTGCCAGCATCCATTTTTTTAGTGTTTTCCCTCTGGTCTGGGGCATTGGAGGATGCCTGCGCATGGAAATGCTTTAAAACTCGCACAAAAAGCGGATAGAAATGACAAACAAAAAAACAAAAAACGGTAACAAATTTTTTCCAAAAATTCCCGACAAACAGAAACGAACCGAAACAGACCTCTCAACGAAAAATGAAAAACCGAAACGCCATTTTTCTGTTTCATGCCCATCTATACATCTGATTCTAGAAGTCAGTTATCAATTGTCAGGATGCCAAACAAGATGGATGAAAGGGAAAACAAACATAATTTCAGAAAGAACAAGGAAAAGGCTGAGTGGTCCCCAAAGAGAGGGTGATAACTTTTATTGGACCACTGAAAAGAAAACCAATTGCAAGCTTTCATGAAGAAAGTTCCACTTCTTTAGGCTTTGTAAACCACTCCAAGTCTAGAATATTGCAGGCAGACTGATGAGGGGGATAAATAAATGTCACCACATTTCCCCACTCTTGACCCTGCATTGGTTACCTGTCTGTTTCTGTATCATTTTCAAGGAGATAGTCTTGACCTATAAAGCCAGAAATGCTTTGGGACCTCTGTAGATGGCAGAAATTTCATCCTAATCACTCTTCACAGATGGGCCACCTGAGGGAAAGAACAAGGAACCAGGCTTTTTAACAGTTGTGTCCTACCTCTGGGATGATCTACAACCAGAAACTACCTGGATCCTTCCTTGATGTCTATTTAAATATTTCCTTTCTGGCTTTTCATGATCAGATAACTTAATATCCATGAGAGTATTAGTCTTTTTATATTTATTGGCACCTGTTTGATTTGTTTTTTTGCTTGTTTAAATCCTTGTTATTTAATGTAAGTTAGTAATGATAATTTAATATTTGATACTTTATATTATGCTTGTTTTATCGTGTTTTGAATATATATATATATATATATATATATATATATATATATATATATATATATATATATATATATATATATATATATATATATATATATATATATATATATATATATATGCATGTTAGGGTGGATTCGGGTTTCTTCCCGTGTAGAAATCTGGTTGTTCTGGCGACGTTTCGACGAGGTCTCACTCGTCATCTTCAGGCTGGTGTTCTGGCTTCTTTCTTCTTGAAGCAAAGCGTGATCTCAGTTGAAGTCCTTTTATAAATACTGCTGGGGGTGTGTGGTTTGCTTGCTCTGTTGCTGATTGTAGGTTCCTTTGTTCTTTTGTGATCTGCTGTGTGGCTGAGGCGATTGTTAAGGGATTAACTGCTGGTGGGTTAGATGGCTGTTTAGAGACATCCTGTGTGGGTGAGGTGCTGGATGTGTGTCTATCAGCCTTTTGTTTCTTAACGACCTTGGTGATGGGCGTTCTGGCAGCATCCTGGGCTTTGGTGGAGTGGGGTCCTGTGTCTTGTGAATTCATTTTGGTCTGGCTACGTGTCTGTGGTCTCCCAATGTTTTTTTGGCGTGAGTAAGTGTGCTCCATGTGGTGACTGGAGTGGGGTGCCGCAGTAGATGGTGCAGTCGTGGTTTTGTTATTGGATGGTGGTTTCGTTTCATCTGTGGGAAGGGTCTGGGTTTGTGTTTGGTGTGGATGGAAGGTGGTGGCATCTTGTGTCCTTTTGGACCTGGTGTCAGTCTTTGTGACAGAGGCTCGTCTGTTGACCAGGGCTAGTTTCCAGATGTCAGGCAAGCGGGAGGTGTCATCACGTTTATTCATGTTGTTTGGGTGTTTCTCTATTTCAATGGCTTCCATGATTATTCGACTGTTGAAGTGTTCAGTTTTGGAGATGAGTTTGGTTCTTTCAAAATCAATTTCATGACCTGTTGTTTTTATGTGCTGGAAGAGAGAGGAAGATTTTTCTTCTTTTTTGACTGCGTTCTTGTGTTCTGCGATGCGTGCGCTTATTCTCCTGTTTGTCTGTCCGATGTATGTGGCTGGGCAGACTTTGCATGGTATTTCGTAGACTCCTTGGTTTTCTAGCTCAATCTTGTCTTTGGGGTTTCTTAAAATGTTGGCTATTTTTTGGTCGGTGCAAAAGGCTGTCTTGATATTGTGTTTGTGGAGAATTTTGCTGATTTTGTCTGTGGTGCCTTTGATGTAAGGGGGAGGAGGGCGGTGCCGTTGTTCTCTTCTGTTTCTTGGTTCTTGGGGGGTGTTTCCTTTTGGATTAGTTTGGTGATGGTGTTTTTTTTGAATCCGTTCGCAATTAAAACTTTCGAGAGAGTGTGTAATTCAGTTTTTAGGTGGTCTTTGTCAGCGAGGCGTTTGGTTCTGGAGGTGAGGGTTTTTGCTACGGAGTTGATCTGTGCAGGGTGGTGGTGTGATTGTGCATTTAAGTAGCAGTTTGTATGTGTTTTTTTCTGGTAGATGGTATGTCCTAAGGAGCCGTCGGGTTTTTTGTAGATTAGGATGTCCAGGAAGGGAAGTTGGTTGTTGGCTTCTATTTCCATAGTGAATTGTATTTTGGGGTGTAGGCTGTTGAGATGTGTGAGGAAGTTGTTCAGTTTATCTTTCCCATGTGGCCAGATAACAAAGGTGTCGTCAACATATCTGAGCCAGAGTTTGGGTTTATGTTCGGACTTCTGTAACGCGTTGGTTTCAAAGTGTTCCATATATAGGTTTGCGATGACCGGTGAGAGGGGTGATCCCATGGGTGCTCCTTCTATCTGTTTGTATCTTTGTCCATTGTGGATGAAGTATGTGTTGGTTAGGCAGTGGTTGGTCAGATCTAGGATGTGCTTGGGGGGGTTGTATTTGTTGTGGATAGCTGTCAAGGCTTCTTGAATGGGCACTTGTGTGAAGAGCGAAACAACATCGAAGCTCACGAGTAGGTCATTGGGTTGTAGGTCTTGTTTCTTTATAATTTCTATGAAGTGGAACGAGTTTTGTACGTATGAAGTGATGGATTCTGCATAGGGCTGGAGTTGTTTGGCAAGAAATTTGGCGAGGTTTTGTAGAGGTGAGCCTATGGAGCTGACTATGGGTCTGAGAGGTGTTCCTTCTTTGTGAATCTTGGGGAGGCCGTAGAGCTTGGGGCATCTGGATGATTTCTCTCTGGGGATGATGCTTGGCTTGATTTCTTCACTTAAGGGAGAGGCTTTTATTTTGGCTTTGGTGGTTTTTTCCAGCTATGTGGTGGGGTCTGTGTTCAAAGGTATGTAAGCAGGGTCTTGTATTAGGTTGGATAGTTTGGCTTGGTAGTCGGATGTGTTCATCACCACTGTGGCATTGCCTTTGTCTGCTGGGAGAATGATTATGTTGTTGTCTTTCCTCAGGTTGGTGAGGGCTTTTTGTTCTTCTTTGTGTAAATTGCTTCTGGGTGGTTTGCTGGAGCAGAGGACTGGAAAAACGCCAGAAGCCCAACCCCCCCCCACAACAGCCCATGAAACAAACAGTTCACAACATATCAGACAGGACACTCACCATCGCAGAGACCAAAGTCCTTTCCAAAGGATTCAACTTTGCAGTCGCCCCCAGACACATCCCCACTGAAAACATCATATGCGGAGTGGAAGCCAGCCTAACCAAAATCAACCCAGATGAAGCCAACAAAATCAGACTCGAAGTCACCAATGTTCTCCCACCAGTCACCACATGGAGCACACTTACTCACGCCAAAAAAACATTGGGAGACCACAGACACGTAGCCAGACCAAAATGAATTCACAAGACACAGGACCCCACTCCACCAAAGCCCAGGATGCTGCCAGAATGCCCATCACCAAGGTCGTTAAGAAACAAAAGGCTGATAGACACACATCCAGCACCTCACCCACACAGGATGTCTCTAAACAGCCATCTAACCCACCAGCAGTTAATCCCTTAACGATCGCCTCAGCCACACAGCAGATCACAAAAGAACAAAGGAACCTACAATCAGCAACAGAGCAAGCAAACCACACCCCCCAGCAGTATTTATAGAAGGACTTCAACTGAGATCACACTTTGCTTCAAGAAGAAAGAAGCCAGAACACCAGCCTGAAGATGACGAGTGAGACCTCGTCGAAACGTCGCCAAAACAACCAGATTTCTACACGGGAAGAAACCCGAATCCACCCTAACATGCATATATATATATATATATAGTGTTTCCTCAACTTAGGAACACCCTTTCCAAATGGTATGCCCGATATCAACATTATTGACATTTTGGCACTAGTCCAAGGCCCATCTATTTACCTATTTACAGACAGGTAACTGTGATTGTAATCAGTCTTGCCACTGATTGTTTTATTGGCTTAATTAAATCCTTACATACTGCATTTTAATGCTGACAATGTTTCAACATTGTTTTACCTGTTTCATATACAGTAGGTTATAAAACAGACTAACTCTTGTACAGTGCATAAACATTGGGTTAAGTCCCAGGAGATCTGAATGAGAATCCCTGCTTAGCCATGGAAACCCATTGGGATGCGTAATAGTAAACTACTCTTTCCACATCTTACATACCTAAAAAAACTTATTAAGGTTGCTATAAGTCAGAAGTGACTGGGCAGTAAGTAATACAAAACATATATAAATGAAATGAGATAAATAAGTATTTATTTAATTGAAATAACCTAAGTGTTTGTTAAATATCAGCACAGTATGCATGTTGTTCCTAATATTGCTGGATCCCCCCCCCAGTCACCCAATTTTTTGGTCAGATCATCACCATCATCATCATCATCACCACCACCACCACCACCACCAGTAGTAGTAGTAGTAGTAGTAGTAGTAGTAACCTTTATTGTCATTGTACAACCAGTAGCAGCAGCAGCAGCAGCAGCAGCATCTGTAAGTTAAAAAAATAGTGCTTGAAAGTTAAAAGAAACTGTTGGACGAACCCTAGAGGAACTGCCTGGGAAAAATTGCCTAATGAGGGCAACATTAATAAAAACATTATCTCAGATTGATGGAGAGTTCACACACGGCCACAATGAGTCCCCCCACCTCATTTGTTTGGTATTAATGTATATTTTCATTCAACTTCTTTATTAAGTGTCACCTGCCTGGGGATCACATTAGCCAGAAAGTAAAGTCAGAGAAAAAGCAAATATGTGGTGGAAATGAGACTACACAATGTTCTCAATATGTTAACGCACAGTTTGAATTTAGAGCTTGACATAGAAACGAGTGGTTTTAGATTTAAAAAGGCCTTATTGTGGGTATCACAAATGAAGAAATGCTGAAGAAATGCTGCTGCTTCTGTCTGAGGAAGAATCTCAAATGGTTTAACTTCCTGTCTACATAATACACATAAGATGGCTGGACGGATGGTTGGATTTTACTTCAGCACTGACAGTGGATAGCCGCTGTCAGTGCTGAAGTAAAATCCAACCGTCCCACAAGAAATCCATCTGCTTTTGGAGGCTAGCTGGGAGTGGCTATGTGGCATACAGAAGGCTTTTCTACAACAGATAAAAAAACAACAAAAACAAACAAAAACACCCAGAATGCTGCCACTGCTGGGCCCCAGAATATGCGGCCTAAGGCTATAGGCCCACATTCCGTAATGGTAGGGCTTGCTCTATGATGCAAGGTGACTGGCTTTTCCCTATGCTTTTTTAAAAAACAGCTGTTATAGAGCTTTGTAGATCTTTTCTCTTTAGGGTTCCAAGGTCAACTCAGTAAGTGCACACATTTTAATTAGATTGGCACTGGGCAGTGGCATGCCTTTTAAGCTCTCTGAAGGTCACACTAGGATGAACAGCATGTAGGGCTGTACCTTTGTCCATATCAGTGAAGAGAATTTCACGGGAAAATTCTCCCTGCATCTCTGAGCAGTTCTGTATTAGATTTGGATTGCTAGAGAAAAAGTGATAAGCCATCCAGAAGCAGTTTATTTTAGTGAGGTCAGTGATACAGTATGATAATAGAATTTAGTGTCATATGAGTATTGTGAACACAATGAACTTGACCAAAATGGCACCTACTTGGTAAAAGAATGCTATTGCATAGGTGGCAGTTACAGAATCCAGAGGACAGGATATTCCAAAGGAAATCAGTGATATCATGGGTTGTGATCTGGGTTCAGACCATGAGGTGTAGTTAACTAGTTCGTATATCCAGAGGTTTTCTCTCTTTTTGTCATCAAAAAGTAGTATTTTGTTTCTAACCAAACACAAGTCAAATAGGCCATATTATTCACAGTTAAAGTGCTTGAACAGTGGTTGTTCCGTCTTCCTTAGTCAAAATGGCAAATGTATGTTTTCTGCATTGATAGTACATCTACGTTATTGTACAGCAGACCAAATCAACATTCCACAAGACAATTCTAAAAATGGGGGCAGCCCAAAAGGCAAAATGTTACTTTGAAACAGCATCAAATCTGACATAGATGTAGCAGACAATCTGCTTTCGCTTTATGCCAAATATGAGGAAGTTTGGCATAGAGGGTTTTCAGGTTATGATTTTTTAAAAGTATAAATTGAGCAAAAACAACAACCACCCGGTCTTGCTTATTTGAAAGAGAATCACCTGCTTTAAAAAAAGAAAAGAATCCAAGTTGCATGGGCTGAAATAGTGATCCTTTAAAGGGAAAAATTCAAAAGTCACTTTACTATAAACTGAGAATGCATGACATAAGCTTGCAAGGCAGATGATATCATATGGGCAAGGGAAAACTGCAGATTAATAAAAGTTCAGAGCCATTATGGAAGAAGTCAAAATATTGGTTTGCTTTAAAGAACATAATGAAGTGACAGGCCTCTAGAAGGGGGGGCATTTTGTTGTTTATCTGCAGGGAATTAGCATATGATTTTGTAAGGCATATTCAAAGTATTTATGTAGTTCCAAAGTACAGAGCAAGTGTGGTTGTCCCAGCTTAGTGCTTTCAGTAAACATTTTCTCAACATTTCAGACCAAGCTCTGAACCCAAGTTCAGAATCTCACTAAATCTGAGAAATATTATTTTTTGCTTGTGGTTGGGAATAATCTTACTTGTGGTTCTAGGGAATTAGCAATGTGGTGTCTATATTCTATATGTAGCATCACATGTTACGTTGTTCTCTCTTTCTGTTGTCCCCCTTCAAGGTAATATTGTCATTTACAGTAAGTTCTGTTCATGTTTTACAAACTAACAACTACTTATGATTTCCTTTATTGGGACAACCTATTTCATGTTAGGTCTTTGTCTCCACCTACTGCTCCACTGCCTTTTTCTCAAAAATATTTACTATTTACTATTCCAATCACTCAGTTCTGTAATTTCATTATATAAGTACTTGATAGGATAGCCTCAATTTACTCATTCTTGCTTCAGTGAGAGTTCAGACTTGAAATTTCTTCCTTACTGGCTCTCTGTGGTATCATAGACTCATAGAATCATGTAGTAGGAAGAGACCTCAAGGGCCATCTAGTCCAACCCCCTGCCATGCAGGAACCCCCATCAAAGTACTCCTAACAGATGGCCATCCAGCCTCTGCTTAACCCCCCCCAAAAAAAGGAGACTCCACCACCCTCCATGGCAGCATATTCCACCGCCGAACAGCTCGAACTTTCTTCCTAATGATCAAATGGAATCTCCTATCCTTTCATTTGAAATGATTGCTCTGAGTCCTAGTCCCTGAAGCCATGGAAAATGAAACCGTCCCCTCTTCGATACGTCCCCTTTCAAATATTTAAACATGACTATCATAGCCCCTCTCAACCTTGTTTTTGTAAGGCTAAACATTCCCAGCACCCACTTCTCGTAAATCAGGCATGTCCAAACTTTGGCCCTCCTGCTGTTTTGGACCACAACTCCCAGAATTCCAATCCTATATTTCCAATGGCAAAGGACTGTGGGAGTTGTGGTCCAAAACATCTGGAGGGCCGAAGTTTGAACATGCCTGTCATAAGACATTTCTTCCATCCTGGTTGCCCTCCTCTGGATTCAATTGAGTTTGTCAACGTCCTTATTAAATTGAAGTGCACAGAACTGAACACAGTACTCCAGGTGCGGTCTGACTAGAGAAGAATGGAGTGCTACTATCACTTCCCTTGACCTAGACACTATGCCTCTGTTGATGCTATCAAGAATCGCATTGGCTTTTTTTGGCTGCCATGTCACTCTGCTGACTCATGTTCAATTTGTGATCCATCCAGACTCCTAAATCCCTTTCACATGAACTATTCTCCAGCCAGTGTATGCATTCATTTTTCTGCCTAGATGCAGGACCCTACATTTCTCTGTTAAAACTCATTCCATTAGCTTTACCCCCAGCACTCTAATCGGTCAAGGTCATTTTGGATTTTTATCCTATCCTCCAGGGCAGTGTTGGCGAAGGGTATCAAAGGTGGCACTCAGAGCCCTTTCTGTGGGCACCTGGCATCACCCCTTCACAGCTACCGGTATTCAGGTGAAATTTCTGTATTGCACTATGCAAAAAAAAAAAGAAGTGGGTTTTGAATCACAGTTTGGGGACTCAGTCTCTAAAAGATTCATCATCACAGTTCTAGGGAATTAACAACCCCCTCCTAATTTGGTATCATCTGCAAATTTAATAAGTCTCCTCTGTTCCTTCATCTACGTCATTAATAAATATATTGAATAGCATTGGACCTAGAACAGAACCCTGGGGCACCCCACTCATCACGTCTCTCCATACTAAGGAGAAACCATTTATAATCATCCTTTGCGTACAATCAGTCAATCAATTACAAATCCACCTAACATTAGCACTATCTATTTCACATTCTACTAACTTCTTTGGAAGTATATAATGTGGAACCTTATCAAAGGCCTTACTGAAATCAAGATAAGCAACATCCACTGCATTCCCCTCATCCATCAAGCCTATAACTCTCAAAGAAAGAGATCTAATTAGTTTGGCATGACTTGTTTTTTAGAAACTCATGTTGACTTCTAGCAATGACAGCATTGCTTGTTAAATAATTACAGACTGTCTGCTTAATAATCTGTTCTAGAATCTTTCCATGAATAGATGTCAAGCTATCTGATCAGTAATTACTTGGGTTCTCTTTTTCCTCCCTTTTGAAGATGGGGACAAAATTTGCCCTCCTCCAATCTATGGGGACTTCCCCTATTCTCCAGGAATTCTCAGTTTATTGCCAGTTTATTGTTCTGAAATTCTGCCAGTTCTTTTAATATTCTTGGGTGCAATTCATCTGGTCCTGGAGATTTAAATCCATTTAGGGTTTCCAGGTATTCCTGTACTACCTCCCTACCTATTCTATGTTGAAATGTCCACCCTACCTCATCTACTCTTCATCCTGACTAAACTCTTTTTTCATTTTTGGAGAAAACCGAGGCAAATAAGATGTTGAGTAGTTCTGCCTTTTCCCTGTGTCCTGTTAGTAACTGGCTATCATTGCCATGCAGATATCCTTTCATTTCCTTATTTTTCCTTCTGCTGTGGACATAACTAAAAAAAGCCTTTTTACTATGTTTAATCTTTCTGTCAAGTCTAAGTTCATTTTGTGCTTTAGCTTTTTTACCACCCCCCTGCATATACTGGCTATTTGCTTATATTCCTTTTTGGTGCATCCCCCATTTTTCCATTTCTGTTCTAATTACCAACACTGTGCCAAAGCAAGAATTATTTGCAGCAATAATGAAATAGTGGAAAATGTCTCTTTGAAACAAAATGGGTCAGGAAAAAAATCAAATATCTTTATTGTCCAAGGCAGGACATCCTCAACACAAAGCAGCATATACTGTAGCTCTTTGTGTCAGTTACAGGCTTTAAGGCCTTAAAATAAAAAATAAAAATATATAAAATTTGATTTTCTATAAGAAATTTATTTTTAAAAAATAAAATTGCATTACTTGGTCACTTGAGCAGGAATTAAAAGCCATTCACTTTCCAAAAGACCTACTGTTCATTCATTTATATGGACTAATCCCTCTGCTTGCATTTTCAGAATGTGTTCCAGGAAGGAGGCTACGGGAACTGGCATGCCAAGTATGTGCCTATCCAGATTTACAACTGCTCCATTACCTATTTGCACTACTTCATGCCCATATGTTTGATTTTTTTCCCCATAGGAAGTTGTTAGTACTGGAAACATTAGCATGTAACAGGACAGCTCTTCCTTAAGCAGATTCTGCAACAAACATCATTGCACTTGTGGGGAGGTTCGAGACCTGCCGGCCCATAAAAGAAATGTGCCTTGTGTTGGCTGCGTCTCTCAATAAAAGAGATGAGTGTCATCATTCAGCTCAGATAAATTTCTTTTCATGAGAGGTGGGGAGGAGGAGAAAGAAGCATCCACTGGGAGCATTTCTGGATGTGTATATTGCATGAGAAAGGGAGGGCAACTGTTACAGAGGATGCTTCTAGCAAGGAAAGATGACAAAAAGCCACACAAGCCCTGTGGACTCCATGGGGACTATGCAAATACCTTTTTCAGGACTGTGTCATCTTCCCCGGAAGCTGTTTGAACATGAGCAACATAATGAATGTGTGTGTGTGTGTGTGTGTGTGTGTGTGTGTGTGTGTGTGTGTGACTCAGGCTGAGCTGGACATATGAGTAGTCGAGAAGGTCAGATATTTTGAAAGTAATTACCAGCTCTGCTCAGGGCGTTTCTTGGCAGTTTCGTGGGCATGGCAAAATTGTCCCTATCCCCCTGGCACTATGGAGGAGTCCGCCTCTGACTTTCTCTTGTGACATATTTACCCAATCTGTTCTGGAACTGCTGTTTTTAACAGTTCCCTCATGCTTTCATTTCTCTTACATATACCCTTTCACTCAGAATCAGAAACAACCTTTTAAAAGATGAAGAACTTAACTGCTGGATTGCTCAGTGGTTTAGGTATCTGGCTGTAGAACTAGAGGCTTGGGAGATTGATTCTCCGCTGTGCCTCTTTCACAGAGTATGGGCTTGATGATCGGATAGGGTCCCCTCCTGGCCCTGCAGTCCTAAAATTGTGAGGATTAATCCATGAGAAAATAAACAAAAATACAACAGAAAGGGAAATCACCAATGTAGGCAAAATGTCTGTGAAGATTCTCAGTTGAGTTTATCCTAGTTCATTTCCTTATTTTGGACTTAAGCTGTAAGAACATAAGAACATAAGAAGAGCCATGCTTCAGGCCAAAGGCCCATCTTCCAATCTTTCTGTCAAGTCTAAGTTCGTTTGGGTGCATGAGACTTTTATCTGTCTCCTGATATACTCCCCTGCATCTGGCCCTTATATTCCTTTTAAAGCCATCCCCCATTTTTCCATCATGGTTTGTAATTGATGGACTTTTCCTCAAGGAATCTGTGCAAGCAATTTTGAAATCCAGTGAAGATGCCATCAAACATCCTGTGTCAGGAAAAAAAGTTCCAAAGACTTTTATTGTCCTGGGTGAAAAGGATATTTTCTTTGTCAGTTCAGCATCTCCCAGCACTCAATTTGCTGTTTGTCCCCAGTTCTGGTATTTTGAGCCTTAAGGGAAAAAATAAAAATATATAAAATTTGATTTTCCCTGCATTATTTTATATTTAAAAATAATATCCCCTTGGTCACTTGAGCAGGAATTAAAAGCCATTCACTTTCCAAAAGACCTTTGTTCAGATTGAAGAGGACTAATCCCTCTGCTTGCATTTTCAGCCTTTCTTCAGGAAGGAGGGTGAACTGGCAGCCCAGTAATCATTTTACAACTGCTCTCTTCTGCATTTTTTCCAGTTCCATGTTTGATTCTTTTTGAGAGGAAGTGACCAGTACTGTAAACATTAGCAGGTAACAGGGGCCTTTATTAGCAGATTTTGTATAATGGCATTATAATGTTGGCTGTTTTATTTTCATCCCCTTTTTGATAATCCCTAAATGAAATGTGCCTTCTTGTTGGCTGCGTCTCTCATTGGGAGACACCTTCATCATTCAGCAACAGATAAGATCTCTTTCCTGATGGGGAGGAGGATAAAGAAGCATCCCATGAGTTGATAGATGAATTTGGATTTTTGCCCCAATATGCATTACTTTACATTTGGATACATTAAAAGGAAATTTGCCATTTCTCAGCCCACTCCCCAGTTTGGAGATCCTTCTGGAGCTATGCAAACAATCTTTTCTGGTTTTTACCATCTGGAAAAGTTTTTGTCATCTGCAAACTTGGCCACCACACTGTTTATCCCTGTCTCCAGGTCATTTGTGAACAGTTTGTGTGTGTGTCCCAGGACCGAGGCTGGAGCACATGCTTTTCACTTCTCTCCATTGTCAGAAAATTTCCCATTGACATTACCAGCTTTGTTTCAGGGGATCTCTTGGCAGTTCTCAATGGGCAAGAGGACCTGTCCTCTTATCCCCTGACTATGCAATTTTCTCAGCAGCCTTTGGTCTTGGGACTTGTCAAAATCCTTTTGAAAATCCAGATAGACTATATCCACTGGTTCACCCAATTTCTCTTACATGACCTTTTCAAAAATTCTCAAAAGGTTTCAGAAGACAAGATTTAAAGGTCAGAAGCCATGCTGATTTTCTCTCACTGGTTTGTTCTTTTATGTGTTTGAAGATTTTCTCTTGGATGAGGCCTTCCACCATCTTCCCTGGGACAGATGTGATTTTCCGGCCTGTAGTTTCCTGGGTCCCCCTCCTTCCTTTTTTAAAAATTGGTGTGACATCTGCTATCCTCCAGTCCTCCAGCACTGCAGTCCTAAAAAGAGACAAGTTGCATTAAGCCGTTGAAGAAATAAACAAAAATTTCTCAGAAAGGGAAATAACCCTTGGGTGGATGCCATCTGGGCCCGGTGACTTGTTAATCCTCAATTTATCAATTAGTCCTAAAACCTCCTCTCTTCTTGTGAGACTGAAATGTTTCGCTACTCATCCAAGCAGCTTCGTCAGTCTGAAACATTTCGATCTCACAAGAAAAGAAAAAGAAGTCCAATTGCCATGACTTAACCTCTAGATGTTGTAGGCAAAATTTACTCAAGATAAAGTTCTGTGGAGTAGGCCATGCTTGTGAGACCAGGGACGGAAAGAAAGCCAAGTCATTCGCAAATGTTAAAAGTTAAAGAGGGCTGAGAAATTCACAAAAAGAGTGGTTTATCTGTCCCCCCATGGTTCTTTAGAATTGTCTTCTGCTGTTTGTATTATTTTGTTTCATTTCATTTTATTGAGCGTATGGTGAGGCACCTGAGGGTGCTGTGGTTGCTTTTATTTCTATTATATATTTCTCCAGAGCTGTCCATGCTTCCTGGCTGGGGAAAAAAAAAAGCTCCATAGGAACATTACCTCCTAATAGCTTCCCCTGAGGGTTTATTTGTAGTATAGAAAACCTAAGAGGATTCAGAATATCAGAGAGATGGTTATGCAACAAAACAAAGGGCAATCACACCTTTCATCCACCACCTGAAACTAAGGTAAACACAAGAATTCTACATCACATTCTGCAAAATTTCACAGAAATTCTTCTGATTCAGCCAATGTATTTGTTTTCTAAATTGAACTGAACCAGCTCATTATCATTATCATTTTCTGCTTCTTCCTGTCACACTTGTCCTTGGTTTTGAAGGGTACAGCAGTTATAGGCACTGTGTTTCCCACCTCTTCCTTGAGGTTACAGGGAGTGGTCTAGTGTGACAAGTCTCCCCAGCATGAATGACCATCTTTCAACAGGTCACCTCCAAGATTGGCCTCTTGAAGCAACTGCTTTAGTTTGGTCCCTAGAGTGCTGTTCGTGTAAAAGAACACAACCAAAGAGAACAGGGAATATTCCCAGAAATACCTGTTCTATTTTCTGCTGCACATGTCTATGGTTACCACAGGAAATAAGCCCTGAATCACCATAACCAATAGTTTCCTTCCACCCATGGGCTATGTAGACTGGAGGGAGAAATGGCTGAATCAAAGCACATGCCACCCAGATCTGTACACAGAAACTGCACACATATAAGTAGGATTCTGTATTCTTGGACTAGAATATTGCCTTCTGGAGATTTCCAAATGGAATTCAAAACTGTAGTACTGAAGCTAAGGTTCATTTTGACCTGAATTGTTTTCTCTGTTCTTGCTAAGAGAAGAAATGTTTTGCAAATATGCAGTTTTGTGCTTTAAGTATGTCTAAAAAGGCCACAAAATGCCCATTGACTATATAAATGTAATATTAATACATGGCCCATGACTAGGTAAAGATACAGAAAAGCGACAATGTGAGAATGCTACAAAAATATTCTTCTATAACTTTGGTTGTATGCCTTTACTTGTTTATAGATAACACTCCAATCTCAAGCATGTGTTGTCACACAATGCAACATTTATACAGAGATGGAAACTAAACTTTGCTACTAACCCAGATGCCATCTACTCTGGCAACACATACAACATTATGGGTGCAGTTTCTTCTTCCTCTGCTAATGTGATCTATGCCACTTTTTGTTTACAGCATTCTTCTGTCCTCCACATAGGACAAGGAGGACAAGCTCTATGCAAAGAATTAGTGGGCATAAATCTGACATCAGCTATGGCAACACACAACATTATGGAGCATTTCAGGCTACCTGAACACGGTTTGAGACTTGAAAAAGAGAAACAGCTGACACAGGATATAGACGAATTGTAGAAACCCACTTGAAAGGATTGAATAACAGCCAAAGGTTTGTAAGTCATTACCAAGTGTGGAATTCCCACAGTTTGCCACTTGTGCCAACTATGCTATTTAAACTTTGTAGACTGATAATTGAAATTATCACAGCCTGATAGCCTATTCCATTAGTAATGACCATTTACACTTCGTACATTATCTGTATCCTCACCTAGTCGTGGGGCTATATATAAATATGGCAATTACAGATGAATATGGGGTGTGATAAAGAGCTTTGTGCTGAATATCTAGGAGAGCACTGCAGATGCCATGCTTAACCTCCCAACCTCCCATAGGCCAATTCACCATTATCAACATGCCTCCGAGATCCTCATAATTCATCAACTGCCCAGGGAAAATCTCCATCCTGCCTCCTTTCCAGATTGACCAGCTGCCTGAGGAGATGAAGAAGGGCAGCCTGAACTCCATCCTAGACTGGTGTCTTGCCAGCAAGGATTGACCCCAGCAGAGCACCAATGACAGTGAATGACCCTGCCAGCCATGGAGTCAGGGGAGAGGTAAAGTGCACCTATGATGCTGCACTATAGATTCAGCATGAAGTACTTCATCACACTTTGCACCTTTCTCTAATGGCAGACATATACAGTGGTATCTCGTAAGACAAATGCCCTGTAAGATGAACTCTTCATAGGATGAATGAAATTTCTGAGTATAGATAGGCATTTTTCACAAGATGACAGTTTGCCTACCAGATGTCTTGTGAAAAATCCATCTTATGGGGCAGGCGTTTGAATTCTGCACACCCACAACCTGAAGGGGTTAGGGGTGCATGAAATTCAAAAGCCTGGTCTTCCATCCTGGCTTTCCCAACTGTGCAGCACTCACGGGCACTAGACGGTCAGGAAAGCCAGAATTAAAGCTGCTGCCATCCCAATCCCCATTTAAAGAGCTCCGTGCATGGAGTCCAAGGCAAAGAGGAGGCAGCATCTTGTGTGCTCGCAAGCCACTGTCTTCTTTTCTCTAGGCTCCCTGCATGGCCACTGCTGCTCCCCCACTTTGCCCAGGTCTCTGCACCAAAATGGCTCAGTGCAAAGACCTGGTTGAAGGAGAGGTGGCTGCCCTGACGCAGGAAGGGGATGAGCGGGTGAGTCACCCTTTGCCCTCCCATCCCCAGCTTGGTGCAGGCAGAAAAAAGGGGGGGAGCTTTTCCCCTGC
The DNA here is from genome assembly GCA_029282475.1 of Phrynocephalus forsythii. Classification (NCBI taxonomy): domain Eukaryota; kingdom Metazoa; phylum Chordata; class Lepidosauria; order Squamata; family Agamidae; genus Phrynocephalus; species Phrynocephalus forsythii. Next base: position 85,355,308 of record JAPFRF010000002.1, read on the forward strand.
CCCAAAGCAGCAAAGAAGGGGGAAAGCTTCCCCCCTTTGCTGAATTGGGGTAGACCCCCCCCCCAATCAACTGGCAGCAGAAGGCTGCCGGTTGATTGAGGGGGTTTGGGACTGCCTTCCCATGGGGATGCATTGAAAACCAATGTAATCTGTTCTGGAGGTTTTCAAATACTTATCTATGGGAAACCGTGCCTCTTAAGACAATTTTTTCCTAAAATGAATTGACCCCTGGAACCAACTAAATTCATCTTAGGAGGCACCACTGTAGTCTCACCCTTATGTCTGAGGAAGCAGACTAGATCCACATAACTCTTAGGATGCTTTTACACGACCCCTAAGATCCGCTGGCAACTTAAATTCGGACCAGAGATCTTGGGGGTTTGTCGCTCTTCCTGCGTTCCGACCCCTCCGCACTCCCTTGCTCCTGTCTGCGTGAGGGGAGGGAGAAAAAAAGGGAGAAAAAAATGCAGGCTTACCTCCGTCTGCCGGGTCGCAGCCCCGGAAGCAAGCACTCCAGTCTCTTATTGTCTCTTAAAGGGGTGGGGGGCAAAAAACCCCAAACAAAAACAAGGCGAGGAGAATAGAATAGAATAGAATAGAATAGAATAGAATAGAGTTTTATTGTCATTATGCATACGCAAGGTATGCACAACGAAATTAGAGTGCTGTTCCACTACACACTCTAAACATACAAAACACATAAAACACATAAAACACATTGCCCTCCCACTCGAAATGACGAGACGAGCCAGGAAATTGGGGTAACTGGGCCACACTTTATTAAACAAACAACAACAACAACAACGAGGGGCCGGGCATCAGCACACGTGGTTGGAACCCAGGGGTCACCCGAGACCCCTCCAACCATGCAGCTTAGGGCGAGACAACCCCCAGGTGGTGCAGTAACTTTACAGCACCCACCGGGCCAGTCGATGCCATTACCCCTCCCTGCATACGATAGCCAATTCTGGGTAACTCCCAGTGCAGGGAGGCGTCCCCTCGTTACCGCCCCGACACCGAGACCTCCTGATCTGCAGTGCCGTGGTTATGGTTACTCGGGGACACATGTTGTTAGATACTCACCACTGCCCTCCATCCGCTTCTGCTGCCAGTGTGACCAATAACACAAGGGGTATCCCTGAAACCTAGGCACCAGTGTGGGATAGGCGAAAAATCCCCGCTCTCCTAGGCCAATTTGGAAAGTGGGTCAAAAATTCCTATCTGGCCCCAACAACAGGCGACCAGTAACACTCACACTAGTCCTTACGTGGTGGGTGGGTGGGGAACGCCAACTTGAAAAGCCTGTTGGTGGGGGTCGGAGCCGCCCTCTTATAGGGCGCTCCTCCCCCCACCTTTTGGATGCTCCCAGCGTCCCTTCCCCCCCCCTCGTCCCTCTCGCGAGAGGGCAAGGCTGCTCCAGCTGGGTGGAGGGACCGCCTGCAGAGCAAGAATAAACACGATACAAAATATTAAAAACTCTTAAAATTGCTTACAAAATTTAAAACACTACTTAAAAACTGATTAAGATGGTGCTAAAACTGACGCATTTAACTTGGATACCGCTCTGCGATAAAAACTGTTCTTTAGTCTATTTGTCCTTGACCTAAGAGTCCTGTATCTCCTGCCAGACGACAACAGTTCAAAAAATTGGTGGCCAGGATGCGAAGGGTCTCTCAAAATTCTTGAAGTCTTCCTTGAGCATCTGGAGTTGCATAATTCTTCCAAAGGAGGAAGAGGACAGCCCACTATCCTCTCAGCAGTGTTTATGACCCTCTGGAGTGCCCTTCTATCTGCCACTGTGCAACTGGCGAACCAGACACAGAGGCAGTAAGTGATAGTGCTTTCTATAAAGCCCCGGTAGAAGGTTACCAACAGTTTCTTAGACAGTTGTTCCCTCCTGAGAAGTCTCAGAAGATATAATCTCTGTTGGGCCTTCTTAACCAGTGCTTCAGTGTTGGCACTCCAGGTCAAATACTCCTGTAGAATAACTCCTAAGAACCTACTGTCCGTCACCCGCTCTACACAAACTCCATCAATAATCAGGGGCAGAGTGTCTGATTTCCTTTTTCGATAGTCCACTATAAGTTCTTTGGTCTTGTTGATATTTATTATCAGATTGTTGGTTCTGCACCACCGTAGCAGCCGATGCACCTCCTCTCGGTAGGCTGACTCGTATCCACAGAAATGAGTCCCACTACTGTTGTGTCATCGGCAAACTTGATGATTTTATTTTCAGGATGAGTATGAGTGCAGTCAGAGTTGTAAATACTAAACAATAGTGGGCTCAGCACACAGCCCTGTGGAGTACCCATGTTGAGAGTGAGGGCTGACGACATGTAGTCACCTAATCTGACCCTCTGTGAGCGATTTGATAAGAAATCCATGATCCAGGTACAGATGGAATGACAAAAAACAAGGTCCTTAAGTTTAGATATCAGCTTGTGAGGTATAATTGTATTGAAAGCAGAGCTAAAGTCCACAAAGAGCATCCTTACATAGGTCCCCCGCAGCTCCAAATGGGTAAGAGCAGTGTGCAAGCTGATATCTATAGCATCTTCCGTGGATCTATTTGCTCTGTAAGCAAACTGATATTTATCAAATGTGCCTGGGAGGAGAGAGATGATATGCTGGAGGACTAATCATTCCAGAGACTTCATTACAATGGAGGTAAGTGCCACAGGTCTATAATCATTTAAGCTGTTAATAGATGGCTTCTTTGGCAGTGGAACAATAATGGAGGCCTTCAGACAGGATGGAATAGTTGACTGGGCTAGAGACCGGTTAAAAATTTCAGTAAAAACTCCAGCCAACTGGTGTGCACACTCCCTAATCACCCGAACAGAAATGCCATCAGGTCCTGCAGCTTTCCTTGGGTTCACAGTTCTCAAGATGTTTCTCACTTCCCACGTTTCAACAAGAAGGAAGGGGCTAAACTGTGCTGATGGCTGTGATGTAAATACTTCTGTTTGTTCTGTCTCAAACCTAGCAAAAAATTTGTTCAGTTCTTCAGCCAAAGAAGCATTTCCAGCAGAAGGGGCAGCATAAGTAGATCTATGACTAGTGATTTGCTGAACCCCTTGCCACTTTTGCCTCACATTATTATTACTGTAAAAACAAGCCTCACTCTTCTTCTTATAATCCACCTTCGCTTTTTTAATGCCTCTCCTCAAATGTGCTCTAGCAATGCTATACCTGATCACATCACCAGACTTGAAAGCCTTATTCCTGTCATTTAGGAGGCACCTCACCTCTTTGGTCACCCATGGTTTCTGATTTGGATAGATTCGGACACGTTTATCTAAAGTAAGAGTATCTATACAAAATTTAATATAACCCAGAATTCCTGCAGTATACTCCTCAAGATCTGAGTTATCAAAAACATCCCAATTTGTTTCTTCAAAGCAGTCCTGCAGCTGCAGTGAGGCTCCCTCAGGCCAGTGTTTCACAGTCTTTGTTACAATTGCAGTTTGTTTCCTTAAAGAGATATAAGCTGGTGCTAAAATCAGGGACAAATGATCTGATAGACCCAAGTGTGGAAACTGCAGGGCCCTGTAGCCATTCCTTATATTGGAATAGACCTTATCCAATATGTTTGTTCCTCTGGTGGCACAGTTCACATGCTGATAGAATTTAGGGAGAGTTGTCCTCAAATCAACATGATTAAAGTCTCCCGCAATAATAAGCACAGCATCTGGAAACTTATCTTGCTGACTGCTGACTGCGTCACCCAAATAACCCAGAGCTAAATCAGCGTTGGCATCCGGTGGAATGTAAACAACCATGATTAAGACAACAGTAAACTCTCTGGGAAGATATATTGGTCTGCATCTGACCGTCATATACTCCAATTCCCTGGAGCAATGACTGTCTATGATTTTAGCATTCGTGCACCAACTGTTTTTAACATACATACATACTCCTCCTCCTCTGCTCTTCCCACAGTCTCTGTTTCTATCGGAGCGATGTGTTGTGAAGCCCGTCAAACAAATACTTGCGTCTGGGACAGCTGGGCCGAGCCAGGTTTCTGTTATCAGCAAAAGACAACTGTCTTTGACCATCCTGCTTGTACTGGCCTGTAATCTCAGTTCATCCATTTTGTTAACGAGGGATCTCACATTGGCAAGAAAAATACTTGGGAGCGGCAGCTTTCTTGAATGGTTATGCAATCTCACCAAAACACCAGCTCTGCATCCTCTCTTCTGCTTTCTTTCCCGCCTTCTCCTTCATCTCCTCCTTCACCCAGCAGGTGCTACAATCCATGGAGAGACGGGAGCTCTTGCAATATCAGCCGGTATACTATGACGATGAAGAAACTCAGCTGTGACTGCTTGCTCACTTCTCAGTCCAATCTTTAAGAGTTCATGTTGGTTATAAATATTAATTGCCCAACAGGATGCATACCAATCAGCTAAAAACACACATAAAAGCCCGGCACTCACTGCTTTACATCCGCATCAGAAAATTTTCACCTCCGGAGACCAGGTATTTGGAAAATGCGCTGGGACGCGCTTAGGTGGGCACAGTCGCACTTAATTTTCTTTAAAGTCTGGAGCTGGTGGGAAAACAATTTTAAGCTCCACATCTGGGAGCCCTTTGCCTCAGATTTTAGGGGTCGTGTAAAAGCGCCCTTATTAAAATATGGCAGTTAGTCTTTAAGGCACCACAGTGTTTTTATCTCTTCCTTTTGTTTTTATTTGCTTGTTTACTCTTGGTATGCTTGTATATACTAACATTGGCTACTACTGGCAATAGGTAGAATGGAGTTATACACTGACTATTAATTAAGGGCATTAGGAATTGAAAATGATGTCAGTCATCCCTCAGGTTTATGATGTTCTCGGAGATTTTTGAGCTTTTCATGCTTACCTTCCCAGATTTGCTACATTCTCAGGACAGCAGTTTCTGTGCAATCCTGGTTGGACTCACTCCATGGTGAAAAGAAAGAACTATTCATTGCATCCTTCAAAACCGCCTCTCACAACACTCACACTTCTCCTCCTCTTCTGGCAATGCTCACTCTGAGATTTGTCTCCCTGCCCGAGGACTTGATATATTAAGCAATTCCTTATGACAGGCATCTTAGGGCTTGGCAAGCCTAGATAGTGCACTGAGCAACATCATCTGCCACAGGCCTACATAGTCTCGATCTGAATCAAGCTGGCATGACCCTATCACCTGTTGATCATTCAGGGTGCACCTAAGGACCGTGGAGGAGAAACACCAATAATTTTTTAAGAAATTCAGATGACACAATCATGTTGGCAGAAAGTAGCAATGGCTTCCAACAGCATCTGGTGAAAGAAAAAAGTGCAAAGCTGGACTGCAGTTTAAGATTAAGGAGACATAAATCATGACTACAGAAGAACTGCACAACTTTAATGTTGACAATGGAAAGACTGGACAAGAGATCTTGTATACTTTATGTATGCCTTGGTTCAGTCCTCATTCCAGATGGAGACTGTAGCCAAGAAATCAGAAGAAGACAGACTTGGAAGGGCAGCAATGAAGGAACTAGGAAAGATCAAGTGTCAGGATGTATCACAGGAGACCAACACCAAGATCATCCACACTCTTGTCACACTGTTTGTGTGTGAACGCTGGGTAGTTAAGAAAGCTGATGGGGGGGGGGGGGAGATTCATTCGAAATCTGGTGCTGGGGGAGAACTTTGCTGATACCTTGTACTGCCAAAAAGTTGAACAAAGGGCCTGCATTAAAATCAAGACAAAACTATTTCTGGAGGCAAAAATGTCCAAACTGAGGCTGTCCTACTTTGGCCATACTGTATCATGAGAAAGTAGTAGGATTATCTGCAAAAAACTACACCTTTCCGGGAAAGGTGGAAGATAGCAAGAAGAGAAGAAAATGGACTGACTCCCAGAAGGAAGCCACAGTCTTGAGTTTACTACATCTTGGGCAAGACTACTGAGGACAAGACATTTTGGGCATCACTCCTTCATAGGATTGCCATATGTTGTGGGTGGTTTCATGGCATGTAACAACAATGAAAACAAAGAATCATGAGGCCTTAAATCCTGGCCCTTTTGTCTGATGCTTGGTACTCAGATTACCGAGGAGTCACATATATGAGTTTGCACATTTTGGAGAAAGCACAGCCTGTTTGTAGTGGCTTGGTATGTGTCCATTCAACTCAAACATCATAATCTTGAAAACAATGGAATATACACTTCCATGGGATTGTTATGTTTCAGCTTGATTGCGATGGTTAAACTAGAGATGCTCATATGTATGGAAACAGTGACAAGGAAGACACATTAAGGTTATTTTGAGAAGGTCCAGAGTCCAGCAACCATGGTTGAAAGCTCCATTGTATCATTTACATGAGGCAAGGAAGATGTAATGAATGGTTCTTTCACTTCACCATGTAGAGTGTCCAGCTAGCATTGCCCAGGGACTTCAGAACATAGTACTGCTGTCCCAAGAAGGTGACAAAATTTGGGAAGATAGTATCACAGTTTCAAATATCTCCAAGAGCATCATAAACTTGAGGGATGAGTGACAGCACTCTTCATCCCATACACCCTTAATCAGTCAATGTATTGATTGTGTTAATTGTCCGGAACATTGAAAGCAGTATTTGAACACAAAGCAGGCTTCATGAGCCTTTTCACAAACCAGAAGGGGTTTAATTTCCGAAACCACCATTTTGTTGCTTTTGAAAAGGCATGCTTCCATTTCCTCAGTGGACCTTCAATCTTTCAAGATGACAAAGGATTACACATTTGTTTCAAAAGGTAGCCTCTGCACCCTTCCACCAGAAAAAAAATAACAAAAACCCTGCTGCCAGTTTTTATTCCTAACGCTCTCCGCTCTGCTCAGTTCCAGTTCCAACGAACTGTGCCAAACTCTTGTTCTTATTCTCTTTCAGACTTTCTTCTTCTTTGGCTTGTCCCTTTTTTTGGGGGAAGCAAAACCAAGTGTGTGCGTTACCATGGTAATAACGTGAAAATGAGCTTTTGGTGTTGATTTGACTCCATCTAAACTTTTTGTTTTAAAAAAAAGGCCTTTAAAGAACAGGAAGGGAGTGCAAAGAAGGATGGTGGAGGGGGGGAGGCGGAGATCGAAAGATGGGGGTAAAGAGAGGGAGCAATGAAAAGTGGAACAAAATAGCTGGAAATGCATTTGCACTGACATAATTCCCCTTTCCCACAGTGGTCATTCGCCCGGGAGGCTCCAGTGTCCATTCACTGTCTTAAAGCTAGCTTTTCAGAGCCTGGGGAGGCCATCTTTCCCTGCCTGAATGCCTTTTTTGTTGCAAAACAGTGAACTGTTTCTGAAGCCCAGCATAAAGGAGGTGAGTAATTCATTTCAGTTGCCAGGAAGTCTGAGCTACTTGTCGGCTGACAATGGTAAACTTTATCTCTCACCCAAAGCTGAAGGTTTCAGCTGTAGGTCCCGAATTCTAATAAGGGCCTTTTACCCATGCCTCTGAGGTTATGGTAATATTTTAGACATTTTCCCCATTAGAACGCAGCCATAGTTACAACTTTAGCAGTAAAGACAAGTACAGTGTGGAATGAAGACTGGGAGCTGCGTTGAGGGGATTAAAAAGAGAGGAAAATATTTCTTTTTTGTTAATCAACCTGTGGAATTTTTTTTTAAAAACTGTATTAAGGTTAATGTGTTATTAATCTCAGAAACAACTGGGGGTGGTTGGGTATTTTATTTTTTTGGTAAATGTGTGAAGAATTACATCTTACTTTTGAATGTGGAGTTTGCCTTCTTTCCCACATCTCTTTAATTTGTACAGGGAAGATGATTGGTGGTCATTTTTAAAAAGTCCACAGAGTGAATCACCAGGACTGGTAATGTATTTGCTTGGCTTTCCCTGTGAATGTGGATCTGAGTGTCAACAGAACTGCTACTGAGAAGAATCCAGCACAATGACCGTCAGTCTGAATGTGTATAGGAATGGCACACTGCAATGAGTCACACCTCAAACCCCCTAAGCCCACAATATATGCATGGTTTTCAAGAAGCCATGGAAAGGAAAGGACCATCTGTTCCTCCGCCCCATATTATTTTCTATCTTCTGAGGGCTGGAGAGAGTGAGAGATTCTTAGCATTCAAGAGCCACAGTAGCTACTTTAGAAGCTGAAAATAACAGTTGTTTTTGGATTTAAGTTAATGGCCATCAAGTTCACATTTCTTTTGCGTTTAAATGTATAAATGTTCTTGCTGAATCTGAAAGACAGATCTGTCCAAACAGCATTTTTCTGTCACTGGCTAGCCTTCTTTTTTCTGTGATGCCTGGAAAGGAAGTTTAAGAAATGCTGACTCACATTGCTGACTGGGGTGGGTTACAGAGATCACATTATACCCCTACTAAAGCAGCTCCACGGGCTGCCAATCAGCTATTGAACACAATTCAAAGTGCTGACCTTAACCTATAAAACACAAAATGGCCTGAGTCCTAGCTACCTCAAAGATAGAATCTTGCAGCATGAACCAGCTCAGAAGTTTGAGCGAGAAATTCAAAACTGACCCAAAAGTTCAAAGACCGGGTGATTGACTGGCCCGTAGGGGTGGCGGTGGCGGTGGTGGTGCTGGCGAGGAGGAGGGCAGCGGGCATCAGGGCGGGAAGTTTTAATTTTCATTTTCTCCCTTCCTCATCGCTGCCGCCCCTGCCCCTGCCACACAGCCAGGCAACAGGTGCCCGGGTACCTGGCAGTGGCGGCAGCAAGGAGGGAAGAAAGTTTCCCCCTTTCTCCTTCCTGCTGCTGAGTGGCAGAGAGAAAAAGGGGGAAAAATACTGTAGTGTTAACCCTTGGGGAGAAAGGGTTAATGCTCAAGCTCAAATAAGGAGTGTGGAGGAGTGTGAAGTGCTTAAAAAGCTCCACCTGAGGTATGTGAAGTCAGATAGGGGAAATACTCTTGAGAGACAGGAAACTGCACACTTGAGATAGGGGAGATTCATCCTGAGGAGAGATGGGCATGAAATGCCAAAATGGCATTTAATTTTTCATTTTTTAAATTGTTTTGGGGTAATTTAAAATGAAGTGATTTTTTTAAAAAAGTTTCATTTTTCATTTGTTTTGTTTTTCATTTTTAAAAAATTATTTTTTTTAACTTGTGCTGACCAGCTGGACCCGGGGGCCAGGTTGGTGCAATTGTTTTACAGTGGCCCCCCATCCTTTTGCGGTTCATATACTGCGGTCCCGCTATATCACAGGACCACAGCATATGAAAAAAGCCCCCCTGGGATAAGGGAGAAAAGGCCTGTTTCAGGCCGCCCATACTTACCTCCAACCTGGCGCTGTCCCGAATGGGCCTCTGAGGGCCTTCTCAGGCCTTCTGGAGGCCCCAAAAGGGCCTCCCTACAAACCAGAAGTGACTTCCGGATCACCGAAAATCATTTCTGAGTCCTCCGGTAAGCACAAGAGCCCCCAGCTAGGTGCCCCAGGGCTGACCTGACCCGCATCCGCATATCACGGATTTTCAATTATCGCGGGTCGGGTTGGGTCCCTAACCCCCGCAATAGGCAGGGGGTCACTGTATTTCTTAATTTTTTTTCTTGCACTGACTAGCTGGCCTGCAGGCTGGGTTGGTGGGTCTTTTCATTTTTTTAATTTATTTATTTTTCACTTATCACACCAACCATCTGGCCCACAGCCTGTGTTGGTGTGATTATTTTTTATTTCATTTTATTTTTTATCCCCCTCCCAATCACACTTTTAAAACTTTTCCCCCACTGAAGCCCCGTGCTCCAGCTGATCAGTGGTGACTTTGGCAGCGGGGAAAGCCTGTGTTTTTCCCCACATGGAGGCGGGGTCCACCAGCTTTCTCCCATAGGAATACATTGCTTCAATGGGAAAACAAAAAAAAAGCAACATTTCCGTTTCGTTTCATTTTTTGATGGGTCTGTTCTTTATTCATTTTTGTTCTGTAACAAAATGAATAACGAATAATGAAACAAATTTGTTTTGTGCCCATCTCTCATCCTGAGGGATAGGACTGAGCTACTTTGTGAGAGGTTTGAAGTAGACAGAGCTTGAGTGTTACTGCTTTGAGAACCTTTAAGTATTTGTACACAAGTGAACTTGATCCTGAAACATCTTTGTATTCAATAAACTTTATTTTATTTGGATCCATATTACACTTTGAATGGGACTCAGTTAATTTAAACTGGGATAGCCTAGAATGATGGTGGCAGCAAATCTAAATAGGTAGCAAGTGCAGGTCAATGATCCATGAAATGACTGGGGGCTCTGCATGGTAGTCACTACAAATAATTTCTTCCCTTCTTTCCGCCTCTGATGGGCAGGTGGGCAGCTAGGCACCCACTTGAGTCTGCCACTCCTCTGGTGGGTGCCCGGGTACCTGGCAGCGGTGGCAGCCAGAAGGAAATAAAGTTTCCCCCCCTTTCTCCTTGCCACTTGGGTTCTCACTGCCACTGGGCAGCCAGGCAGCCGGGCAGCTAGGCAGCTGGGTTGGCGGGTGCCCAGCAGTTGGGGGGGGTGAGAAGGAAAGTTTTTTTCCTCCTTGCCACCACCAAGTGGCAAAGAGAAAGGGGAAAAACTTTATTTCCTCTTGCCATTTTGAGGGGTGTCGGAGGCAAAAGCTTCCACCCTGGCACTCTGCCACCTGTTCTGGCACCATTATCCTTTGATAAGATCATTTACTCTTATCCGTGGATTTCACTATCCATGAAGGATCCCAGAACTTATCCATGGGGGATCCTGGCACTGATCCCCCATGGATATGGCTGTCCTACTGTATCATCTTTTCATTGTGAGCCTTAGACTTCATTGAAAGCCTAGACACAGAATTGTAACCTATTGTGAGTCAGATCATTGCTTCATCTAACTCAGTGGTTTCCAACCTGGGGGTCAGGACCCCTTTGGGGATCGAACAACCATTTCACAAGGGTTGCCATGAGCCACTGAAGAAAAAGGCATAAACGGCTTGGGTCTGGAGGAGGGGGAGGGAGGGGGGAGAGTGAGATCCAGCTTGATAGGTTGGAGGGGATGTCAGTCAATGGCACCAGAGGCTGTGATTAGCTGAGGGTGCCTGTAGAGGGAAGTTCTCTATGGCACCTGTGGCAATGGCCTGCCAAAGGGGGCTTGTGGCTTCTTCAAGCAGGGCAATGGGTCACCACAACATGAGGAACTGTATTAAAGGGTCACAACATTACTAAGGTTAAGAATCACTGATCTAACTCAATTCTTCCAGCAGCAAATGTCAGTTCACCAGCAGCAAACGTCCTGGGAGTTTCAGGCATGATCCTTGGTTTCTTCACCATGGAGATCTTAGGCATAATCTTTCACCCAAGGAAGATTCACCAGGCCTGACACAACCAATATCCACTACATCTGTAGATACAGGAGGCATACTTTATAATCACAAGTACTTATAACCAATTTATCCAAGGCTACATCAAAAACCTTAAAAGTCCAGATACTATTTCAATGTCAGAACTGCATAGAGCCTTTATTAGATAACTGAAATATATTTAAAAAGCTTTTTGAGACCTTCAAAATTCTTCATCCAGTTGGGCATTTAAACATTTTAAATGGGGAAGAAAATCATCCCATTCCAATGTTACCACTGCCATTGGATCTGCAGTTGGATTGTAGTACCAAGAAGTACTCCTTTTCCTTTTCCTTTCACTCCTTGGCAAATGCCTTTTCCCATTTCTACAACGTCCTATTCCCACCCACCTCAAGATAATATCAGAAGTAACCAGACTTCCAAAATCATCACTTTACCATCTCATGCGTTACCAAGTTTCATGTGAAGCTCCATACTACAAATACCAAATGTATACCTCTGATTTGAAGTTAAAGATGATAATGACAGATGGAGAAGCACATGCAATTGGGCCTGAGCCCATTTTGAGTGCTGTTGGTCATTCAAGAAATATAAAGCAATAGATCCCAATGTGCTTTCCCCAGGGTGAGTGAGACTTCATTTCTCACCACTGACAACTGGAGATGATGGGAGATGTTTGAATACATCTGGGGGAAGCAAGGTGAAGAAGGCACTGTAAATGTTTGATTTAAAATCAATTGGATAATGGATTTTGTGGCACAGTGGTTAAATGCCTGTACTGCAGGTAAAACTGTGCTCATGACCTGGGGTTCAATCCCAGGTAGCAGGCTTATGGTTGACTCAGCCTTCCATCCTTCCGAGGTCAGTAAAATGAGTACCCAGCTTGTTGTGTGTGGGGGCAATGTGTAGCCTGCATACTGTAATAGAAAACTGTAAACCACCCAGAGACTACTTGAAGTGGTATGGGGCAGTATATAAGCAGACCACTTTGCTTTTGCTTTATACATCATTTTAGAAAGGGAAATTAGCCATGTTCAATGTTAATTTATGAAAAAGCCAATTTAGAACTGTTCTCAAGTCAACAGTTAGACCCTTCCTTTTCACTTTTGCCAGCTAGCAGGGGGGTGATTCAAAACTAACACCAAATTGAGAATACTATAAATCTTTCCAAGTCACATTTTGCAAGCAGGATGCTGGGAGCCATAAAATGATTCTTTCAGTTGAATATGCAAGCAAGCTGAGGGTAGAGGAGGGGGTGAAAGGAATGAAAAAGAAAGACATGATTTCTCAGAAACACGCCAGAAAAACAGCCGGAAATCTGAAGAAAAAGAGCCAAGATTAACTCAAGTGATGACAGGAAGAAAATTGGCTATTCTGGATGCAAAACAAGTACGAGAACGCCCAAGGAGGATTTTCTCTGTCTCTGAATGATTTGGGATATGGGTGTGAGGCATAAGAGGAGGCATATCTATATGTGTGTGAATTTACACATGAATTTATATGTACCTTCATGTACATGTACACACATAGTCTATCAGTACAGCATACAGTATTATGAAATGTCACTTAGAATAAAGCCACCCCCTCTCATTTGGGAAGCAATATTTTTTAGGGGTATGGGAGTCTCTCTCTGTGTGCACTTTGTATCCCAAATGTATCCCCTTTTTGTCTGTGGAAGAAGTCAAATTTTAACTCTCTCTCTCTCTCTCTCTCTCTCTCTCTCTCCCTCCCTCTCTCTCTCTCTCTCCCTCTCCTCTCTCTCCCTCCCTCCCTCCCTCCCTTTTTTGAAGCAGGAAATATGAAATTCTAAATCTGATTGGTCTCACTTTGCTTACCCTGGGGCAGCTTTTTTAGGCTTATGAAAACTGGCGTCAGTTGACATTGTCATCCCTGTCACCAAGCGAGTGAGAGCAAAATCCTCTTTATTTCCATTCTAATGAGACAATGAGGCAGAGGAACTGATAAATGCTGAGGCAGGGCACATTTCTGTAGGGAGGTTTTAGAGAATAAAGCTCTTCCCCTTTCCTCACTCCACACCACTTTTTATGCTTGGCTGTGTAGCTGCTGATGCAACTGACTATGTCAGGGTATTTTTGTTTTCATTAACAGATCCCTTCAAAAGGGATGGGTGAAAATCATCAGGCCCTATGGCAAATTAAATTAACTGAGGGACTGAGGATTATATATACCCTCTTCTATTTGCTACACTGATCTCTTCTCCTGCGCTGCCCCTCCCCAAACAGAGGATCAATGTACTCCAAAAGCAGGCAACAATACATGAGAAAGAAAATCATCATCAGACACCTGTAGGTAACCACCACCACCACTAGAGATGGGACACGACCAGAATTCCCCCCCCCCGAGTTGTCGTTTTTTGGGACGGGTCCATTTCGGGTCATTTCCGTTTTTCGCAAAAAAATTTAAAAATTTGTCATTTCATCATGTTGTTTGTCGTTTGTCGTTACCGCTGTCGCGATTTCGCACGATTTGACGTCCCAGCGAGTGGCGTCCCGCCGGCGCTAGGTGTTTTTGCACCCTAGGCGGCAGGCGGGGTGGCGGGGGGCATGGGCAGGCGGCGGCAGTGGCAGGGGGGAGGGGCGGGTGCGCGGGCGCGCAGGTGCGGGTCCCGCAATGACCCAGAGCAGGAGGAAAACACTTTAAACTGACTTGCTGCACAAGACTGCATAGAATAAAGCAATTGCAATTTTTGCAAACAAAGTGGGCAGTGCACCCACAGCAGAGCTGCAGGCAGGGTATGAAAGGACCTTGGCTTGCCACCAAGCAAATGAAATTTTTAAAAGAAATCCACACCACCCCTCCCACTCAAACCTCCCCCCTTTGAAGCATTATCAAAAAAGAAATCCTAACAAACTGCAGGAGAATAAAAAAGAATAAACTGCATTGCTATTCCCCACAGCAGACAGAGAATGAAAGGAATTATTATTATTTCCTAAAAATTCAATTGAATCAATTCCCTCCCTCCCTGCCTAACTGAAATCTAAAGGCTCCGCGAAATCGAAACTAGTCTAGCACAGCAGCCAGCTACACACAGCCCTCTCCCACCCACATCCAAGCCCAGACTGTGACTCTTCTGGGAGTGCCTTGGCTTTTTATGCCCTCTTGCACATCCAGAAGTGTCAGTCAAAACCTGGCCATGCGATTGGTAGAATGGGTCCAAAAATTTGCATGGTCCCATCCCATGGCCAGCCCATCATTGCGCAGGTATAAAAAAATAAAAATAAAAATAAAATAAAATAAAATCAGTGCAACCTTTTACTGCTATAAAAAAAACCCACTGCTGCTACTGTAAAAATTCAAGCATTTAAAATAGCTAATTTTTGCATGTTTCTGTGGTGCTTTTGTGGTTTTTTGGATCACAATTTCAAAAAAAAATTGCAGACGCCATTTTGGATCCCCCCGCACCGCATGGCAAATGGAGACGCCGAGGATGCCCCCTCCCAGCCCGGTACCAGCAGCCCAGGACAGGGGGGGAGGCTGGGGACCCCCCCCCAGAAACCACCCCTCTAGTAGGTGCCCTCAGGCAGGCATATTTTCGCCTGCTTTTTGGCCGGGAATCAGGTTTTTTTATTTTTAAAACTTTTTTTCTGTGCCGCTTGGCATCACGTGACAAATCAGACCCAATTTTTCTTTTTTCAGTTCGAGTTTGAGTTCTGACAGCTTAATTGTCATTACCGTTTCCGTTACATAACGGAAACGATATCCGAAAATGGAAACAACAATTTCGCCAAGTCATGCCCATGTCTAACCACCACCAGTCTTTTGCACATCCCTATCAGTCATTCTTCAGTATCTGCACTCCTTAGAATTCTGCAGTGCAATGTTCTAAACAAGATATGTGCACAAAATGAGCATAAAATGGGGAGATGTAACTACCCCTTACTGATAAATTCATGTTGTATGGGGTTTTTTTTTGGTGGTGGGGGAGATTTACTGCAAAATGAACGGACAAATAGGGAAATTATTTGCAAAAGATGGATAAGTGAGAAAAGGATGATGATGATGATGATGATGATGATGATGATGATGATGATGATGATGATGATGATGATGATGATGATGATCATGGTGGTGGTGGTAGTGGTGGTGAAATAAGCATGCAAAAATGTATGAAATAAAGTTTTAGGTCAGGCTTATTAAAAAGTCTTAAACTGATGTCTTAGGGTGGAAAGAAAGGAGAGGAAACTGAAACTCAGATTGATTTTTCTGGATATGCCGGCTGGGGGATTCTGGGAACTGTAGTCCAGAAAGCTTTGCTTGTGAGCAGTGCAGTGAAACAATGCCATACAGTGGTGAGAATCAACTGTGTATTCAGGGATTCCTCAGGCTATGGAAGAAATAAAGGTTAAAAATTCTTAAACAGTTTGAAGATGTACTGAGCATGCTCATTGGTCTGCAGGATACCCAGAGGTTTGAATATGTCAGATGAAATAAAAACGGAAAGGATCACAAGGTTGGGAAAAATTGGGTGGATGGACCCAGTAACTGTATTTTATGGTATCCTGGAGCTAAAGGTGGGAGGGGGGTTGCATACTGGACAAATATAAAGGCAGATGCTGAGTTGTTATTGATTTAATCTTTTTTGAAATTAATTTGCTCTTTACTTCAAGGAGAGAAGTTATTTCCTTGCATCTAAGTATTTTAGAGGAAACAGCATCAAAAGGTCAGAATACTCGGATGAAAGGAAAGTGTTGGATTTAGAACTTAAATACTATATCAAAATATATAGTATATTTATATCTTATCTTATATTTATATTTTTTATAGTAGAGATGGGCATGAAATGTACATTTTTTGTTTCCGTTATTCGTTTTTCATTTCGTTACGTAATGAAACGACAAACAAAAATTGTGATGAAAATGGAATGAAATGAACAGAACCACAAAAATTGTGTTCGTTACATTTTGTTTTCGTTAATGGTGACGTGCAATGAAATGAGCTGTTTTAAATGTTAAAAAACACCCTGGACATCCATAAAAATGCAGCGATAATTATTTATACTGTCTGATAATACCTACCGGGGGGGGGGCTGGGGTCCTTAAAACGTGCATTTATGTCTTTTCTCAGATCGCTGTATTTTTTTCCTTCAAGGGGAGTTAGGGGACATCGACCCAAAATAGCTTCCAGATGCCTCAAAAATTACTGTCCTATGGGGAAGGTGCCTTTTCTTAAAAATGCCCCCAGCCATGGCCACTTTAGCTCTCTGTACCACATTTTCTTGAGACGATCACTGGGGGTTGTACTTTTCTGCTCCACTTCTAGACCCGCCTTTTCCAGCAAATCTGTGTGCATTGTAGACACTGAAAGCCGCTCTCCCCCCTTTCTCCCAGATTGTAAGCACTGTGTTTGTTTGTTTTTCTCAAAAAAAAAAAAAGATTTATGACGGCATTGCAATGTTGTGTGCAAAAGTGGTGGCCCATTCTACCCTTATTTCTTTTGTTAAGTATTATTTTCTGTTTTTGACCTATGTCTCCTGTATATGTCAGGAGGTGGAAACCAAATGAAGGATGGAAAAGAACCAGATGATGTGGGAACTGCAGAATCGCTGTATGCACCACGTGATCACAGGTTGGGAAAAGATGCCTCTAAATAAAAAGTGGCAGATCAGGGATGTCAAGTAGAGGTCTAAGGTCGTTTATACACGACCCCTAAGCTCCGCTGCAAATGGCTGCAAGCTCCGGAGCTTAAAAATGTTTCCCCACCAGCTCCGGAGTTTGCAGACAATTAAGTGCGACCCCGCCCACTTTAGTGCAACCCAGCACACTTTTCTTGTACCTTCTCTTTGGAGGTGAAAAATCTTTGATGCGGTGCAACGATAGTGAGTGTGGGGCTCTCCTCGCTTCTGTTTGCTGCTTTTTGGCTCCCGCCCCTTTAAGAGCTACTTTTACAGAGACGAGGGGGTTGGACTTGATGGCCTTACAGAGACGAGAGGCAGAACGAGGTGAGGGGCATGCTTTTCTTTCTCTTTTCTCCCTCCCTCACGCAGCCAGCAACCAGGAAGTGCAGAGGGGGGTGGGGACAGAGGAAGAGCGACGAACCCCTAAGATCTCTGGTCCGAATTTAAGTGGCCAGCGGATCTTAGGGGTCATGTAAAAAGGCCCTAAGATGGGGTATTTTTTTTTCCTGGAAATGCTCTGAAATGTAACTTTTTTGGATTTCAAAGTTTAGAAAAGAGCTGCACCCCCATACCTATTTTTAAGGTAGAAGATACATTTTCAACAGAATAAGTGCTTCAGAGTATTACTTCCAAGTCTACACATGTACCTAAATTACACATGTGAAAACATTTAGTATAAGTACTTGTTCTTGCTGAGATACAATCAAGACAGATCCTTGAGACATTTCTGGTCCCTATGAGAGATCTTGCATCCAGCATCAGTTTAGAATGAAGATTCCATTTCCCCCTATAAAGTTATTTTAAATGCACTAAATAATTTTGTGCAAAACTGTTTTCAACTTACAAAGCAAAACGTTCACACCTAGCAAGCACAGAAAGAGTGTAAGATTTATAAAAGGATGGGAGCAACCCACCAGAGCTTCTGCTAATTAAATGTCCATGCAACAGGGAGGAACCTATTGTAGTTTGCACACAAATGATTATCCAATTGTATGAACTCTTGCTCAGAAAATCTCGTGTCATCCTGGCTTAATAAACTGCAAAGAAAAAGGCAATTTCCTCCTCTCTCTTTACAGACTCCTGTCTGCATGAGTACAATGAATTTATCCAGGGAAATCTGGTTTTCTGGGTGCAAATTCACAGTGCAGTCACACCCTTAGTCACATGAAGTACCTGTGAAGTGGAAATAAACAGGGCATGCTTCCTACTGGCACACAGTGGAGAAGGACATAAGAATGTATTTCACCAACAATAAATTTATGAATTGCCAGGGAAAATACCAGGAGATAAATATATACAATCCCTCAACATTTCCTATGCTGATTTATTTTTATAGCTGTCAGTATTCATCCCCTCCCACCCTTTTAATGTTAGGTTTTGACTGAAAGATAACCAGAGGACAACTGTCCTGCCCCATATGAATTTTTGTTGTAGGATGTTTTTTGTTTTACCTTAAACATTCACAAGAGACACTGAATACCTCTTCTTCTGAAACTTAATTTCACATGAATGTTTCTGGTCATTCTTTTGTACAGGAATTCATTGTCCACAGGACTGGAACAACAATAGCAAGAAAGCCACGTTCACTATGAACTTTATCAAAGAGAATTAGCTATGGTGACTGAACAATGACTTTAAATGGCAGAGCTACAAAAATAGCCTGGACTGATAAAGGCAAGCTAGTAATTACAATACATATTAGTACTCTACATGTGGAATTTCAATACTCTTTTAAACTATAAGAAAGCTTTCCTTTTCAACACCACCAACCCTCAGTGTGTCTTACAAAAAAAGGAGAGAAGAATTCTACAACAGGGAAGGAAATGTTATGTTAGAAAATGAAATGGAACAGTCAGTAAAGGAGGAATCAGAATTGGAAAGGATCTTGTGATGAGGCTATAGAAGTTATCTATTTTTTTATCAGATTAGAAATACTGAAAACCTCAAGTAGTCATACAGGTTGGGAAGATGTCTTCTGTTCTCAGGATGAGATTGTTTTCACAGAGGACTTTTTGTGTTACCATCTTCAAAGGTAGGAGTACCACATTCTCATATTTGTACAGATTGCTCATATTTGGGGAGATACCCTAACCTAAGCACATCCAATCTTGACTGATTTCGTAAGCTAAGCAGGGTTGGCGCTGGTTAGTACTTGGATGGGAGACCACCAGGGAATACCAGGTGCTGTAGGCACCTAGAACAAGAACTGGCAAGCCACTCCAGTGTTCCTGCCAAGGAAACTCCATGGACATGGGGTGACAAAGAGTGGGTCACGACTGTTAGGACACAACAGATGCACATGCGCACATGCACACCATGCACACACACACACACATGTGTGTGCGCGCACACACACACACACAAAATACATGGCAAAGTTAACTGTGTGGATGTGCATGTGTGTATATGTGTGTGCATGTGTAACTGCATGTGTGCATATGTACTAGAGTACCACTTGCCCATCCTTACACATGAAGTACCAAGATCATATGATCAGTGATTTAACAAATAAGAGTTGTGGGTATATATTAATGGCAGAAGCAATAAAGAACTAAATAAAACCCTGGGTGTTTGATAGAACTTTAATCTAGAGTTGTTCTTTTGATGTAAAATCTACTCTGGAAGTTGAAATGGCTGTGTAAAATAATGTGAGGTCAATTGAACATTAATAACCTGCTTTCAAACTCTACATGAACATAAATTAGACTGCAAGCCAAAGACATATCAAGGTGTACATTTCAGTGGATGCAACAGGACATATTTTGAGTTGAAACATATGAAATTACATTATTAAGTGATTTAGATAAATGCTTGAATTTCATTTGAAGTACATTTACTCTGCATTTCCAATCAACCATGAAAGTTACTTCTGTGTAAATAGGCATAGAGTTGCAGTGGAATGATATTCTATTTGCCTGGTCTGTTCAATTTTGTCAACAGATGAACAGATCATAAATAGTCATATTAAAAGGTGGCAGTGCTATTCCATGGGGGTACACCTTTCTCTGCTAATAGCGTTTATGTACATACATGAAGGCATATTCTCAACAATGGATATCCCACCTTGAGGCTGCAATGTGAAACATATGCATAATGGAGTAAGCCCTCTAGAGCTCAGTTGGACTTTCTTCTGAGAAAACCTTAAGATTGTATAAAACAGGCTTACTATTGTATAACTGAACTGTTGCAACTGCAAGATAGGCAGCACTGCTCTTATGTTGCAAAGATTACTGGCAAAGCCAAAATTCCTGTTTGATTTCCTGAACCAATGTCTCCTCATTATTTGTTCTATGTGGAATGGAGAATGAGGAACTCAGGCTATTAATGAACAAAAGTAGACCAACATCACATAATTTACAGGTTAGATTTTAGGCAGTAAAAGGTGTTACAAGCCGCCTGAATGTGGCTTGCATCAGCTTGAAGAGGGTGCAACTCCGTGCAATAATTAGTGGAAATCTCAGTGGCTCAGACTGCCAGAATTTGGCACTAATTATTATTCAGCAATATCAAAAAAAGTAAAAAAAGTTTACATTCTTTTTCTTTACAAAAAATAGACAAAATATGCCAAATTGGAACAGATGAAGGCTTTAAGAAGTGTAATATAATTTACAACACTGATCAATATGTATATAAGATTTGTAAATGGGGGCAGGTATGGGGTTATAAAATTATCAGACCATAACTTCAACAGCTAAGTTGAAAAGAGGAGAAAACAGTCCTCCTCCCCATTGGCACTGAGGCAGAAGAACACAAGAGTTATGGGTCATGCCCCCCCCAATAGTATTTTGCTTGCATTCCATTCCTAAAACTCAAACTCAGAAAAATATCTGGAGCAGTAGTGAAGGGATGATTTTCCACATAGAGTCAAACTGAATTATATTACATTATTAGCAGCTGAAATCACATTAGTGTTTCAAAGATGTGATTTCAACAAACCACAGTTCCTAATTAATCATACTTGCCAACCAAGCCTGTGTTTACCTTCCAATTGAAATACAGTATATATGGACTATTAAAATAATTAAGGGAAATGTAAAACAATGCAATCCTGAAAAAGAAACATTACAGAATAAGAATCCAAAGAAAGACAGCTGAGAAAAAAATATATAGATATGCTGGGTGCCCATCTCAAAGATTAAATACTGGTCAAGGAGTCTTAAATCACTACCAATTGTGAAATGCTACAATAATTGTCTGTGAAGATACATCTTTCATAGCCTAGGTTCCTGCCCAACTAACCATTGCCACGTTTACAGAACAAGCTTCAAATATAAAGCTAAGGGTTCTTAAATTATTACTAAATGTATATAATAATTCCATCTTCCCAAACTTTTTAGAATTTTTCTAAACCCCCTGACATCCCTGAAAATGTTTTCATATTTTTTCAAAAGCAATGGTCTACTACAGATTTTCCCAAACCCTTTGCCCCGTAGACCACTTGCCACTTTTTTTTGTTTTCTGTAGACCCCCTCCCTGCCTAATATTGAATTTTCCTAAAATTATTAACTTCAAATGTGTTTTTGACAGCTGACACAGTGCTACTCACTTTGATAGGGGCTTTTGTAGCATGGACAGTTGTAGAAAAAGAAAAACATGTACAATTTTTATTCATACCTTTATTGAAAAGTCACAAAATGCAAGTAAATATTTGGATTTGGAATGAAACAAATAAGAACCTAGAAAAATCTTACATAAAATTAATACACAAATTATGCTGTTAATGGGAAGGATGAGCCTGAGGCTCTGATAGCAATTGTTCCATATTTGATCAGTGTTGTAAATTAGTGAGGTATAGTCTTAAATCTCCACATTGAGTGATTTTAAATCAATTTCTTTTTTTTTTGTAAGAAGATTGGCAACCATGTTTAACCCCCTTTCTACAAGGTATGAAGATGGAAAAGCGATCAAAAACTTTCTTGTGATAGTCCATAATGTAGGATAAGCAACAGGTATATCTTTCTGAAACCAGTACTGCTGATGCCCCATTCTAAACTGCACTTTAAGTTCATTAGTGCTCATTCCAGTCAGTTCTTTTTGTAATGTGACATTCGTTTCTTCAATGTCACCATTTGGATTGTTAATCCATTGTGGTATTTCCATAGTCAAAACATCCTCAAACCTGGTTTTAAAGTCTGTGTGAAGGGCACTTAAATGTTGAACGTAGACCAAAACCTCATCATCCTGGAGATTTGTCAATGACAAGTTGAGGAACTGGGAAAATTCACATCATCCAATGTTTTGCTTTATTAGATTAATTCTGGCAAGAAAAGCTGCAATGATGGGCTTTGTTTTTAATAAATTCAGACTGTCACCTTGTAACTGCAAGTTAACCTCATTAAATTTAGTAAACATATATGTTAAATAAGCAATGTCTGGTTTCCATTTGATTAAAAATTCTTTCAAAATGGGATCTTTAGCATCCCAAAACTCTAAAACTGTCTCAAAAAGTGAAAAAAATCTTGTCATACATAAGCCTTTCGAGAGCCAAGGTACTTCAGTATGAAGGAGTAATCAATGAAAGTCCTCATAATTTCCTTCACACAACTGTGTAAATAACCTAGAATTCAATGCATTGATATGGAACTTGTTTACTGCATATATGACACATTGAAGAGATTGATGCAATCTGGTACTCAGATTTTTAGCTACTAAATATTGTCAATGAAAGACGCAGTGAATTGCAAACACCCTGGGTACATTTTATTTTAAATGGCTTATAAAACCACAATAGTGCCCAAATATGGCTGGTGCTCCATCTGTTGTTGCTGTTGCTGTTGATATTCTATTTGATAAAGGCATTGCTTTTTCCATGAAATAGTCTTTCAAAGCATTGAATATTGATTTGCCTTTAGTGTCTGTTGTCAAAGTTCTCGCAAAGAGCAGTTCTTTATGGATTTCTTGGTCCATAAGAAAAATGAACATATGCCAATAATAGTGTTTCATTACCAGGTGAAGTTGAATCAGAGAAATGGTTTGTTTTCAGATAATTACACAAGAAACTGTCAACATCATGACTCATTTCATCAATACATCTTTGAACTATGGTGTTGCTCAAAGGAATTATCATGAGTATATCATATGCAGGCTTGTGTACAACAGTTTTTAAAACTTCTTCAAGGGCTGGTAAAATCAGCTCTTCCCCAAGAGTATCAGGTTTTCCTGATTTTGCTATGAGTCATGAAATATTGTAAGATGCCTGCAAACCATCATAGTCTCTTTTTGATGCTGAAGTGAACATTCTGTCCACCGTGTGCTCTCTTCTGAAGTTTTTTTTTCAGTGTTTTAAAGTATTCACAGTGAGACCTTCTCAGATGATCCTCCAGCTTGGATGGTTTCATAGCATCATTGTTTAAAACTCTGTTGCAAAAAGGCACATGGGCAGACCTTTGGCTTACAGGGATAGAATGAAACCAAACTTCAAATAATCAACACTATACCTTTCTTTTTAGCATCAGCCATGTTGAGTAGAAGTTATCTGTTGACAAAAATAAAGCTATTTAAATATTATAAGACAGAGCAATTCAAAATTGATTCCAGCCCAGACAGCATACACATATTTTAAAAACATTTTAAAATCATTTTTGGTAACAATGGGAATATTTTTAAAATATTTCTAAAAGTGTTGAAATGTCTACAAAATAGATTACAGAAATATTTCTGAAAAATATTTTGAAATATTATGTGCTGTTTAGGTGGAGTAAATCCTTATTTAAATCTTTAGTTAGGTAGATATAGAGAGGAATCAGGATAAAGAAAATATTGCTTTTGTAGTGGTAATGTGTAAGTGTCAGTGGTGCAATTTCAAAGGGTGTGGACTGAGATGACTGGGTCCCTGGTTCAATCTTGGCCGTGCCATGTATCAATGAATCTTTTCTATAAAGATTTAAGTACATAATACTGATAGCTAAAACAGTGAAGGGAACCCTATTAGGGAAAATATGTGTACAGTAGTACCTTGGTTGAACAGCATAATCCATTCCAGAAGCAAGCTTGAAACCAAAATGCTTGCATATCAAAGCAAATTTTCCCATAGGAAATAATAGAAACTCAGATGATTCATTCTACAGCCCAAAAATATTTGATTACAATACTGTAATATAATACAAGCTACTAAATAAAGTACAAAATACAAATACATTACAGTACAAAGTACAAAATACAGTACAGTACAGAGAACAATGACCTGCATTTGAAAACCTTTGTGGCAATTGCAGAGGATGGGGGAAGCCTCCATGGAGGAGTCTGTTTTAAAAATGGGGTGATGGGAGGAATCCCAGCAAGAGCAGAGGAGGGGAGAAAAACCTCCATGGAGGGGGCTTTTAAAAATGGAGCACTGGGGGAAATCCCAGCTAGAACAGATGAGTAGGGAAGCCTCCGTGGAGGCGGCTGTTTTAAAAACTGAGCAATGGGAGGAATCTCAGCTAGAGCAGAGGAGGGGGGAAGCCTCCATGGAGGGGGTTGTTTTAAAAATGGGGTGATGGGGTGCGTGTGTCCTGGTTGCAGTGGTGGTGGCAAAGATGGTGTGGAGATGCGCCACAGAGGTGGCCCTTTTGGAGACAGGGGATGATGGTGTGGCAACTGTTTGTACCTTTACTAAGTTTGTCACCCTTCCTTCAATGCTGCTGCTGCTGTTACCTGAAACATAAACTGAAACAATCACCCACTTCCAGAAGGAGGGGGGAGAGAGAGAGATGCCATTGGCTTAGAGCACTTTTGATTATGTGACACACATGAGAGTGCTGGTATATCAAGACACTGCTCATTAATAAGGTTAAAATGTTCAGAAATTTTTGCTCTTCAATCAAAATGCTCGTAAACTAAGTTACTTGTTAACCAAAGTACAACTGTAATTATAGTTGATTTGAATTTTAAACAACCATGATTCAGGTACAAATATCTGTCATGTGGCTGCAAAACGCGAATCCCCAGCCTTTGCAAAACGGACTTTAAAAACATGCACATGAAGAGGATCAAGTTCTGAAAAATGATGCAATACCCCTCCCCGCATACACAATGCAAAATGGACTTCAAAGGTATGCACACCACAACGATCAGGTCCCTACCTTTGCACCACTTGAGAAATGCACCAAAAAGTTTTAAAATTTCCAAAAGGTGCTGCAAATAATTTCAAAAATGGCACCAAAACAATTTGTGTTAGGTGTAAGACATTTACAGAACACCTAAATGTTGGTGATGATCTGCCTTAATGGGGTCTGCTCACATGGACCCCCATTTACATTTTGTGGATCCCCAATTTTTTCCTCACTTTCATAGACCACCTGCAGGTCTATACAGACACCTGGGGGGGTTCTATATAGAACACTTTGGGAACCACTGGTCTACTAAAATATGCATGTGTTTGAACATATGTGTGTGGTAATGGGGGCAGGATTTTCAGCCTGACAATTAGTGATACTTACACAGTTTCACTCTAACAGTATTCCAGTTTGACTAACCTACTGCCTAGGCCCTAGCTTATACAGTAAGAGTTTGTTTTTCTGTATAGAATATATAAATATATACTGTACATGTTGAACCTTCAAATAGAATTCTCAGGATGGTTTTTCAGGATATGATTTATCGACCTCTCTGTGTTGTAAAGCTTATTGCTGCTTCTGTTTAAAAACAACTCAAATTGACAGAGTTCCAAATATAGATATTTGTCTCTTAACAATTACATATATTTTCCCACTATTCAACAGCCAGTTTGCTAAAATTGTCTGTTTTTTTCTCAAAACGTGCAATGAAAGAGGGGTGGGTGGGTGGGTGGAATTCCCATCAAGCTTAGTTTGTTTAGCTTATCCCAAGATCAAGTAGAACCTTCAGATGTTATGTAGAACTGTTTTGAAATGTTGTGTCAAATGGCAAGAATCCACCCTCACTTTTAGAAAAACACCTATTTTTTCACTAGCAGCTTAAAGAGAAAGACTAACATTTAATTTTGCACAGCATTCATCTGGGAGGAAATGCAGACCACCCTTGTTCTTTAATATTTAATAATTTTTATTAAGTTCTTTAAAAATAAAAGATTTCATTTCTGATTTAGTCTTACCTCTAGGCTTAGCAGTAACATTTTTCTTACGTTGTCAGGTTTGCATTTATTTGCACTCAGGGCTTTGCTTAATTATTAGTTTATTTTGTCATGTATTTTCTCTGGACTTAACATTACAGGACTAACATAAAGAGGCTTGGAGCATTTGCTTTGCATTTCAATGCACGTTTTAATGATTTTCAGTACAATATCCATAGCCTCAGCTCAAGTATATAGGCATTTAAATTGGCTTAACTTCATGTAGCACTATATGGGATTAAGGTCAGTGAGCAGCCTCACAAGGACTGATGAGAGCTGCTTAAATTCAAGAGCAACTCCAACTGTGCTTTTATTTTAAAAATCACTATATCACAGATTATTGTTCATAGGAAGTGTTTTCAGTTTCAAAAGAGGGAGATATGTAGTTTACAGGATAATTGCTCAAAAGAAAGAAGCCCAGTGTGTGTGTGTGTGTGTGTGTGTGTGTGTGTGTGTGTGTGTGTGTGTGTGTGTGTGTGTGTGTGTGTGTGTGTTTCAAAAGAGAGAGAGAGAGAGAGAGAGAGAGAGAGAGAGAGAGAGAGAGAGAGAGAGAGAGAGAGAGAGAGAGAGAGAGAACTTCCCACCCTTGACCATTCGGTGTTTTAAAAAAAAGCCTCCTTCAGGGATGACTGAGAAATGGGAAAGCCCAATTTAAAATATTACAGATAAAAAGTATCCAGATAAAGGGAATGAATTAAAATGCTAACTGAGGATGCAGTTCTACTAGCAAATTGAATTTATTCTTAATCCAGTTTTTTATATTGGGTTCACATCACATGGTACCTATATTGGCAGTTGCGTTCACATTTTTTAAGGGTGTGGAAACACTACAGTTCTAAAGCTGCTGACATTGGACAAGGGTACAACAACTCAACTAAACTTAACTGAATTAAATTGATTTAGAAGTGAGGTTTTTTTTCCAAAACTACCAGCCAGTTGGAAAAAATGTACTTTGCAGCCCAAATAAATTAATTTCACCTATGTGTCATATAAACAAAATTTTGTGAATTGATTTAAATAAATGATCAAAATGATTAACTGAGGATCTGTGAAGAATCTCAGTCATCCAGGTGAGTTTACCTGGATGTTGAATAATGGACTTTTTTTCTTCAGATATTGAAACGTTTTGCTGCTTGTCCAAAAAGCCAGTCGAGAGTTCTCCATTTTATAGTTCACCTTATCCTCATGACACCCGGGTCTGAAATAGGCTTATAAGATGAACAATGGCCTGAATAGGCTTGTTTGGTGGAGAATAGTCTCAATAGTCTCATTAGGTGGACAATGGCCCACCTTTAAAACCTTCCCAAGACCCATAAAAGTATGAGTTGTAAGCTATGGCTTTGTTGGTGGAGGTATGAAGTATTTGCGATTTGTCTGGGGATTGTTGAAATGGCTGCCTGATGAGTAGCAGATAGACTGTGCCTGAGCACCCCACCTCTGTTGAGAGAGGGGTTTTCAATACTCACATGAACGGCTTCCCTGACCCCTCTCTCAAACCACCTGTCTTCTCTGTCTAATATGTGTACATCCCCATCTTTGAATGAGTGCCCTTTGTCCTTCTAATGGCGGTACAGTGGTACCTTGCATAACATAATTAATTCGTTCCAAATGAAATTACGTTATACAAATTTTCCGTTGTACAAATTGCAATTTCCCATAGGAATGCATTGAAAATGGATTTAATCCGTTCCAATGCATAGTCAAGAGTAATGAGGTTACCGGAGACGATGACCTGCAGCAGGAGCCGGTGCGGATCATTCTCTTCGTTGTCGCTGCCGCCCGGCAGACAGCAAGGGGTCAGGGGGTGGCGGTGGTGGTGCTGCTGCTTTTGCCCCACCCAGGTGGCACTCCACAACCATCCCTGGCCAAAAAGCTTCTTGGCCATCCGCCAAGCCTTCCTGTCTTCTACTGCCTCCCGGAGTTTGATCAAATCTATATTGGTTGTGTCGACGACACCGTCCAACCATCTCATTCGCTGCCGTCCCCTTTTCCTTTTGCCTTCAATCTTTCCCAAAATCAGGGACTTTTCCAAGGACTCCCCTCTCCTCATGAGGTGGGCAAAGTACTGTAGCCTCAGCTTTTGTCCTTCCAGTGAGCATTCAGGGTTGATTTCTTTCAGGATGGATAGAAGTCCAGATGACTCTCAAGACTCTCCTCCAGCACCACAGCTCAAAAGCACAGATTCTGCAGTGATCAGCCTTCTTTATAGTCCAGCTCTCACTTCTGTACATCACTACTGGGAAAACCATAGCTTTGACTATCCGGGCCTTAGTCAGCAAAGTGATGTCTCTGCTCTTTAAGATGCTGCCTAGGTTTGTCATAGCTTTCCTCCCAAGAAGCAGGCGTCTTTTAATTTCGTCACTGCAGTCACCATCTGCAGTGATCAAGGAGCCCAAGAAAATAAACTCTGTCATTTCCTCCATTTCTTCCCCTTCTGTTTGCCAGGAGATGATAGGACCAGTGGCCATGATCTTAATGGCAACCAATACCTACACTAATTTCTCAGTTAGTGGCAATTCACCACTAAAATTGGACCCAATGTCCACATATTTCTTCAACTGCATGCCAGCAACTACTGATTGCTCTTCTGCTCACCAGGTCTCCTAAATTACCATGTAGTAAAACAGATTAAAGACCTTTTAAAGTGTGCATTTAAAAACCAATTTTGAATACCAAAGGCCAGTTTGAAGGGAGAGTTTCACAAAGTGTTGCTATAAGAAAAGCACTACTTCATGTGCTCAGTCAAGCTAGTGGCTTGGAGTGGTGGTGCATGGAGTAGAACCTCAATTGAAATTTGCATTTGTCACTTGCCTATGAAGTTTGTGTTATCTGCTTTGTGGTGTTCTTCATGGAAGGGTCAGATATTTAGCTAGGCATACAAGAAGTGGCTTAGCAATACTTATTTGATTAGAAGAGATATTGATAACCATAACTGAGCTGATTGGGGTAGTCCTACTTTCTCTACCTCTGCTCTGTAGTCTAGAATGGCAAAATGCTAGGTCCTTACAGGTGAGGGATGTGATGTCCTGCTATAACTCACAGCACCACAGCATACTTAGACCCTCCCTTAAACTAATCCATCTTAAAATAACAACAAACCCTCCAATACTATCTATGAATGTTAGTAACAGTTACACTGACCAAATTAAAAAAGAGATTTGAATAGAAGGTACAGTGGACCCTCATATAACAAACGTTTTGTATAACATAAAATCTGTACAACATAAAAAATTGCAGAGATAGGGGAAATTTGCTTAACAGAATCGCCTATGGGGCGAATCTGTACAATATAAAAATGGTTGTGATTAGGGATTACTTTGTTTTCAATGCATTACTATGGGAAATTTGTATAAAGGGAAATTTGCTTAACATAATTTCTTTTGGAACTAATTAATTCCTTTATACAAGGCACCACTGTATCTTTTACCCTGGAAAGCACACTGATAGAACTCATGTCCACACTGTTGTTCAAGAGGAGGAGGTTCTCAGGGGTGGGGGGAAATGTGGCAGTCCTAATTCAGCAACAATATATCTAAATATAAAGATATTTAATTCTACATTGCTAAGAAATAAACCTGCTGGTTGAACAACTCAGTGAGTTAGGGATCCAGCTGCAGAAAAAAAGGCTGAGAGTTGGATTCCCCACTGTGTCCCCCTAAGAAGAATCAGCCTGTGTAGCTATGGAAAAAGCTGTACAGTCCCAGGACCCCCAAAGAAGGGAATAATCAACCACTTCTGTGTACTTTGAAGCTGGAAAACTCAGGGAAGAATGACCATGTCAGAAATATCTTGATGGCACATAATTATACTTATTAAGAATTGAAATCCAGGTCTGGATGGATAAATATGCTTGGCTTGAGTTTTTCCATTTTTTTTAAAATTGGAAGTTGCTTACATACCAAACTTAAAGAAATTTGTGCATTTGATCTTATTCATTTCATTCACTTATTTTGTGAAACAACCCAAATGGAAACAAATTTTTCATCCGTTCTGAATATCCTCTGTGTTATCAGTGGTATTAAGGTACAAATTTGATGCACCCTGGAAGCTGGCGGCTGTGGAAGTGTACAAGATAACATCTGTTATACACTTGAGATTTAAAAACATATACTCCTGAAATGTTTCTGCTGTACCTTTAAAAAAGACTATGCATTCCTGTTTCAGCCGATGATAAAAATTGGAAATGCAGATGCCTTCTGTGAGGAAAGAAGTAGTCAGTAGTTTTGCTCCACGTTTGTACTCGTGTAATTGAGAAAACAATTTGCCTTCAGGACTACAATAAACAGGAGCCGCCACAAATGAACTGTGAAGGTGATTGGGTTATTCACTCATGTACAAAAGCAAAACTACATGGCGGATTCCTCTTTTTCAGGATGTGATTAACTTCTGTTGACATAATTGTGTCTTGTGGGGAGAAATGGGCCTTGCAGTAAAAGTGCTGCTACCAGTGTGGATCCACAGTTGTGTTATCTCTCTCTCTCTCTCTCTCTCTCTCTCTCTCTCTCTCTCTCTCTCTCTCTCTCTCTCTCTCTCTCTCACACACACACACACACACACACACACACACACACACACACACACACACACACACACAGGTGCCGCACAGAAGGCTTTAAAGGCAAAGAAGCTTTTTTTTTTAAAAAAGCATACTTTACAACACTTGTCCTTTTGCGGCATTTTGTTTGTTTTTTAAATCTTGATCTCCAGTTGCTTTCACTCAACAGGTTTATTTGATTAGTTTGACCATCCACACATAATCCAAAAGGAAGGCATGCGTCACCAAAAAGAAGGGAAGAAAGGCACTGATTGGCAAGATAACATTAATATCATGCAAAGGAGGCATGTGCTATTAAAATATTATGTTCATATCATAGCATCCCTTCCAGTGAAGGACAGTTCACCCTGATAGAGGCTATCATTCCAGAGCTTTTGAAACTCAGGCTCCATCAGTTCTAGGGAATGTGGCTGATAGTCAAAAGTGCTGAGAGTTGTAGTTTAACCAAAACTGAATACTAGAGATGGGCATGAAATGAATTTTTAATTTGTTTTTGTGATGGTTCGAATCTCTCCCTCGGCGGATCCGAGTCACAAACCAGAGACGAATCAGTTTTTAATAAAATATCGAAAGGATTTTTATTGGGTTTTGAATCAAAGTTCCTATGGGTATATTCAGCAACTTCGGGAGTCAATTCAGGCATAACAGGCGTAACATCTACCTCAACGTGAGGGTCTTCAAGAACAACATCAACGGATGTTAAACATAAGTTCGGGTCTCTTATGGGTGAGGGGGAGTAGCCAGTCCTCGCCCCCAACATTGCGTCCCGCAACATGGGTGCTTTGCCCACTGCGCCACAGGAACGGCAGGTCTCATGCTTTTCCATTCTTGAAACCTCCTAGAATTTCCCGGCCACTGCAGGGGTCTCACATGGACAGCCCACACCCATTCATCACCTTTATGGACCTTTGTCCATCCGGCACACCCACAATCTAGACCTCTCTCAGTTTGGGTCCCTGTCTCTCTTGACCGTTGGTCCCAACTGTCATTCTTTTCTCCCCTCACATCACACCGCTTTTCCTCTCCGTGCGTGCTCTCACCCCATTGGTTGGAATTTTCCTCCACCACCCAATAGGCATCATTTGCTCCCTCACTTATCTCTGCTTCCCAATCGTCCTTTATGTCATCCTCTAACTCAATGACATGAAGTCTTTTAATGCGTCTCTCTAATTCCTTGTCCTCTTCGCGATTGCTCTTGGGAGGTCCAGACGACACACCCTCTGTTCCGTCTCCGGGGTGTTCCACCATCTCACAGCAATCAAATAAAAACAAAATAAAACAAAATGGAAATTTCCATTTCGTTCATTTTGTTTTTTGTTTGGGGGACACTTACCTTCCTGCTGCACTGAGTCCCAACATTCTCTTCAGTGCAGGGAAGCAAGCACCTCTCAGCTGAGAGGTGCTGATACCAACCCAGCACCTCTCAGCTGTGGGAAAAAACAAAACAAAACACCAAGCCCCGGCATCAGGGCTTAAACATAAATAGCTTTTTTAAAAAATTAAAAAAGTGCCGACCAGGCACACATGGTCGTCGGTGTAAATAATAATAATAATAATAATAATAATAATAATAATAATAATAATAATAATAATAATAATAATAATAATAATAATAATAATAATAATAATAATAATGTTGCTGCCCTGGCCCAAGGGAAGCAAGCACCTCTCAGCTGTGGGGGGGGGGAACAAGCCCTGGCATTGGGGCTTTAAAAAATGAAAATAATTAAAAAATAATAATAAGTGCTGACCCGGCTCAGGAGCTGCATGGTCAGCACTGTAAAATGAAAAAAAAATGAAAAAAAAAATTTAAAAGCACCAACCCAGCCCCAGGGACCGAGTGGTCAGCATTGTAAATGTAAAAGAAAAAGAAAAAGAAAAAATGGCACTTCCCTGGCCCTGGGGAAGCAAGCGCCTCTCAGCTGTGAAAAACAAAGAACAAAATACAAGTCCCAGCATTGGGGCTTAAAACAAACAAACAAACAAACAAACAAACAAACAAACAAACAAACAAACAAACAAACAAACAAAGTGCCGACCCAGCCTGGGAGCCGCATGATAGGCACTGTAAAATGTAATAAATAAATAAAATTAAATATAAAAAGTGCCAACCCGGCCCTGGGGGCCACGTGGTCTGTGCTGTAAATTAAAAATAAAATAAAAATAAAATGTAAAAAATGGCACCACCCCGGCCCTGGGGAATCAAGTGCCTCTCAGCTGTGTGTGTGTGTGTGTGTGTGGGAAACAAGCCCCGGCATGGGGGCTTAAAAAATAAAAAAATAAAAAATAAAAAAGTGCTGACCTGGCTCAGGAGCCACATGGTTGGCACTATAAAATGTAAAAAATATATATCAAAACATAAAAATTGCCGATCCAGCTCCAGAGGCTGTGTGGTTGGTGCTGGAAATTTAAATATTTTTTTAAAAATGGTGCTGGCTTTGGCGGCAGCGGCGCAGACCCTTGGCAGTGGTGGTGGTGCCCCGGCTGTGGTGGCGGTCCCCGGCATCCTTGTCGGCATCATCATCGGTCCCCCAGAGGCAGTGGTGGTATCGAGCCAAGTAAGCTGAACCAGTTCATTTTGGTTCAGTTCGTACTAATTTTTGTTTTAAAAATTCATATGAAACAAAATGAAATTAACTGAGGGCACCCCAAAACAGAATGAACTGAACCATCGATTTTTTGTTTCATGCCCACCTTTACTGGATACCTAAGGTGTGAAACTGTTACTCAGATCAGAAGAACTGGAATGTGAATGTTCTCTCTCCTGCTTTTTTAAAAACCCTGCTGCATATTCCAGAGATAGTTACATGGGAGATTTATATCAAGGGTCAGTTTCATCTGCAATTTCTTTCTTAATGATCCCCAGAATGGAAATTCCCATATTCACAGGATGGTCAATGTTTCCTCAAATGGCACAATACAATCATAAAGATTCCTTTCTTTAACATTCATTCACCACGTTCACAGACCCCATCAATATAATAACATGCAACCCATCTAATGCCTTTTAGTGGTTAAAAAAGTATGAGTGGCTATAACCTTGCCTTGTGAAACAAAAGCCCAGGTAAAAATAGCACTGCTGATTTTAATGGCTAATCTAGATGGATAATCCACAGAAATGGTATCTATTCAAAATATTGGAATTGATTTTTTTTTAATTTTACTGTTTATCTTCTGCCTTGGCTTGTTTGTTCTGTTTTTAGGCCACTTTCAATGGCAGGACAAAGGGACATTTTTGGATTTGCATACCTGTTAATGAATAAATATATGCAAATGAGTGTAGTGGCCTATTTTTTCTTTTTCCTTTGGGAGAGGTATTGCCCTAAATCACATTGCTACCAACACAGCTGGAAAGCAGAAAAACATTCTTGTTTAAGACCAAAGAAAAGTCCACAATCTTTGTATTTATATCATATTGTTAACCAATAAATAAATAACAAATCGTATCTAGGTTTGAAGGAAAATATATAATACATTTATGAGATTAGGCCATTGTACACCTAATGAGCCTGTTCAGGCAATTGTCCATCTTATGAGCCTATTTCAGACTAGGATATGAGGTCAAAGTGAGATATAAAATGGAGGACTCACAATGAGCTTTCCTCAACTGTTTGGATGAGCAGCGAAATGTTTCAATCTCTCAAGAAAAGAAGTCCAGTGTTTCCAGATAAACTCACCTGGATGGCTGAGAATCTTTGAAGACATTTATGAGAGTTACTGAAACATAATAGCTGCCTAAGAAAACCAACTGTGAACCAGAAAGTACTGGCCTAATACATCATCCTTCTTATGAACTCTCTAGATGTGGTTGTGAACAGGAGAATAAGAAAAGTGTGCCTGCCTCACCACAAAAAACAACCAATGCAGAGAAAGAAGGAGTCACAAGGGAGGGGGAGGAACTAAAAGGGAGGAGAGAATGGAGAAGCAGTTAAAAGAGGTGGGAAAGCGAGAGAGGGAAAAGGAAGAGAAAGATATAGAACAGTTGGAAAGCATTTGTTTAGGTACAGTGGAGGAGGAGAAAGAGATATCATATGAGGTTGTCAAAGAAGACCCTTGGAGTAGTGAGTGGGTCATGTTTCAATTGCCTAGAGAAGCTGCTGAAAGGGAGCGGTGTAGTAAGAAGACTTGGAGGCCTCCTTACTGGGGACAAATGGTGGAGCATGAATACCGGCAGAAGAAACGGGCCTATTTTGAGAGAGAGTGCCAGAGGAGAGAGAATGCAAGATGTCCCACTACCCCTGGGATCTCATCACTATGGAGACCACCCCTGCCACCAGGATGCCTGGACCCCACCCCACGGCAATGGAAGCCTCCCCAAGAGATGAGTTCATACAGAGGTACATGGCTGGACCATGGGGGAGATATTCACAGAGACTTCTAGTTAAGCACCTGTTGCATTAGTTGAAAATAAGTTAGACAAGGACCTGGGACTGAACAGAGAATATGGTATGAACCTCCACATGCCATGGATGCAGATAAAGACAATGGAAATTTCCTTTAACAAAAATAAAAGCCTGTTTAGAAGCACTGAAAGCATCTGATGACCTTTCTTACCCTTTGGTAGAGCATTGGCAGGGAGGCAGAGGAGGACCTCACAATGGCGCTCAACATGGGACGCCCCCCTCCATGGATGATACCAAATGATGGATCCAATGGGCAACAGAGAGGCAGGAGTGGTTCCTCCCACAAATGGCTGAGCAACATCGGTTCCTGCTAGAGAGAGTGGTGGGACAACCAGCATATGACAAAGGAAAACTGTCAGTGTTTTGGGTATGGACAGTCCACATTATAGATGCAAAAGCAGATGCTATCCAATGATACCTTCTTACTTTTATTGGTTGCTATCAACTATGTGACTAGAACTCCTGGACGACTGGATGAATATCTTTGGAATCATTTTCTTCATTTTTATTTTATTTTATTATTTAAAATGGTTCATAATTTGAGAGTTTTGGTTTGGGGCTCACCTAAATGTGCCTTGACCAATTTCAGACCTTTCTTTTTTTTAAAAAAAATCATTTAAATAAAAATACACTGTACCCAAGCAACAATAGAAATTACAACCTTCCAAAATAACATAAACATCAGATAGTATTAATAAATAAAGTTAACACATATCTGAATACATCAACAAGAGAGGCTGGATGACTGCTGAAAGAATCAGTACAATTGTTAGAATGCTGAATAAAAAGGAGTCAAGTTTACAAAATGAGTTTGTGCTGGAATTCTGGTACATTCATCATGAATGCGCAGCGAGTGTTTGCATTGAGTGCTAATTTCCATACTTTAGATTGCTAAGCATTCACTGAAATTTCTACATCCCTTTCCAAAAATTGAGCTGTCATTCATAGGGATGGGCACAAAGTGAAAAATGAAATGCTGATTCATTGGTTCGTTACATAACAAAACGAAATGAACTGAACTGAAGAAGCAGCATTTCATTACAGATGAAACAAAATGGTGGTTTTGTCGTTAAAATGAACCATTTCATTTGTATGTAAAATGAATTCCTTACCCGCTTATGTCCGTTCTACTCCTACTCCACAGTCACCACTGGAGCCCTGCCAGCCAGCCAGAAGTGAGTGGGCCAGGCAGGTTGGCCTAGGCGCACTGCTGGAGCCACCACCACCGGAGCTGCCACTGTCAGAGCCCCGCCAGCCAGGTGACATGCTGGCCTGGCAGGCTGGCATAGGCCCTCCGCTGGAGCCGCCGCCACTGCCACCGGAGCCCAGAAGGAGGAGGAGGAGGTGAGTACAATAACAAATCATTTTGTTATGATTTTATTTCATAGGATTTCCCCCCCAAAATTTGTATGAAATGAAATGAAACGAAATGTGGCGGGACAAAACAGAACAAAACGAAACTCTGTTTTTCCGTTTCTTGCCCATCCCTAGTCATTTGTCTAGCTGCTACATGTAGAAAATTGATTGTCTCTTTGTGATATAATAATTTGTTAGAAATAAATGAATTCATTAATTCAAAAATGAATTCATTAATCCCAGTGCTAACGTTATGACAATCCACCTTCTGAGTTTATCTGAGTTCTTTTAGTCTCCACTTTCCAGTGTTCACCAACCAATAAGACTAGTGGCCATGTGGAGTGTGGGGTTCTGGGAGTTGTAGTTAAATAAAGACATTCCTGATTTTTCTCTGCAGCTACAGGGGAAATCCATCAGAGTAAGCCACACAGAATAGATAAGTCTAGGGCTGTATTGTAGCTCAATATCCATGTTGCCAGACCCACCACTCCAGTAGTGGCCAAACCTCTGATCAATAATTCCATGGGCTTCAGGTCATGAGAAGGACCAAGAAGATACTTCATTGCAACTGAGGAACAAATAGGGACACTGCCCATAACTCCCTCCAGGAAATTAGGAATCAGTTGAGTTCCCTGAACTAACCTTCCAGGGAATGTCCTCTCAAGAGGTTCTGGTCTATGAAATCAGGAAAGGAAGACGAGGTCTGGCCCTAGTGAGAGATTTCTGACATATCCTGCAAAAAGGAACTGAAACAAAATCCCAGCGCCAATCCCAGCATTGGGCTGGCTAAATTCATTCGGTACAGCTATACTCCATGGCATGAGACAGACTGGTTTGTGCCTGCCCTTCTACTTGTTAAAGATGAGGTGCTTTTCAGGAAAATGGAGTGTCTACTCCAATTCAACACTAACACATGTGAATACTAAAGGATTTGAAGCCAGACCAGTTTAAAGCTGTGGAGCCCTGAGAGTAGATGGATATGTACATCTCAATTACACTTTGCCCCTTACTCAAATCACTGTAATCTCATTTTCTTTGTGCAAGTTCTTATTCCCCACCCCAATCCTAACTCTCCAGCAGGACACATTATCCTGTTTAGGGACTAGGCAATGTCACATAGGACTGTTGTGGTTCACATAATTGTGTCTTGTGCTTTGAATGATTTGAGACCTAGCTTGTACAGATCCAGAAGCCGCTCCTCTGTATTGTAGAGCCTGCAAGTACATAATGGTGCTGCTTTATTTATTTATAAAGGTGATTAGAATGTTAAGGAACCCAGCAAATGTTGCTAGAAAAAAAAATGTCACTGCTCAGCATGGGAGAGCAGAAGCTGTTTCCTGGCCTTCAATGTAACACACACAGCAGGCACTGATAGTACAATAGCTCCTGTAACCTCTGCCTGTTCTCTGTCACTGTTCATGTTTGCTATTATTTGTTTTATGTTGATACTGTCGGTGCAGTGAAAGAGATTATATATTTTTCCTGTGGCATAAACAAAATGACTTGGATTTTGCAATGAGAATAATGGTAATGACTAGTCAGATGTGTAGGAGACTGATAGCACAGGGGAAATAAATCTTCTGCACTCCCTGTGAACAAGGTACCGCAGCTTCTAACAAAATATCATGTCTCTACATGGGAAGGAAACAGAACAAGCTGGAGTTGAGACCATTCATTTCATCTCCCAGTAAACAAGTTGATGGTTTTGGGTTCATAGAATCATAGAATAGTGAAGTCAGTAGGGGCCTGTAAGGCCATCAAATCCAACCTCCTGCTCCATGCAGGCATACAAATCAAAGGAACTCTACCAGGTGGTTGTCTAAATTTCTTGTGAATCCCTCCAGAGTTGGAGCACTCACCTTCTCTTGAGGTCATTGGCTCCATTTCTGTACTGCTCTAAGAGTTAGGAAGTTTTTCCTGATATGCAGTCGAATAGCTGGGTTCTCTTAGCTTGAGCCCATTGTTGCATGTCCTACACTGGATGATCAAAAACATCTCCTTCCCCATCTCTGAATGACAGCCCTTTAAATATCGGAAAAGTGCTATGACATCGCCCCTCAGTCTTCTTTTCTCTAGGCTAAACATGCCCCATTATTTCCGTCGTTCTTTATAGCACTTAGATTCCAGCCCCCTGATCATCCTTGTCACCTTCTTCTGAACTTGTTCCAATTTGCCAGCATTTTTCTTGAAGTGTGGTGTTCAGAACTGGACACAATCTTCACATTGAGGCATAACCAGTGCTAAATGGGGAAGGGGGTATAAGTACCTCTCAGGATTTGGAAATTATACTTCTCTTAATGCAGCCTAAAACAGCATTTGCCTTTTTGTGCCCACATCACACTGTTGTCTCACGTTCAGCTTATGATCTACCAGAATTCCAAGACCCTTCTCACATGTCATATTATTTAACCTGGGTTAATCCAAGCCACCCTCACAACTATGCTGTGAATATTTAGGGCCTCCTAGGCTCACAGCTTGGTGATTCCCTCATAAGATTACATAAGTACTCACAGGTACTTTGGAGAAATGTTCAAAAAGGGACCAAATCAGGGTTATTTGTGGGATTCTGCAGCAAATATAAGGAGGAAGAAGATTGTTCCTTTGCACTCCATTATGTATATGGGGTTGCACAGCTTCCCATAAGCCATAGCTGTTTGTATCCCCCTGATTGGTGGGATTGTTTTCTCTTTCTTAAAATTAGATATTGAAGCATACAATTAATTGCAGGGGCTCAAGAATGGAACAGCTTGGAGTGTTATTGTTTATCTGGACTTTCAGAAGGCTATTGACAAGGTCCCGCACCAAAGGATCTTGAATAAACATGCCAGTCGTGGAATAAAGGCATAGGTCTTGTCCTGGATCAGCAACTGGCTAAGGGACAGGAAACAGAGGGTAGCACTAAATGGACATTTCTCCAAGTGGAGGGAGGTAAAAGGTGTGGTTCCGTACTGGGGGTTCAGTACTGGTTCAGTACTGGGGGCCCTGCTTTTCAACCTCTTCATAAATGATCTAGAAGCAGGAATAAATAGTGAGGTCACCAAATTTGCCGACAACACTAAAGTATACAGGGTAGTAAAAACTGAGAGAGATTGTGAGGAGCTCCAGAGGGATCTCTTGACACTGGGGGATTGGGCAAACCAGTGGAAAATGAGCTTCAACATTAATAAGTGCAGAGTGATGCACATTGGGGCAAAAAGCCCAATTACATTTATAAACTGATGGGGTCTGAACTTTCTGCAACAAACCAGGAAAGGGACCTTGGTGTCCTGGTGGACAGTTCAAAGAAGGTGTTAACCCAGTGTGCTACAGCAGTGAAAAAAGCAAACCTGATGCTAGGGATCATTAGGAAGGGTATAGAAAACAAGTCAGCAAGTATCATTTTGCCTCTTTAGAAATCTATAGTGAAGCCCCATCTGGAGTACTGTGTACAGTTCTGGTCACCATACCTCCAGAAGGATATTATGGAAATGGAAAAAGTGCCAAGGGGGCAAACAGAATGATTCGGGGACTGGAACACATTTCTTACCATCTGGGGCTGCAACAGCTGTGCCTCTTCACTCTTGAATGATGGTGCCTAAGAGGTTGATTGAAGTTTATAAACCCTTAGGCAAACTGCATAGTTTCAGAGCCTCACCTGTTAGTACTTTAAGTCTATGAAACCCTGGATAGGGATAACATATGTGACAATCAACCTGACAGCATGGAATTATTATTATTATTATTAATGCTGATCTCTTTCCATTCCTAGTTCCAAAACTGCTGACTCTTGTGCATCAGAATAAGAGCATGCCAGTGATATGGCCAATCAAGCCATAAAGAACCCAGAAGAAGACAGAGGCCCTCATCTAAATCAACCTTGGGTGAAACATAGATTAAAGGATGCCTTGTGAAAAGCCATTTAGCATACTCTGGCAAAGGCCCTT
Source organism: Phrynocephalus forsythii (assembly GCA_029282475.1). NCBI lineage: Eukaryota > Metazoa > Chordata > Lepidosauria > Squamata > Agamidae > Phrynocephalus > Phrynocephalus forsythii. Next base: position 85,395,540 of record JAPFRF010000002.1, read on the forward strand.
CAAAAATACACTGCACAGTGATGGCTAAGAACAAACCAGGTAATATAATGGATTCCGTCAAGCTGTGCAGGTTTAAAAGTTCAGCTGTAGATCAGTTGTGTTATGTATTTCTTCTCTCCATCCTACTGGAGAAATAGAAGTAATCTGGGAATAGAGGAAGTGGTATGGAGCACAAAATGATGCAGCCCAAAATGGTCTTTCATTCAGAGAAGTGGCAGCACATTGTGCAGTTACATCAATTCAAAAAGCAACAACCCGGCTTTGTTTTCTTATTAGACCTGTTTCTCCCCGTTTGGGAAGAATGGTGAATGGTGGCAGGTGAAATGCCTTGCAAGAATAGCATTACATATGTGTAATGCACCATAAATAAACAGAAAGAGACAGCCAGGAAGCTGCAGCAATCATGCTTTGATGTAGCATGAATAATGGTCTCTGTGGAAGTTTTGTATCTCCAGGGAGGTTTATTTTCACTCAGTTACCACTGATCTGGGAAGACACTGAACCCGGTGTTCTAGCTCCAGATTTCCTTCCTTTGCCCTGAGAGCTCTGGTCCCACGAGATAGCAGCAGGCCATCTGCCCCTCTCATGTCATTACTCTCACACTAGGTTTTTCTCTTGCTCTGCAGGAGAAGTCCTTGGCTGGGCCCTGGGCTCTCTGCCAGGAAGAAACACAGCCATTTAGAATTCCAGGCTGAATCAGGGCCTTCACCCAGAACAGCTTCTTGAAGCCGGAAACTAGTCTGTATCTCTTCTTAAAATGGCCCCATGTTGAACTGACGCCAATGTAGTGCCACTGCAAATTGCAGAAAGTGCCGATACACCTCTGGTGGCCCTTCAGTCATCAAACTGTCTACTGGTATTCCAAAACTGCTTTTAAATTAAATAAAGAAGTGGCAGGCGGTTAGATAACTGCAAATCTTATGCTTCTGCCCCGCCTGCTGTTACCTATAGATACAGCACTGTCTTCTCGACAGGTTTCTATTGACTTTTTCTCCCGGGACAGTTCCAGGCTCTGTGCTTGGATTAATCTCCTGCCAGATCCCCCCGATATAGTCAAAAGGAGTTTGATTAAACCAAGGTCATTTTTTCTTCTTTTTCTTTCTTTCTTTCTTTCTTTCTTTCTTTCTTTCTTTCTTTCTTTCTTTCTTTCTTTCTTTCTTTCTTTCTTTCATTCATTCATTCTTTCTTTCTTTCTTTCTTTCTTTCTTTCTTTCTTTCTTTCTTTCTTTCTTTCTTTCTTTCTTTCTTTCTTTCTTTCTTTCTTTCTTTCAGTTTTGTAGAGAGACACATTTACTAGCCATTCTACCCATTATCATGTTACCTTCACTTGATCGTTTTTCCCCTGTTGTTTTTATTTTCTCTCCCTCTTTTTTTTTAATCTTTCCAAATTGCTTAGTCTGAATGGCCACAAATGAGATGAAAAGTGCTTAAAGTGCTGCTAAGGTTCAACAAATGCACTGACCTTATGATAATTTAGGTGTCACAGGGCACCAATAAATGCCATGGCACTGTCTTCCATTCCATAACTAGCTAGCTAACTGCTCCAGAATGCAATAAAGCATCAACCCTGCCTGCAAGCACTCTTAATGAACTATGGACCATAAAGTTTCTTTCTTTAGACTGAGAGTCCTCTAGTGGCAGAAAGTGCTACTACACAGACAGCCACAACATAATTTTTTTCACACATTCCTTTCTGTGAAGACACCATCTTAACACTTTCAGAACCTTCATTTAAGATGAAGGTAAAAATTGACCCTGTTTAGTAATGCAGGCATTATACAGGAAGGAAAACATGGGGAGTTGTTTTGCTTTTAAATGATTGCAGCACTTGTTCTCCTTCTATGACCTTTCCTCCAGAAGCTGGCCAATGGCTACTTACCGTGAAGACTGTGTGGCACATCCATGATCAGATCCACATGCATCACCATACATACCAGTTATGAAGAAAAGCAACAAAACAGAGGTAGCAACTCATGCCATGCTTATGGTCTTTTTGCAGGAATCTGGTTGCTCTCTGTGGGAAAATGCTTACTGAGAACTAAGTTGCTGGTTTCCTCTCCTTCATCTGCATTGGCAAGCCATGGGTTGCATTTCATAGTCGTGTTCATGTCTGGTAAAAGTAAGGGAACTGACATTCACTGACCCTGGTAAAGAAGCATATTTTCCAATCCATCTCTGGGCCATAAAATTGTCAAGTTGTCAGTTGCTTGTTTATGTATCAACTAATCATTTTAATTATATTGAACACATGAAAAATAATCTTTTGCTTTGATTTATTCTTGTTTGCAGTAGTCATTAGAATATAGTTTAGATTGCATCAGAGTCTTCCTTTATGTGCTGCATTCATTAACCTTTCATTGGTGTGTGTTTGGTTCATCCAAAGAATTTAAATGCATCATAATGATAGCAAACTTGGATCTAAAGAACTTTTTTTTTGCCTAAGAGACTGAAGAAAACAGTATAGCAAGTACTTTCTTGGTTTCTCTTAGTGTCCCCACATCCATGTCCCAAAGCTGGAGAAGGGATAAAGTGTTTTCCAAGATTTGGCCAAAATCCTGTTGCTTAGCCTGAAGGTCCTTCTCTCCCCATATGAGCCTTCATGGCTCTTAAGAAGATCTAAGGAAGCCCTCTTCTCTGTCCCATTGCCAGACCCCTACATTTAAAAGCAGTTAGGTTGTAACTGCTATAGAAACTACCTACCCTGGGGCGTTAATGCATTGTATTTTCCCCTCCCACAAGATTTTCATGCCAGAGTTCTTACTTCTTAATCAGGAAAAGATAAACTGAAATTTTGATTCCTCACCCCACCCTTGAGTCTTGCAACTTGATACAAAACAGGGAAAAGAATAAAATGCAGGTTGATTTGGGTGAAATGCAGCAAAACTCAGATGTTCGGTTCCCTACTCCAGTCTCGTAGGGGCTTCTAGCTGGTGTGACTTTAGGCGCTCCTTTCCAGTGAATATAGAGACACACAGGGCTTGTTAAGAGAAAACACAATGTGGAGAGTGGGGCTAACCAGTGTCCCCCCACTCTCCCTTAAGACATGCACTGCACACATGGAGATGTAACACTCCTGCTGTGAATATGTTTCTTGTAGACCATGGCACTTATGGAACTTTTGTGCTTCAACAGAAATTTGGATGGTGTTGTTAAGCCACATCTCGTATATGACTTGAGGCTCAAGCAGAGGGGGTAGTCCAATGAGGTGCCTTTGTGTTCTTTTCATGAGCTGCTCTAGCCAACTGCCACTGTCACATCCCACTAGAGATGGGCACGGAATGAACATTTTTTTGTTTCCGTTACCGTTTGTCGTTTCCGTTACGTAACGAAACGACAAACAAAAATTGTGATGAAAATGCAATGAAACGAACAGAACCATGAAAATTGTGGTCGTTACGTTTCGTTTCCGTTAATGGTGATGCACAATGAAATAAGCTGTTTTAAATATTAAAAAACGCCCTGGACATCCGTAAAAACACAGCAATATTATTTATATTGTCTGATAATACCTACCAGGGGGGTTGGGGTCCTTAAAACGTTTGTTTTTGTCTTCTCCCATCGTGATGTATTTTTCTTTTCCCTTTAAAATGGATGTCACCACCAGCCACAAAATGGAGGCAAGCCATGTGATGGGAGCATATTCAACCAATAGCATGCCCATGTTGCAGATTGGGCGGGCAGGTCTGGCAGCCACAGAGGGCATAAAAAGCTCTGGCAGCCCCCATCTTCCTTGCAGTTTCTGGTGGGAGTTAGAGTGGGATTGCTGTCTCTGCGACTCTAGCTTCAGTCCTGCAGCCTCCCTGTGTGCGTGCATGCTGCGTACCTCTCGGTGAGTACCCTCCCCTGCCCCGCAGTGCAGTCACTCTGCGGCTGCCTTGCACCCTGGGCAACGCCCGCAGCTGCCTTTGCAGCCTCCCTGCATACCTAGTCTATACTGTGGCTCTGCCAGCATCCATTTTTTTTAGTGTTTTCCCTCTGGTCTGGGGCGTTGGAGGATGCCTGCGCACAGAAATGCTTTAAAAATCACGGAAAAAGCGGGTAGAAACGACAAACGAAAAAACAAAAAACGGTAACGAAATTTTTCAAAAAATTCCCAACAAACGGAAACGAACTGAAACAGACCTCTCAACGACAAACGAAAAACTGAAACGCCATTTTTCTGTTTCATGCCCATCTCTGCTTCTCACTACTCTGAGCACAGATGATCCCTGTCCTGAGCTGCAAGGACCATACAAAGAAGTCCCCCCCATGTTAATGATAAATCTGAATGAACAGCAGGCATTACACCCTTGAAAGTCAAATCAATGTTTGCACACTGCATTTCTTTCCATTTAGCAGTTTTAAAAGACTCACATAAATTAATAGATAAACTTGGTAACATTGGCAGAGAAAAAACTAATTATTTTGTTGATGTAAATCGTAACGCAGCAGGAAATTTGGGTCTGCAGAATGATCACACAATTGTAGTTGTTGATGGTTGCTATGTTCTAAATCAATTATTTTTCACCACTTTCACAAAGCACCCAGGAATTCACTTAATTCCAGCTACCATATAGTTAGTCTGGTATTTGAGCATGTGTCTAGGAAGATTTCCTTTAACACATTTTGCACACAGGTGGGACCACGTATACCAGGAGTTAACATATACCACTTCTGTGGGATTGCTGAAACTCCCACAATCATGGCAACTCCAAACAGGAGAGTTGTGATGGTGGCAGATCTATAGAAGGAAGACTGAATATTCTTTCTGCTTACATGCCAATTCTTCCATATGGAAAGAAGGCAATATGAAACCAAGGATAATTGGAGAAGAAGGTGGTAATGACCTCACATCATTTTTAGGAAAGAGCAAAGTGCCCTGAGCACATCCAATCTCACCTGATCTCAGAAGCTAAGCAGGGTCGGGCCTGGCTAGTACTTGGATGGGTGACCTGTGGGTGCCTGGAGTAGGAACTGGCAAGCCACTCCATTATTCCTGCCAAGAAAATTCCATGGACATGGGGTCACAAAAAGAGTGCCAACTGTAATGACACAACAACAACAAAGTAGCAAAAAACACCATTAAGATACTAGGTTGTGGCATTGTAGAACTGATTTGGACAAATCCTGAATCAAATAAGGCCAATTCCATTTTTTTTTTTTTTTTTTGGTGAGGGGTATTTAAAAAATCAAAACTGAATCAACCAATCCATATCAGATCCAAACTGAATGGACAAAAGTCTCACTTTGAACTTTCTGCTCACAATTTTTAGTCTTGTCCTGGTTTGGGTGTAGTTTTGTGTTTATTATATATTATGTTACTTCTTCATTCACCTTCCCCACCCCAGGTCAAACTGAATAGGTGAGACAATGTTTGGGTTGAAAACTTGGGTCATGCTTTATTGGCACAATCCTGTCATTCTTTCTTATTGAGAGGGGGCTGCTGCAATGAGGGGAACCATTGGCCCTGGGATCACTGGTAGACCCCACCCAAGGTATTGTCAGGTGGGGTGAGTCCTGTGTCCCCCAGGGAGTGCTGGCTGTAGTCAGCCTCCCCCCCCCAGGCCAACCAAGCTATACTATTTGCCCTCCTGTAGCAGGGGCACCATTGCGTGGCCGGTCCCCATCCTGGTTGGGTTTCAAGTGCCTCCTTGCCCAGGCTCTGTGATCCTGGGATCCACAGATCCCTGGTGCTGGAGAGGCATAACTGCCAAACATTTGGTACATTTGTTTCATTTATTTTCTACATTTAATAATATAAAACAAATATATTGGTTGTTTCCTGTCATGTTACCAATTCAATCACAATTTTCCCAATGTTTGAGCCCAGTATAATTCATATTCCCTTTCCCAGCTTGAATAGCATATTTTCATAGTCTTCTTACTATCTCATCCATATTCTATCTTTACTTATGCCTATTTTAATACAAAGAATATAGCCTGTCTAATCTCAACAATCTATTCAATCTCACTATTTAGCTCTTCATGCTAAGCAATTTAGGATATATTTGGCTAACTATATCCTTTCTATATATCATCCATAGTATAATTACCTATTATTCCAATGAATGCCTAACTTCAGCAATCATTTCTAGTCATCTCTAATTCAAATTAATACTTTATGGGCTAATGGGCTATTATAAAAGAGCTACCTCCTGATGTATATGTTTCATTTTATGCATAGGGGCAAATCGTCCTTGTTGGTCTTCCTCGACATCTCAGTGGCCTTTGATATTGTCGACCATGGTATCCTCCTGAGGAGGCTCTCCTTGTTGGGGATTGGGGGCACTGCTTTGCAGTGGTTCCGTTCCTTCTTGGAGGACCGACCCCAGAGAGTACAGCTGGAGGAGATGGCCTCAGCTCCTTGGTCCCTCAATTGTGGGGTGCCACAGGGGTCAGTCATCTCCCCCATGCTCTTTAACATCTATATGAGGCTGCTGCGTGAGGTTGTTAGGAGTTATGGGGTTTTGTGTCATCAGTACGCTGATGACACCCAGCTCTATATTTCCTTTTCTCCATCTGCAGTGGATGCCGTTTCATCCCTGGATGCATGTCTGGAGGCTATTCTTGCTTTGATGGAGGTGAATACACTGAGGTTCAACCCTGGCAAGATGAAGGACCTCCGGGTGGGGCCACCTGGTGTTGGGGGTGGGGAAACTCCTCCAGTTTTGCGGGGGTGACTCTCCATGTGCAGGATGAGTTTGGCTGTAATTTTAGACCCAGTGCTTTCCCTGGAATCCCAGGTGGTGTCGGGATCCATTCCACACATTATCACTTTCGGCGGATTGCTCAGCTCCGTGCCTTCCTGGACCCTAGTGCTCTTGCTACGTTGGTGCCTGCACTCATAGTCTCAAGATTAGACTACTGCAATACTCTTTATGTGGGGCTGCCTTGGAAGTTGATGCAGAGGCTCCAGGTGGTGCAGGATTCGGTGGGCAGATGAGTTATTGGGTTGAGTAAATTCCATCATATTACTCTCACACTGGCTGCTCTGTACTGGCTGCCAATCTGTTACCAAATCGACTTCAAGGTTTTAATGATGACATACAAAGCCCTAAATGGTTTGGGACCTTGCTATCTGTCAGAGCGTCTCCTACCACAGTATACTGCCCATTGTACCCAATCATCTCAAGCAGGACACTTGATGGTGCAGTCGCTGAAGGAGACTCTTAAATCATTGATGAGGAACCAGGCTTTCTCAGTGCTAGACCCTCAACTTTGGAATCAACTTCCTCCTGAGATTTGTTTGGCCCCCTCGTTTTCTGTTTTTAAGAAACATCTTAAGATATGGCTATTTAGGAAGGCTTTCCCTGGTTATTAGTTTCTCCCATTATATCACGCTGCTCATTTCTTTCTTGTCTATTCTTGTCTCTCTCTGATCTTACTGATTTGACTGACGTATCATTGTTATGTTTTTATATTGTGTTTTTAATATAGTATTATGTTTAATGGCTGTAAACTGCCCAGAGTGGTCTAATTTTAATCAATCAATCAATCAATCAATTAATCAATTAATTAATTAATTAATTAATTAATTAATTAATTAATAATGTTTTGGTTGCTTACATTAATATGTGTATTGATTTATGTATTGTTTTAGCAACAAATTTACCAAACAGTGCCAACCCCCTTAGTCCCTTATATCTGCCTTATGTGTAAACCCTATTTCTGTGTTACTAAGTGTGTTTTTTGGGTTAGGTTTACGTGCACAAGCACCATGTATTAATCACTGCCAGTACCATAGAGCAGAAGAACCATGCACATAGTATGAAACCTCAAGCAAGTAAAAGCACCTGTTAAAGCACAAAAATCCCAGGAATGATCTCTATGAAATTTGTAAAGAATCACTAATTCTAGAGGATCTAAATTTAATATGTAAAACCTCCCCTCAGGTACATTGCTTTTTAAAGAAAAATAATCATAAGCAGCTAGAACAGAAAGCTCTGGATTAATTTATTTGGAATTTGGCCAGAGTATATATCTCTGAATGGCCACTGTGACTCCAGCTTTCATTTAGAGCCATGAAAAAAATGTTACAACCACTTTGATTTCCCAATGTAAATCAAAGGGAAGCATAACAATCTGGATTTTAAAATCTGTTAATAAACTCATTTTTCTTCTTGAGAGTTACAGCTGTTTTTGAAGAGCTAAAAATCAGACAAGGCAGACTGTGGATCTTCCTTTCAGTGAATGAGGCCAGTTTGAGATGTACCTTGAGGCTGATGTCCTTAGAAAGGCCTCCAAAGACCAGGAAACATCTTACATTTCTTTAGAAGCTTGGTTTCTTTCGATAGCAAACAGAGATTTTCTAGCTCCTGGGCAGTAGCCTTTATAACCTTCCTTTGCAACTCTCCTCTTAGGTACAATTGAAGTGACCTGGAAAGACTACCCTTTCAGCAACTTTCTGAGCAAAAGGTCAACCAGATCCCCTGCCACTTCTTATTTCGTCTGCGCTCCCACACTATCATTAGCACAGAATTGGATTTTACATCTGAAAGGCCTATATGACTGAATACAATGTGCACATTTCCATGTGAGCACCATCAAACTGGTGACCAGCAATGTTGACAACCAACTACGTACATATCTATTCTCTCAATGATGGAAATCCGTTTGGGTCTTTTTACTGGTGGCACATGTTCCAGTGATTGACTGCCTCTGCCCTAGCAATGTTGTCTAACGTTTGTGCAGTAGTGGCCCAAAGTTGGAGCCTATGGTCCATCTACTATAAATGGAACACTGAAGTTGGCTAAGTGGGCTGCACTCTTTGCATCATGATTCTGAGAGCTTGTTCTTCCCAATCCCCACGGGCCATGGATACCATGGCTGGTTTCACATGCCATCTCTTTTCAGCCCTCGTTGCTATGGATTATTCATCTGTGACCTTTTCAAATAATACTGAGAGTAACTTTGGACACTTGTTGTTTCTCCTTATCTCCTTTTTACAATGGTGATTTTTTATCTTTTGACAACTTATCATAAATGATAAATACAACAGCAGAGTGCCTATAAACATATTAATGGATATTTGGTGTCTACCTGCAACCAGAGACAGGTTCTGTGACAGATTGATTTGTGTGGTGTTGGTCTAGTAGCCACTTCCGTGTCTAGAGATGCAAAGAATTCCTGCAGTCACATCTGATTAAAAATATGGGTATCAATTAGAGGTTATGCTGTGGGGGATGCCATGGACTGCGGAGAAAGTGTCTTCTCAGTCTGAGCAAGTACACAAAACTCTATCCTTGTCTGAATTAGCTGTGAGATGCCAGTGCATAACAAAATACGACACACCATCATAATGTCATTGATCTAGATCACAGGGCAGTCACAGGGAAATGGAGGGCCATTTTTCAAATCTTCCAGCAGCCCTGGGGGTGTACACAGAGGCAGATGGAATTTTAGATGGGGGAGCATGGCCAACAAGGCTAATTTGCCTGTTTAATCTTTCTTTCTTTCTTTCTTTCTTTCTTTCTTTCTTTCTTTCTTTCTTTCTTTCTTTCTTTCTTTCTTTCTTTCTTTCTTTCTTTCTTTCTTTCTTTCTTCCTTGCACTTTCTAGTAGCTAGGGTGGGGGTGGGGGCCTCCAGACTCCCTCATGCCATAGCAAAATTTACTCTTTAAGGCATGAATTGATGTTAAAAGAAATATTTTTAATCTACATTGAAACAGTTAAGATCTGGGGAAGTGGGGGGGGGGGTTCTGGGGGAAAGAAATGGCACTGAGAATCACAAGTGGCCCTCACAAGTTTTCCATCCTTCCATTATACAATCCACAAGATTTACTCTGTTGACTGGCATTATAAAGTCAGGAAGCAGAAGTGGGGAAAGCTCTATAGCACCTCTCTCTTTGTGGCCATGCATGTGTAATGGTGCTGAACTAGTTACCAAACAGCAAACACGCTGGGCAAAATAATGAAGAAAACAAAACAACACTGAGCAACCCTTGAGGTGAGGGAAGAAAGATGGGGTGAGAATGTATTGCCTGGCACATTAATTGTGTGTACTGAAGATTTTCATCTGCAAATGCCTAGCATAACCCTTCTGTTTGCACTGGCAAGCTACTTCTAGAACCACTTTTTTGTTTCAAGAATATTGTTTTAAAAATTACAATCATTTTGAATGCTGGCATACAAATGGAGCATGCATCCTCTCTAAGACGTATGTGTGTACTTCTGGCAATGACAGTAAACCACATAATTTCTGAATTACAAAAAGCATGTTATCAACATAGGAGGCCAAGAAACCACAAACACTATAGTTTTTTTTATTCACATCTTTCTTTCTGTTCCTAAGATATTATCCCTCATCTTGACAGAAAAATATTCATTATTTGTTTGCTTCTTTTGCACTTATGATATTTATTAGCCAGTACAGATTATCAGTCCATGAAGTACAGGAACTTCTGGTCCACCAGCAAGCCTTACATTTGGGGCTTCTATGGCATTCTAGATTTATAAATGCATGGGGGGGGGAGAAATAGAAGGGTTAAATGTTGTCCTTGAACATGTATTCCTTCGTATTTGCATGACAAGCACAATGGGTCATGGCACACCACACAATCTCAGCAGTCCAGGGAATTATTCTGCGGGAACTGGCTTTGTGATTGGTTGTATATATCCTCTCCATTCCCTCACTCCAGCTTGGCCATCAGTATTGGCTCATACCCAAACCAATGCATAGGATGGCTGAAACCATAGTGCTTAATATACATTCCATTCCATCACATCACATTCAAATGCAAATACTGACAAATATACACTTGTCCAAGGACATCTTTTCTTCTTTTCTATTTTACCTTCCCAGCCAGGAATCTGGAGACACAATGCTCGCTGATACAGCTAATACTGTGACTGGATAAGCATTCTGTGCATTCCACTGACAATTTGGAGCTTGATATTATATCATATCCAGAACTAGTGACCAGGCAGCTTTTTGTCTTGCTGATGGACAGATTTTTTGAGGTATCTTTGCCCCCAACAATGGGATATAGGCTTGGATGACTGTGAGGATGCCATGGGGAATGTAAAATCATCATCAACCTTTTTTGCTCCAGCTGCTGAGCTCATTATAAGCCATATTCTGCTCTGGACCCAACAGATAAACATGGGAGTTTAGTTCAATGTATTCTTTTATTAAGGGTGAGTTAACGCCTGTTAGAAATCCAGTGGACTTTGTTTATTCCCTGTCATGGCTAATTGCAAATGATTAGGGATACGAAGGTCATCAATTTCCCTAGATAATGGGTAATAGCAATGCTCTTGTGTTTTGATGTAATTCTTTAATTGCTAATTTACCTGTTTAGGAAACTTCTACTGCAAGGCAGAATCTGTTTTTAGCTCAATGCAGCATTTTAATTAACTGTCCCCACAGTGTAGATTCTACACCTTCACTGTAGTGGACCTACTCTGAGCCTAAGGTACTGAACATAATTACCCAGAAGTTAAAAGTATGGGGGTATAGTTTGCCCAGTCTTCTTGGAAGATGGGATTACATGGTAGATGAGATGAGCCAGGCAGTTTTGAATACAAAAACAAACAAATGGCTACGTGATCCATTCACTGAATATGGACCTGAAGGTCTGGAAGTGATCCTAAGAGATATAAAATCCAAGCCCTTGCCAAAGTAGGAAATCTACATCTGAAACATTCCTGGCAGCTATTCAACCTTTGTCTAAAAATCATCAATGAAGGACTATGACGGTTACTTCACGTCCTTCCTCGTGCTGAGGTGAACTTGCTTCCGGGTTGAAATCAGTTGTTTCACGACCTAATGCCGGTTCTGCCCCTGTTTCTTTGTACTCATGGGCATGGTGAATGGACAGGGCACTTTGCAGTACCACACTGCCACCTCTCTTCGAACCCTGCATGTTTTCAGGCTGAGTGATAATTTCGATAATTCTGTACATCGAAATATCGATGTCTCCCCCCTTCTACCCAAAAAAGACGTAATTACATTAAATATTATCTCGATGCGGGGTAAGAGGAACCACACGTTCCCTGGGAGCGGAACGAGAAGTGGATTGAGGAGATTCCCATGCTTCAGGACGGGAATCTCTAACCCTGGTTCCGAATCAGTTCAGGGGGCATGGTCGGGGTGAACTCGCATTGACCCCACAAGGACGTGAGGTTCCATTCCTTCGTGCCGGTCACCAGTGGGGCCGCAAACACCAACGAGAGGGATGTGAAGTATCAGCCTTTCTATCATTCTCTAAGGAAGCCCATTCCATTATCAAACAGCTCCATCTGTCAAGATGTTTCCCCCTAATATTTAGGTAGAAATCTCACTTCTCAGAATATGAATTCAGTGTTTTAGATTTTACCCCCTGGAACTACAGAAAAGCTTGAACCATTAGCCACAGGAGAGCCCTTTGGGTATATGTTGGTGGGTATCACATTTTCTGTGTATTCTCTCTTCTTCAAGCAAAACACACCCAGTTCTTACAACCATTCCTAATAAGGTTTGGTTTCCAGACCTTTTCCTGGTCCTCCATGTACGAACTAGAGATGGGCACAAACTAGTGGTTTGTTTTAGTTCATGCTTCATTGAATTCCACAAACATCCTGAACTTTCAAAAAAGGGAACCATGAATTGGCTCATTTTGATTCAGAAGTTCAGGAATACTGAACAATTGTAATCAGAGCATCAGGCTCATCCCCCAAAAAAATAAGAGCATTATTTGTGTATTAATTTTATGTAAGAATTTCACTAGGTCCCTATTTGTTTCATTCCAACTCCAAATATTTACTTGCATTTTGTGTCTTTTCAATAAAGGTATGAATAAAAATTGTACATGTTTTTCTTTTTTTTACAATTGTCCATGCTACAAAAGCCCCTATCAAAGTGAGTAGCAATGTGTCAGCTTTGAAAAACACATTTGAAGTTAATAAGTTTAGGAAAATTCAATATTAGGCAGGCAGGGGTCTGTAGAAAACACTAAAAAGGGCAAGTGGTCTACGGGGCTAAAAAGTTTGGGAACTTCTGGTCTATGTGATCATGTATGGTACATTCACATAAAAGTCACTTAATATCTAGTCATCATTCAGGAAAAGCTTGCCTGAAGAGGTGTCTTCGCCTGCTTCCAGAAAGACATCAGAGATGGGCAATCCTGGCCTCTAGTGGAAGGGAGTTCCAGAGTCTGTGTGCCACGGCTGAGAAGGCCCTTTCATGTTTTCCCATGTGACGTACCTGTGAGGGTGGCGGAATGGAGAGAAAGGCCTCTCCTGATGGCCTTAACACCTGAGTCAGTTCATACTGTGAGAGTCAATCTTTGAGGTAGCTAGGACCCAGGTTGTCCAGTGCTTTGTAGGTTAAGGTCAGCACTTTGAATTGTGCCCAATAGCTGATTGGCAGCCAGTGGATCTGCTTTAATTGAGGTACAATGTGATCTCTGTACCCCGCCCCAGTCAGCAATCTGGCTGCTGCATTTTGGACCTGTTTAAGTTTCCTGAGACTTTTCATCCGTAGTCCCACATAGAGTGCATTACAGTAGTGTAGCTGGGACGTCACTAGGGCATGAGTCAAAATGCCCAGAGCTGGTTTCTCAAGAAACAGGTGCAACTTGCATACTGCCCTTAATTGTGCAAATGCACTCCTGGCCACAACCATGACCTGGGCATCCAAGCTCAAGAATGAGTTCAAGAGCACCCCCAAGCTGCGCACCACTCTTTTCAATTGGAGGGTGACCCCATCCAGTACAGGTTGAATCCCTATCCCCTTTTCTCCCTTTCGACTCACCAGGAGCACCTCTGTCTTGTCTGGGTTTAGTTTCATTTTGTTCATCCTCATCCAGTTCATTACTGCAGCTAAACACTCATGTAAAGTTGAGATAGTAGCTCCCTTAGAATCCAGAGGTGACGAGAGGTAGAGCTGGGTTTCATCAGCATACTGGTGGCCCTTAACCACAAAAGTCCTGGTAATCACCCCCAGTGGTTTCATGTAGACGTTTCATTGTTCTGGGGTCCTGATTGTAGAACACACTTACCACATAGATGTGGTTCTGCAGCCCTGCCATCACATCAAATCCTTGTTGCACCCCTGCATTTTGGTTTAGTCTGACAGTATTAGCTGCTTCCCAATGTCTGTATTTCAGGCCATTTTTATTATCGTGTATATTGCCATTGTTAGGCTGTTTATTGTCATGCCTATCATACCTTTCCCTGGGACCCGCAAGGTTGAAAGATGGCTTTAACAAACAAACAAACAACGTTGTAATCTGTGCAGGAGCGGGGCTTTCCTATAAGCCGTTTTTTAATAAGTACATATACCATTTCTGCAGCTTCACTGCTGCCCTTGTGATAAGAATATGCTGCCGCCTGGAATAGGAGAGTTTTGTGATCACCTAAATCCATTTTCAAATTGTTTGAATTCAAACATTTGTTGAGCTTATGCAAATGCTAGATATGGATAAATACACTAAACCCTATGTTTTCCTCTGTCTCCTGCTGGTGATTATTTACCTGGGCTTCCTCCTAATATGTCTGTTTACCCTTTAGTTCACTATAAGTTAAATATGACTATTTCTTATCCAAATACACTGCTGCTTAGCTGCAGTGCATCAGACTGGAAGTGCAAATTACACAGCCATGCTAGCAGCAGTGCCCCAAAATGGCAGTTAGGCAGGCATCAGGTTTGGAAATATAGCCCTAAGTATCACCAATATACTTTGTAAACAGATTCTTTGTACAGAATTATGTTTGCCATATGCAACAGTTATGGTGCCATTTATTTGAAAGATACATTTTAAAACAACCTCTCGTTTAATGGGAGTGAAACAATTTGGAGGAAGAAATTGCCCAGTTATTTAAGGAGCATCGGAACTCTGCACAGGCTGCCTGCAAAGGTCTTTACCCCCCAGACTACCCTCAGAAGAAGAAGAAAAACAATCAAATCTGTTTTTGAGAAGGCCAGCTTTTTAATTAAATCCCTTTTAAACTGCAGCAACTGGGTCACCAAACAAGCAGAGGACGATGGCAGAAATGCTTCTGTCAAAGAGGCAGTAAAGTATTGCCCATTCCACCAATGAATTTGAGAGCAACTTCCTATGCATGGATGCTGCCAAGGAAAATAAGGCAAAGCTACTTGAATGCAGTTAGAAATTGATACTAGTGTTACTGCTATGAAAGAAATAGAACTTGGAAAAATTACCTGCCTGAATGCCAACTTCCAGAATCCCTGAGCTTTATGGCCTTGCCAATAAAAGGGTTCTGGAAATGGCAATGTATTATTATTATTATTATTATTATTATTATTATTATTATTATTATTATTATTATTATTATTATTATTATTATTATTATTATTATTATTATTATTATTATTGGAATATTTTAGAGCTCTGAAAGTCAGATCTAGCTTTAGAGGCTGGGGCTGAAGATTTTTCTGAGGTCCCAAGACTGGCAAAAAGCCATGGTTTGTTTTTGTAAATGCACTCAATTGCTTTACAGTGTTTCCAAGTTGCTTTTTATTGACAGCAGCTTGCCTTGGACTGTTTGGCTATAGGTGGGATAGAAACAAATAAACATTTGACGTCTGCTCAATCCAAATTCAGCAGAAATAGCAAGAACCCCAAGAAGAGAGATGGAGGATGCTTGTTAAAGTGGCAATATCCTTCTGTTTTGCCCCTGGCCACAAAGTTGGGGGCTTAGGGCTTGGTTTCTCAGAACCTGTTCCCACCCAGAGCATGGTCAGTGACCATACTGTCTCCCTACTAACAATGTAACATAAAATCCCTAGGCAATGGCTCTGATTTATGTTTTGACCTATGCCCTGAAATGAATTTGAGAATACATCAATCTGGAGCCGGGCAAGGGTAGAAGCAGCTTCTTAGACATTTGAGCCATAATCCCAGATGCTTTCAGTATCACATAAGCCTTTTGGAGTGTCTAAATAAATTCCAGTCTTAGTTCTGGCTTGTGGCCCTTGGCCATTATGTTGTTTGCCAGAATAGCAGAAGGAAACATTATTTGTGCATCTGCTAGTGGCATTGAAAGACAGACACACATCCATGTCAGTTTGATGGCAAACCAAGTTCCCAACCCAGTCTGACCTGACTAATAAAATAAAATAAAATAAATAGTCCCTCTAATACATGTGAATCAAACCCCAGTCTCTCAGTCACTCCAATAAAAAATCTTACTGAATTTAGACAACAAGCAAGTGTACATTAAAAGAAGGAAATTTGGATTGGAGAGTAGGAAAAAAAGATGATTCCTGCAATGTGCTGCAACTATGTGTTCAAAGAGCAGCCTTCATCTGTAAACTCAAGGAACAATGACACATGCACAAGGTGCAAATAAGTATTGCATTAAAATGTAGCATACTCAAATGCTTTTATATTTCATGAAAAGGAAAGTGTTCCACAGTTTCAAAACCACAGGGAGCAAAACAGAATTACAACCTGGATTATTAAAATAAGGCTCCTTTATGGCTCAGACATCAACAATTTCCAGAAATGGTCCTTCTGCATACTGGATGTTGACGTTTACAAAATAACCTGTTCATGCTCTGTGTAGTTGGGATGGTCACAGATGCCTCCCCACTCAAATGTCATCTTGGATGACAGGATTCTGAACTGCCCTGGGTAAGTGCAGTTTGCACTAAGGGGGCGGTACTGAAATATAAACCGGCCAACCAGCCAATGTTTTACCTGTGTGCTGTTCCTCTATTATAATTTTGATCAATTCCCTGCTTGTTCAGTGTGTCTTTTTTTGGGGGTTGTTGATAGAACTTTATTGTCTGTATTTATTTGATTAGTTAAGTGTTGTGGTACTCATTTCTCTCAGTGTAATAATTAAGATTTAAAAATAGCATTGTATAATAATAATAAAAACACATTGTAGTCAATTTAAATAATTTTTTAAAAAGTATGAGCTAGAATCTTATTAGTTGCACCTGCCAGTGTAACTTGGCATAAATTTCAGCTGCAAATTGCAAGTTAAAATGTCAGCCTAGGCATTTGCTACTACGTAGCAGGTGCATGGCTTAGTGTGTGACAGCAAATACTGGTGCTGACAAATAATTTGCAGATAAAATTTACACCCTCTGAGTCACACCAGGAGAGTTTTTTTGTTTGGATCTGAATCTGACCAAACAGTTCAAAAGGTATACACAGGGAACCCAATGTCAAAACTGCGCAATCTAATCAGGCCTTGATCCCTGTAAAGCCCTGATGGAGCTTGATGGTAAGATGAGGCAACTAGCCAACATAATTAACAATCATATCTCCACGGGAATAGTGTTCCATAACTTGGGGGATGCAGCAGAGAAAGATCTCTCCCGTGTCTCCATGCATTTTCCCCAGTGGTGAAAATCCAGAAAAGTCCCTGCTCCACCAAATCTCATTGGTTGGGCAAGTATGTATAGGAAGAAGTGCTCCTTTAAATAGCAGGACCTAAAGCTATTGAAAGTTGAAAGAAACTATAATCAGCACTACCTCAGCTGAATTAGCTCACAGTGTCAAAATAAAAAAGGAATTTTGATCTCCTCATGACTCTCTTTTAGAAACATTTGCCTTGACTTAACCTCAGTGGTCCTCAGTGAAGTTACTGTGCAGCAAATTCCAATTAGCCACAATGATACTGTGATGATCATGGGATTGCTTCACCATGTTTTTAGTTCCTGTTCTAATTCAGGCAACTATACATGCAGGAGCACGAGTTTCCCATTAGGATAAAGAAAGGAAAAATATGTGAGCTAGAATCTGCAGTAAACTCTGCATTGGGCAATCTTAAAATTAAATTTCTACAATTTGAGTGTTGAATAGGAGAACAGACTGTGGGATGTTCAGGCACAGACCTATTTTTTTTTAAAAGAATGAGGGGCATCCATGCATCCTTTGCCGCATCTGTCCACCTTAGCAGATCAAACAGATGTGAGCACTTACACCAATGGAGTAGGAACCTGGATGAAATTCTAGGATGTGCGGTTTTCCTGTTTGCAGCACTGATTTATTTATAGAGGAAAGTGAGTGAGAATTTCTCTTACTCCTCCTAGACTGTATTTTTACTGCTCCCAAGCTCAGAAGTGCAATAGCTTTTCCAGCACAGAATGTAATTTCTCTTACCTCTTTATTATATATAGCTGCAGCCTGAACAATCGTTTGCTAAATATATGAAGAAGAACAGAAATACATTCAGTCTGCAGCGTGAGGCTGTGGTTTGTTTGGAGGTGGCTTCCACCTACCTGAAAATCCATTATCAGAATCCCACAAATGTACAGTATCTACAGTATGTGTAATGAGTTTGACCAGTTTAGGCAAATAAATGTGCCCTTCCTCGGGTTATTTTGGGTAACAAAACTCGGGTGATTCCTCCCCCTAAACCCCCAGTTGCTATTTATCAGCCAGCATCCTGCTGTCGATGCATTTGCAA
This sequence comes from Phrynocephalus forsythii, assembly GCA_029282475.1. Lineage (NCBI taxonomy): Eukaryota > Metazoa > Chordata > Lepidosauria > Squamata > Agamidae > Phrynocephalus > Phrynocephalus forsythii. The sequence goes on from JAPFRF010000002.1 coordinate 85,413,884, forward strand.
ACTCTGAAAGCAGTGGGAGGCATTTGGCTTCTATTTCCACCAACCACTCAGTTCACTCTCTGGTTGTTCAATTGCTCGTACAACTAACTGCACAACCATCAGCCAGAAAAGTAGTGTTCTCCAAAGTCCTCTGAGCTTTCCTCCAAAACAGGCCATGAGGATGGAGGGGCACAGTGGCTCCAAATCCAATCTGTGCAAAAGCATTATTCACCCCCCCCCAACCAAAGACTTTATACTTTTCTGGGATATAAATAGGGTTAATATTAATACAATGATTAAGAATTATTTTCTAATACTAGGGCCATGCCATCCTAGCAGTGTTCTATGGAGAAAATATCTCAACAGAGCATGGCATTGCAAAACTCAGAGGCAATCAAATGTTTGTCCCTGGTTAATAGCTACATTGCAGCTGGCATGCTATGCCAAAACTATTTGTGATACTACCCATTACACTACATTAGGTGGTGCCTGTTCAATGATATCTGCTTGTGAGATGGTACAAGCTTGTCAGGTATGAAGAACTCAGACATCATCTCATACACCTTTGAGCTCACGAACTGGTGGAAAGTATCCTCTGCAGTGGACAGAAACCAGAGATGTTCACATGCTATGGAACATTGATCACGTGCAAAATTTCATTGTACTATCTGTTTGTTGTTTCCTCTGGCCATCCATCCTTGGAAGGTAATAAATCCCACAAAGTGTTTAAGATGCTAACTATTCCCCCAACCTCTGTCACCCCATACACTGTGGCCACTTAAATCTGAGGAACCAGCTTGGTTGAGTGTTAAGCATTCACTTCTAAAAATTAGTATGGTCCCAGCTGTAGTAGAACAAAGGCTTGGAGTACTGATGCACAAGGACTTTTTTTTAGAGGAAGGACAGTTTTGTCATTGTGGTCAGGTTCACATTTAATTTGTGGTGGTTCTATCCTATCAGGCCCCCAAAAATCAGGAGGCAGGGAGTTCAACAAGAAACTTTTATTATAATTCTCATCCATCTTGTGGATGACAACCACAGTAGGGGTGATAACATCAGAACTGTCCCCAAACTTTGTTCCTTCTTTAACTGGTGTGGATGGTTCCAAGGGAGTTCTCAATAAGGAAAGGCCCTAAAACATTTGCTGTCCATGGGTTTTGACAATGGTGTCCCTCTACCTGAGCATAAAATCCCACAGCGTGAATAATGCACCCACTTTGCTTCCCACCCTCTCTCACCACATTCTGTAGCTCCTTCCTCCAAGGACCTTTCTCCTTGGAGATGACAAATATGCTCCGTTCTATCTGCACCCCACACTCCACATTCCTGTGCTTTCCCCCACTTTTATATCCTCCTTCCTCACGCAATTCTCCCTCCCCCTCTTCCATCAATGGAAACCCCTCCACCATTGGTCTTCCTCTTCCTGCACCTGTTTTCATACTCCTCCCTTCAGCTCCCGACACACTCCTCTCAGTTAACTTCATCTCCTGTATTTCACAGGTCATTTCACATTCTGTCCTGAAGGCTTCAGGCTTGTCTGAGGGAGGGGACAGCTCAACCTGGCTCTCTTGGTCTCCATCACACTTTGCCTCACAGTAATCTGACTCAGATGGAGCATATCTTTACTCCTCATGATCTTGGGGTTGCAGATGGGTTTATCAGCAACAGCATACCACTGGGCACACATATGTGTGACAGATGGACAAATGCAAACATACAGATGTGCCTTTGGGGACCTCAGGCTGTGAGCACTATGTTGCCGTTTGCCCTTCAAAATCTACCACTGCTGTGCTGACAATGGCATACTGTTGGACTGAAAGGATTGCGTCGGATCAATTGCTCAGTCCTCATATGCAGCTCATACCACAGGTGGGTGGTGGGAATGTGTGGAAGCCTACCTACCCTCACCATTTTTGAACAAAAGACACACAAATTAGGCCACCACTGGCGTAACTAGTGAGGGGTGGAATAGTGCATTTGCCCCAGGGCGCACAGCAATCTAGGAGCTCCTGGAGGGGGAGCAGGAAGAGGAAGCCAAGCACCATCCCACCAGCAGTTGTCCTTTCATCCCGCTAAGGCTTGGTGATCCTTAGTCGTGGGACTAAGGATCCCATGCTGCTCCTCCTTCTCCTACCCCCCACTTCTACTAAGGCTTGGTGATCATTAGCCCGGGGAAAGGAAGATAGGGAAGTGTGCGGTGGAGGTGCTGCCTGGAAAAAAACCACCATCACCTGCTTCCCTCTCCTCTCTTGCCCGGGCTAACGATTGCCAAGCCTCATCCTGGGGGGAAGAGGAGAGGAAGTGTGCTAAGGAGGTGATGCTTGAAAAAAACATTGGCTTCTTGGTGCTATCCACACATTGTGCGGTTTGCACAGGAAAGCCTTATCTGGGAGACCCATTTCTGACTGTTCCCCCAGGATCGGGCACCCCTTGCTTGGTGGGTGAGATGCGGTTGGGGGGGCAGGAGGGGGCCCAAAAACTGACTTTGTCCCCAGGCACTCCAAAACCTAGCTACAGTTCTGAGGCCAACCTGCCCGTGCCCTTCATGAAGATTTCATTCCTGCATAAGTGGAAACAGAGGTGATAAGGCCAGATCATAGCCTGAATGGCACAGATAGGACAGAAGGGCATCACTGGCAGCCTGTATTGCTAAGCAGTTTCACTTTCTCCCTTTCCCTAGCCACTAAGAGAAAGCCTAAATTTATGTCTGAAGGCAGTCACAGGTTAGAGAGTAAGTGAGGGACATTACAATGGAAAAGGTCACAGTTTTCTTTGATTACTGCTTAAAGGGGCAACACAGGACTTCTAGCCTTCTACACGTCCCATGTTTTGTCTCTCCCTCTGCTTTTACTCTTTCCTACATCTAATATTGTTGCTGATGTTGCAGTGACAAGATTTTGATGAGTAAATCAATGATTTTCCAGGAGAGAAGGTGATGACGATCCATTTCTAAGAACATACAATACTTTGTTTTTCTTTCTGTCTTCCTCAAGTTTTAATTGTGATTAGAGATGGGCACGAATAAAAAAAATGGCGTTTCATTTGTCGTTTGTCGTTTAGAGGGTCCGTTTCGGTTTGTTTCCTTTTTTTGTGAATTTTTGCAAAAAAAATTTTTGTTTTCATTTGTTTCATTACCGTTTCGTTACCATTTATTTCAATTTTTGTGATTTTTTTAAGCATTTAAAGCAGTTCACTGTATTGCCGTAACGAAAATGAAACACATGACAAAATTTCCAGTGTTTCTGTTCGTTTCATTTTATTTTAGAGACAAAATTTGTTTGTCATTTCATTGAATAATGAAATGAAAAAATGAAAATGAAAACAAAAAAATTGTTCGTTTTGTGCCCATCTCTAATTGTGATGTGTTAATGTGGGATTTAACATGAGGGACTTGAGGATGCACCATTCTGCTGTGTTAGTGATTCTGGGATTTTTGCTGTACCCTGTGGTCTTCTCGGAAATCCACAAATATGCTTGCTTTGGTATGTTCTTGCAAATATGTCTGAAGACACTTCACATCCCTCCCATTTAGGCTGACACCTTGAATGCAAAGTAGATTTAACGTTCCTTTGGATTCAGGGAACTGGACCAAGGCCAGCAGCCATGGATGTGGCAAATCAGGCTAGTGATCAATACATTGTGTTTGCAACCCCAAAGGAGAGAAAAACAAGGAGGTTTGTTGAATGGAGGGCTTGCGGCACCAGTCTTCGGGGCTGGCAAGATTCAGAGGGGTAGAGGTAGTCTTCATTCATCAGTCACCTTATGCCCTAAAGGCCCCTTGAAAAGATGAAATAAAGGCATTCACTCACACTGAAAGCCACCAACTCGTGAGACTATAGCAGGAGTGTTTCCATCCATTCAGTGACTGTGGCAAACTGATGAGGAATGGGGCAAAGGAATGCATCCAACTGCTGACTTGGCTGTACATGAAGAAGGAGAGGGATTTCTCAGACTTTGATGGGAAGGGGTGGGGTGGGGAGAATTCACAGAAAGAGCCTGTGAGTATAGTCAAAATTAAATTGCCCCAATGCCAGGCATTTTAAGAACATTTTCCATCCTCTTCTAAAGAAAAGGCACTGACAATAGCCACAGATGAAAGTATTCCTCCACAACCACCATGTGGGCTGTGAAGGAGAAAGGGAAGCAGGCCGTTCTCACCCTTGCCCTCCTGGAAGAGTGCCCCTCATAGAAAGCCCTTTGTTCCCAATGTTTTGCATGCCCAGCGCATGGCATGAGAACTGTATTCATTTAATAACCCAGCCCCATCTCCTCAGGGAGGGAGAACAAAACCTTCTCAAAGGATGGTTGTAGGCAGCAGGGCATTGAAAGGTAGTTCTCTCAGAGGACACAGGCAGGGCTGCCATAGGTGGATGGACAAAGCGGTCGTTCTGTTTGGTGAGGGCAGTCAGCAGTGCCAAACAGCCCATGCCAAATTGTCCATCACCGCTTGGAGGCTGTTGCCCAAATGTTATTCACTTGAGAAATGCTTGTCTCTGGGCAATGTTTTTAAGTTGGACACTGAGGTTTCCGGGGCATGAGAATTTCTCAGTGCTGGAAAGGGAATAAAAGGCCACTTCCATTCTCTGCAGGCGAGAAGAGACTCTAAATTCCCTCTCTGTTGGCTCAGCTTTGTTTTAAGTCCAGATACTGTCTTAGATCCAAGCCAGCCCAAACAAAAGCTGATTATCTCACCTTTTAAATAGAGGGATTGCTGTAAGCATACAAAGCTGTGGGCTGCACTTGACCAGCTGAGAGTACAGGATTGCATGCAAAGCACAAGAGAAGGGAGAAGGGGGGGGACACCAACTGAAGCTGGGTCATCATTTCAGCCTCTTGTGCTTTTATGTGAGGGATTGTTTCTAGGCATCATCCACAGACAGTTTATGGCCAGAGAGAATATAGGTGTTGGCTCATTGAGAAGTGTGTGATCCTAACATTTTTACACCCACAAAGAGTCTAAACAGTAGCAGAATTTTAGGACAAAATGTACTACCAATTTGCAACTCTTCCCCCACCACCCCATTATACAAATAAAAACAATTTGCAGCATTTGTTGTTGTTCTTATACTACCTGAGGATCGAACTTTTGATAAAAATGAAAGCTTGAAAAATTAATCTTTTCTTTTTTGGCAACTGCAACTCTAAAAATCTCCCGGTTGAATGACCTTCACCAAAATGTACTCTTTCCAAACTCTGGGCCTAGAATTAAAGACAAGCTATTGTTTCATTTTTAAGACATGAAAGCTATGGGTGGGTGTGATGGTAATATGCAACTTGTCTCCTAAAACGGCAACATTGCCGGAGGACTGGAGGCTGCCTTACACCCTGGGCAATGCCCACCGCTGCCTTTGCAGCCTCCAATTTTTAAAAAAGGAAGGCGGGGGAACCTGGGAAACTACAGGCTGGATAGCCTTACATCTGTCCCAGGGAAGATGGATCCAAGAGAAAATCTTAAAACAAATAGAAGAACAAACCTTGCTGAGGGAAAATCAGCATGGCTTCTGTAAGGGTAAGTCTTGCCTGACAAACCTTTTAGAATTCTTTGAAAAGGTCCACAGGCATTTGGATTTGGGTGAACCAGTGGATACGGTATATCTGGATTTTCAGAAGGCTTTTGACACAGTCCCTCACCAAAGACTGCTGAGAAAATTGCACAGTCAGGGTATAAGAGGGCAGGTCCTCCTATTGATTGAGAACTGGTTGAGATCCAGGAAACAAAGAATAGGTGTCAATGTGCAATTTTCACAATATAGAGGAGTGAAAAGCAGTGAGCCCCAGGGATCTATCCTGGGACCGGTGCTTTTCAATCTGTTCCTAAATGAACTGGAGACAGGGATAAGCCGTGAGGTGGCCAAGTTTGCAGATGACACAAAACTTTTCCATGTGATAAAAACCAGAGAAGATTGTGAAGAGCTCCAGAAGGATCTCTCCAAACAGGGAGAATGGGCCGCAAAATGGCAAATGTGTTTTAATGCAGGGAAATGTAAAGTAATGCATATTGCAGCAAAAAAACAAAAACAAAAAACAAAACTTTATCTATCAAATCATGGGCTCTGAGCTATTCGTGATGGATTAGGAAAGAGATCTTGGTGTGCTGGTGGACAGCTCCATGAAGGTGTCTACACAGTGTGCGGCAGCGGTGAAGAAGGCCAATTCCATGCTAGGAATTATCAAAAAGGGGATTGAAAATAAAACAGCCAACATTATAATTAGAGATGGGCACGAATCGAAAAAATGGTGTTTTGGTTTTTTGTTTTTGTTTTTGTTGCGGGTCAATTTTGGTTGGTATTTGTTTTTTGTGAATATTTTGAAAAAAATTGTTTTGTTTTTGTTTTTCATTTTTCATTTTTATGTGCTTTTTGCGTGACTTAAAGCATTTCCATGCACGGATGTCCCCAACGCCCCAGACCAGAGGGAAAACACTAAAAAAAGTTATGCTGGCAGAGACACAGTATAGACTAGGTATGCAGGGAGGCTGCAAAGGCAGCGGTGGGCATTGCCCAGGGCGTAAGGCACCCGCAGAGTGACTGCACTGCGGGGCAGGGGAGGGTACTCACAGAGAGGTACGCACACATACAGGGAGGCTGCAAGAGAAATCTCTTCTTTCTCTCCCCTAAGAGCCAGGCTGCAGCCAGCAGGAACACAGAGACACACACCTGCCTAGCTGGCCTAAAGTAATGAGTCGCAGAGACAGCAATCCCACCCTAACTCCCACCGCAGAATGCAAGGAGGACGGGGGCTGCCAAAGCTTTTTATGCCCTCTGTGGCTGCCACACCTACCCAGTCTGCAACCTGGGCATGGTATTGGTTGAAATTGACCAAAAATTTACATGATCCCATCACATGGCATGCATCCATTTTGTGGCTGGAATCCATTTTGTGTCATCCTTAAAGGAAAAAGAAAAAATACATCGCAATGGAAGAAAGACAAAAACAAACATTTTAAGGACCGCAACCCCCTGGTAGGTAATAATTTCAAATAATTATCATTGCATTTTTACAGATGTCCAGGGCATTTTAATACCCAAGAAATCAATATTAGGCATCCGGGAGCCATTTTGGGTCATTGTCCCCTAACTCCCCTGAAAGGAAAAAACCAATACAGCTATCTGAGAAAAGACATAGATGCACGTTTTATGGACCCCAACCCCCCTGGTAGGTATTATCAGGCAGAATAAATAATTATTGCTGGGTTTTTATGGATATTCACAACATTTTTTTAACATTTAAAAACAGCTCATTTAATTGTGCATCACCATTAACGAAAATGAAACGTAATGAACCTAATTTTTGTGGTTCTGTTCGGTTCGTTCCAATTTCATCACAATTTTTGTTATTCATTTGATTACGTAACGAAATGAATAATGAATAATGGAACGAATTCATGACCATTTCTAATTATAATGTCTTTGTAGAGAATGATAGTAAGGCCATACCTGGAGTATTGCGTACAGTTCTGGTCACCACATCTCAAAAAAGACATAGTGGAACTGGAAAAGTTGCAGAAGAGAGCAACTAAAATGATTACTGGGCTGGGGGCCTTCCCTTATGAGGAAAGGCTAAAACATTTGGGTCTCTTTAGTCTGGAAAAAAAGGTGCTTGAGGGGGGTATATGATTGAGACGTACAAAATTATGCAGAGCATGTGTAAAGTGGATGGAGGGAAGCTCTTCTCCCTCTCACAAAATACCAGAACTAGGGGACATACACTCAAATTGAGGGCTGGGAGAGTAAGAACAGACAAAAGAATGGTTTTTACCCAGCATGTTGTTAGTCTGTGGAACTCCTTGCCATAGGATGTGGTGATGGCATCTGGCCTGGATGCCTTCAAAAGGGGATTAGACAGATTCCTGCAGGAAAAGTCCATCACAGGTTACAAACAATTTAATCTCCAGGTTTAAAAACAGGCTACTTCAAGAGGCGGATGCAGGGGAGTGGCATCAAGAGACAGATATCTTGTTTCGTGCACTCCCAGAGGCATTTGTTGGGGTCACTGTGAGATACAAGAAGCTGGACTTGATGGGTCTTTGACCTGATCCAGCATGGCTCTTCTTATATTCTTATGTTCTTATGCACACACCCACACGTGCAATATTTCTGCTGCCACCACCAGTTCCCTGGATCACTTTACTTATTTTAATATAAGAGTCTGACACCAAGATGTACCGTATATACTTGAGTATAAGTCGACCCGGGGTATAAGTCGGGGCCCCTAATTTAAACCCAAAAACTGGGAAAATTTATTGACTCAAGTATAAGCCTAGGGTGGGAAATGCAGCAGGGCCTGGCAACTCCTCCTTTGTGAGCTGGGTGTGTGTGTGATGTTTATAATGACCTTTAGCCACTGAGGCAAGTGCTTGAGTTGGTGGCTAAAAGTCATTTTAAACATTGTTTTAAAATGACTTTTTAAAAAGTCATTTTAAACATGGGGGGGGGTGTCAGGAGAAGTGGCACACAATGTTTAAAATGACTTTTAGCCACCGACCCAAAGTTGCCTCAGTGGCTAAAAATATTGACCTGAATATAAGCCGAGGACCCCTTTTTTCAGCCCAAAATTAGGGCTGAAAAACTAGGCTTATATTCGAGTATATACAGTATATTTGTATATTGGTATATTGGTATATTTTTATAAACTTATAATGCGTATTGATTTACAACTGGATCTTGAATTTTATTGATATAGTTATGTTTTAATAACACATAGTTCACCATAACTTCTTATTTATTCACACAGTTACTTTTTGTATCAGTAACTGTATTTATATCACACTGTATACCAGACCCTAACCAGCCTCAGGATTTCATTCTTGACTGACTGTTAAGTGATTATCTTAAATGCTAACTACTCTACAGCTTCTGGTGTTGTCTCCTTCTGACTACAGGTTTCTATACATTTATAGCCTTTAGCCACACCCACCAGTTCACTGATTGGCTATTCTAAACAGATACATAAATATTCATAAATAGCAATACACATTCATAAAAATACACTGTTTATCACAGTGGGATTGAAAAGTACAGTTGCTGCTGTTGCAATGTGTCATCAAGTCACCTCCAATTAGAGATGGGAACGACCAGGAAAAATGACGTTTCGAGTTGTCGTGTGTCGGAGCCGGCCCGTTTCGGCTCGTTTCCGTTTGTCGCAAAATTTTTCAAAAATTTGTCATTTGGTTTGTTGTTTTTTCGTCTGCCATTAGTACTGGTGTGGGGGGGTAGCGGGCTCCTGGAGGCACCTCTCTGGGGTGGGTGCCTCCTCTGGCCCGCTACAAAGGGAAAGCGGGCTCCTGGAGGCACCTGGGGTGGATGCCTCCTCTGGCCTGCTATGAAGGGAAAGCGGGCTCCTGGAGGCACCTCTCTGGGGTGGGTGCCTCCTCTGTCCCACCATGAAGGGAAAGCGGGCTCCTGAAGGCACCTCTCTGGGGTGGGTGCCTCCTCTGGCCCGCTACAAAAGGGTACGCATAGCCAATTGGATATGCATACCAAGTTGCAGTGGCAGGCAGAGGCACCTCTCTTTTTTTTGGGTGCCTCTGTGACTCACTACTGGCATACTGGTGTATGGTGCACTTGGGCTGGGGAGGAACAAAGTGAGAGAGGACCCCTATGGGCGCCCTCTGGTTCACTAAGAAGGGAAGTGTACTTGCGTGTAGTGCAATGTGAGTACACAGATCTGGCTTAGGGTTAGGGTTAGCGCAAGGGCTAGGGTTAGGTTTACGGGTAAGGTTAGGGTGAGTTAGTGGGGTGCACCTCTGGGTGCCTCTCTGACCCAATAAGAAGGACAGTGTACTGGCATATGGGTTCGGGTTCGGGTTCGGGTTCGGGTTCGGGCTAGGGTTAGTGGGCTTTTTATGCCCGACTGGCACATCCCAGAAGTCTCGGTCAAAACCTGGCCATGTGGCCATGCAATTGGTGGAATGGCTCCAAAATTTGCATGGTCCACTCCATGGCCAGCCCATCATTGCACAGGTGTAAAAAAATAAAAATAAAAATAAAATAAAATAAAATCAATGGAGACGTTTTGTTGCAAGAAAAACCCACTGCTGCTACTGTAAAAATTCAGGCAGTTTTAAAATAGCGCTATTTTCACATGTTTCTGTGGTGCTTTGGTGTATTTTTGAACCACAATTTCAAAATAAATATTGTGGTCACCCCATTTTGGATCCCCCGCCTGCACCGCATGGCATGGCGAGTTGGCGAGACAACGAGGATGCCCCCCACCAGAGCAGCCCAGGACAGGAGAGGGGGGGAGGCTGGGGCCCCCAGAAACCACCCCTCTGGTAGGTGCCCTCACTCAGGCAGGCATATTTTCGCCTGCTTTTTTGGCCGAGAATCGGTTTTTTTTTTTTAAAACTTTTTTTCTGTGCCGCTTGGCATTGCGCGATCGCTGCGATGCCAGGAACAACAACGACAAATCAGACCCAAATTTTCTTTTTTCAGTTCGAGTTCAAGTTCTGACAGCTTAATTGTCGTTTCTGTTTCCGTTGCATAACGGAAATGAGGAACGAAAACGGAAAGGAGAATTTCCCCAAGTCGTGCCCATGTCTACCTCCAATTTATGGTTGCTTCATGAATGACCTCCAAAATTCCAGTCCTCCACAGCTCTCCTCAACTCTTGTAAATTCAAGGTTGTAGATTATTTTAGGGAGTCAGTTCATATCTGCTCTTTCTCTTTTCCTGCTGCCTTTAGACTTTTCCATCATTGCCTCTTCCAGCATGTCTTGCCTTCTCATGATGTGTCCAACCTGTGATGGCCTCAGTTTCATCATTTTTGCTTCCAGAGGAAGTTCTAAGCTTGCTTTGATCTAGAATCAGATGCCTATATTTAATGAAAAACAGGACTTTGGGCATGGTGTGGCTGCTGCCATGGAACGACATATCTATAGGACTATGAGAGATGTATGGGGTATTAGGGGAAACTATGGTGAGTAGTTCAAGGTTGCTAACTTGAGCAATGAAACAGATGCAACCAAATAAATAGAAAAGCTGAAGGGTATTATGTATGCAGAGTGGAAATAGTGTCTCAGCTGGAAGCACATTAAAATAATTTTCAATGGGTTTGGGCATCATTAACATGACTGAGAAACACTCAAGAGCAAGGAAATGAACCACTGAGCAACACTCTCCTCCCCAAATGAGTTGCCTTTCACTGCTTCGCGCCTGTCTTGTGACAAGCAGCAATAAAAGGAAAGAAGCCTTCTCAAAAAAGGCACCTAAGAAATAAACACGTAGTGCATGGAAACACAAAAACAAACTATACTTAATTGTGCTATCATCCATGTGATGACTATTTTCAGTAATGGACAGGTCCAGATGAGGAGGGAACAGGGGCTATTTTTTCAGATGTCTCATTTCAGCTGTGGCTCATTTCATTCATATCGTGAACCTACAATGTGTTGTCCATGTAATGAGTACTTTATGGACTGCCTGAAAGATGTACAAAGAGCCTGATGTGCAAAGTCTCTTTCATTTCTTTCTTTCCAAAATACCAGCACAGAGATGATTTGGCCTTTAACACCATGGAAAGGAGAATCTATGTAAACAACAGTATTTGTGTAGCCATTTTATGCTTCCCGAGACACTATGCTGGGCTGTTAGTTTTTAAACACTTAACACTCATGAACTGTTTGTGTATGTCAGGCCCATGATCTAACTCTCCACTTGATTACCTCTCATTAAGGATGAATGAAATCTCTCAGGGTTACCTTCTTCCACACTGGCTTAAACCACATTCAAATTTCTCCAAATATTTTTGGATGGATTAATCTGTCCGTTTCCCCTCTGATATTTGCATTTTAGTCACACATTTTACTCATCCTGGTTTTGTTTCAATTTACCTTTTTAAAAGACCAGATAAACATCTATGTGTATTTTCATTTACAAGAAAATGTGTACATACTGTATTTTTGCATGCATTTTCTTCTTAATATTTTTTGGCAAGTAACTTCTCCTAATATATGCCTTTTTATGCTATTTCCCCTAATGTATCCATTTTATGCATTTTGAAACATTGCATTACAGAATTTGGAGAACTGTGAAAAACAAGAGATAATTACATTGTGAATTGTGCATTAATTCAGGATGTGGGATTAAGATGGGCTATATTAAAATGCAAACCAAATGAAGTTCTCCACCATTCCCATGTAATTTTCTTCTATCATGTTTATAAAGAAATTTGTGATTGTTCATTAGTTCTTGTTTTTAAAAAGTAGGTACAAAAATGAACAAAATTTGTAATAATCTACAGTGGCCATAGGAAACAGATATATCTATGTGCAACATGGAGAGGATAATTTTTTACATGCCTGGCATGTCAGAAGAAGAGGCAGCTAATTCTATGTTGCAAACATGGTTGAATATACAGGGATTCAAAATCAGAGTTTTACAAGGTATGCACTCAAGGCTTAGATGCATGAACATGAAGGGGCTCCTTTCTCTCATAATCATTAAAAAAAAAAACCCAGCAACTCAGGTTCGCTCTATCCTATACACATAGGCAGATGAGCAGCTGGGGAGATGTTGGCACCTTTCACCAACTAGGAAGATGAGAGTAAAAAGTGTGGACTGGAACAGACTGCCGATTTGATGCCTCTGTCTCCTTTGGCAGCAGCAGGTATGAATTCTAGCCTGAGTTGGATGTAAAATGCTTTGAATGTGACAGGAAATTTCCTATGAAGAGAGCACGCTCATTGTGCTGAGAGACTGGGTTTTTAAAAAGTAAGATATTTTATTCTTTGGCCTTTCTTTGCAAAGATACCCTAGTTCATCTTCAAAAGATAGTGTGACGAAACCCCCAAATGTGTCATCTATTGAACAACACTACCTGGTTCAACACATGATTGGTTTGTCATAGTGACTTTCCTAAGGCATGGTATCATTCTTCATTCTTACATATTTCTCTCCACTCCAAGGACCTTTAGCATTTAATCCATGTATTTCAAGGATCTTATAGGAAGGCCCATTTTGGTTTTTATTTTGACTTCCATTACCATTCTGCCTCTTTGTAAATTTCCCATCCACTTGTTCTCAACATCCCAGATGGACATGAATTAATGCATGCTGCTTTGTATAAATCAGATGTTGTAGCATAACAGGTGCCATGCACCCCTTTCCCCCATGCCCTGTCTGGCTGGTCCATTCACCTTTCATCACATGTCACAGGGTCCTTCTGGTGATAAGGGAGAATCCTCATCCCACTTCCTCATCTAGTGGCTGGCAGCCAGAGGAGGCAGGGAATGAAAGCCTGAGCTCCTTCCTGGATGGGAGTGCCACTGGAGAAGGACCCCAGCAATGTGCAAAAAAAAAAAAAAAAGATGAGTAGGCCACCCAGCTGGGGGGGCATGGGGCACCTGTAGTGACACACAGTCTGATTTGTACAAAGCGGGACAAATTAACTAGTGTCCCTCTCTATACCAGACCCAACAATAAATGACCAATCTATTCAATGAAAAATGGAACTGTCTCCGTATGGGAAGGATACAAACCCCCCCAAAAAAATCTCTTATCTTCTTTGAACATTCTGTTTCAGTTTCCATACTTTTATGTAGATGTCCAGTAGCTATTAAATATGGATTACTTCTTCTTTCAGAAAGCTTCAGTTTTTAGATGAGACGAACAGTCAGACACCAGGGTACACCTGATGTTTATGTGTTCCTTCTAGATGCTTTTTTTTCTCTGCAATTTAATGTGATTGCAACAGAATCAGAAGAGTTTCTGTACTAAATGAAATGTGTTCTTTGATTTGAGTAAGTTTATGGTGCCACCTGATTACTGATTGCCATCTGCTGGTGCCTTCAGTGCAAATGGTACAAATAGCTACAGAAATCTTCCTTAAGTTTCTTTCATGATGAGTTTATGGCCATTCATGAGTTTAAAATAGGGATTTGAAAGAAAATGCTAAAAGGAGCTGGTGTTTCTCTAAAAATCTACTTTTCTGTTTCAGAACTAACAACAGTTCAGTGAGTTAAATGCTTTCATTCACCCAGCAGCAACTATGATGATTTAAACTCCTAGTTTCTAACAGTTAACAGGGACAACTTAACATTTCAAACAGCTAAGGTATGCATTAACCCATTTACTCACAAATTTAATATTTCAAGCTGTCTCCCCTCCGCATCTGGAGACTTGTTTCTTTCCCCAGTGATTGCACCAAAAAGGCCTCCTGGTCATATTTGGCCTCTTTCGGGGCCACTGTCACTTCTCAGAAGAGGCTTGCTTAATGTTCCCCTCTAGGGATCGGCATGAAATGGAAAAACAATGTTTTGTTTGGTTTTGTTTCATGCTCACCCCCATCTTGTTTTGTTTCATTTCTTATGATTTTTTTTTAAAAAATATACAAAACGAAATGAAACAAAATGAAATGGCTCCCCTGGGTTCTAGAGGCACCAGGTTTGGTGCCCAGGAGCCATTTTTAAATGGCTCCTGCTGAGCTGTTATTGGCTGGGCCCCTTTAAAACTGGCCTGGTCAGCACCAGGGGAACCCCTGATGCTGAGTGGGCCAGGTTTAAATGTCTCCAGCCATTGATAGCTCAGAGGAGTCCTCTGAGTATGGTCAGGAGGGCAGTTCCGGTGATTGCGCTGCCCTCCTGAAGCCCTTTAAACCTGGCCCAGTCAGCACCAGGGGGACCCCCTGGTACCAACTGGGCCAGTTTTAAAGGGCTCTAGCCATTGACAGCTTGGCAGGAGCCCTCTGAAAAAGGTCAGGTAGGCAACCCGATCGTGTGGATGGAACGAAACTGTTTGCTTCAATTCAAAAATGACCATTTTGTTTTGTCTATAACAAAATGCTGCTTCCTCATTTTGTTTTGTTTCATTTTGTTTTGTAACAAAATGACAAAACAGCATTTTGTTTTTCGTTTCCTGCCCATCCCTATTCGCCTCCTTTATTCCTTGGATGTCAAAATTTCCTGCAGTCAGGCCACAGTCTCTGTGATCAGTAAGTTATGCTTTCCTTGTAAAACTGCTTCATAACCACTTCTATGACAAGAGCTAGTCACATTTTAGGCTCACTTCTTTGATCTCTTTCATATATCAAAGAGATCAGAAAATAGGAAAAGAGACAACACTATCCCACTGGTTCAGGCATGTAGATGATACCTGGGTGAAAATCAAAACTCAGGAATTACAGGCTTTTACAGACCACATCAATGCAGTGGACCCTAATATTAAATTCACTAGGGAAGATACCGGAGACAACAGGCTGGCTTTCCTGGATTGCACAGTCCTCATCAGACCTGACCAAGGCCTCGGACTAGATGTTTACAGGAAACCCACCCACACAGATCAATACTTACTCTTTGACTCCCACCAACCATTGCAACACAAATTAGGAGTCATCAGGAGCCTAAACCACAGAACAGAGAACATCCCCACCTCCACAGAAGCCCATAAGAAGAAGGAAGAAAGGCACCTGAAGACAGCACTTAAGGCCTGTGGATATTCAAGGTGGATCTTCAACAAAGCAGTGTCCTGACCCAGATGAAAAATGGATCAGCCTGAGACCCAGAGCTGATGGAAGAACCTGTTCATTCCCTACATGGCTGGAGTGTCTGAAAAGCTTAAAAGGATTTTTAGCAAACACCACATCCAATGCAGTGAGGAGTGTGCAGACCTCTACATTGAAGAAACAGCCATTAAAGATGAGGATAGCCCAACATAGGAGGGGCAACAGCTCAGGATCAGAATCAGCAGTATACCTCCACTCGAAGGACAAAGGACACTCATTAAAGATGACGATGTACACATATTAGACAGAGAAGATAGGTGGTTTGAGAGAGGGGTCAGGGAAGCCATTCATGTGAGCATTGAAAACCCCTCTCTCAACAGAGGTCAGGGACTCAGGCACAGTTTATCTGCTACTTACCAGGCAGTGATTTCAACAATACCTGGCCAAATCAAAAATACTTCATACCTCCACCACCAAGGCTTTATGGGTTTCAGCACCTTAGGCCATTGTTCACCTAAAGGCCTCTTGAGACCATTGTCTACCTAATTCAGAACATTGTTCATCTTATGAGCCTATTTCAGACCAGGGTGACATGACGTCAAAGTGAACTATAAAATGGAGGATTCGCAACTAGCTGTCCTCAAACTGACAAAGCTGTTTGAATGAGCAGCGAAACATTTTCAACCTTTTAAGAAAAGAAGTCCAATTGCTATGACTCAACTTCCAGATAAACTCACCTGGATGACTGAGAAAGTGAGAATTGTCACAGAACATAGTAAAAGGATTACTCTTCCTCTCCCCCTGCTACCTTTTGGCTCAGGCTCCTGAGTGCAGTAGGTTTTAGTTCATGCTCATGATAGTAAGCATGCAGCAAGTGAGCCTGTGTGTGTGGCATCTGTCGTGCATCTGAGAAACACAACTCAAAAAATCTCTCTCTACTGAGAATAGAAAGCTGTCACTTGCCATTAATTTGAGGGAAGTGGTGTCACTGCATTCTCTATCCTCTGATCTTAAAGCATTTTGTAACATTTAATAAAGTGTAAAGGGCATCTGCTTAATTGGAAGGATTTGTGCAGTTCTTAAAGGCTTTCTAATTGCAATTATAACCTTCCTCAGGCTCTGTTCCCCAGTCTTGATCGACTTTGTAAATGCATCCTTCTTGTTTAAATTCTTCACCAAAAGAAGGTGTTGGTGATGACAACAGAATTCCTGAGTCATGTGAAAGCATTCAGAGATTTCCTAACCCCATAAAACACAATGATTCATAGACAACATTGGCTTTATCTCACCTTAGATGTAACAAATAGTCAAATAGGCAAAGCTTTCGAGAACACAAATAGTCAAACAGTTTGCAATCAATGCCTGCAGAGAGTTTATATAGCAATTCTGTTTTTCCAATCTGAGGCCCATGTGGATTCTGCTGCATCCAATCCAAGACATAATACAGTGGTACCTCGGATAACAACTGCCCCGGATAATGAATAATTCAGATAACAACTGCAAATTTCCAGGTATAGGGCTGCCTCTGATAATGAATTTTCCCTATGGGCTGCCTCAGATAACAGTATAGGTTATCTGTCTTGGAGAACAAATTTTCTCTATAGGCTGCCTTGGATAATGAATCTTCCTATGGGCTGCCTCGGATAACGAATTTTCCCTATGGACTGCCTCAGATAATGAATTTCCAGCATGCATCAGTAAAAAAGTTATCCCAGGTGAAATTGCATCTGTACCTTTAAAGTGCACTTTTTAAAGAGTTTTGAGCAAAAAACCCAGGTGTCTATGCTTTTTCCTAGGCTGCAGAATTGATTAAACGGTTTCCCATTCATTCCTATGGGAAACTGCATTTCGGATAATGACATGTTTCAGATAACAACTAACCTCGGAGAACGAATTACTGTCGTTATCCAAGGCACCACTGTATTTGGTTGTTATCAGAGATAAGCCTCTGATGCTGACTGACCTTCAAGATAATGCATGAATATTTTTTAACTTCCCTGTCATTTTTATTTATTATAATGTTCCTCTGTTTGCTAAAATCCCAATAAGGTACTATATTACAAAGATAAGGGTTTATGTAAGATGGCATTTTTATTCACTGAAAAGGAGTGTATCTAAAGCCTACCTTAAGGATTCTCTTCTAATGAATATATATTCAGTATGCTATCTTGTCATCAAGAGAACTGATTGTAAGTATATAAATGTAATTGCAGTACAGGGAAACATTGTTCCCATCCCAATTCAAATTCTACATGCCTTGAGAAAAGCTACTATCCCATAATATCTCTGGAATGTCCTGGATTAAATTGTTTTTTAAAAAAACTGACACAAACCTTAATTTCCTACATCTACCAAACCCCAGAAGAAGAAGGGGCATTTCAGGGCCATGGTGTAGGTTGGAAATAGGGATGGGCATTTCATTTCAGAACCAGTAGGTTACGAAACGAACCACACGAGCCCAGGTGGTGCTCAGAACCATCTGATACACACTGAGCCAACTGCTTTACCTTTCACTGGGCTCGCACAGGGTTAAACTACAATGAGGAAGCACACTGCGACCTCATCTTTCCTCCTTTGTGGATGTTGGCCATTTAGACAGGGAGGCAGGATGATACCTGTTGCTGCACAGCTCCTGATTAGCCAGCACCCACAGAGGAGGGAAAAGGTCGCAGCATGCTTCCTCATTGCAGCTCAGCTCCGTGTCAGCAGAGAGAAGGGTAAAGCAATTGGCTCTGTGTGTATAAGATGGTTACGAGCACCACCTGGACTTGAAATGTCCACCCCTGGTTGGAAATTATTCATTCATTAATTCATTTGATTATTATATCATCCATCTAACCCAATGGTTACCGACCAAATTGTTCTTTCCCGTCATGACATAATCCTCACTCAGATGGTCCTGAAACTCTTTTTAATGATGCCGTCAGATGGCTACAAAGGTTCATGTTTGATTACACTGGGAAGGGTTGCTCTGCATGAATGATCTCTCAAAAAGCAACCTCTTCTGTCAGTTGTTGAATCACTCCAGTCTAGCCTTCAAAAGTAGTAGCCATAGAGCTGGACCCCAAAAGCCCAGTTTTTTACTGATTGGATTCAGTCTGGTGTGCTACTTTTTGTATCCTGTATGATTATTGGGAAAGAGCTTGCAGCAGACCATTCTACAAGTAGTGCAAAATACAATATATATGCCAGTGTGTTCACACCCTTAGAGACACATGAAAGCCATTGTATTTAATTAATATGTAGTTTATCCAATGGTCCATTCAGTTGGTTTACTATTGCAATTTTTAGTACATGTATATATAATTTACTTTGCATAAATGAAGCATAGCTAACAGTTGCACCATGAAAGGTAGCCTAAAAGTCACCCCAAACAGAAAAAATAATAATTTTTAAAGCCCTGAGTTGCCCCCTCCAATGAATCACTCATATTTAGGTGCAGCCACATATTACCTGTATAATCACTTACTTGATATATGGAAATAAGAGTGAGAATCCATAGTTCAATAAACAAAGGCCCTTGCCTGTTATCTGTACAAGAGCTCATTATATTTTCTTTTTCATTTTTTTCCAGCAACATACTGAATTCAAAAAAGAGAACAGCTTCAAAATTTTAGCATAGCCTTACCTATTACAACTGACCCTTTCCAATTATAATTGGCCTCTGTCAGTTTGGAGTATCCTTGACTGTCGGTTCCATTGATTAAAATTTGGCCTCACCCATTAAAATTGTCCCCATCAATTAATCAACTAAAGTGTTAATTGATTAATATACCAATTAAGTTGCAACCCTATGGTTTTCTGTTGTCAGGTCCTAGAAGAAAAGCAACAGTCCTTATAGTACAGAGTCCATGCTAATTTCAGTAGAAACTGTCATTATAGCAGAGTGTTGCGTTATCAGTTAGGTTTTATACAAACCTTTTCAAAATTCAGCTTAATTAAATCAATGAGAATTCTTTCCAATAAACATCCCAACTTTAATCACCCTGAGAGCTGAAAAAGAATTTTAGAGCTGAAACAGCATGAACAGCATGAACAGCATTGAGTGAATGTATTGGTTATGAACAGAGATGGGCATAAAGTGGAAATATAGTGTTTCATTTTGTTATGTTTCATTTCATTTTGTTTCATTAATAATGGATTTCTAAAAGAATTTTTTTCATGGAACAAAACCATTTGTAAGGCTATAAATAATGGTAAGCTTTCCTTTTTTTATTTAACAGGGAGCCCACTGCCCTAAATCAAAGACCCTCAAACCTTCCAATCAATTTTCTTTCAATCAAAGAAACCTCTGTAAACAAGCTAAAAACCTAATGGCTAGCTGCTGCACCAAGAGGTTGGGATGATAAACACAGCTGATATGTGGTGCGGCGAGGGAAGGATTTTTTTTTTTTTTTAAAAATGACCTCCACATTCCTACTTAAAAAGGAGAAGAAAACAATCAGTTTAAATCAACTTGCAGACACAACCAGCCCCTGGCTAGTTTCAGGCAGATCAAGATTGGAGATAAGCTGTCTCAACATCTAAGACATGGGAAGAAAGGAAAACAAATCAATCAGTTTAAAAATAAACCTCCTCTTTTCAAGATGGCTGTATCAAGAGGCTAGGATGAATCATTTCATTTTCAAAACCAAAATTGCTGTTTCATTTCATTTCTTGATGACATGCTGTTTACTGTTTCATTTCATTTTGTAAGGTTTCATAAGCTTACAAAACAATGCAACAGTGTGTCTTTTTTGTAAGTTGCCCATTGCTAGTTATATAAGCATTGCAGATGTGCCGTTTCATGTAGCAACACATGCATGAGTGAATCCACTCATGTATACAGTAATACCTCAGATAACAAATGCCTCTGATGAAGAATGTTTCGGATAGCGAATGGAAATTTCCGGATGTAGTGCTGCCTCGGATAACAAATGTTTCCTATGGGCTGCCTTGGATAACGAATGTTTCATAATGCCTTGCAAAAAAGTGTACCCAGGATGCATTTTACCCTCCTTCGCTTGTAGAGGGGTGGGAGGAGTTAGAGCATTTTATAGTGTTTTGGAGCCATTCTGGACTTTTTTCGCTGAGGAACTTGGACCTTTCAAACTTGGAAGGGTAGGGAGCTAACTTTTATTCATCTTTGCACTGCTTTTCTTTGCATTTTTGGTGGGGACAGGTTGGGGTAGTCTTGCTGCATGTGGTTGTGCATGTTTGCATTTTTTTCGCCATTGCACTTTGGACAGGAACAGACTAGGGTAGTCTTGCTCATTTCATTTCTCCATGTTTGCAATCTTTTTCATTGCTCTGTGAGCAAAAATGGGCTGGGGTAGTCTTGCTGCTTGTGTTTGTGTATGTTCGCATTTTTCCCCATTGCACTTTGGACAGGAGCAGGCTGGGGTTGTCTTGCTGGTTTCATTTCTCCATGTTTGCAATCTTTTCTCATTTGCAGCAGGCAAGAACAGACTGGGGTTCTCTTGTAGCTTGTGTTTGTGTATGTTTGCATTTTCCCCATTGCATTTTTGGCAGGAACAGTCTGGGATAATCTTGCTGCTTTATTTTCTCCATGTTTGCATTGCACTGCAGGGCAGGGTGTTCTGGAGGTGTGTGTTCCAGCACTGCATGCCTTTAAAGTGCACTTTATAAAGAGGTCTGACCCACCCCAGCTTTTTTGGCTTTTTTCGGACCTCTGGAATGGATTAATCAGTTTCCCATTCATTTCAATGGGAAACTCCATTTGAATAACAAATGTTTTGGATAATGAATTGCCTCAGAGAATGAATTAAATTCATTATCAGAGGTACATCTGTAGTTAGCAAGCACAGACCAAGCTACAATGGACATATTGGTCAGAATCCCATTTGTTATTTACTTACACCAGTGTAAGTACAATGGCATGAATTATAGCAGCACCGTGTCACTTGTTAAGGAGTCACTGCTAGTGTTCTTTATTGCAAGGCAGTTATGTCATTTGTCATTAAGCAGCGAGGTATACCATTCACTAGTGGCAATGTATTGCAACAAGGAATGCCGCTGCACTTATAACAGTGTAAATAACCCATAGGACTCTGGCCACACTCCAATGGATGATAGGTTCCATTAGTTTCTGTCTAACCTCCACCAATGATTTTGATTTTGCATCCCCTCTCCCTTTTGTTACACAAAGAACTTTCATTCTTCAAAAAGTGAACCGGATTTAAATATGGATAGAAATATTCCTTCCTTTGCACCAGACAATTTCATGGGTACAGCTCTTCCAAGCATGGATATTGTTTTTCACCACCATAATGTTTCAAAAGAAAAATAGAGCTGGCGAGCCCAACTAAGTAGTAACATGGATAAATATAAGACGATTCAAAACCAGACACTTAATAGTTAAGGATTCAGCATCTTCTGCCTGGTGGACAAATCTGCCAATTCCTATTTTACTCCTGTTATGAATTCTCGTGGCCTTTATACCCTGAATATGAAGACATTTATGAATACAAGTAGCATTGTCTAGAAGATAAATTGAAATGTAATTCTCTCTGGGCTTGGAAATGGCATTAAGTGAGTGTATCTGATTACATGCTATGGTTTTAATCTATATTTGTCAGCATTCTTTTAACCGGATTCCACCTCCCTCTCAATGTGTCTTCATTGGAAGTTCTTAATTCCTATGATCTCAGTTATTGCTTCCAGGGTCTCTTGTTTCCCAGGTCTCTTGCTGTATTCCCAGACTTTCATAGATAGATAAATGCACATCACCAGACAGATGTACACATTAGTGGGCTGGATATATATACTGTATAGACTCGAGTATTATCTGCAGCCAGCCATTGAGGCACAAATGATGTCTTTTTGCGAAAGTTTGTGCTCACTGCACAAGACAGCAAGAAGGGTCATTCCAGGCAGGGCAAATGTGCTGTTTGGATCCTTGCCACACTTTGGTCAAAAGTGGGGAGGGAGTAACAAAGCAACAATGTGCCTTGGAATAACAAAGGTAAGTGTTTTCTGTGCCGGTGCATCTAAATATGTTCTGTCAGCCAAAGAAACTGATTTATAAGAAAGTTGGAAATGCTGAAATCTTATAACCACTCATTAAATCAGGGGTGGGGAACCTTCAGCCCTCCTGGTATTTTCGAGTGGAACCCCCAGAATTCCAAGCGTATACTGCTAATGATAAAGGACTGTGGGAGTAGTGGTCCAAAACATCAGGATGATCAAAGGTTCCCCACCTCTGCCTTAAACATATCAGTTACCCTGAAAGCTGTGTTAGTGTTGCTGTATTTGGTTCTGACTTGATGGCACACAGCTGGCTAACCAGAGATCCATGAAAATAACAGATCTGCGGCCAGGAACAAGCCAAAATCAAGTGCAACGGACAACTAACCAAACCGGGAGAGTCTAAGAAAAATGGTGGTGGTCCAGAATATACTGCTAGAGGATCTACACAAAGGATCAGAATATAGAAAACACAAGTCAGAGGAGGCATTATATTTAGCATATTTCCCACTCCATGCCTACCATTTATATAGCTTTGTTGCTGGAGTTTCTCATCCCTTAGGGCTGTATCACACATCCTTTGAAATCCCATTTAATTTTCAGATAAACTGTTTCCAAAAATCTTGTCCCCACGGCCACCAGGCTTTTTAAAATCCCATTTATGCCCCTTCTAGAGAGCTTTCCAAGACCTACCTCGGGTGTTGGGTATTTTTTGCTCCGGTTAAAAATGCACATTTTTCTGAAGCTAGAAGTCTGTGGGAGCACATATGATCCGGTTTTCTACTTTTTTCCCTAGCACCAACCAGCTGGCCCTGGGGCCAGTGGGCACTTTTTTCAATTGTTTTATTATTATTTTTATTCCCCCTAGTGCCTATCAGCTGACATTCTGTGCTTTTTGATTTTTTGATTTTTAAAAATGTTTCCTAGCGCCAACCAGCTGGCCCTGGGGATTTTTTATTTTTATCTCCCCCCCAGCACTGATCAGCTGGCCTTTGGTGCTTTTTTTAAAAAAATTCCCAGCGCCGACCAGCTGGCCCTGGGGTCAGTGCTTTCCCCCCATTTTTTGAAATTCTTATTTCCCCACCCCCCAGCACCCATCATCTGGCCTTCGGTGCTAGGGGGGTGATAAAAATAAATAAAATAGAAAAAAGTGCCGGCCAGCCCCAGGGCCAGCTGGTTGGCACTAGGAAAAAAATAAAAAAAGATTGAAAAGCACTGAAGGCCAGCTGATAGGTGCTGGGGGGGATAAAATAAATAAATAAATTAGAAAAAAGCACCAACCAACCCCAGGGTCAGCTGGTTGGCACTAGGAAAAAATAATAATACAGTGGTCCCCCGCCCTTTCACGGTTCACATACTGCAGTCCCGCTATATCACGCAGGACCACAGTACCCAGAAAGGGCTTGAGGGAGGGGGAAAGGTTTGGGGGCTTTTTAAACCTTCCCCCCTTTCCCCAAGCCCCCAGTTGACTGGCACTGGGGTGGGGAAACAAAAGTTTTTTGTCCCCCACCCCAGCTGGAGCCTGGGGCTTGCCTTTGGAGGTATCGCACGCCGCTTCTCCCCACCCCCTCGGAGTGCGGGCAAGCGGCATGCAATGCCAAAGGGGCTTTCGGTGGCAAAGCCAAGCGCTTGGGCTTTTGGCCATGGAGTCCAGTGCTGGGCTCTGTGACCAAGATTCCTTTGGGCTGATGGCGTGCTGCACGCCCATGCCTCCCAGAGGTCCGGGCAAGTGGTGTGCGATCGCGAAGGGGATTTCAGCTGTGGAGCCCAGCGCTGGGCTCCGTGGCCGAGATCCATTTGGGCTGATCCATTTGGGCTGATGGCGCGCCTCCCAGCGCTGGGCTCTGTGACTGAGATCCCTTTGGGCTGATGGCACACCACCCACCCGCGCCTCCCCAGCACTGACCGGCTGGCCTTCTGGCTGTCAGGGCTTTTTATTTTTTTAAAAAAATTCCTTGTACATGGGAACGGAGAACCCACATCTCCTGAGTACTTTTTCCCTACAGCTGAACACTTTCCTGGCAGCTTCTAATCAGGACCATGCCTTCATCCCAGGAGTCAGTGAGTAGATGATTTATTTGTTTGTTTGGTCAGTTTGTGGGATGGGTGGAGCGTAGCCTCATCTTCCATCTCAGGCACAGTGCAAACGTCCTCTGAGAGGCTAGCAACCTGAGTCCCCAGGGGTGTACAGGACTTGGCAGTTCCTCCTGCATGTGAAACAGGGGTGTGTGTTGTCCAACCTCTTGCTGGCTTGGAGATCTTGTTGTAAGGGGACATGGGAAATATGTGTAAGGAGTTTATGTGTTAGATTCCAAGCAGAACACTTTGCTTTTTATTTTACTATGGTCTGTGTGTTTATAGGAATTTATTTTTCAAATAAAAAGATTCAACCCTTTTTATTTTACCTTGGTTTATGTGGTATTTGCCTGGGGTCTGATTAGTAAAGTGGTAAATGTGACACATTTAAAACACTGCCATTTCAGTGGCATCTCTTCAGTTATGCAGTCTGTTTCCATTTGTGTCTCAATTTTGCACAAGAATGAAAGGGGCTAAAGTACTGGAGAAATCCCTGCAGTTGTTTTGGCATGACTGATATATCATCTCTGATATATAATAAAATCTTACACAAATTGAATTCCTGTTGTAAGAGCAATTCTCCCTGTATAAACTTGCCTGATCACTATGATCTGCTAGAAAAGCCCTCCTCTGTGTCCCACCGCTGAGAACAGTTCATTATGGGATACCCTGGGGAGGGCTTTTTCTGCTGGAACACTCCTTCTGTGCAATGTCTTCTCCCTTGCAGGCCTATTAGTGCTGACATTGGTATCATTTATTTGCCAAATCAAAATGTATGTATTTATTAAGATGAAGATTGCAGCCTACATAGGTTTTAGTACAATGTTTTTAATGTTTTTATAGCTTGTTTGATTTTACATTTTTCAAATATCATATGTTTTAAAACTGTTTTATACAGATGTGTAATGCAACTTGAGATCTTGCATTATGGGCTAGGGCTAGGCTATAAATGTAGGTAGGTAGGTAGGTAGGTAGGTAGGTAGGTAGAAAGAAAGAAAGAAAGAAAGAAAGAAAGAAAGAAAGAAAGAAAGAAAGAAAGAAAGAAAGAAAGAAAGAAAGAAAGAAAGAAAGAAAGAAAGAAAGAAAGAAAGGGTTGTTGGGAAGCAAGAAGCACTGAGAAACTGATATTGCAAGACTACTTTATCAAGAACACTGCCGCTTTATTTATATATCACTTTAACAAATTGCATTCTTCATCTGGCATGTGCTAAGGACAATGCACAACAATGCACAAAAGTCAACCCCCTCACATACAAAGAACACACGAGCAAAAAATAACTGACTAAAAAAAAATCTGAACCAGTACAACAGCTTTTCAGAACAGAATTAAATTGTAGACCAACAAAATATTTTAAATTAGAAATGGACACGAACAGAAACACAAACCAGAGAAACCATTGAACCAGTCTACAAACCTTTTTTTTTAATCTTGGTGCTTCGTTTTGCTTTCGGGGAGAAAAGGATGTGCCCACCCCACCCCCTTCCCACTGTCCCAGTTGCATGGTCTGCCTTCTACTACCACTGCCACCAGTGACCAGGTGGAAGTCAGATGCATGTGCAGAGGCAAGTGACTGGCTTCCTTGCAAGGGGCTCGGGTGCTGCCTCTGGGCATGGCACCCAGATACTTGAACAGGCAGCAGCAGCATAATGATGGCAATGACAGTGGTACCATGATGGTGGCAGCCTAACAGGTAGGCCCTCCACCTACCAGGCACAAACTGAAAACTGGATCTCAAACTAGTTTGCTTTTCCAGTTTCATCGTGATTGGTTCTCTTATCAACTTGGGCAGTTCTCCCTCTTCCAACCCTTTAATGACAGGAGTTTGATTTTCTGAAAATAAATTTTGTGTTAGAACACTCTTGGAATATCTGCACAACAACCTCAGTGGGACCAACAGGGTACATAACATCAACACTTTATGTCCATCCTGGTGCCTGATTTGGCAATATTACTGGATCTTTCTGTAGTTATAGGTCCCAAAGTATTCCTGGTCAGTATCTCATTTTTTCCTGCCCTGGCTCAGTGGGCTAGAGCATGGAAACTGTCGGCTGAAAAGTCGGCAGCTCGGTGGTTCAAATCCTGGGTGCCATCAGTGGGGTGAACTTCCACTGTTAACCCCAGCTCCTGCCAACCTAGCAGTTCGAAGTGTGTACATGCAAGTAGATAAATAGGTACCACTATAAAAAGCGGGAAGGTAAACAGTGTTCTGTGTGCAGAAATGCATTCAGCCATGCCGGCCACATTGACATGAACTTACACAACACTGGCTCTTTGGCTTGAAAATGGAGATGAGCACCACCCCTAGAGCCAGACACGACTAGCATACATTTGCGAGGGGAACCTTCAATTTTACTTTCTCCCTCTATATAGTCCCACTCCTTCTTCCAGTCCCAGTCCCCCTCCTCCATCACAAACCACTGTTTTTCAGGTTTGTGTCCATCTCTATTTTAAATGTCTAATGCAGAACTTGCTTGACATTATAAAAGAGAAGTTTATCCAACCACTTTCTGGAGGAGATTCCAAAATCTAGGCATTAATTTTTTTAAAAAGCCCTTGCTGTGAGAAGCCAATAATTTATCTACACTGGATGGTGGGATATATAATCCAGAAGGAGGTGGTCCTGCAGATATTCTGGGTGCAATTTGTACCTGGAGTCCAGAAAAGTTGTTCCTGACATTTTGCACTAGGGTTGTGAAGAGTACATCCCATGCATCCCATCATACCAAAACTTCTCACCAATATTTCCTCCTGCACTCACGATATTTCATAGAATCCTAGAGTAAATTCAGTTTAAAACTGTTCTTCATACTGTACCCAATCATATTCTTCCCCATCCATGTGAGGTGCAACCCATCATTTCCCAGGAGTCCATCTTCCAGGAAGTGCAGAAGGGTGTATTGTATTTAAGGATTTTAACTGTTTTTAATTGTCCATTGGTATTTTAATGTTTTAACTGTTTTGTTTATTTATTGTAATTCTGAATTGTAAGCTGCCTAGAGACTTTTGGGTGTTGGGCAGCATATAAGTTGTATGTATGTATGTATGTATGTATGTATGTATGTATGTATGTATAAAAAAACAAACAAACAAACAAACAAACAAACAAACAAACAAATAACAATGCAATCCCTATCACACATAAGATTTGATTAATTAAATAGATTTAGCCTAATGTGTGAATTTATAAAGTTATATTTTCTGAACAAGCCACAGAATTGTGTCTATGAAGTAGACATGGGCATGACCAGAAAAAATTGACGTTTCGAGTTTTCGTTTGTCGGAACGGGTCCGTTTTGGGTTGTTTCGGTTTGTCACAAAATTTTTCAAAAATTTGTCATTTCCGTTTGTTGTTTGTCGTTTCCACCTCGATTTAGCATGATTTGACTTCCCAGAGCATAGGGGCGTCCCGCAATCAGGGCCGGTGCTAGGTGTTTTTGCGCCCTAGGCGGCGGGCGGGGCGGGGATGGGCGAGCAGGCGGGCGGCAGCCGCGGGAGGGCAAGTGGGCAGGCGGCAACGCGGGCTGCAGGCGGGTGGCGGCGTGGGCGGACGGACGAGTGGGCAGTTAGGATATTACTTAGGATAGAGGTTCTGTTCTTGGCTTGCACCCCAAATGTGTGTGTGTGTGCAAGCAAATTGAAGTTGGGAAAATAGAAAATAAATGGTAGTATATAATATATTTTTAAAATAAATCCACACCTCCCACTCCCAGTCGAACCTCCCCCTTTATCCAATATCAGAAAAAAAAATCCTCACAAACTGCCAGAGAAGAAATAAAGAATAAACAGCTATTCCCTTCAGCAAAGCTGCAGGGAATCAAAGAAATTATTTTCTAAATTCAATCCCCTCCCTGCCTGCCTAACTTAAATCCTAAGGCCTCCAGCCTTCCTCCTCAATCTCGATCAGATCACACCAGCACCAGCAGCCAGCCCTCCTCCCTCAACCACATCCATGCACCCGACTGCGATTTCTGGAAGGTGCCTCGGCTTTTTATGCCCTCCAAGACATCCAGAAGTATCAGTCAAAAACCTGGCGATGCCATTGGTGGAATGGTTCAAACAATTTGCATGGTCCCATCCCATGCCCAGCCCAAATGGGCAGGTCTAAAAAAATAAAAAATAAAATAAAATAAAATAAAATCAATACGATGTTTTATTGCTATAAAAAAAACCCACTGGTGCTACTATTAAAATTCAGGCATTTAAAATAAATACATTTCACATGTTTCTGTGGTGATTTGGTGTGTTTTTTGACCACGATTTCAAAAGAAAAATTGCGGTCGCCATTTTGGATCCCCCCCACCGCATGGCATGGCGAGATGACGAGGATTACCCCCCCCCAGCCTGGTGCAAGCAGCCCAGGACAGGAGAAGGGGGGGAAGGCTGGGGACCCCCCAGAAACCACCCCTCTGGTAGGTGGCAAAGCCTCAGGCAGGCATATTTTCTCCTGCTTTTTTGGCCGGGAGTTGGTTTTTTTAAAAAAAAACTTTTAAAAACCTTTTCTGTACTTCGCATTGCGCGATCGCCGCGATGCCACAAACGGAAACGAAAAACCCGACCAAATTTTTCTTTTTTTGGTTTGAGTTCGAGTTTTGACGGCTTAATTATCGTTACCGTTTCTGTTACGTAACGGAAACTATAACCGAAAACGGAAATGACAATTTCGCCAAGTCGTGCCCATGTCTACTATGAAGAGTCTCAGTCATCTAGGTGAGTTTATCTGGAAGCTGAGTTATGGCAACTAGACTTCTTTTTCTGACAGACTGCAACATTTCACTTCTCATCCAAGCAGCTTTGTTAGTCTGAGGGAAGTTGTTGGTGAGCCACAGAATTATATCTAAACAATATCCGAGAGGAAATAATGCACATATATCTGGGTTAAAACTAAAACCAAAAAGCCCTACTAACAATATCAACAAATGCAATTACAAATACAATAGCAATAGGAGAGAAACAATTTCAAAGAAATAAAAGCAAAAGTCTCCTGTTTGTATTCTTGAAGATTTTCACAGATGGGAGCTGATGGCTGTTGTTGGTTTTTCGGGCTGTTTGGTCATGTTTTTCTTCCTGACATTTCACCAGACTTTGTGGCTGGTATCTTCAGAGGGCAGAAGCTCAGGTAGCTAGGAGTTCTCTCTGTGTTCTGGGGTATAGAATGAGTGAGATTGTGGGTTTTTAAAGTTGTAGGAAAGGGGGAGCTTGTCCAATTCAGGAGAATAAGTGTTAGTCATTGTATTGCGATTTGGAGGGATTAAAAAGTTTCACTGCAATAAGGGGTGGCAGATCCATCTCTGTAGTTGATGGGTGTTGTTAGCTGTTCTATTGTATAAAGTGATCACTGGTGCTTATGGCTGGGTGGGAATCATTGATCTTTTGCAGGCTGTATTTTTCAGTACTTGATTTTTAGACTTCTTTTCTGTTGAAGCTGTGTTTGTGTTTGTGGATTTCATTGTCTTCCTTGTGTAGTCTGACATAGTGATTGCTGGTGTTGTCCAGTACCTCTGTGTCATGGAAGAGGATTTCATGTCCAGTTTGTTTCAGGGTGTGTTCAGCCACTGCTGATGTTTCTGATCGTTTTAGTCTGCAGTGTCATTCATGTTTTTGATTCTGGTCTGGATGTTGCACTTTGTGGATCCAATATATAGCTGGGCACAACTACAAGGTATCTGATATACTCCTGCAGTGGTGAGGGGGTTCCTTTTGTCCTTTGCTGACCATAACATTTGATGTATTTTTGTGGAGGGTCTAAATACTGTTTGTAGGATGTGCTTTTTAACATCACACTTAAAGTCCATGACTCCTTTGATGTATGGCAGAAATACTTTGTTTGTTGGGGACTGGTTTTCTTCCTCAGTTTGGTGTCTTTTTTGTTTGATTGCTCTTTTGATTTCCTTCTTGGAATAGCCATTTGCCTGTAGGGCCCAATTTAGGTGGCTGAGTTCAGTGCTGAGGAATTCAGCTTTACAGTGTTGGTTTGTTTGGTCTACCAGTGTTTTGATTATTCCTTTTTTGTCATGGGTGGTGATTGGAGTTTTTGTGTAGGTACCGGTCTGTGTTGGTGGGTTTTCTGTAGAACTTGTGTCCTAACTGGAGGTCCAATTTGTGTATGACCATGGCATCTAAGAATGGAAGTTTTCCCTCCATTTCTTTTCCCATGGTCAATTGTACATTTGGGTGTATATTGTTCAGGTAGTTTAGAAATTCTTCCAGTTTTTCTTCACCGTGGCTCCAAATTACGTATTGGAACCAGACTGTGGATGCCAAGGGTATCATATCCAGAGCTTGTTTTTCGAAATGTTCCATGTAGAAGTTCACTATTACCGGGCTGAGGGGACTCCCCATGGCAACTCCGTCTGTCTGTTTATAGAAGTCATTGTCCCACTGGAAGTAGCTGGTCCTTAGGCAATGTTGGAACAGGGCCTTAATGTATTCTGGGAAGGTCTGCTGGATGAATGTTAAAGTGTCCTTTATTGGTACCTTAGTGAAAAGGGATACTACTACATCAGTCTTTCTCTGGGGTTGAGTTTTAGGGTGCTGATCTTGTCTGTGAAATGTCCTGAGTCCTTGATATGGGATGAGGTCTGTCCAATGTGAGCCTGTAGGAAGGTGGCTAGATGTTTTGCTAATTCATACGTTGAGGAGCCAGTGTGCAAACAATGGGCCTGAGTGGGGTTGAGTCTTTGCGGATTTGGGGAGTCCACATAATCTTGGTGAAAGAGTTTCTGTCTTGCAGATTTGTTGAATAACATTGGGGTAGAGGGAGGAACTCCTGACCAGCATGTTTGCTTGTTTTGTGATTTTGTTGGTGAGCTCCTGCTTTAGTTTTCTGTAGGTGGTGGTGTCTAGAAGTTCTCTGAGTTTTTCCTTGTATTCTTCTGTCTGCATGATTACTCTGGCCTTGCCTTCATCTGTTGGCAGGATGATGATGTCAGGATCCAAATTCAAGGACTAGATGGCGTTTCTCTCCTTTCTTGTTATGTTGCTGTTTGGAGTTTTTGCTTTTCGTAGGATCCTTGTCATTTCACTTCTTATTTCTTCTACTTCTTCTTCTGGAAAACAGTATATTGCTGATTCCACATTGGCAACAATGTCTTCCATCATTAAGAACCCACAACCTCACTCATTCTATACCCCAGAGCACAGAGAGAATTCCTAGCTCCCTGAGCTCCTTGCTCTCTGAAGATGCCGGCCACAGAGTTTAATGAAACACCAGGAAGAAAAACTTCCAGAACATAGCCAAACAGCTTGAAAAACCTACAACTGCTATGTCTTTTTAATGTGGCCAAGCTCTTTTGCAGTTGATGTTCCTGCTGCTGCTTCTCATGTAATTATACTAATGATTCATTGCTCAAAGTTCAGAGGTCATAGGGCAAACCTTTTGATAAACTCTTTCTAGTGTTTGAATGTTAACTTTATTAGCATAATAATGTGAATAATTGATTAATGGCAGGATGTCACTTAAACTAGAGTGATAAGTTTAGGGTGATTTTCTCTATGTCCTAAATTATGCACATATATTCTAGGGGAAATTGATCCCAATACACTGTATCTGTTTGGTGATTCAGAGCCATACTGGCACGAAAAGCATCTTCCTGGCACATTGGGAAGACTGGCTGCTTTGAGGCCACAAAAATATGGGACTAGAAAAAGAAATTACCTTCCTTTGCTGTTCATGAGGGAGAGATTTCCAAGACTATGTGGTCTAATGTACTTGCCACTGGACAATGAGGAAGCAGCACAAAGCAATACTGTGTGGCCAACGTGTAGAATTCAATTGTGCATGTAACCCATCTGTCACTGCTTTGTTGGTAGCAGCCAGAAGGCCAATTTGATGCATAGGAGCTGCTCTTCAGCAAGGCAGGCAATTGAATCTATCCCAGGGAAGGGTTCCCTTATATGAGGGTACTGAACCTATTGGTACATACCTGGGTTATGGGGTGGATGGATGCTGCAGTTCCCCACAGTTGGAGCTAGGGGTCTCTCCCCACCCTACGGGATTTGTGCCTCGAGGTAGAGGTTTCCTACCCAATTTGGCTGTCATCTCCCATGGTTACCCAGCAATACACTGGGATGGGAAGCATCAGATGGTAGGCAGACCACCCAGTGCTGGGATCTGCTCCTTGTGCTGCACCAGTATTATTCTGCTGCAGGCAATTCAAAAGCAAAAGTGTTCCTCTTATATACCGCCCCATAGCATTTCAAGTAGTCTCTGGGCGGTTTACAATTTAATTATGCAAACTACACATTGCACCCCCAGCAAGCTGGGTACTCATTTACTGACTTAGGAAGGGTGTCAGTAATCAACCATGAGCCTGCTGCCTGGGATTGAACCCCAGGTCATGAGCACAGTTTTAACTGCAGTACAGGCATTTAACCACTGTGCCACGAGGTGCAGTGGTTAAATTCATATAATGGTTTTTAAAGATCCATTATCATTTTTGACCAAATGAAACTTTGAAGATCAATGATGCGTATATTTTATTCTGGGGTGTGTGTGAAGGAACCCAGGGCTACTGAGGATACCTTTCTACTAGGTTTTAGGACTAAGGAACAATTTACTTTCTGTATGTTTGGTTGAGCTTCACAAATACACAAATGGGACTGAGGAGGCAACAAATAACCCAAAAGGGGATATTGATGAAAGAACACAGCTTCTGTGAAAAAAAAATGCATGTTTTATATTACGTATAATTAGCAAAAGAAGAGGAAGAAAACTGCCAGTATCATGCTGTCCTTATACAACACATTAAACAGATAGAACTTGAAAGGGGTGCAGAAAAAGCAACTCAAATGATTAGGGAGGAAGTCTTGTTTGAAGAAAAAAATGCATAATATCGGCCATTAGCTTATGGAAAAAGAGGTTAAAAGGGACCTGACAGAGGAATATAAAATTATGTGTAGTCTGGAGAAAGTTAGGGGGGGGGAGAATTCCTCATAATTCTAGAATCCAAGGTGACCCAGTGACTCTGAATGGTGGCAAATTTAGGGCATAATTGCACACAAGTTGTAGCATTTGGTAGTTCCAAACCATGGCACAATGGTTAAATGCCTGTACTGCAGGTAAAACTGTGCTCACAACCTGGGGTTCAATCCCAGGTAGCTGGTTTATGGCTGATTCAGTCTTCCATCCTTCTGAGGTAGGTAAAATGAGTACCCAGCTTGCTGGGGGTGGAGGCAATGTGTAGCCTACATACTCTAATTAAAAACTGTAAACCACCCAGAGACTACATGAAGTGGTATGGGATGGTATATAAGCAGAACACTTTGCTTTCCTTTCCTTTCCTTTCTGGAAGTAGTAAGGGCTGCCAACTTGGATGGCTTTAAAAGGGTATTGGACAAATACTGAGAGCATTTGGTTATGAGTCTGTGCTGTTAAAATGGATACATATTCCTCCTCCTAGCAGTGAGAGCCTTCATTTATCAGCTGCTGAAGAATGCAAGCAAAAGGAAGAGATTACACAAATGACATAAGGAAGGATCATCTTATGGCTTATGTCATAGTTATGTGTGTCCAACTTTGCTACCAACGTGCAGCAACTCTAGGATTTATTTATTTATTTATTTATTTATTTATTTATTTATTTATTTATTTATTTGTAATATCTTACCCCACCTTCCTTCCTTGGAAAAGGACCCAAGGTGGCTTATAATAATGAGGGAGAATATACGGCTCAGAACATTTAAAACATATTCAAGTTAAGAACAGGGAATTAGAAGGGCATTTTAGAACATTAAAAAATAACATTAAAGCTACAAAGAGCACATCAAAGAAAAGATCCATTATGAGGGGTGGGAAGTAAACATGGAAACATGGGTGTCCTTATGAAATCAGTCAATGCAGTCATGTATGTTAATCCATATAAAAGTCACATAGTAGGTAGTCCCTCATTCGGGGAACACTTGCCTGAAAAGGAAGGTCTCTGGAGTTTTATTGTAGGTTCAAATTTCTGCTTCTCCATGGAAACTCTCTTGAAGGTAGCATAGGAAATAGTTTCTTGAACATCTCACATACTCAAAAACCTGTTTGATGTGTGTTTTTATTTAGTTCTGTTGTAAGCTACCCAGAGTGGCCAGATGGGTGGGGTATAAGTCTAATAATGTGATAGTGACCTCCAGAACATCCTGTTGTCCAGAACCCTGTTCAGTTCTTGCAAGCACCATATTGAGAGTTTTGCAAAATGGGGGATAATGGTTTCTGTTGCCTTTCTGGAAAACAGGCTGTAGTTTGTGCCTGGGGCAAGCTGACTTAGAGAAAGGGGGAATTACCCTCTGGCAACTGGAAGGAAGCAACTGCCAGCACCTTATCTAGGTCAGAATGGAAACTTCAAGGCCAGGCTGAGCATACTCATAGGTACTGAGTTAACTAACAGAATGGTTTCAGATGAATAGAGAGAGGAAGGAAGACACTACCCTGTTCTTTGTAAAGGTGCAGGGCAACTCAATGCCTGAGTGGTGCATCTTCTGGAAGGGTCTGGAAACTGAGGACAGAAGGTTTTTTTTTTTAAGTTTAACTTTGTGCTGTCTAAGGAGAATGCTGTGCCCATTTGCTGTCTTATACTAGACTTGCACTTCATGTATGCTCTGAGGCTATGCAAAATGTATGCCAAGATGTACTTAGTATAGGTTAGCTAGCTTTCTTATTTTCTTATGGGATTGTTCTGTGGTTGGTTGCATCTCACTTTTTATTGCTTATTTGCTCTACAATTTTGACTGTTTCTGTAGCTTTTGAAACTATTCTTAAGCCTTGCACTTTTGACTTTCCAGTACTGTTAATATAGAATTTTATTTTGAGATTTGGTGGTACTAATATCATGCTTGCCTTGACCATCTATTGGGAGCCTATGCATTTTGTGCGTATTTTTGGCTTTTCTACCTTGCAGGATTGGCATAAGAGTTAAAGTGCTTAACTTTGTAGCAACTCCCTAGAAGCACTGGCTAGTCTGGTTGGACTAAGGTATTGGGAGAATTTTGAGAAGGAAGATTACCCCAAACCATCAGCACATTCAGCTCTCCAGGACATCATCTGCACTAATAAAGTCAGGGTAGTGTGGCTCAGTGGTTAGCATGGGTTTCTTTGACCTGGGGTAATCTTGACACACAGGACCATTTCAAAGAAATAAAGAGATAGTTACTACATATTACTGGGCTTCAATCATTGTGCAATATATCTCAAAGGCAATTGTTTTCCCAAACCTACTATTTTCAGCTTTAGGAGAACAATTCAGAGTGAACATTATGGGATTGACTTCTGTGAAGATAAATATAGGACTGCATAGTTGAGGATGGTGAACTAAAGTTTAACCACTTGGGTACAGGCAGTTTGTTTATGGTTCTAATATCCTCACATCCTTAATCACCCTCTTATGTATGTCACAAACATGGGGGCTATCCCACAAGATGTCATATTGCTCTGCAAATTATGCCGTTGCTCATAGCAAATACAAATTGTATTATTGTTCTAAAAGAACCCATTTATTCGTCAGCACAACATTTGATAGAGGATAGATTCTTAAAATGTGTCTGAAAAGTATTTTTCTAATCTGTTCTTCCTTCAAACATTTGCCTTATCAGAAAAAGCACAGGTTTTGTAGAACCGATTTCTCAGTTTCAAATATGTTGTCCTGAATAGGCTTGAAGTGGCTGTTTAAAGTACAAATATAAATTTACTCCAACTTATCTTTGGAGAATGTAATTAGGTTTGCAACATATATCCTTTTAGTAAAATAAATAATAACTAGCTTTTACATCTCAAGGACCATAAAAGCAAGACTGCTTTATTTCTCTCTGAATTGTTCTACCAATAAAATGCCACCCATGCAGATGATTGAATGTTGCAGCAAAGTGTTTCTAACAAGTTTTTTTGTTTTCTCTTTGCTATCGCCTTCTTGACTTGTATTATCGGAGACCTCCTAAATTGTTTGCTTTAAGGAACAAAATTGGACAGATGTATCATCTGTCATGGGACTTGAACCCACTGTCATCCTTGGAGAGCACTTCTCTTAATGGATGAAGATGTTACAGCCGTATTCACGATGGCATATTTATCATGGTGCCATAGGGTCCCTTACAAACTGTAGGATTTCAGTGTTTGTTCACAGTGAAGGCACTTAATTAATGACTAGGCCTAATCACAATGTTTTATTATTTACAGGGATACCAGCATGGCTTAGCTCAACTGATAGGCAAACAAACTATCTCCATCCTGCTTTAATTAATAATTCTGAGCCAGGCTCAGAGAGTGGCACTGTCAAGTTGCTCTGCGGTGATTTACAGCACCTCCTCCACTACACGCACCTCTCCTGCATGCAAATGAGCATCCACCTTGGCAGATCTTACCATTTAAAACACAAGCTGTCTGTGCTGGTGGCTGCAATGCCCTTATCTTGAACATGACTTAATGAAGACAAATGTCTGATTTGGCCAAGTTCGTTGGGTCTTTAAGGCAGTTAGTACCTGCAAAGAACAACATTTCAGAAGAATCAGGAGCTAGAAGAGAAGCAAAGAGCAGGCCATTATTTCCTGGTGGTCTCCTCTGTCCCTCATATTAGAATCATCAGCTTCAGTGTCCACATTTCTCTGTTGAAACCCTGGTTATTGTAAAAATAAAGTTAGAAGGAACAAGGATAAGGCATTGAAAGATCAACCACATGAGAAGGGATACAAGGATATAGTGAATGAGGATGACCAGTGGATTTAGAATGCTACATTCAGTACTCTGTTGATACTAAGCAGTCATTAATAGACTCATGTTCCAACTGAACATTTGGAATATTTGAGTATAATTCACAATATTCCAGATGGTGAGAGTCTGTAATATATGGATGAAAAGCTATGGCTACCTAAATGTAAACTAGCCCTTCCTATGAACTATGAAGATTCCTTTTCTTATTTATAGTGATAAATGCAGTAATTTAGCTATGGTTAGTAAAAGCAAATTGGTCCATGCTTTTTATGAGACCATTTTTTTCAGATGGTAATAGGAACTGCTGAGAATAGATCAAAGGAATGAATCATGTACTTCCTGGTGATATATTTGGATGGTGTATTCTGCCCACATTTGCTGAGCAAAATGGCTGAATCAGAAGTCCTCAATCAGAAGTCCATTGTTTAGTGTTTTGAGACTCACTAGAGTAGGAGCATTGAATAAGTAGGGGCTGGGCAAAGCAACTCCTCCACAAGTTCTATTGATTCAGGGAGGGTCACCCAAGTTGTCACTTTAGCTTGGTAAGTCCTAACCTGAGTAGGTCCATTTGAGTCAATGGAATGTATGGTGAAGCTGACTCTGCAAATCCATGCTGATTTGAAACATCTACTCTACAGTGACTTACAACACTACGCAACAAGATTTCTCCTTTAAATTTTAAGTGAATACATAGAGAAGGCACCTGCTCATTTACTCCGGAATAACATTTGGCCTAAAAGAAATGGATGGTGCCTTGAATGTATGACAGTTTTCAATATGAGACGAATGAGACTTCCCTCAGCCCCTCTGATCCTCATCTGCAACAGACTAATTGCTGTTGGAGAGCATCCCAGTTTGTTGTGATTACTAAGTGGGGCATCTAAAAGAATTTCTGCTGTTCAGAAGGTGCAAAAGCATAGCCCCCAGCGGTGGCTACAAGAAAAATTGCTCAGACAAGTGAAAGGTCACCTATTTCTGAATGAAAAGGTGATTAGCCAGTAGGACATAAAAAGGAGCACCTATAACCACAGAAAAAAGTGTCCAAAAGCAAATGTAGGATGACGACCCAAGTAAAAGACAAGAATGCTGGGAGAGGTTGATGGCAGCATGAAAAAAAAAAGGAAGCGTAGACAAAAGGTAGTTTGAGTCAATAAAGATAGTGAGAGTCTTGATATTGTAAGACCTGAACCAAATACAAAAGTGGAATGGGTAATACATTTAGGCTTCTAGAAATTTAACCAAAATGTTGCTGATACTTCAAGGACGAAACCACTTTCCTCAGAGCAGTAACAATAGGTTATAACATGGCAAAAGGTGGATTTGCCAGGAGTTATTTCTTAGATGTAAGGTCCTTGGCAAGATGGGGAAAAAGCCAGGCAGTTTCTTAGTTGAGGATCAGAGCTTGGATGTTCTTAGGCTGCATCTGAAATGAAGGGAGGGAGGTGTTTTAGGCAAATCCATCTTTTGCCATGTTATAACCTATTGGTACTGCTCTGAGGGAGGGGGTTTCACCCTCAAAATATTAACAATGTTTTTGTTAATTTTCTAGTAGCCTAAAGGTATCACCTGGTCCACATTTGTTTTCGGTTTTTGTGATGGCTACATGGCTCCTCAACTTGATTTGCTTCAACAGGTAATACAGAGATACCAGGAATGACCTCCCCATACATGTGAAGGAAGAGGCAAATGGACCATCAATGGAGACATGACAAGATTACATCACTGGGTAATCTCTTTCCTTTTTATTTGATCCAATTGGCTACACACAGTTGACTTTTCCAAAGTTTATCCCAATCCCCAACTTAAAGGCATGGGCTTTCTGCACCACCACCCCCTCCCCCTTTGCTGGCAAGGCAGGGGCCATTGGCCTCAATGAGCCACATTGAGGATAGCTGTGAATGTGTGCACATGAGCCATGGCATGTCTTTGGAAGGACTGGGACAATAAAAACACCCCTCCCTTCATTTCGGATACAGCCTAAGAACATCCAAGCTCCGAGCCTCAGCTAAAAAACTGCCTGGCTTTTTTCCATCTTGCCATGGACTTTATATCTACGAAATAACTCCTGGCAAATCCATCTTTTGCCATGTTATAACCTATTGGTACTGCTCTGAAGATGGGGGTTTCGCCCTTGAAATATTAGCAACGTTTTGGTTAACTTTCTAGTAGCCCAAGGTATCACCTGTTCCATGTTTGTATTTGGTTTCTGTGATGGCTACATGGCTCCTCAACTTGTTTTGCTTCAACTGGAAATGCTGAGACCTGAACAGGACTGTTAATAGTAGAACCTTCTGTAGGTCCCTGTTAAGTTAAAAAAATGATGTGATGGCACATAGCAAGGGCAATTGGTTGGAATGAACATGGGAGTGAACATATGCACAAATCATGTAGATCTGAAATAAGAGTTCTTTGCTCTATTTCCTCCATGCTTTTAGTCATCAACCATCTCTCTTGTTGCCACATAAGCTTTGGCCAGTGGGTCACAGATCTACCCATTCTACCTTGTTATTTATTTATTTATTTATTTATTTTCACATTTATATACCACGCCTATTCCAACATAGGGAATGTGGGAATTCCCTAGCGCTGACAACCAGTTATGATCTAAATCCATCAGCCAGGCTAACCACCATGAGTGGAAATATGAGTGGAAAACACCTTTCACATTTCCTAATGGCAGAACGGACAAAGTGGAGCCTGCAAGTTACATGAATCATGCCAGGGTGCAATTATGGTTTCCCAGTATTCCTGATGCCCACCTATTTGCTTAGACAGTCCCTTTGTGCCCTGTAGGTGGTATGGGAGAATTTTTATCATGGTTATCTCCAGGTGTCTTACCCTTAAACCCCTACATTATATATTTTGAGGGGAAGAGCCATTAGAGGGCAGAAAAGTTTTCCTCCCAACTTAACTAAAAATAATATTAAAAGGGGGAAAAGAATCATACATATATTCTTGGTGTTGGAAGAGCATGTGTCAACCTCTTGGACGCAGGGGAGGCAGCTTCAGGACATCTGGAAATTGTCCACCTTTCCCTATAGAAAATAATAGCTTTACACATCCTGAGATTGGCTACAGGAAATAATACATCTTTCTTTGGATTCTATACATTTCCTAAGCTTCAATGTGTGCTTTTTCCTGGGGAGACCAGGGGTACATTTGTACACACATCTATGTATAAAATTCAAAATATATGCAAGAGTAGACATATGGACACTTGAAAAAGGCTTTCATTAATGGAAAACTGCCAACATTTTACAAATGCAATTAAAATGCATCCAACCCTTTTTGCGTAGGAAGAGAAAACGTCTCCAAAACACCGAAGAAAGCAGGAAAGAAAAAATGGGCATATTTTTACATCCATGGGTAGAAGATGTGGGACAATTTGTTGCCAAGCTAAAAGGCAGCAGATTATTTTTGCGAGAAGCACCTCTAGATCTGTTTGACCCTTCATCACTTAGCCAACCATGGGAAGTTACTGAAGAAATATTTGTAATTTTTATCCATGGTGAGCTTGAAAAAAATTAAAGCCAGTGACTTTCAGTAAGCTCTATAATGTTTACAGAATATTTCAGTGGATGATGTGTTGACAAAAAGAAAAATAGCTTTTTTTAGTGCTTTTTTGTGGGGAGGGGAGAATATTCTTAAGAAAAAGCATAGCTTAAATTAAATGAGCACAGAGAAGGGAATAACATATAGTGGTCCAAAAAACAGGCCATTTTAACTTTCTCCCTTATGGCTCATTTCCTCACTGGCGGGGATAAGTGTGTTATCCCACTGTAACTCATTATGTTTTCTACCTCCCTCTGTTCCTTTGTATTATGACAGTCATTAGTTAGTTCTGTGGCATACTGTTAGACATGAAAATGTATTTGCAGAGTGATTTTTAAATTGCTTGGTTGAAATCCCCCTATTATGTGAGGGAATACAATAAATAGCAATAAAAGGGCCTGTTGTGGAAGTAGAACATGAAGGTTTTAGAAAACTGTTTGGCATATGATACTCTATCAAGATATTTAATATGTGAATTTTAAATTCGGACTAAGGCTCCAAAAACTGTTGGCTGCAAAGTCGGTAGCTCAGCAGTTCAAATCTTGGGTGCCACACAGTGGAGTGAGCTCTTGCTGATAACCCCAGCTCCTACCAACCTAGCAGTTCGAAAGCATATAAATGCAAGTAGATAAATGTGTACCGCTGTAACAAGCGGAAAGGTGAAACAGTGTTTCCTTTCAGCCATGCTGGCCACATGGCCATAGACTTGCACAACACTGGCTCTTCGGCTTGAATATGGAGATGAGCACCGCCCCTAGAGTCGGACACAACTAGCACGCATGTGCAGGGGGAACCTTTACCTTTATATTATTATTTCCTTACTTATTTGCCTTTCGGCAAGACATACCAGCCTGCTTGAGAGAATTTTGAAGTTTTCTTGGCTGTTGAAATCAGAACTTTTGGGTTACAATGTCAGTGGCACAGTGGGAGCTGTAGCAAAGAATAAAAGCATCCACCAGAACAGCAACACCTCAAACTCTGGCTGAAGTACATTCCTGCTGATTACTTGAAATTTACTCCTTGGGAAACTTGATCTTCTAGTGACTCTCCAAGATGGAGTGAAGAAGTTCAGAACTCACCATTTGGGTGGCAGCGCGGGAAGTACGTACCTCAGAGAAATAAAAGGATAGCCACACCATGGTGATTTTAGTCCATTGAAAAAGGTAGTAGTCACCACTGATTGAACTGAATGCCCACAGGAAAGAAAATGGTGGAGATTTGGAGGAGGGTAAATACTTAGTTTGTATACTGTGGTTCAATCACCAATCCAAAGGAAGACTGCAACCAAGAGATCAGAAGACCGAGGCGTTGTAGGAGCAGCAAAGAAGGAACTAAAAATATATAATCCACCATAAGGACATGCCACTGGAGACAAAGGCCAAGATCATTATTGTATTGGATCCATTTACTATGGATGGATGTTAAAGCAGGACAGTAAGAAAATATGACAGGAAAAAAATCTATTCATTTGAAATATGTTTCTGGAAAGGAATCATGGACCATGTATGAAAAGAACTGGATCCTAGAGCAAATCAAGCCTAGGAATAAAAATGACAGAACTGAGACTGTCATACTTTAGATATATCATGGGAAACAAAGATTCACTTAAAGATGCAATCATGTGGGGAAAAGGCAGCAGAAAAAGAGGAAAACCAAATATGTGACAGATTGACTCCCTAAACGGGTGGTTCCCAGCCTTCACAGACATAGCATTAATACCCTTTTCAGTGCCATGCTGCACTCTACTTAGGATAAACAGGACAATCTCTGTGCATGGACATAAATCCAACATCAAGAATGACAACACACACACACACACACACACACACACACACACACACACACACACACACACACACACACACACACACACACAAACCCCTGTTTCATAACATTTGAATCTACCTGGGCACTCTCTGGGTGACTTGAAAGTCACTGTTCTAGGGGAAAAGGACTTCAAAGAAAAATAGCTGAGATAAGGCATCTACAGAAGATGGAGATCCACTTAAAAGGACCAAATGCCAAACCAAGGTTCTTATTACCAAGTGTGAAATGCTACATTGATTCACACGGTTTGTTATTTCTGTCAGCTTTGCTACTGTTACCTTGTAGACTGATGTCTGTGAAGATTCTCAGTCATACAGGTGAGGTTATCCGGAAGCTGAATCATGCCTACTGAACGTCTTTTCTTGTGAGATTCGCTACTTATCCAAGTAGCTTTGTCAGTCTGAGTGAAGTTGGTGTGAGACTTCCAATTTATAGTTCACCAGTACATTTAGAAATGTATAACCTCACAGCAACTTCTCTCAGACTGCTGAAGCTAATTGGATGAGTAGCTCAGTGCTTTGATTTCACAATAAAAGAAGTCCAGTTGCCATTACTCACAAGAAAAGAAGTCTAGTTGCCATTACAGAGGAGGGCAACCAGGTTGGTTGAAGGTCTTGAAGAAATATCTTATGAGGAACGGCTTAGGAAACTGGGAATGTTTAGCCTTTCAAAAAGAAGGCTGAGAGGGGATATGATAGCTATGTCTAAATATTTGAAAGAATGTCATATTGAAGAGGGGACTGGTTTGTTATCCATGGCTTCAGAGACTAGGACTTGGGGCAATGGTTTCAAACGGCAGGAAAAGAGATTCCGATTCCATTTGAACATTAGGAAGAACTTCATGATGGTTAGAGCTGTTCGGCAGTGGAATATGCTGCCACGGAGGGTGGTGGAGTCTCCATCCTTGGAGGTTTTTAAGCAGAGGCTGGATGGCCATCTGTTGGAAATACTGTGATGGGGGTCCTGCATGGCAAGTGGTTGGACTGGATGGCCCTTGAGGTCTCTTCCAACTCAATGATTCTATGATTCTATGACTCAACTTCCAGAGAATTGTCAACCATAAAGTTATGCAGTTATTCTATAGTCATGCTTTTGTTGCAATGTTGTGCTGGCAATGGCAACAGATAGAAAAGTGTAGCTATCAGTCCCACCCTAATTGGGTAGGATCAGGTTTTGGAGAAACACATTCTGTTTCCTATGGAAGTGTTTAAGCAGCATGCAGCCCACTGTGAATGGGGTAGGGTAACAAGTAAGATACAGAATTAAAGAGCAAATCCATGTTCTTGGTCAGTGAGTATTATTCCATTTTGATCCAAAGTAGAAATGGGCATACAACTCAGTTGGGAGGTTCATTCTGTTTCATATGTGCTGCACCCCAGGTGCCACACATTTCCTTATCACACCTCCCCAGCTGGATCACCCACTAGCCAGATAGGGTACACTCCTCTCCTTCTTTTCCTTGGCTCTTTGACCAGCCCTGGCCAGAGGTAATGGCTTTACTGCCCTGCCTCATTGGGTGTTCGTCCACTCAGACAAGGAGACAGCAAGTCCATGTGCCTGCTCCAGACTAGTTGAACAGCCCAAGTGGAGGGAAGGAGTACACTCTGATTGGTGATTGGGTCATGGCTAGGGAAGCAGGGAAAAGGAATGCATGCTACTTATGATGCTGCACGTAGAAACTGGCATGAACCTCTGAAACAAGGATCGGGCCCATCTCTATTCCAGAGAGAACTGATTCAGAGATGTTGGCCGGCTTTCCATAGTGAATCCTAAAGGTTTATGATGCTCATGACTATTTTATTTATTTATATAATGGCTTTTGAAAATACAATTAATTTATGTAAGGCTTCCTTTTCTCAACATTGATAATGTGTTTCTTTGCTTCAAAAAGCAGGAAAATTACCCGGAGGGTGGGAGTGCATGAGTTAAGAATCAATTTAAAGTGAAAAGTTATGGCTGAAGTGAATTCAGACTGCAGACTCTTTTCAGTTAAAACAGGAATGCACCCCTCTTAAACTTCCACAAGGCTTCAGCTATCACATGTGATCTTTGGACTGTAAATATAGGAAGATAGTAACATCATGCGGAGAAGCACAGGCATGAATATTG
This sequence comes from Phrynocephalus forsythii, assembly GCA_029282475.1. Classification (NCBI taxonomy): domain Eukaryota; kingdom Metazoa; phylum Chordata; class Lepidosauria; order Squamata; family Agamidae; genus Phrynocephalus; species Phrynocephalus forsythii. The sequence continues at coordinate 85,458,511 of JAPFRF010000002.1, forward strand.
GATTTCTTCACAGTTTAGAGGCTGTTTTTTCCCCTACTTCATTTGCCAGAATCTCTGAGCCAACACGTCCACTGAATTTCCGAGTTCTCCATTTGCATCACCTTCCATGAACTGTGAAATACTGAGATTTAATCAAAACAAGCTTGTGCCAACACATATTTTCGATGCTAAAGAGAAAGGCAGACCAGTTTTTTTAGATAGAATTTTGGACCTGGAAAACTTAGGTCACACTCTATGAGCCAATTTAAATGTTTTTTTTTTTAAAAACCAAAACCAAAATAACCTACACACACATGCCATAGATATTATTTGTTTAATGTAATGCGAGTCATCTCATCCCATAATCTTTATAGAAACCTCACTTTGTGTATATATATACTAACACCATCACCTGGATGCAAATCAACGCTGGAACAGAATTCCAAGAGTTATGTAACAGCAAGGTGTAAGCCTCCTTCATTTTTTGTCCTGGCTGATGCATCAGCCTGTAAACTTGTGCCAAGGTATTTGATGGCCTATTGGATGAGCTTAGCAAAAGTATCTCTGCCTTATTAAATCTTCCTCTCAGTTCCACTCTCTCAGTTACATTTGTCTACATGTGCGCTTTCTGAAGATATTGACGCAGCCAGGCGAGTTTTGCTGAAGTTAGTTTTGTCCTTCTCATAAATTCTAGTGCTTGCTTCAAGAAATGCTTGCTCATCAGGCTGGCACCTCCCCAACTCCTTTTGCTATTAGAAGAAGAAATATTTCAGGAACTGAGCTGTTCTTCTTCCTTTCAGTTTACACTCATTTGCTCTACAGCGTAATTTGCTAGCTAAGAGCTTGGTCTTGGGACAATTTCTTAAAAATCAGAAAGCTCTTGGTAGATGGCACAGATACGATAACACAGACATCACCTCAAAATGAGGCATGGCCCTTGCTTATCTCCAAAGACACTTCATTCCAGTTCGATGAATGTATAAAGATTTTACTTGTTATTATCTGTGCCTCAGAGTGTGCGAGTGTGCATTTTTCTGGTTAGGACTAGATGCTGGACAAAAGGACAAAAAGCTTTCCATATCCCACAGGTTCACTGTAATTTGTTGCAAAAATGTCTTCAGTGTCTTTTCCTCTTGAGAAGCAAGAACACACACATGCACAGATGATCAGATGCATGCACACACACATGCACACACATGAAGCAAGTAGAAAAAGGAAGATTGATTAATAGCAAAATGCCACCATACCATCTAGTGCCCCAAAATGCAGTAATACCTGGGTTTATGAGTGCCTTGGTTTACGAGTACTTTGCAAGATGAGCAACCATTTCTGATCAATTTTGCCTTGATCAATGAGCAATAACTTGCAATAGGAGCACTGCCGCAGATCACATGATCACAAGTGAGTCAATTGTGGTTCTCTTCCTCCCTCCCTGATGGGCTGTGAGGGATTGTCTGGAAAATTCCATCTCAGGCAAGCCTCAAAAGCATTAAAATATTAAAAACACAGAGTAAAATCCAGTTATTAGTCCCAAGCAGAATAGATTTTGCAGCCAGGTAGTTAAACTATGGTGTAGATGTGGACTTCTAACCAACTTCTTTTGTGAGTTTTGGCATATTGTGTACACAGCATGTGGTCATTGGGGCTCCAGAAGGAATAATCTGAGTTTCCATTATTTCTTATGGGGAAATTTGCTTTGACATAAGAGTGTTTTGGTTTACAAGCATGTTTCTAGAATTGATTATGCTAGTAAAGCAAAGTATTACTGTACTCAAATAAAGCCACAAGAAGTCTAGGTTGGAACAATCTGCACACTGTAGTGAGGGGACACTTTTGTACAAACCTTGGTGTTCTTTTGCAAAATGTCATTTCCGCCAATTTTGAGAACTATACTGAAAGTGTCTGAAGTACTGAAAGTGATGTCATCACCAAAACCTTGAAATCAAGATGTTGATATTTCCTTAACCCCATAACTATTCTAGCTGCAGAATTTTGCACTAGCTGGAGCCTCCACATTAATCACGTAGAGTGCATTGTAGTAGTCTAATTTTGAGACTACATGTGCCTGGACCAACATGGTCCAGGAAGGCATGCAGCTGAGCGATCTGCCTAAGATGAAAATGGGTGGCATGGACTACTGACACCACCTGGGCCTTCATGGAAAGTGTAGGGTCAAATATTACACCCAGACTACGCACCTCATCCTTCACGGAGAGAGACAAACCTCCCCCCAACTGAGGGAGGTTATCAAACCACTAACCAGCTGCACCCCCACCCAGAGGACCTGTCTTGCCCAGGTTCAACCTCAGTCTATTCACCCTCATCCATCCCAGTACAGCATCCAAACAGGCATCAATGGACAAAGTGGCATCCACTGCAGATGGAAAAAGGAGATATAGAGCTGGGTGTCATCAGCATATTGATGACACAAAACCCCATACCTCCTGACGATCTTCCCCAGCAGTCTCTAAAAAGCATAGGAGAGATTACTGACCCTGGTGACACTCCAAAATTAAGAGACCAAGGGGTAGAGACAATCTCTTCCAGCTGCACCGTGGACCCAGTGGCGAAGGGGGCATTCAGGAGTAAGCATGTCGATTGCTCTGGAGGCAGCAGAGTACCAGCTTTCCATCAAGGCATCGACAGGCACACCAACCAGTTCATTGGGAATCCCATGCATGTTCTCCTGAAATTGCAAAGGATCCATAAGCCTGCATGGGCGGATCATCTTAATGGGTCCAGTGTCCCCATGGAGGGGAGGTGCAACTGTAAGGCTGCACCTGTGGTGGTCCGACCATGAAAAGGGGACCGACACAAGGTCGGTAACCATCGGGCCACTCTGTCTCTGCACATTAGAAAACACCAGATATAGAGTATGACCCCCCCACACATGTGTTGGATTGAAGTTGGGATAAGTCCAGGAAGGCCATGGTCTCCAAGAACCTAAGAGCCAGCAAAGTGACCTGCACCACCATGTGGATGTTGAGGTTGTCCAGAATTAGAAGTCTGGGGGACCTCAACAGCACCACAGAGACAAAGGCCGCCAACTCCTGAAGAGAGTATGCTGGGTCGCGGTGAGCTTGGTACACCAGCACAATCCCAATTCCATCCCTATTCCCTATTAAAACTTGGAGGGCCTCCAGGCCTGGTGTCACCAATGACGAGAGTCTAAAAGCCTTCAGAGAGTTCTTAGATACAATGGCTACCCCACTCCACCCCTACCCTCCAGTCGACCCTGGTGCCAAATAGCGTACCTAGGTGGGCAGATGAAGGAGAGGGTAGGACCACACTCCGCACCCACCTAGGTCTCGGTATTGCACACCAGATCTGCCGTGTCATCAAGGATCAAGTCCTGGATGATCTGAGTCTTATTAGCAGCAGACCTGGCATTTAACAGCACCGAGGATAGAGTGGATAGAACAGTAGCTATGAGTTTGGGCTCAGAAGGGGTTGAATCTCCCCTAGCTTCTCCCCTCTTTCCCTCCTTTTTTCCTTTTAAACACCCTTAGGCTAATTGAGACTGCTGTAACAGGTGCTTGTTGTTGTATGTTTGATTTTAGTGTTAACATTAGAGTTCATATTATGCACATGTGAGAACTGGTGTAGTGGCGAAACTCCTAAGTGGTTCAAACCCAGTGGACAGAACCTTGGAAACGCACTGGGTCTGTTTGCGGCAATGGTAAACTATCATTTGAACATCTCACATATTCCACTATAATGTGGACACATGTTGATACAACATAATAAGAGTTAAACCCATGAAAACATTAACTGTCTTCTTCCCAATGACCTTGGCGTTTGATGCCTTACAGTTGTATTGCCATCAGTGACTCATAAGTCTGTCTTAGGCCTGTCTATACATATTTTACTTCCCTGCTATTCCCTCTCTTCTCTTTTTAAAATATATATATTATTAAGTTTCTCATACAAGGGATACACTAAAGGGAAAGAGTTTTTTTTTAAAAAAATAACAACCCAGTTTTACAAATTCTTCAAACCACTGATGTTTTGGACCTTCCCATCATTCGTTACACAATTTACCCATTATTCTTTCATTTATTTATACTAAATACTTCCAAGTCAGTATTCGCTCCATCAAAATTTGTCCATACTTTGAAGTTCCCTCATTTATATCCAAAATCTCTAGAGTTTGAAAGCATGTACCATTAGTTCCTCTTTTTCTTTGTCAGACAGAAAGTCCAGTATGGGTTTCTCCCTCCTCACTTTTTAAAAGACCATCTAGCTTACTGAGGAGTTCAAAAGAACTCAGACGTTTTCATGATGCTGTGAGTTTGCAGTTAATCCTAATGAAGCTGTTGTCCCTCTGTGAATTTTGCATTTTATTTTATTTTATTTAAGCACATGGAGCCTCATTTTAAAAGGCAGGGGGATTCAGAAGCTCTTTTGCCCATGGTTTTATGGCTGACAGATAATGACCAGGGTGTGCTGCCCTTCTGTTCCAGAGTTCCACAGCAACTGCCAGGTGGAAATTTAGCACAATGATGATGGCCGTTTCATTTTTTAAACCAACCTCAATAAGCTTTAATGGAATAATTAATCTTGCAATGGATCTGGCTGTATTTATACAATAGTTGCAAATTAATTAACTTCAGCCAGTTTAACTCTCTGCAGAGATGAAAGGGAGGTGAAAGGGAAGTAGTACCTGCCTTTTTACTTCCCATGAATTCAGAGGAAGGCTATAAGTTCAGAGGTGAGCAACAAGGATGATCAGGGGCTGGAACCCAAGCCTGACTTGGAAAGACTCAAACAATTGGGCATGGTTAGTCTTGAGAAAAAGAGATTGAGAGGAGATATGATAGCAGTTTTCACATACTGCACTTGAAAGACTGTCATACAGAGAAGATGCAGGATCTGTTCTTGATCATCCCAGAGTGCAGTGCACACAATAATGGGCTCAGGTTAAGAGAAGCCATCTTTCAGGAAAATGTCCCCAATTGTTAGAGCAGTAAGGCAATGGAACCAATTACCTCAAGAGGTGGTGAGTGCTCCAGTGAAATTTGGACAACCACCTGGCAGATATCCTGTGATTTGCATTCCTGCATTGAGCAGGGGATTGGACTTGGTGGCCTTATAGGTGCTTTCCAACTCCACTATTCTATAATTGCATGAATGCTTCAGCATTCATGCAAGGCTGGATGAATTAGCTTCTTTCTAGCCCTTTCACAGGTAAACAGGAAGTTCTTGGTAGGAGCATGTGTGTGTGTGAGGCTCTCTGGTCTGTTCTATACCACTTTATCTGTAATGTAGGAAGAAAAATCTTTAGGGAGCAGGCCCCAGATGCCCTGGCATACCAGTAAAGTATACAACACACAGTTCATTGTGGGAAAGGCCAAGACGTGCATTGGTTACAGCAGAAGTCCATGTCTTAGTACAGGAGAATCCAAAGCACTGGAAGGCCTGCCTGCCCCCCCCCCAGTGCCTGTCTCCATTCACTTCACCAGCTGGCAATCCTCTGAAGACCACATAGGTGGATGCCACTCCATGATTCTCTGCCAACTGAGGATGAGGCCAGGCTAATGACTCCCCTATCTGGGCCAGTTGCACCCACCCCTACCTCCCATACAAAGGGATTCCTTTGCCGACTTTTGCCATGCCTTGTTAAGGTTCAAGAATTCCAAAAGTCATGCTACCCAAATCAAAGTCAAAATACATCCATGGTTCTTTCAGGGATTCAGCATCTATGAGCCTAGGAGAGAGCATTGAGCTCTGCAGCATTTGAATTCCTTACTGTGTATTGTTTTTGTACCTGCCGAGAACATATGTAAAAGGCAGAAATGTTTGGTCTTGACCATTTTCCCTCCCAAATGCAAAAAGGGACAAAATAAGGCCAGGGGTCAATCAGGGACAGATTCAACACAAAATGAGCTGGCCTGCAAATATAGTTAGCATGATATATAGATACCTTGTGCAGAGAACTGGAGCCCTGAGGTGGCAGTATTACTGTGCAATCTACACTTGCAGGAGAGCCATGAAAGGGAACAGAGCATCTTCAACATTTGGCTGATTCCCAGTGCTCAATGAATAATGACAGGAAAGTTGGATGGTGTCAGCTTTCATGTGGATGAGAGTAAATAATCTCTCAGAAAGGATATTGTAAATATTATAGAGTAATCTGGGAGAGGGGGGAAGAGAGAGCTCTGATATATTAACATTCCAAAGTACAGCAAATTAATATGGCTATTAAATTCTGTCAAATAAGTTGCAGAATGCAGCAAAAGAAAAAATGCTTTCCCCATTTGCTTGCATCTTTCACACAGAAAGAGTGCTGCTGGGAGGTTAAATAAAGATGTTTGAATACATTCTGTAAGAGGTCTGTATGAACATTCCCCCCCCCAGCACAATTCTTCCAAATTCTGGTTGCACTGCATCATTTCTGTTTTCATTTAACTTTACGTGTTTTCCTGAAATCAAAACAAGGACATTGTTTTTTCCTCTTATGCCCCAAAGCCCAGCCCAAAACAAGAAACCCTTCCAGCTCTGCAGTTCTAACATGATGATGATAGCAAGCCCCCCTGAAATTAACAAGTTTTGTTGATAACAAAACACTACATACAAGGGAAATCCTATGGGTCTAGAACATAAACAGAAACTAGTACAATGGTACCTCTTAAGTCAAATGCCTTGTAAGACAAAACAACGCGTAGGAAGACAAAAATTTCCAGGAAGAGGCACGCTTCTCATGACAAACAATTCTGTATGGGATGCTTCCAGGGGGAAAACCCAGTTATTTTGTCTTTATTCTAGTCTCCTGAATGGATTGACCCATTCCCAATGCATTCCTATGGGAAACCATGTTTTATAAGACAACATTTTCATAAAATGAAGCGACCTATAGCCTCTGGAGTGGATTAATCCATTTTCAATGTATTCCAATGGGAAACCACATTTCGTAAGACAAAATGTTCTTCAATTGACCCGTAAAACAAATTAAATTTAAACCTAAACTTAAATTTGTTTTAAGAGGTACCACTGTATATTGCTTGTGGCCTGTTTTTCTAGGTGTATTTTTAGATCTCAGTCTTACTTTTCAGCATGAATGATCTCAAGACTGGTTTCAGTCTTGATAAACTTTTGAAGAAGTGGATGTGTCCACAAAATGTTACATTAAAATATGAAAGTCTTTAAGGTGCCACATGTTTTGTGTCTTTTGTTTTGTTTTGTTTTTCTTTGATTTTTGCCTGAAGATTTTCACCCAGAGGATCACTGGTCTATGGAACTTGCTGCCAGAAGAAGTCGTGACATCTGTCAGCCTTGACAGCTTTAAGAAAGGATTAGAGAAGTTCATGGAGAACAAAGGTATCAATGGCTATCATTATGGATGCCTAAGGACAACTTCCAGGTTGGAGATATAGGCAGATATCTCTCAATCCCATTTTGCAGGGAATCATAAACAAGTGAAGACATCTGCTTGGGAATACCCTAAAGCAAGTGGTGAGCCAATGTGTGAGACAGAATGCTAGACTGGATGGGCTGTGGCCTGTTCCAGCAAGGGCACTCTTGTATGTATGTATGTATGTATGTATGTATGTATGTATGTATGTATGTATGTATGTATGTATGTATGTATGTATGTATGTATGTATGTATGTATGTATGTACAGCTCCCCCTGCTTAATGCAAGAATTTAGTTCAAACTATATCTGACAAAGGGTTATCTAATTATCCTTGAATGCCTCCAGTGTTGGAGCACTCATCACCTCCTGAGATAACTGATTCCATTGTCTTACTACTCTAGTAGTTACTAAGATTTTCTGAACATTTCTGAACCCATTATTACTTGTTCTGCACTCTGGGATGATCAATAACATATCCTCATATGTATGATAATCTTTCAAGTACAGTATCTGAAACGTGCCTTCATATCTCTCCTTACTGTTCGTTTTTCACTGCGAAACACGACCAGTTTTTTCCAGTCTTTCCTCATAGGATTTGCCTTTCAGTCCCCTTATCATGTTTGTTGTTCTTTTCACAACTTGTTCCAGTTTGTTGCAATCCTTCTTAAAATGAGATGTCAAGAGCTGGAGACAGTACTCAAGATGAGACTTGACCAGTGACAAATAGAGGGGAACTGATACTTCATAGTATTTGGAGTGTATACTTCTTTTAATGCATCCTAAAATTGGATTTACAGATGCCTAGATGCTCTAAGCACATCTGATCTCACCTGATTTCGGAAGCTAAACAGGGTCGGCCCTGGTTAGTACTTGGATGGGAGACCACCAGGGAATACCAGGTGCTGTAGGTTCCTGGAGTAGGAACTGGCAAGCCACTCCAGTATTCCTGCCAAGAAAACTTCATGGACATGGGGTCACGAAGAATCGGTCACAACTGTAATGACACAACACACACACACACACACACACACACACACACACACACAATAGGATTTGCTTTTTTACTTCCCAGCCACATTTTGGGTTCATATTCAGCTTATGATCTACAACAATTCCAAGATCCTTCTTACTCACAGTATTAATGAAACAAGTATACCTCTTTTCTAGCTGTGACATTGGATTCCCCTTCCCATAACTGTAGAATTCCTGTTAAATTCCCTCTTTATCTCTGTTAAATTTCATTCTGTTGTTTCAGCCTACTGCTTAAGCCTATGAAGATATTTTAGATTTTTGTTTCCATCTTCCAGACTACTGACTATTCCACCCAATTTGTGTCATTCTTAAATTTGGTTAAGTATTCCCTGCACCCCTTATCCAAGTCATTAATTAGAATGTTGAAGAACACTGGGACCTTGTAGTACCCCACTTGTTACCGCCTCCCAGTTTGAGAAGGAGTCATTGAGAATCGCTCTCTGAGTATGATTCCATAACCATATACAGTGGATCCTCGTATAACAAATGGTTTTTATAGCATAAAATCTGTACAACATAAAAATTCCGGAGATAGGGGAAATTTGCTTAACAGAATCACCTATGGGGCAAATCTGTACAACATAAAACTGGTCACGATTAGGGATTACTGTGTTTTCAATGCATTCCAATGAGGAATTTGTATAAAGGAAAATTTGCTTAACATAATTTTATTTGGAACAAATTAATTCCCATATACAAGGTACCACTGTATATGTATCCACTTTTCAGTTGACCTATCTAGCCCACACCCAGTTAGTTTGCAGAACAGAATATAATGGGATATTTTGTCAAAGGCTTTGCTGAAGTCAAGATATATGTAATGATTGCAACCTTCCAACTGTCTACTAGGGAGGGTATCCAATCAAAAAGCGAGATTAATCTGGTGCGGTTTGAAAAAAAAATCACATGGGCTACTACTTATCACTTTATTGTTTTCAACATGCTTGCAGAGTAACCACTTTATAATCTGCTCTAGTATTTTTCCACTATTGATTCCAAATGTACATCCCTATGCCTCCACAACTTCTAAATTCCTTGGATTTTATACACTGCCCATACACACCTGCTTCCCTGTGTCCCTCCACCAGGCTGCTTTTTTAGAGTTAATATAAAAAGAGGCTTGGAGGAATTCAATGCAGTGCAATTTCAATTTCATAATTTTAAATTTAACTATATATTTCAAACTATTTATATCCTTGAATACTTTATTTATTTATTTATATATTTATATATTTATATATTTATATTTAGCTGCCTAGATGCCCTAAGCACATCCGATCTCGCCTGATTTCGGAAGCTAAGCAGGGTCGGCCCTGGTTAGTACTTGGATGGGAGACTTCCAAGGAATACCAGGTGCTGTAGGCGCCTGGAGTAGGAACTGGCAAACCACTCCAGTATTCCTGCCAAGAAAACTCCATGGATATGGAGTCACGAAGAGTCGGTCATGACTGTAACGACACAACACACACATATTTATATTTGTATTTTTAGACTGCCAGACTTTCTCGGGGGGAACTCTGTGGGGTTCACACAACACAGGATATCAACACAAAATCCATTAATGAGATATAAATAAAGCATGAAAGATCATGACATAACCATAAAAACCAGTTAAAAAAACCCCAAAAGTATATACTGGTGGTGTGGGGGCAAGATGACACTCAGTCTCCAGTAGTTATTATAAACATTATAATGTATTGTATAAACAATACAATATAATAAACATAACTAAGTCAAGTCAAATCAATAGGCTTGCATTTCTAAATAAAGTGGCCTAGTGGGTGACACCCCCACAAAAAAACCCATTCGCTCCGTACCAGAACTGAGTGTGCAGGGTGCATTTGCCCTGTGATCTCATGATACAAGGTGGGATATAAAAATTCTTAATAAATAGAAATAAGTATAAATTGCAGGAGAGATAAAGCATGCAGAAAGAGGCTTTTTGCCTCTCTCTCTCTTTTTCAGCAGCACATTGGATGGCTAACTTTATTTGCCATCCTCCATGTTGCAAACCTTGCAGTACTTATTCTGGAGCAGACCCTTGGGATCGCTTCTTGTGTTAAAATGAATGGGAAGTACTTTAAGAGCACAGTTGGGTCAATATACATAAGGGTCTCTTTTGGATATGCAAGAATGTTGCCAAACTGCTTTTGAATCACAGCTGAAAAGACAGCATTTCTTTATAAAAATAGTCTTCATTCAAAAAATCATAAAGAAGGAAACCAGAAAAGAGATGGCTGAAGGAGCAGTCAGGTGGTAACAGAGGATGTAAATACAAAATATACATTTGTTTTTTATCACACACACACACACACACACACACACACACACACACACACACACACACACACACACACACACACACACACACACACACACACACACAGAGGACACATATATACACATGCACATGTACACATGTCATTGTGAAAGCAATGGGAAAATTCTATTATATTTAGAAGGTGTTTTTCGTTGGTACATCTTATAACATGTAAGGTTTGTGTCATTAGTTGCATTTTTCTGGGTGAAACTGTCGCCATTTGCTCCCAACTCTAGAGATTAGTTGTGACTGAATGTGTGTGTGTGTGCGCATGCGTGTGCGTGTGTGTGTGTGTGCACTCTATTCTCCAGCTAGAAAACAAAATGCATAGATTAGAAGAAATGGCACATGAAAATGTTTGCAAAAGCCTGAGTATTATAGAAAATTGTGTTTAAAATTACATATTTTTCTGTGCATAGAAAATTGTTCATGGGTTTTCCTGGAAACTATTTTAATATGGAAATAGGTCTGAACAATTTGTGTCTATAAATTTTTTTTGACAAATTGAAACAAAGTCAGTACTACTACTTTTTTTCCAGTTTCATTTTATGTTGTATATTTTACCTTCTACCTTCCACTAGAGCCTATAAGACTTGAGAAGCTCTGTTGTTCATATACAATTGCTAGTATATTACTTTCTTTTTTCATTCATATCAGAGTGTTGTACAATTTAAGATTATGGACATATATGTAATATAAGGAACATTAAAAGCAATATAAATTAGTAAGATAATTAAACTATTTTTGACCAGAATTTTTTGAACTTCAGTAGTGTTTTCTTGGATGCATGGTAAGGCATACATTGCATGCATATAACTGCTGTGTTGAAATTTCTCAGCAGTCACGGAAATTTTGTAATCATTAGAAGGAGCATTGCTTTTTATATATCTCTATAGCCTAAGGTTATGTTTGGATCAATATTCTCCGCCATCTTAATGGAAATCCCTTTTCCTGAGTATAGTTCTAGAAAGAAAGAACAAAATATTCTAGCAGCAATATATGAACAACAGAGCATTTCCGGTCTTACAGACTGTAGTGGAAGGTAGAGGGTGAAATGTACAACAAAAATAAAACTGAAAAAACAAAAAACAAAAAAGAGATCTAAAAATGTGAATGAATTCACGTTCTGCATTTTCTTGATGGCTTATAGCTGACTTTTACTCTGTCTGTCAAGAAACAACTCACCTACACACATAAACTCTGGAGAAAAACAGTCCTCAACTTTATTAACTAATTACAGTGCAGCTAATGTGGCCAACATCGATGAACCCCACTTTTCTACGATGTAGCCTGTTTCCTTAAGAGACTCCCAAGGATGAACTTCTGGGCACCATGTGGATGTAAGCCACTACATGGCACCACTGTCCCCCTCCAGGGGGTGGGAGTGGGTCATAGGCCCCATCCCCTGTGTGGGCAAAGCACTACACCGCCCACACAGTCACAAGTTCAGATCCAGCCAGGCTTTGCAGGCACCACCAGCTGCCTACCAACTGCAGGATCCAATCTAATGCCTTCAAAAACACCTTCCAACAAGCTGTGACAACATGTAAACAACCACAAGAGCACTACAGGATGGGAGGGTTGGGCAAGTCGTCTTCAGCGAGACTGGGGGGTTTCTGGCCCCAGCGCACACCTTTAATTGTGTGCCAGAGGACCACATTGAAAACTCCACCACGTCACGTCCACCGACCAATGCCCCTCCTTTCTGGAAGCTGCCTGGCCAATCTCAGCCTTGCAGCACATCTGGGGCTTAATCCTTCTCTGCCCTTCCATGTGGCAGCTGCCATTACCAGGTCCCCCTCGTCAGCACTCCATTATCAACGTGGGACCCTGGTAATCCAGGTTCCTGTCCTTCTCTAGAAGCTTCCAAGTGTAGGTTCTCTCAGTAAAGTCAGGAAAAAATGAATTTAAATGAATGTAATGCAGATGAACCACAACTGCTATATTGGTGATTCAGGTATCTGAGAGTGGAGTTCAGTTCCCCACCGTGCCTTCTTGACAGGGCTGGACTCAATGATTCACAGGGTTCCATTCAGCTCTGCAGTTCTATGATGATGAGGATGATTGGAGCATCCCTACCAGTTCCAATGAGACCATCACTATTCTCTTCCCAATAATGTTACTAATATACAGCTGGACTAATAGCAATTTGTGCTGTTGATGACCTGCTAGCCATGTCAATTATGTAAGTGGGCTGATCATAGCTGCTGTATTGAAACACTTGCTAGAGAAACCTTTAGCAGCAGCAATCATACTTGCTCACTTGGCTAAGGCACCCCAACTGAATACATTAATAGACTACAGAATGCCACCAAACATTTGGCGATCAGGATTTATGAACTAAAAATGCCTTCACACTATAACATGTTTTATGGGAGGAAAAATAGAGTGTGCAGTCCCTCCAACTAAAGTTGAGAAGAGGCCGTATCTCTGTAAGATTTAGCTCTTTGCAAACACTTCTGAAATTCTTTAAACCACTGAAATCATAAATGATGGCTCCATAGGGGAGTAAAGTCTACAGCTGAGTCCCAGACTGTGTTCCGTTCATATTCCACTGCCATAACAGAAATTTCCAGATCTAACAGGTCCTAAAACTGAAGAAAAACACAGAGATTTCAATTTTCATATTGTAATGTTTGCACAAGTATAATTTCCCTCAAAGAATAAAATAGGAAGAACATCAAAGTGTACTTAATGGGAATAAGCCCATAAAGACCATTTTCATGAGCCTCGTGGATTCAAAAAGAGCAAATGTTAAGGCCTGAATAAAGCAGACCTTGGCTTAAATCCCTGAAGGTCTATAGATCTGTTTATTGTCCATGAGATTTAGTTCCTATCTTCAGAATGGAAATAACTGAAGCTTAAATCACTAGTTTGTTGTGAAGGTGAGAGGGAAGGGGGACCAAAGCATTAACTTAGAGCAGAGCTTATCCACTGACCACTTATGTTTAGCCTGCATAAATAAATTGTAAACCACCCAGAGTTCTTTAAGCACTATGGAGCAGTATATAAGCAGAACACTTTGCTTTTTATGCATTTGTGTATATTCAGGACTGATTTCCAGATAAATTTGAATCTGGGTTGCTGGAGGTAGGGTGGGGAGGTGGATCAGGGTGCATGAAAGATTGGAAGAGTTATGTAATGATTGTCAGCTGTCCAGAGTAAAGCTTGGCACTAAATGGAACACTATACATATGTCTGTTATAAAAAAATTAATAATATAAGTAACATGCTAAGATTGCAACTAGAGATGGGCATGTCCCGAACAGCAAACCAGAAACATCAACATCGACAACTGGTTCATACTTTGGTTTTTTATTTAGTTCAGTGATCTTATTTTGCTGAAGCAAAATGAAATGCCAAGCTTTTTTCCTGCTGGCATTTTGTGTACTTCAGAAAAAGGGAATGCCTGCCCACACCTTCCTGCTCTTCCATCTACCTGCTCCTGCTGACACTGCCTCCCCATGTGCCAGTCTCTGAGGCAGTGACCAGGCTCCAGGTTGCTGCTTGTGAGCATGCACAGTCCCCCAGCTTACCTGCAAGGAACCCAGTTGCTACCTTGGAGTATGGCACCAGGAAGGAGGTGGGGTGGCAGCACACCAGTTGAAGAGGAGCAGGTGGGTTTGGCTTTCCAATTGATTCATGGTGGATCGTAGTTCATGGTTCATGGCTAACCACAAAACATCACAAATCACCATTTTCCAGGTTTGTGCTCATCTCTATTTGCAATCCGAAAAACATGCAAAGATGGGATTATTTACTCTTCTAAACTATATATCCCAGAATCCACAGCCAAAAACGACTACTATGATTTTCCCATCTCTGCCATGGATCTTTCTCCAGCTGGCAGAGAGAGTGAGGGATCTGGGTGTAGTACTAGACCCAGCTTTCTCCTGGGACTCCCAGATAGCTGCCATATCCAAATCAGCCTACTATTAGTTACAGGCAGCCAGATTTGGGTTGTATATAAGGAAAAACGTCCTAACTGTTAGAGCAGTACAGCAATGGAACCAATTACCTCGAGAGGTGGAAAGCTGGAGGCATTCAAGAGAAATGTAGATAATTACCTGACAGATATCCTTTGACTTATATTCTTGCATTGATTGGTTGGACTCATTGACCTTGCAGGCCCATTCCAGCTTTATGATTCCATGGTTCTGTGAGATTTTTGCACCTTATCAGCAAAGCTCATGATGTGGACCACTAACTTCCACTGGCCTCCGGCCAAAAAGAAAGACAGAACAGAAAGATTTTGGTCTGCTTTCAAATACAGAGGATTGCAAGATATTCTCATCCATCTTGCTGTTTCGTGAAAATATCAAGAGGTCAAAAGAACCAATTTCAGTGAGAATAAAGGAGCAGAACATCAATACTTGAGGTGTGGCTATCCGTATTTGTTGCAAAGCTGCTCTCTACCCACACCACTGTGCACAAGGAACCCCTACAGATAAGAGATAAGTTTCTGTTCCCTTACAGCAGGAACTAGTCCTTATCAGCTTGATTTAGATCAGAAAATATCACTATATGTGTGCAGAAGAGGTGGTAAGGGGGAATTATTTGTGACGGCATTGCATATGTGTCCTTATTTGTATTTTAGTTCAGGGTTTGAAGCTCCCTCCACCACCACCACCACCCCAAATTAAATAAATTTGTATTTTAGACCACTTTACAGAATAAGTTTTTGAGGGACAGGAATGTCCAGCTCTTTGGATTAAAGGGACTCTGTAGGATTTTTCTGCAAGCATCTCCTATTCCGGTAGTTCATTGGTGCATGGAATGAAACTTGGGAGTGGGGGAGGGGCTGTGAACTACCTAGTTTGGGTTGTGCTTGTTTTGTTCTTATTGTTGCTTTTGCAATCTGACTCAAACCTTTGCAAAATCCATTGTGTTTGCAATGCTTATCTTAAAAATACAGCCCCAAGGAACCAAAAGAGTGGTACATATACATGGATCCACATGGATGAGTGGGTGGATTTCCTATGTATAATAATAATAATAATAATAATAATAATAATAATAATAATAATAATAACAACAACAACAACAACAACAACAACAACAACTTTACTTTTATGCCGCCTTTCTCCCCAAAGGGACCCAAATGATTGAAAAACCAGTTCATGCTTTGAAAGAGAGAAGAGAGTTGAGTGCGGTATGCAAAGGCATGGTGTATTTCCCGTAATGTTGCAAGAGCAAGCAGTGCTACTAGCATTATGTATCACTGTACTTGATGAGTCTAATTCTTTCATTGCCATTAAAGCAGATGTTAGCATTTCCATCCTCAGAGGCCAAATCAATCTTCCCTGGCTCTGCATAAATATTCCAACAGGGATCCAGATTTCTAACAGTTTCTACTGTATTTGTTTGGAGTGGGTGTAACCATCCTCTTGTGTGTTTCAGTTGAAAATCACAGATTAGTTATGAAGCTGTTTTACATACAAAAGCAACACATATGCTGTAGCTGTGCTGATGTATGTCTGAACTTGTATGTACTTGCTTAGGAATTGAGACATCAGATGGTCCACCTTAGCCTCATATCCCCTTTCCTGCCCTACGTGTCTTCAGGTGGAATGGTAGAGTGAACAGAGTGATGAACTAAAGCTCGGAGATCTTACTCAGCTTTGGAAATTCACTGGGGGAGGGGTGCTGGCAAAACTTGTCTTTAAATATCTCACTGACCTTGTAAACCTTGTTAGACTTGCTATATGTCTGTTCTGATTTGGTGGCACAAAAGACACACAGGTAAGCCAAATATTGGTTTTGATCAGAAGACACCAAACACTCCCATTACTTGGAGCACTGATTTTTTTCAAGGTTTCTGATCATGAGAAGACTGCTGCACACATTCCACATGTATGTGGAACAGAGATGGGCACGACCAGAAAATTTTTTTTTGAGTTGTCGTTTTTCGAGATGGGTCCGTTTCGGCTCGTTTCCATTTTTTGCGAAATTTTTTAAAAAATTGTCATTTCGTCGTGTTGTTTGTCATTACCGCCACCGCGATTTCGCGCAATTTGACGTCCGCGAGTGGCGTCCCACCGGCGCTAGGTGTTTTTGCGCCCCAGGTGGTGGGCGGGGTGGCGGGGGGCATGGGCGGGCGGCGGCAGCAGCAGGGGGGAGGGGCGGGCGTGCGGGCGGCAGGCGCGGGTCCCGCAATGACCCAGAGCAGGCGGAAAACACTTTAAACTGACTTGCTGCACAAGACTGCATCGAATAAAGCAATTGCAATTTTTATTGCAAACAAAGTGGGCAGTGCACCCACAGCAGAGCTGCAGGCAGGGTATGAAAGGACCTTGGCTTGCCACCAAGCAAATGAAATTTTTAAAATAAATCCACACCTCCCCTCCCACTCAAACCTCCCCCCCCTTTGAAGCACTATCAGAAAAGAAATCCTAACAAACTGCAGGAGAATAAAAAAGAATAAACTGCGTTGCTATTCCCAACAGCAGACAGAGAATGAAAGGAATTATTATTATTTCCTAAAAATTCAATTGAATCAATTCCCTCCCTCCCTGCCTAACTGAAATCTAAAGGCTCTGCGAAATCGAAACTAGTCTAGCACAGCAGCCAGCTACACACAGCCCTCTCCCACCCATATCCAACCCTGGACTGCGACTCTTCTGGGAGTGCCTCGCCTTTTTATGCCCTCTTGCACATCCAGAAGTGTCAGTCAAAACCTGGCCATGTGATTGGTAGAATGGGTCCAAAAATTTGCATGGTCCCATCCCATGGCCAGCCCATCATTGCGCAGGTGTAAAAAAATTAAAATAAAATAAAATAAAATCAGTGCGACCTTTTACTGCTATAAAAAACCCACTGCTGCTACTGTAAAAATTCAAGCATTTAAAATAGCTAATTTTCGCATGTTTCTGTGGTGCTTTGGTGGTTTTTTGGACCACGATTTCAAAAAAAATATTGCAGATGCCATTTTGGATCCCCCCGCACTGCATGGCAAATGGAGACGCCGAGGATGCCCTCTCCCAGCCCGGTACCAGCAGCCCAGGACAGGAGGGGGGGAAGGCTGGGGACCCCCCGCCAGAAACCACCCCTCTGGTAGGTGCCCTCAGGCAGGCATATTTTCACCTGCTTTTTTGGCTGGGAATCGGGTTTTTTTATTTTTTAAACTTTTTTTCTGTGCCGCTTGGCATCGCGCGATCGCCGCGCGATGCCAGGAACGACAACGACAAATCAGACCCAATTTTTCTTTTTTCGGTTCGAGTTCGAGTTCTGACAGCTTAATTGTCGTTACCGTTTCCGTTACGTAACGGAAACGATATCCGAAAACGGAAACGACAATTTCGCCAAGTCGTGCCCATGTCTAATGTGGAAGCTTTAGATAGGCCTGCCTGTTCCAGGTAAGAAGGTAAAGAGCAGAGCCATCATAGTAGGGCTGTGGCTACCACATGTGTTCTGTTCCTCTTATACTGCTGTTGTATTTGTTGTTTTGTGCCATCAAGCCACTTGTGACCATATCACTCCCAAAGGTCCTGTCATGTTTTGCAGCCTTGTTGCATCAAATGCATCTCATCCTTGGCCTTCCTTTTACCCCACAATCTTCAACTTTTTCCAGCATTCTTGTGTTTCCCATTGAGTCTTCTTGTTCTTGTTCTTGTTCTTGTTCTTGTTCTTGTTCTTGTTCTTGTTCTTGTTCTTGTTCTTGTTCTTGTTCTCCTCCTCCTGCTCCTCCTCCTCCTCCTCCTCCTCATGTCCCTGAAGTATGACATCCTCTGTTTGTCCCCTCTTTAGGGATAACATTGGAAAGGGAGTTCTGTGTGTTTCAATAAACACTAGATATGGGCACAAAATGAACTTTTAGTTCATTATTCATTTTGCTATCTAATGAAATGAATAACTAACCCCAGAGTGAATTTAGAATGAAATGAGCCGAACTAAAAAAAAATTGGTTCGGTTTATTTTGTTTTGTTAATGGCAGCGATATGTCATACCTGGTGCTGGTCTTCAGTCTTCCTGGCTGCAGGGAAAAGCTGACCAGCCCATGCTACAGCTGTAGCGTGGGCCACATGGTCGGAAGTAAAAAAATAAAACAAAAACAAAAACAAAACAAAACAAAGGCGTGCCGACCTGACCCCAGGGGTGGTCGGGTCAGCACCGTAAAATAAAGAAAAATATTAAAAATAAAATCAGCACTGATTTAGTTGTAGGGACCGCGCGGTCAGCGCTGGAAAAAAAATATTTTTTAAAAGCTGACCAGCCCGCACTACAGGAACCCGGAAGTAGATAATAAAATAAAATAAAATAAAATAAAATAAAATAAAATAAAATAAAGAGCACCAACACAGGCCCAGGGGTGGCTGGCTTGACACCCTGAAATGAAGAACAAAATTTTAAAAAATAAAACCAGTGCCGACTCAGCCCTGGGGGCCACACGATCGGCACTTGGGGGGGGAGCGCTGACCGGGCCCCAGGGGTGGCCGGGTCAGCACCCTAAAATGAAGAAAAAATATTAAAAATAAGTGCACGGACAGCACTTGGGGAAAAAAAGCTGACCGACCTGCGCTACAGCTCTAGCATGGTCCATGAACCCGACAGTAAAAATAAAAATAAAAATAAAAATAAAGGAGCACTGACCCAGCCCCAGGAGTGGCCGGGTCGGCACCCTAAAATGAAGAAAAAATATTAAAAATAAAACCAGCGCCACCCCAGCCCCAGGGGCTGCACAGTCAGTGCTTGGAAAACAAAAACAAACAAACAAAGCCGACCAGCCCACACTACAGCTCTAGCGCAGGCCAGGGAACCAGAAGTAAATAAAATAAAGGAAGTAAAAAAAGTAAATAATAAAATAATAAAATAAAATAAAATAAAAGGATCGCCCCGCCGCTGCTGCCGCCGCTGCCCGGTATGATGATGATGAAATGTATGATGAGGATGAGGATGCTGCCAGTCCAGTTTGTGCAGTTGAAACATATGTGGTTTTTTATTTTTATTTTTTGAATGTTTTTTCCCACTCGTGCACTGTCAAATTGATTAAATTGCATAAAGCGGGAAAAACAAATAATGAATCAACGAATCAATGAAACAATTTTTTTCTACAAAAATTCGTTCAAACCAAACCAAACCCTAAAATGAACTGAACCAAAACAAATTGCCATTTTTTGGTTCATGCCCATCTCTAATAAACACCATAAAGGTAGCCAGGAATTTCTTCAGGTCCTTTTGATAGTGAGAGTCACAAAAAGACTTGCTCCTTTCCTTGCATTTCCTAGGCTGATACTTCACGTCCCTCTTGCTGCAGTTCGCGGCCCCGCTGGAGACTTGTTCGAAGGAACGTAACCTCACGTCCTTGTGGGGTCAATCCGAGTTCACCCTGACCGCGCCCCCTGAACTGCGCTCCAAGCAGGGTGAGAGATTCCTGTCCTGGAGCTCAGGAATCTTTTCAATTCACTTCTCGATCCGTGTTGAAAACCGATTTCAACACGGAGGCAAGTTCACCTCGGCTCGAGGAAGGACATGAAGTAACCACCCTAGTCTTCTCTAGAAGGAGTCTCAGGGGGGAAATCCAAGTAGAATGATGGTCCACTGGATTCGAGGAGTCTGTTTGTACTTCGTTGTGAAGGAAACAGATCTGCACATGCTCAAATGTCCTCTAGATTCACTTGATATATCTCAGAGCTGATTCCTGCCAATGGAGCAAGTTCAAGAGACAAGGCCTCATGAGTCTGGGATCAAACAGTGCAACTCTTTTAATCTGATTTGCAGAGAAATGAACAACTTGCTAAAATCCATTTGCATTGAGTTTACACTAGCCCTGATCCAGTGACCATAAAGTAATATACTATTCATACGATAACATCATTATGCTGTCTACTGATAAGAAAGAAAGAAAGAAAGAAAGAAAGAAAGAAAGAAAGAAAGAAAGAAAGAAAGAAAGAAAGAAAGAAAGAAAGAAAGAAAGAAAGAAAGAAAGAAAGGACTGTTTAACAACAGGGACATTTTAATTTAATTTATTTTATTTTACCCCACCTTTCTCCTTGGAAAAGGACCCAAGGTGGCTTACAGTAATGAGAGACAATATACAGTCCAGTACAATTAAGACATATTCAAGTACTGAGAACAGGGAATTGAGGGTCCTCTTACAGCATTAAAAGTCAATATTACAATAAAAGCTACAAGAGAACGTGAACAGTTAAAGAGACAGTAAAAATTCCATGTAAAAGGTATGAGTGATGGAAACTAACATTGAATAGCAACAGAGACTAGTTGCCAGCTATTTTGATTTCTTCATTTTATTTATTCAGCAACATATATCATAGTGTTTGAGAAGAACTGTGGAAGGGGACAAGACTTTACACTCAGAATGAAACAAGGATTCTGTCCCCACAAATCCAGTCCTCATTAATTAATTATTTAATTCTTGTGTATTAATCATTAATTATTAATTTACTAATTATTTATCTGCTGTATTATTAATTATTAATTTGCTAATTATCTCACCCATTTTAATTAACTAATTAATGAATTGAGTACACTTATATAGCCTTCTTTTCTCTCTTGGAAGGCCCAAGATGGCTTAACTTTAAATCTTTTGGATTGGAAACACAGTCCAAGATGCATTGCTTTCACTATAACTTAGCTGCATTTTCCCTCTGTGTCTCATCACACTCACTATGTAATCTCTGATTGTCTGGGATCAATGACAGATGAAGAGATCAGAGCAGAAACAATTCTAACATGGTAGAGGCCCAAGGAAAAAGTAGGAAGGAAGAAAGGTAAAAGGAAAATTAAGGGAATACTGTATTTCAGGTATTTGAGAGGAAGATTGTTAACACTGAAATTGATCACAGATGAACATTTGGTGTTCTGCAGATTGAAACAGAATAGATCTCTCTGTTTTCTTCAAAGGTAAGCAAGTACAAAGGCAATCTGGACAATCTTTCTGAGGAATAAAAATGCAAACTCCATTTTTAAGTCAATGCATGAACTATGCAGTCAGTTTCAAATACTATTTCAGTATGGCAGTTAATCTGGTGGTGTAGCCCCTGACCCTATTCTTTGTATCACTGCCAGGAATCAAAACCTGCAAGTACAAAGTAATAAAAAGGAACACAGTGAATCTGAGAGTGTGTAGAGTTCTCCCCCCCCTTCATAATTTGTGTTTAGCAGAATGGAAAGGTGGTAGAGGTGTGATTAGTTTTTATTAATATAAAAGAAAGTTGGTTCAGAAATTTCTTTTTTGGCTAGCAGCTGGTGAGCAGGGATGAACAGAAACACTACGAAAAGATTGTGAAAGGAAAAATGTACAGTATGTGTATTGTGTATTGTGGTTTCTCTCTCTCTCTCTCTCTCTCTCTCTCTCTCTCTCTCTCTCTCTCTGTGTGTGTGTGTGTGTGTGTGTGTGTGTGTGTGTGTGTGTGTGTGTGTGTGTGTGATGCTGATTTAATTACTTAGTCTTCAAAGTTAGGCTGCAGCTACACTGGCAATAGTATGGGATTTGCTGCAGAAGCAGAATGGATGAATTTGTACTCTTTAAAAACTGAGCATATGGCACAAAGGCCAATGTGAATCAGCCAACCCTTTTTGCTTCTAATGCAGAGCGTTTTCTCTCCCTGCCTCTTGTGGCTTCTGCTTTTTAAAAACTGGAGAAATTTGAACAATGTCTCCCTAATAGAGATGGAAACAAAAAAGTTCCGTTATTCGTTATTCATTTCGTTACGTAACAAAATGAATAATGAAAATTGTGATGAAATTGGAACGAACCGAACTAAACCACGAAAATTAGGTTCAGTTATGTTTTGTTTTCATTAATGGTGACGCGTAATGAAATGAGATGTTTTTAATGTTAAAAAACGTTCTGAATATTTGTAAAAACCCAGCGATAATTATTTATTCTGCCTGATAATACCTATCAGGAGGGTTGGGGTCCTTAAAACATGCATTTATGTCATTTCTCAGATCGCTGTATTTTTTTTTCCTTTAAGGGAAGCCACACACAAAGTTTAGTGCTAGATTGCCTTATCACTGTATTGATTAATTAATTTATCTAGATTCACCATTGCACAGACAAAAAGAGATAAAAATGAAATAGAAACAACTATATACGTTTTTGCATGTTATTGAGAAATTTTGAATACTGTTCTTTTCCCCTCATGCATTGCAATATTTTCAACAGCCCACTAGCTTTAAAATGAACCATAAAAGGAAAGAAAGGGATTTCCAGAGGGTGGGGTCAAAGGAAATGGGACTGGTGGCTGTGGCACAGATCAAATAGCATCCGATTGAGGGGCCAGCATGAACATTGACACCAAAACAGTCTTCAGTCTCTGCAGTCTCCATGGTAATCTAATATAGAAGCATCAAACAGGCTGTGAATCAAGCCACAGCAAAGGTATAGTCTAGTATGGGAGATTCAATTGCAGCCTTCTAGCCCATCAAGTCCTATGAGTCACTGCCCCTTGCTTGGTGTCTAGAAACATTGAAGAGGCCTCTCCCATTTCCTTCCCAGGTCAGAATGAATTACAATGGTGTGGAATAGAGATGGGGATTAATTAAAAAAACTTGAAAGACTACTACCAACAGAATGTCCTAGAATGACATTCAGTAGAGGACACTGTGGGAGAAGCAGAATGGAGAAAAGGAAAACCAAGACTTTTGTCAGGTTTCCTTGACATGAAGGGAAGGATTTTTGGATTCACTGGAACAAAGCTGTGCTACTGCTATTGTTAATGATGAAATGGACCTCTGAAAATGGCCATAGGATGGAAGATGCACAAGCATTTTGTAAGGTAAAGCAAAGCAAGCGAACCTCCTTCTCAAAAAACAAACCAAAACAAACCAACTTTCTTCTCCTCCCCCAAAAAGCAACAAAAACAACTCCATTTTCATTTTTTGGAAGCTGGCTGAGCTACTTTCAGCACAGTTGTATGTTTAAACCATGCTTCTCACTGATCATTCAATATTAATTTTTAGTTATGTTTTAATCCTGTTTCTCCCCCAGTTAGGTCAAAAAAGCATACGTACATGCCTTTCCTCTTTCTCACTTTAAAATTATAAAGACCATGTAAGTCAGATCAGGCCAAGAGACTGAATGTTCCAACATCACCAAGTGAATGTATGGATGAGTAGCGGATTTGAACACATGTCTCAAAAGTCCTAATCCATCACTCTAATTCTGGCATGCCCAAAGTCAGGCCTAGGGGCCCAATGTGGCCCATTTTCAAATTTTGAGTGGCCTGCAACCTTTTCTCCCCGCTGGCTCAGCCTGTCACGCATCCCCACCAGCTGGCCTCTCCCCATACTGGATGGAGGCATCAGCTTACAGTTTTATGGTTTGCCTGCCCTTCCTGCCTCTGTCTGTCCCCCCAGCCACCTGCCCAGCCTACCTGCCCCCGGCTCCATTGCTGCAGCATTCTCCCTGCCTCCTTGCATGTCCTTGCCCAAAGTTGGCCTGAGGCCCAAATGCAGCTGAATGTATGGCCCCCACACATTTTCACATCACCAAATCAGGCCCTTTTTGCAAAAAGTTTGGACACCCCTGCTCTAATTACTGTACCACAGTCCCTCGTGGTGGATCCTATCATTCTGTGCCAGGCTTTCCAAAAACCAGCCAACAAACACCCCCCTTTCTTAACATCCAGGCTGCTTTTCAGTTTAAGCAGTAACAACAGCAGCCTGACTGTAAGAATACATGAAAATGCAGCCCTTCTCCTTCAGCCACCTCCCATTATCTGAGTCCCATTCAAAATTATTTCCTTCACTTATTCATATCTAAGAAATTCTTCTGTTCAGACACCAGAGAAAAGCAAATGGGAGTCTAAGTAATGTCTGTCAGGTAAAGCTGTCTTAAGGAAGTACACCTGTGAGGAACAATTGGTACACTGGTGGGATTTAGGCAGCTAATTAACTTCACACCGACTTCATAATATCAGATATAAACATAATATACAGACTGCTCACTTTGGATCTCTCTCCTATCATTTAGGAATATCTGACAGACATTGTTTCATTTTGCTAGCTTGCATAGAAGTGGTGCCTTTTAGATATCAGCACCAGGCATGGCATCATGCCAGTCACCCAGCATTTACCTTAGCACCTCACAGTCATAATTAGATTCCGTCAAAGTCACCTGTATTTAGGCTGATAGTGCTGTCTGCGTTATCTCAATTATCTTTTGTCGTCAAGCCAATTCTGACTTACAGCAACCCTCCCAGCACTTTCTAAATGCACAGTTCTTAAACTGGTTTGGTAATTCTGGTGGAACTCTGTGACCATGCAGCTTGTGGCAGGATTCAAAACCCATCAGCAACACATGTTCCACCTAAGTTCGGATGGATGAACTTCTGAGAAGCACAGAAGGGTTCAGAGTGGGTTGGAGTGGCGGCTTTCTGAGGCGGGCACCCCAGTCCCAGTGAACTCTACTAGCACTAGTTTAGTGTTCTCCTTACAACCCAGCTTTTTCTGACATGAAGTAGTTCAATATTTCTTTTCATTTATGAAGACTACCTTACCTTTCTTCATCAGTCAAGTGTGATTTAACTGTACTTCTTTAATACACTGAGATAAATTTGATGTCTATAATAAAAATTATGAAGGCTTTGGAAGTCAGATTTGAACTTGGTGGATCTTTAGCTATCCATGGCTGAATAAAAGAGAAAGGAACAACCTAAGCTCCCAAAGGAGATCATGAGAGTAGCAGAGGAAACTATACCTGGACTACTGTGTCCAGTTCTGTGCACCTCAATTTAAAAAGGATGTTGACAATCTTGAGTGGGTCCAGAGGAGGTTGAGCAGGATGGTTAAAGGCCTGGAAGAAATGTCTTATGAGGAGCGGCTTAGGGAGCTGGGAATGTTCACCTTTTCAAAAAGAAGGCTTAGAGGGGATATGATAGCTATGTTTAAATATTTGAAAGGATGTCATATTGAATAGGAGACTGGCTTGTTTTCCATGGCTCTCAGAGATTAGGACTCAGAGCAATGGTTTCAAATTACAGGAAAAAAGATTCTATTTGAACATTAGGAAGAACTTCCTCATGGTTAGAGCTGTTCAGCAGTGGAATATGCTGCCACGGAGAGTGGTGGAATCTACTTCTTTGGAAGTTTTTAAGCAAAGACTGGATGGACATCTGTCAGGAGTACTGTGACGGCGGTTCCTGCATGGCAGGGGTTGGACTATATAGCTCTTGAGGTCCCTTCCAACTCTATGATTCTATGATTGTATAATTTCCCCCCATCAAATGCACTTGCACTCAGGGCATTCTCTGAAATTCTTAAGGGGTTGAAAGGCTCAAATGATGAAATTAACCCTTCAAATATGCTGAACCCAAACTGTATAACCAACATTTTGAATTGGGCCCAGAAACAAACAGGTAACCAGATTGACAGCTCCATTTTGAATCAGCGGAAGCTTCCAAGCCATTTTCAAACACAGCCCCATGTACTGCACATTAGAATAATCCAAATGGGAGTTTCAATTTTCCGGTCCATTACTGATACTAGGCATTGATCTAGAACTGAAATGGAATTAGATGGAAAGTAG
This sequence comes from Phrynocephalus forsythii, assembly GCA_029282475.1. NCBI lineage: Eukaryota > Metazoa > Chordata > Lepidosauria > Squamata > Agamidae > Phrynocephalus > Phrynocephalus forsythii. The sequence continues at coordinate 85,484,687 of JAPFRF010000002.1, forward strand.
AGATAGAGTTGGTTATCAATAGCATATTGGTGACACCAAACACCATAACTCTAGGTAACCTCTCCTGATGGTTTTCTGGCTTAGGCACACAGCCTGTAGAGCCAATGATCCCTCCAATTATCTGTCCTACTGCACAGGAGTCTACCTTCATGGAAGCAGGGATGGGCGGGGCTTTATTCAAAATGGAAAGAAAACAAATCAGCTTCCAGCTGCCTGTTCCAAGCCCTGATGGAGCTCTGGGCAAGTGCACACACATTCAGCTTAGAGGAACCTTTCACCAATGCACAAAGTTAAACCAAGGAAAGTGCAGTTCTAAGTAACTCCAGGTGTCCCTAGGCTAGTGAGGGTGGATTCTGTTCATGTTCAGTTAGCCGTGTTAATTTAGCTGGTCTTTGACTAATTAGGATTGTTTGGGGCCACTTAGGACTGTGCAGTTTCACCTTCTTCATATCTCCCCACACCCAGGGGGATGTCAAAGTGGATAATTTTCAAATGATGTAGTGATATACAAGTTTGCTAAAGGTTTGCTCTATCAAAGGGAAAGCAAATTTACATTATTTCAGAGGGAAAATTTACAATGAAGATTTCATCTTACTATGGCTGACTGCTGAGCATAATTTACCTAAATGGCCATAAGCTGCTATTGAGGTTTAAACGGCTAAGTGCTCAGATAATTTTTGCACTACATTTTTTGTGTGGCTGGTGATGGTAATGAAATAGATAAAAAAGAGGAAGCAAAGATAAGGATAATGCTCAGAGTTTTAAAGAACCCCCCCCCCCAAGGCAGTCTGCAACACATTAATAGTATTGTTCCTGGTTTGCTAGGGTTAAAGCAATTGCCTTGTTACAAAATTTTGGGAAGAATAAATTATAGTCAGTTTTCTTCGTGTAAGGACAGAAATAATAAAGAAAGCTGATCCTAGTTATATTTGGGGGAATAAAGAAAACTAATAAAGAAAATTCAATGGGCTCTTCCAGATATTTGTACCTCTTTAAGTTCCACATTAAACCTTTATCTTAAAAAGATGCAAGAGCCAGATTATGTTCCTCTTCTCTTGGTATCTCTAAGTATAAATAGGGTTTTTCTCCCTAAGTTCCTTTACCTTTTGTTCCTCCCAAACCTTTTTAATTTATATTATTCCATTTTGTCGAATTTTCAACATTTTTTTAAAAAAGAAAGTAAGCTGGGCAAGGGAGCGAACATCTTGTTAATTTTCTTACCATTCACGAGGAACTCTACCTCCCTTCAAAAGGATCTTAACTTCATAAATGTATAGCTCAGATGTCTGAAGCCTAAACTTCACCAAATTTTGAGCAATTGTAGAGCCAGGACAAACTCCACTGTAAATATGGTTTCTCTGCCTGACTCGGACGTCCAAAACTAACAATTTAAAATCAATTTTTAATTTATTTTTAAAAATTAGTGTCCATTTCTAATCAACTTTCTATGCTGACTAACAGCAACTTTCTAGGTCATCAGGGAGCATCTACATGTGAACTATGCACTCTGTCTTTAAGCTATAGCCCCTCCCTTATCAATGTCTACTTAGTTATAGATGACTTCATAGAACTCCAGGTTCAGAACTTTAATATCACCAAGGTGAACTATAAAATGGAGGACTCACGACTAACTTTCCTCAGTTTGACAAAGCTGTTTGGATGAGTAGTGAAATGTTTCAGTCTTTCAAGGAAAGAAGTCCAGTTGCCATGACTCAACTTCCAGATAACATATTCCATTGTTTACCATAGATGAGATAGTAAAGGGTTAATACCAGAATAAAACCAAATAATCAATCATAAGTTGACTGTAAATTCATCTAGCAGTTATCTCATATGGAATGTCTTCCATAGATGGAAACTGGCAAACACAATGGCTTTGTGTGTGTGTGTGTGTGTGTGTGTGTGTGTGTGTGTGTGTGTGTGTGTGTGTGTGTGTGTGTGTGTGTGTGTGTGTGTGTGCCTACAGCTTTTTCCTGATCACTATAATAAGGCTTTCAATGCTTTTTTATTCCTTTTTGGATTTTTATCCACAGAAACACTTAGATAAATAAAGCTTGTTGAACTAGTCAAACTGATGTTGTGGATATGATTTTGTGCAATGGACCTAAACATGAGTAAAACAAGTATTGAAAAAACATACATTGATACCCAAATGAACACTGAAATGATGGATTTACACAATGCGTAGCCTGCTTAATTACTTGTAAACTGCCTAGAGAATGCTTTAAGTGCTGCAGGTGGTATATGAGCAGAACATTTTGCTTTTTTGGTTTTGGATTAGCAGGATTATCTGATTTCACACTTAAATGTACCCTTTCTGGGGTAAATGTTGGCTACGATGGACCATGAGAGACTCAAACTATCAAAAACATGTATTATATAATGATCTGAGGTCATTGTGTGAGTGTCATACATTTGACTCTGACATCCTGTCTGTCAGATACTGGCTATTAGAGCGTTTTAGGTCAAAACCAGCACCTTGAATTGAGTTCCGTAGCAAAATGGAAACCAATAGAGTTGGTTCATCTCTGATGTTGATTGTGCTATGCCAGCATAAAAATAGAATATGATTTTGGTCAAAGTCTCTAAAGGATACACCAGGTGGCCATCTGGCTGCAGTAGTCACCTGCCAGATCACACTTCATATATTGCAGTCCCAGTATATCATGGATTTACCAGGACGACAGGCACAGGCAGGTGGCAGGTCAGTGGCCAGGTGGTGCTGGGCCCAGGTCAAGCTCCAAAGGCCCAGCACAGGCCCGCTGTGTGGCCTGGAAGTCACTTCTGGTCTGCCAGAAGTCACTTTCAGTCTGGCAGAAGCCATTTCTGGTCCCTGTAAAGCAGACATGCCCAAACTTCAGCCCTCCTGATGTTTTAGACCACAACTCCCAGAATTCTAAGCTTAGATTGCCAATGGCAAAGGACTTTGGGAGTTGCTGTCCAAACATATGGAGCGCCAAAGTTTGGGCATGCCTGCTGTAAAGGCTTTAGAGGCCCAGCACGGGCCTTGGAAGTCACTTTTGGTCTGCCAGAAGTCACTTCTGGTTATCCAAAAGTTACTTCTGGTTCACTGAAAGCCACTTCTGATCCCTATACATGCCTGGGAAGCCTGCTGGAAGCCTGTTCTGAGCAGCACCAGGCCTGGGGTGAGTACAGGAGGCCACACACAGGCCTGCCAATCCCATCCTGACCAGCAGATAAAGGTGTCTGCATATCGTGGATTTTCCTTTGTCGTGGGTGTAATGAGAACCTAACCCGCATGATAAACAGGGGACTATTGTCCCTCATGTCCCACCAGCTGCAGCCTCTGACATATGATTAGAAACAACAATTGCCATTGAAGTGGGGAGAACTTCCGTGCTTAACTTTGGCTAATGTGTTATTTCGTGTTGCAAATGTGATAAAATGAGATCACCCTAAGCAGTAATGAAAAGGGGGGGGGGATCCAATGATTAGTTTTAAATATGTACTGTTTAAAAATGACATGCTGAAATCTATCTCACATTAATGTAAATCATATTGAACAGAAAATACCTAATTATTTTTGCAAAATAACGAATATATATGTAAATGCTTTAATCTTTCAATAATAACATGTCTGGACAGGGTCATTAAAGTAGGAAAAGCACAGTGAGCACAGAAGTTTAATACTTGTAAATGTTGAAAGATTTGATCTATCTTCCTGCTAATTGAAGAATTAATTATAGGTTAGATTTTTGTCTTGGTCATATACTTTGTGCATGGTGTCATTATTTATGCATTTGAAACACGCTTCTACCAAACTGAGACTTCTAACTCCACAAGTGTTACTCTATGGGGGATGTGGCTGGAAAATGTGTAAGGGCGAAGGACAATTCGAGAAAGAACAATTTACATTTTAAAAGCTTTTTGTAAAAAAAAAAAGTTTCTTCTTCCCACATTCACCATAATATGATTAGTCATTTTCTGTCTGTCTCTCTGTGTCTGTATGTCTATATAGGCATGTTTTTTTCCCCTACAGTGTTTACATTGTGGAGATAGTTCTTGCATGACTTCTTATTAAAGGTTGTTGCAGTTCTCTTGTTTCTACATAAGATCTTCTAAAGCTTTATATATATATTTTACTTTTTAAATCACTATTGTTACCAAATTTGATGCGCTGAGCAGGGATGCAAATAGATGTGACAGTAAGGCTCTCTACAGCATTGTTCAAGAACTGTCAGGAGCATGGAGAAAATAGTAACATTCCCGTCTAGAATAAGAGTGGGAAGATCCTGCTCAGCCAAGAAGAACATGAGGCACATTGGGTCGAGCTTTTCCAAGAAACATTACACCAACCTGCCCCAGCTGCAACATATGACTTCAATACAAACACTCCCATGGATATGTTGGTCATTAACATGGAGACAATTACAGCTGATGAAACATGCAGTGCATTGCAAACTTTGAAAAACAACAAAGCCTCAGGTCTGGATGAAATTGCACCAGAAATCTTGAAACAAGGAGGACAAGTAGCAGTGAAGATGCTAACAAAGATGTTCAATGAATATTGGCGGAACAAATGTGTTCCCACTGAGTGGAGAAATGGTATGATTGTTAGACTACCAAAAAAGGTGATGCTGCTGATTGTAACAATTGGTGGGGCATCACATTGCTCTTAGTGCCAGGCAAGGTCTTCTGTATCATCCTCCATCATGTACAAGATGCAGTACACAAACTATTGAGAGAAGAACAAACTGATATTCACACTCCAGGACATTGTAGAGCAACATATTGAGTTCCAAACCTCACTGCTTATCAACTTCATTGACTTTAGAAAAGCATTCGATAGTGTCCATAGAGATTCGCTGAGGACGATTATGAAGTACCTGAACAATTTATTTTTCAGAATGTGTATTTAAATTCCAGCTGCTGCATTAAAAAATAAAGGGGATCTACCAATTTCTTTAAAATTGAAACCAATGTGAGGCAGAGATTCATTATTTTCCCATTTGTACTCCTCTTGGCTATCATGAGAAAGGCAATGGGCAACCCCACTGCAGGCATTCCATGGAAGGAAGATTCCTGGGTCATGGACCTTGACATCGCAGATGACACTGCACTCTTCTCAGGAACAAAACCAGGCCTGCAAAGTAAGATAACCAGCCTGCAAATTGAGGCAGAAAAGTGGGACTGCATGTAAACGTAGAAAATACAAAGACCATGAATGTTCAGCGATGAATAAAGATGAATATTGCAGTTGGACAGAAACCCATTGAGGAGATCAATCAGTTCAGTTATCTTGGTAGCATTATATCCAATGCTGGAGACAGAGAATAGATTTAGAATGCAGGCTTGGCGTAGCATTGGTATGTTCCAATGCTTCTGCCAAATTTGGTCTTCACCATTCATCTCTGTTGCACTCAGGATTCCCCTGTACACCAGTATTATTCCAACTGTGCTGTATAGAGATGGGCACGAACCGAAAAAATGGCAATTCATTTCATTTTGTTTCATTTAAGGTTTCAGTTTGGTTTGTTTCATTTTTAATGAATTTTTTGAAAAAAATTGTTTCATTGGTTTGTTAATTCGTTATTCATTTTTACCCACTTTGCGCGATTTAAAGCATTTGACCATGCACGGGCGTCTCAAAAAATTAAAGAAAAAAAGAGAAAGAGAGAGGGGAGAAAGGGAACAAAGTAAGCCTAATCCTGAGTGTATACCTGCATGCATAACCCCATTTCCCCCTTGCACATTAAAAAATAAATTTTAAAAATAAAAATAAAATTAAAGAAAGAACAGTACACTCAAATCAACCCTAATAATATGAAAAAGGTTAGGGAACATATTTGCCTCTCCCTGCCTCTTTAAGCATCCAAACAAAAACAAAAAGCGATCTGAGAAAACACATAAATAGACATTTTAAGCACTCCTCATCCCCCCCCCCGGCTAGGTATTATCAGGCAGAAAAAATATTTTTCTCTGGGTTTTTAAGTATATTCATGATGTTTTAATTCCTTAAAAATGCCATTCTGCACAGATTCGCCACGATTAACAAAAGTATGCAGCAGCCATTTTTTGCCTTAAAAATCTCTTTAAAAACACATTTTTAGATGTTTTAAATCACTGACATCAACCTAATAGCCATAATCAGGCATTAAGATTTTTATGATATTTTTCAAGTGTTTCTCATCCTTTTAAAGCATTTAAAAACAGCTAATTTCTTCATGTGCTGCCATTAACGAAACGGAACGTAATGAACCATTTTTCCCAGTTCATTTCATTTCATTTGGAATTTGCTCCTAAGTTCGTTATTCATTTTGTTACATAACGAAATGAATAACAAATATTGAAATGAATAAAAAATTTGTTTCATGCCCATCTCTAGTGCTGTATGCTAGTGGATCATGGAAAATGACAAAAAAGAATAAACCAGAAGCCAAACATATTCCATCAGAGATGATTGCACAGGATACTGGGTATCTCCTACAAGTACCATATTACAAATGAGGATGTCTTACAGCAGAGTGGCATCTGAGGATTGGATGAAACAGTGACCAAATGATGGATGCTCCTTTCTGGACACATTCTTTGATTCTCTGTGCACCAGATTCCTAAGACTGCAATGCTCCGGACACCTCCTAAAGAAAACAAGGAAGACCACAGAAGACCTGGCGAGCAACTTTCTGTGAAGATCTAAATGTCGTGAACATCACATGGGAAAATGCAGAAGTAGAAGACCCACTGGAAAGCATTTGTTGCCCAATGCGCGCAGCAGCACAGGAGGAACTAAGGAAGAGCTAAGTCTAAGTCTAAGTCTAAGTGGGTATTCAACAGATGCTTGGTTTCCCAATGAGATTCAGAAAAATATAACCTAAACCTGGTACCTATCTCTGTGTGATGCTCAGCACTGGCTCTCACAGTCTTCCAACAAAAAATAATAATAATAATAATAATAATAATAATAATAATAATAATAATAATAATAATAATAATAATAATAATAATAATAATAATAATAAACATTACTGCTTAGGAATGATCTTTATCAATGAAATTAACTAGTTGGTTAGGTAATTCATTTCTGAGTAAGTCAGTCATTGCTATACTTCCTTTTGCCTGTATTTTGTTTAAAAATGGACATGAACAAGAAAAACAGCAGTTTGTGATCGCTTCTGATCTGTCATTTTTCACAAACCATGAACCATTAACTTCCACAAACTTTTTCACAAAACAAACTGCTTACTGGTTCATGCAACTTGAGCGGTTTAGAAGCAGTAGAATGGCCCCTGCACAACATAGATATGACAAATTCACAGGGCATCTTTAGATTCCTCCCTTCCCTCTAATTATTTATGGTGAAGATTGGAATTGGGATGGCCAGGTTATAGCCCCCCAAAAAAAAGCAGGCCTCCCCAGGAAAGTACTCTTTAGCAGCTGTCCAAACTTGGAAAGGGCAGGAAGGAAAGTCAGCCCAGAAGTCAGGCCATGTTTGATGAAAACTGGATTTGGAACATCAGGGTTGTAGCCCACATATGAAAGCACCTGCATCAATAATAGTGTGACAATTTATCTCATTCAGAGCAGGCGTGTTTCCCCCAAAGGATCCAAAAACAACACTGGAAAGGCCAAATTTGTGGTCTGTTTTTTTTTTGGGGGGTGGGGGCTGCTTCATGGTTCATTTCTAATTTGTTCATTGACTCAGCATGTATTCCATTTTATCTAGTTGGCAAGACACCATTGTAAGAGATACAGGACTCCTCAGAGGAAGTGGAAAGTCTACAGTCTGATAATGTGATTCCCGCTAGAGGCTTCCTTATTAGAGTGGCAGATAACTCGATTGCTTTTGCCTCCCCACCATCAGCAAGGACAGCTCTACCAACAGGATTAGGAAGCTGAATCAAGGTGGCAAGACACAAAGAATGATGAATTGCGCTATTCCTTTAGAATGACATGCTTCTATCTTGACTTTACATCCTTCCCCATTTCCTGTGACTCAGTTTAAAGCAGTCCTTGCTTTGTCTCACCTTGCCATCTTCTTTCCATGTTGGCCTGACACTTACCTACTTTTTTTTTACTAGTCTGCTCTGTAGGTCTTCCCAGTGTGCTTTCTTTGCCCTTCCCCGCATCCGGAGTTGATGTTTTGTGAGATGTGTCAGTCATAGGTGGTGCTCCTTTACCTTTGGGGAAGTTGCAGGTGAAGCAAGTTGCAGGTGAAGCAAGTTGCAGGTGAAGCCAGCAGGGTGAACACTGGTAATAGTGGCAGTTGTGGAGAAGAACTTTTGTCTAACCTATTGATCCCAGCCATTTTCACTCTCTGACTGATCTATCTTAGAAGAATACACACTGTTTTATCTACTTATCTATGTTACTGGGGTAGCACATGATGTCACAGTCTTACTAATCAAAAAGCTTTAGTACTCTGCCCCCCCCCCCCGGAGCCCTGACTCCGTTATACTAGTAATGGAGAGGGGAAGGAGGATGGATTGAGTGAGGCTGGGCTCCGCAGGACCCAAAGCACCCTAGCTTTGCTGGCATGAAGAGAATTCACATCACACCTGAAGTTGGCACATGAAAAAAAGGTGGACAGACCCTTTACTTTCTCCCACCCAGTTTAGCGTGAGGCCAGTCACGCTTCAGCATAGCATTTCATCCTTTCAAAACTGCCCAATTCTGTGGCAGTTTGTTCGTTAATCAGTTCTGGAGTGAATGTAAGGTGAAATCTGATAAATCCTAGATGTGATTATATAGTATATTCCTGTGTTTCATTGCTGCATTGCTGACATAGAAGGTAAACAGTGGGGCACTGGTTCCTCATTCATAGAGCCAACCGTTGTCGTGACACTACTGAGTGGACAGCAGTCATGGCAATTGTCTCCTTCTACAAAACTTGGGAATTAATGAAAGGAAGCATTCCAGCAGTGTACAGCTGCAGTAGGCATCTGAACCAGTGACTGACCTCTGCAAGCAGAGAGAGAGGCTTCCATAAATCAGATGCCTCATTAAATGGACAACATATGAGCTAAATCTAGTTTGGCCACAGTTGGAAAAAATGGACATAACCTCTTGTAATGCAAAAGGGGTGTTAGGAATGTAGGGATGTAGTGATGTGTTGCACATGTATACATGTGTATGCAAGCCTCGGCTTGGAATTTCATGTCTGCAGTTATAGCCTCCTAATAGCACTTCAAGATACGTTATTAATTCACATGCAATTTAATCACCTCCCCAACACACACACACAATCTATGGATCTGAGATTTTCTAAATGGTTATTGTGATTCTGCATAAATAATAAGGAAAGACAGCAAGGTTTAGCATCATGGCCCAGTGGTTAAATGCCTGTACTGCAGGTAAAACTGTGCTCACGACCTGGGTTCAATCCCTGGTAGCAGGCTCAAGGTTCACTCAGTCTTCCATCCTTCCGAGGTCGGTAAAATGAGTACCCAGCTTGCTGGGGTGGCAATGTGCAGCCTGCACACTGTAATTAAAATTGGAAACCGCCCAGAGACTACTTGTAGTGGTATGTGGCGGTATATAAGCAGAACACTATGCTTTTTGTTTTCCGAATGACTTGTCCAAACACAGCCAGAGTGGATTTTCCACTCTGCCAAATTTCTCCAGTTCTTATGTGCCACAGGAGTAAGCAAATATGTCCTGAACAGTGGGAGCAAAGGTCTTTTAAAGCCTGGCAACTTGGAGAAGTTACAGTATGTTCCGATGTATAAGACTATATTTTTTGTCTAAAATTGTTAGACTGAAAATTGAGGGTCATCTTATACATGGAAGTAAGCCAAGGAGAGAACCGTGCGGTTGCAAAACAGTAATTTTGGGTTGGAAAAGTGGGAGTTGTCTTATACATGGGGGCATCTTATAGATGGGAAAATATGGTACTCTTTTGGAATACAGTTCCCAGAACCACACCACCACCATCTTGCATTCTAACCAAATAACAATATTCTGATACATAAGAAATGAAGTAGGTAAAGAGAGCTTATGTTTGGGTGGGAAGGAAGGAAGGAAGGAAGGAAGGAAGGAAGGAAGGAAGAAAGAAAGAAAGAAAGAAAGAAAGAAAGAAAGAAAGAAAGAAAGAAAGAAAGAAAGAAAGAAAGAAAGAAACAAAAGAGTTTCACTCCCAGTTATGGATGAAGCAGACTCTTTCCAGTTTCATCACGATAAATGGCAATAAATTAAAGACTCTCTAGCTTTAATTATAAAGACACTAGAGCCACTGTGAATATGTACTGGACAGCTTGTCACACTCTGCTGCAAATACCAATTAATTTTCCTTAGTTGTTACTGCACCTTCCTTCCTTACAGCTAGTTTGATTTTTTGTGCACTGAGGGAAGGGAACAAACTTCTTATCTGCATCTACGTTTAAAAACAGGTACAACCCAAATTAAGTATAATCCTTCACTCCTACATTCTATATTCTGCACACAACATGGTGATCTGACTGGCATATGGAAATGAGTAGTATTATACCAACATATATAATTTTGCAAGTATTCTTCACATCTCTAGTTCTTTGCCATGTTTATGTCATCTAAAACAATACTGATCCTCTAATGTCTCTCTCTTTTGAGTGGGATGTCTGTTCTTTTAAAGATTTCCTTTCTTTTTCTTTGAGGTGCACTTTTTTAGTATAGTGTTAGTTTTTCAAAAGTTCCACATCACTCTACTGGAACATAGTATGTTGGCAGCAGTTTGTGTTATGAAGACCTATATTTATGGTTTGCCTAAGCATTGTTGGAAGCCCTGGCATCTTCAGAAAGTTCTACTTGAAAAGTTGTCATACTGAGGAGGGGCAGCATCTCTTCTTGATCAACCCAGCATAGCAAGCAACAACAGGTACAAGTTACAGGAAGCCAGATTTGGGTTGGATATCAGGAAAAATGTCCTACCTGTTAGAGCAGGGCAGCAATGGAACCAATGACCTCAAGAAGTGGTGAGTTGTCCAACATTGGAAGCATTCAAGATAAATCTAGACAACCGCCTGTCAGAGATCCTTTGATTTGCATTCCTCCATTGAGCAGGCGGTTGGACTTGATGACCGTATAGGCCCCTTCCAACTTCACTATTCTATGATAAAGCAGAAGCTACTCGATGTCCATCTCCTTTATTCTATGATTTTATGATTCATGCAATAAACTAGCTCATCCCAAAGGCAAGGTTAGACCAACTCCATTAGTCACAAGTAGAGATGGGCACGAACAGAAAAAATGGCAATTCGTTTCATTATCTGTTTTCTTCCCTCCGTTTTGTTTTGTTAAATACAAAACTTTTTTTAAAAAAAATCATTTTGTATTTCATTTTCATTTTTTCATTTTTTTATTATTTTAAAAAGTCCCCTTTGCCTTTTTTTTTAGAGCTAGTGCTGCTTTTTTTTTTCATTTCCCCTCTCCCCTGCTGGCCAGTGGGGCGAACTGGCTGGCCTGCAGGCTGGACACATATTATTATTATTATTATTATTATTATTATTATTATTATTATTATTATTATTATTATTATTATTATTATTATTATTATTATTATTATTATTATTATTATTATTATTATTATTATAAGCTGGCCAGGCCAGCACAATTTTTAATTTTTCATGCTGAACCAGGGGCCAGGTCAGTGCTTTTTAATTTTTTTTTATTTGTTTATTTTTATTTTGCAGCACTGACCATTTGGCTCCTGGCCAGGTCGATGCTTTTTTTTCATTTTCATTTTCATTTTCATTTTTTTCATTTTTAAGTCCCTGGATGGCGGGCTTTCCCCCCACCTCTCAGCTGTAGGGCAGGCTTTTCCCCACCCTGGCTGCTGGAGTTCCAGGTGAGGAGGCCAGCACTACAGGACAAGGTAAGTGACACTAGGGAAGAAAAAAATGAAATGGAACAAAAAGGAAATTTCTGTTTCATTTCGTTTTGTTTTTCTTTGATGGGTTGGTTTGTTAATCATTTCATTAGCTAATGAAATGAATAACAAATAACAAAATAAATTAAAAATTCATATCATGCCCATCTCTAGTCACGAGTGCACTAGTGCCACCTGATTTCCCCAAGTTCCTTTCTAAAAGCTACTGTCAGTTGCTGTCACCTCACAGTACATTAAAAAAAAAAAAAAAGAAACCATTGGCAGTTCGTTTGCCTAGGAGACAGTTGCTAAGCCAGGCATATGCTTTGCCTCAAAATGAAAATGAGATAACAGCATGGACCCACATGCTAATACATCTTCAGAAAGAAGCATCCCTTGTGAAATATCATCATATTTGTGATAAAATCAGTGAATAATAGCTGGTAATAATAGGGTGGTTCAGCTCGAAGTAATGATGTGCAGTACATAACACAATCTAAAGGAGTAATCAGAAAGCAGGTTCTGACAAAGGTTTTAAAAAAGCTGCTTTTGGAATTGTGAACATAGTTGCACATCTATTCTCTGCAGTGAAATTGAGGTAATAATAATAATAATAATAATAATAATAATAATAATAATAATAATAATAATAATAATAATAATAATAATAAAAGAGATGGGCACGAATTAAAAAAATGACGTTTCGTTTGTTGTTTGTCGTTTGAAGGGTCCGTTTCGGTTCATTTCCATTTTTCGTGAATTTCTGCAAAAAAATCATTTTCATTTTTGTTCGTTTCGTTACCATTTCATTACCATTTATTTCAAATTTTTGTGATTTTTTTAGCATTTAAAGCAGTTCACTCTATGGCAGTAACGGAAATGAAACGCATGACAAAAATTCCGGCGTTTCTGTTCATTTCGTTTCATTTTGGAGACAAAATTCATTTGTTGTTTCATTGCATAACAAAATGAAAAAATGAAAACAAAAATGAAAAATTGTTCATTTCATGCCCATCAATTAATAATAATAATAATAATAATAATAATAATAATAATAATAATAATAATAATAATAATAATAATAATAATAATAATAATAATATGCTTTATCAAATCTGTTCTCAACATTTTGACACATTTCTTCTTTGCTTCCTAATAATTAATTTTAATCTTATTCTAATACCAATTTGTGCTAGAATTCTTTGAATCATAGAGTTGGAAGAGACCTAAAGGGCCATCTAGTCCAACCCCCTGCCATGCAGGAACCCCCATCACAGTGCTCTTGACTGACGGCCATTCATTTAAAAACCTCCAAAGAAGGAGACTCCACCACCCTCCGTGGCAGCATATTCCACTGCTGAACAGCTCTAACTATCATGAAGTTCTTCCTAATGTTTAAATGGAATCTCTTTTCCTAGTTTGAGACCATTGCCCTGTGTCCTAGTCTCTGAAGCCATGGAAAACAAACCAGTCCCTTCTTCAATATGACATCCTTTCAAATATTTAAACATAGCTATCATGTCCCCTCTCAGCCTTCTTTTTGTAAGGCTAAACATCCCCAGCTCCCTAAACTCTGAATCTGTTATAGGCCTTTACAGGGTTACTTCAAGAACCAGATGCAGGGGAGTGGTAGGAAGAGACAGATATGTAGTCTCGTGCGATCCCGGACACATTTGGTGGGGCCAATGTGAGATACAGGAAGCTGGACTAGATGGGCCGTTGGCCTGATCAAGCATGGCTCTTCTTATGTTCGTATGTTCTTATTTAAAAATAAGTTTGTTTTCCTTATTCTGTATCAGCCAAACCCAAGCTCAATGTGATGCTGTTTTAAGGTACAAGAATGGTTTATGGGTCATTTTCCAAAGAGAAAGGCAGGGTACAAATACTCAAAAAGAATAAAAAAATTGATATATCACATAATATACATACATTTATGCAATTTCAAAACATAACCTTTATCATAGACTGTGAGATATCAATATAAATAAAAAAATGAAACACCCCCAAAAAGAATAAAAAATAAAATAAAAATAAATCTGCACCCATGCTTGGAGTGAGAATGAAGGGACAGAAATCGGTGGTCTAAACATATTTGTTTTTGGAAGTGTAGCTTTGCCAAACATTTTTGATTTAAAGCTAACTGGATTGATCAGTGGGAATAGAGGACCAGGCTGCAGAGTGAGGGCTTGGAAATTCAGTTCCTCGCTGTGCCACCTGTGAGAAGGGTTAGCCTGGGTGCCCTTATACCAAGTACACAGTCACAGAGCACCCCTAGAAAAAGGGACTAGCAAACAAATTCTGAGTACTTCCTACCTCGAATAATCCCAATAAAGATTATTATCATTGTCATTATTTTGCTTGATGTTCATCACCGGTAAATCGGGGTCCTTTATTAATTCAGGAATCTGCCTTTCCCAGGGTGTGGTGTGCTTCCCAAACTCTCTCCTCAGGAAAAACTTTTCAGGATTGGAGATCTTCCACCAAAAGAGATGTACCAGCAAAGTGAAAGTTAGAAAACCACAGTATCCCCCATAATTACATTACCTTGTCTACAAGGCACATGGAGAGACTTTTCAGAAGGCACCACAGTTAAAAAACAGACCTGCAGCATCTGTTAATAATTGCCATTGCCATAACAAAAATGTGCATGAAAAGAACAGTCTCAATTTTGATTGTTTGTTTCTGAGGGAGATATAAAATAGAAACCTCTCATAATCAATAACTATATGGTAGCCTATAATTCCATTCAATTTATAATTAATTTCTTTATATAAATTTGTATGCTCTTGGATGCATGCCTGAGAGCATTATGAATGCTGCATACTGTAGATTTCTGGAGTAATATGACTGTGTGGAAAACAGCCCCAGGCTTCATTGCTGCTATTTCTCCCAGCAGCCTGTGTAAATGCAAATGATAGATTAACATTTTAATCCCAACCCATTGCATTCCCTCAAACCTATGCCCTGACATCTGACAAAGTGTTTCCAAACTGTGTTGGCTTATTTAAAGCCACCCCTCTCTGGCGCTAGACGTAAGAAAAGCATAGCTATAGGGACAGAATGCAAACCATATGGCTGGTAACTTTAGCCAACCTACAAAAAAAAATAGGAACAGATCAAAACAACTGAGGGAAGGCATGAGGCACCACGATGATCTCGTGGAAAGATGCTTTCTATAAATGTGTAGGAAGACTTGAACAAAAGTCACATGTATTTTGCTTTTCAAGCAGAGAACATACCCATTTCATTCTACAAACCAATCTAATAGGTCAGAATGTAGGAAGACAGTTTGTCATCCTGAATAAATATGTGGAACAAGCCTTGGCTCGTTTTGAAGTACATCATGTTCCTTTCAATCAGCTTGTTGTTAGCAGCCATTTTGTAAATGCAGCACTTTTTTGTTTCCCAGGCTTCCTAGCTTCCAGGCAATCTGCTCACTTCAATTTAATGGTGAAAAGGAAAAATTCAATAAATTTGCAGTAAAAAAAAATCCAACTTTTTTCTGTTGTCATTCCTTTCCAACTGGAGATTGTACATTGCCATGACTACCTTGACTTGGGATGTGGCAACTCAAAACAATGACATTGTGTTGCATCCAAAATGGTCTCCAGGGTCCTTCAGCAAAGCTGCATGTGTCATCTTTTAAGAAACATAGATTGTTGGTGTTAAAATGTCCCTGTAGCAGCCATGCCAGAAGGCGTGTTTCTTCTTTAAATGTTCTGCTACAGATTTCAAACTGGCTTCTTTGCCTATGCTATAGATAAATGAAGCTGTAGTAAGAAGTTTCAGAGATTAAAAGAAAAACATCCCAATGCTCTTTCTGTTCTATTTTGGGTTAATAGCTGCAAAGTTTGTTGCATTTGGATGCATTGGTATCCTAGCATCTTGTGATATATCAGAGTGCTTTTGGACGACATTTCCTATACATGTGTAACCTCATCAACATAGAGGGATGTCAATGGTGTCAGACACGATGGCCTTACTGCTCACTCTGCAGAAGATCTCCAACAACTCATGGACCATTTTAGTAAAGCTTGCAAAGATTTTGGGCTAGAAATCAGCCTGACAAAAACACAAATAATGGGCCAGAATGTGGACTCTCCTCCTCACATTACAATTTCTGAAAAAGAACTGGAAATTGTCCATGACTTAGTGTATCTTGGCTCAACTATCTCAGATACACTCTCATTAGAGTCTGAGCTGAATAAATGTATAGGTAAAGCAGCAACTATGTTTTCCAGACTAACAAAGAGAGTATGGCTCAATAAGAAGCTGACAGAACATACAAAGATACAGGTCTATAAAGCTTGTGTACTGAGCACAGTTTTGTATTGCAGCGAGTCTTGGACCACCCATGCCCGACAGGAAAGAAAGCTTAATACCTTCCATACACGCTGTCTTAGGTGAATATTCAACATTACCTGGCATGACAAAGTTCCAAATAGCATAGTCCTGAATCGAGCTGGAATCCCTAGCATGTACACTTTATTGAAATAGCGATGCCTACGCTGGCTTGGTCACATTGTGAGAATGGATGACAGTCGGATCCCAAAAGATCTTCTATATGGAGAACTAATGCAGGGAAAGCAGCAACTATGGGCCCAGAGGGAGACCACAGCTCTGGTATAAGGATATCTGTAAGAGGGACCTGAAGGCCTTGGGAATGGACCTCAACAGCTGGGAAACCCTGACCTCCGATCGCACTGCCTGGAGGCAAGAGATACAGCATGGTCTACATAAATTTGAAGAGTCATTTGTCCAACAGGCAGAGGAAAAGAGGCAGGCATGGAAAGAACAAAACTCGAGGACTGGGCAAGAAACAGAATACATCTGCCCCCAGTGCGGTAGAGACTGCCATTCCCGAATTGGTCTATTTTGTCACACTAGGTGTTGTTTTTAGGATCTCTACTCCAGGTATGATACCATAGTCTTTCGAGATTGAAGGATGCCAATGAATGAATACCTCTTAAGATGAATTTCCTGGAAGACAAAAAAAAAGTGTAAAATGAAAAAAAATTCTGGGAATAGGGTTGGTTTGCATAATGAAAATATCCTATGGGATAACTGGGAGTTGAGTCATGGCTACTGGACTTCTTTTTTGAGAGATAGAAACATTTCACTGTTCATCCAAAGAAGCTTCATCGGTCTGAATACAGATAGTGCAAGTAGTCCTTCTTATAGTCAGCTTGACCTCTTGTCCCCTGGTCTGATTGGCTCATAAGATGAACAAAAGCCTGAATAGGCTCATTAGGGAGACATTAGTGTCCATGGCCTTAAGGTAAAAAATGGCTTAAGGTGCTGAAACCCATCAAGAATGGGTCGTTAGCTGTGACCTTGGTGGTGAAGGCTCTTTGATTTGCCTGGGTACTTTGGAAAGTACAGCCTGATAAGTAGCAGATAGACTATGCCAGAGCCCACCACCTCTGTTGAGGGAGGGATTTTCAATGCTAACATGAATGGCTTCCCTTACTCCTCTCTCAAACCACCTCTCTTCTTTGTCTAATATGTGTACATCCTCATCTTTGAAAGAGTGGCCTTTGTCCTTCAAATGGAGGTGTATTGCTGATTCTGGTCCTGAGCTGTTACCCCTCCTATGTTGGGCCATTCTTCTGTTTAATGGCTGTTTAGTTTCTCCAATGTAGAGGTCTGAACACTCTTCACTGCATTGGACTGCATATACTATATTGCTCCTTTTATGGTTTGGTATCGGATCCTTTGGGTGGTCAAGTCTCTGCCTTAGTGTGTTCCTGGGTTTGAAATAAAAAGGGATGTGGTGTTTGCCAAAAATCCTTTTAAGCTTCTCCGACACTCCCGCCATGTAAGGAATGACCAGGTTCTTCCATCGGGTCTGGGTCTCAGACTGATCCCTTGTTCTTCTGGGATGGCCCACTGCTTTGTTGAAGGCCCACTTTGGATATCCACAGGCCTTAAGTGCTGTCTTCAGGTGCCCGTCTTCCTTCTTCTTGGCTTCTGTGGAGGTGGGGATGCTCTCTGCTCTGTGGCTTAGGGTCCTGATGACTCCTAGTTTGTGTTGTAATGGATGGTGGGAGTCAAACAGTAAGTATTGATCTGTGTGGGTGGGTTTCCTGTAAACTTCTACTCCCAGGCCATGGTCAGGTCTGATGATGACTGCACAATCCAGGAAAGCCAGCCTTTTGTCTTGGGTGTCTTCCCTAGTAAATTGATATTAGGATCCACTGCATTGATGTGGTCTGTAAAGGCCTGTACTTCCTGAGTCTTCATTTTTCACCCTGGTATCATCTACATACCTGAACCAGTGGGATGGTGTTGTCCCTGGGAAGGTGTTGAGTGCCTTCTTCTCCACTTCTTCCATGTATAGGTTTGCTACAATTGGTGACACTGGAGAACCCATGGCACAACCATGCTTCTGTCTGTAGAAGTCCCATCTGTACATGAAATATGGGACTTCTAGGACCTCTAGGAAAGAGAGGTCCACTGAAGGTTTTTTTTTTCATATTACCTGTTTTGTGTGACCTTTGTTTGTCCTTTTACATATTGTCTGTCAAACCACTTGAGAAGGTACTCATCCATAGTATCTCAAGACCTATCAGCAGGCAATCCACATATTCAGAGAGAAAGCAGGAATTTTGTACATCTAAAAGGGCCTGGAACTTAATGAGGAGTGCTCTTTGCTTCAGTTTTTCCTTTCAAGATCACTGGTGCCCTCCATCTTGGACTGCTTCCAGTCTGCCTGCTGTGCCTCCATTCTATTCCCTTTTTCTTTTCCTTTCCTTTTTTTCTCTGGTTTTTTTTTTGGGGGGAGGGATTTCCTTCCCATTTCTTTGGATCGTTTTGGCTGCTGCCAGGCAGTTTACCTGTGCCAGTATGTCTGTTTGGGATTGTGTGTATGTGTGTGTGTGCAGGGGTGGTGGAGGATGGGTTGGGGTTAGAGATGAGCCCGAACCAAAAAAATGGCAATTCCTTTTGGTTTATTTTGTTATGGGGTTTGGTTTGTTTCATTTCATTTTTAATGAATTTTTCCCAAATATTCATTTTGTTGGTTCGTTTTGATTGTTAATCATTTTTCCTGCTTTGCGCGATTTAATCCATCTAATTAAAAAATTAAAAAACACAGATGTTGAAAACAACTGCACAAACTGGACAGGCAGCATCCTCATCCTCATCATCCTCATTATCATCATCTTCAATCATCAACACCTCACCCTTAACAGGCAGTGGTGGCAGAGCGATCCTGGCCCCTATGGCAGGGTTTTTTGAGGCGCTGGGTTGGGGCCAGTGGCTCTTTTTTTTTTTTAAGCGCTGACCACATGGTCCCTGGTGCCGGCTCAGTGCTAGTATTTTTATATATTTTTTCTTTATTTTAGGGTGCCACCCCGGCCACCCCTGGGGCCAGGTCGGCGCTCCTTTATTATTTTTTAATTATTTTTTTATTGTTTGTCTGCTTTTACTGCCGGCCATGTGACCCGCACTACAGCTGTAGCACGGGCCGGTCGGTTTTTTTTTTCCTGATCACCCCTCCGTGCAGCCCGGAAGACCGGACCTCCAGGAAGGACCAGCACCAGGTAGGAGACATCTCTGGCACCGCCATTAATGAAACAAAACAAAACGAACCAATTTTTTTCCGGTTCAGTTTGGTTCGTTCTAAACCCACTCTGAGGTTTGTTATTTGTTTCATTATATAGCAAAATGAATAATGAATAACAAAAAGAACTAAAAGTTCATTTTGTGCCCATCTCTAGTTGGGGTATTTCTCTGCCACTGATTTCTTTGGGGATTTTCCCCACTCTTTTTTGGTGAGTGGGGGGATAAGATTTTCAAGGTGGTCTTTCCTTTCCTTGCATAGGTGACTATGCATATATATAGGCACAGTTTGGGCTATTTCTCTCTTGTTCTTGGCGTGGTGCTGATGGTTGCTTCATTGAGTGAGAGTTTCTCTGTATCAGGCCGACAGTGTCTGGCTGCTTGGCTGCTTCCTTGCCTGCCACCCCCTCATACTGCCCACACCCAGAGGGGCTCTGTTGTACTGGTTGCAGAGTCTGCTTTTGAAGTACATTGTTTCTCTGTTGCCTTGCCTCTGCTTTTTTGGATTAGTTTTTAAACAATTCATTAGGGCTTTTGGAGTACTAGAAAACAGAAATATGGAAACATGAATGGGAAACCTGAAAGGGGCTTTCCCTTTCATGTAAAACAAAAAAGGCTGGTACTTGGAAAAAATATGAAATGAAAGAACCACTCTTCAAAAGAACCCAAAACCTAAAATTCTTGTTGTCCCTCCCTTGCCACCTTCACTTTTATCTTCTTCTATTTACAGATTTTCCCATTTGTCCCAGCACAACGTTAAGCGTGTTAAATCAAAAGTGCAGAGGTCTAGGTTACTATAGAAGCTTCTAACATGGTGCAAATGTTCTTCATTACAGGTCACTAGTCTGAATCAACATAGGCAAAGAACTGCCAGTAGTTACTTTTTCAGAGCAGCTCTCTGACCTCAATCAAATGAGTTTACTGGTTCAGGCCAGAACAGCCAGCCTCAATAAAAAGAGCTTTCTGTGTGTGGACTATGAATGAGCTCTTCATCAGGTTTGCTGAGGTAGAGCTTGTGAGGAAGGTACGAGCAACCTATAACTACATAGACTTCAACAGGGATATGTGAAGACTGTGGTTTTAAAATCCCTGTCTTGGTCCACAGTTGGCCCAACAGATGGGAAGAAGTATGATCATGCTAGCTGGGGGTACTCTGGGAGTTATAAGCTGATAGCATTTCCTGCCTCTCTCCTGGCTGTCTTTGGCACAGACATAGTTTGAGCACCAGGGATTATAGTTAATGGTGCTGCATAGCTCTTTTTCTTTTTCTTGAATTGACAGGCGTGAGAACTGAGTATAGGAAAATAGAAGATACACAGTTTAAATTAATAAACCCTGAGGAATGAATTGATGTCGTATGTACAATTTAAAATAGATCTCCATCTATGGACATATGTGGGGGCAGGGAGATAATAGAAAGAAAATAATGTAATCAAAATAAACAAACAAAAACCAACAAGATCGGGCACAGACTACACCTCAAGATGGGAAAGAGAGGATTCACTGGAGATCCATCAACTGCAGAGAGTAATGAGGGAGGGCAGGCTGCTGAATCACCACATTTCATTTGACTAATAAGTCCTCACAATGCTACCACTGGTTTTCACTACGCACACATTGGTTCATGCAAAAGGGAGGCTGCAATTACTCAGACAAACTTTTCCCAGACACCAACTTGGGTCCTTTTCCAAGGACAGAGGTGGAGTAAAAATACTCTAAATAAATAAATAAATAAATAAATAAATAAATAAATAAATAAATAAATAAATAAATAAATTTAGAGCAATAATCATGATCTCCAACTCCTTCAGAAGGAGAAGGGAAGGAAGGAAGGTGCATCAGCAAAATACAATATTTGGAACTAGGGATGGGCTCGAAACGTAAAAATTGAGTTTGGTTTGGAGGAAGAGGGGAGGAGGAGGGGAAAACTGGGTGGCACCACCAGAAGGATCGTCCCTTGGCTTTTTCACCAGGAAGCTGTCCATTGTCTCTTGCCTGTCACCTTTCCAGCGACCCTTGCAGTTGGGACATGATGCAGGTGTCAAAACTCTTTGCCATGTCCTAGGCTAAAGATGGGTCATCATGGTGCTGCTGCACAAAAGTCTTTACCTTTGCCCACATTTGGCAAACCTCCTTCAGTTCTCTGGTAGAGACAGGTTCCTTTGGCGTTTCCTCCACCTTGGAGGAAACCTGCTCCACCACAGTCGTCTCCTTCTGCAGCTCCACCAGTTCCTCTGTGGACAGTTCAATGTCATGTCCCTCCACCAGCTCACTGACATCATCCTCACTGACCTCCAACCCCATGGTCCTCATCTTCCTACCTTTCCTGCAGACTGAAAAATGTCCAAAACTCCACAAACTACTGCAAGAAGACACAGAAGACACACAAGCAGGCATGAAAAACCACCATCCCAATCCATAGGACACAGTAAAAAACATGCAGAGAAGACCCCCCCCCCATCATGCAAAACCCATGGAAAAAGGCATGCAAATGACTCGGCTGCCTACCTTTTCTCCACAATGCAGTGCAAAAGGAATCCAGTCACTTCAACCACTGGAAATTGCTGGAAAAATCGCTGCCAACTCCTTCTACACCTCCATACTTGATGCCTCATACAACCCACAAGACACTGAGTTGCAATGCATCCTGGGAGCATTTTTCATAACTTTTTTTGTTTTGCAAGGCATCCCATAGGATACGTCTGTGGGGATTCTCAGTCATCCAGGTGCGTTTAACTGGGAGTTGAGTCATGGCTACTGGACTTCTTTTTTGAGAGATAGAAACGCTTCGCTGAAAGAACACAAATTATAGAAAAGAGAGGCTTCTCCTAGGCATTAAAAAAACCCATATTCTTGGTATTAATGGAAATTGACATGGCAGCGAAATTATAAGGAGTAGTTTCTGCTTTATCAGACAACAATGAGGTTGGAAGGGACCTACAAGGCCATCAAGTCCAACAGCCAAGAATAAAACGAATGTCATATATTTAATCTCTAACAGTTAAAGGCTCTAGGAACCTGTAATAATCTTCATCAATGAGGGGGGGAAAAAACAAAAGTAAGAAATTGCTCTAGTTGTGAATTTGACAGAAGCATGAATTGTATGTCTGGAAAAGGCTGCAAATGTTTGAGGATAAGAGTATAGATTAACAAACCATATGTAAGGCATAACCTCTGTACTCTAACATATGCTGTCTGGAACAACATTCATCTTGAATCATCATGTATCTCTTAACAGTGAAGACAAGGCACAAGAGAAGCACATATATTTAGTTGAGAAGTAGGCAGGCAACATGTAGCTTTGGCAACCTCTGTAATTTTTCTTTTCCAAAGATAGACCAGGAGAGAGAGAAATATTAACTGTATCTCTACACTCCCACAGACTGTATCTGTGAACACCTACAGTCATAATCAGACATGCTTTATGCTGCTTTTCTGGAAAACAGCCTGGAAATTAAAGTAATGGGGGGCATTTATAGATCACTGTGCAAAGCATAGGTAAATAGACATATTGTACCGTATTGTTAAAACATGAAGCTGGGGATGCCTGAACTACCAATATGCAGAATATGTTATGGCTGCTATCCCATTGTTTTTGAAGTGGCTTTTACCTGTGCAAGCACAAAGTGTCCAGTACCTGATAAAATCCTTGAACTTACCTTCTTGTGAGAAGCTGATTGTCTCCTTTAACTGATCTCCTTGTGGGAAGAGCAACTTCCAAAGTTTGGGGATTCATGGAATCTATCAAGGACTCCATTGCCTATAAATTTGCTGTTCAGAGGCAAGAACCAGAAGGATGATCCATTGTTTAGACCCAGTTTGAACTGAGAAAGCAAGACGGCATACAAAACCACTGCCATGGTATGTGGTGTGCACAACCACAAAATGAAGGTACAGTAGTTAAATAGTTTCAGTGAGGGATTCCAAAGTTATGGTTGAGCAAGCCAGGAAAGTCAAACATGAATAGGACAAAGAAGCATCAGAGGTAACAACATGTCCAAGGAGGTTCAAGTTGAAATAAAGGAGGCAAAAGTTCAAGAAGCAGGGCTTACCTCCACACATTCAGAGGAAACACAGACAATCTAGAAGTTTCATGAGCCTGTAACTATGCCTTTTATGTCTGCTCTGATCAATTTCCTACCTACTACTCAACTGTAGGCTTTCTAACTTCAGGCCAACATAGAACAGTCCATCTCTCGGCACTTGGAGGGGGGAAGCTGACCCGCGCTACAGCTGTAGTGCGGGCCAGGAACCCGGAATTTAAAAAATAAAAATAAAATAAAATAAAATAAAATAAAATAAAATAAAATAAAATAGATGAACGCCGACCCAGCCCCAGGGTAGCCGAGTCAGCACCCTAAAATAAAGAAAAAATTAAAAATAAATAAATAAAAGAAGTGCCGACAAGGCCCCAGGGGCCGCATGGTCAGTGCTTTAAAAAAATCATTGGGGGAAGAAATGTCTAAAGAGACCTCTCTTTCCCCTCCCCATGTGGAGGCAGGAAGAGAGGTCTCTTTAAATGGATCTTCCCCGTGGCCGATGACAATGCTGAGTGGGCACTCAGCACTGTCATCGGCCGCAGGGGAAAATGTCTAAAGAGACATTTTAATATGGATTCCTATGGGCACCCCTCTCCAAATTGGGGGTGCTTCAAGTGCCCCCTGGGGCCCTGTTGGCACTGGGTTTTTTTGTTTGTTTTTTCCCTGATTTTTTCCACTCTGTGCTGTCATTGGCCACGGGGGGAAATGTCTAAAGAGACCCCTCTTCCCCCCTCTCCATGCAGAGGCAGGAAGAGGGGTCTCTTTAAACGGATCTTCCCTGTGGCCAATGACAGTGCCAAGCACCTACTCAGTGCTGTCATCGGCCTCGCGGGGGGGGGATGTCTAAAGAGACCCTTCTTCTCGCCTATGCAGCTGGCTCTCTCTGATGTCTTCCTAGGTGAATGCGAAGTTGTTTTGAGTATATTCCTCAATGAAGGTGATGATGCCACAAACAGGGGCAGATTGGCAGTAATGAAATTGGGCTTAAATCAAATTTAGGGCAACTCTCTGGCAATGAGACTGATGACAAGTTAAATGTACATAAGTGAAGCAAGGTCCAGGAATGAAACAGGAGTGTTTTAATTACTTCTGATGTTCCTCTGTTGGTAGTATCAACAATTTATTTATTTATTTATTTATTTATTTATTTATTTATTTATTTATTTATTTATACCCCACCCATCTGGCCATCTTGCCAGTTTATGCAGACATAATTGACACAACAGGTTTGTAACCAACCAGAAATAACCAAAGCGTAACTTATAGTATTGGCAGAAGAAAATGAATAATTTTCCATCATTACAGAGACCACTCCCCCATAAGTCTTAACAATTACCTGCATACGGGGAACAAAGGAAAAGATGAATAAAAAATGAAAAATAAAATTGCATGCCTGCTTCATGTGTGAAATAGTAATATTGCCAACAGTTCTCATCCATCCATCCATCCATCCATCCATTAGATCTTTATACTTCCCGTCTTCAGGTGAAGCACTAGTCTGTGTGAGTTCCAGCAAAATAGTGAAAAACATAACAATAATGAAATTGTTATGAAACCAATCAATGGACGAAATCAGATACAATAAGAGGTATAATTCCAAATTATAGAGCAATGTGTAATGCATAACATTAAGGTAGGGTTGCACTGTCTCTAAATACTTCTGGTTGTTAGGAGGGAAGGAGCCAAGCACAGCTCCACCAGGAGCAGATTCCAGTGTGTTGGTGTTGCAGCAAAGAAGAACAAATTCCTTGTAATTGACTTCTTGGCCTCCTTTGGACTGGGCAACTGGAGGAGTTTTACTTGGGAAGTTCTGTTGGAGCAGGTAGAGAACCATGAGAAAACATACTCCAACACGTTACTGACAAGTTATGGAAAGCATACATGGAAAATTAAAAATATTTATGAGGACAGAAAAACTAGTCAGTCTTAGAGAGATTTAGATTTTAAATGTTGACGGAGGATTGAAACTAGAATATTCAATTTTCCAAAAAAAAAAAAAAACTTTCAGGTGATGAATGTGGGATTGTGTGCTTCTACAGCCATGCTTCAAAATGCCAGGAAATGGCCTTCGGTTGCTGTACGATATTGCTGTACTATATCAGGGTTTTCCAACAGGAAAAAGAATGCCAAGCTTTACATAGCAAAGGGCAGCCTGAATGTTGACAACACCAATGGCAGCAGTCAAGATGGAGTATAGGACTGAAGTCAACTCCCTGGCGTCGTCCTGAGTTTTATGCATTATATTTATTAATAGCCCTGTTGACCCTTGAAAAGTTCTGTTCCTCAATACAGGCACCTGTTTCAGTAACTACTCTGAGTGTCCTCGTGAGTGCAGGGCATATTTGTTTTCTACATTTTTACATAAGAAATGCAAACTCTTTTAAATGTCTGTTTGGCTAGGAAGGAGTTAAAAATTCTCCTCCCGAGAGTCATTTAATTTGACTGGCTGGGTCAAAATTTCAGATCTCCCTTTCACCTCTAAAATAGAAATAAAGTGCTGACAAGAAAGTCAGACGTCCCCCCACCCACCTCAAATGGTTTGTTTCAAAGTCAGCATTACCCTTTCCCAAAGCATGGATTCCTTCCAGATTTAAAAAGCAGCTGGGACTAGCCATTCTCTTTCAAGATAAGCAATTGGCTTTTTATCTATTTTATTCCATGAACAGAAAAGGTTGCTGGTGTCTGCATGTGTGTGTGTGTGTGTGTGTGTGTGTGTGTGTGTGTGTGTGTGTGTGTGTGTGTGTGTGTGTGTGTGTGTGTGTGTTTTGGGGGGGTATTTTTAAAAAAAATCACAACAGAAAAACCATGTGTCTATAGGTCCCCCAAGTGTGGCACAGAGAAGGAGCAATCTGCTTATATCTGTGCCAAAATTTGGTGCTAATCTGAGGTCTAGTTTGAAATTTATAATTGTTATTTTTTTGGGGGGGGGACCCTTGGGTTTGGTTTTTTAAAATTGCCTTATGAAATGCTGATTTGTAATATATGGCATACTGTCTTTTTGCATGTCCTTTTTGAGCAGCTGATCCATTAACCCTTTTTAAAAAAATCTGTTCCAATAAGCAGATATAGCACTTGGAAAAGTGAGGTTTTGAATTGTGACTCCCAGCCCAGAAATTTTCCAGCCAGCATGGCCAGTGACCATAATAGCTGGGGGATTCTGGAAATTGTAATCGAAAAACTCACTTCAGTATTTGTGTGCCTATGTTTCCAACAACAACAATCCAATCTTGAAAACAAACTATTTATTAGGCATACTTCAAACATCAGAGGGGAGAGGAGGCAGCACTATGAGTATTGTCTCTAGATATAGACAAGCAGCTGATTGATGTGGCTCTTTCCTATACTGAACATTGTTGGTGGTCTTCATGTTTTCCTGAAAGTCCTTAAACACAGGGGCTAATTCTGGGCATCCCTCAAAATGTGCTGTATTACATTGGAGTGTTTCTTACTTTTCCATTATATCTTGTCTTGTTGCTAAGCTTTCAGGTTAAAATTAGAGACTTTCAGCTGAAGAGACAGAAAAAAGGTAACTTTTGAAAAAAGAAATATCATAGCTTGGTAAGTAATTATGAATGACACTCATCAGACTGTACTTCAAACATTCAAAAGCAACCAAGTTGCAGAAGCTCCATTCCCAAGACAATTTGCAAGGTGAGGTCAAGGACAATGTTTTGCCCCCAAGTAGTCTGGCTAACCAGGAAATATGGCCACTGAAAGCTGGAAAGCCAATAATTTTGCTGGCCCAAAATCTACGCAGCAGCTGCCATGGTTCCTTTTATTCTTGCTAGGGCTCCGATCCTACAGCGCACATATGGGGAATGCTTATGGACCTTCCCCGACTGCTGGGACACCTGTGGAAGACTCAGTGCCAGTCCGCAAGTGGTTTCCTTGCTCTTCAGGACTTGTGCTGCTGCCAAGGCTTGTGCAATGAGAAGTCTCTGGAGTCGTAACGCAGGTGCGCCTCTTGCCTCTCTGCCCATGTCCTGGCACTAGCAGCCAAACCTTCGCTTAGTAAAGCACCTCACCAGCTGTTCCTGGGACAAACAGACGGGTGACACTTGCCCAGACACTTCACAATGTGTGCCAGCTTCAGCAGGCAACCTAATTATAAGAGTGTTTTTGCTTGCTTTCTTTCTTTCCTAACCTTTATCTTATCTGATCTAAGCTGTCAGGTTTCAACAGTTGCTCACTTGCTAAAGATTAGCCCAATTTCTCTCTTGATTATTCTCAGGGGTAGGTGGGTGGGTGAGAAATGCACAATAAAATCAAAACCAGAAAGCCATCAAAAAGAGATAACCCTGTTTGTCTGTGTTAGGTAGAAAAGAAAAGAAATATAAAAAAATAAGGAAGACAAATAGGTAGTGGCATGTAACTGCTGTACCTTAATGTAGGCTTCGATGGACCAGTTCATTCCTCTTTGGGAACAGAGATACTTATTACCATGATGATTCTGCTTCTTAGCTATAGCCGAGGATTAATTTAGCCACCAAACATTGTCATTATTTATAGAACAATACTTCCCAGGAGGGGAACATGAATATAAATATGAGTATTAGAGGTCATTTCCACTTGTGAAATGCAACACACTATCAATAAATTGGGTGTAGAGATGGGCACGAAACGAACAATTTTTTGTTTCCTTTTTCATTTTTTATTTCATTACGCAACAAAACGACAAACGAATTTTGTCTCTAAAATGAAACGAAATGAACAGAAACACCGGAAATTTTATTGTGCGTTTTGTTTTCGTTACAGCAATACAGTGAACTGCTTTAAATGCTTAAAAAATCACAAAAAATTGAAATAAATGGTCACGAAACGGTAACGAAATGAACGAAAATGAAAACAATTTTTTGCAAAAATTCACAAAAAAGGAAATGAACCAAAATGGACCCCCTAAACGACAAACGACAAATGAAACACCATTTTTTAATTCGTGCCCATCTCTACTTGGGTGTCTTCGTTTTGGGAACATGGACATGTTCAAAACATCTGGAGGGCCGACCCTAACCCTATAACCTTTGGCCCTCCAGATGTTATGGACTACAACTCCCAAAATCCTGAACCTATATTGCTGCTGATAAGGGACTGGGGAAGTCTAAGGCCAACCACCCCCAGGGTATTCAGGTAGTTCAGCTTTGTCCACGGAATGTGCAAATTTTAGCCAAGGGTGGATTTATCTGGTGTAAAACCTTTTGCACATTTTTCCTCTTCCTGACCTGCTGGCAAAGTAGGCCAGTGTCTCCATCTCCTCCCCTCCCCCCTGGGGATATGGAGTGGCCAGTTTCCGGCTGAGGTGGGATGGCCGTGAGCTCTCCCTCGTTCTCCTACCTGTCGGAGCGTATCTCCCAGAGGTCATCTGAGGCTAGGCCCACCCGGATGTCGCAGGTGCGCTCACTCGGGGTGCTCACTCCTAGGGAGGCACGGAGATTGGCTACACATGACCGCACCTTCTCTGTTGTGGTCCCATCCTTATGGAACCACCTTCCAAGTGAGCTGCGCCTTGCACAGTCCCTGCCCGCCTTCAAAAAGGGTTTGAAAACCATGCATTTCAGGGAGGCATATGGCAACCTGTTTTAACTTTTTTTCCCTTTCTTTATCTCCTCCCACCCCCTGATTTATCTTGCTAAGCCCTCCCCTTTTTATCTGTATTTTGATGCTCTTCTATGCATACAGTGATTTTTTCTCTTTTTTTACTGTAAACCACCCAGAGTTCCAGTTTGGAAGATGGGTGGTATAAAAAAATAAATAAATAAATAAATAAATAAATAAATAAATAAATAAATAAATAAATAATGATTTAAATATTTGCCATATAGTCCCACAAGAAACGGGTGTAACTTGCTTACTAGCCTTAATTGTGCAAATGCGCTCCTGGCCACAGCTGTGACTTGGACATCCAGACTCAAGGATGAGTCCAAGAACCCCCACAAGCTACATACCTGTCTTTTCAATTGGAGGGTGATCCCATCCTGTATAGGCTGCATCCCTATCCCTTGTTCTTTCGACTGACCAGAAGCACCTCTGATTTGTCTGCATTTAGTTTCATTTTTTATCCTCATTCAGTTCATTCCTGCAGCTAAACACTTGTGTAAAGTTGAGATAGTAGCCCCCTCAGAAACTGGAGGTGATGAGAGGTAGAGCTGGGTGTCATTAGCCATGTTATTACCTATTGGTACTGCTCTGAGGAAACGGTCTTTGCCCCCCGAAATATTAGCAATGTTTTGTTATTTTTATAGTAGCCTAAAGGTATCACCTGTTCCATTTTGTATTTGTCTTTTGTGATGGCTACAATGGCTCCTTTAATTGTTTTGCTTCAATTAGCATACTGGTGGCACTTAACCCCAAAAGTCCTGATAACCTCCCTCAGTGGTTTCATATGGATGCTAAATAACATAGAAGTCAAAACAAAACCCTGGGGGACTGCACAGGTCAGTGGCCATGGTGTCAAACATGAATCACCTAACACCACTTTCTGCATTCTTTCTTGCAGGAAGGACTAGAGCCACTTTAATGCAGTGCCCCAATTCCCATTTCAGTGAGACAAGTTAGGAGGATGCCATGGTCTATACGTCAAATGCAGCTAAGAGGTCTAGTAAAAGGGACACAAATCCTCTAGCCATTTCCCTGTGGAAGTCATCTACCAATGCAACCAGTGCCATCTCAGTCCCATAGCCAGGCCTGATGCCAGATTAAAATGGTTCCAGATAGTTTATCTCATCCAGAAACCTCTGGAGCTATGAGGCCACAACCCACTTTAGGACTTTCCTCAAGAATGGGATATTTGATACTGGTCAGTAATTTTTCCATATTGTTGGATCTAATGAGGGCTTTTGCCTCCTTTAAGCATGCAGGAAACCAGCCCTGTTGTAATGTAGGTTACATTACTCTTCCTAACCAGTCTGCCATACCTTCTCCGAAGTGGACTTGTCCTCAAAACCTCATATAAATACAACAGTCTTAAAGAAGCCACATTTTTACTCTACAGTGATACCTTGTATAAAGGAATTAATCCGTTCCAAATGAAATTATGTTAAGCAAATTTTCCTTTATACACATTTCCTATAGGAATGCATTGAAAACAGAGTAATCCCATTTTTATGTTACACAGGCAATTATGTTAAGCAAATTTCCCCTATCTCTGGAATTTTTAATGTTGTACAAATTTTATGTTATACAAGCTGTTTGTTATACAAGGGTCCACTGTACTTTAGTTTTTGTTTTCTTTTGGTTTTGGCCTGATATCAAAAGAAAAAATCCCATGGAGGATATGCAAACTGGGAAACTCCTTTCCTCATTAAGGTCAAAACATAAAGAATAGTATTGTATATGGAACTCTCATCCTGACTACAACCAGTGACAGCTCCCAGTATGACAACTAAAGATGGGTATATACCAGAAAAAATGTGATTTGTGGTTAGCCAGAATTCTCATTGGGAACAGAAAATACCTCCAATGTTCTCAGTGCATGAGGTTCAGCTCCAAACCCACCTTTAAGTAGTTCCTGATGTGCATTAAGATTTGCCATTTAGAGTTTGCTGTGTTGTGTGGAGTATGTCACAATCAGGGAAGGGTACAGAAATATGAAACACTAACAGCTACGGAGCCATGTTTCAGAAATATTGGTTATCACACCTATGGTAGTCACACTTAAATTATTGGGATATAAGATAATCATGACAGTAGGTACACTTTCAATGTAATTAAATCTGGATTCAATGCTGCATTACAGGTACAAGAATGCCAAGGGAAAACAAAATTCAGAAGCAAAACCAATGACAGAAATAACTTTCCATTCCACACAGGAAGGGAGATGACAGCAATAACTGTCAGTGTAGTTGTCTTGTGTTCGGCTAACATTTATTTGTATTTGGTACTAGAGATTAAAGCAGATATTGGCCCAAATTCTGTTGCTTATTGTAGTATATAATACTAGAGCAGTGGTGGCAAACTTTTGGCTCTCCAGATGTTTTGGACCATGACTCCCAGAATTTTGATCCTATATTGCTCTGTCCAAAACATCTGGAGTGCTGAAGGTTCACCATCACTGCACTAAAATATGACTAATAGAGATGGGCACGACTAGGAAAAATAATGTTTCGAGTTGTCATGTGTCAGAGCCAGCCCGTTTCGGCTCATTTCGTTTTTCGTGAAATTTTCCAAAAATTTGTCATTTTGTTTGTCAGTTTTTCATCTGTCGTTAGTACTGGTTTTGGGGGAGCAGGCTCCTGGAGGCACCTCTCTGGGGTGGGTGCCTCCTCTGGCCCGCCATGAAGGGAAAGCAGGCTCCTGGAGGCACCTCTCTGGGGTGGGTGCCTCCTCTGGCCCGCTACAAAATGGCATGCATAGCCAATTGGATATGCATACCAAGTTGCAGTAGCAGGCAGAGGCACCTCTCTTTCGGGTGCCTCTGTGACTCACTGCCTGCCGGCATACGGTGCACTTGGGCTGGGGAACAAAGTGAGTGAGGACCCCTACGGGTGCCCTGTGACTCACTAAGAAGGGAAGTGTACTTGCTGTAGTGCAATGCAAGTACACATCTGGCTTACTGGTTGGGATTAGCGCAAGGGCTAGTCTTAGGGTTACGGGAAAGGTTAGGGTGAGTTAGTGGGGTGCACCTCTGGGTGCCTCTCTGACCCACTAAGAAGGACAGTGTACTGGCGTATGGGTTAGGGTTAGGGTTCTTGTTCGGGTTCGGGCTAGGTTTAGTGGGCTTTTTATGCCCGACTGGCACATCCCAGAAGTCTCGGTCAAAACCTGCCCAAGTGGCCATGCAATTGGTGGAATGGTTCCAAAAATTTGCATGGTCCACTCCCATGGCCAGCCCATCATTGCGCAGGTGTAAAAAAATAAAAATAAAATAAAATAAAATAAAATAAATGGAGACATTTTGTTGCAAGAAAAACCCACTGCTGCTACTGAAAAAAATCAGGCAGTTTTAAAATAGCTATTTTCGCATGTTTCTGTGGTGCTTTGGTGTGTTTTTGGACCACGATTTCAAAATAAATATTGCGGTCGCCCCATTTTGGATCCCCCGCCCGCACCGCATGGCATGGCGAGTTGGTAAGACAACGAGGATGCCCCCCACCAGAGCAGCCCAGGACAGGAGAGGGGGGGAGGCCGTTGACCTCCCCCAGAAACTACCCCTCTGGTAGGTGCCCTCACTCAGGCAGGCATATTTTCGCCTGCTTTTTTGGCCGGGAATCGGGTTTTTTATTTTTAAAACTTTTTTTCTGTGCCGTTCCGCTTGGCGAGTTGGCGAGACAATGAGGATGCACAGCCCAGGAGAGGAGGGGGGGAGGCCGGGCACCCCCCCCCAGAAACCACCCCTCTGGTAGGTGCCCTCAGGCAGGCATATTTTCGCCTGCTTTTATGGCCAGGAATCGGGGTTTTTTATTTTTAAAACTTTTTTCCTGTGCCACTTGGCATCGCGCGATCGCTGCGATGCTGCCAGGAATGACCACGACAAATCAGACCCAATTTTTCTTTAGTTGGTTTTAGTTCGAGTTCTGGCGGTGTAATTGTCGTTATCGTTTCCGTTACGTAATGGAAACAAGGAACGGAAACAGAAAGGAGGATTTCGCAGAGTCGTGCCCATGTCTAATGACTAATGAATCAAAGGGAATTTGGCAAGTCCCCAAATTTGACTTTGGACTTGGTCGAATGGCTGATTTACATTGATCCCTGCAGGCAGGGATGATCCAAATGGGTACTGCAGTGGGTGGAAGATTAAGGTTCCAATTAGGGCCCCGTTGCCTATTGTAGAATAAAAACAGGGGGATGCGTCACTGCTAGCTGCATGTTTAACCCTGTCTCATTTTGCAAGACATAGCCGTCAGTTGCTCGCACACTGCTGTCAACAAAATTGCATGGATTCTGATTGCCTTTAAAAGCAGACTGGTCCTGCTTATGTCAAGCCTTGTCTGACTATGACACCAACCTGAATTAAATATTATTGAATGTGAATTAATCAGTGCTGAGCATAGAGGGAGAAGGAGAAGGAAAAAGAAAAAGAAAATGAGAAGAAGCCATCTATTCTGCAACCCTTCATCGAATGTCACCAAGATACAGATGATACTGTGTCTGATTTTTACTGTGTGGGGGGAAACCTATGAGATGGGTGTTTGGGTTTTTTTGCCATCTTCTTACAGAAAGATGATCCTTCACATTGCTGAAAGGATAATTTTATTGGACAAGGTATTGGCATCAGTCTGTGTGGCCCACACAAGAAAAAGTCTTTCCTCTGGCTCCGTAGCTCAGTCTGAGTCACCAAAGGTGGGAGGATCAAGCGTGTTATTATTCTCTTTCAAATGCCTCTTCTGTGATTAAGGGAGTTCTGTGCGTAGGCAGCCCGCTCGGTGTATTTCAACTCTCAAAGATGCACTGTCACTTTGCAGCTGTGAATGTCACTGTTCCCTGGAGCTCATGAGCAGCATACAAGTCAAGTAAACTTAAACTTCTTTTATAAAAGCAGTGGTCTATGAGAAGGAACCAAGGGACATTGGGTCAAAGCCTTGAAGCTTTTAATTCAGCAGGGATGCAAATATCAACAGCCCTCCCTCTTCTTTGTGAAATTAATCATCGTTGGGCAGAAGAAGCTGAATTTTACTAACAGTTGCTAAAATCCTAGTGTGCAGTTAACAAAAGGTGTAACTTTTACATGCAAACTTGTATCAGTTAAGAAATTTCCATAGGTATCATCTGTTGCATTCTGAGCGCAATGCCACAGATACTGGTGACAGATATAACTCAAATTGCAGCAATCCATATGTG
Source organism: Phrynocephalus forsythii (assembly GCA_029282475.1). Classification (NCBI taxonomy): domain Eukaryota; kingdom Metazoa; phylum Chordata; class Lepidosauria; order Squamata; family Agamidae; genus Phrynocephalus; species Phrynocephalus forsythii. The sequence goes on from JAPFRF010000002.1 coordinate 85,518,863, forward strand.
GTGTAACTGCACAACAGGATTTTAGCCAACATCTTGTTGTAAATGATATCCGTTGAAATGACAAATATTTTGGGATGGCAGGGACTTGAATGAGCATGTAAAAGTCACTGGTCTAGCAAAATACTTGCAGAAGTGCCACAACTATTTTGTTGATATAGATCAACACAGCTGCTTGTAATTCTGGACTCTCCTTCTTGGGGCATGACTATTGGAACTGTCACCATGAGAGTATCCACAATTCAGCAAGTACCACTACAAAATGTATCTATACCATACATAAGCAATTTGAATTAACAATACCCAAGCAGTATCGTCCTTTCATGGAAACACATAAACTATAGCATCATAAAACTGTTGAGTGGGTTGCCATAGGGCAGTGGTGGCCTACCTCTGGCACTCCAGATGTTTTGCGCCACAACTCCCACAGTCCTTTGTTACTGGCAATACAGGCTTGGAATTCTGGGAGTGCCAAAGGTTTGCCACCACTGCTATAGAGGGCTGCTTGATATGACTGGAAGCATAATATCTGCAATTTTGTTATCTGCAAAGGTGAAAGTTCTGCATAAAGTAATAATAGTCTTTCTAGCTAATCAACATAGCAACATTCACAACCAATACAAATTTAGGAAAGCCCAAAATGCACAGAGACACATACAAACATAGAATTTCATCCCCCCCTTTTTAAATCACCTCATCTTTTCTTCCTCTCCAATAAATATCAGTGATAGTTTCATTCTTCAGGCTAATTGTATTGTTGATTTTCATACAGGTACAAATCACAATCAATGTTCACATATTTTGATATGTTTGCAGTCACAGCAACTGGAATCAGTTTCCCCCATAAAGCATCATCATCATCATCATCATCATCATCATCATCATCATCATCATCATCATCATCATCATCATCATCATTATTATTATTATTATTATTATTATTATTATTATTATTATTACAGACTTGTCAAAAGATATTGAGCTCTGTCACAGGACAGACAGAAGGGTGGGTTTGGGTGGGGTGGGGAAAGTAAAAGGCAGGAGAGGTTTGGTGGTTCATCTTCCTGTATCTCATAGAGTTCATACTGTTCCGCTGTTCTGAATGAGAACTTCTGATAAGTCAGAACAAGACTACCTATAGCTATTTCTTAAATCATCTGCTTTGTTCCATTAGGTAGCTAATGTTGCGGCCACACATACAACCCTCAGTTTTATTACTGCTTTCACTTCATCTTCAGTTTCAGCTTCTACTAGATTTTCCCTTTGAACATCAGGTTACTCATGGTGAGTTTAATTAAAGACTCCTGGTCTACAACTTTTTCCACCTGAGCAGGGTTCCTTTTTTTTAATGACTTATACATTACACGACAACCCTGGACATCAGAGGTACTTGCCAGAGTTTGTTCAGTTGCCCTCGATTTCCAGTGCAGTAGTTGCATTCTTCTCTTCTCAGACGGCAAAGAAAACTCTATTCCCATCAGAGTTTAAGGATGTTTCTACAGAATATAATTAATAGAGATGGGCACAGAACAAACATTTTTCGTTTCCGTTACCGTTTGTCGTTTCTGTTACATAACGAAATGACAAACGAAAATTGTGATGAAAATGCAAAAAATGAACAGAACCACAAAAATTGTGGTCGTTACGTTTCGTTTCCGTTAATGGCGACACACAATGAAATGAGCTGTTTTAAATGTTAAAAAACGCCCTGGACATCCATAAAAACACAGCGATAATTATTTATATTGTCTGATAATACCTACCAGGGGGGTTGGGGTCCTTAAAACATTTGTTTTTGTCTTCTCCCATCGCAATGTATTTTTCTTTTCCCTTTAAAATGGATGTCACCAGCAGCCACAAAATGGAGGCAAGCCATGTAATGGGATCATGTTCAACCAATAGCATGCCAGGGTTGCAGACTGAGCAGGCAGGTCTGGCAGCCACAAAGGGCATAAAAAGGTCTGGCAGCCCCCGTCCTCCTTGCAGTCTCTGGTGGGAGTTAGGGTGGGATTGGTGTCTCTTTGACTCTAGCTTCAGTCCTGCAGCCTCCCTGTGTGCGTGCGTGCTGCGTACCTCTCAGTGAGTACCCTCCCCTGCCCACAGTGCAGTCACTCTGCGGCTGCCTTGCACCCTGGGCAACGCCCGCCACTGCCTTTGCAGCCTCCCTGCATACCTAGTCTATACTGTGTAGAGATGGGCACGACTTAGAGGTATTCCCGTTTCCGTTTCCGTTACTCGTATCTGTTACTCTACGGAAACGGTAACGGGAATTACTCCGCCAGACTTCGAGCTTGAACCGACGAACGAACAATTTTGGTCTGATTTGTCGTGCTCGTTACTTGCACCACGCGGCACAGAAAAAAAGTTTTTAAAAGTTAAAAAAACCCGGTTCCAGGCCAAAAAGCAGGCGGAAAAATGCCTGCCGTGCCTCAGGGCTCCTACCAGAGGGGTTGTTTCTGGAGGTCCCCAGCCTCCCCCCATCCCCCGTCCTGGGCTGCTCTGGTGGGACTCGCCGCAGGCTCACAGCCAGCAAAAGCCCAGCTCGCAGCCAGCAAAAAGCCCAGTCTCGCCGCCGGCCGCCGCAATTAAAGCGCAAGCAAGCGGCACGGACGGCACAGGAAAAAACTTTTAAACTCTCCCCTCACCCATTCCCGGGCCAAAAAAGCAGGCGGAAAAATGCCTGCTTGACTAAGGGCGCAGGGCACCTACCGGAGGGGTGGTTTCTGGAGGGGGTCCTGCCTCCCCCGTCCTGGGCAGCTGGACTCGCCATGCCATGCGGTGCGGGCGGGGATCCAAAATGGGGCGGCGAACACAATATTGTTTTTGAAATCGTGGTCCAAAAACACACAAGCACAACAGAAACACGCGAAAATTTATAAACTGCCAGATTTTTCACAGTAGCAGTGGGTTTTTTCTTGCAACAAAATGTCTCTCCCCTCTCCTCCTCTGTCCTCCATTGATTTTTTTATTTTTTTTACACCTGCGCAATGATGGGCTGGCCGAGTGGCCAGCCATGTGGGAGTGGACGACCATGCAAATTTTTGGAGCCATCCCACCAATCGCATGGCACTTGGCCATGGAGAGTTCTGGGATGTGCCAAAAGCCCCCTAAAACCTGCCCTAGCCCCCTAACCCTAACCCTAATCCTTGACTCCTTACCCATACGTCACAGACTGTCTTCTTAGTGGGTCAGAGAGGCACCCAGAGGTGCAACCCACTAGCCCACCGTAACCTTACCCGTCACTAGCCTAACCCTAGCCCTTGCACTAACCCACCTTAACCCTAAGACAGATCTACTTGCATTGCACTACACGCAAGTACAATTCCCTTCTTTGTGAGACATGGTGGTGCGAGAGCCTTAGGCATCACCCTATGGCTCTGGGTTCACTGCCATCACTAGTCTCACTGTATGCAACTGGTATGCATATCCATATGGCTATGCATGCATTTTGCAGCAGCAGGTGAGGAGGGGAGACCCCCATGTTGAGGGGTCTCTTGGAGCCTGCTTCCCCTTCCTAGTGGGTGAGGATAGGAGGCACCCACGGGTGCCTCCAGGAGCCCACTTTCCCTTTATAGCGGGCCAGAGGAGGCACCCACCCCACAGAGGTGCCTCCAGGAGCCCACTACCCCCCCAAAAAACCCAGTACTTACGACAACGAAAAAATGAAAAAACGAACCGACTAATTTTTGCAAATTTTCACGAAAAACGGAAACAACCCGAAATGGAACCGGCCCGACTAACGACAACTCGAAAAAATTTTTTTTCAAGTCGTGCTCATCTCTAATACTGTGTCTCTGCCAGCATCCATTTTTTTTGTGTTTTCCCTCTGCTCTGGGGCGTTGGAGGATGCCTGCGCATGGAAAAGCTTTAAAAATTGTGCAAAATATTGGTAGAAACGACAAACGAAAAAACAAAAAACGGTAATGAAATTTTTCAAAAAATTCCCGACAAATGGAAACGAATCGAAACAGACCTCTCAACGACAAACGAAAAACTGAAACACCATTTTTCTGTTTCGTGCCCATCTCTAATAATTAATAATGGTGAGCAATTGTTGTGGGGTCCCTTTTGTTACTAGTTTTCCTTGAAAATAAAGTTATTACTAATACCCTGGGAAGAAGCTTTGGCTACCAACCATCACAGCCAGACCCTTCTCCTACACAGCATCTGTAGTCTTGGTGGAAATGAGCCTTTCTGCAGAAGCAGCCCAGCTGGGGGACCAAGAAGATTCACTGAACAACCTCTCTGAGGGCTGGAACAAGCCATTCAGATGCATCACATAGCTCTACGTTCTGGAACAGTGCTATTTTAGCATTATCATTAAGTGGAATGACGTGACTGAGATCTGGGCTGTCATGAGAAAGAGAAAATAGTAAATTTGTCATTATTTTATTTTTACCACTAGACAAAATGGGATTTTTTTGCCATATGTGCCAAATCAGCATTGCTGGATTCAGATACTGTGTTTTACTGGGAAGGGATAGGCTGTTTGCTGCTCAGGCAGTGAAGTATCTTGAGAAAGCCCTACTGCAAGTCAGTGAGCTACCATATATACCAGGTCCACTCCCCCAGTTAGTTTCCATGGCTAACTGGGGATTTGAACCCTGTTCTCCAGAGTTCAAGTCCACCACATTGTGTATGTTTTTTGTAGTAAACCCTGATTAAAAAAAGCTACCACTGTATTGTGTTGCAGTTGAAACCATGCCCTCAAAAATTGAGAGTCAAACAGTTTGAACCTTAGCTTTGCTTTGACTTCATACTATGAACTGATCTTTGTTTGGGATAATATTTCCAACAGAAAATAAGTATTATGAAGAATGAATTTCATAGTGACATACTGAAGCCACCCGTAACTGAGAGTGGATGATACTGTGGGCTTTATGGTACTTATCCCTCTTAACAGTAGCTTTCTGAACTCTGTTGTGGATATTGTCTTACTCCCAGATGAATCAACAGAGCCAACACATTGGCTGCTTGAAGTGAAGGGAAACATCACTTCTATTTTCCATTCCACACTTTCTGCTTCTCTGTGTTACTAGAATCCAATGACCTAATCAGGTCAAAGGTCTAATTCTCAGCTTCAGGAGGCTAGACTACAAAGGAATTCTGCTTGAAGTCAATCATTGCTAGACAGTGTTGAAAATACTCTGATGGACTAGTGGGTCTCACTGAGGAGCTATAGCGTAGTGGCAAATTTGAAAGTTCAGGTGGTCATCAAGGTGGCCTGCAGGAGAATCTAAAATTATGGCATTGGTTGAACTTGAAATTAACAAATGAGAAACAGATTTTCTGTATATTAATCAGCACATCACTGCACATTCAAGACAAAACTAAACTGTTAGACCATGCCATGTATTTGCTATCTGGCTATAGAACCACAGTCTTTGAGTTCAATCCCTCACTGTGCCTAGCTTCTTTTTTAGAACAATATTGGCCTTAAACAGAAATTCTGGACTTTGAATTCATCTTATTTTATATGTTATATTTTATGTTTTGTAGATGTTTTTAAATTATGTGGAATGTTTTAAATGTGTTGAATATAGCAACCATGAAATTTTGTTGTTCCTGCAAGGGGGCAATGACAATAAAGATTCCTATTTCTATTTCTTGACAGGATATGGAGTTGGTGATCCACAGAGTCGCTTCCAATTTTGAGGTTTTAAGATGATGATGATGATGATGATGATGGTGGTGGTGGTGGTGGTGGTGGTGGTGGTGGTGGTGGTGGTGGTGGTGGTGGTGATGAAATACTTTGTTTTAGAACAGAAATGGCTTTTAGAGGTTTACTCTTGAAAAATCAATTTCTCTCCCACCTCGTGTGAGGACTGCAGAAAAACTGAGGGGCAAGAGTACAGTCTAAGAGGGTTGGCAAAGGATACTATAGTCCCTACTACTCAAAAAGCCTAAGGGGGGGGTAATTCAACCCTGTGAGCCCTGGCTCTACTACAAAATAAGCCGAAGAGATTGCAGTTGACTGGCTGGCAAAGAAATTTGTGAATACAGTGGTATCTTGTATAAAGGAATTAATTTGTTCCAAATGAAATTATGTGAAGCAAATTTCCTTTATACAAATTTCCCATAGGAATCCATTCAAACCAGAGTAATCCCTAATCACAACCATATTTATGTTGTACAGATTCACCCCATAGCATAGGTGATTCTGTTAAGCAAATTTCCCTATCTCCGGAAATTTTTATGTTGTACAGATCTTATGTTATGCAAACGGTATGTTATACGAGGGTCCACTGTAATTGTTGCAAAGTATTTAACAAATAGTGATGGAGGACTCTATCCCAAAGGTGTTCAAAGTAGCCAACCTGGGGATTGCTTGAAAACCAATTTCATCTGACATGCAGTTGCTGAATCACTAGTTGATCTGCCCTATTCTGATATTTGATATAAATCCAGACAAGAATGAACAGAAATGGCAATGGCAATCTGTCTCTGTTCCATCTTCGGCTAATGTACTTAGGGCTTCTATAACTGACTTTTGTGAATGATGATTTTATAGCTGGCCCTGTCTGCTGGAGAACCAACTGAAATTGCCTCTTTCCTCTTGAGAGGCACAATATTTAACTTGCATCCATCAGAGAAGCCGCCTGTAGAGAGGGCATGAGCAGTGAGCCATTTAGCATGGGGTGGGGGGGTGGAATCTATGCACAACTCATGTTTCCTGTAATTTAATTCCATTTTGCTCACTGCAGCTTTTTTAAAATGGCATTTGTTAATATAATTTATAGGCTCTTTTAAAAAAATAGGCAACATGTTCATCATAATTTAGTCAGAGCTTGGGTGGGGGGATCCACTCAGTTCACTGTTGCAAGTTCCTATGAAGTCTTGCATTGGAGGTCTGTTTTCACAATAATGTAGGAACAAGATCATATCAAAGATTATATTATCTGGAATAAGGGCTTGTTATCATAACCCTATTCAGGCATTGCAACTAGAGATGGGCACGACTTAGCGGTATTCCCGTTTCCGTTTCCGTTACTCGTATCCATTACTCTACGGAAACGGTAATGGGAATTACTCCGCCAGAATTCGAGCTCGAACCGACAAACGAACAATTGGGTCTGATTTGTCGTGCTCATTACTTGCATCGCGGCGATCGCGCAATGCCAAGCGGCACAGAAAAAAAGTTTTTAAAAGTTTAAAAAAAACCCCGATTCCCGGCCCTAAAAGTAGGCGAAAACTGTCTGAGGGCACCTACCAGGCCAGAAGGGTGTTTTATTGGGGGGGGGTTCCCTGCCCCCCTCTCCTTGGCTATTGCTACTGCTGCGCTGCTGGTACCAGGGTGGGAGGGCGCATCCATTTGCCATGCAGTGCGGGGGATCCAAAATGGTGACCACAATATTTTTTTTGAAATCGTTGCCCAAAACCCCACCAAAGCACCACAGAAACATGCAAAAATTAGCTATTTTAAATGCTTGAATTTTTACAGTAGCAGCAGTGGGTTTTTCTTGCAAAAAAAAGTCTCCGCTGATTTTATTTTATTTTATTTTATTTTATTTTTTTACACCTGCACATTTGCAATGATGGGCTCGCCCATGGGAGTGGACCATGCAAATTTTCCACCAATCGCATGGCCACTTGGCCAGGTTGACCACAGAGACTTCTGGGATGTGCCAATCGGGCATAAACAGCCCACTAATCGTAGCCCAAACCCGAACCCTAAGCTTAAGCCTAACCCATACGCCAGTACACTGTCCTAAGTGGGTCAGAGAGGCACCCAGAGGTGCACCCCAATACTCACCGTAACCTCACCCGTAACTAGCCTAACCCTAGCCCTTGTGCTAACCCGTCTTAACCCTAAGCCAGATCTACTTGCATTGCACTACATGCAAGTACGTGAGACACAGCGGGTGCAAAGAGTCTGCCAGTCCGTCACTTGTGGCTCTGGCTGACTCCTGCAGCTCCCTCCAGGAGCCCACTACCCCCCAAATCAGTACTGAACTGACTAATTTTTGCGAAATTTCGCGAAAAATGGAAACGAGCCGAAACGGACTGCCTCCGACACACGACAACTCGAAAACGTCATTTTCCCTAGTCGTGCCCATCTCTAATTGCAACCTTTACATCCTGAATAGAGCTATGGTAACAATGCTTTGGAAGAGAGTCAACAGTTCACTTTATGCAATTATTGGACTTTCAGAAAAAATGTAAGGCACATTGGTGCAATGGAAGAAAAATGAGTGACTTATTGAAGTACTTTATGCTAAATCATGTCATTAGTAAATCTAGTTCAAAATTTGTGGGGTCTCTCTAGGTGCCTTGGGGGCCATTGCATAGCCCAACAAATTGACCAGACAAGAATTGCTTTTAAAAAAATCATCATTTCATAGTCATAAAATTGGATGAATACAAATCAATCAATTAGATTTTAAATAATTTTTGCAATTTGTTTTTTAAAATTCTGACCAACACTAGAGATGAATAAGGAACAGCAATGCCAGGAGCCTTCTACAATGCTGCAGGAGCTGATTCAGAGTTATGTGGAGTTATCCTTGGAGGCTATGGAATAGAGGTCTAGGAAGCATTGCAGATGCTGTGTAGGACTAGGGAGCTTAGCGGAGCTTAGGGAGCTTAGCGGAGCCTGGGGAAACAGTAGCTAGCTGTGGTAAGGGCAGACAGGCTGCTGAATGCTGGGATCAAGCCAATTATGGACAAATCTGGAACCAACAGGGATGGAGGGGGAGGAATTTTTAACCTACATAGAAGAACCCAGTGTCTGAACATCAATGTAAGCTGTGCAATTAAGAGTATTTTAGCTTCATCTATGTTTGATGTATTTTGTGCCAGATACCCCGAATATGTTTTAATACCACCTTAATGCACAATTAGAGAGATTTGGCTCTTCAGAACTTGAAATGACAATTCTCCCTGTCATTAACCACTAGCCACATTGTATAGCGCTGCTGGGAGTTGAAATCTAAGCTTGGGCTGAGCCAGCATTCCCCACCCTTGCTTTAGACTAGAGCAGGGGTCCTCAACCCATGGCCTGCGGGCTGTATACGCCCCCAGGGACCCTGAATCCAGCCCCTGGGAGCAACAGCAGACCCCTCCGCCCGTGGGAGCCGCTCGAGCCCTTTAGAACAGTTGCATCGCGGCTGCCGGCGGGCTCCGAAGACAAGCGCTCCAAGCGGGGCACTCCTGTCACCGCCGCCTTCACAGCGCACGCGCTAACCATCCCTCAGGGTTGTCCTTTTCCTTTCCTGCTCCCCCTCCCCCTCCCTGCCCCCCACTGCTTTATTTTTGATTCTTTCTGTCCCTTGCCGGGACCCGTCCGCGAGTTTCCGGTGGGGAAGCCAACCCGGGGACTGGGCGTGCGCCCGCACGAGTGAGCGAGCGTGCAAGCGTGCCTGCATGCGTCTTTGGCGCGTGCGCTTCCCTCACCTGGAACTGGTGGGAAGCAGGCCGGGGAGAAGGAGGAGGTGGAGGACGCGTGAGAGAGAGAGAGAGGAGGAGGAGGCCCGGTGTTGCCCGCGGGGGAGGGTTTGGAGGAGTAAGTAACGGGCGGCGGCACAACTGGCTATCCGCTGGTTTTTTTTCTTTCCGGGCTCCCTTCGGGTCCTTTCGTGCTTTCCTTCCTTCGTGGCCGGGCAGGGGGAGGGCGGAGGGCATCGCAGAGAGGCCTTGGGCGGTGGGGCCGCCGAGGAGGATGCCGACCACGTTGGTGGAGTTGGGAATGGCGCCTGTTGGGACGAGACCTTCCGTGTCTATCGGGCAGTGGAAAGAGAAAGGACTCGGGAACCGGCGCCTCTGGTTCTTCCTTCCCTTATTTATTTATTTTAGAGTATTTTTTTTTTACACCGCCTTTCTCCTTGGAAAAAGACCCAAGGTGGCTTGCAATAATGAAACATGTTAAGATGATTATGTGTATGTTGATATTATGTGTTTATGTTGATTACTGGTGAGCCACTGTGAGACAGAATGCTCGACTGGATGGGCTGTGGCCTGTTCCAGTAAGGCTGTTCTTTAGTACATAAGAACATAAGAAGAGCCATGCTGGATCAGGCCAAAGGCCCATCTACTCCAGCTTCCTGTATTTCACAGCGGCCCCACCAAATGTGTCAGGGATGTTCTTATATTCTTATAATTGTTCTTCCAAACATGAGCTACTGGAGGGAGGGAGGCTCAGTTATTTCCACTGTATTATTATTATTATTATTATTATTATTATTATTATTATTATTATTATTATTATTATTATTATTATTATTATTATTATATAGCTTGTATGCCACCCGCTACCCAAAGGTATTATTATTATTATTATTATTATTATTATTATTATTATTATTATTATTATTATTATTATTATTATTATTATTATTATTATTATTTGTAATTTATTGTTATTATCATATTAATATTGCATTCTTTTTCCTGTTTTTTGTGCACTACAAAAAAAAATATGTTCAGTGTGCATAGGTATTTCCTCATATTTTTTTCAAAATCTAGTCCGGCCCCCAACAGTGTCTGAGGGACAGTGAACCGGCCCCCTGTTTAAAAAGGTTGAGGACCCCTGGACTAGAAGGTGGTCTCTCCTTCTTCCACAACTACTCTAAAGACTGTATGTTTCATTTTAATGTTCCTGCAAATGCAATCAGCAGCCATTGGAAGTAGCCCTGATTAACCAGCCCTTTTGATGGATAGCCTTTGTCAAAACAAAGGAGGGGGAGAAAAACCCATACTAGACCTATTATAATTGTATATTTATCAAAAGAAGAAAGGGTAATTGCATCTTTTTGACAGCTATACACCTTGAATATTAGTCACCCTCAGAGAATTGTGGAGGACCAGTTTGTCTTAAAATGAATGAAACTTGAGGATTTTTGGTTCATCGCAACTCCATCATGAATTCCATTTCTTGCTTTATATGCCACTCACACACTTATTCTGCAAGGGGGAAAAGAAATGAAATGAAATGAATTCTTTTCTCTCCTCGCCACTCCTTTCCACTTTCTTCTTTTTTGTGCATAATTTCATTATACAATCACGGATGTGCACTCATCTCCCCTACATCTCTCACAAAGAAGCATTACAAAGCCAGAACATCAAAGGAGATCTGAAGTAACACAGGACCCCACTTCACACAAAATGTATGGATGGTCTTGGATAAAGTTTGCCAAGAAATTAGTAAGAATGGGTTCCAACTAGCATTACTAGCATAATGTCTGTGATACCAATTTTTTTCATACAAAGCTTGTACTTCAAAGCTTATATTTCTGTAAGGTTTGCATAGAAGTGCGGTGGGATGGGGGCAAGTCTTCCTTACTAAGTGCCAGGCCATCTTCTCTGGTTGTCTGCCTCCCACAGTGAAAGAATAGTGGGAAGGGAGGTGTCACACTTCACTTATTCAGTGAAGAAGACAATGTACCCTGTAGATACAGAATTCAACAAGAGTTCAAAAGTATTCTTTTTAAATTTGCTGCTTCCAATGGCTCAGGGCAGAATCCTGGCATTAGGAACAGGTTGGCTCTGAAGAAGAGCTTAGAACATGAAATGGAACAGAATTGCCCAGACTGTATTAAGACAATGACAATTATGGATTCTTCATTAAAATAACAGCAGCCACTGCCTCTCTGCCCCAAGAATTTGTTATATACAGTACTTGCTGCCCATTATCCATATTTCAAAGAGTGAAGCTTAGGTGAGAGCAGAGCCATGTTTAATTGTTAATCACACACCAGGATTAGGCCTGTGTCTTCAGCAGGTGATCTGGAAGTTGAGTCATGACAACTGAACTTCTTTTCTTGAGAGATCAAAACATTTCACTATTCATCCAAGCATCTTCATCAGTCTGAAGAAATTTAGTGGTGAGTCCTCCATTTTATAGTTCACTTTCACTTCACATCACCCTGGTCTGAATAGGCTCATGTTGGACAATGGCCTGAATAGGCTTGTTAGGTGGACAGTGGCCTAAGGTGTGTGAAAGTCCCACCTATGCAACCTTTTTCAACACCCATTAAGTATGGGCCATTAGCTATAGCCTTGCTGCTGGAGGTGTGAAGTGTTTCTGATTTTGGGGGGGATTGATGAAAGGGCAACTTGCTAAGTAGCAGACAGATTGTTTCTGAGTATTCCAGCTCTGTTAAGAGAGGTGTTTTCAATACATACTGTGCAGAGTGACCTTGCTGCCAGATAGGCAGTATAGAAATCCAATAAATAAATAAATAAATAAAATACATGAATGGCTTTCCTCACCCATCTGTCAAACCACCTATCTTCTCTGTCTAATATGTGTATATCCTCATCTTTGAATGAGTGTCCTTTGTCCTTCAAGTGGAGGTGCACTGTGGATTCTGGTCCTGAGCCATTGCCCCTCCTATGTTGGGCCACCCTCTTGTTTAATGGCTGTTTAGTTTCTCCAATGTAGAGGTCTGCACACTCCTCACTGCATTGAACCACATGTACTATATTGCTCCTCTTGTTTCAGTGTTGGGTCCTTTGGGTGGACAAGTGTCTCTCTTAGTGTACTTGTGGTTTTGAAGTAAACAAGGATGTGGTGTTTGCCAAAAATCCTTTTAAGCTTTTCAAATACCCCAGCCATGTAACCTGAGGCCCAAAGCCAATGGAAGAACCTGGTCATTCCCTACATGGCTGGGGTGTCTGAAAAGCTTTAAAAGATTTTGCCCTATTCAGACCAGGGTGATGTGAAATGAAGGTGAACTATAAAGTGGTGGTGAAACATTTTGATCTCTCTCAAAAAGGAAGTGCAGTTGCCATGACTCAGCTTCCAGATAAACTCCCCTGGAGGACTGAGAATCTTCACAGACTTCAGCAGGTGATGTTTAAGAACATAAAAAGAGCCATCCTGTTTCCAACTGGAGCCTTTCAAGTCCAGCATTTTGTTCAGGCAGGACCAAGCCTGTTATAAGCAGACCCAGCACTGATGGCTTTCTTCCCAACTGGCTAAGAATAACTGCTGAGCTGGGAGGGACCCAGCCCCTCTTATGGCAGCACAGTGGGGAACTGAACTCCCAAACTTTGGCTCTGCAGTCAGACACCTAAGTCTCTGAGTTATTCAGAGTAGTATTTTTGTTATTTTTTCATGTACATAGCTTGGCATAGGTATTCTGCAGATATCAGATTGCTAAGGGACATGTTCGGTGGAGACCGACTATTGCTTACACCCCACAGGAACTTAAATACATTTCTTGTACCCAAAGCATAATTATAGAATGATCAAATTTTACTGACTAAAATAGCACAATGAAAAATACTTTTTTTTTCTTTTTGCAAAAGCCTGTGATGTTGGCAAATCTTCCAGCAATAAATAACTATGTACTGAGGAGTTTGCTGAAGTCTCTTGCTGTGTTTCATTTAGAGTGGTATAGAATCTATAATAATTGGCTGTTCATACTTGTATCTGACTTCTACTCTTTGGTCTCTTTTATTGTGCTATTGCATTCTACTCTTGCATTGTATAGTCTATCAAATTCATAATCTCACAGTGCACAAGAAAATCCTTTCAGGATATGAGATCAGATACTGATGGAGTGTATCACATGGTGCAGATTTTTATACTGAGCTAGTAGACATGTAAAAGAGACAAAACGCCCTTCCACATCTTTGCCTCAGTAATCTGAAGAATTCATTGCAGTCTTTTATAGTCTTTTTGCATAGATGTGTGTAAAAATGGATTGAAAAAAGACATTTGAATTGCATTTTAAGGGACCCTTCATTCTGTTGATTATATTTCATAAAATGCATGCAAATCATTTCATAATTGTGTAGCGTAAAATTATAGCACTTCATGTTTACTTAACATTTGTAGGAAGGATATTAAATGAGACAATTATCAATGCTAGCACCTTCTTTAGGGCCTTGATCAAATTTATCTCCACATGCCTGCTCAGAACTTCTAAAAATGTTTGAAGAGAAGTAGGGCCAAGCCTGTCATTAGGTTGAATTAGGTGATCGACAAATTTTGGTGGCTTCCTTTGTTCAGATTTCCCGGCTTTGTGCATCGGCACTGCAGGTTGGGCCAGGCCAGCAACTTAGTCCTCTGCTGCCCATCAGTCATGTAATATTTTGTCATGCCCCTATAACAGGGCTGTTCAACTTTTTCCGGCCCAAAGTGCCTGAGGGCTACTACACTAAAACCTCTACTTACAAATTGTATCCATTCCAAGCACATGCTCATATGTAAAAACTTTTGTAAGTAGAGCAGCGGTTTCCCAAAGGAATGCATTGAAAACCAATTAATCCATTCTTGAGGGAACAGATTTCAAAGTGCCATGGCCCTTGAACTGCCCCACTCAGCTGAGACAGTGGGCTGTCCGACACAGAAATTTGCTGGGGCAGTGGTGGTCCTTGGGATGAGGGGGTGGAGAACTTATCCCCTCACTTTATTTATTGATGGCTACTTTTGAACCCTTTGTGGGCAACTGGTAGCCTGTGGGCTACCTTTTGTGCAGGCCTGCCCTATAACATATGACAGTAGCAGTGGGGCAGATTCTACCTTTGACCAGAGTGAAGCAGAGGGTGCGGGCAGTAGATTTTGAACCTCATGCCAAAGTATGGAACTGTTAGTTGTTATATTTTCCCTCCTAGGTCCTGGGATTAAAAAAAAGGAAATTGTCTTGCTGTTCCACTCAGAGATGCAAAATAGCTTAAATGGACTTTTTCACCCATGGTTTGAATCTTGCCCAGTGTGATTGCTTTGAGCTGCTTATCTCATAAAGAAACAATGATAAGAAATGACAGATCATCCTGATCACCATCTTAGAATCGCAGAGCTGGAAGGGACCTTGACCCCGGTCTCACGACAATTTTGCTGCTCTTGTTGCTGCGAAAGACTTCACAGAAAAACATCGTGTCTTCACTCCGAAGAGCAGCATTTTAGTACCCTGGCCGACCCCGACCCCAGAAGTGCACGTTAACTGCAGCATTTTGTACCCGCTAGGGGTTGTGTTAAAATACTGCTGTTATTGATGTGCACTTTTTAACGCCTCAAACAAGGTGCGACCCCAGAAAATTTTCACCAATTACATTTGTACCCCTTTTTCTGCCACTTCCTGTAGTTCTGCCTTGGTAATCATTTATGCTACTGAATTGGTGGCATACCGGCATGCTGGCACAATGTTTACTGGCTTTCTGCCTGCAATTGCAATTGATTTTAAGAAGAAAAACTGCTACCTGGCTGCAACACAGGTATTCACCACAAAGGGAAAACAGGGAAAAGATGCAAAGTAAGCAATTTGGGTGGACGCAGAGAAGTAAAATACTCCAGTGTTGTCGGGGTGCTAACTGCACATCAAATATCACGTGACCACCCAAAAATAGTACACATCAATTTAACATGTGCAGATAGTGGTAGTGAGCCCAGGGTCCTTGTGGATCATCATGTCCAGTGCTCTTGGAAAGATTCTGAGAGAAGAAAATGCCTGACAACTAAAAACCTACAAATACTGTATATTGTGAAGCAGGATCACAAAACAGCTCAAAGATTTTATGATTAAGTGTGCACAAACTGTAGAGGGAAAGTGCCTATAGGGTGGATTAGCAGACCCAAGTCATGAATGCTTTCTAAAAATATAACTCCAGATAAAATTCTCACAAAATGATGCCAAGATGGTACAAAGTTGGTACAATTCAGACGGGTGCTACAATACAGATAGAGCTAGTCTATTTTATGGTCAGGGATGGAGAGTTCAAACCAAGATTGAGCCTCCCAGCTTAGGGGAAGGCCTAGTTTGGCTGGAGCATAGGTTACATACCTTGTCACACTGATTTTATACCTTGGTTTTGACACCGCTTTTCACTTGATAAGTCTCTCTCTCTCTCTCTCTCTCTCTCTCTCTCTCCCTCCCTCCCTCCCTCTCTCTCTCTCTCTCTCTCTCTCTCTCTCTCTCTCTCTCTCTCTCTCTCTCTGTGTGGTGGGTGGGTGGGTGGAGAAAGAGAGTGAGGAAAAAGAGATCTGTTGTCAGTCATGTAACCCTCATATACTTTTATAATTTCAACCGCATGATACTCAGTAAAGCTTAGCTCTAGAGAAGGTGGGCTATTTCAGAGGCTGACTTGGAAGGTGTTTAAACACTGGCAACTCACTGAGCTGGAAAATTGTAAATCTGCAATTTTATTTTTTAAAAGGCGGTTGCCCTATTCTTCAGAGACAGGTTTGGAGACAGCATGGTAATTAATGGACCCTCACACAACACAGATGTAAAAACAGCAAGTCTGAATAACCTGGTAAAATACTTTGTTTTGTGCTTCTTTGCTTTCTGGGTTTTTTTGTTTTTGTTTTTGTCTCAAACAGAGTAGTGCCTACAGCTTTGCTAATTTCTACAAGAAAATAAAGGTTATTTAAAAATGATTATTACCCAGAAACCTGTGATATGTCAGTACTAATTTCTTTTTTGATTCTTTTTTTATTTTCTTTACACTGTGTGAACCAATACCAATGGAAATTATTATTACATTGTCATTCAGTCCAAAATAGGTGCATTTGATGGCAGCAGTTGGGTTATGACATTCAGAAGTAATGGATTGACCTTACTACACTAATTATATTTGCAGAAGCCTGGTCCTGACAGAAATGTTGATAAAAGAGAGAGCCTGTAAGATCAACAAGTTTTAATGTTCAGAGAATTTTAAAAAATTCCATTTCTCTAGAGAGGTTCAACTCAACAGGGTACATTCAAGGAGGCAATATACTTATACTGCAGAGAAGAAATGGAAAGTGACAGAATGCTTTAACAGCAAACAGTGTGGTGTCTTCTGCCAAAGCTAAACCCCAAATCTGCCATTTTTCTCTCTGTGTTCCTTAAAATGAACATCTCTCAGACCAAAGAAGGATGCCAACAAACTGGAACAAGTTCAGCAGAAGGTGACAAGGATGATCAGGGGGTTGGAAATCTAGCCCTATGAGGAAAGATTGAAAGAACTGGGGATGTTTAGCCTAGAGAAAAGAAGACTGCAGGGAGATATGACAGCAGTTTTCAATTACTTGAAAGGTAGTCATACAAAGGAGGGGCAGGATATTTTCTCAATTGTCCCAAAGTGCAGGACATGTTACAATTGGTTAAAGCTATAGCCCAGCATCATGAAAAAAGCTCTTAACTGCTAGAGCAGTATGACAATGGAACCATATTCAGGAGAAAATTGGAGAAGCATCTGTCAGATCTGCACTGATTTAGATTCTTGCATTAATCAAGGAGGCTGGACCCAGTGACCTTCTAAGCCTTTTCCAGCTCAATTATTCCCCAATCCCCTGATTCTGTGAGTTAGATGTCTGTATCAACTGCTTCCACCAGCACAATAAGGCTTAGGTAATCAGTAAGACATAGTATAGCACACAAGGGCTAAAGTACATAATAAATCTTTCTTTCCTGCCCCTCCCTGTTTCTCATTGTTTTTTGTTTTGTTTTGTTTTTTTTGCTGTTTTGGAAGAAAATGGCCAAAACCCATACATTTCAATGCCTTTCCCAGTGTGCAAGAATGATGCCATTCTACAGGAAAGTGGTAAAAATCCCCTGGTCTTTTCTGGTGCACATTGCATCAAATGTGTTATATTTGGAAGTGTTATAATAATGCTGCACAGCTTGGCATTTCTTCCAGAAAAATCATAGTAGTTGAAAGATTGTCTTCATTGAGGATGACCAAATGATTATCAAATTCTGGAGGTCCAAAATAGATCAGTGGGCCCAAGGTACCCAAGTGATACTGGGATGCTGCACTCAGAAGGAAATCTGCCTGATTACAGCCACCAAGGGAGGCAGGGGAGCCTTATTCCAACACAGCAATGTGGCATGACTCACATGTTACCAATTTTGGGCAGTTATAAAGCATTAAATCAAGTGGGATTCCAAGGGTGGTGCTTTGACACCCATTCATTTCAAATTGGCAACATCAACTGCAGCGCCCATGGGCTTCAGAGCCCACAATATTCAGACATTGGGACACTGGTCCTCTGATCACTATAAAAGTTACATCCTGCCACTACCAAAATACTAGGCAGTGCCAGGAGCTTGTTAATTCTCATATTTTGCAGGTTTTTACAGCTGTGAACATTTGTGGGTTGCCCTTTGTGGCCACAATTGTATATTTTGTGCAACGAAGCATGCACAATGTTCTGCATTAGGTTCACATCTCGGACTGAGTGACCAGGTGAGGCTCAAGTGGAAAGGAGTGTATGGATGAGCTGGGATGTCTTCTCTGCAGTCGCATCCCATTATGCCATGGAGGCACCAGTTGCAGTCCTGCTCATTCATTTGGTTGGTAATGACCTGAGCAGAGCAAAGGGAAAAGACTTAATTCTAAGGATCATTAACAATCTGAAGGCCTTCAAGGCCCAATTCCCTTGTACCCATGTGGTCTCATCAGCAATGTTGCCACAGCTGGTGTGGCATGGTGCACGGAATCCACTGCAGGTGGACCGGGCGAGGGGATGCCTCAACAGAGAGGTTAGGCTAGCCATGAGTGAAGGATTAGGAAATGTGATCACACATCCTGAAATAAGTTTTAACCACCCAGAATAGTATAGGCAGGATGAAATACACCTTTCCAAATTGGGCCTGGAAATATTTCTGGCAGACTTGAGGATGGGCTTCCTGGCCAATGTTGCCGGCTTTGTGGCGGCCAAGGAGCATGCATAGCAGCTCCTGTGCTGTGACAGGTAGTACAAGATAAATTAAGTAACCCATGATGTCAAGATACAAGGTTCCCTTGAAAAGGGAAAGGGCAGCTGTACAACATAAATTAATACAATAATAGGAATAGGTCCACAGGCCATTAACAAAGAAATGTAGGTAAAAAGTTGCAGGCCAGGAACAGCTGCCCAGAGTTAAAGGCGGCAAGGAGTGTTGGCCACTAGGACCAACACCCTCCCTTTCATGTAAAAGTAAATCGCCATCATGGGGGGGGGGCGACAAGAGCAATGGCTATCTGGTGATATTGCATTATGGGAGGCCCATCACTATCTAACAGTCACATGCCAGCCAAAAGTTGTATTAATAAAGTTGTGGTTCAGTTTTAAAACCCATACCTAGTTGTGTGACTCTTTATTTGCGGGCCTGGGGTGGGGGCAAAACCATATGAACAAAACACTTTTAAGTTTCAATGTACCTTTCAGGGTATGTTGAAATTTTAGAATTTTTCATGTACTTTTCATGGATTCATAGAATAATGGAGTTGGAGGGAGCTTATGCGGCCAGCAAATCCAGCCCCCTGCTCAACGAAGGAATCTAAATCAAAGTGTATCTGACACATT
This sequence comes from Phrynocephalus forsythii, assembly GCA_029282475.1. Lineage (NCBI taxonomy): Eukaryota > Metazoa > Chordata > Lepidosauria > Squamata > Agamidae > Phrynocephalus > Phrynocephalus forsythii. The sequence goes on from JAPFRF010000002.1 coordinate 85,538,076, forward strand.
CACATGACTAGACAGCCACTGATTATGTTCCTTCTCTTGGAGAGGCATAGAAAAGTTCAATTTTGCATCCCTGATGCCTGGCTGATAAAGTATAGGCTGCGTCCAAGCTAATGAAAGCTGTTCTTAGTCCTGCTGATAACATAAGCCAGATAGAAAAATTCAATCACAGTGGTTTCCCATCTCATTTAAACTTCTCACAATTTGGCCAGCTTCATCAGACTTCTAAAACAGTAAATGCAAATGCGAGACCATTTGCTTCCATTTATTTGCACCAAGCATAGATCTATCATGACTCGAGACTGGGCATCCCAGTTCTGTGACAGACTGGGAAGCAGCACGCCAAACCAACATGAATGGAAAATCCAAAAACCTGATAAGGAGACATAAGAATGTGAGAACTCTGTTCAATAAGACCCAAACCCTAGCCAGTCCGTTCATATGCCTTGATGAGAACCACACAGGCAGGCTGTGAACACAGCATAATCCTCCTGACCATTGTGTCCATAGTAATTTTTTGCTGAGCCCATTTTTTAAAAAAGCTTTATGATATCCATAGTGGTCATGGTCAGAGTTCCAGAAAGTCTGGTATGCTATGGGCAATCTTTTGTGCAATTGGTATGGAATGAAACCTTACAATGCTGTTTTCCCACACATTTCCTTACTCTCTGCTCTCCTCCCACCACACCTCCATGCCCCATTCTGCCCCTGCACTGCATGGGGCCATGTGCCCCATATCCCACAATACTTCCTTATCCTGGGTGCCCCAGATGCTGAAAACACATGCTACACCACTTGGTCCTTAGGACTCAGAATCCAGGGCCAAAATCTAACATGATACTCATGCACATCACAGAACTCCTTTCCTTTCGTGTCATGCTCACAAATCTAGGAAGCCCTCAGGAATGAGCTCCAGACGGCCCTTCAACTTTCTAAGATAATTTCTCTCTCTCTCTCTCTCAATCTCTCTCTCTCTCTCTCTCTCTCTGTGTGTGTGTGTATGTGTGTGTGTGTGACAGAGAGAGAGAGAGAGAGAGAGAGAGAGAGACCCCTCTCATAATAACACATAACTAGAGATGGGCACGAACCAAAAAAATGGCGATTCGTTTTGGTTTGGTTCAGTTTTGGGTTTGGTTTGGTTTGTTTCATTTGTAACAATTTTTTTAAAAAATTGTTTCATTGTTTCATTGATTCGTTATTCGTTTTTCCCGCTTTGCGCGATTTAATCCATTTGACAGCACACGTGCAGAAAAAAACATTCAAAAATAAATTAAAAAACACAGACATTGACAAGTTACAACTGCACAAACTGGACTGGCCGTATCCTCATCCACATCATCATCATCATCATCATCATCATCATCAATCATCCTTTTTTTTCAAGCCCCAACGTGTGGCCCCTGGGGCTGGGTTGGTGCTTCTTTTGTTTTTTTATATTTTTTATTTATGTTAGGGCACCAACCCGGCCACCCCTGGGGCTGGGTCAGCGCTCCTTTTTTTCATTTTTATTTTTTTTTTTTTCCCAAGCGCTGACCTCGCGGCCCCTGGGACCGGGTCGGCACTAGTTTTAATTTTTTATATTTTTTCTTTATTTTTGGGCACCAACCCAGCCACTCCTGGGGTTGGGTTGGCACTCCTTTTTATTATTATTATTATTTTTATTTTATTGGGTTTTTTTTACTGTCAACCACATGGTTGTAGCGCAGCTGGTTGGGTTTTTTATTCCTAGTCACTCCTCCCTGCAGTCAGGAAGACTGGAACTCCAGGACCAGCACCAGGTAGGAGATATTTCCAGCGCTGCCATTAACGAAATGAACCAAACCAATTTTTTTCAGTTTGGTTCGCTTTGTTCTAAATCCACTCTGGGGGTTGTTATTCGTTTTGTTATGTAATGAAATGAATAACAAATAACAAAATGAACTAAAAGTTCATTTCGTGCTCATCTCTACACATAACACATGAAGACTGACCTGTAGGACCAAAGGCTACCCTTGTCAGGAAATGAAAGGAAGCAATCTGATCTAGTCTCCAGATTCTTAACAGTATGGCCATTTCCTGCTCCCAGTTCTACCATGAGATAGCTGTGCCATACACAATAGAAACAAAATTGTCCAGGAACTATCAGAACCATCTTCATTTATTTCCCTGTGTGTTTAGAACATTTCAGAGAAGTGGTTCATATTATTTGCCACGGCACCAGTTTTGAGGGAACATGGATCTCCTTGTCAAGCTTGTATGCAAGTTGACTTATGTTTCCAGTTTCTAATGCATGCTAATGTTTTTATCACAAAGGATATGACAAATTATTTAATTCAGCCTTCCAGGTACACATTACATGTTCTCCTTCATTGGGTATTCAAAACTTTATTGGTTGGTACTGCTCAGAATCTAAGAAAAACTTAAATCATCAGTCCAGATTGAGGGAGGGTTCCTACTGATTTTTAGTTAAATAAAGTAAAAGCCATCCCTTTCACCTCCTGAAGGAGGTGAAAGGGATGGCTTGTAGGTCTAGGGCCTTCTTGGCAGCTGCCCCCAGGTTGTGGAATGCCCTCCCAAGTGACATCCGCCTGGTGCCAACACTGATGACATTTTGGTGCCAGTAAAAACCTTCCTGTTTCTGAAGTTTTTAAATTGACGTAAACAGATTGTGGGTCCTGGTGGCAATTTTAGTGTTTTGTGCTTAAATATTTTTATTGTTTTAATTGTCCATTGCCTTTTAAATGTTTTAACTGTTTTAACTGTTCATTTTAATTGTAAGCCGCCCAGAGACCTTTGGGTAGTGGGCAGCATATATGTTGTATAAACAAACAAACAAACAAACAAACAAACAAACAAACAAATACAATGGTATCACTGCCAGAGCGGGATTTTTTTAGTAATTAAAGAGTTCCTGCTCCTTTACCATGGCTCATTCAACTTACACATCTGTAATAGTCCTTTGGACTTAAATATTAGCTTGCAATAGAATGCATAAGTCAATTGGCTTACAAACTTGCAAAAATCAGTGTGTCGTCACCACTGGTGTCATGACAAACAATGTAACTACTTATCAAAAATGGTCCAAAGGAACTAAATTAGTTGTGGGCAGACCAGAAAGAAAAGCACATAAAGCCTTCCCTGAAACGCTCTCATGAAATTCGTAGGGCTTACTACATGATTGTTTTTGCCTTTATATATCTTCCCAACAAACATGTACTAAAGGGGATTGGTGGGGAGCCAGCACTGCAGCTCCTTTTGGAACTAATTTTGCTAAATATTCCGGGGGCCTTCAAAGGAACTGCCTGAGTAATTGGTATGGCTGGAATGAAATAGGAAACTGCAGACCAATTTTCTGTAGTGCCTGGGGGACCCAACCGACAGATGCTGCAGCATCAATCTATGTGTGATAACATTTTGAAAATAGCATAAAGGAGAAGGAAGCAGGGAGGAAGCGCAACAAGGTGGTAAATGCCTGTGTAAAGCTTCCTAATAGATATCTGTAAGTGAATGTGTACATATTATAATGATGTTTTTGTCCTAAGAGTTCTGGATCAAGCATACTGATAGCGGTCTATCCAGGTCTTCCCATGCACAATTTTCATGCAGTTTGTACAAGAGATATTCTCAGGGAATTGCTCCTTCCAGGTTGCATAGCAATATGTCTGTGAAAATTATCATCCAGGTGAGTTTATCTGGAAGTTAAGTCATGGCAACTGGACTTCTTTTTCTTGAGAGGAAAAGAAAAGAAAAGAAAAGAAAAGAAAAGTCCAGTTGTCAAGACTCAACTTCCAAATGCTCCTTCCAGAGTTTTTCCTTCACCTTCCTGTTAATCAATCACTTCTCTTCCAAGAACATGAATCTGAAACCAGATGTAAATGTTTCACTCATTGGGATATTGAATTGGTTTTGGCCATCATTCACAAGTGGTTTGCCAACAATTGCATCTTTAACTTGATTTTCCATTGCCGGGCCAGGTTGAAAGAAAGAGGCGACACACGTTCCGCTTGGGTTAAATAAGGGCCACAACTTTATTAACTACAGTAACGAATTTTAAATTACTTATCAATGAACAATAACTTTAGGAGGGCCTGAGCCGTAGCGCATCATCAAAATGGTAACAACAAATTGATTAGGTCCCATTACTCCACCAATTTCCTGCGGCCCGTTGAACTGCCACAGTGAGGATGCCAACGAGATCTTTTGGCATCAACGCTTGATTAAAGGTTGGCAGCCCTCCTAGGGTTTTGGGTTATTATTATTATTTGCTCCCTAACTAAATCCTATTGGGTTATTAATGGAAGGCTGCTGAAGACGTGAAGATGTAATTAGATTCGGGACCTAAATGGTTAACTTTTTATGCGCTACCCGCCAGTTATTGCCAATATGTGAATGGTGGGATGGGTGAAAAAACACTACCGCTCAAGGCCAATCAGAGAAATGGTCAAAATTCCCATCCGGCCCCTAAGCGACCAGCAAAGCATCGGGTGGGGAAAATTGCGGAGGCAGGCTGTGACTTATAAAGGGCACGCTCCCTACCAAGGCTACGCCAATAGCGGAGCCAATAGTTGCCTCCCTCAACTGGCCGGCAAAGGTGCCCCTGCTCGGCACGAGGCCGGGCGGAGCAGCCATTCTGTTCAGCATTAAATTGGGAGTTTTTGTGCATATGCCTGAGCTCTGTACCTCCTTACTGATGGAGGGACAAGTTTATTTTGGTATGTATTTGAGATTAGGAATTTTTTTTTACTATGAAACCTCAATTGATGGAACACCCTGGTGGAAAGTAGTTGAGTGAATCCTTTATTTTGCTTCAGACTGACAGTAAATACTGTTAAACTCTGACACCCTTTAAATGCTGCATGTATGTACTCTTTGGGGTGGCTTTTCAATGTTAGCACTTCTCCTGGTGCATAAAGTGTTTGCTCTGGCATTATGGCTTCATTATATATTTTTGTGATACAGTGGTATCTTGGTTTACAAGTACCTTGGTTTACAAGTATTTCACAAGATGAGCAAAAATTCTAAGAATAAAATTATTTAATAAAATTTTGCTTTGGTTTGAGAGCAATGTCTCCTCTGCAGCACCTTCCTCTGCTGCAGCCATCAACATCACCCCCTCACTGCCATCACCCTGGCAAGGTAGTAACAGAGAAGGCATCAGCAAGGGAGTGATGGAAGTGTGGGCCAGGGGCATCTCTCCCTCCATCATGGCCTGGCTCTCCTCCTCCTCTTCCTCCTCCTCCTCACTGTCACCACCACCATGGGATGACACCTAAATGTTGCCTAGCAGGTTCCTAAGATGGTGGAGGAGGAGAAGGAGGAAGAGGAAGCAGTGAGCCAGGCCATGAGGAAGTGAGGAAGGAGAGGGACCACTGGCATGGCTGCTGCTGCCGAGGCCCTGGGCAGATGCCTGTGGCCCAAACAGCTGATAGCCCCTCACCACCAGAGCTGGCATCCCTTTGCCACAGTTGCAGGCCTGGTCACTGAGTCCTGGCTGCTGTGGCTGCTGGCTCCCAGTCAAAGCAAATTTTCCTATAGGAAATAATAGAAACTGGGTTCCCAGAATGAATTATGTAAGTTTCCATTATTCCTTATGGGGAAACTTGCTTTGATATATGTGTATTTTGGTTTATGAGCTTGTTTACAGAACAGATTATGCTTGTAAACTAAGCCACTACTGTATTTGTATTATGTACTGCACTGCACACTTGACAGGTAGAGGGACTAAATTTAACTAATAATGTCTTTCACAAAGTTGTAAAAACTTTATTTTCCAGAAAAGCTTTGGGCCATGAATGGTTGCTTTTGTTTAATTGTTTCAAACTTGTTGATCTTATCTGGTTGAATTGTTTTTAATTTAATCTCCTTCCTCCCTCCTTCATGGCCTGGCTCATTTCATCCTCGTTCTCCTGTACCACCGTCTTGGGAGGCTGCATGGTTTGTATGTTTTATATCCTTATTCTGTTGTATTAGTACTTTCTCAACTGCTTTTAATTTCATATTTATTAAAAAATTTGCTAGACATTTGGAATAATTGTAAGGTAAACTATTGTTTTTTCCTAAGTCTGTTGAGTTCATCATGAATTCCAATTCTATTTTTCTAAATCTTTTCCATATGAAGTCATCTACAAACTTTGTGATTATTGATGCCATGTCCTTATCCAAGTCATTTATACAGGACTTAAAGAAAACTGCTTCCAGGACAGTGCATTTAGGCCTTGGACAGTTCCCTGAAAATGCGACACTGTGGCTCAAATCCTATTGGGGACTTATGCTGACATAAGTAAAATGGCATAAAACATGGTATCACATTGCCACTAATTAATGAATTATTATTCACAATGGTTATTCAAAAGAGATATAAATAAATCTGCTAATCTGTGGTAATGCAATATACTTGGTGGATCTCCTAAGTATATACTCATGGAACATGTTGTGATACTTATTGACTTTGTATGAAGCAATCTTGTCTACCTGTCTCATGAAAATTAACAACTTCCTCCATAGGTTCCACTGATTCAGCATGCCTGATCTAGTCGAGACTGCATCATAATAACAATTCAAATAGATCCATTTGTCTATTGAATTAATGGAGAAGCTGACTCAACAAATCCCCGCTGATTCGATGGGGCTATTCTAATATGACTTGGCGTGGCTAGGTAATCAAATTGAATCAGGCTATAGTGGACCAATTAGGGTCAGTTAAGTTCATGTAGAGGTGCAGTTTGCCATTTGGTGCAATTGTTGCATCCACACGTTATATGCACCTCAAGCAATCCTTTCCTTTTCCTTTTGGGAGAAAGGATGATGATGATGATGATGATGATGATGATGATGATGATGATGATGATGATGATGATGATGATATCTTTTGAGTTTACTTGTTACTGTTTTGTTAATTCCTGGTCAGTTGGGACCTCCTCCTCGCAGCCCATTTAAAATCTAAAATAGGGGCCATCTGGTCTGGACTCTGGTTTCACTGGTCTATCCACATGTATTTCTAGTGCTGCACCCCCTTGGTCTTCTCGTTTCATTGAGTTTGGGTCTGTAACATCTGTTGAGGTCTCCAGGGTGCTGCTCAAACCCGACCATTCCTGGTTGATTAAGATCACAGGGGGAAGCATGCCAAAATGGGCATTGCTTATTGCTTTCACTTTCTTCAGGGATGTTTTTCCCCCCAATCACCTGAAGGAGATGGTGGTAAAGACTTTTCTTAAAAAAACTGGCTTGGCTGCAGATGATATGAACAATTACTGTCCAATAGCCAATGCTCCCTTTTTGGGTTGCTGCTGAGTGGTTCCAGTCATTCCAGGAGGATGATTGTGTCCTGGATCCATTCCAATCTGGGTTCAGGCTGTGTCATAGGACTGGAACAGCCCTGGTTGTGCCACAAGATGACCTCTTGAGGGGGGCTGACAGGGGTTGCTCTACCCTGCTGGTCCTCCTCGATCTGTCAGCATATTTGATACTGTCAACCACAGTGTCCTCCTGGGCATGCTAATGGAGGTTGGAATTGGTGGCCCAGCTTTGTGCTGGCTCTGGTCTTTCCTCTAGGTCCATGCCCAGTGAGTCAGGCTGGGTGGAGTATTGTCGGGTCCCTGGTCCCTTGCTTATGGGGTGCCCCAGGGGTCAGCGATCTCAGCCATGCTGTTTAACTTCTACCTGAGGCCGTTGGTAGAAGTCATTCAGAGATTTGGGGTCTGCTGTCATCAGTACACTGATGACACACAGCTCTATCTCTCCTTTTTTACCTCTGCAGCAGAGGCTGTGCAGAGCCTTGGTCATTGCCTGGATGTGGTTCTGGAATGGACCAGGACTAACAGGCTCAGGCTCAACCTGGAGAAGACTGAGGTACTATTCCTTGGGGGTGGGCAAATGGGTATTGTGGCCCTCTTCCTAGCTTGGTTGGGACTTCCCTCCAGCTGGTTGATAGAGTGCAGAGTCTGGGCGTTATCCTGGATCTGGCTTTGTCCGTGGAGCCTCACGTGGCAGCCATTTCCAGGGCAGCCTTTTACCAACTTAGGCTAATCACCCAGATTCACTGTTACCTTGACAACAACTCCTTAAGGATTGTTGTGCAAGCACTGGTCATCTTGAGGATAGACTATTGTAACACTCTCTACATGGGGCTTCCCTTGACCTTATTCAGTGATTGCAGTGGGTGCAGAATGCAGCGGCCAGACTGGTGGTTGGTGCGGGAAGATATGACCACATCACCCCCATTCTGGCTTGTTTGCACTGGCTACCTGTTGCCTCCGGAATAAGGTTCAAGGTATTAATTTTGAGTTACAAAACCCGCCATGGCTTGGGACCGGAATATCTGACAGAGCGTGTCAACCTAAGGTCACCGTCAGCCTCACCTACCACAACATCATAGTCCCTTTCACTCTTTGTCACTACTCCTCAGGAGGCTCGTAAGAGCTCTAACTGGAACCGTGCCTTCTCGATGGTGGGCCCAACACTTTGGAACTGCCTTCCTAATGAAATTAGGATGGCTGGGCCCCTTGGAGCCTTCAAGAAGCTGTTAGAAACTTGGCTTTTTAAGCCCACTTTCGGCGATCAGGGAGGCTGATTTGTCCTGATTAGAGGTGGGCACGAAATGAACAATTTTTTGTTTCTGTTTTTGTTTTTTTGTTTTGTTATGCAATGAAACGACAAATGAATTTTGTCTCCAAAATGAAACAAAACGAGCAGAAACACCAGAAATTTTGTCGTGCGTTTCGTTTCCGTTACTGCAATACAGTGAACTGCTTTAAATGCCAAAAAAATCACAAAAATTGAAATAACTGGTAACAAAACTGTAATGACATGAACGAAAACAAAAATGAATTTTTTACAAAAAATCGCAAAAAATGGAAATGAAAAAACGGACCCTCCAAACGACAAACGACAAATGAAACATCATTTTTTTATTTGTGCCCATCTCTAGTCCTGATGTCTGTTTCCCCATCTGTTTATTTGCTGCCATCTTGCATTTTTGCATCCATGTATCTTTGTATTTTGCATTTGCATTTTTATCTGATTTGGTTCTGACATTTTATATGCTCTTTATTGTAGAGCTGTTTCACTTCTTTTTCTTTTCTCATTATTGCATATTTAACATTGTTCACTGCCCTGAGTTCCTTTGGGAAAAACCATGCAGTATACCAATATCAATATAAATAAATACATAAATTATTTATTTATCAATCATGGTACTGTTATGTTTATTATCACTTTGCAAATCGTATAGTGTATTATTTGTGTTTAAACATTTATATTGGTTTGGTCACCAGGATTGCGCGTGCTGGAACTGAATCAAAATGGGATGATTCTATTCACACCTTAGAAAAGAATACCCTCTCAAAGGAAGCTAACAAGTGAGTAGGAATGGTCTGGGGACAGGCTGGTTCAGGGTGGCAGTTATGCCTTGTGGTTGCCAGTAAGAGGAATGGAATTGCCTGTTCCCAGAGCAGACAAAACAGCAGCGCAAATCCCCATGTACTCGCACATTGAGCAGAAGGATTTCAGCCAATACTAATATACAATATCCATGCAAAATATCCAGGCTTGTTTAATAAAAGACTGAAGTCCTTCTTGATTTTTGTTTCCACAATAAGGGGTTGGAGGAGGTCAAAAAGGAAGGCTTCTCATTTTGCTTTGAAGAACCTGAGGTTTATGGCCACCATGTTTTTCTATCTAGCAAAGAAAAGCAGATAAATTATCTGTGGCACAAAAGAAGACAGGCCCCAGAGACTTCCTACTGCTTGTGAAGAGCACACACACGGAGGGAACATTGTGCTCCTGGCATTTCACGCTGCAGGCAGATTGGCAGGAGGTGTTTCTGGAATGCTGTTATCTAAATACAGAGAAGAGCAGCAGTCCAGCATGCAAGAGTGATGACTGTATTTGGTATATTTATTTGTTCACTGTTAGCTGAGAACTGAGCCCTGTGCAGAATGCTATTGCATTCAAAAGTGATTCTACTGGTTGGGTCAGAATGACACCAGGGTTGTTGGTGATTGATTGTGAGGGAAATGGAGACAGGGTAATGCCTAATTTTCCTCTCTCCATCCTTTTTACTAGAGACATGCACTGAAGACGTGGCATCACGCAATGTTGCAGCCCGATTGTACAAAAAGCCACAAAGGAGGAGGGAAAAGCTACCGCTAGACTGACCCATCAAATCATTAGAATTTACATGGGTTCTTCTTGCTCTACACACCTCTGCTGATTCAATAGGTCTACTCTAGTTGTAACTTCCTAGTAGATTTCAGCCACTGAATAAACCCATTGGACAATCTAGCCTAGTTCTGTCAACCCAAAGTGGCAGCAGCTTTCAGGAATTTGGGGAAATAGTTGTTTCCAGCTCTAGCTGTAGACGTCAGGCTATTGGCGCAGTGACCTTTTGCTTGAAACGTATGCGCTCGGCCATGGAGCTGCAGTCAAACAAAAGAAAAAGAAATCTCTCCCCTTTTTTGATAATTTGAAGAGTCCCCTTCCACCAATAAGCAAAAGAACAAGGCTTCTGAAAAATTGCAGATTTCTGAACAAGGATGACATATAATTTTTATACCATTTACTTATAAAATGTAGAATAAGTGTGTCCTCTTATTTGTTAAAAAAACCCACCATAATTGAGAAGTTTTTGCACAAACCATTTCGTCCCCATTCTTCTGAAATATTGCAGGCTTGCTCCCTGCAGAAGGTGGCCAACTGTCACTGGGATTTGGGAAGTAGGTAAAAGAAAATATGAATGTGCAGAAGCACCTGTCCTGCTCTGTTTCTGAATGAAGAACATACATATTGGCTCTCAAACATCTTGTATACTTTAGGAGACCTTCTGATCTTCTCCAACCTGAGACCCTTATTCTTGTTTCTGGAACAAGAGCGGGAAGATGTTGCTGACACATCCTGTTGTGAGCTCCTTAAGAGCATCTAATTGGCCACTGTAGGAAGGGAGAACTAGAGTGAACAGGCCTTTCTTCTAATCAAACCCAACTCTATATTTATACGAAGTTGTGATAGGCACCAGCATGAAGAGATTTAAAAGCAAGTTGGGCAAATTCATAAAGGATGAAGCTTTTCAAAGGCTACTTATGGAGGAAGTCTAAGGATCAGCTGCTGTATGCCTCTGACCACTACTTGCAATGGAGACCAATAGGGAGAAATTACCATTGCTGTGTTCTCAAAGGTATCTATTGGAAGCTATAGGAAATGGATACTGAATTAGACAGGCTTTTTGCCTGATCCAGCTTGTTTCTGCTTATGTTATTAAGGCAACTAGGGCTAGATGTTGTATTTTGAAAAGGCAAATGGTTCCATATTATTTTTATTGGGAGTTTGTTACCTGGCTTTTGGAAAGAGTATCATAAATACATAAATATATTAATAGGGGATGATGAGGAATTACTCAGAAGTACGGCTAAGCCTTTTCAATCTAATGAAGAAAGATTACATTTATTTTCCTTTCTAAAAGAGACTATATCCCTTGTGAGAGGAATTCGGTTAATATATAATTTGTAGGCATAAAAGTCAAAACAGCTTTGATGCTTATGAATCACTATTGCCACGGCAATACAAGCAAAATGCTGTATGTGGCATGTATATACACAACAGCTGCCTTAATGTTTAAAACATGACGAAGAGCTTAACAAGTGATAACCTAAGATAAAGCCACTGTTGGGTCAAAGAATGAATTAAAGAATATTGCTTTTAGTCTGGACTTGAAAGCATTTATAGAGACAATGTTCTAAATCTCTCCTGGCAGAATATTCAGAGGTGGCAGTGGAAGGAGCACTTAAGATGCAGAGTCTCTTTCAGCAATAGATTTATAACGATATTCCTGCAGAGTGTAGAGCGTTTGTAGATCACAAAAAACCCTGACTTGGGCAGCAAGGAAGTGATACCTCAGCTGGATACCCCAAGCCTAGAAGACAAATGAGAGGGTGGAATGCTTTCAAGGCCCACAACAAAGGCCTCTGAATGGATCACTTACCAGGGGTCCTGGAATGGTAGAAGACAACACCTTCATCCCTTCCCTGCTGCCTGCTGCTCTGTGGATTCTCTCTCTGGATGTATTCTTTCCCTTCCAAGTCCATGCTATTCATTTCATCATTTCACACATACCATGTTTTCCTTTGTCTCCAAGATAAATTGGGGAGGGTGGGGGTAGGGGACAGAAGAGACTGAGGATTGGCAATCTGTGCTGTTGATTCCTGCAATATAGCTGTAGATCTAGGCCCCAATAACTCATCAGTGAGGCACAATCTATTTGTGTGTAAGGAATCAAATGGTGTGCAACTGATAAAAGTGCTTCAAAACTGGAGAAGTTGTCTCGAGGATGGTCTTCTTTTAGGCCAGGTGTGGGTAACATGTGACCCTTCTTTTGTTGCTGGACTGCAGGTCGCAGCAGCAGTAACGGCTGACTGAGATGGGAATTCAGATCCAGGAACATCTGGAAAGCCAAATGTTGTGGGTGGGTGGTACAAACAAGAATTCACACAAAACAAAATGAAGTCAGGCTTTTCTCAAAGTGTGGCATGGTATAGTTTTTATTCTAATCCCAGAAAGGGAGTTTTGAACCATTACTTTTTGGGATGCAACTCCTAGATTTGCCTTCCCCAAACAGGTGTGTTGCCTGTCATTGATAAATAGTGCTGCAGGGCTCTGTATGGGCAAATGGGTGTTAAATTGCATCAACCCAGAGAGATGCCTTGGCCCTTGGCCCATTGGTCCATCTTGGAACTGCAGAGTCCGAGCCTTACACCTTGGGGGATCCATGACAGGTCTGCCTTCTGGAGGGATGTATGCAACATGCCTGATTTAGAGGCGGCCACCAGATTGCTGATACTCAGCACTGTAAAGGCCATTAAGGTTCCTGCTCTAAAGAGGGTAGTCTCAAAATTATCCATGCACACCTCTCCCAATGCCTCCATTAGTAGCAAAATAATTTCTGGGGTAAAGGGGGATTGTATGTCTTTAACTTGCCCCTTTTCCTTAGACCAGACCTTGATCATTTTTGGGATAAGGAAATCATTGTCTGGGTGCTTGTAGCGCTGGGCCTTGGCATAGATGGATGAGGCAGCCAGTTTACCCTGGATGGTCCTGGGGGCTAAGCCTCTGAAGTGCAGGGAAATGGCAAACTGCATAAGTTGGCCAGCAGATGCCGGCCAAAGGGATTAAAAGCCCTCCCGGGCACAAAACTGCATATTCGGCACAGGCTGAAGCATATGCCTGCTGGGTCCTGGGGGCCAGTGCCAAACTGGCCCCCAGGCCTGTTGGCTTGTACCAACCAAGGAACCATACCTGTTCAGGGAGACTCTCTGGGATGGGTAATGCCCGAGGGACCAGCAGCAGGAAGCACTCCATCTGTTGGCAAGATAGAGCATCTGCTATCTCATTCTGGACCCCCGGGATGTGGCAAACCTGAAAAACTGTTTTGAACTCCAAACATTTCAAAGTGTGAGCACAAACTAATTTCATAACCTGAACTGAATGGAACAACAGTGAATTAACAACTTGGACCACAGCCTGATTGTTGCACTAAAAGCGGATTGCAGCATTGGCCCAGGTGTCCGCCCACAGCCAAACAGCGCCTACAACAGGGAACAACTCAAGGAAAGTAAAGTCTTTGGTAATGCCCCTTGCTACCCAGTCTTTGGACCAAGGGCCCGCACACCACCTTTTTTTGGTAGAATATACCATAACCTGAGGCCCCAGATGCATCAGTCTGCACCTGGAGCCTGGCCCCGAGGATGATCTCCCTGCGTCAAAAGGACACTCCATTGAACCATGCCAGAAAGCTCAACCAAAGCTCAAGATCCTCCCTGATTTTGGCCAACACCCTTCACCTGTGGTGCAGCTTAGAAAGCCTGGCAGTAGCCGCACACAGGCACTCCAGAAATGCTCTGCCTGGGGCAATGACCCTGCATGTGAAATTCAGGTGGCCAATCATGGCCTGCAACTCACACAGGAAGACCTTGCTCTTACAGAACAGGTCCGATAGTAATGTACGGAAGTAGCAGAGCTTATTCTCAGGTGCACGGTGTCCAGTTCTATGCCCAGGAAGGCCAAACAGATGGCAGGGCCCTCTGTCATCTCCTTTGCTAAAGGGACTCCCCAATTCTTTGGAGATACTGTGGAAAACTGACACCAGGTGCTGGCAGTGGCCAGAGCCGGCTGTGCAACAGAAAAGGTAATCACCCAGGTAGTGCACTACCTGGGCTCTAATGGTCCTGTCCCTAATAGCCCACTTAAGAAAGCAACTAAAGGTTTCAAAAGCTGCACATGAGATAGATCAGCAAAAAGGGAGAGCCCTGTCCATGTAACATTTACCATCAAAAGAGAATCCCAACAACTCGAAATCCCCTGGGAAAATTGGCGACAAACAAAAGGCGGACATAATGTCACATTGAGCCAGTCTCACATCTCTTGACCATGCATATGGCTGTGTCAAAAGATGTATACCTGCCAGAACACCATTTGTGGGAAATCCTGTCATTGTGGGGGGCAAGCTGTGGATGACCCTCTCATTCAGGACCATTCAGGACCAGTGCCAAAAGGTGCTGCAGGTGCCACTGGAAGCAGGGAGATTGCCAGGGAGCCTTCCCTACCCTGCCTTCTCCCACCCCTGGGTGGCCATGCAAGAGGCACTCCTGGTCCACCCCCACCTGTGCAACCCACCGTCCCTCCTATCCCCTTCCCCAAGAGAAACCACATGGCCTGTCTGATGCATGGGCTGACCTTCCCTCCCGGCTCCTTTCCCGTTTGCCTGGCTCCTCACTGCTGCTGCCTGAGGCAGAGCAGGTGCTGGCTTATAAAGACTCCCATCCCCAGGCAGAAGTCCCTGGATCAGCGCGAAACCTTCACGCCAAATGTCCGGGGCAAGCAGGCAAAGATACCCTGCCCCAGAACTGCATAGGCTCCAGAGTGTATATAGTTTACTTATTTATCTAATATAATTAGGAACAAGGTTCAGGATTAGTAGATTCATAGATTAATATGTCATCATTGCTATCAACAGGAAATTACATATATTGGGCTTAGGCCCCTTTGGGATATATCAGCAAGGTAGTCTGCTACTATAGCTTACTATATCTGTAGTCAGATATAGTAAGTTAATAGTTAATAGCTCTCTTTGTGCATATGTGATTTTCATTAGAAGGGGTTGTGTTCTGTGGCAGAACTTGATTCTGTTCCTCTTTGAGTAGAGTGTACAGGCTGTATGAAAGGTGGGTGATTGAAAGGTGGGGGTGGTAGCCATCTGGGGATGTCTGCAGGAATGTTGGGAGAATTGGGAGAGTGAGAATAAAAGATAGCTTACAACTGCTATTATGCCCCCTTCCAAATCTCTCACCCCACTACTCCCTTTCTGCCCTGCTACTATGGAAAAGCAGCAGGGAGTGATATAGGTGTGTGTGTGTGTGTCTCTGCCAAGGAGGTGGCAGTGAAGCCTCTGGTTCAAGGTGTGACAAATATAAATGAGTGTCAGGCATGTTCCAGATGTGTCTTGGTGCAATCCAGCCAGTGCAGGTGGGGCCGAAAAGATGGTGAAGAAGGCACTTGTCTCACAGAGAGCTGATGTGCTAGAGAAGGACAAGGATGGCATCAGTATTTAGGTTGACACTGTCGGCTTGGGCATTAGCAGTGCTGCTGCTTCTGTGGCAGGGAAAGGATTTATGAAGAGCACCAGACATTGCCTTCCCTATCCATACCATGTAGTTCCACCCTGTTTAAGGAATTTGGCCCCTGCCCCTATTCCCAGCAAATCTCTGCTGAGAAAAGCAGCATTATGGTTTGTGGGAACTCCCCATCAAGGACATACACATCTGATGTGCAAGAGGAGGAGATGCGGTAATTCAGAAGGGTACTATGAAGCATCTAGCACAGCCTCCCTGCCCTTCAGTTGACCTTGCCCCACCAGTTGCTGGAACTAGTATCAACAGGGTACCTAACAAGTACCCTGTTAGGTACCCTATCAAAAATCAATAAAGTCCAATAAATCAATAATGAATTTCCAACAGTGTGCAACAGATGCTTGCATGGCTGAGTATGCATGCACACCAGGAAAGTGCTCAAGCATGGGCGGGTTTTGGGCCACATCTCCAATAGTAACATGCTCAGCCACCTGAGGATTTAGCATAGTGGATTGTTGCTGGCAAATGAAGTGGGTATTGTGGTGGTAAGTGGCTTCTTTATTATGAAAGGTAAGGGTCATCTGAGGGCAGAGGTTGAGCCGCCAGCCCAGAGAAGTAGGGAGGCAAATGGGCAAATAGGAAGATATGGGGAGCAGTAAATGCCAGACCCACATCTTATTAATATGTTCAAAGCTACCTTGGAGGGGCTTGGAATGATGCAGGAAAAGTTCCTCTGCAAATATAAAAATGCCAGGATTGCTCATCACCTGGGTGGAGGGGATAATAGCCCTAGGACAGTGATGGTGAACCTTTTAGAGACTGAGTGCCCAAACTGCAATTCAAAACGCACTAATTTTATTGCAAAGTGCCAATACAGTAATTTAACCTGTATACAGGTGGCTATGAAGGAGTGATGTCGGGTGCCCACAGAATGGACTGCGAGTGCCACCTTTGGCACCCGTGCCATAGGTTCACCATCACTGCCCTAGGTGAAAAGCCATTTTTTTCTGGTGGAAAACACTAGTTTCTGAAGGTCTGTGGCAAAACTGGCACTCCATTATCAACTGCCATCCCCAAAACCCTTAGTTTCAGGGTGGTGGTTCCAGATTTATATGGAGGTGTCAGACAACTGGCACAGTAGCAGTTGGTCAGGGTACATGTAGTACATTTTACAAGTGACATCTGGAACAGCCAGGGACCAAAACATGCTTATCTCTCCCTGACCAAGACACTGGTGGGAAGTGGAGACATCAGGTGTGGCGCAACACACAACAGCAGGAAACAAGATGAATGGGGCTGTGATGGAAGGCAGCCACACAGCTCATGACATTCAAGAGGTTCTGTCTGAAGAACATGCTGTAGCAGTGGAGTCTAGCTACCGAACGGCAAGGTCTGTTTGTCACAGACAACAGGGCAGACATGGTGGCAGCACTGCAAGCTGGGTGGATGCAAGGAGTATGCTGTATGACCATTCAAAGCAAAAAAATGTTTGCTTGATATGGCCATACAGTACGTATCAACCTAGCAGTTCTGGGTGCTTTGCAGGTTATGGAAGAAACGTCTATTCGTCTTGTTGATACCTCACTGTGAAGGTATCAGAGGACAGAGGGAAATCCTACAATCATGTTTGTATCTTTTAAAAAAAAAATAATATAGGCATAAGAAGAACATAAGAATATAAGAAGAGCCTTGCTGGATCAGGCCAAAGGCCCATCTAGTCCACCTTCCTGTATCTCACAGTGGCCCCACCAGATGCGTTTGGGAGCGCGTGAGACTAGATATCTGTCTCCTGATACCACTCCCCTGCATCTGGCCCTTGAAGTACCCTGGTTTTAAGCCTGGAGATTACACATCTCCATCATGGTTTGTAACCTGTGATGGACTTTTCCTCCAGGAATCTGTCCAATCCCCTTTTGAAGGCATCCAAGCCAGATGTCATGACCACATCCTGTGGCAGGGAGTTCCATAGACTAACAATGCACTGGGTGAAAAAATATTTTCGTTTGCCTGTTCTTACTCTCCTAGCCCTCAATTTGAGTGTATGTCCCCTAGTTCTGGTATTTTGTGAGAGGGAGAAGAGCTTCCCTCTATCCACTTGACTCATGCCCTGCATTATTTTGTACGTCTCAATCATATCCCCCCCTCAGGCGCCTTTTTTCCAGACTAGAGATGGGCACGACTAGGGAAAATGACGTTTTTGAGTTGTGTGTCGGAGGCGACCTGTGTCGGCTCGTTTTCATTTTTCGCGAAACTTCGCAAAAATTTGTTGTTTCATTTTTCATTTTTTCGTTTGTCGTTAGTACTGGTTTGGGGGGGTAGCTGGGTGCCTCCTATCCTCACCCACTAGGGAAAGCAGGCTCCTGGAGACCCCTCATACATGGGGGTCTCCTCTCCTCACCTGCTGCAAAAGGGCATGCATGCATAGCCATATGGTTATGATTGCATACCCAGTTGCATGCAGAGACACAGCAGACTGGCAGAGGCACCCCTCTTTTTGGGGTGCCTTCCCTGCATCAGTCAGGCCTCGGGGGCATGGTTTGCATGATGTCACACATGCTGCCGGCCGAGCCAAGCCTGCAGGAGGCACCCAGAGCCACAAGTGGCGGACTGGCAGACTCTCTGCACCCACTGTGTCTCACTAAGAAGGGAATTGTACTTGCTAGTGCAGGGGTGGCGAACACGAGGCTCTCGAGCCGCATGCGGCTCCCGGCCAAAATGAATGCGGCTCTTTGCCTCTTATCATTATTTTGTATACTGTGGCTCTTTGCCAAGTTTGGATTTTGTTATGCTGCTTCTGAGGAGGGACCTCTGAGGTGAGATCTCCGAGCGCGTAGTCCCGCCCCCAGGCTGTGTTATCATGTCTCCCATCCCCCGGAAACAACCGCACGGGCCAGAGAGCGGGGGGGACCCATGTGTCACATGTTGTGTCACATCTTTCCGTTAGTTCTTAGTGTGGAGGACGCAGCACACCCTCACCATCACTGCAGGATTTTTACCCTCACTCAAAATGGCAAAATGCAAAGCTAAACGAAAATATGAAGATGAACACAGGACATTTCTGGAAGAATGGGAAGATGCTTTCTTCTTTATTGAACAGAATGGGAAAGCGCTGTGTTTAATATGCAATACTATGATATCACATTTCAAGGCTTCAAATCTTCAGCGTCATTTTAGAACTCTCCATGCTAATATTGACAAGGAATTACCCAAAGGTACTGAACTACGCAAGCAAAAATTGAGCACCTTGAAAAGCCAGGTAAAAAGACAGTCTCAAATGTTTCAGCAATTAACCAAGCATGGAGAAACTGTGACCCTTGCATCCTATAAAGTGGCGTGGAACATTGCCCGTGCTAAAAAAAACCCATACAATGAGGGGGAGTTTCTAAAACAGTGTTTTGCGGATGTAATTGAAACCTTGGCTCCAGACAATAAAAAGCTCAAAGATTCCATCAATGATCTCCAGCTGTCACGGCACACAGTTGAAACCAGAACAGCAGACATAAATAATGTGATTGAGTCAGATCTACATGCAGACTTGAACACATGTGCTTATTTTAGTGTTGCATTAGACGAGTCATGCGACATACAAGACAAGCCACAGTTGGCAATATTTGCGCGAATGGTTTCTGAGGACTGCGTGATTAAAGAAGAGCTTCTCAACATTGTCGCATTAAAAGACAGAACTCGCGGTACTGACATAAAAGAGGCAATGACTGCCGTTTTTAAAAAAGCGAATATGTCTTTTGAAAAACTCACCGCAATAGTCACGGATGGAGCACCGTCGATGATTGGCTCAGTAAATGGACTTGTGGGTCTTTGTAAAGGTGATGACGCCTTTCCTGAATTTTGGAACTTCCACTGCATCATCCATCGTGAGCATCTTGTGTCCAAAACACTGAATTTAGACTATGTTATGAAGCCTGTGATGGAGATTGTGAACTACATCCGTACGCACGCCCTTAATCACCGGCAATTCAAGAACCTCATTGCAGAACTTTTTTAAAACTTGGTGACCTGCCACTGCACAGCGCAGTGAGATGGCTCTCAAGAGGCAAAGTAGTTTCGTGCTTTTTTGAGCTTTTGGAAACAGTAAAATTGTTTATGGCAGAGAAGAACAAAACGTATCCTCTGCTTTCAGACCCTGAGTGACTTATGGATTTGTCATTTTTAGTGGACATGCTTTCACACTTGGATAAACTAAACGTGGACCTGCAGGGGAAATTAAAAACTCTTCCTGAGCTGACACAAAGTGTATTCTCCTTTGTAAACAAGTTGAAGCTTTTTAAAGCACACATTCAAAACAGCAATCTATCCCATTTTCCTTCTTTGTGCAGCACCCTGCAGAAGACCGGTGTTAAAACAGATATAGCTTTGAAACAACTTACACAACTGCAAGAGAAGTTTACTTTCCGGTTTGAGGACTTGGACCAAAAAAGACCACAGATCACTTTTCTCATCGACCCGTTTAATGCTGACACCGACTGCCTGAAAACCCCACTTGTTACTGATGAGGCAGCAAGTGAACTAGAAATGATTGAGCTACACGAGGACGATAGACTGAAATCTCTTTTGAAGGAAGGCCATGTTACGTTTTGGAGAGCTGTGCCAACTGAAAAATACCCGTGTGTAAAAAGAGCCGCTCTCAAGCTGCTGTCTATGTTCTCGTCAACATACATCTGTGAGAAGCTGTTTTCTACTTTGAAACACGTGAAATCAAAGCACTGGTCCATTCTGACTGACACTCATGTAAAGGAACTGCTCCGAGTGGCTACAACTGAATACAAACCTGATTTGCAGAAGATTACTGAAAACAAAATATGCCAGAAATCCCACTGAGATTATCATCCCATCACTCCAACAAGGTAACAAAAAACACCTGACTGAGCATGTTATATTATGTGTTTAATATATTATTGTTAAAATTATATGCTTTTGTGTGAGTGTTTGTCTCTTTTGGCAGGTCACTGCGTGGTGTGGCTCTCTGACTCTCACAGTTTAAAATTTTTGCTCTTTTTGTCGAACTTGTTCGCCACCCCTGTGCTAGTGCAATGCATGCAAGTACAGATCTGGCTTAGGAAACAGGGTTTTCCTCAACCAGTTCTCAATCCATAAGAGGACCTGCCCTCTTATCCCCTGACTGTGCAATTTTCTCAGCAGCCTTTGGTGAGGGACTGTGTCAAAAGCCTTTTGAAAATCCAGATAGACTATATCCACCGGTTCACCCAAATCTACATGCCTGTTGACCTTTTCAAAAAATTCTAAAAGGTTTGTCAGAAAAGACTTACCGTTGCAGAAGCCATGCTGATTTTCTCTCAGCAAGGCTTGTTCTTCTATGTGTTTTAAGATTTTCTCTTGGATGAGGCTTTCCACCATCTTCCCTGGGACAGATGTAAGGCTAACTGGCCTGTAGTTTCCCGGGTCCCCCCTCCTTCCTTTTTTAAAAATTGGTGTGACATCTGCTATCCTCCAGTCCCCCGGCACTGTGGCCGGTTTAAGAGACAAGTTGCATATTATCGTTAAGAGATCTGCAATTTCATTTCTCAGTTCCCTAATAACCCTTGGGTGGAAGCCATCCGGGCCCGGTGACTTGTTAAAATTCAGTTTATCAATTAGTCCTAAAACATCCTCTCTTTTAACCTGTATTTGATTTACTTCTTTAGTCAAGAGGGGCCGTTCAGGCAGCAGAATCTGCTCAAGGTCTTCTGTCGTGAAGACAGATGCAAAGAACTCATTTAATTTCTCTGCAATTTTCAAGTCCTCCTTAATCTCCCCTTTTCCTCCCTCTCCATCCAGAGGGCCAACTGGTTCTCTGGCCAGTTTTTTACTTCTAACACATTTAAAGAAACTTTTATTATTACCCTTTATATTGCTAGCCATGCGTTCCTCAAAATCTTTCTTTGCCTCTCTTATCATCTTCTTACATTTCTTTTGCCAGAGTTTGTGTTCCTTTTTATTTTCCTCATTTGGGGAGGATTTCCATTTACAGAAAGACCTCTCCTTGCGCTTTAGAGCCTCTCTAACTCCACTCGTTAACCATGCCGGTGTCCTCTTGGACTTAAATGAGCTCTTCTTTCTTTGTGATATGCACTTGAGCTGGGCCTCTGTTATCATTGTTTTAAACAGGTTCCATGCACTCTGAAGAGATTGGATTCTTCCAATCTTCCCCTTCAGTTTCTTTCTAACTAGTTTCCTCATCTGAGGGAAGTTTGCCCTTCGAAAATCAAGGATTTTTATGTCTGATTTGCTTGACACTCTTCCTCCAACATGCATCGCAAAGGAGAATTGCAGCATGGTCACTGTTCCCCAGAGGCTCAGTGACATTCACATCCCTGACCAGGTCCTGAGTATCAGACAGTATTAGCTCCAGAGTTGCCTGTTCTCGGGTGGACTCCATGACAAGTTGCTCTAAGGCACAGTCATTCAGCAAGTCGAGAAACCCAGTTTTTCTTTCTTGCCCGGAGCTCACATTGGCCCAGTCAATGTGGGGATAATTGAAGTCCCCCATGATTACTATCCTAGCCTTCTGAGATACCTCCATGATTTGTCTCCTCATTTCAAGGTCCCCCTCAAGTTTTTGATCTGGTGGGCGATAGCATACCCCAACTATCACATCACTCCTTGGACCTGGTAGTTTAACCCACAGTGATTCTATGGTGGAGTCAGACCCTCTGTCAATCTCCATTCTGCTGGATTTTACCCCTTCTTTAACGTAGATGGCCACCCCCCCCTCCAACCCGCCCCTCAGCTCCTGTCAGCTTTCCCCCAGTTATCAGTTTAAAAGCTGCTCTGCAGCCTTTTTCAGGTTGAGTGCCAGCAATCTGGTCCCATCATGATTCAAGTGCAACCCGTCCCTCCTGAACAGGTTTGGCTTGTCCCAAAATGTTCTCCAGTTCCTGACAAATCTAAAGCCCTCCTCTTGACACCATCGCCTCATCCACGCATTGAGGCTTCTGAGCTCTGCCTGCCTGGCGGGTCCTGCATGAGGAACAGGTAGCACTTCTGAAAATGCTACCTTGGAAGTCCTGGACTTCAATCTTCTTCCTAACAACCTGAACTTGGCTTCCAAGACTGACCACTTGGCCTTCCCGACATCATTGGTACCAACATGTACCATGACCACTGGCTCCTTCCCGGTTCTCTCTAACAAGCTATCTAGATTTCTCGTGATGTCTGCAACCTTTGCACCTGGCAGGCAAGTGACCATACGGTTATCATGCTCATCACAAATCCATCCCTCCATATTTATAATTATAGAATCCCCTAGCAGAAGGAGCTTCTCTCCTGCAGCCTGTTCTTCTTCATGTACCTGATCCTGTATCTCATCAGTTGTGATGAGGGAGAGATCCTCAGGTGGAACCAGTTGTTCCTCGGTGTGTGCCTCATGAGGTGTGATGAGGGAAAGAGCCTCAAATTGATTGTGCAATATGAGACTCTCTGAGCGATCCCTTGGCCTTCTACTCCTTAGAGTCACATTCCTCCACACATTTACCTCCTGGGTTGGGGAAGTGATTACATCCTCAGAAGTGTGCCCTGTCTCTTTTTGGACCTGGATAGTCTGTTCTGCTCTGTCCAAGAACCGCTCAAGCTCCTTAATATGTTGCTGGTTCGATATGCAGGCCTCCAGCTCCTGGACCTTCTCTTCTAATAGTGCAACCAGCTTGCACTTGCAGCAAGTGTAGTTCTCTGTGCGTTTTGTCAAGATGACAAGCATGGCACAATTGTTACAGGTAACTACAGCTGCTCCCTCAGACTCCATTTTAATGAGTGCAGTATTCTGGGCCTTGAAGATTTTACAGTGTTACTAGCTACTACTCTAGAAATAATAATCTAGTACCAATGTTCCTTTTTTATGTCAAAAATGAAGTCTCGCGTGCCGTCAGGCGCGCGGGCTGGTCAATCAGCCCTAGCTGAACTGCTCCAACCCAGAAACTTACCAGTTCTGTCTTCTTTCTCTTTTTCTCTCTCAGCAGTAGCTCTGCTTGGATTCACACCCAGGCTCAAATGCTGAGGCTCAAAAAAAAGTCTGCTTTCACAAGGCCACTAAAATCCACTGAAAAGTGGTCACAGATGTGGAGCATAAAATTGTTTTCCCATGAGCAGCAGACTTAAAAAAAAAAGTACGCCCACGCCCACTGAAGCACAACCCAGCACATTGTACAAGTACCTGGTCTTGAGGTGGTAAAATCCTTGTCGATGTTCCGATGCAGATTTTAAACCATTACTTGAGTCTGTGGGAACACGGAAAATCTGCACCAAACCCTTTTCACCCCCATTATGGTGTCTTTGCTGCAGTGTGTGTGTGTGTGTGTGTGTGTGTGTGTGTGTGTGTGTGTGTGTGTGTGTGTGTGTGTGTGTGTGTGTGTGTGTGTGTGTGTGTGTTTTTCTATTCTCCTGAAATGCCCTTATGAATATGTGAATTGATGAGGTGAGGTGGGCTGCATCTCAAAGCAAGGTGATATTCCCTTAAGACTGTCAGTCCCAACAAAGTCCCCCCCCCCATCTGTATCATATAATACAGATGTACATACAGCATGGGATCAGAACAGTCACAGATTTTCAAAATGTGACCATGGGAACATCCAATCCACAACATCAACCACGTGACCACTCCGGTGTGTGTGTGTGTGATCTGGATAAAAGTTTGCTGTGAATTTTAGTGGTCGTGTGAAAGCAGCCATAGTCTGGAATAGAGTGATGGATATCTTGGAATTTCAAATTTTTAAAATCCCAATACAAGTACCAAATACGAACAGCTATAATTATGAATCCAATTGTTGATGCTAGTGAACATCCCTAATTATAACCCATATATAATTATATGTTTCACCTGCTATCTCTCATTGCTCATCACTAGCCAAACTGAACTCTAAAAGGAAATATATTTAATATTTTGTTTTTCAGGTTACTGCAGGTACATTTAGTTTTGCATGTCTTTAAACAGAGGAGTATGTCCTGAGGTTCACCAGACTCAGAACTGAAGCTTCCCCCCTAACCCCACGGATGCTTCTCCAGAGCAGCTTGGTCCTTTTCTTCTCGTAAAATTATCAGTAATAGGAGTGACCTTCAGTCTTTGAAAGTATTTAGTAAATGGAGTGAAGTGGGGCTATTTCTGAGCCAGTCAAAAGCAAGGCTCAAACCAATTCACAGTTTTCCTAAACACCAAATCCTACTTTGTCGGAGTAGTGGTTAAAATTCTAGAGTAGCAGCTTTTGTTTCAGAGAATTAAGAGGTGATTGAGAACCTGGAAACAGCTGATGTTTGGCTAAAGCAGAACCGATTCATGATAGGGCAGAAGGTGAACAAGATCTAAATGACATGGTTTCCAGCTAGTAGAGATAGAGGGGAGGGAAGGAAGGAAGGAAGGAAGGAAGGAAGGAAGGACAGACGGACAGACAGATGGACAGATGGAAGGAAGGAAGCAGATATAAACTTTGCCTGCATGCCAGAGGTAAAGAAAGAGTTGATGACATGATCACACACACCCATGCCAGATCAGAGACATTTTCCCCATTTTTTTATTTTTCACACAGATACAAATGCATACTTAGATATTTGGGTACACATTAAATTGAACAGTTTACAAATCAGCTCAGATTGTGAATCTGTTGGAATCTGTAAAACAAATACAGTGGAACCTTGACTTACATGCTGCTTGACTTGTAGCATATTTGGCTTGCAGCAAGAAGGGGCCTGTTTGACTTGAGTCGCAGGCTTTGACTTACAGCTCGGAGCCCCGGCGCAAGACACTGGAATCTGGCGGCAGCCATGACCCAGCATTGTGGCTGCCGCCTCCAAACTGCTCCTGCCTTCTTCCAGCAGTGGCGGCTTCGGTGAGGCCAGCTCCAAGCACCGGGAACTGGTCCTCGGCCTCACCAAAGCCGCTGCTGCTGCCGGAGGAGAAGAAGGGCCGGGAGCTTGGGTCTGGCCTCGCTGGTTAGACAGTCAGCTCAGTCTTGTAAAAAATCTGGCTGCGGAAGTCTGGTCCACAATGGAAGCATTTTAGTTGGGGAGCTGTACAGTTGTGGGACTCTAATGGTAAGCATAGAGTTGTTCAGAATTTGGAACGTCAGGTTAAAAATCAGTAAAACTTAAATGTTAGACATTGTTGCTATGAACATTAAAAAGTGGAGGCATATAAGTTAAATAAATAAATAAATAAATAAATAAATAAATAAATAAATAAATAAATAACTTGTGGACTATAATTCCACTGCCTCCTAAGAGACATTTCATTTACATCCCCGGAAGGAATCTCCTATCCCAGTCAAATTTGTGTTAAATTGCTGTTTTCGGGGGTCTTTTTCATCATCTGCAATGGATTAATCCACTTTCCCATTACTTTCTATGGGAAAAGTTTGTTTGACTTAAGACATGTTTGATTTATGTCTAGACCTCCGGAACGGATTAATGACATAAGTCAAGGTTCCACTGTAACTCAAATCAAATTGCAGCAGACAGCATTAACGCACCTTAATAACAAGTCATAAGAACATAAGAACATAAGAACATAAGAACATAAGAACAGCCTTTCTGAAACAGGCTACAGCCCATCCAGTCCAGCATTCTGTCTCACACAGTGGCTCACCATTTGCTTCAGGGTATTCCCAAGCAGATTTCTTCACCTGCTTACGATTCCCTGCAAATGGCACTGAAAGATATCCAGCCCATCTCTCCAACCCAGAGGTTGTCCTTAGGCATCCATAATCATAGCCATTGATACCCTTGTTCTCCATGAACAAAGCTGACAACTGTCACTACTTCTTCTGGCAGGGAGTTCCAGAGACCAGTGATCCTCTGGGTTAAAAAGTACTTTCTATTATTTGTTTGAGATCTAGCACGCCAAAAGCTTCATTGAGTGCCCCCTAGTTCTAGTGTTGTGCAATAGGGAAAACAGTTTTTTCTTATCTATTTTGTCCACACCATGTATGATTTTACAAACTTCAATCAGGTAACCTCTTAGGCGCTGTCGTTCGAGAGTGGAGAGGCCCAGCCATTGCAGCCTCAGATGTTCCTGTCCCCTAATCATTCTGGTTGTCCTCCTCTGCACTTTTTCCATTTCCGTAATATCATTCTGGAGTTATGGTGACCAGAACTGTACACAGTACTCCAGATGGGGACTCACCACAGATTTATAAAGAGGCAAAATGACACTTGCTGACTTATTTTGCAAATTATGCCTGGCATTGAGTTTGCTTTTTTCACTGCTGCGGCACATTGGGTTATTTTTATCATTGTTGTCAAAGTCATTGTTATCAATTTAAGTATTATTATTCTTATCTCATCAACAGCTTTGATTTCTAGAGCAGAACATACTAAGCCAAACTTCATTTCACATCCCAGGCCAAATTCAAGGGAATCAAAGTCACATACATATTTGAATTACTGCTGAAGAATGGGGGTAGAAGTGGAAGAGTATGATTTCCCATGTTTAATAAATATGTGAAATATGTACATATTTTCACCATATTTCCCAGGCAGAATAAATCTCAGATTCTTCCATCATTAAAGCAGTGAGTATTCCCTCGTGTCAATGAGCTTATGCATGGCTGATATGATGAAAAAGCTGTCTTTTGTTATTAAACCACTATCTATGTAAAATGGAGGAAAAGCTATTTGCTCTAATCCACCAGGGGTCTTCTTATATTCTTCAATTCAATGTCTTTGTAATGTCAGGAGATGGCTTTTGCTGTTTGTGCTGTCGTGCTGTTTCCAATGTGTGGTGACCCTATGAATTTATGGCCCAGTGTGGTGTAGTAAACACACTATATCTGTATGATAGACTTGGGGTCAGCAATCTAGATTTAAATCTCTCTCAGCTGTGGAGGGTCACTAAGGGGGTGGAACTGTTTTAACCACTCCTGCAGAATCTCGATTACCTTAACAGCCCTGTTAGGGTCATGATAACCTATTTTGTATTATTACTTGTTAATATTGTAAACCGCCCAGAGTGGTCATTGTTGCTCAATGATGCGGTATGAAAATCTAATAAATAAATATATAAATGATAAACTTGATTCTGAATTGAAAGCATATAATACAAGGGAGCATTGAACTAGTGCTCAAGAGACCTGGGATCAAAACTGTCCTTGGCCATGAAAACTCATGGGTAGTGGTAGTAACACCAATCCTTAAATAATGTACTTATGAAAACTCTACTAAGGTCACTAAGCACTAAATACAACTTAGCACTAGAGATGGGCACGAAACGAACAATTTTTCATTTCCATTTTCGTTTTTTCATTTCATTATGCAATGAAACGACAAACAAATTTTGTCTCCAATATAGTGAACTGCATTAAATGCTAAAAAAATCACAAAAATTGAAATAAATGGTAACAAAACGGTAACAAAACGAATGAAAATGAAAATGATTTTTTTGCAAAAATTCATGAAAAACGGAAACAAACCGAAACAGACCCTCCAAACGACAAATGACAAACGAAACATCATTTTTTTTATTCGTGCCCATCTCTACTTAGCACATAAGACACTCATTTATATGAATTAATGCTCTTCAGAAGGGTCATATGGTTAGCAGCCCAGCTCAGGACTTGCAAACCAAAAACTTCCTCTTGTTCGATTTTCCAATTTTCTACTTGAACTTTTCCTAAAATTCTTCTCTTTTCCAGTGAGTTGTTTTCTCATAATATGTGAAAAGCACAATAGTCTCTGTCTGGTAATGTTTACTTCCAGAGAGAATTCAGTTGATCTTGTACTCACGTATTGGTCTCCCCCTTTTTTTCTGCTATCTATGCTATCCATGGCACTCTCCTTTAGCACAACATTTTGGAATAAATCCAGCATGTATTTCTTGTTGGCTTTGTTGTTCAGCTTTCCTATCCCTACCTAGTCACTGGAAATATCATAGCATGGGTGTGCATGGCCTTGATTTCCAGCAACCCATTCTTAACACATACAGATGGTTTCCAGTTCCTTCATAGCTGCCTTTCCAAATCTCACTTCTCAGTTTTTGTTCATCTCAGACAAGAGGTGCTAGTTATCCAAATGCTGAGTAACCAAGGAGCAATGATTTGTGAGCAGGTATAAATGAAAAAAGGTCATGATGACCAAACCAGCATTACTCACCCTGTCTCCCAGATTCAGCCCTGCAGCAGGGTTGTTTAGAACACCCTGCCCCAAAATGTAGTGCACCCACTAGCTCAAATCCAGATGCTGAGAGGCCCATTGTATCTCACATTTCCACAAATTCAATGTGAGCAGAAAAGAGATGTGTACAGACGGTGGCCTGTCTCACTGTTATGAAATACAAAGCTGTCCACTAGTGTGGCAGCATCAGTGTTGGGGAACAGCAGGCACAACCTCTCCCATTTTGGTCAAAGTGTTATTGGAAGACTCAGAGCTGCCCCATCCATCAATGCTTGTGATCTTGCACCTAAACAAGCTCAAGTATTTCTCAAATATTTTCACTCCAAACATACATTAAAACCCTTGTCCAGCCTCAACAAGAAAAGAGGGGCACACCCTCAGTTGGCCAACTGGCCCAATGAAATTCATGGATCCTGCAAGTAAGAACATAGGAACATAAGAACATAAGAAGAGCCCTGCTGGATCAGGCCAAAGGCCCATCAAGTCCAGATTCCTGTATCTCACAGCGGCCCCACCAGATGCGTTTGGGAGCGCATGAGACTAGATATCTGTCTCCTGATACTACTCCCCTGCATCTGGCCCTTGAAGTACCCTGGTTTTAAGCCTGGAGATTACACATCTCCATCATGGTTTGTAACCTGTGATGGAGTTTTCCACCAGAAATCTGTCCAATCCCCTCTTGAAGGCATATCCCCTCTTGAAGTACAAATCTTTGCTTCATGACCTCAGTGATCCACCACTTGAAAGCCATTTGACATATGTCTTTCTTCATGTATTTATGTCCTTTATGCAACTAGCCAAGACCAACACATATGGTTTATTAGATTTTATCCTAAACTGCAAGTAGAGAACATGACGCTATGTAGATCATGGTAAACTTTTATCCTTTGTTTTTAGAGAGCTCTTGGACTGTTTTCCTGAACAGCAGGTGTTTTCAAAGTGTGCTTTGTTGCAATACCTTGTTAGCACTGCACTGAGGAGATCCTTTTAGCTTCACCGTATATCCTGAGAAATATCACTGAGCAATGATATCATCCCTAAGGCTATAACAGATCTTAAACCACATATGCTTCAAGTGTTAAAAACAGTGAGACACAATGGTGAAATATTCATTTGGGGTTAATTCCAGAAGCTGAAAGGATGCAATGGGACTGATGAAATAAAATCTAAATATACATGAGAGTATGGGAAGCTGACTTCAAGCCAGCAGAATTTTCCTAAACATCTTTTGTGGGGCAAAAAAAGAAAAAAATATACTTTACATTATTTATTATGTTGAGAAGATCCTTTGTTCCATTGTTTGTGCTATATCTGTTGACACTGTGAAGCCGTCTTGCCATGAATTTACTTTGATATTCTGTCGAGGATCCCCCTCTCCCAAAACAACATTTCTTTAATAAGTTGCATTGATATAGAGTAGACTTACACACACATACTTTTTGTGGATTAAGTCAAACAAGGCAACAAAATGATTTGTAGTGCTACAACTGTGCATGAATAAGCATAGTCTAATCTAAATGTCATATATCTGAAAGTGTGTGCTCATATTTAAAATGAAAAAAAAATCCACTCCCATACCACACTTCCTTTGCTGACTCACCTCTGCAGCCTGCTGTGTCTGTCACTATTGTATAATTACTGCTCAGATGCACTCCATCTATAGCATTTATGAAATACGTACACCTATCAAATAGTTCAAAGGGGCAGAAGAACTAGAGGTCAAATTGCAACATGCGCTGGATTATGGAGAAAGCCAGAGAGTTCCAGAAAAACATCTATTTTTGCTTCATTGACTATGCCAAAGCCTTTGACTGTGTGGACCACAACAAACTATGGCAAGTTCTTAAAGGAATGGGAGCGCCTGCCCACCTTATCTGTCTCCTAAGACATCTATATGTGGGACAAGCAGCAACAGTCAAAACTATGGAACAACTGACTAGTTTAAAGTTGGGAAAGGAGTACGACAAGGCTGTATACTGTCACCTTGCCTTTTTAACTTATATGCAGAGTACATCATGCAAAAGGCAGATCTGGATGAATCACAAGCCAGAAGATTGCCAGAAGAAATACCTCAGATACGCATATGATACTACTCTGATAGAAGAAAGTGAGGAGGAATTAAAGAAACTCTTAATGACAGTGAAAGAGAAGAGTGAAAAAAATGGACTGAAGCGCAACATATAAAAAAACCCTAGATCATGGTCATTGGTCTTATCACCTCCTGGCAAATAGAAGAAGAAATGGAGGCAATGACAGAGTTTATTTTCTTGGGCTCCTTGATCACTGCAGATGGCAACTGCAGCAACGAAATAAAAAGACGCCTGCTTCTTGGGAGGAAAGCAATGGTAAACCTAGATAGCATCCTAAAGAGCAGAGACATCACTTTGCCAACTAAGGTCAGGATAGTCAAAGCTATGGTTTTTCCAGTATGGAAGTGAAAGCTGGACTATAAAGAAGGCTGATCACCGCAGAATTGATGCTTTTGAGCTGTGGTGCTGGAGGAGAGTCTTGAGAGTCCCCTGGACTGCAAGGAGATCAAACCTATCCATTCTGAAAGAAATCAACCCCGAATGTTCACTGGAAGGACAGATTTTGAAGCTGAGGCTCCAGCACTTTGGCCACCTCATGAGGAGAGAGGAGTCCTTGGAAAAGCCTCTGATGTTGGGAAAGATGGAAGACAAAAGGAAAAGGGGACAGCAGAGAATGAGATGGTTGGATGGTGTCATTGATGCAACCAATAAGGATTTGACCAAACTCTGGGAGGCAGTAGAAGATAGGAAGGCCTGGCGAGCTCTGATCCATAGGGTCACAAAGAGTTGGACATGACTGAACAACTGAACAACAGCAATGAAATAGTTGTTTCTGATATACACATATGCTTGGTATTTTTGCACCACCACCACCACCACTACTACTACTGATTTCTTATGAAGCTCTTCATTTTACCATTGTCATTATTTTGATTGTTGTAAGCCTCCCAGAGTATCTGTCTGGCCAAATGGGAATTGAATGAATAAAGGAATTTCCAAACCAAGGGGAGGGAGCTGGTGGGGGTGGGGAGAGAGAAAAAGTTCAGTGATAATAGAAAACAGTCTTGTTATTTCTATTCATTATTATTCTCTCTCTCTCCGCCTCCCTCCCTCCCTCCCTTCCCCCCAAATCCCCACCCCAACCCCCACACATCCTATTAGCAGAGTTCAGTCCATCAAATTTTTATAAGCTGGAGTAACTCTACAGGAGAATTTTGTGTCAGAGGCAGACTGACAAGCACAGTCAATCAGAATTTTAAAAAATGATGATTATTATACAGCAATATTAGAGATGGGCATGAAACGAACAATTTTTTGTTTCTGTTTTCGTTTTTTCATTTTGTTACTCAACAAAATGACAAACAAAATTTTGTCTCTAAAATGAAACGAAACAAACAGAAACACCAGAAATTTTGTCGTCTGTTTCGTTTTCGTTAAGGCAATTCATTGAACTGCTTTAAATGCTAAAAAAATCACAAAAAATGAAATAAATGGTAACAAAACGGTAACAAAACAAAAGAAAATGAAAACAATATTTTTGCAAAAAATCATGAAAAACGGAAATGAACCGAAACAGACCCCCTAAATGACAAACGACAAACGAAACACCATTCTTTTTTATTCGTGCCCATCTCTAAGCAATATTATCAGTATTATGCTTCAGTGAGGCTGAGGGCTATGCTCGCAGTGGTGTTGCTACCTGAAGGGTTTCCCAAGACAGACAGGACTCTCAACTGAGAATCAAGGCCAACTGTATCCACCAGCCATCAATTACGATGGCAGGAAATAAACAGAAATCCATATCGGATAAGTTATCACCTGGATCAACAAGGACCACATCAGATGTTATAGGCCCTGGACATCTGGTAACAAATGGGCTACAGGGCTCAGCAGATCCCGTTGAGAAACTAGGACAGGCTGCTGCAAAGCTACTGGAACAATGTAAACACAAAACTTGGGCTCCTGCCAAAAACTGAGAAATTATCTTTATCATCATTATTCTTATTAAACTGCCACATTTATCTGTCAACCCATTTCATAACCACCGGGAGTGCTTTTTAATCATGCCTGAATATTTATGCAAAATCCATATGTGAAAAGATGCACCTGCAGATATGAACACAGATGAGGCGGGAAATAAGGTGACAGAGAAAAGATGCACATGGCTGCACGTAGCATGTCATTTGACTCTCAGTAACAAAATTAAGTTTTTCATACTAGTTAGGACAAGGGAAGTGTTGTGAACAGCACAGATGTGGAGATCCTACTGGAATGGGAGAGGCCTTGGAAACATAAGATTCCATTTCAGTTTTGACTTGCAAATGACAAAGTCGCTTGTTATTTGTCTTTCATAGATGGCGAAACAAACTATGTCAGGCTGTCACACTACATAAATTGGCTGGTAATGAAATGGTTCACCTTCCGTTATTGAATCACAGAGCAACAATGGCAACAAATATGGAAAACGAACATTTTCATTTGTGTCATCTCAAATGTGAATATAGATCCTGAATGTTATTGTCTTGTGGAAAAAGAATATGGGGGGTGAGGGTAAAGATATCTATCTATCTATCTATCTATCTATCTATCTATCTATCTATCTATCTATCTATCTATCTATCTATCTATCTATCTATCTATCTATCAAGTTCTTTTCTGACATTTCTGTGAATTTTGTGAATGTCAAGCACTCAAGTTTTTTTTTTGTGTAAATATCGCTGTTCACTTTTTTGCTGTTGCTTCTGTGGCTAAATTATCTTGAATGCTGTGGTTAAATAATTAATGCTGTCTTAGTTGCTAATGTGATGTGGGATGCTTGTTACCTTGGGTTCTGTGACTGGTTACACTTCACTGCCTTTAATCCCCATCTACTCGGGATGCTGTCTTAAACCAATTACAAAGGCTGATGCGTTTTGTTGTTTTTGTTGTTGCTAGTTATCAGGAAGCTTCTTGGTTCTTCTTTGCAGTTCAGAGTGACTTAGGAGCAACAGGCGAGGCGAGGCAGCCTCCCTTGGTGCCAAACATCTCTATTTGCTGCAGAGCCCAAGAAAAGCAAAGGCGCGGATCAATCGGTATTTCTCGCCAGAACCCATCAGTCATTCGGCTGCTTTGAGCACATCCAGAAGGCTCTGATCCAAAGGATCCTTTGGTCTATCAAAAGGAGCAATAGAAGAACCCTGAGAAAAGAAAGAGGAGAAGGCAAGCTTTCTCTTGTTCCAGCAGGTAATAGGGTGAGGAAAGGAACTGAGAGCTTTTCTTAGTATGGCCAGGCTTAGGCTAGATGGTCTGAAGGTATGCAGATTTATGATAGCTGGTGCCTCGTTCTGCAATGGTATAGATAAACACAAGGTGTGTTCTTGGCAAATTTTTGACCCACAAGCCTGCCCTGCTGTGCTTGCTAGATGTGTTTCGCAGAAAGCGAAAGTACACAAGTAGAGCAAAAAAAACAGATTGGACAAAATAATGGCAATGGAGCAAATTACAGGCATCTCTGCCTCACCTTCTCTGTCTCATTTGCATGCATGGAGCAAGAAATCTCACTAAGGTTGATTTTTCACACTGCCTTGTCTCATCAGCAGTGAGGAAATTTGTGAGAATTTGTCATTTCACTACACCCAAATCTCTTTTCTGCAGTAGTTCAGGAAAAATATATACTACTACTCCCAAACTCTTAAGTTTCTCCCGTTCTCCTAAGTTTCTCCTTTTTCTTCTATAAAAAGGAAGAAAAGGCAAGAATCATTCTTGCCCACTTTTTATCCCTGCGGAGGGTGGGGGTGGGGAAGGGAGATAAAGGAATGTGAATGCGGGGGTCGGGCGGGGGGAGAGAGAGAGATGCACACACGCACGACCGCACCACACCACCCCTCCTCACCTTTGCAAACCGGCCAGTTGGGACTCTTCCTTTGCCTTGTCTGACGGGGCATCAGCAGGCGCTGCCTTGAGCCCGGGGGGCGGCGGGTGGGGGCCGAAGGACCCGGTGGGCGGCTTTCTTTCTTTCTTTCTTTCTTTCTTTCTTTCTTTCTTTCTTTCTTTCTTTCTTTCTTTCTCTCTCTCTCCCTTCCTCTTTCTCCCCCTTTCTTTCATTCTTTCTTCCTCCCTTCCTCCTTCCCCTTTCTTTCTTTCTTTCTCCCTCCCTCCCTCCTTCCTTTCTTCCTTCCTTTCTTTCTTTTTCTTTCTCTCTCTCCCTTCCTCCTTCTCCTCCTTTCTTTCTTTCTTTCTTCCTCCCTTCCTCCTTCCCCTTTCTTTCTCTTTCTTTCTCTTTCTTTCTTTCTTTCTTTCTTTCTTTCTTTCTTTCTTTCTTTCTTTCTTTCTTTCTTTCTTTCTCCCTCCCTCCTTCCTTCCTTCCTTCCTTCCTTTCTTTTTCTTTCTCTCGCTCTCTCCCTCCTTCTCCCCCTTTCTTTCTTTCTTTCTTTCTTCCTCCCTTCCTCCTTCCCTTCTTTCTTTCTTTCTTTCTTTCTTTCTTTCTTTCTCCCTCACTCACTCCCTTCTTTCTTTCTTTCCCTTTTCTTTACCCCCTCCCTACATTCTTTCTTTCTCCTCCCTCCCTTCCTCCCTCCCTCCCTCCCTCCCTCCTTTCTTTCTTTCTTTCCTTCTTTCTTTCTCCCTCCCTCCTTCCTTTCTTCCTTCCTTCCTTCCTTTCTTTTTCTTTCTCTCGCTCTCTCCCTTCCTCCTTCTCCCCCTTTCTTTCTTTCTTTCTTTCTTTCTTTCTTTCTTTCTTTCTTTCTTTCTTTCTTTCTTTCTTTCTCCCTCCCTCACTCCCTTCTTTCTTTCTTTCCCTTTTCTTTACCTCCTCCCTACATTCTTTCTTTCTCCTCCCTCCCTTCCTCCCTCCCTCCCTCCTCTCTTTCTTTCTTTCTTTCTTTTTTCTTTCTTTCTTTCTTTCTTTCTTTCTTTCTTTCTTTCTTTCTCCCTCACTCACTCCCTTCTTTCTTTCTTTCCCACCCCCTCCCTACATTCTTTCTTTCTCCTCCCTCCCTTCCTCCCTCCCTCCCTTTCTTTCTTTCTTTCTTTCTTTCTTTCTTTCTTTCTTTCTTTCTTTCTTTCTTTCTTTCTTTCTTGCGGGGTGGGGGAAGGATGGGGCGATTGGGGGATTGCGGCGGCGGCGGTGGTATACAGCTACTACCAAACTCTTAAGTTTCTCCGGATGCGGGGGGCGGCGTTCTGCGGGGCGGGGAAAACATCCCGGCCGCCCGCGACGCCCCCACCCGCCCCCAACAAGGTTTGGCAGCGGGGGCTCACTTTGCTCTTCCGACCGAGGGGGCCCCTCCTCCCGCTGGCCCCGGCGCGCCCAGCCCCAGGGCAGTGGGGTTAGCAGGCCAAAAGGGTGAGGAGGAGGAGGGCAGAGGAGGAGGAGGATGCACCTCCGCCGCCGGCGGGCAGAGAGAGGAGGAACCCCCCTCCTGCACTTCTCCTGCCCTGCGGGGAGAAGAGAGGAGGAGGAGGAGGGCGGCGGAGGAAAAGGGGAGGAGCCTCCCTGGCCTCCCCAGGCGGCCCGGTGCCGACCGGGGGTTGGGGACCACCGATATACAGGACTTAACCAAATGTTCAGTCAGGTCAGCATTTGCAAAAACAAACAAACAAACAAACAAACATGCAGATCAAATTGGAATGCTGTTAAACTTGCAACCATGCTTTCCCTTTGAGCAACCCTATGGGAACATTGGGAGCTGCATCATGCAATTGGGATTGAGAAAAACATGCACTCTCAAATACTCTTTATAGACTACAGCCCACTAAGGATCCTATAAGGACAGCTGGGGCTGGGTGTGTGTGTGCAAATGGCATGCTATTACTTTTGGTATAAAACAGCCACCACCAAGAGTAGCACTTATTTAACAGAGAGAAGAAAGAGGATGGGAGAGAAACAACAATGTATTCAGATTAAGAAACAACATTTAAAAAACTAAAGAAGATAATGGAGGGAATAAAATCTAAGTATAATATCTTTCCAAACTGTAGGTTTATTTCTTTACAACTGCTACTATTTGGCAATGGTGAGAGAGCAGAAATCTGATGCTGTCCATTCCCACGTCTTTCTCACACTTTTCAGGCTCGAAACATGTTCTTGCATATGACAAAGCACATTGTGCCCCCCCTCCTATTCCATGTACAAAACCTCACCAGATCAGTAATGGAGCCTTATTTTAACATTGGTGATGAGATGTGTCCATCGCTGAATCTGAGGTGAGCAGTGTTAGGAGAACTGCAGAGTTGGCCATATGACAAATGCCATTCTATCAGTTGCATGACCTACTCTATGTGGAGCCAGCACAATGAATGTTGACCCTGCCATGTGGGTTCTCCAGATAGTCTAAAGCAAACCATTTTCTCCAAGCTCTTCCTCTGCAGTATGAGAGCAGTGACACTGATCTCACCATAACTCAATCTGCCTGAAAGGGTTAGTATAAAAAATGCATACTATACACTTTCAGGACCTGTTTAACTGATAACTGGCTGAAAGGCATCAGTGTAGCATCACTTGTACAATGGATTGTTAGCACTATCAGACTGCCACTGATTAGAGGCTACCATGTATGTATGTATGTATGTATGTATGTATGTATGTATGTATGTATGTATGTATGTATGTATGTATGTATGTATGTATGTATGTATGTATGTTATAATAATAATATAATAATATATTATTTATTTATTTATTTATTTATTTATTTATTTATTTATTTATTTATTTATTTATTTATATAAATACATAAATAAATGTGTGTGTGTGTGTGTGTGTGTGTGTATACAAGTGGCATGTTCTATAAAGGAATTAATTTGTTCCAAATGAAATTCTGTTAATGTCTGCTGCCTCCTACACTTCCTCAGGGCACTATCACATGAGGGGGAAGATGCGGGGCATAGGAAATTTCGGCTTTTCTCCTTACCTGATCAGTGATTGAAGATGTGGGTTCGGAGCTCCCATGTCCCTTGGGTTCTGCTTCACTTCTCTTATGTCCCCACGGCCGTAACCTGCTTCAAGCAGGCACAGAGGAAATTTAAAAAAAAAATGGCCGATGAGCCCCAGGGGCAGCTAAGGAAAAATAAAATAAAATAAAAATTCCCAACCAGCATGCAGGCCAGCTGACTGGCGTGCAGGGGGGGGGGACTCTGAACAACCCCAGGGCTGGCTGGTGGGGGCTAAGGAAAAATAAAAAGTAAATTTAAAAAAATGCCCAACTGGCCCACAGGCTGGCTGACTGGTGCTGGGGTGGTGGTGGTGGAATAAAAATTTAAAAATTAATTAAAAACCTCTCAACAGCCCCAGGGCTGACTGGCAGGGGCTAAGGAAGAATTCTTTAAAAATAAAAAAAAAAAAAAAATGCCCAACTGGCCCACAGACCAGCTGGCTGGCACTAGTGGGGGAAAAAACATAATTAAAAAAAACAGCACCAACCAGCCCCAGGAACAGCAGGTCAGTGTTATGAAAAAGAAAAAGAAAGAAAAGAAAGAAAGAAAACCAGATCATAGCCATAGACTTCTGACTCCAAAAAATGTGGTTTTTTTAAGTGAGGCAAAAAATTCCCAACTTCTCCATTAGTTATTGGAAAACTCGCTAAAGAGGGCACTGCCAGTTTTTTGTAAAGCTCGGTGGCCATGGGGACAATATTTTTGGACTCAGTTTATCTTGAAATTTAATCTGGATTTAATAAAGCCCTCAGTCTCCCTTTGAATTGAGACATATTAACTTTTCATAGGCCTTTGAGAACTCATAAGCCAAAGATGGGTCATTGTGGTGATGCTCTGCAAAAGTCCTAAGATCTTCCCACTTTTGGCAAACCTCCCTCAGTTCACTGGTGGAGACAGGTTCCTTTGATGTGCCTACATGTCCTGAACCTCTGGGGATGCATTTGAAATTCACTGGGCTGGAACGATGAGGTCTTCAAGTTGCTTCCACACTTCACTCAAAACCTTGTGCTGAACAGAAGCAAGCATCCAGTATTTAAATGACTCCAGGGAAGCTTTTCTTTGAATCTGATTGGCTCAAGACTGCAATGCACCATGGGTGCATTTTTAAGAGGCTCGAAACATTCCTATACACTTTATTTTTGAATGCTGATCATTTTTCTGTTATATGGATTTGCGCCATAGGCAATTCTGTTTAGCAATTTTCCCCTATCTCTGATTTTTTTTTCTGTTAAGCAGATTTTCTGTTAAACAACCCGCTTGTTATACGAGGATCCAGAAAGGAATGCACCGATGCAAGAGAAGTCCAAAATAACACACCCCTCCCAGGGAGTGGAAAGTAAACTGCAAGCACACTGCTAGCTGGGAAAATGTTTCTCTCTTAAGTGTCCATAATGTGACGGTGGGAGGGGGAGCAATGATCTAACTTGATGATAAGTAGGAGACATTTCCGTATGTGACCAGGACATTACTGTGCTATGTAGCAGGCTTTAACCAATGTTTGGGAATCATTCATTCCAGATACATCCTATCATGTTATTAGTTCTCTTTCAGATAGGATATTCTACCCTGTTTCCCCGAAAATAAGACCTACCCAAAAAATAAGCCCTAGCAGGATTTTAATGCATTTGTTAAATATAAGCCCTAGCCTGATAATAAGACCTAGTGATGGGCGTGGTGAACTTGCCTGTCATTCACTCCTTCCCTGCTGCCCCCTCGCCCACCCCTCGAACCCAGGACGGCGCATTGCCTGCCTTGCTGCCTCTCTCTTGCCACCCCCCTGTCTCCGTCGGGTGCTGAGTGGGAGGGCTGTTGTGCTGCCTCTCAGCCAGCGCCACCCCAGGGGGAACAGAGCCACTACAGTCCCCTCCACCCACCTCACCCCCACCATCCACCTCAGGCAGCGTGTCACCGCCTGTGCCCTTCACAAAAAACCCTCAACAACAATTAAAACATTGGCAGCGACTGCTGCTGCTGCTGCTGCTGCTGAGGACAGTGGCTGAGTGGTGATCCCAGCTGGGAGTGGGAATGGTTTTTGTGCGTGCATGTGTTAGTGCATGTGTGCTAACACACACATGCATGTTGCACCTCCTGTCCCAGGCAGCGCCGGATAAAACTTTACACCTATGCTCCACCTCCCAACCAGGGGGAGGGAAAGATGAAGGGAAGATTGCCCCAAAATGAGACACCCCCTGATAATAAGCCCTAGTGCATGTTTCTTGAGAAAAAATAAATACAAGACAGTGTCTTATTTTCAGGGAAACAGGGTATGTACTTAACAGGATACAAAGTGTTCAGAACTAGAAGAAATTCAGCAGACACAATATTCCTGACCACATTTCCTGTGGGTTTTTTTTTAACAAGACGTGAGGCTTGACAGATCAGGAAATTCATCAGAACAACTTGTTCCACCAGTTGTAGTGTCAGGAAGTGTTGCATCTGTTGAATGTATGCCTGCCCTTCTTCTCTTAAAGATGCCACAGCCTCTTCCAGGAAGTGCAGGGGTGGGGAGGCTGATAATGCTAACCAATGTAAAATATACTCATGCATGATTCACTATCAAATTATGTAAGCTGAAATTTCATCAGAGAAGATCTCCCTGCCAAGCAGAATTCATATATGTCAGGGAAACTCAATTATTTTCCTTTCTTGGTTCTGATTTACCATGCAAATAAAGTAGAAAAACATTACAATGGAAACCAGATTGAGACATTTGCTTCAGCGATTAAGAAGTTATTAAAAGTTCATTCCTGACATGTGAGCCCATGGAGTGTGTGTGTGTGTGGGGGGGAGGCCGCAAAGCCAA
Source organism: Phrynocephalus forsythii (assembly GCA_029282475.1). Taxonomy (NCBI): domain Eukaryota; kingdom Metazoa; phylum Chordata; class Lepidosauria; order Squamata; family Agamidae; genus Phrynocephalus; species Phrynocephalus forsythii. Next base: position 85,578,518 of record JAPFRF010000002.1, read on the forward strand.
AGTTAGAATGGAGACAAAAATGCCGACCTTTTCAGTTGGCTGCTTTCTCTTTCTTAGGTGCACTTCCTTATCATCTTGTCTCTGAAACAATTTACTGCTTTACAAGGGGCGACAGCACCAATAAGTCAAGGAGTACTTGGCTTTGGTTTTTCACTGGAGGGTGAATGTCACATGATAATTGGCAGCTTTATGCTGGCTTGACAGGAAGATAGGAATAATGCAAGAGGGCCAAGAGAAAGAGGAACCCCTCTTTTAAAAAAAGACAAAAATAAGGAAATTCGGATATAGGTAACCCAGAAAAGAGAATGTCCAAACATTCGTATCCATTGCCACTCTTTCTACCATTCTCAGAAATAGCACTGCAACCCTAAGTGAGCGCTAACCTGTGCCTGTGGTGGGCCGTGGGCACATGCGTAGATCTTGTGCCACTGTTCCTGCCTTCTCACAGTTACAGAACCCTTTTCAGGGGCATCCTTAAAGATCCAGAATAGTGCTTCCCAACCTTGGATCCCCAGCTATCCTCAGACTACAACTTCCAGAAATCCTGGACAGCACCATCAGCGGTGAAGGCTTCTGGGAGTTTTAGTCCAATAACATCTGGGAACTGAAGGAATCATTGATCCAGAAAGTAGATGCACACTCCTGTATTTAGATGAAGGGAAGGGACTATGTCTCTGCAGTTCTAGTCCACCAACCCGCTCTGTGCCTGAATAAATGACATGCAAATAGCAAAGCTAGGTCATTGGCTGAAAGATACAGATAAAGCAGAACACACTAGTGACAGACTTCAAAGGTGGATGTGGCTTTATTTTCATTCCCTTTTCCTCCCTAGCTGACAGATCATTTTGGATGGCATTTCCCAGAAGCTTTCACCACTAATTGTGCCGGCTATGATTTCTAAAAGTTGCAGTCCAAGAACATCTGAGTGTCCCAAATTTGGGAGTCACTGCTTTGGCTGATGAATGCATATTTGTACAATGTTGATCACATGTCGTGTTCTTCTCCCTCCGCAAATCTCCAGAGGTAACTAGAACATTGATAGCAGTATCATCCACATGAAGATAATAATCAAGACTGATGCTACTACCATGCAGTTGCTTGTTTCTCCCTGAATATGTCCAGCACAAGATCCTGGTAAGTAACTCTTGGCTTTCTCCTTTTTTCTTTAGCAATCCTCTCCTGGCAGCAGCCAAGCCTCTAAATTGCCTTAAAGGTTACATTTACATGTAATACACCCTTAGGCCATACCCTGACCTTTTTGAACTTGAAAATACATGGCCACTTGATTGCTCAGAACCCTAGGTATTGTTCTGCAAATTATGCTCCCATTTGAAAAAGTTCTAGTCAAATGCTGCAATCATTAAGCTTACACAGAGTAATGGATTAAAGGCACCAATTTCTGAATGTGCACCAGCAGCAGTTGTTAGTGCTGAGTGCTCAGCCTGACAAGTGTGGCCTGCAGAAGTGCACAATGAGCACACTTACAATTGTCCCATGTTTATTCTGAGCAACAACAAAAAAATAGTTAGATGTCCTGAATTTAGGAAAAATGGATTCTCAATCCATAGCTTCTGAATATCACCAGTGTCATTAGCCAAAACCCAGCAAGTTGAAGACCCCATAAGCCTGATGAATGCAAGAATCAGTGGCTCATCCATATGAATGCATAAGAATTCTTCTTTATTTTTGTATAAGAATTTTCAAAGTTCCCATATTTCTGGGATGAAGAGAACCTGAAATTTGAACAGTATGGCCACTATTCTGCCTTTTTTAATTGCACTGGCAAATTTAAAAATCAAAGTAGCTACAGTAATGTAGAAGGGTCTTATTACCTCCCTCCTCACATGTCTAGTTTCATGAAAAACCATGAAAACAGGCATGGAACTACACAGCTCTGGATCACTATATTTCTCTCATTCCTAGCATGTGGCGAGGATAATAAACTAGAATGCTTTTCTGATTAAGGGATGGCTGCTTCCCCAAAGAAGCAACATCACATATAGGAGTGAAGGTAAAAGGTAAAGACTCCCCCCGCACATGCATGTTAGTCATGTCCGACTCTAGGGGCGGTGCTCACCTCTGTTTCCAAGCCAAAGAGCCAGTGTTGTGCAAGTCTGTGGCCATGTGGCTGGCACATCTGAAAGCATTTCTGCACATGGAACACTGTTTACCTTCCTGCTTTTTACGGTGGTACCTATTTATCTACTTGCATTTGCATGCTTTTGAACTGCCAGGTTCATACCAGTCAAGTGGCCCATTTTGGCCGGGACACCACTGTTTTTCAGCCTTTTCCTCACCATCTTCCCAGAACACTTATTTTCCCAGAAATGTCCTGGGTGGTGGTGGTTGACAGGAAGGCTTTGGGTAGAGGGGGGACGAGCTGGTGTGGCTGCGGCTCAGTGGGGTGGGAGGGGCAAAGTGAGCAGTGTGTGTGTGTGTGTGTGTGTGTGTGTGTGTGTGTGTGTGTGTGTGTGTGTGTGTGTGTGTGTGTGCGTGCGTGTGTGTGTGTGTGTGTGTGTGAATGCATGTGGGTGGGCAGGTGGGCAGGCATTTGTGTTTGTGTTAGTGTTTGTGTTTGTGTGTGTGCTAGGGCGCGCAAGCATATTACACCTCTCACTCCACTATATGGCACCCAGGATTCGAACCACAGACCTGTTGACTTTGCAGCTGACAGTTTCTGCCCTCTAGCCCACTGAGCCACCATAGAAGTGAAACCACCTATCATATCCCTCTATACATCTGGAGTTCTATCAACGCCTATGAGCTTGAAAAAAAATGTCTGTACAATAATGTGCATGTTTAAAAAGTACATAGAAACAAAGTATACACCTCTTGTAGTCAATAGTAGGTACACTTGAAAGAAATGTATATACTGTAAAATTGCATACAACTATGACTGCATTTTTCTGACATATAAACCAAAATTTAAATAAAGCAGAAAGAAGCATAGATCAGAAGAAGAGCTAGGAAAAAAAGATCTCTTTGGATGCAGATTTGATAGAGTGCCAATTTCTGTGTTCGACATTATAGAGTCATCTTTCAGTTGAAATAGAATTTCGGAAGTAATGTAGAATCTGCCACAGTTTCTCTGCTGTGGAGCGGTGAAGAGAGAAAAATCTATATTCTCTAGCTCTACTTAAAATTGACAGGAAGACCCATATCTGTATCTTTGGAAGGATAGGCCTAAGATATGGGTCTTCCCTAAGGCTATGTACAGTATCAGTATGTCATGTTTCTATGTTTCAGTTCTCTGAAGTAAAACAGCTAGCTGATTGTGATGTCACCCCTTTCACAGACTGAGTTTCAGAGGCACAACCGGGTTTATTTCGACATCCCACTGCTGTGCCACCAAATTGTGATGACACCTCCCTTTTACACGTGTAATTGTGTTGGAAATGGTAATGCTGCCACCTTTTATTCACTTGGTAAAGCTGCCACCTTCTAAAATCGTGGCCTCATGAATTGGGACAGACTCAGATGTAGAATATAAAAATAATAACAAAGTTTATTAAGAAAATAATAAATATAACAATATCTGAGGATGGTATGCATTGCCTTTAACATATAATAGATTTCATCAACTCTCCCAGCCCCCCTGTCTTTAATAACTAGTAAACAGTATAGCCCTCACTGCCTGACAGAACTCTCACAGAGCAGTGCTCTCTCCCAGCACTCACTCTCAAAACCTTCAACTTAACTTAACTCAATTGAACTTCCTCAACTGACTAGGCTCCACCCTTTTTATATCATACCATTCCCCGCCCTCCTGCTGGGATTGGCTGATGATTTGTATATTCATTACTCCTGTTTCTAGGGTTTTGTCACAATACCTCCCCCCTTATAAAGAAATTTTAAGGGAGTAAACTTACCTCGGTTTGCTCACTTAAAATTCTCTTCTGAAGCCTATTTAACTAATTCATACATCCTTCTGTTTATCAGCTTCAATTGTTCATATCTATAAACTGTTTTATAACATGTTCAACCTTATTACCATATAATATTATTAAATGCAATAATTCCTTCTATATCATTAAATTTTAAATAGACTATACTCTTATAACATTGGTTAACATCATAACTTCAAATACCTGTAAAGACCTTATTGATCATACTAGAATCTATGTTAAGATGCATAAATACATATATTTGGTTTACATTTTAAGCTATTTTACTTATCAATATACATACAATTTTTATCCTTAACTTATATTCTAAATATCACATAAACATTTTGATTTATAGTAAGCTCTCATTGTACATTACCTTGCATTTTTCATTTACAGTTACCTTTCATTAAGTTATGGTTTTCACATTTTATGACATTACATTTCCATACTTTTTTTTAAACAACACCTTCCTCTTACATCAGCAATAAAATAACAATATTACATTATTATTATTTAACCATGGTCGATGTAATCAGTGTCTTCCGCCTCTTGCTGCAACGGCTGGACGATGATACGCCACGGGTGATCACTTCCTCTGGCACATAAATTCAAAGTCCAGTTCACAGTAAATTGATGCCATTTTTCCTTGGGTTCTTGGAATGTGGGATTCAACTCTTTGACACCACTCCTGGTACAGTTCATTAGAGTCCCCTCAAATGCAGCTTGATATTCAAGCGACCACTGTATGACATACGGGTGCTTCGTTTTTGTCAGATCAATCAGTGGTGTTGCAATGGTGCTCAAATGTGGACTAACCCTCCTGTGATATACCACAAGTCCAAAAAAAAAAAAAAAAACATCTCACCTTCTTTTTGTTGGTCTGTCTTGGCCACAAGTCAATCACGTTGATCTTCCTCTGCAGGGGGTCGATCACGTCTCGTCCCACGCTGTGTCTCAGGTAGTTGACTTCTGGATTTCCTAGTCGCCACCTGGATGCTCTTTTCGTCCTTTCGTCCTCTCGGATCCGCTGAAGCACGATGTTCAACTGTAGTTGTTTTTCCCAGGTGTCTTTTGCAACCACCGAATCAGGTCTGTCATTAGCATCCTTCACTTCCAAGTAGGGTTTCTGCTTTACACAGTTTTCTATTTGCTTTTCCGCTTCCTGCAGCTTTCTCAATTCATCAGCGATCTTATTCCCTTCTTGTATCATTTGTTCCTTGCCCAGTGACACTTTGTTCCAATCCAGACAAAGTTGCTCATTATTTAATATTTCTTTTTCAAGCTCTGCTTCCATTGATGTAAGTTGCTGTAAGCAATCTTCTTTACTTTCTGATGCACCAGACAATTGCATTTCCAAATTACATATTTCCTTTTCTTTAATGTTTTCTACTGCAGTAATTGCTTCTAGTTCTGATGATTTCCTCTGGAGTTCGAAAACAATTGTATCAGATTCAATCCTCCTTTCCTCCAGTCCCTTTTCCTTCATCTCTAAAAGTGCTTTCAAAGGTAAAATTTCATTTTGGAGTTCACCAATAACTGATGCCTGCTGAATTTTAGCTTCTTTCAGCCCTTCTGCTGTTGCTTTATGTTGTTCTTTTCCAAGCTGTGCTAATTTTTCTTCTTCTTTTAATTTAAAATATTTTCCAGTCTGGAGTTCTCTGCTAGTACACAAAGTTCTTCACAAGCTTGTATCATTCTCTCCTCTATTATGAACTTTTCAGAGAGTTCAGGACTTAAAGGTTGTGTATTTGTTTCCATTAAGTCAAAACATCCCTTCAAACTGTCGTCTTGCCTTTGCTCTAGGCTAAAGTCTACTGCTGGCCCCTTTAGACTGTCAGCTAAATTAGCTTCTTCTACCATTTCAGACTTCTGAGTTTCCCTCTCAAATTCTCCTATGGACATTTGCTTTGTAACTGTGTTGTTTTCATAATTTTGTTCAGCTTGGTGTATCTGAGCTCGTGTTACTCCAAAAGACATCTATTCCAATTAAACATGCACTTGGGATTTGATCTGAAACTCCTACATCCAATGTTCCTTCCCAGTTTCTAATCTGTAGTTTTACTCTCGCCATAGGTAATTCTACCTTAGAAGCTCCTATCCCTTTTACACTTAAAGTTTTCTCTGGTTTTAAATCTTCAGTCTTCAGAATGTCAGGGTGTACTAAAGTGACACTGGAGCGGGTATCAATCAACCCCAAATAAGTTTTGCCATTTATGTTTACTGACTCTCCTGAGGTTGCTAGTAATTTCTCATCAGTGTGTATAAAAAAAACAATGAACTATTTTGGCTAAGGGAGGCTCTGTCTCTTCCTCACTTTCACCTTTCAATTCTGACTTTTCCTCTTCTTTGGGCTTTGGAGTTCCCTCATAACTCTTTTGAATATGAAACACCCTTTTCTCAGTTTTGTCTTATGATTTTTTTTAATTTAAGGCAGAATTGTCTTGTGTGGCCCTCTCCCAAACATTCCCAGCATGTTAATTTATGTTTGTTTTCAGGGCTCCAGTTCTTAAACTTTCCTTCCTTTCCCTCAGACTTTGGTGACTGGGATCCAATTATTTTTTCCTGCCTTCTTATATTCTGAGGGGATTTAGCATTCCTAGAATCACTTTGGAAGGGTTTCCTTTGATAGTCCCTATTTCTAGGGGTCACTTCTGAAAATCTAGAGTCTCAGATTATATTAATTTCATCCGCAATTTTAGCAGCTTCAATCATGTTCTGTGGCTTTTTATCCTTTACTAGAAATCTGATCTCAGGATGGAATAAACTGTACAGTTGCTCTAACCCAAACACTTGTTTGATTTCTTCAGCTGTGTTAGCATTTTCCATTTTCATCCATTTATTCAATACCTCTGTCAATCTGTAGGCTAGCTGCGCATATGTATCTCCCGACGCTTTCGTAATTGACCTGAATCTCCTCCTCAGCTGTTCTGCTGAAATGCCAATTCTAGTAAACACTAACTCTTTAAAATGAGTATAGTCTCGGGCATGTTCACTATCGATTTGAGCATATATTTCTTCTAATACTCCAGATAATAATGGCCTCAAATAGGACATTTTCTCTGTGTCTGACACGTGTAAATCCTCACATGTCCTCTCAAAAGAAACTAAGAAAGCTTCAATGTTATCTCCTTTCTTGTAGCTAGGGAACCTTTTCAAATCTATTTTCTTGGGAGTTTCACTCAAATTATTGTTATTATTATTGGTATTTTCCTGATTAGCTAACTCAAGTTTTCGCATCTCTAACTGATATGCCATTCGCTCTCGTTCTAACCATTCCTCTCTTTCTCTCTCTTTTTGTCTTTCCTCTCTGGCCATTCTTTCTTTTTCCATCTCTCTTTCTCTCTCTTGTTGTCTTTCTTCTCTGGCCATCCTTTCTTTCTCCATCTCTCTTTCTTTTTCTATTTTTAATTGTTGTAATTTAAACTCCTGTGTCAACCGCCATTTCTCAAGACTTTGGTCCCCATCAGGTTCTGCATTTCTGGGTGAAATTGGTGTTTCCTCAGACACAATGGCTACAGCCCCCTCAGCTGCCATGCCCCTCTTTCCTTTTTTAGATTTTGCTTTTGGAACTGACATGAAGTCAAAATCTTTTTATTTATTTATTTGTTATATGTGGTATATATTTTTCTTTATTAAGAAAAGGAAGGTTAAGTGGGTCACAGCTATTTCAATGGCAACTGTAAAAAATTTTACCTCAGCTCTCTGGCAGTTTCTGACTCCTGTTAAGCTACTGTTGCCAAGGGCAAGATTGGCACAGTGCCCAGACTTCAAACTCTTTCTTTCTTTAAATAATATCTCAGTGTTTAAAATACACAGATTTAAATATATTTCTTCGGCTTTTAACCTATAACCTTTCTCTGGCTCCCCCCCCCCCAATCTCATATAAGGGATTCCAGTCAGGCACTCCTGCTTTACAGAACTTTTGTCAGCTTTAAATCTCCTCAGGTCTCTTCAGTTTGTGAGGTAAATTTTCTGCCCCCCACAGACCTTTTACTTTGGAGATTTCTTTCTGTTAACACCCAGGGTGATATTTCCAGACCTTTACCAAAGCCACACTAAATCCCAGGGCAAACACTTTAGGTCTATCACCCCCAAAGGAAATTTGTCTCAGCACCTTTTAATTTTCAGGCTGCTGGACAGCACAGAGTTCCTTGACTCTCAGGCAGTTTCCCCAAACAAACCACTGTGGATTTCAGTCTATCCTTTCAGATTTTCTCTTCCAGGTGTCCTATAATTTGTCAAGCCAGACTCCTTTTCCTTTTGGAGTCCTGGCCTCCAGACACTCTAACAGGCCCACCAAAGAAAATCAGATAGCACTACAGGGTTTTAAGTCTGAATTCCTCTCTCACACACAGGGCTTCCCAAGAACTGAAATTAGCTTCACCTAATTCTCAGTCCTAACCCCTTTTTAGAGGAACTTCCACAGACTACCAACAACATTTGAGGGCTAACTTTTACAAAAGGCTTCTTTTTAAACTTCCAGTTTCAATTTCTTCACAGGGTAGAGGCTAAATATTTTGAACTGGGGACTTTTCCCCTCAGGCAAAATGGATATATTCGAAATCCCACCACTGCCACCAAATTGTGACATCACCCCTTTCACAGACTGAGTTTCAGAGGCACAACCGGGTTTATTTCGACATCCCACTGCTGTGCCACCAAATTGTGATGACACCTCCCTTTTACACATGTAATTGTGTTAGAAATGGTAATGCTGCCACCTTTTATTCACTTGGTAAAGCTGCCACCTTCTAAAATCGTCACCTCATGAATTGGGACAGACTCATATGTAGAATATAAAAATAATAACAAAGTTTATTAAGAAAATAATAAATATAACAATATCTGAGGATGGTATGCGTTGCCTTTAACATATAATATATTTCATCAACTCTCCCAGCCCCCCTGTCTTTAATAACTAGTAAACAGTATAGCCCTCACTGCCTGACAGAACTCTCACAGAGCAGTGCCCTCTCCCAGCACTCACTCTCAAAACCTTCAACTTAACCTAACTCAAAAACTGCCTCAACTGACTAGGCTCCACCCTTTTTATATCATACCATTCCCCACCCTCCTGCTGAGATTGGCTGATGATTTATATATTCATTACTCCTGTTTCCAGGGTTTTGTCACACTGGTGTACTTACAAGATGTAATTTGGAGTACAATTGAAACATGTACTCCAACATACGTACATAAAACATCCTAGCATGTTTTTATCTGAATCACATCAGCCAGTTTGTGTGTGGGGGGGATGTGTAGCCTGCATACTGTAATTAAACTGTAAACTGCCCAGAGACTACTTGAAGTGGTATCGGGCAGTATATAAGCAGAACACTTTGCTTTTGCTTTTTTTGCAAGTTTCAAGTCTGGGACAATTGCAAAGTAGAATGACATTTCTTTTCCTTCTTGAGTAGTGATGGTGTATTTATCCTTCATCTACTGTTAAAAGTACATAAGAACATAAGAACAGCCTTGCTGGAACAGGCTACAGCCCATCCAGTCCAGCATTCTGTCTCACACAGTGGCTCACCATTTGCTTCAGGGTATTCCCAAGCAGATGTCTTCACCTGCTTATGATTCCCTGCAAAAGGTATTAAGAGATATCCTGCCTATCTCTCCAACCCAGAGGTTGTCCTTAGGCATCCATAAGGATAGCCATTGATACCCTTGTTCTCCATAAAATTGTCCAATCCTTTCTTAAAGCTGTCAAGGCTGACAGCTGTCACCATTTCTTCTCATAAGAAGTTCCACAAACCAGTGATTCTGTGGGTGAAAAAGTACTTTATCTTATTTGTTTGAGATCTAGCACCCAAAACTTTCATGGAGTGCCCCCTAGTTTTAGTGTTGTGCAATAGGGAAAACAGCTTTTTCTTATCTACTTTGTTCACACTGTGTATGATTTTATAAACTTCAGTCAGGTCACCTCTTAGGCGCCATTGTTCAAGAGTGAATAGTCCCAGCTGTTGCAGCCTCAGATGATAAGGAATGTGTTCCAGTGCCCTCATCATTCTTGTTGCTCCCCTCTGTACTTTTTCCATTTAATATCCTTCTGGAGGAGGTGACCAGAATTGTACTCCAGATGGGGCCTCACCATAGATTTATAAAGAGGCAAAATGACACTTGCTGACTTAATTTCTATACCCTTTCTAATGATCCCTAGCATTGAGTTTGCTTTTTTCACTGCTGCGGCATACTCGGTTGGCACCTTCATTTCCTGGTATGTTGCAGAGATTTCAGACCCCATCAGTTTATAAATGTAATTGGGGTTTTTGCCCCCAACATGCATCACTCTGCACTTGCTAATGTTGAAGTTCATTTGCCACTAGTTTGCCCACTCCCCGGTGTCAAGAGATCCTTATGGAGCTCCTCACAATCTTTCTCAGTTTTTACCATCCTGTATAATTTAGTGTCATTGGCAAATTTGGCTACCTTACTATTTACTCCTACTTCTAGATCATTTATGAAGAGGTTGAAAAGCAGGGGTCCCACTACTGAACCTTGGGGGACCCCACTCTTTACCTCCCTCCACTTGGAGCAGTGTCAATTTAGTGCTACCCTCTGTTTCCTGTCCCTTAGCCAGTTGCTGATCCAGGACAAGACATGTCCCTTGATTCCATGACTGGCAAGTTTATTCAAGAGCCTTCGGTGCGGAACCTTGTCAAAAGCCTTCTAAAAGTCCAGATAAATAATGTCAACTGGATCTCCCTTATCCACATGCTTGTTGACACTCTCAAATAATTCCAACAGATTAATGAGGCATGATTTGCCCTAGCAGAAGCCATGTTGGCTCTCCTGCAGCAGCACATTCTCTTTTTTGCCTATTAATTTTATCTTTTAGGATGGTTTCCATCACTTTACATGGGACACATGTCAAACTGACTGGTTGGTAATTTCCTGGATCACCTCTGGATCCTTTTTTTCAAAATTTGTGTGACATTCGCTACCTTCCAGTTATCAAGTACAGCACCTGATTTGAGGGAAAGATCCCCCCGCCGCCGCCATCTGCCCTCTGCTTTTATCTCATTAGTTTGAGTAGCTTTTATTGTTCAATTGTTGTTGTGCACTTATTGTTTGATTTGACTATTTGTCCTATTTTATTGTTGTGAACCGCCCGGAGTTCCTCCGGGAAGACGGGCGGTATATAAGCTTTAAAATAAATAAATAAATAAAATTATATATTTTGGCTAGGCCCTCAGCAGTTTCACGTTTAAGTTCCTTAAGAACTCGTGGATGGATCTCATCTGGTCCTGGTGATTTGTTAGTATTTAGTTTAACTGTATTGTTTATACAGTAACCTCCTTGCAAGGAGGTTATTGTATAAACAATACTGGGATGGGTAGTCTAGTCAATTGTCTAGCTTAGTGGGAGATACTGAGAGATATGATTATTACAATGATGAATAAAGGGAGAGCCCAGACTCTGTCAAGGATGCACAGTGCGGACTCAAACTCCCACCCTGTGGTTCCACAGACAGAGGCCAAAGCCACTGAGCTATCCAGCAGTTCCTATTTAAAACAGATTGCATGTTGTTGTCCTACAGTCCAGTGATTCTCAACCTGTGGGTCCCAGATGTTCCTGGACTCAAACTCCCAGAAGCCTCCACCACTCCCTGTGTTGGAAGGGGTTTCTGGGAGTTGCAGTCCAGGAACACCTGGGGACCCACATGTTGAGAACCACTGCCCTACACAATCCTAGGATGCTAGGTTTGGTGGGAGACTCAATTCTCTGCCAGAGTTCAAGGGAGTACACCAAACCTTTCCAAGACAGATTTAAAAATATTTCACCTCTGCACGATTCCATAGGACAGAAGTGTGACAGTTAAGCCAAACTGCCCTAACTTTATAGGGTGCACAAGTCACCCCCTGTGTATACATATGTGAGGCTGTCCATGTATGTATGGGCTTGCCAATGCTACATATCTACAGTACTATTTTCTGCCCATTGCAGTGGCTTGACTGAGTGCTGTACATTCTATTAAAGGTGACAGGATACAGTTTTGAGGGAAAAGCAAAATTCGGTCACAACCCAACTGATCTTCTTTTAGCTGTGCCCAGGTGACCTCAAGAATAAAGACTGTGCTACATTACATGAGCAGTTCCCTGATCCTGCCATTCCCTGAAGAATATGGTTCATTAACCCAATCCCTTTTTTTGCTGACTACGTATTTTTAAAATGCCTCAAAACATACATGCAATTATATCTTTTCTTATTCTTATATTATGTGTGTCAAACCTCTTACAGCTCTTCAGTGATAGTTTGCTAACTTAGCCTCACAGAATTCTCGTGTAAATGGCCACATTAAAAATGGCATATTCCTGATTCATTATTTCCAAGATTGTAAAACAAAATAGCTGAGCTCATGAAGACATTATCTAAAAGGTTTTTAAATAAGCACACTTAATCCTCAAGAGATTTTTTTTAAAGCACACATGCACACGTAATATGGGTGACATATAATGCTTATGTTCGCCCCAAAGCCCTAACAAATCTAAAGAACTGGTATGGGAGAAGGGGCAGAACACTTCAAACAAACCAGGACAATAGATAACATTTCAATGCAATGATAACCACTAGAGATGGGCACGAATAAAAAAATTGCATTTCATTTGTCGTTTGTCGTTTGGAGGGTCCGTTTCAGTTCGTTTCCATTTTTTGTGAATTTTTGCAAAAAAATTGTTTTTGTTTTTATTCGTTTTGTTACCATTTCGTTACCATTTATTTCATTTTTGTGATTTTTTAAAAGGATTTTAAGCAATTCACCCATATTGCAGTAATGGAAACAAAACGCACGACAAAATTTCCGGTGTTTCTGTTTGTTTCATTTCATTTTAGAGACAAAATTTGTTTGTCATTTCATTACGTAAAGAAACAAAAAAACGGAAACAGAAATGAAAAATTGTTCATTTTGTGCCCATCTCAAATAACCACATTGCAAGATTTGCTTCCATTTATGGCCCAAATATTACCCAAAAGTATAGAGGAAAGGAATGGATGGAGATAATAAAGAAGAATAATGCTGCTGCACAGTCTGCTTGTGAAAATGTACTGAAGTAAATACCGTAGCTCATTTATTTTTAAATTACTACCTGAGATTTAATCATAGGCAATCCAACACAAAACACTAAAATAGTTTTTAAAAATCAGCAAGGCAGATGCTGGGATTAGTTATTGCTTTCATTATCAAAATATTGATAAGCAAGAAGCAATTAGATCATCTATTTATATACACACACTATCATGGGAGATCTGCAAATTGATTCTTGAACTTGGGATTCCTATGTAAATACATTGTGGGTATCATGCTATCCTCCAAATCTCATATGCAGCGAATTATGGACACAGGGCAGGAGTAGCACAGCTGGCACAGCTACAGTTAACAACGATGTGACCCATGATCAGAACCATGAGGAGTTTTGCAGCAACAAACAGGAGGTTTCATGATGCATGAGCTTCTCAGAACAGCAGTCCATGAAAGCTTATGCCAATGAAGCCTGTTAGCCTTTAAGATGCCATTAAGATTCTTCCTATTTGTCCTGGTACAAATAATCATAGCTATCTACCCTTTAAATCCTTAAATCTATTTTCTTCATCTACTGTATCTAATGTAGTCTCTAATGCAGTTGTGGCCAAACTTCGGCCCTCGAGATGTTTTGGACCACAACTCTCAGAATTCCAAGCCTGTATTGCCAATGACAAAGGACTGTGGGAGTTGTGGTCCAAAACTTCTGGAGGGCTGAAGTTCGGCCACCACTGTTGTAGTGGCTTCTTTCTGTCAATCCACATATATATGTATCCAGTATGGTGTAGTGGATAGAGTGATGGACTAGGACTCAGGAGTCCTAGGTTCAAATTCTCCTCAGCCATGGAAATTCACAGTGGAAGTGGAACCGCTCCTTAATCTGTTAGTTAATTGGTTAGATGAGTGATATATAAATTAAATAAATGAATTAATTAAATATCCTCCTTACCTTGAAATCCCTATTGGGTTCCCTAGAAGTCAGTTCTGAGTTGATGGGATACAACAACAACAATAACAGCAACAACAGCAACAACAACAACATGTTGTTTGTGGGTGAGGGCCACAGTGGAAGAGAACAGATTATCAGGCTAGAACTGTGGAGTCTCAAGTTTCAATTCCCACTTCTCTAAGAAACTATTTAGACCACTTTGAATGAACATGTGTAAAATAATTTGGGGAAAAATGTAAAATGTGTAAAATAAAATAAGACCAAAGTACAGATTTTCCTCACAATACTTTGCATGTCTGTATAAAATTACATTAGCCCAAACCCCTATGTCTCATTACAAATGTGGTAGCTATGGAAGTAACAATGTTTGATTGATGTTAAGTACAGCAGGATCACCATATCTGTGGGGGATCGGTTCTGGAACCTCCCACAGATAGCAAAATATGTGGATAAGAAAAAATACTCTTATCCGAGGATTATGGTGGTGAAAAGGGTAGCAGGGTGCTGGGATGAAACCTTTTGCTGCTGAGCTCAGCGGCCAGTCTGCAGGGGTGGTGATGATGGTGGCAAGGAGAAATTTATTTATTTATTTATTTATTTATTTATTTATTTATTTATTTATTTATTTATTTTTAAATTTGTATTCTGCCAGATTTTCCCAAACAGGAATTCAGGGTGGTTAACAGATATAAAATACGACAATTCCAAGAAAAAATAATAATAATCGATTCCACAGAGTAACAGGAAGAAAAGTTGACAGCAGGCAGTAGAACCAAAATTTAAAAAGCTAATAATGCAAAATAATGCTAGGCAAGATGGCAAAAACAAGCAGACATATAAACTCATGACCCCTACTCATAGCATAGATCAACCTCCTTGATCACCGAACGCAGCCGTTTAAAGCCAGGTTTTTAGCTACTTCTTAAATGCTGAGAGGGACTCGGCAGTCCTAATGCCACTCAGAAGGTGGTTCCACAATGTGGGACCCACCACAAAGAAAGTGCGGTTCCGGGTGGAGCTTTTATGTGCCTCCCGGGGAGTGGTGATCCGGAGTGCAAGGGACTGTGCTGCTCTGGTGGGCCGGGCCAATGATGACCTTTGGATGATACGCTCCATCAGATATTCTGGTCTCAAACCCTGGAGGGTTTTGTAAATCAATAATAGATGCTGGAGAATGTGAATAGATTAGAAATGTCTCCTGATCTATGGAGACATAGTACATTTCCACAGAAAATGCATAGCCTTGAGTGGAGAAATGAAAATTGATTGACCCTTTTCCACACTAGCAATGGACACTTGGGTCTCTTCTCTAACATTGCATAGCTACTATGTAGAGGTAGAATTTGAAATCCTATTTCTGAGAGCAATTAGCTGAGGGGTGGGGCATTTCTGAAGTTTGCCCATTAACAATGACCAAAGCAAAAGGGGTGGTGGAATGTAGCTTACCTGGCTCCCTCTGCCTATCAGAATATTTGGATCATTTCCTATTACAATTGGAAGGGGGATAGGTTTCAGCAGCTTTTGGCTACTTTAGACAAGCTCCTCCATTCTCAGTTTCAAAGCCCCTGCAGGAAATCCAAATTTCCACCCATTTCACTCCCACCTCGGAATATCCTACTATGGGATTTTAAATAATTAAGGCATCTGAGGGTAAATATGATTTCTCTACTAGAGGATCTCTTCTCTGTCAGATGGAGAATCCTTAACAACCAATTGGACCTGGAAGTTTGGGTAGTTTTCCCATTAATAGTTTGTATACAATCATTGGGTGAAATCCAGTAGGAGGGAAAATCAAGTAAGGTGAAAAGTCCTATCTAGAGTAGGTCCATTGAAATGTATGGCAATTAAGCAATTTCAGTGAACTCAGAGACACCATTTTGTTAAGACCAATGTTGGATTTAATCCATTGACTCTTCATGAATAATGGCATGTAGTTTATTTTTTTTCTGGTTAAGCCATTTCGTTTTCCAGAAGTCAGAGTGGTTGATGATCATGCACATCACTGGCCTCTGTCGTGTCATCACTGAAGCGCTGAAAAAATTGTGTGTCCCAGCCCCCAAACCTAACAGATAGGCCACTCCTAGCATGATGTGGAATGCCTCTGTGATGTCATCACTCTTGTACCATTCATAGTATTTCTTCCCGGTACCCAAGGAATAATGCTTGCCAAACAGTCTTTCATAAAATGGCTGCCTATTTTCATGGCTGTTAATAAATGAGTGACATTTTTCCCATTTCATTTCCCCTCCATTCATCTAATGAGAGCTAGGATGAAAGAAAAAGATCTGATGGTTTCACTTTTAGCATTGTCTGTGAAATATTTTAATGCTTTTTAAAATTTATCTACTGGTATGTGAATTTCAGGATAATTCTTTGCCTTTATGCTGAACATGACTTTTTCCCCCCAAGGGAGTGCAATAGGTACTTAAGGGTGTAGCTTACAGATACCACGGCACACAAAGAAAACATATGGTGAAGAGAGCTTCAAAAAAAGCATACATGAAGGAACAAGGACAGAAGGGCGAACTGCTTTTGATCCTCAGCAGCATCTGTAAAACTCTGCATTAACAGTGGGTTGCCTATTTATTATCTGGTTTCCCATGGCTTGTGAGATCGTCCTTTGAACAAGCCCAGAGCTCCAAACTGGGACTTGAAGTCACTCCTTACCTATCCCATCAGACATGAAAGGCTACAGGCCCATTAGGTAGAAAAGGATTCCAGGGTGATTTATTGACCTTTTAATTGAGTTGCACTTCACTAGGCACATCTCAGGCTTAACCTTGGGAAGAAAATGAGACCATTCAGAACTGTCAAATCTAACACAACTTCAGTGGAAGATGAGAGTTCAGTGTTAAACAAAAAGGAGAGTTTAACTTCTCCATGTTTTAGTGTAACCCTCTGTTGCATTTAGATAAATGAGTCCCCAGAATTGTTCCCGGTTGTCTTGCCAGGCCTTCAAAGGAGAAGCTTGTGGAATGTGATTAGCTATTGGGACCCAATCATAAAACTAACAATAGAAGAACCAATTAGGATTACATTCAGGTAAATGCACATGCTTACGACAAGTTAAGAGTTTAGAACAGATTATAGAACTCAAGGATAATGCACATTAGTGATTCCCTTGAGAGCCACCAATTCATTCATGGCCCTTATTTCTCATTAATCCCTGAATCTTTTGTAGGTTAATACAATTAACAATAAGAACAAATCTCCCATGCAATTTAAATTAATTGACTTTGTAGTGGCTTCTCTTTAGTTTTACTAGCAGGAATCTCAGAAAGACCTGGTGTCCTTCCTCTCATCTAAGGATGAATGACTTGCTTTATTTAATAACTCTTCAAGCCTGTTGTAGGATAAGTCTGTGAACATGCACAGCACAAAAAGTGCAATATTAAAAGTCAGTGGCATGGCTGCAGTTGCATTTGGTATGGTAATCTAAAGTTCCGTATTGAGCCACAAGACCCAGTCTCCCTCAAGGTCATGCATCGGAGGCTGATAGCATATGCCTGCTGTTAGACCACCCTTCTGGCCTGAGGCTGATACTCTTACCCACAGAGTTTCTAATGGTGATTCCAAATCACTTGGATATTCCAATTCATACAGTTTTATCACTTCTTTGACATAGAAGGATACACCATCTCCTGTTTGTCCTTCCTGTACAGTTTACAGTCTGGGATAACTGTATCCATCCACCAGGTTTCAGTGATGCCAATAATATCAATACAGTGGACCCTCGTATAACAAACAGTTTGTATAACATCAAATCTGTACAACATACAAAATTCCAGAGATGGGGAAATTAGCTTAACAGAATTGCCAACGGGGCGAATTTGTACAACATAAAAATGGTTGCGATTAGGGATAACTCCATTTTCAATGCATTCCTATTGGAAATTTGTATAAACCAAAATTTGCTTAACAGAATTTCATTTGGAACAAATTAATTCCTTTATATAAGGTACCACTGTAATTTATTTATTGCTAATTATTCCAGCTCCCCTATTTTGTGCTGGAGGCTTCTGGTATTTGCATACAAGCATTTACAGATGCTTTTCTGATGCAGTCTTTTGAGTCCAGTTACATCATTAGACTGCCTCTTGCATCCTTCTGATGGAGTGCTGATGACTAGCTCCTCCTTCTCCTCAGTATTTATTGCATCCTTCTCACTACTCAAATACAAACTTTCCCAAACCAGCTGCTGCCCAGCTCCTTTTGCCTTTATCCCAGTTATCAGTTTAAAACCTGCTCTGTAGCATCTGGTCCATCATGGTTCAAGTGCACCCCATCCCTCCTGAGCAAGTATGGCTTGTCCCAATATGTTCTCCAGTTCCTGACAAATCTGAAGCCCTCCTCTTGACACCGTTGCCTCATCCACACATTGAGGCTTCTGAGCTTCTGAGCTCTGCCTACCTGGTGGGCCCTGTATGAGGAACAGGCAGCACTTCCGAAAATGCTACCTTAGATATCCAAAATCAAAACTTTATCTATGAACTCATGGGTTCTGAGTTATCCATGACAGATCAGGAAAGAGATCTTGGTGTGCTGGTGGACAGCTCAATTAAGGTGTCTACCCATTGTGTGGCAGCAGAGAAGAAGGCCAATTCCATGCTAGGGATTATCAAAAAGGGGACTGAAAATAAAACAGCCAACATTATAATGCCATTGTACAAGATGATAGTAAGGCCACACCTGGAGTATTCTGTACAATTCTGGTCACTGCATCTCAAAAAAGACATGGTAGAACTGGAAAAGGTGCAAAAGAGAGTGACTAAAATTATTACTGGGCTTGGGAAACTCCCTTATGAGGAAAAGCTAAAACATTTGGGTCTCTTTAATCTGGAAACTAGGTGCCTGAGGGGGAATATGATTGAGACGTACAAAATAATGCAGGACATGAGTAAAGTGGATAGAGGGATGCTCTTCCCCCTCTCACAAAATTCAAGAACAAGGGACATCCACTCATATTGAGGGTTGGGAGAGTGAGAACAGACACAAGAAAATATTTTTTTTTGCCCTGCGTGTTGTTAGTCTGTGGAACTCCCTGCCACACGATGTGGTGATAACATCTGGCCTGGATGCCTTCAAAGGGGGATTGGACAGATTCCTGGAGGAAAAGTCCTATCTAGTCTCATGCACTCCTGAGCACATTTGGCATGGCCACTGTGAAATATAGGAAGCTGGACTAGATGGATCTTTGGCCTGATCCAGCATGGCTGTTCTTATGTTCTTATGACTTCAATCTTCTTCCTAACAACCTGAATTTGGCTTCCAGGACTAACCACTTTGTCTTTTCAACATCATTGGTATGAACATGTGCCATAACCACTGGCTCCTTCCCAGTTCCCTCTAACAAACTATCTAGATTTCTCGTGATGTCTGCAGCCTTTGCACCTGGCAGGCAAGTCACCATACGGTTATTGTGCACATCAAAAATCCATCTCTTTGTATTTCTAATAGCTGAATCACCTAGTACAAGAAGCCTCTCTCCTGCAGCCTGTTCATCTACATGAACCTCATCAACTATATTAAGAGAGAAGTCCAGTTTGTTCCTGTTGTTTGTCTTCCTGTATCTCATCAAGTGTGATGAGGAGAGATCCTCAGGTGCAACCAGTTGTTCCTCTGTGCATTTCTCATGAGGTGTGATGAGGGGAAAAACATGAAATTGATTTTGTATTTTCAGACTCTCTGAGCGATCCTTGCCCTTTTACTTCTTTGCATCACATTCCTCCATGCATTTACCTCCTGAGAGTGGAGTGACTTCTTCCTCAGAACTGTGCCCTGTCACTTCTTTGTCCAGGATAGTCTGCTCTGCTCTATCCAAGAAGAGCTCGAGCTCCTTGATTTGTTGCTGGTTAGACATGCTGGCCTCCAGCTGCTGGACCTTCTCTTCTAATAGTGCAACCAGCTTGCACTTGCTGCAAGTGTAGTTCTCCATCTGCTTTGGCAGGATGACAAACATGCCACAAGCATTGCAGGTAACTATAGCTGGTATGTCAGACTCCATTTTAACAAGTGCAGAATTCTGGGCCTCAAAATTTAAACTTTTACTAACTTTCTATCTAGTAGAACTATTTCCTTTGTTGTTTATATGAAATCTTGTGCACCATTAGGTGTGTGGGCCTCTAAATCAGCTCTACTCCAACTGCAAACACCTCATAAACTTACCGGCACTCACTTCTTTCTGTTTGTTTGTCTCCCTCAGCAGCAGCTCTGCTTGGGAACACACCCTGGACCTGGGGCTACATTCCTAAGAGGGTATTAGGTGAGAGAGGAAGAGTGAAATGTGGCTGCTAGAACACTTCTGAAGGCTAAGCAAGAAAGGATACAAAGTAAAGAAAGGGTAATCAGGCCTTTTGCTCTACGACCCAACCAGAAAGAGCTACAGATGCTTCCCTCCCCCTTGTACTAGACCCCCCCATCACTCAATTTTTGAAGTTCATTTTTACTTTCTATTTCTCCTTTTAATTTTCGTTTGATAGAGATGGAACACATTTAGTCCATGATAAAAATATGTCCACAGAAAAAGAGAATATTATGCCAATTTTCAGAGACACACAGACAAATGGGTAAGGCGATACGCCCATCAGCAAAACCACCCCCTGTTGACTGACCAGATAGAGCACTGTCACCCTTTGCAGAAGCTTTAAAATAATTATCAAGAGCAGAGAAATGTGGAGTAGTTATTATAATTCTAGAGCACATCCAGCCTCATTCCTTCCATCTCTCTGAATCATTAGTATCTCTGGTGAGAGCATCCCACTACCTGAGCAACAGTGAATTCTGCAAACTCTCTGGATCAAGCAGCAAGGTCATGATCATATATTCTGTACTGAAAACAAAATAGCTGCTTTTCTACTTCACTTGGGGGGTCATTATTTCTTGGCCTCAGCATTTCAAGTGGAAGATTAAACAATTTCAAAGGGAGCTCTAGTGTTTAGGCAACCTTGGAAGTCAAATGTACATCTTGTTGCTCTCAATCACAAACATAATGTTGGACATTCTTTCCGTGCAGCAGGACCATCATTTCCCAATGCTTGCTTTGAAAAACCTTCTTTATCAATCTTTAAACTAAGCTGCTGGGGAAAGTTGGTTGATTTGCCGTGCTTGCTGCTGAATGTTCTGTTTGGTAAACAGCTGAAACGTTATGTGCTGGAGAGGCAGGGAAGTTGCTGTGCCGTCCCTCAACATCATCCTAAATCTCCTAGTGTTTGCTGTTTGAGCAGTGATGCAATTGGCTCGGTCAGGCAGAGAAGCAAATACTTAAAATGGCTAACGTTCCATTGTTGCACACTGTTCTCATGTTTAATTTATTTAAACATTTGTATACTCATTAAATTGTGGAAAAATCAGCACCCATTTTATGTAAATGAGGCCTCACATGGAAGCGGAGAACACAACTAAAATGTTGAACATCTCATTTTCATCTGCTCTTCATGATGTACATTGTTAGAGCTTTGTAATATCTCTACCGGGTCTAAAGAACTACTAGTGTAACTGTTTCTTTTTGACACTTTTGAATTGTCCTCCAAGCCAGATGAAAAATGAGGAGGTAATGACATATTTGAATGTTTTTTTCCTCAAATTACTGATCCCTCCTCAAAACAGCTCAGTTGAAATTTGAAGAGCAGGTAGCTAAGTGTCCCTTCCTGTACTCGTCTCACTTTCATCAGGTTACTGTAATAGATCCAGGCCTAGATCAGTGACAACAAGCACCAAAATATTATAATCGGTTATCAGTTAAATTGCACATTTTCTTCTGCTTACAACAGCTGAGCAGAACTGTTTAGGACAATACATTTTAGAAGTCAATATTTTAAAGGGTTGTTGTAACTCGGAGGTGATCTGATGGCACAGAACAGCAAAATTAACTTCTGGTTTCCTCCAGTGGAACAGAAATGGAGCCAAGTCCAATATTTCTGCAAGGCAGAGTGATGCAACTTCCCTTAGGTAGCTGATGCTAGGGAGGTGGAATGGAAATAGATGTAAGTTGTTGGAAGACTGCATAGGTTCTATTGTATAGCTTATAAGTTTGTTGCCTTAGCTCGTCTGCTGCATTCCACAGGAAACTGGGCCATCACCACCTTCAGAATGAGATTCAACAAGTACCGGTAATTCAGTTAACTTGTGCACATGAAATGAGGGAAGACTCCCCCCCCTTTGCTCCAGGCATTAAGATGTTTTGGACACCCCCTACACACATATGCACACTCACACGCACGCACGCACGCACGCGCACGCGCACGCACTACTGAGGGTTGAAAGGACTCTCTAGAGCTGCTCAGGAGTAGTGGTGAAGAGGGTAGCTGAGAGCATAGGGTGAAGTCTCCTTTACAGTAGCAGATATCTGTTCAAATGGTGAATTATTAGCCTTTTATTTTAGGACAATGCTAATCCACTCGGGGGTTAGGACACGTGGTGGGCAGAACAGACATCCACCCAGAAGGCCCAGCTAGCATGACCCACAGTCAGAGGACTCTGGGAGAAGAAGAACAAAACAACTGGCAGGCCAAAAGTTGAGAACCACAAACCATAAGAAGTTGTGTGGGGTGGGGTGGGGTGGGATTGAGCAGATCTTTGTTGTCCATGAGAAGCAATGTGGTACAATGATCAGATTGTATTGAAGAGGCCAAGATAAATGACTCTAAAATTCATTTAATTGCTTTTCCATCAACAGTCCTTCAGGAAGGTACATTGTCCCACTTATTAACTGGCCATAATTTCTACTAGGCTTTACTTCCTAAATTACACTCAATTACTTGCAATTTTTCTCAATCTAGGCCTTCCCTTTTATCCCTACCCCACCCCCACCCCATCCCAAGTAACACATTATCCAGTAAATGAAAACTGTGTTTGCCATTAATCTTATCCCTTGGCACTTCTCTTTGTGAACTAGCCTGTATATTACAAGCAAGATTGTACTTGCAAGGGCTTTAAACACACAATGGAATGAACATTTATTCACCACAAACAGGCAAAGTGATCCGTCAGATCCATTCTTTCTCCTCCCACTATTACAATTTGTAAAAGGTACCCTGCAGGAGAAGTACAACATTGTCTCTTCCAACAGAGAAATCAGAAATAATTTAAATAGCAACTATTTGACACAATTAATGCCATTTATACATCTCGGAGAGATCATTAAAAATGGAATTAGCTGCGGAGGGATGGCATGAATATGGCACTATGAGGAACTTTACATTTCTTCAGCTTATCTCATGCTCTGCTGAAGCTCATTAACTTATCTGTGCAGCAGGATGGCGCTTGTGAGTAGTTCAAATTAAGATTTTGCATGCATATTTACATGCAGATTATGACAAAGAAATTGAATTAAATTACCATTTGTACCAAGAAATTCAATTTGGTCTCTGCCCCCACCTTTGCTTTTATTCAGCTATATGAATTTAAAAAGAAAAAAAGAAAAACAGGTCATGGGGAGGGGTAGCACTCTATAAATGTGAAGGTTTGTAAATTGCGTATTACAAGTCAATTTATTACATCTTCCCATAACAGTCACAAGTTCTTTTCAGCTCTAGAAATTGAAACGGAATGCCTATTGTGACTTTTGAGGAACAGTGGCATTGTACCTTAACCAATGTGAGTCTCCTGAGGCTGGATTGAAATTTTCTCATACATGAAGTCAACCTTGGCAGAGTGTAGGACGATCAGTCTCTACATTTCCCACGCAATGGCCATGAGCCCCTTTAAAGACGGCCATCGGCAGCACTGGGCAAAATGTGATCCTCTCCCTCTGGGTAAGTCTTTGGCAAGCTTGCCTCTTGCTTGCCTTCTACTTGGAAAAAAATATGCTGTTTTTTTTGGGGGTGCATTTCCCCATGTCCCCTGGAAAATTGTGGCAACTGGGTATGAAACAGGATAAGGAATAGGCTTTCCCTTTCTGCCTTCGCCTTATGAGCATATGATTAAAAATAGTTTTGCAAACAAGATAGATTCTCAGATGGAAGTATGTGCATTGAGAGTCTGACATCCTGAAATTCCTCTTTAGGAATATGTGTGTGCTGTGATCCACAGTCATGCTTTACATTATGCACCAATTTCAGGGCTTAGATTAGACCAGCAGCAATGTGGCCCCAACCATACAGGAAACATGTTACTACCAACCTATGACTGCCAATATCATTCTCACGTATGCAGTGAGCACTTGACATTGAACTGAAGCTCCCCTGCTCCAAGCAGCATGGAAATAATTGTGTAGAGCTGGGTAAAGAAGGAAAAAGAAAAACAGAAAGAGAAATCCTGCCTCCAGTCAACAAGTAACAAAAGCAATATAAATTTTTATATTGACTGCCATTACTCAATGGTCTAAGCAATCATAATAAGCAGTAGGAATGGTGGGCAGCAGCTGAAACCCAGTTGTACATGGCAAATAGACTAGGCCAATTGAATCTTTGGGTATTTGTTGAATCATCTCCTCTGTACATTTGATCAGTTCAATGGCCTACTCCATTTGGGACTTATTACTGGTTTTCAGCCACTGTCACCCTCTCCATCACCAGCTTAAGAGAGTAACAACAGTCAATGCAAGCATTGCTACTGCTTGTCTGAAGACAGGATTTTTATTTCTGTCACCTGCAATTGACAGTTCACCTGTACATCATCATCATCATCATCATCATCATCATCATCATCATCATCATCATCATCATCATCATCATCAGCAGCAGCAGCAGCAGCAGCAGCAGCAGCAGCAGCTTGGGTGCAATTCCAAAAGACCTGGATCAACATCTGAAAATTCTCAGCATTATTACGAAGATATCTCCAGTCATGCTAGGCTCTTGGAAAGAGCTTGATCATTGGAGAAGGCCAACTCCAGCTTTACACCTCGCAGCTGTGTTCAGACGATGATGATGATGATGATGATGATGATGATGATGATGATAATAATAATAATAATAATAATAATAATAATAATAATAATAATAATAATAATAATAATAATAATAATAATCCCATTTCTCCGTTCCTGATGTCTGGCTTTTCTATCCATTCACCCACACATGTTTCTCCTGTTGTGAATGTTTAAAAACTGAGCTATCTCCAACTACACCATGATGGGACCAAAGATCCCTGTCTTCAGATTGAATTAGCCAGCTTGCTCACTCAGGCTGCAGAGAGACATTGAACAAGCTGTTGTGAATGTCAAGACAGGATGATGTCCATTTGCAGAGCAATGCAGATTAAAGCTCCAGGAACTTTAATTCTTCCTTTTCATTTTTTTTGTTTTGGTAAGTGTAGCTTCTCATTCAGGCAAGATAAATGCTTTGAAATCTTTTTTTTTCCATACCACTGTTCAAAGAAGGGGAATCTATGTTCTCTTTGCTTACCCCATTTGGGAAATAAGGAGATGAGATATAGATGATGGATTTAACTAGGGCCACAATTTTATTTGCTCTGAACTTAAACCTCTTCCCTCCTTTAGAGGGGCCTGCTGTTGTGTGCTTACCCCTGCACCTAGCCCTCAGTTGATGAATACCAAGCCCTGGGTCCATGCTGTAGACAGCCCATTCCCAGTTGGCCACCTGTGCACCTCGAGGCTGTTGCTGTGCACCCAGTAACTAAATCTCAGGACCCACAATGCTGAGATGCTGGCTGCAGCAAAATCCCCATGTGCTTCTTGGGAACACAATGATATCACTGCTGAATTGATATGCCCATATAGGCCCTGTGAGCAATTGGATATTCCTCAGCCCCTTTGTTGAATGTGCCAATCAAATTCCTATCTGGCCCCAAAGTAACCAGCTATTCTTGCACTGAAATCACAGGGCAGGGGTTGGGTGCACAGGCCATTCAGCCCTGAAAGGGGCAAGACTGAAGGCAGAACTGCCTTATAAAGTCACCCTGTCCCTGCTGTCAGCCAGCATAATCCCTCCCACTACAGGCCAGGACTGCCTCATCTCTGTTGTCCTTCCAGAAACAGGCAAAGACCTTTCTCTTCAGGCAAGCTTTCCCTGAATGATGAACTACCATTATGTGTCTTTTATATCAATCTATAGGTTCACATAGACTTTCTGTTTATAACTACTTATAACCATGTTGCTTTGATGTAATGTTTGTCTATTAATGCTGTAAGATGTCCTCAATTCCTTGTTCTCAAATACTTGAACATGTCTTAATTTGTATATTATCCCTCATTACTGTAAGTCACTTTGGGTCCTTTTCCAAGGAGAAAGCTGGGGTATAAATACTCTAAAATAAAAATAAATAAATAAAACAAATCTCCCTCCAGGTGGGGCAAGACAAGAGCCCCAGCCCTTTGCATTAGACCCAGTTTGGTTTCAGTTCATGATTTTATTCTAAAAATCCTGAAACGTCTTCAAATTCAAAATGATAACTTGAGGAAATGAGTCAGAAGCCAAATTCAATAGATTCCTCCATTTTTGTTTGGTTTGATCCAGCACAGCTTTGTTGATGCTCACCTGAGCCAGAGAACAAATGTTAGAGAAAGACTGTAGTTAGAGCTCAAAGCATGTTGATGTTGCAGAGATGTAATAAAGGTAGATTTTAGGTGATTATGAAATAATACATCAAATAAACCCCATGCTTACATTCTGAAGACCGATAATCAAACAAAGCAAGCTAAAGGTAGAGATATATTAGTTGAAGAGAGCAAAGTAGTGTGGGCCATTTGGGAACAGTCAGCTTGATTAGATCATTCATTAGAATTCACATAGAAATAGCTTCTGCCAATATTGTGTTTTAAGAAGCAAGACACTTCAGCATATAGGCAAATGATCAGTTTCCCCACTTGTCAGAGGGCAGAAGAGAGAGAAAAAATGTATGTAGGTTATTGGTGCTGCTCAATATCCATTACATAAAAAGATTAAATAATCATTTATTTGCCTGCTGATTGAGAAACTGTTTACTGAAGAGGCCGCCACAATGGATTCAACTGTGGTCAGTTTCTCCACTAGCCCTTTAAGGTGAGGCAAAGAAAATATATTTTTTTTTT
The DNA here is from genome assembly GCA_029282475.1 of Phrynocephalus forsythii. NCBI lineage: Eukaryota > Metazoa > Chordata > Lepidosauria > Squamata > Agamidae > Phrynocephalus > Phrynocephalus forsythii. Next base: position 85,605,343 of record JAPFRF010000002.1, read on the forward strand.
TTTTTTTTTTAGAACTGATGCAGTGCATCAACAATAGTCTATATGCAGTCAAAATATTTTCCCACTTCCACTGCCCTCTGGCAAGCAGGGAAAGTGATTAATTTGCCAATATCCTGAAGCAGCTTGCTTATTAAGGAACTTTGCGGATTGACATATTGAAAGAGGAAGGTTTGCCTTGGTTTGGTTTCAATCATACATAGTAGAACTAATCCAAACTACAGCAATTTTACCTGCACCAGAAGTAGAAGCTCTTAGCCAGGGACCAGAAACATGTGGGCAGGAATAATATGGGTGGGTGAACTAGTGAGCTCTAGAAAAGATGCTGTCTGTACACCTTCTTTATGAGCACACACACCCATCCCTGCAGTGCTCTGGAGAGCAGGTTACGCAGCCCCTGTAGTCAGCCTCTTAGATGGTTACCTCACGTCCTTCCTTGTTCCACGGCTAGTTTTGTACTGTGACAGATTTGGTCATGATCATGTGGTTTTGCCCCTGTTTAGTCCCTGTTTCCGTTTTCTCATGGTCTTGATAATTTGTCTCGTGACAACGGTTACTTCACAGTCTTGTTCTGTGAAAAATTCTGAATTTGTATTTCTTTCTTAACCCCCTTTATAATTATTGTAAATAAAACTTTTTCAATATTTTGATTTACTGGTCTTCTGGGATTTACGCATCAATGTTACACAATTTTCAGTACTTTCTTTAATAAACATTTGTGCTTCATGGTGTTTCCCATAGGGAAACTAATGTTGAATGCTTTTTCAGACACTGACCACTAGGTGGACACTGGTTGTTGCGTGACAGTCTTTACCACATGGTCCCTTGTCTCAGAACAGGAACCGGTAACCAACCGTGACAAGAGAATACCCCAAACCAGCACCAGGTATAGTATTGTCATGCTTTGATCCTGTTCCGGGGGCGTGGTCGAGACAAATTTCAGCTGTTACACGGCGGACATGAAGTAAGATTTTTTTTTTTACTGGTCCAAAGCGCAACACTTACAGAGACAAAATGGGCGTGAAGTAACCACCTTAGTTGAATAATCCCAGACAGGAGAAAACCATATCTGATTCCCAGACCGATCATGCTAGTTAGGCACTCTGAGTGCTTCACTCTGGAAAGTCTGGGTTTCAGTTCCTCCGTTTTCAACCATGTTTGTGGTGAATTTTGATTGCTAAGAATGAAACTTTGGGGTTAACCTGAACACACACACACACACACACACACACACACACACACACACACACACACACACACACACACACACACACACACACACACACACACACACACACACACACACACACACACATTATCTTTGAGTTTCAGGTTGTTTTGCTAGGTTCTGATAAACTCTGGCTTTCTGCAAGTATTTGGGTGTCCTCTTTCATGTTACCTTTGTTGGATCAATGCATTTAAAAATGTTTCCTGGTCTTTTGCCTCTCCAGGGCTGTTTGGACAGGCCTGTTATTTTCCTTCTCCTCCCTGCCATTGCCTTGATATCACCAGTCCAGTCTTTTCCCCATCTTCTCTTGCCTTGCCCCCAACTTCCAGTCCAGCTTATTCTCATTTCCTACCCCATCATTACTGCAGCCGCCCTCACCCCACCGCCTTGCCTTCACCAGCTCTGCCAGTTTCACTCTTTCTCATTTCCCTCCTTCACTTGCTGCTGCTCCCTCTCTTCCTCTGTCAACTCCATTCTTTCCTATCACCCTCCCTCCCTTGTTGCCACCATCACCGCCATGCTCCTTCCTCTGCTGCCAACCCTGTGGGTTTCATCTCCCCATTCTTTCCTTCTGGCCACCTCTTTTGCTGTGGCTGAAATAATGTTCTGGCGCCCCCAAAGGATCTGAAAATGAAAGGACCATACATGAATTCAGACAAAATTTTTGATCATCCACATGCATAGGGTTGGTAGCTGTTGTTTTATTCCTGAGAAGCTCCTCACTTTAGAACCTGTAGTTTAGACAAACAGAACCTGGTTCTCTCCATACTGGAAAAGCTGTACCTTTTGAGTCAGGTAAGAGATGGTGGGTGAACATTTCATTTACAATCATTTTTGAAGAATTTATCCAAACTGACAAATGATCTGTCAACAAAGGAAGAACTGGAGATATAAATATCTGAAATAGCAGAGAAAGTTAAAGGTCTTTTATCCCCAATTTGATCATCAGGATTATTATTCATCCTGGCTTATGTAGATCTTTAGAGTCTGCTGAGCCTTCCCACACATCTTGTCTTTCCTCCTTCGTTCTAGAAATAAGATGAGCAAACAAATCAATTCCATCTCCTTCCACTTCAATTTGTTAAAACATGAAGTTTATTTTCTCCCCAAAATAATAAAATACTCTCCAGTAGCCCCGCTGTCAGATGGGTGGTATGGAAATATAATAAATAAATAAATAAATAATAAATAAATAAATAAATAAATAAATAAATAAATTCTTCAAAAATAACCTGAAATAAATCTCTGTCTGCATTGGCTAAATTCAATAGATAGATCTACAGTTAGACTTCTTAAAGCTAAACCCTTTGGGCAGTTATGAAATCCTTGCCTCTCATCTAAATTATTTCTGTTATTTCACCAGGGCCATACATACCACTGTTCGGGAACCACTATAGGCAATGGTCCATCTTCTTATTAGAGATGGGCATGAAACAAAAAAATGGTGTTTTGGTTTTTCATTTGTCGTTGAGAGGTCTGTTTCGGTTCGTTTCCGTTTGTCATGAATTTTTGGAAAAATTTCATTACCGTTTTTCATTTTTTTGTTTGTCGTTTTTACCCGCTTTTTGCATGATTTTTAAAGCATCTCCATGCGCAGGCATCCCCCAATGCCCCAGACCAGAGGGAAAACACTAAAAAAAAAGGATGCTGGCAGAGACACAATATAGACTAGGTACACAGGGAGACTGCAAAGGCAGCGGTGGGCGTTGCCCAGGGTGCAAGGCAGCCACAGAGTGACTGCACTGCGGGGCAAGGGAGGGTACTCACAGAGAGGTACGCAGCACGCATGCACACAGGGAGGTTGCAGGACTGAAGCTACAGGCGCAGCAGAGACATCACATGGCTTGCCTCCATTTTGTCCCAACAGAGGTGACATCAATTTTACGGGGGAAAAGAAAAATTTATGCCATCTGGGAGAAGACAAAAACAAACATTTTAAGGTCTGCAACCTGGGCATGCTATTAATTGAAAATGATTATCACATTATGCCTCCATTTTACGGATGTCTGGTGACATCATTTTTTAACATTTAAAAAAGCTCATTTCATCGCGATGGGAGATTAACAGAAATGAAATGTAACGACCACAATTTTCGTGGTTCTGTTCGTTTCATTGCATTTTCATCACAATTTTCGTTTGTGGTTTCGTTACATAACAGAATGACTAATGAATAACAGAAATGAAAAAATGTTCGTTCCGTGCCCATCTCTACTTCTTATTATCATCAAGGTTGTGCATTACAGCAGACAGCCAAAGAACAGTCCACAATCTGCACTGGTTCTCTCTCTCTCTCATTGCATTTTCATCACACACACACACACACACACACACACACACAACAGAATGACTCTCTGAATAACTTTCTCTCTCTCTGACCTCTCTGTCTCTGTCTCTCTGTCCATCTCTGCTCTTCTTATTATCATCAAGGTTCTGCATTACAGCAGACAGCCAAAGACACAGTTTCTCTCTGTGTGTGTCTGTCTCTCTCTCTATCTCTCTCTCTCTCTCTCTCTCTCTCTCTCTCTCTCTCTCTCTCTCACACACACACACACACACACACACACACACACACACACACACACACACACACACGTGTTTATGTGTGCCATCCTTATCATCTGCCCAGTCCATTTCACTCTTTATCATTTATTTCTGTAGAAATATACACATGTTGGCTAAGTATATTTTTGCTTCCTTTTAGATTGTCTTACCACAGGGTTTTCAAGGGAAGAAATATTGAGAAGAAGTGATGGGCATGAATCAGAAAAATGGTAATTTGTTTTGATTTTGGATTTGTCATGGTTGGTGAATCACAAATAAGAACAATACAGTGTTTTTTTGACTTATAGGTTGATGATTTGATTCATCTACAATCCTTCCAAGTTTGGTAAAGTTTGAGTTCGAGATGTCTGAGTTATGCACCCCCAAAGAACAGCCCCCCAGGAAAGTGTCCTCAAGACACCAAAATTGGAAGCAAGTTTCTCCTAACTCTCTTCTACAACCTTGCCAAGTTAGCTGAAGATTGGGTTTCTGACAACTGTATTATTTATTTATATATATTTGTTATATACCCCCCAAAGCGCCCCTCCTGAAAGTGCCCTTGAGCAACTGGAGAGGTTATACAGAAAAGCCAGAGGAAGTTTCTCTGGTAGATTGGTTCCTCTAGGTGCCTGGGGGAAACTTTACTGGAGAGCCTCTTTGGGGGTACATAATTTGGACATTTTAAAAAGCCAATTACCGCAGACTCAGGTGGCATGCTCTGATATCATACCAAGACTTATGTGGCATGGGATCAAATTAAAAAAAAAACAGTTGGAAAGGCATAATAGGCATGACAGGGGATCTTTTGGTATCCCTGTCATGGTGTCCCAGAGGGCTTGCTGAGCAGGCATTGACATCTTGCTGGTCCACCTGGGGGGAATGATCAGTACACAAGTGGTGGGTAAACCTTCAATCACTTTCAGGTATGTCCAAACTTCACCCCTCCTGATGTTTTGGACCATAACTCCCAGAAATCCAAGCCTGTATTACCAATGGCAAAGGACTGTGGGAGCTGTGGTCCAAAACATCTGGAGGGCCAAAGTTTGGACGTGTCTGCTCTAAGTTATTACTGACTTGGAACAGGTTAAATGCCAATTCCCACCCACTTGGGGGGTATGCTCTGAGATCATACCAAGATTTATGTGGTATTGTGTTAAGACCCAGCCAAATTGTTATGACATGGTAATGTGTCAATTGAGACATGGGGAGAGCACTAAGGCAAAGACTAGCATCAGGTCCCACCCAGATATTTTGGTGCAATACCTAGTATCATACGGGGTGATGGTGTATACCAGGCATGCCCAAACTTTGGCCCTCCAGATGTTTTGGACCACAACTCCCACAGTCCTTTGCCATTTCCAATCTAAGCTTAGAATTCTGGGAGTTGTGGTCCAAAACATCAGGAGGGCCGAAGTTTGGACATGGCTGGTATATACTTTTATGATTTGGGCCTAAACATTTTCTGGACAGTTTGTCGCGGGGGTGGGTGGGCCAAAATTGCTGGCCTGGTGGTGGGCGAGGAGCATACCTAGTAGCCCCTCTGCCATGGCAGGTAGTACAAGTCTTTTGTGGTAGATGAATTCATTGGATGGTCCCATTATAGGGAGTTGGGCAGCGTTTAATAGAACTTTAAGTAGTTAGGAATAGTAGTTTAGCAGTAATAAGTTAATAGGTTGTAGTAAATTTACTGGAGGCTGCCTTTGGGAGTTAGACCCACAGAGTATGGAAATCTGCTGAATAAAGTTAACAGCACATTTCCAGGTAAGAACTCACCTAAAATTGTAAGGGCCTGACAGTCAAGGACAAATCAGGCCAAAGATTACTTGCACTACAGCAGCCCCTCTTTTAATTTTGAGACAGTTGTTTAATTTGATTAAATCGGTTTAATAAAGTTGTGGCCCAATTTTAAACCCAATATGACATGTCGCCTGTTTATTTCGGGTCTGGGATGCAAAGGCTGTTGTACTTTGAGCACATCATGAGAAGCTTGCTAGAAAAGACAATAGTGCTTGGAAAAGCTGAACACAGCAGGAAAAGTGGAAGATGAAGTATATTAATTCTAAAAGAAAAGCAATAGGCTTCAATTGGTAGTCACTCATTCTTAGAGGCATGGTGAATCAGAGGCAATTTGGTGGCACATCACAAGTGTATATTTTACCTTAGAAATTCAAGCCAACACTCACACAAAAAAATGAACCACAAGAGTATTTGAGGCAAATCACTATAAAAATAAGAATGGATATAACTACCAATTAGAGATGGGCACGACCAGGAAAAATTACGTTTCGATGTGTCAGAGGCGGCCCGTTTCGGTTTCGGCTCGTTTCCGTTTTTCGTGAAATTTTCCAAAAAATTGTCATTTTGTTTGTCGGATTTTCGTCTGTCGTTAGTACTGGTTGGGGGGGAGCGGGCTCCTGGAGGCACCTCTCTGGGGTGGGTGCCTCCTCTGGCCCGCCATGAAGGGAAAGCGGGCTCCTGGAGGCACCTCGTGGGTGCCTCCTCTCCTCACCCACTACAAAATGGCATGCATAGCCAATTGGATATGCATACCATTAAGTTGCAGTTGCAGCAGGCAGAGGCACCTCTTTCGGGTGCCTCTGTGACTCACTGCCTGCACTTGGGCTGGGGAACGAAGTGAGAGAGGACCCTTACGGGCGCCCGCTGTGACTCACTAAGAACGGAAGTGTATTTGCTGTAGTGCAATGTGAGTACACAGATCTGGCTTGGGGTTAGGGGTTAGTGCAAGGGCTAGGCTTAGGGTTACTGGTAAGATTAGGGTGAATTACTGGGGTGCACCTCTGGGTGCCTCTCTGACCCACTAAGAAGGACAGTGTACTGGCGTATGGGTTAGGGTAGGGTTAGGGTTAGGGTTAGGGCTAGGGTTAGTGGCTTTTTATGCCCGACTGGCACATCCCAGAAGTCTTGGTCAATACCTGGCCAAGTGTCCATGCAATTGGTGGAATGGCTCCAAAAATTTGCATGGTCCACTCCCATGGCCAGCCCATCATTGCGCAGGTGTAAAAAAATAAAAATAAAAATAAAATAAAATAAAATCAATGGAGACGTTTTGTTGCAAGAAAAACCCACTGCTGCTACTGTAAAAATTCAGGCAGTTTTAAAATAGCTATTTTCGCATGTTTCTGTGGTGCTTTGGTATGTTTTTGGACCACGCAATTTCAAAATAAATATTGCGGTCGCCCCATTTTGGATCCCCCGCCCGCACCGCATGGCATGGCGAGTTGGCGAGACGACGAGGATGCGCAGCCCAGGAGAGGGGGGGAGGCCGGGGACCCCCCCCAGAAACCACCCCTCTGGTAGGTGCCCTCACTGAAGCAGGCATATTTTTGCCTGCTTTTTTGGCTGGGAATCGGGGTTTTTATTTTATTTTTAAAACTTTTTCTCTGTACCGTGCCGCTTGGCGTTGGCGAGTTGGCGTGGCGACTTGACGAGGATGCGCACTTTGCGCAGCCCAGGAGAGGAGGGGGGAGGCCAGGGACCCCCCCCCAAAAAAACCACCCCTCTGGTAGGTGTCCTCACTGAGGCAGGCATATTTTCGCCTGCTTTTTTAGCCGGGAATCGGTTTTTTTTAATTTTAAAACTTTTTTTCTCTGCCGCGCCGCTTGGCGAGTTGCGACTCGACGAGGATGTGCACTTTGCGCAGCCCAGGAGAGGAGAGGGGGGAGGCCGGGGACCCCCCCAGAAACCACCCCTCTGGTAGGTGCCCTCAGGCAGGCATATTTTCACCACATTTTTGGCCGGGAATTGGGTGTTGTTGTTTTTTTTACTTTTTTCCTGTGCCGCTTGGTATTGCACGATCGCTGCGATGCCAGGAACGACAACGAAAAATCAGACCCAATTTTTCTTTAGTCGGTTCGAGTTCGAGTTCTGGCGGAGTAATTGTCGTTACCGTTTCTGTTACGTAACGGAAACGAGAAACAGAAACGGAAACGAGAATCTCGCCAAGTTGTGCCCATGTCTACTACCAATGTCTATATTTACATAAAAAGAAGAAAAGAAATGGACAAATCATTTACCAAGCCAAGGACAGAAGAAAGGAAAGAAAAATTAAACCTTCTCATAATCTCCCATGAAAATGGAAAAAATCAGATATAAAGATCACTGATTGTGTTCCTTTAAATGTAGCAATTGCTTACCAGATTAAATCCACAGGTAGCCTTTATCAGCAAAGGACTGTAATGCTGCATAATGAAGCCATGTGCATTTTCACTTACAGAGAAGAGCATTTGCCAACATAAAAGGAAATAGCTTGTAGTGACCCAGGGGAGATGCCAATGTTTCCTGGATAAGGACAATTAAACAATGCAATATTGCTAATTTTCTTACAGGTTTTAAATGAACTAGAAAGCAGGATACCCATTCTGGTTTAATAGAAGCAGCTATCAGGCTGCAAAAATTGGGCATTTGAGCAATATCATTTGACACATTGAGCTTTGAGGCCAATAATATTCCTCCAAATTTAAAGCTTCTATTATTTATTTATTTATTTATTTATTTATTCATTCATTCATTCATTCAACTTATATGCCTCCCACTACCCAAAGGTTTCTGGGAGGCTTACAGTTAAAATGTAGAATGATGGTTGTCTGAAAGATTTTTAAAATGCCCCAAAGATCTCAACTAATGGCATCATCCATTGCTGCTACTGCTGCTGGGCCAAGCCTGGAGGAGTTGCCTTTCCTCTTCGACTGCTCCTTTTCCTGCTACTCTGGCGTCGGTGAGAGGGACACCTGGAGGAGCAGAGCCGGACAACATCAGAAGGGCGGGGCTGAAGAAGAGGGACTCCCACCTAAGGCTTTTTAGCTGACCTCAGCTCCTGGCAGCCATAACATCACCCAGCAAACACTCCTGCTGCTACTGCTGCTGGGCCAAGCCTGGAGGAGTTGCCTTTCCTCTTCGACTGCTCCTTTTCCTGCTACTCTGGTGTCGGTGAGAGGGACACCTGGAGGAGCAGAGCCGGACAACATCAGAAGGGCGGGGCTGAAGAAGAGGGACTCCCACCTAAGGCTTTTTAGCTGACCTCAGCTCCTGGCAGCCACAACATCATCCAGCAAACACTCTTGCTGCTGCTGCTACTGGGCTAAGCCTGGAGGAGTTGCCTTTCCTCTTCGACTGCTCCTTTTCCTGCTACTCTGGTGTCGGTGAGAGGGACACCTGGAGAGGCAGGGCCAGACAACATCAGAAGGGCGGGGCTGAAGAAGAGGGACTCCCACCTAAGGCTTTTTAGCTGACCCCAGCTCCTGGCAGCCACAACATCATCCAGCAAACACTCTTGCTGCTACTGCTGCTGGGCCAAGCCTGGAGGAGTTGCCTTTCCTCTTCGACTGCTCCTTTTCCTGCTACTCTGGCGTCGGTGAGAGGGACACCTGGAGGAGCAGAGCCGGACAACATCAGAAGGGCGGGGCTGAAGAAGAGGGACTCCCACCTAAGGCTTTTTAGCTGACCTCAGCTCCTGGCAGCCACAACATCATCCAGCAAACACTCTTGCTGCTGCTGCTACTGGACTAGGCCTGGAGGAGTTGCCTTTCCTCTTCGACTGCTCCTTTTCCTGCTACTCTGGTGTCGGTGAGAGGGACACCTGGAGAGGCAGGGCCAGACAACATCAGAAGGGCGGGGCTGAAGAAGAGGGACTCCCACCTAAGGCTTTTTAGCTGAATTGTTAGGTGCATCTGTTTTTTGTTTTTGTTTTATATTTTTATTTTTTGCTTTTTGGTTTTTTTGCCATTAGGTGTAGGTGGTTGGGACCCACAATGGAACTGAAAGAACAGGAAGGGGGGAGGGCAATGGAGGGGGCAGCCATTGAAATTGTGCTGGGTAGGGGAAGGTATGGTGGTAGGAGTGGAACATGCCTGCGTAGGAGAAGAGGGGTTAGATATTTTACATCTATCCCCTCTTCTGGTCCCACTTCTAGCCAGAAGGAATCAGGTGACCATGTCAGCGAGCCCACGGGCCACATGGTGCTGTTGTTAAATGCCAGGTCAGTACAAAATAAGACCACCCTCATCCATGATGTCATTTTGGATGAGGGTGCTGACCTGGCATGTATTACTGAGACCTGGGTGGGAGAGGAGGGTGGAGTCCCCCTTTCCCAGCTATGCCCACCTGGGTACTCAGTCCAGCACCAGTGTCGCCCGGTGGGCCGGGGAGGTGGAGTTGCTATAGTCTACAGGAGTTCCATTTCCTTGGCCAGGCTTCCTGTTTCCTTGGGAAAAGGTCTGGAGGGCCTGTATTGTGTGTTGGGCTCACGAGACAGATTAGGGATTCTGTTGGTGTACCGCCCACCCTGCTGCATTCCAACAGTCTCCCTGCCTGAGCTGACAGAGGTGGTCTCGGACCTGGTGTTGAAGACCCCAGACTGTTGGTACTGGGGATCTCAACATCCATGCCGAGGCTACCTTAACTGGAGCAGCTCAGGACTTCATGGCCGCCATGACAACCATGGGGCTGTCTCAACATGTCATCGGCCCAACACATGAGAAGGGTCATACCCTGGACCTAGTATTCTCAACGGGACTGGGGGATGGTGGTTTGGATGTGGAGGGGTTGGCTTTGACTCCATTGTCATGGTCAGACCACTTCCTGGTCAAGTTTAGGCTATTAGCTACTCCAACCCTCTGCAAGGGTGGGGGATCCATTGTTGATCCGCCCTCAGAGACTAATGGATCCGGATGGTTTCCTGAAAGCTCTGGGGATTATCCAGCTGACATGATCGGCGCTCCTGTCGAAGCTCAGGTCACCTTATGGAATAGGGAGATGACCCGGGCAGTTGACATGATCGCACCTAAGCGCCCTCTCCCCTACGCAGAGCCCGGACAGCTCCGTGGTATACATCTGAGTTCGGGGGGAGACGGCTGGAGCGCAAGTGGAGAAAATATCGCAGTGAGTCTGATCAAACACGGCTTAGAGCCCATTATCGAGCCTAAAAATAAAAAAAGCCAAATGCTTCCTCAGACAGCGGAGCTGTTTCGGGTGGTCGGGAACTTCTTCAGCCAGGAGATAGGGTGGAGGCCCAGGACCAGAAGAAGGAGTTTGCTGTTCACTTTGAGGGAAAAATTGCTCAGATTCGCAGTGAACTGGACTCCACTATTGATACAGTATCAAGGGATGTGTCCAGTGCACCGTGAAAAGGTCCAGTGTTATTGGAAATTGTTGAGACCCGAGGATGTGGACAGGGTGCTTGGATCTGTCCGTTCCACCACCACGCTGCTTGACCCTTGCCCTTCTTGGCTAATTGAAAGATCTGCCAAGGGGTTCGCACCTGGGTCCAAGAAGCTGTAAATGCCTCTTTAAGAGAGGGAGTGGTCCCTGCTGCCTTAAAAGAGGCAGTAATCAGACCACTCCTAAAAAAACCTAACCTGGACCCAGGACTGGTGGTCAACTACCGACCAGTAGAACCTTCCTTATTTGGGCAAGGTGTTGGAGCGGATGGTGGCCGGACAGCTCCAGGCGCTGCTGGATGAAACGGATTTTCTAGATCCATTTCAATCTGGTTTCAGGCCGGGTTTTGGAACAGAGACTGCCTTGGTCGAACGATGACCTTTGCCGGGAGAGAGACAGGGGAGTGCAACCCTGTTGATACTCCTGGACCTCTCAAGGACACCATCGACCATGGTGTCCTTCTGGATAGGCTGGCCAGGTTGGGAGTTGGAGGCACCGCTTTGCGGTGGTTCCGATCCTTCCTGGCTGACCGTGTCCAGAAGGTGGTGCTGGGGGATAGTAGCTCTGCCCCTTGGCGTTTACATCATGGGGTTCCACAGGGCTCAATACTATCCCCCATGCTGTTTAACATCTACATGGAACCGCTGGGAGAGGTCATCAGGAGGTTTGGGCTGAAAGCAATATGCTGATGATACTCAGCTCTACCTCTGCTCTCCACCAATCCAGGTGAGGCGGTTTCTGTTCTGAACTCGTGTCTGGGCCAGATAATGGACTGGATGAGGGTTAATAAATTGAAACTCAATCCAGACAAGACGGAAGTGCTGTTAGTGGGTACAGACAGGCTAGAGGGCCACTTCCCTGTTCTGGATGGGGTTGCACTCCCCTAAGGGACAGGGTCCGTAGCTTGGGGTGCTCCTGGACCCCTCTAATCTGGAAGCCCAGGTGGCGGTGGCCAGGGGTGCCTTTCTCCAGCTGCGGAATATATACCAGCTGCGCCCCTACCTAGATTTGACAGTTACACATGCACTGGTAACATCCATTTAGATTACTGTAATGCGCATTGGGGCTGCCTCTGAAGACAATGCAACTGGTTCAGAATTGCGGCACGGCTGGTGAGTGGTAGGGCCAAAGGAACACATCACGCCGATTCTGTATAACCTTCACTTTACCAGTTTATTCAAATGCTTGTTTTGACATTAAAGCCCTAAATTTATTTCCATTTATTTATTTGAAAGAGCCATCCCTTAAGGAGGTGAAGGGGATGGCTTGCAGGAATAGGGCTTTTTCAGCAACTGCCCCCAGACTATGGAATACCCTCCCATATGAAAGGTTTAACATTTCGGCGCCAGGTAAAAACCCTCCTATTCCAAAAGTTTTTTAACTAATGATTGTGGGCCCTGATGGCAATTTTAGTGGTGTGTTTTTAATGTATTGTATTTATTGCATCTACATGTTTTATTGTTTTAATTTTATTGTATTTGATGTTTTAACTGTTTATTCTTATTGTGAGCCGCCCAGAGACCTTTGGGTAGTGGGCGGCATACAAGCTAAATAAATCAAATCAAATCAAATCAAATCAAACTCAAATGAAACAGATTTTCCTTTTTATTGTCTAATCTCCAAGCTTGGAGACAATGCTTTGTAGCCATTAAGTAGCTCTTTTGAATCAGTGACCTCCAAAAGGCTCTGTCATTAATACCTGTAAGCTGAGTCATGGCAACTGGACTTCTTTGCTTGTGGGATCGAAACATTTCACTACTCATCAAAAAGTACAAAATCGTTTCGATCCCACAGGACAAGAAGTCCAGTTCCCATGACTGCACTCCCGGATAACCTCACCTGGATGACTGAGAATCTCCACGGACATATCATTAAATCCAATATAATGTCAGATCTTCCTCTTTCTCTGTTGCCTTTGCCATTGTCTCTTCTAGTGGGTCTCATCTTCTTGAGATGACTGGGCCTTCTAAATTATTTCATGGGAGGAAGTCAGTTGTGTGGCCCACGTCAAGTGGCCTTGATAATTACAGGAGTAAAATGAAAAGGATAGGGACTACCACAGTCTCAATTCATAAGATTGGGAGGGTGAATAAGTGGTATTACTAAAGCACAGCAAGAAAGGGATATAATTCTGTATGGCTTAAATAACAAGGTGACTCTTCTTCTTTTCTTGTACTACAGCTGTTGGACATGCTTCTTTCCTATACACCACCCAGAGCAGACTATAAGCTAGGGGGTGCAGAATATGAATGAAATAAATAAATAAATAAATAAATAAATAAATAAATAAATAAATAAATAAATAAATAAATACAATTTCCTGCTATAGCTCAGTAGGAATTTTGAAATTTTTGATGCAGTAAAAATTGAATTTTTAAGAATACCTTATATTGAAAGCAACTTTTGTAACTAACTAGCAAACGTTGCTAGAATCAATAATATAATTTGTTTATTAAACTACCAGATAATGTACCAGCATTACAATTTCCACCAATAATATAGTTTGTTTATTACACTACATTTTAAATATAAGTTCATTAGTTCCATTATCCAAAAGGTAGTAGCCTCCTGGTTAAAAATTCATCAATTTGTATTTGTTGGGCATCGTTGTGTTTGATAAATGCAAAACAATGAATTATTGATTGTGAACACATTTTGCAATTCATTTTTATATTCATGCTCATCTCTACTGTTCACACATCAGTAGAGATGGGCACGACCAGGAAAAATGACGTTTCGAGTTGTCGTGTGTCGGAGCCGGCCCATTTCGGCTCGTTTCTGTTTGTCACAATTTTTTTCAAAAAATCGTCGTTTCGTTTGTCGTCTGTCGTTAGTACTGGTTTAGGGGGGGTAGGGTAGCGGGCTCCTGGAGGCACCTCTCTGGGGTGGGTGCCTCCTCTGGCCTGCTATGAAGGGAAGGCATTTAGCAGGCTCCTGGAGGCACTTCTCTGGGGTGGATGCCTCCTCTGGCCCCCTACAAAGGGAAAAGGAAGGGTACATGACCGTGTAGCCATTGCGTACCAAGTGGCACTGGCAGAGGCACCTCTCTTTTGGGTGCCTCTAGCTCACTAAGAAGGACAGCATACTGGCGTACAGGTTTGGAGTTTTTTGGAACTTTGGACTGGTGAGCGAGGTGAGAGAAGAATGCCTCTGCTGGGCGCCCTCTGGCTCACTAAGAAGGGAAGTGTACTTGCATGTAGTGCAATGCGAGTACAGATCTGGCTTAGGGTTGGGGTTAGGGCAAGGGCTAGGCTTAGGGTTATTACGGGTAAGGTTAGGGTGAGTTAGTGGGCTGCACCTCTGGGTGCCTCTGACCCACTAAGAAGGACAGTGTACTGGCATATGGGTTAGGGTTAGGGTTAGGGTTAGGGTTAGGGCTAGGGTTATAGTGGGCTTTTTATGCCCAACTGACACATCCCAGAAGTTTCAGTCAAAACCTGGCCAAGTGGCCATGTGATTGGTGGAATGGCTCCAAAAATTTGCATGGTCCCATCCCATGGCCAGCCCATCATTGCGCAGGTGTAAAAAAATAAAAATAAAAATAAAATAAAATAAAATCAATGGGATTGGAGACAGACATTTATTGCAAGAAAAACCCACTGCTGCTACTGTAAAAATTCAGGCAGTTAAAATACCTAATTTTCACATGTTTCTGTGTGGTGCTTTGGTGGGTTTTTGGACCATGATTTCAACAAAAATATTGTGGTCGCCATTTTGGATCCCCCGCACCGCATGGCATGGCGAGATGACGAGGATGCCCCCCACCAGAGCAGCTCAGGACAGGAGAGGGGGGAGGCCGGGGACACCCCCCCCAGAAACCACCCATCTGGTAGGTGCCCTCACTCAGGCAGGCATATTTTCGCCTGGTTTTTTTGGCCGGGAATCGGGTTTTTTTTAAATTTTCTGTGCCGCTTGGCATCGCGCGATCACCGCGATGCCATGAACGACGACAAATCAGACCCAGTTTTTCTTTTATGGGTTCGAGTTCGAGTTCTGATGGCTTAATTGTCGTTACCAGTTGCGTTGCATAACGGAAACGAAGAACGGAAATGGAAACGAGAATTTTGCCAAGTCGTGCCCATGTCTACACATCAGTCCTACATTTTATTTGGAAAAAAAATGGTTAGCAAGAAGTTACATGATGTACAGTAACCCCCCCACCTGTTGCGGGGATTAGGGACTCGACCCAACCCATGATAATTGAAAATCCGTGTTATGCAGATGCAGGGGTGGGTCAGGACTGGGAGGCTTATCTGGGGCCTCTTGTACTTACCCCAATCCTCGCACTGCCCCAAATGGGCTTCTGTCAGCCTTCTTGTGTCCGTCAGAGGCCCCAAACCGGAAGTGACTTCCAGATAACTGGAAGTGACCTCTGGATAACTTTTAGGGTCTCCAATGACCTTTTTAGGCATGTTGGAGGCTTCAGAAATGCTTTTTGGTGAGCCGGACATGATACAGGCCTCTCCAGCTTACCCCAGAGGCCTTTTTTTCATATACTGCAATCCCATGATATACCAGGACTAAATTACTTCTAAAATGTAACATTCCAAGCTCTTGTTCCTCCAGAGACCATGAACACCACCCACATTTGCAGTGTTCCCTTAAAAAGAAATCTATACTGATTAGAGCATGGAAAAGTTGATATTGTGAACTACAACTCCCAGAATTTCCCAGCCACTTTAGACACAGCCAGGTGATTCTCGGAGTTGTAGTTCAAAACACTAATCTTTCAAGCTTTCACACAGGCTTATCCCCTTCATGCATTTTCATTTCTTTCCTATTGTGGTGGGTGACTTTATGAAGAAGAGGAACTCTTGTCTCTGCAGTCTCTCCTCAGAAATACTGTTCCTGTGAAGAGAACATTGGAGGTGTGTGAGTCTTGTACATCTCATGAACTGGGATTCTGAATGCCATGAGGGAGGTCCTGTCACAGCTAAGGAAGAGAGCTGTGAAGTTGGGATGATCTCTTTCATCTCCATCCTATATCAGTGATGGTGAACCTATGGCACGGGTGCCAAAGGTGGCACTCGAAGCCCTTTCTGTCGGCACCCGAAACTGCCCCTTCATAACCACCTGTATGCAGGTTAAATTACTGTATTGGCACTGCAAAAAAAAGTGAGTTTTGAATTGCAGTTTGGGCACTCGGTCTCTAAAAGGTTCGCCATCACTGTCCTATATGATATGGATTATCATTTATCATGTACTAAGCATGATGAAATGGGAGTCAAATTCAACACTGAAAACATCGCCTGGCAGTGATATGAAAGAGTACTCAGCTTGTTGCTGTATGTCATGCAAATGGCAAGTGATCCAATTGCGTTTCATCAGGGAGGATCTTTATCCCCTTGTTTCTTGTGTGAATTAGCAAGATGCAATTGGTGAATGAGACACATTTGAATTAAAAGACACCTCTGTGTCTTTGTGTTCTCCAAGTTTTTAAAAAGTGTTTGTATGTGTTTGTGTGTGTTGCGGGGGGGCGGGGCGGGGGCGGGGAGGAATCTTAGGAGCACTTTTAACTGCTACAGCCAACAGTCTCCATTCTGGAAGGCTTTTGTTTTTGTCAGGAATATTCCTTTTCTTCTTTGTAACTGGATGACAGGGACCAATTAAAGTAACGAGCCTCACCAACCATTTCCCTTTGCTATCAGCAGCCTGCATTAACATTTGCAGAACTGCAGCGTTTTAGCCTTAAGCATATTTGTTAGATGCTAACACTTGGCAAGGCACCTCAACATACTCCTTGCTCCCTTATCACAGAGGACATGAAGACTCATAGAAGAAAGGATGGCACTTGGACAGAATGGTGGAAAGGTAAACACACAACACTTTCGGCTCTTCATGCACACGACTGTGACTTAAGTCCTACTACCATGACACTGGCACAAAACCCACATAAAATCAGTACATAGGAAAGCCTAAGGCCTGTTCAAGGATGACCTGAGTGGACTCATCTTAATTTCAAAATAAGTAACAGCTAAGCAAAGAAAAAGAACAGTGATTTGGATGCATACAAACAGGATAAATTGAGAGGAGATTATAGGTGACATTTGGTCCACTAGGTTTTTCAGCCTGTAACTCCCATCTAGTATACACACCTGGACAAATAACAGAGGATGGTGGGGACTGTGGTCCAAAAATTTGGAAGGGGTAAACTACTTTAGGCAGAGTGTGTGAGGATGTTTAGTGTCGCGTAAATAAAAATAAAATAAAATTCCCTGTAATTATGTAGTCGATAAAACAGTTTGAGCAGGAATCTACAGCTCAGACTAAGGTACACTCAGTAGACTACCCTTTATCAGTTTGTTTACCTCAATTGGCACTTGCTGTCTTAATACATTTACTTAGAGATTCTGGTAATGAGAAAGAATGAAAAGTTTCCATTCACAGTTCTTCATAGACAAAACCAAACACAATACAGTGGACACTTGTATAACAAACAGTTTGTATAACATAAAATTTGTACAACATAAAAAATTCTAGAGATAGGGGAACTTTGCTTAACAGAATAACCTATGGGGTGAATCTGTACAACATAAAAATGGGATCACTCTGTTTTCAATGCATTCCTATGGGAAATTTGTATAAAGAAAAAATTGCTTAACATAATTTCATTTGGAATGAATTAATTCCTTTATACAAGGTACCACTGGTATTGTGTAAAAATATTAACTGGAAAAAGGCAGGAAAAAGAATCTGAAAGGGAACTATTGACTACTACATTATATTAACCCCAGTCCAGAAAAACCCATCTCAGCCAAAACCTCTGAAGGCATCACGTGTATACCCAGCAGGCCGATACCTGTATAGAGTATCCCAGTTTCTATATCTGAAGTTGCCAGCTTAAATTATCAGGCAATCACTAATGGGTGAGGTCTACATCGAGTCCCTGGAGAAGTGCTTTCAGAGAGAGTGGACAGCACAGGGCTATATGGACCTATTAAAATCAGTCCAACAGTTATCACATCTAGTTTGATGCATATCTCGAGCCTGTTTCCTTCGTCGGCTCATTCTGTGAAGTCCAGGATACCAACCTCTTTCATTCCAACTACAAATTATTGATGCATACATTATGTGGAGAAAACGTTGCTTCACCAAACATCATGAGGAGAACTTCCTAGACTTTGTCAGTGGCTATGTCTTTCCCATAGACACAATCTTCTCCATAGATATATTCTCAGCTGTCTCTTACAATTGAAGGAAGAGGCAACTTGTAACAGAAGAAGTCAACTTTACCAAATGAAGAGTTAATAACACTGGGCTGGATAGACCAATGGTCTGACTTAGTAAAATATGGCCTCCTATGTTTCTTAGCCAGTTATTTCTACTGACAGAAGGCCCTGACAAAGTTTAACAGTATCTAGAGATGGGTTTTGGAGGAAGGTATTTACAAGGACAATTCAGTGACACATTTTGTTCCCTTCTGCTTGCAATCCATTAAATGTCTCAGCCATATGTCTGACCCATGCAGACTTCTGAGTGACTGATAGGAAATGACCACTCTCAGCAGGATGGAGAACCTGGGTAAAGATTCCATGTGGGACTGATAGCATATTTCTCTCCACGCCAGCATGATGTCTGTGTTTCCTTCCCCTCCTCAATATAGAACTGCTCCCCAGGGGGCCTAAGAGCTGACACTGTTGGAAGTGTGCCTCTTTCTTTTATGCTGAAAACACATGCTCAAGCAATGGAGAAAGAGCAAGTGGAGTGCTAATTAAGTAGGAGACAAAGGAAGATCTGAATTGAAGTCTGTTCTGATCACAATGTGCATGCGTGTTCTTGTGAATGTTTTGCATTTTATCTTGAGTGTTTGTGGTTGGTAGTTGCCCTGAGTGGCACATAAGCACTAGAAGGTGTGATGTTTTTATATATATATGTATGTACATCTGTATTATATGATACAGATGGTGGGGGACTTTGTTGGGACTGACAGTCTTAAGGGAATAGCACCTTGCTTTGAGATGCAGCCCACCTCACCTCAGCAATCCACATACTTGTGAGATCTATAAGGGCATTTCTGAAGAGTACACACACACACACACACACACACACACACACACACACACACACACACACACACACACACACACACACACACACACACCATTTTAAAATGCACATGGCTAGCTAAAAATCTGCATAGTTGTGGGGGAAGCATTAATAGTATTCTTTAGTCAACAGGGAAGCATTGTATAAACACTAAGGAACTGACACTTGTTGAAGAATGTTGTGTACTCATGTTGAAAAAACAGGTTCTAAAGATAATTTGAATACTCATTGATTGAATTTGTTTGTGCCAAAATGTGATATTTCTAGTGACAGTAAACAAAATATAAACAGAATCAGCAAAATATATTAGCATTAAACAGTGATGTTTGGGATTTTTTTTTTAAAAAAGTGACCACTTCAGGATGCTCTGTATTCAGCTGCTTTTCTATTATATCATTGTTTCCTGTTTATCTGTACTCTATAGCAGTTCTTCACATTTACAACTTAATTGGTTCTCCAGCAACAGTGGTAAAGCCAGCCTTCTCAAGTTGATCCCTACTTTTTCAGGCAAGTGAATGTTAAATTAAGTGATTGGTTCCCAAACAATTATTGATCCTCATTTGCATCCTTCTCGCCTTTCCTTCCCTCTTCCTCAATTCTTTTGCCATCTTCCTTGCTCTTTCTGACTCATTTTGCTCTCCTCTTTCTTCTTCCATCTTTCATCAACTGCCTTGCTTATGCCTTCTTTCCCCCTGATTTCTCTTCTCATTTCCCCCATCTGTTCTACTCTGTCTTGCTTTGTCCATCTGCAAAGTTGGCAGGCAACAAGTGCCAGGGCTGCAGCATCCAGGCTAATCTGCTTCCAATTACAGAACTGTTTTCAAGGGTGTAGCTGTTGTTCAGGCCTGTAGCTGAATTTTGGACTAATAAGCCAGTCACCATTTCAAGAGGGAGCAGGCAAAAGCATGGTTGACAGTCACGGGCACGGGACATCATAGAGAGTTTGAGTGAGTCTTGCAGAACAGCTTGTGGACTACAGCTGATTAAATGAACAGACTTCATAGTTGTTGGCATCCTTCTCCAAGAAATCCAGATGTTTCTAGTTATCAGGAGCCTTAAGACACTGGCACTGTTTCTGCTCCAACCAGTCATAACTTCTGATGCTCCCCTGGGCAAGTCTGCTCATCTGCTCATCTCTCTGCATCCTTGCTGGCAGGACTAACGTCTGTCCTCCTCTCCAAAGCTTCTGAGAGAATGCTCTCAGCTGGCCATTGGGTTCTTCTTGTGCACTGGTCTCCTCTGCCTATGAGAAATCATCTCATTGTGAGGATTAGATCCTCACAAATACCCCAAACTCAATTTTATGACTATATGGCCCAATGAAGACAATAGAGATGGGCACAGAACGAACATTTTTTCGTTTCCGTTACCGTTTGTCGTTTCCATTACGCAACGAAACGACAAACGAAAATTGTGATGAAAATGCAATGAAACGAACAGAACCGCGAAAATTGTGGTTGTTACGTTTCGTTTCCGTTAATGGCGACGCACAATGAAATGAGCTGTTTTAAATGTTAAAAACACCCTGGACATCCATAAAAACACAGCGATAATTATTTGTATTTTCTGATAACCTACCAGGGGGTTGGGGTCCTTAAAACATTTGTTTTAGTCTTCTCCCATCGCAATGTGTTATTCTTTTCCCTTTAAAATGGATGTCGCCACCAGCCACAAAATGGAGGCAAGCCATGTGATGGGATCATGTTCAACCAATAGCATGCCCAGGTTGCAGACTGGGCGGGCAGGTCTGGCAGCCACAGAGGGCATAAAAAGCTCTGGCAGCCCCTGTCCTCCTTGCAGTCTCTGGTGGGAGTTAGGGTGGGATTGCTGTCTCTGCTGCGCCTCTAGCTTCAGTCCTGCTGCCTCTCTGTGTGTGTGTATGCTGCGTACCTCTCGGTGAGTACCATCCCTTGCCCCACAGTGCAATCACTCTGCGGCTGCCTTGCACCCTGGGCAACGCCCGCCGCTGCCTTTGCAGCCTCCCTGCATACCTAGTCTATACTGTGTCTCTGCCAGCATCCTTTTTTTAGTGTTTTCTCTCTGGTCTGGGGTGTTAGGGGATTCCTGCGCACGGAAATGCTTTAAAAATCGTGCAAAAAGCGGGTAGAAATGACAAACGAAAAAACGAAAAATGGTAACGAATTTTTTCAAAAAATCAACGACAAATGGAAATGAACCGAAACAAACCTCTCAATGACAAACGAAAAACCAAAACACCATTTTTCTGTTTCGTGCCCATCTCTAGCAGACAATATAAATGCCAATGCCAGGAACATGCTTAGAGGGGATTGCTGAGCCCAGCTGCTATGTTGTCAAATACTTCATGGCTTCAGCACCAGGTCTGAAAAGGAAAAAGGTGCTCTTTATATGTATGTTCTACATGTGAGC
The DNA here is from genome assembly GCA_029282475.1 of Phrynocephalus forsythii. Taxonomy (NCBI): domain Eukaryota; kingdom Metazoa; phylum Chordata; class Lepidosauria; order Squamata; family Agamidae; genus Phrynocephalus; species Phrynocephalus forsythii. The sequence goes on from JAPFRF010000002.1 coordinate 85,626,719, forward strand.
CAAGAGCTCAGGTTTTTAGGGTTCATCCAAGTTTTCTAGGATTCAGAAGAATGTGGTGATGAAGAAGAAGCTATGTGTTCCCTTCTAGCTATATTTATTTTCTTGGTACTACCTGAATAAGGCTTGTGTTGACTGCTCCTCCCATACTGCTCAAGTTTCTCCTTGCCCTCATCTTTTTAATGAGCTAAAAGTAGCACCATCAGAAAGAGGAGATGGACACTCTCAGATTTGGGGTGTGATAGTACTTTGCTGCCCTGAATACACCTGGTCTGGTCTGATTTCAAAAGCTAAGCTGGGTCAGGCTTGGTAAGTACTTTTATTTGAAACCAGCAGAGCATCAGGTGTTGCTAGCCAGGTATACTGAAACCATCCTGCCTGAAAACCTGGAGAGCTGAAGAGCTTGCCAGTCAGAATGGGACCAATGATCTGACTAGATGGACAGTTTCCTAACCAGACTTTCAAAACATGGTCAAACTCTTTTAAAATGGCTGCTACACAATTTCGGTTACAAATGTTTTCCCAACAACAAGCAAGCAGCCAGCCAACCAACCAAAACCAACTAAACAACCAACCAACCAAACCTGGTTCTGACCACCCAGAACCAGGAGCATGAGTTCAACATCAAAGGTATTGAAATGGTCTCCTTGTTCTGAAGCACATATCTAATTCTGTTTCTTGGTCGCAGGGTCATAAGGGCCTTTAAAGTATTCATAGTACCCTATGGAAAGGATTGTGCTATGGAAGAGAGCCCCAATAGAGGGAACTGTTGTCTCTCTTCCCCCTGTCTCAATTAACTGTTTATTATTTATGTAGTTATGGTTGGGGGGCATAAAAGTTCTACAGAGGTTTTAAACTACATGGGAGTCCACCAACCCTAACCCCAGCATTGTTGAAGGGAGAACTGTATTTTTCAAACCAACCCAAAATAATTGGAACAGCAATACCTGTTTCAGTAGAGTTCAGTCTTCATTGTTTATGAAATATCGCCTTTAAAATGCACAGATTTTATTCTTTAAAACTTTGTCTCTTCAGATCCGTTTGAATGTAATTTGAATCTGATTGTGCCATGAACATTTAAATCAACAGAACTTTGCCATTTAACATCACTGGGAACAGGATCAAGCTCTTGATGTTTGTGACACTTTTGAACAATAAAAACCCCACAATGAATTAATCAGTCTATTCTTTCTGCTCTCACCTGAAATCTTAGCTAAACAATATCTCACATTTTACAGTGCTGATTGCCAGCTGCTGTGTATTCTTGCATGCTACTCCAGTTCTTAAAAGATTTAAAAAAAAAAGAATATTACTTTTAGCTGACAATCACCGGCAAAGTTTAAGCGATTCCTTTTAACAGACAGTTTGTAATAGTTTCAAGTTGCCTACAGCCTTCTGAAACAAGCTACAGGTAGTGATTGCTTTTATTGAAGAAAATAAAATGGCCAAAATTATATTAAATTGCTTTGTCTTACTGCAAGACTGAAAATCTGAGCTGTGCTAGAAGAGATACAGTAGCACTGCGGATGCTAGCAATGGTGTGGCTTGACATTAAAAGTAACAGATCATAATGCCCATGGTTGCTTAAGGCAAGGGCCATGCCTCCATGCCCCACCTTCAATATACCATGGGCCCAGTTTGACAAGAGAGTGCTGCTCTCTCTAGGGTGGCACACAAAGAAAGGGCATTTCCCAGCAGCCATTTCCTTCTTCAAGAGAAAGGTCGAGTTTCCTTGACCAATGCAGCCCTTTTGGCTGTACACGGGGTTCCATAGAGTTGGAGGAGTGTCTCCTTGCCCACTTCTGATGACAGGAGACCCTTCATTCTTCTCATTTTGTCTCAGCTGATGGGGTGGGCATCCATTTCAAGACTGCACTGTTTGAAACTGAATTCATTGCATCTTTCTATGAGGCATTTCAAGAAGGGAATTGATTTCTGCCTTGCACCTGAACCATTCTAACTGAGCCCTGGGTGTTAAACAGGTCCTACCTTTATGGCGCAAGGGTACCTTGGACAGGAGGCCTATGGATACATGGACTGAACTAGGCTACAGATCTATGGCCTATGGAATGGCCTACTGACCTATGGAATGGCCTGCCTATGGAATGACACTGAGGAAATATTTGTTTGTTTCCATACACAGCACAAGGGACTGTTTCCTGTTGGCAAAAAGGTTTGAGGATTTATTGCAGCCTGGATTTAGCATGATGGAATAGTGGTGTGTGTGTGTTGGGGGGACGGATACTAGATTGCTGTGGCAACAAAGCTCTAGTTGAACTGGAAGACAATGGAACAGTATGTGGCTCCAGGTTCAATGTGCAACTTGATATGTCACATCATGTGCCACAGGACCAAGGGATGCTTGACTTATGGAACTAAAGAAGAGGGTGCAATGCACTTGTCATCTATCAACACAGAACTTATTTTTGACTGCTTTGGGGCATTTAGGGCTTAGGTTGCCTTGATTTTGAGAGAAACTTCAGTTTTTAAAATAGGTTAGACCAGGCATGTCCAAACTTCGGCCCTCCTGATGTTTTGGGCCACAACTCCCAGAATTCTAAGCTTAGATTTCCAGTGGCAAAGGCTATTAGACTAATATTTCTGGGAGGGTCTATACCCTTATTGTTTACTTCTAGATCAATTCTCCTCCACATTGCCCTGAATCATCAGGAACCTGTTTCCTTGGGATAGGTAGCTATACGTGGTCTCCTCCTCAGTCTTTAGGTCAAACAGCTGGAACAAACTGAGCTTCAGCTTTGGAATGCCCTCCCTATAGAGATCCGCCTGGCACCAACACTTCTGGCTTTTCACCAAGCAAAGACCTTCGTGTTCAGCCAGCATTTTAATTACATAGTGTTTTTAGTTGGCTCATGAGCAGTATGGTTTTATGATTTGTATTATATATTGACTGATCTATATTGCTGACTGTTTTATAGTTTCAATACATTGTATTTTAATCCATTGCCCAGAGACCACTTGGTGGCTAATTTTTTTTTGAAAATAAATAAATAAAATAAACTAGTGGGCTTGTGGAAGGTTTAAGGTAGTGCTTTATAATGGCTAAATGTGATTGATTCCACAAAACTGTAATTTAATCTCATATTCAAATACAAGTCATTCTGCACTGAGCTTTTCATTTTGTCATTACAGTGTATTGTGCTAGAAATTCATTGATTTTCCTTTGAATTGTTGTGAGTTTTGGGGCTGTTTGGCCATGTTCTGGAAAATTTTCTTCCTGACATTTCGCCAGACTCTGTGATATACATCTTCAGAGGGCAAGGAACTCAGGGAACTAGGAGTTGAGCGCAGAGAGAACTCCTAGCTCCCTGAGCTCCTTGCCCTCTGAAGATGCCAGACACAGCCACAGAGTCTGGTGAAACATCAGGAAGAAAACGTCCAGGACATGGCCAAACAGCCCCAAAAAACTCACAGAAACTATCAGATTGCAGCCGTGAAAGTCATCAAGAATACATTTCCTTTGAATTCTTTTATATTGTGTCTTCATTTCATGAATCTTATTGCCTGTTTATCTGCTGTTATTTAAATAAATCTTTCCATTAGTTATATCTCCAAGTGGCCTAGTATCATTTCTGGTTATGTACTCTACCAGAAAAGGAGCTCATTTTCACTGGGTACTTCAGCCATTGTCCTGGAAAGGACTAAAAAAAGTCCAAAAATAGTTCAGAGGCAGCAGGGATGAAAGGGACAAAGTGTTCTGCTCTGAACCTGCCTGAATACTAAGGAAAGGAGATGCCTTCTTACACATGCCGATTGGTACAGAGGCTATGTGGCTCCCAGATGTGTTCTTTCTCCCCAGTCTACAGTAAGGTAAGGCATGAAGACAAATATTTTGCAACTAGTCTGTGGAAGTGATTCATTTAATTTAAATTAAATTTATTGGGTCAATTTTAGCAGTTGAATGATATATTTTAACATTTTATGGTATTGTTTTTATTTGACTGTTATGGTTCAATCTGTTTTGGGGGTTATTTTTTACTGTTGTTTTTATTGTGTCTGATTATTGTAAGCTGCCCGGAGCACTACTTAGTAAATGAAAGACGGGGTATAAATGTAAATATCAACAAGAGCAACAGCAGCAACACGTGGGTTCCAATTCCAATGATTACACAGCAAGCCAATATTTCGTTCCTCCACCATGGGCCTGGGCCTCAATCACTTGGAAAAACTACTGTGTCCTAGACTGAACCATTTATGCAGTTGAAGTAGATCTGGGAACACAGGTTCCTTATTACTAGACACAGAAGAGATGATGAAGTCAGACTTGCTGCAAAGGTATGTATGTATTAGTAGGCACTGGAAGGGTTCATATCACGGATTCTAGGCAGGCCAACAAAACAACAGCACAGCCTTTTTCCTGATACGGACTTTGTCCTCTAATCCCAGGATTTTGCTCCTTCTGCTTCTTTGTCCATTCTACAAACTTTATTCTTAGCTGGTAAGATGTCTTCCATTCCAGTCCTAGGTCTCTCATACTCTTTCCTTTCTACATTTTGCATGGTGCATTTTATAACCTGGCGTTAACTGATGGATAACTCAGTGGCTTAGGGACCTGGCTGCAGAGCGAGAGGCTGAAATTCAGTTCCTCCTGGAGCCTCCTTGACATGGGCTGGACTCTGTGATCTATTGGGTTCCTTCCATCTCTCCAGTTTTAAGATGATAGATTTCCCTTCTTTCAAGATGCATCCTTAAGACAATTCCTGAAGGTGCCTTTTGACTCAATGAACTCAGTGGAGTGACTTATCGCTCTTATTTGATGCAAGGGGGAGTTATCCCTCTGTTGTCTTTTTCATTTATTCAATTCATCACTTGAAATTCATTGATTCATTAGTTAATTGATTTGCCACCCCTGATAAATTACAAATCTTGATGAATCGCCATTTTTAAAATTTCATCCCCATCTCTGGTAACAATTGTCCTATCTGCACACACTTATTACTCCTTTGCAAGTATGAGGCTTAATCGATCTTCAGAAGCAGGAGCTGCCTTGTGCTACAGGTCACTTCAGCTTCCCAGAGTGTCTCAGGCACTACATTATTCCAACATAATTCCTCAAGCGTTGTTATATAGAAGATGGAGCAACCTTCATTTCTCCATCTCCAGAGAGCAGGGCATGAGGCAATGGATCCAAATTATGAGCGAGGAAATGTCGACGAAACATTAGGAAGAACCTCTTGACATCAGGAGTTGTTTGACAAAGGAATACAATAGCTCAGGAGATGGTGGCCTGTACTACATGGGAATTTTTAAAGTAGGGATTTGATTGTCACTTGTAAATGTTTCTTTAGCAATGCATCTCCTGATTCTTGTGGGGAGCTGTGTTGCGTTATCTTTGTGATTTTTTTACAACTACACAGGGTTATGATTTGATGTTGATAGCATTCTATGGGGAAAAGCTGCCCCCACAAGATAACCGTGTCCTCATGGGACAACTCACATATTTTTCAGAGAAGTGCCCCAGGATTATGCGACATAGGGAGGATTTGTGGAAAAACAAAAGGGCAGTTATATTTGTTTATTTTATTTGTTTGTTTTATTTATAGGCTGCCTTCCTCCTGATAATGGAGAAGCTATAAAGCTATAAAGCTATAAAAAGCAGATGCTGAAACCACCTGTTAACAATGAAGTAACTTAAATCCTGTAATCCCTGAGTGATTGATGAATGTGTACCCATGGGGAAATGAAAATCTCATTCATTTATTCACTTGGAGAAATCTTGCCTGGAGAGAAAAGTCTTTGTCTGCTTCTGGAATGATACAGTTCTTGAGATAGCTTGGGCCCAAATCATTTATTTATGTTAGAACCAACAGCTGGAATGGATCAGAAGCCAGTGGTGCTATGGTATCAAGTGGGTTATGTGATTCCCTGTAACGAGCTCAAATCTGCAATCTGGCTGCTGTGTTTTGGACCTGCTGACATTTCTGGACATTTTATTTATTTATTTATTTATTTATTTATTCATTCACTTATTTATTTATTTATTTATTTATTTATTTATTTATTTATTTATTTATTTATTTATTTTCCATAGATAGGCCCACATAGACTGTTTTGCAGTAATCCAGCCAGGATCTAAATGAGGCATGTGTCACCACAGCAAGATCAACCCTCTCCAGGAATTGTTGTTTAATATCTACATGAGGCCACTGGGGGAGGTCATCAGGGGGTTGGAGCTTCATGTCACCAATATGCAAATAACACCTGGCTCTACCTCTCCTTCCAGCCTTCTGCAGTGGATGTTATCCTGTCCCTTAAGTGCTGCCTGGATGCTGTGGTGGACTAGATGGAAGTCCTGTGGGTGGGTGCCCCATGTCTATGGTTTGGGGACCTCCCATTCAATCTTGGGGCTACTCTTTCCACTATGGCTGAGGTCTGCAGCCTGGATGTACCTATAGGTTCTTCCTTCAAAAGTTCAAGAACAGTGCAAGAACTGTCCTTGGGGAAGGAGCAACATATCCAACTCTGGCAAACTACAAAAGTAAATACTATGCTAGAAAAAGCACCCTAAGCTATGACAATATCCATAGATATTGAGAGAATGACAGCTGAAAGGTGAAATAGTACAGTTCTTCTATTATACAGGTAAACTTCAAGAGCAGTTTGAAATAGATACATGCTCTAGTAACCGGTGCTTCAAAAGAGCAGGTTTTATGTAAGATCAAACTCTGACGGAAATAAAAGCTTGTGTAATACAGATCCCCCTGCTTTCCTGAGGAATCCCTCAAATCCCACTCTTCAAAGAGAGTGCTTGCTATTGATCTTGCCTTTGAATGAGACAGTATTGCCACATACTGGCCAACAATGAGAAAATGGAGCATGCCACATGTTTCCATAGTAATGATAAGGCAGTGACGCTAAGACGTTCAGAGGATTTCCTGTGGAAAATGTGCTAATGAACTGTGAGAGAAAGTTGCACAGAAAAGGAAGCAGATAATAGAAAACAACATGTCCCTGTTGTATGATAACCCATTGAACATTCCACAATAATTGCTGCAAATTGCATTTTCCCCAGTAGGGCAAGAATGGGGAAGAGTAGGCTTTCTGAGGGGATACTGAACTTTCTATTTTTAAAAAATCACCAAGGCATAAATTTTCATTTGTTTTTGTATTTATGTTCTGCTTAATATAATTCAGTTCATAAATAATTAGTATAGAAGCATAAACATTGCATTTAAACTTCGCTGGGGACAGTTTGCATTGGCTGCAGTCTTGGGTACATTTATCTAGGAGTACTCTTTACCAAACACATTATTGAGTCTGGTGGCATGATGGTTAAAACTGGAGTACTGCAGCCAAACCTCTGTTCATGACCTGAGTTTGATTTGGGGGGATCCAAGGTCAGTAAAATCAGTACCCAGTTCATGAGGGGTGGGGTGGGGAAAGTGTTTCTTGTTTAATTACATTTTAAAGCACCCAGAGAATAGTCTAGCCCTCCAGGCAGGTATATAAGTTGAAACAATAGAAATTTATTCCTAAGTATGTGTATAGACAAACACATAAATCCGCACTCCCCATAAGCAATTGTAAGAGGGGGGAAGCAACAGACACACAGCAAGATGCACAATACAAATACCTTACAGTTTTGGTTATTGCTTTTAACTTGAAAGACTGTTTGTGGTGTTGATCTAATTGAAGACTATATAGCAAAACTGAAGAAGAGTCAGAGAGAAGAAATGAAGGGAAGGAAAGGTGGATCTTTTATATAAGTAGACCTTGAGCTTGTTTACTTTCGGGAAGGAAGGGAATAGGTCAGGAGATATGATCAAATCAATTAAATAATAAATAAGGTGGTCTCAAAGAAAAGAAAAAAGTGTTCTGCTTATATATACCACCCCATACCACTTCATGTAGTCTCTAGTTGGTTTACAGTTTTTAATTACAGTACACAGGCTACACATTGTCCCCCCGGCAAGCTGGGTACTCATTTTACTGACCCTGGAAGAATGGAAAGCTGAGACAACCTAGAGCCTGCTACCTGAGATTGAACCCCAGATAGTGAGCACAGTTTCGCCTGCAGTGCAGGCATTTAACCACTGTGCCATGGGGCACAGAAACCATGAAGTTAAATGCCAGTCAATTAGCAATGAATGATAACTCCAACTTGTTCTCTGCCAAGGGATTCCTGAGGTTCCAAAATCATTCCAAAATCAAGAACATTTACTTGTTAATGAAGAATCAGTGAATGTATATGGTTTTATTCCCACATCTATTTGCTTATGATGAGTATCAGGAAGGTCTCTCCAATTGATGGACTACAGCTCCTAGTAGATCTAATTAGCATATGCAATAATGATGGATAACACAAGTTTGAAATGTTGGGTAGGGTGCATATGCCCCATTCCTAGTATAAAGGAAGCAGTGAGAGTCATGGTTTCTCTGTGTAAGTGGAAAACAAGAAAATGCTGGGGTGGTAATTCTGCCAACTGCTTTGTTCTGGTCAAGATAACAGAATGCATGGTTTGCAGTGATCCTGATGGGATTTTTAAGGTGAAAACCATGACAAATAAAGTGACAACAGTGGGCCAGACTTAAGCAGCACAAATATCACAAAGGAGAAGTTCAAAGCTCCAATTGCCAGATTTAGTTGATTTGGTAGGCTACTTGGAGTGTATGATTACACAGATATTGCAGTTTGATTCCACTGCATCAGTCATGCATCCCTCCTATGGAATCCTGAAATCTCATTAAACTGCAACACCCAGGATTCCATACAGTAGGATGGAGCTTTAACAATTAACTCATATCAAACAGCTAAAACTTTGCAATGTGTGGATGCATTGATGGAGAAAGGAGAAATCCACAGAGAGGACTTTGTTTCCGGGTGAGAACAAAACAAGGGGCAGTATTCGTTGTTTTTTTCCTTCCTAACCAAAGCCTCCAAACAATATATACAGTACTCAAAACTACTACTCTTCCCCTATGAGAAGCTAAGTACACAGACACACTAACAAAACTAATGGTTGCTATTATGTGCCATCCAGTTGGAACTAACATGGTGATCCTCATAGGGTTTTCAAGGTAAGTGAGATATTTAAAGAGTTATTTCACCAGTTCCATTCCCCCAGTGAGTTTCCAAGGCTTAGTGGGAATTCAAATCGGGGCCTTTCAAGGCCTAGTCCATCATTCTATCTGCTACACCCCATTGGGTAGAGATGGGCACAAATAAAAAAATGGCATTTAGTTTGTCGTTTGTCGTTTAGGGGGTCCGTTTCGGTTCATTTCCATTTTTTGAGAATTTTTGCAAAAAATTCATTTTCATTTTCGTTCGTTTTGTTACCATTTCATTACCATTCATTTCAAATTTTTGTGATTTTTTTTTAGCATTTAAAGCCATTCACTGTATTGCCATAACGAAAACAAAATGCATGACAAAATTTCCGGTGTTTCTGTTCGTTTCGTTTCATTTTAGAGACAAAATTTGTTTGTCATTTTGTTGCATAACAAAATGAAAAAACAAAAACAGAAACAAAAAAATGGTCGTTTCGTGCCCATCTCTACCACTGGGTTATCTTCAAAATGAATAGCTGGTAATTTTTAAAACAATGCAACTTACCCCTCCCATGCTGTTCATTTTCAAAAATCTGTGCAACAAAGCAGCAGCTGGAAACATATATTGCCTTCTCATAAGGTGAGGAGAATAATGTTATTCTGTAGGAAGTAGAGATGGGCACGAATAAAAAAATGCATTTCATTTGTCGTTTGTTGTTTGGAGGGTCTGTTTCGGTTCGTTTCCATTTTTCATGAATTTTTGCAAAAAAATTGTTTTCGGTTTCATTCGTTTCATTACCATTTTGTTAACATTTATTTCATTTTTTTGTGATTTTTTTTAGGATTTTAAGCAATTCACTCATATTGCAGTAATGGAAACGAAATGCATGACAAAATTTCCGGTGTTTCTGTTCATTTCGTTTCATTTTAGAGACAAAATTTGTTTGTCGCTTCGTTACGCAACAAAATGAAAAAACGAAAACAGAAATGAAAAATTGTTCATTTCGTGCCCATCTCTATTAGGAAGTTTTCAGTGCTGAATGGGAAGCTTTTCATTTCTCTGACAACCATTGGGATGTATCATGGTTAGAGGGCTGGCCTGGGAATGCAAGTATTCAATTGCTGGAGTCTTGCAGAAATGACAGGATATTCAATGTTTGGGGTCTGGCGGTAGTTACAAAATGACCCCCAATGTATCTGTGTGTGCTTCACAGAAGACGGTGAAAAAAGTTGCTCAGAATAACAGAAGGATCTTCAGATTCACTGTTGAAGTAGATGCGAAATATGTAGGTTATTTCTTTTTGACTGCATGGGTTGCTTTTCTGTTGAAATGGCCCTCAAAGGGGCCTTGATTTCCAAGCAGAATATCTGAACAAGGCTTTGGAAGCATATGCAGGTAGAAACTCTGTTAAGCTACATTTTGCCCAAACCCTCTTGTTTCTTTCTTTCAGCAATAGCTTTGTTCTGTCTAAATTCTGCATTGAATTGTGAGGTTGTTTTGCTGCCCAGACAATTGTACACATTTCTGTTTACCTCTTTCAAAGCATGCCCACTTTCCCATACAATTTCTTACAAACAGGTGCACACCTTTGAGCTTGAAATATGAGAAACACAAAGGAAAGTCCTCAAGGCCCTTCACATCAACCAGGAAGTCAGCTGATAAACCACACATTTTGCCCACCATGGTCCATGCCTCAGTTACGCAACTTGGTTGCTGGGAACTAGGACAATCTTTTGTGTATGCCCTATATTTATTCTCATCAATCTGAAAAGGAGAACCTAAATCTGGGCAATGGATGTATCAGAAGCACCTCCCAGTAACCTTGTCCATACCATGCCCACCAGGACCATATCTTATTCTAGATATACGGATATAAAAACCTTCCTGTCTTGTCTTCAGGATGCCTGAGTTTTTAACACCATTTTTTAAAACAGTGGTTTGAAATCTGTCAATGTCACCAGGGCTTCTCTTTTTCATTTTCTGCTTAGTGAACACGAAGTGGAGATGGATGCTTTTGCCCCGTCTGTCACCCAGCAAAGCCTTGGAGGGCAGGCCCCAAAAGAAACTTTTTAATTTTATTATTTTATGTTTTTATTTGAAAAGTTTCTCTGCAGGTTGTTCTGCATTAGAGGTTGTTATCGAATGTCCTTTTCAAATCTATGTCCAAAAATGCACGTACTCTGAGAGGCACCTACAGAAAAGCAATAGCTTTAACCGTGGTATTTACTGTATGTATCTTACAAGATTTATCCCAGAAATACATACCCACAGCAGCTCTACTTTGGCACCGGGGGGGGGGTGTTAATTCTAATTTGCTCAGTCTGAGAGAAGCCGGGCTAGTGCTAAAGCTATAGTGCTAAAGCAAGATCCTTTTGAAGGACCTTGATGACTCACTGCGGTGATGCTACTGGCAATTCAGTGAAGTTCCTGCAGCTGTTGTGTTAAAAACAACAACCCACAGACAAGCCTTCCAACTGCTGTAATCTAGGCTTCCACTTTAGCAAAGGCATGATTTAGGCTGCCAGAATATGAACATATTGGAGGAAGTCTCAATGAGGCTCTCCACCAGAAACGTGGAGTTCTTGGCAAAGCGATTCAAGCAAAGTATTTTTGAGAGCATCTGGAATGCCGTGAAGAATGGGCATGGAAGGCCACGATGTCTGTAGGGTGGACACTTAGACATTACCAGAAAAAAGGAAGATATGCGTCACCTAAAGAGAGGCAAAAGAGGATCATGAGTTGCATGAAATTTAGATATATACCTGTACAGGTGGAAAGTGAGAAACATATTTTAAAATTTAAAGTCATGGGCATGAACCAAACAATGAAGCAGAAAAACTCATGAACAGACTGTTTTGCGGTTTGGTTTGGAAAATCCCATTTTCCTGAAGCAAAATGAGATGCCAAGCTCACCACCACCACCACCATTGCTTCATTTTGCCTTGGCAAAATGGGAGGCAGCAGCAGGACCAAACAGGGAAGTGATTGGGGCAGTGGGAAGGGAGTAGGTGACCAACAGAGGCATAGGCACAGGAAGATGGCAGAAGCAGATGGGTTCCTCCCGCAAGACATGAATAGGGAAAAAATGATTCATTTCTCCATGCTTAGGCTCGGTCCCTCAAGAAACTACATTTTCCCAGTTGGTGTCCATCTCTAATTGTATCCTTTTCCTTATCTCCTCTGCTCAACCTTTGCCCACTTCACAGTCTCTTCCCTTCCCTTCTTGTTTTTGCCTGCTCAGCATTCTCACTCTACAATGAAAAATCTGTAGCATTAAAATTAAAATAAAAATAAAATAAAAAGGAGGACACAGGAACAGCTAATATCCCATAACATCTAAACAGGAGCAGCACTAAAGCACGGAGAGATGGAGACTGACCAGCAGAAAGGCACATCTCCAGATGATACACAGACAACGTGCATAGATTAGCATGCATCAACTGGTTATGAAAATCTAAACACCAAGTCATGCACTGGATCAAACTGAGTCAAAGCAGAACAAAAATGCAACACTGCCTGGGAGTTAGTAAAGCACCATAGAAAGCAAGGGGGTTGGTCCTTTTTGACTCTGTTGTTGCTAGTGTTGAGTCTTGAATTCTGTGGATGTGGTACCAGTATCATGAGGCTTTTAAAAAGTTGAAGAAATGCTCAGTGTGAATGGCCTTCTGTCAAGTGCGAGGAATGGCAGCCAAATGACTTGTGTGGCTGCTGAGCTTTCTGTCCAGGTGCTTACTATGGATAAAGCACTTCAAGGTACTCCTGCTCTCCCTCCCTTCTCTTTAAATCATATTTGGATAGAAATGGGCACCAAATGAAAAATGAAAGGTTGTTTTGGCATTTCATTATGTAATGAGTTGTTTCATTATGAAATGAAGCAATAGAAACCATTTTGTGATGAAATGAAATGAACCACGTTTTTTGGTTTGGGAAACAAAACAGGGAAACTTCCTCAAACTTGTCCCTGTAAGCCCCCCAAATTTGGAGAGATTTGAGGTTCTGGGGGCTGAGTTATTCAACTGCAAAGAGTGTCCCCTCCCAGCAGTAATTGGGAAAGTACTGTCCACATGCCGCACTGTCAATTGGACAATTTATTACTTACCCTTGCTTAACCCCTATATTGCTGGCAAGCGCCATACAGCAGTTTTGCAGTTGAATAAATCAGTCCCCTGAACCCCAAAACTCTTCAAATTTTGGAGGCTTACAGGGAAGAGCTCAAGGAACCTCCCCTGTGATTTCCATGTGGCTACATTCCTGTGGTCACTAATTTTGAGTAGATATTTTAGTAATCACAGGCATGTAGCAGCATGGAAATCACAGTGTAGCTTCTTTGGACTCTTCCCTGTAAGGCCCCATATTTGGAGAGGTTTAGGGTTCAGGGACTGAGTTATTAATCTCCAAAGGGGGTCCCCCCAGGATAAATCATTTATAATTAAAGGAACTGCTTGAGGACACTCCCCCTGTAGGGGGGCTATTAGTGGCTTCCTGATTCAATTAGAAATGATTTTCTCCTTGGTGGATCCCCTTTGGTATTTAATAAGATAGTCCCCTGAACCCCACACATCTGCAAATTTGGGGTGCTTACAGGGAAGAGTCCAAAGAAGCTACCCTGCAATTTTGGTGCCTCTAGATACCAGGGGAGCCATTAACAAATCATTTCATTTCATTCCAAAACTTCTTTAAAAATTCTTTACTAATGAAATGATTATGAAACAAAAATGCTGTATTTTCATTTTGTGCCCATCTCTAGACTGGGACTGAAGAGTCCTTGAAATGGAGGATACTCTCAAAAGGTGATTGTCTTCTGGCAGCTCTTCAAAGGAATTAATGTGCTCAAAGAATCATAGAACAATGAACTTGGAAGGGTCTAAGAAGGCCATTGAGTACAACTACCTGCTCAGTGTAGAAATCCAAGCCAAAATATATCTGGCAGATGACCATCTAAGTTTCTCTCAAATGTCTCCAGTACTAGAGCACTAAGCACCTCACAGTTCAGAACCATTATTCTGAACTACACAGGACAGGCAAACTGATACACGCAGTCTTATACATATAATGTTTTAAATATATTGTTAGAATGGTACCATACACATGCTGTTTTCTTCTGAACAGCACAAGAGTAACAATTTTAACATTAATATATTGATACTAATGCATTATTCTAAGCTTTGGGTGAATGCATGGTCTCCCTGGATATTTGTGATATATATATAAACAATGGGCTGCCTAGATGCCCTAAGCACATCTAATCTCGCCTGATTTTGGAAGCTAAGCAGGGTCGGCCCTGGTTAGTACTTGGATGGGAGACCACCAGGAAATACCAAGTGCTGTAGGCACCTGGAGTAGGAACTGGCAAGCCACTCCAGTATTCCTGCCAAGAAAACTCCATGGACATGGGGTCATGAAGAGTCGGTTATGACTGTAATGACAGAACACAACACACAACACAACATATAAACAACAGGAATGAAACAAGCAAAAAAGTTGTTGAGATTAAGAGCAATCTTAGTATAGAGAAAAGGAAGAAACACAAGCTTAGGCAGGATCAACAGAATTCTCAAAAGGTTTGGATTCCTCACACCAATTTCAGGCAAGCACTATTTCATAGAGGAGAAGATTTTTACCACTTTGGAAGCATGTACATTTTTGGCTGGTTGTCTTTATATCTTTCCCTCTGAGGATTATCCTCCATTCTCATATGCCGCACTTGCTGGCATGCCCCTAATTAGGTACGTTGCTGAGACATGCTTTGTGAAAGCTAGTGACCTCTACAGCAAGCATTGACTAGGCTTTCTAGAAACTTTCAACTTTTCTCAACACAGTGTTGAATACAGTCATTAGTATGGGTGTCATTCATTGCACCACACTAGTGCTTAATGCACAATTCAAAGTGGCTGACCGATAAGAAACAGTTGAGTGTGTGTTTAGATAACAGAGAGCAGAACAGGCATGTAGTTGTGCTGGATCTTGGGAAGTTGGCGTTGTCTGTTTACATTTTTCCCCCAGACAGATTTAAGCCAGAGTGAGGGAGGCAATATTCCACAATGACTAAGTAAAACCCTGAGTTTCTCCTTTCCTGGCATTGAGAGTATCATGCTTCCATCATAACTTATGATGCTGAGCTGAGGCATCACGTGCCCTTATTGTTACCTCTGACTTACGAGGAGCCTAAGAGAGTTTTTGAGGTATGTGTAATTTCAAATGGTGCTGGATTTGAGCCCAGATTTCCTGATTCCTAGTCTAACACTGTAACCACTGCACCACTCTGCCTCTCATGACTGCATATCTAATGTGAAGAAACATGGGAGAGTGGCCCACCCCAGAAGCTGGGGGCCAAAAACACATACCAGGGCAATGTAGCAATTGCATACTGTTGGTAAGTTTGCTGCTTGGAAAAGTAATTTAACCTGTGAACACACAGGTTACTCCATGTTACTCCATAGTTACTTGTCAAGGGGAAAGGGAACTGGAATAACAAGGATATAATGCCAAATAGTTGAATAGAGTAGCTTCTCCCAAATATTTTCCTTTGCCCCCTTTTAAGTGATGTGCTTTCTGTGGTATCCTGGAGATAAATAAAATGGTAAGTGGAAACTTGTAAAACTGCTCATTAAATATTTCACTTACTTTGAAAGCACTCTTTGCATTGCTATATGTTGGTTCCAACATGACAGCACATCACATATACACATTTAAAAAGGGGATCATGGTGTATTTATTGATTAAACAAGCAGCTCAACCCACCTAGAATCCTACATGCTTGAGAGACACAGCCAAAAAGGCTGATGGGTATCCCCCAAAATGCAATGAAGTTTTCCTTCTGTTTAACATATCCTGTTTTTCAAGATTATTTGTGAGTTTAATTTGTCACAAGTCTGCCTCATCCTAGTCATTTCTAGATGTTTTAAGACAACTATTCTTATTATTCCCAACCTTTGGTTGGATGGGTGGAGTTGTGAATGAATTGGCCATGCCTGGACTGCTAGGAGGAGGTTGGGAGATGTTGTACAAAGGAGTCTGAGATAGAAATACAAAAATGAGGGAAGGAGTACAGAATGGTTTTGGAAAATGGCAGCCTGAATGCATTGTATTTGTTGCATTTCAGTAAAACCATCTGCACCTGGTCCTGTAAAAAAATATACATTAAGTTGCATTTCTATACATTTTGGTGTATGCTTTTTGTTGTGTGCACACTTTAATATAATTTTTTCATAATTACAAATTTATACACAGTTCCATTGCTGGCTAAAGCAAAGGTGGCCAATTTCCAGAGGCTGGGTGATTTTTCAGCCTCAGACCCTTGGATGTCTGTACCACTCTGCACCTGCCAGCCATCTATGGTTCTCCAACCCCTTTCAACGCTATGTACAAGTGACCAGTCATGACCCTCCCCCTTAATAAGATTTCCAGGAGTCACAATTGGCAAAATGAGGTCATTTTCAGCTCATCTGAGCTGGTGTTTAATTCAAAGGAGCTTTAAAAAAAAGAGGAAGTCTGGAATAAGTACATTAGGACCCTTGCATCTCCTGTAGACATTGGGGTTCACTTGTGATTTGAAATACTAGTCAGGGAAGTCCATGGGCTGTACCTTGAACAAAAATAAAAGGAAATAAAACTATGCTTTAAAATATGTCAGTGGATGTGTTTTTAGTTGTGCACATTTATTTGTGTATAATTTGAACAGGAAAGCAAAAAAGGGCATAATTTGTAAACAAGATTCACTGGGTATAAACTGAATTAATTTGCTGTGAATGATTTTTTTTTTTAGCTAGAGCAAAATAATCAACTAGTGAGGAAGATGAACAAAGAGCCTCCTTGAAGAATGTGAGGAATGTGACTCTATTTGGGCATCCCTTGGGCACTGACAGCACCCCGTTGGCTGACTTTTCCACTACAGAAAACACCCCTGCATTTCTGAACCAAAGGACGAAATTATTGCAAATGCACTTTCCTACGCTCAAATAGATGGGATGAGAAAATCCAAGATGCAGAAGACTGTAAAAACAAATGTTAAAAAAATAAAGGAATGCCCTTGCAATTTAATTCAGGAAAGAAAAGAAAAAAAGAAAAAGACCAGAAGCAAAATGTTTGTCTCATCTTTCAGTTCGCCTGGTGTTTCTGACTCAAATGGCTTTCTTTTAGTGGCATACCAAGTTTCCGCTGCTTGCCTGGTGCAGCCGTGGAAGAACAAGCCACAAACCTTGCTTGCTTCATGCATCATTGGCAAAATTGCTAGCTCAAGTCCTGCCTGCCGTTTCTTTATTAGTGGTGATAATGTGAGAGGCAGAAGGGAACACAGCTTGACTTTCGGCTCCCAGGTGGAGTTTTCAGTTAGAAAAATTATCCCTCTGCTCATAAATGGAGTGAATGTGCTATGGAGTTGTCAATAGGAAATATATATGTGGGAGGTCACAATGGACCCTTAAGCATCTCCAGTAAATATCTGCTGGAGCTTTGCAGTTAAGAGCATGATCAGATGCAAAGCCATCATTTTTAGTGGGAGAGCTTTTTCAGAGGCATAAATGACACTTACAGCTGTGAGCCATAAACTTTCACTGAAGTGCTGGCGCATACAATCAATATGGGAGGTGGAAACCTTGCTAAGACTTGACATTTACCTTCCCCTTTTGCTCTGAAATGGGACTTGGGAGTGCACACTTGTCTACATCAGGGACAGGAAAATGAAATGGAATCAGCTGAGTGGGTGCCTGCGCATGGGTGTTAGCATTCTGATGGTGACAGCAGTAAAACATCCCTGCAGTAGTTCGTCACAATAGAAAATGAAAAGCTCCAGGATATGAAAGACGGTATGGATATGAGAGGAGAAAGAGCAATCCTTTATCTCTCCGTGGGGCCATTTATTGCAAAGCGACCAGGGGAAAACTGAATTCCCCGCTGCGGCTTCACAACGAATGGCTGTGTGTGATTTCGTTGGGCTCTCACTGTGTTTGTCACACCCTGAGTGGAGGAGTAAGAGACTGAATGTGGAAAGAAGGGTGGCACAGAGCAAGGGAGGAGGAGAGGATTGAACAAAGAAAGGCTGGATCAAAGCAGTGGTGGGCATATTGCTCATGTTTTCGGGTCTTTACATGTTTCCCAAGTGGCAGCGTGAGGTCAAGGGAACCATCAAGACTTATACTTCCCCATTGTTTGCCTGGTGTATGTGAGTAGATTTTCTTTCAGAGCTGACTAATGTGAGTAAAGGATTAAACAGAAGTGGGGTGGGGTGGGGGTGACTGGAAGACTAGCAGCTGCGGTATCAGCATGAATACAGCAGGCAGCAGGGAGGGGTATTGCCCCTGTTTGAGGTCTTTGCCCATTTTGTAACTAACGATCAGGTGTTATAGAAAAGATCAAGACTAAAAAGCTTTGATAACATATTCCATCCTGTTGCCTTTTCAGTGCCATCCACTGCTGCTCTGGCCTATAGAATGCACTGAGTAATGCCCTTGGCAGGGCTGGTCCCTCATCACATGGCAGTGCATGGCAATAGCTGTGCTCCCACCACCACCCCTGCAGGCCCTCACAAGCACAAACCTTAGAAGTAGAGATGGGCACGAAACAGAAAAATGGCATTTTGGTTTTTCGTTTGTCGTTGAGAGGTCTGTTTCGGTTCGTTTCCTTTTGTCGGGAAATTTTTGAAAAATTTCATTACCGTTTTTCATTTTTTTGTTTGTTGTTTCTACCCGCTTTTTTGCACGATTTTTAAAGCATTTCCGTGCGCAGGCATCCCCCAATGCCCCAGACCAGAGGGAAAACACTAAAACAAATGGATGCTGGCAGAGACACAGTATAGACTAGGTATGCAGGGAGGCAGGCATTGCCCAGGGTCAGCAAGCACTGCACTACAGGGCAAAGGATACTCTTAGCACAGGAGGCAGCAGGATAGAGGTGCAGCAGAGACAGCAATCCCACCCTAAAACCAGAGAAAAGGACGGGGCTTGCAGAGCTTTTTATGCCCTCTGTGGCTGCCAGACCTGCCCGCCCAATCTGCAACCTGGGCATGCTATTGGTTGAACATGATCCCATCACATGGCTTGCCTCCATTTTGTGGCTGGTGGCAACATCTATTTTAAAGGGAAAAGAATAATACATCGCAATGGGAGAAGATTAAAACAAACGTTTTAAGGACCCCAACATGGTTTTTGATAATATAAATAATTTTGCATTTTTTGGATGTCCAGGGCGTTTTTAACATTTAAAACAGCTCATTTTATTTTCACCATTGCGATTTTTGCGGTTCTGTTCATTTTGTTGCATTTTCACCACAATTTTCGTTTGTTGTTTCGTTGCGTAACAGAAATGACAAACAGAAATGGAAACGAAAAATGTTTGTTCCGTATCCATCTCTACTGCTGACTGAGAAAGAGGGAGAGAGGGGGATTGGCTACAGAGTTCTTGTGCAATATTCAAAAAATCAGGGTGAGTGATGTCTCTATTGGACCACTAAAAGTCTTAAACACGCACTAGCCTTTGAGTACTGGAGGGCTCTTTATCAGCTTGCACACCACAGAGGTTGGCATGGGAGAGAAAAAGAAAAGCCCCCAAGTTGCTCCAAACTATCTTGGCCAATTGTTGATGCTAGGCTACCATACTTAAAGCTCCTGAGATCATACTGCTACCTATGCCCACCCAGCCTGGAGTAATACGGAGAGATACAAGAGGTAGGTTGAAACATGGATCATACATTATTAAACTGATTAACACAACTTCTTTTCTAAAGGAGGTCTAAAGTAGAGCAGAAGCATGATCTGGATGCCAGCCTTGTCCCAAATCCAAACCTTCCAGGAGAAATTGCATAATATCTGGGTACCCTCACAACAATGAACACTTTAGGCTGCCACCATCCCTTGGGATCCTTACTATCTCCCCCCTCCCAGCACATAGTCCACCAGGACTTCAACTCTGGGAGTTGGGCCAGCTTATACCCCTATTGGGTTCCGTATATAGTCTACCAACTAATGCTTTACACCACTCTCCACCACAGTATAGGGCTACTCTCTATACCCTATGCCCCCAAGAACAAAATTTCAGTCTGGTCTGGGGCGTTGGGGGATGCCTGCGCATGGAAATGCTTTAAAAATTGTGCAAAAAGCGGGTAGAAACAACAAATGAAAAAACGAAAAACGGTAACGAAATTTTTCAAAAATTTCACGACAAACAGAAACGAACCGAAACAGACCTCTCAACAACAAAGGAAAAACTGAAATGCCATTTTTCTGTTTCGTGCCCATCTCTAGTCAGCAGTGTCTAATCCTAGTTTCCTAACTCTCATGATCCTTCCTTACCCCTGTCCAACCCAAACCATTCAATGCTTTTTTGGTACAGATGATGCATTTACAATCCAGGCAGGATGATGTTCAGCCACTGCTACCTTGCCATCTGTTGTGGGTAATGCTTCCAGACAGACTGAGCCTGTGTACTCTTCATTGGTGAGTGCCTCTCCATTAGGGTAGTGGCTTATTAATTGAGTGTAACTTGCCTTAGCCATTCTTCAGTTGATCCTATAGTTCTATTCTCTTCGTTTTTTATCAATTTGAATGTAACACAATAGCTTTTACTCTTATATATGTTATTATTTGACTGATTAGCCCATGTGTCCCCAAGCTATTCTGAACATACAATTGTAGGGCAGTATCACAATGTAATAAATAAACCAACAAACACACTTCTCTGCAATCTCTTCGTGTAGGCAAACATCACTCTAGAAACATTAGTTACATTGTTGTGTGTTTTATTAAAGGTGCTCTGCTCACAGCCTAGAAATGATTTTGTAGCATTTTCATGCAATTGTTTGTCTGATAACAGAGGCCTCCTTTGCCAATACTCCAAGACCGTTAGAACAGCTATTAATGATGCACTGTCGGCTTAAGTCAGGCATGTCCAGACTTCGGCCCTCCTGATGTTTTAAACCACAACTCCCAGAATTCTAAGCTAAGATTTCCAATGGAAAAGGACTGTGGAAGCAGTGGTCCAAAACATCTGGAGGGCAAAGTTTGGACATTCCTGGCTTAAGTAGTACCACAGAAACATCCTAGGGCCCTATCACATATGTGAAAGAGGCGGTTAATAATAAAAGCTGTGTTTCTTTCTGAAGTCATCATGTGACTAAAAACACAGTTCCCATGTTCCCATGGACAGGGTTAGAGTAACACATTTCATATGCCCCCATGTCATTAACCCACATCTAGAGGATCTGACGGGAACTTCTAGAGGCGGGGGAGCAAGTGTGTGTGTGTGTGTGTGTGTGTGTGTGTGTGTGTGTGTGCGTGCGTGCGTGCGTGCGTGCGTGCATGCATGCATGCACAATGGTATGTTTGTATGTGCATGTGTGTGTTTGAGAGAGAGAATAAATATATTGGCAGGGGCCAGCACTGGCAGAAGCCAGTGTCAGTTGCCCTGTCCTTCGGTTCTGTGGCAGCTCTCAACCTGGTGTCGCAGCCGCCGAGCCCTCCTCAGCCTCGCCTGATGCAGGGACTTCCTTGTTGATGGCCCTCAAGGTAAAGCCTGCCAATGTCTGGCTTTCACTGCTGCAGACTGCCTGTCAATCGCTCTCTCACTTACCAACCTCAGGATTCCCTTTTGCTCCTTTGCCAAGAAGGGAGTTACCTCTTCTTTCCCCGTGCGTGTGCACCCCTCCCCTCCCCTTGCATGGTGACAGAGTCCCTGGCTGGCAAGGATTTCACCCGGGCACCTTCAGAAAGGGAGGCTTACTGCAGGAGCTGACCACACCCTTGCTGGGAGCCTCTGGCTGCCACCAGTTGGCCTCAGAAGAGGCAACTTGTCCTTTTCATCCTTGTCCCACAAGTGAGACTCCCCTCCCCCTCCTCCTCACCCCAACTTGGCTGGCAGTCTCCTGAGCTGGGAGAGTAAGAACAGACAAAATAAAACATTTTTTCACCCAGCACATTGTTAGTCTGTGGAACTCCCTGCCACAGGATGTGGTGATGGCATCTGGCCTGGATGCCTTCAAAAGGGGATTGGACAGATTCCTGGAGGAAAAGTCCATCACAGGTTACAAACCATGAGGAAGATGTCTAATCACCAGGCATAAAACCGGGGTACTTCAAGAGCCAGATGCAGGGGAGTGCTATCAGGAGACAGATATGTAGTCTCATGTGCTCCCAAACGCATCTGGTGGGGCCACTGTGAGATACAGGAAGCTGGACTAGATGGGTCGTTGGCCTGATCCAGCATGGCTCTTCTTATATTCTTATGTTGAGCTAAATATCAAAGAGACAGCAGTCAGAATGTTGGAAACACCAAGATAGAATGTTGCCAACCCGTGTAACTGGTAAACCAACAACAATAAGGGGGTGGTGGTTTTCTGCCTACTAATGTTGCCTCTTGTAAAAAGGGGCATTTCAAACTGGGCCAAAAATTTGTTCTTGAATAACTCACTGAAACCCAGTTAAGTGGCCGTTACTGGCTTGTTGTTTTTTTTTTAAATACCCGCTGACCATGGGGGCAAAGTTTTTGGAGCTGGTTTATCGGTAAATTAGATCCAGATTTTAAGGACCATGGGATAGACCTCTTAAGATGTCTCCTGTTCTCCCCTCCACCTTTTTCCTTAAAAAACCCAACAATATCTGAATCATTAGAATCTCTTCTAATCAAAAGACATATCATAAAAGGCCATGTTTCTGTGTCAAGGCCTTGCTGAAAGTATTTATCTGATTAGCCTTGGAAATGCTATCACAAATCCACATCGCCTTAATTTTCGCCAGGCTGTCTCCGGTATGGGCAGAGCCAAATCATGTATCTCATCTCACCTTGCAGGCTGCATGAAGTCATTCCAAAGCAATAAAGATCATGCATTTAGATCAGCATACTGCCTCTCTGGTTTAAGGTATCCTAAGAGAGCTTTATATTAGCAAATCGTATGTAGTAGCAGTCCACCCTGGGACTGCTCTGCCCCAATATGTACAATGAGGTGGTTGAAGAGAATGATTTTTTTTTTTTGCACTCGAAGTTGTTAATCTGGATGCATTCATGTGCTTTCTCTCCCTCCTAGTGAGTGCTTCCTGTTCCATCCTCTTCTTTCTCCATCTGCTAGTATATAACAGACAATTAAATGAAAATAGTGGTTAATTTTTTAAACTGGAAAATATCATCTGTAACAGAACATGGTGATTCATTGATCTGCAATATACCCCAGTACCTGACCCAACCTGTGTATTTGCATGGGACTTCAGGGATTGGAGCTAAAATGCCACAGTTGTTTGAAAGGTCTTTGGAGATGTCACATCGGAGTTTAATTTAAGCCAGGATTTATCAGGATTATGGCTGCAATTTGTCAGACTTTAGCCCTTGAAAACCTGAAGAAGTAGTAAAGAAGGTAACTAGGCATAAGGCATAAAGAAAGGCACAAGGGTGTGAGCTGTATATTTGCCCTCTCCAGACTTCTCTAGTTGCTGTTTTTGCTAACTCTCTGGTGGTATTTCTCCTCCCCTGCTGAAATCATCTGCTCTCTCTAAAACTCTTCCTCAGAAACCTTGATAAATAGTTCTTTAGGCCAGAAAGAAGTTGAGTATTTCAATGGGATTTCCCTTTCCCATGACCACCTCTCTCTTATGCTCTGTTCCCTTGCTCCTTTCACCCTTCAGCACGTGTTAGGCAGCCACTTGAGGCAGGGGACAACCCATCCCAGATGGACTCCTCTTTCTCCTCTTTCTATAATTTTGGGTCAGAAAAGTCGGGTTGTTTCATACGGTACCTGAGCAACAGAAATTGTATCAGAACTATTATATACTCAGGAACAAGCTCTGGTGTCTTGATAGTTATCCACTTGGATGGATGCTAGTTACAATGACTTTATATTACCCCCAGGACTGGAATAAAACACACTGGAGCATCAGTTGCTGGGAACCAGAGCCAGGAGGGTCCTATGTTGCTCACTTCATGCTTGTGGATTTCCTGGAGCCCTCCAATTGGCACCCGTGGAAACAGAATGATGGACTAGGTAGTCCTCTGGCCTGCTCCAGAAGGATTCTTCTCCTCTTCTCAGTTTTTTTCAATGTGTTTTGCTCACATCTGTCGAAGACTAATAAGCACCTTTGGAGGAAAACACCCAGAATGAGAGGGAACCAATGTAAATAAATAAGGTATTTGCTACTTCTCATTTGGAAATCGCAGTTTGCAGAATGTGGTGGCAATCGGTTACATGAGTTCTACCAGCTCTGGTGCTGATCTCACAAACTCTCCAAACTGCGATAGGCACCTGACTTTATAACAGTATGCAGCAGAGCTGCAAGATATAGGCCAGTTAATACTAATAACATCCCTTCCCCACCCCTGAGGAAATCTTCCACCTCTTTTCTCTAAAAGCTATTGCCTTAAATAAAGCAGCTGTACTGGGGGATATTCAAACTCCTTCTCATCCTACAATATTTAAATAGCCTGTTTCAACTCCACTTACATTTTTATTGGGACAGTGCAATATTCATATCCATATTAAGTATGCGACTCACATCCTTTTTCCATAAGAAATTAGTTCCATTTCTCTCCCCAGGCTTACCTTCTAATCAGTTCCAAGAAAGCTAACCATTGGCGACATTGCCTTAGTACTTCTAAATCAGCTCTTAGGTCCCCACCCCCTGCTTCAGATATTTATACACTGAATTAAAACCACAGTAGGGCATCTCTGACTTTGTTTCCTCATGTCTCGAATCAAATTCCCCTACCCATCTGTTGAAAGATACATGCAGCACAATGTAAGCAGGATATTAAAAAGTGATTCCCCTTCTTTTAAATATCTGTCTTTTTTTTTTAAGGCACTGCAAACCCAAGTTGCTCTTTTGTATTCTTTTATTAGCTTTCTGCATGCTTTGTTAAGCATGACATAGCATTACAATTTGAAAGTGGGAAAGAGTGGCCATGATTAATGTGTTTTTAAAGAAAATACTAATCCACCATTTAGTCCAGCTCCCCTTTCACATTGTGTTTCTGTTTAAAGGTCAAAAAGTAGCAGGGTTTAGGTGGTTGCCACAATGGCAATGATTAAAATAACAACAACTCCGTTTGCTCCTGTTGTTTGAATAAGTTTGCTCAATGGGGTACAGCTGCCTGCTTGTCCTGTACTAATGTTGTGCTTCAGTGTTTTGCACTTAGCAAACCTGGAGAAGACAGTCTTCCAAAGCTGTTGTATTCCTCTTCCGTCCTTGGGATGCCTTACTGTTGTCATATTGCTCCAAAGACTTTCTGGGAAGTGAACTTAGAGAGAAGCTGCAGAGAGAGCCTTTTCAAAGAGCTCTTTCATTAGCATTTCAACATAAATGACAAAAATGAAAGAAAAGCAATGGGCAGGGGGGTTGTCCAGAAGAGGGCAACCAAAATGGTTGAAGGTCTAGAAGAAATGTCTTATGAGGAGGGCTTAGAGAGCTGGGAATGTTTAGCCTCACAAAAAGAAGTCTGAGAGGGGATATGATAACTATCTTTAAATATCTGAAAGGAAAATGAAGAAAATGGCTCCAGAGACACAACACTCTGGTTTCAAACTAAAGGAAAAGAGATTCCATTTGAACATTAGGAAGAACTTCAGGCAGCTAGAGCTGTCTCTTTCCTTGGAGGTTTTTAAGCAGAGGCTGGATGGCCACCTGTCACGAGTACTTTGATGGGGGTTTCTGCATGGCAGGAGGTGGGACTTGGATGGCCCTTGAGGTCTCTTCCTACTCTATGATTCTATGAGTCTATGACTAGATGGTCAGGGATGTGAATGTCACTGAGCCTCTGGGGAACAGTGACCATGCTGCAATCTCCTTTGCCATGCATGTTGGAGGAAGAGTGTCAAGCAAATTAGACATAAAAATCCTTGATTTTCGAGAGGGCAAACTTCCCTCAGATGAGGAAACTAGTTAGAAAGAAATTGGGGAAGGTTGGAAGAAAATCTCTTCAGAGTGCATGGAAGTTTAAAACAATTAGAGGCCCAGGACATACCACAAAGAAAGAAGAGCTCATTTAAGTCCAAGAGGGCACCAGCATGGTTAACGAGTGGAGTTAAATAAAGCGCAAGGAGAGGTCTTTCTGTAAATGGAATTCCTCCCAAATGAGGAAAATAAAAAGGAACACAAACTCTGGCAAAAGAAATGTAAGAAGATGATAAGAGAGGCAAAGAAAGATTTTGAGGAACGCATGGCTTGCAATATAAAGGGTAATCTAAAAGTCTTTAAATATGTTAGAAGTAGAAAACCTGCCAGAGAACCAGTTGGCCCTCTGGATGGTGAGGGAGGAAAAGGGGAGATTAAGGAGGACTTGGAAATTGCAGAGAAATTAAATGAGTTCTTTGCATCTGTCTTCACGAAAGAAGACCTTGAGCAGATTCCGCTGCCTGAAAGAATTAAATCAAATACAGGTTAAAAGAGAAGATGTTTTAGGACTAATTGATAAATTGAAGATTAACAAGTCCCCGGGCCCAGATGGCATCCACCCAAGGGTTATTAGGGAACTGAGAAATGAAATTGCAGATCTCTTAACGGTAATATGCAACTTGTCTCTTAAAACGCCACAGTGCCGGGGACTGGAGGATAGCAGATGTCACACCAATTTTTTAAAAAGGAAGGAGGGGGGACCCGGGAAACTACAGGCCAGTTAGCCAGTTAGCCTTACATCTGTCCCAGGGAAGATGGTGGAAAGCCTCATCCAAGAAAAAAATCTTAAAACACATAGAAGAACAAACCTTGCTGAGAGAAAATCAGCATGGCTTCTGTAAGGGTAAATCTTGTCTGACAAACCTTTTAGAATTTTTTGAAAAGGTCAACAGGCACGTGGATTTGGGTGAACCGGTGGATATCGTCTATCTGGATTTTCAAAAGGCTTTTGACACAGTTCCTCACCAAAGGATGCTGAGAAAATTGCACAGTCAGGGGATAAGAGGACAGGTCCTCTTATGGAGTGAGAACTGGTTGAGATCCAGGAAACAAAGAGTAGGTGTCAATGGGAAATTTTCATAATGGGGAGAGGTGAAAAGCGGTGTGCCCCAGGGCTCTGTCCTGGGACCGGTGCTTTTCAATCTGTTCATAAATGACCTGGAGACAGGGATAAGCAGTGAGGTGGCCAGGTTTGCAGATGACACAAAACTTTTCTGTGTGGTAAAAACCAGAGAAGATTGTGAAGAGCTCCAGAAGCATCTCTCCAAACTGGGGGAATGGGCTACAAAATGGCAAATGTGTTTTAATGTAGCCAAATGTAAAGTAATCCATATTGGGGCGAAAAATCAAAACTTTATCTATCAACTCATGGGCTCTGAGTTATCCATGACAGATCAGGAAAGAGATCTTGGTGTGTTGGTGGACAGCTCCATGAAGGTGTCTCCCCAATGTGTGGCATCAGTGAAGAAGGCCAATTCCATGCTAGGGATTATCAAAAATGGGATTGAAAATAAAACAGCCAACATTATAATGCCGTTATACAAAACAATAGTAAGGCCGCATCTGGAGTATTGTGTACAATTCTGGTCACCGCATCTCAAGAAAGACATAGTGGAACTGGAAAAGGTGCAGAAGAGAGCGACCAAAATGATTACTGGGCTGGGGCACCTCCCTTATGAAGAAAGGCTAAAATGTTTGGGGCTCTTTAGTCTGGAAAAAAGGAGCCTGAGGGGGGATATGATTGAGACATACAAAATAATGCAGGGCATGAGTAAAGTGGATAGAGGGAAGCTCTTTTCCCTCTCACAAAATACCAGAACTAGGGGACATGCACTCAAATTGAGGGCTGGGAGAGTAAGAACAGACAAAAGAAAATATTTTTTCACCCAGCGCGTTGTTAGTCTATGGAACTCCCTGCCACAGGATGTGGTGATGGCATCTGGCTTGGATGCCTTCAAAAGTGGATTGGACAGATTCCTGGAGGAAAAGTCCATCACAGGTTACAAACCATGATGGAGATATATAATCTCCAGGCTTAAAACCAGGGTACTTCAAGGGCCAGATGCAGGGGAGTGGTATCAGGAGACAGATATCTAGTCTCATGCGCTTCCAAAAGCATCTGGTGGGGCCACTTTGAGATACAGGAAGGTGGACTAGATGGGCCTTTGGCCTGATCCAGCATGGCTCTTCTTATGTTCTTATGTTCTTATGACCTCCAAAACCCCTTCCCACCCTACAGTGATTCTATGCTTCTATGATTCTAACTAGAGATGAACACGAAAAGAACTTTTGGTTTGTTTCATTATTTGTTATTTGTTTTGTTACCTAACGAAATAAATAATGAACTGCCCCCTCTAAGAAAAATGAAACAAAACAAAACGGAGATTTCCGTTTTGTTTTAGTTCATTTTTTTGTTCCACCGGTGTCTCCGACCTGGTGCTGGTCCAGACTCCAGTCCTCCTAGCTGCTGCCGCCACCCCCAGGGAGGGGGCATCCAGGAAAAAAAAGCTGACCAGACCACGCTACAGCTGGTATGTGGGCTGGCAGAAGAATACATACATACATACATACATACATACATACATACATACATACATACATACATACATACATACATACATACATACATACATACATACAAAAAACCCGATCGGGCCTGTGGGCCACTGTTCCGGCCCATGAGCACTGGACCTGACCCGCGGGCCACCAAACTGGCCCATGGGCCGACAGAAGAAAAAAATAAAAAAATAAAAACAAATAACCCGATCCAGCCCGTGGGCCAGTTCTCCGGACCTGACTCACGGGCCTCTGACCTGACCCACAGTTCACTGAACCAGCCCACAGGCTGGCAGAGGGGAAAAAAGCCAACCAGCCTGCACTACAG